>OY770264.1:133081839-134411482 GCA_963669355.1 Chorisops tibialis
GAACCAAACGCAGATTACATCTCGAGGCACACCTAATAAACGGTGAAAGTTTCATTGCAATTGGTTCAGCCGTTTTTGCGTGAAAGACAGACAAACAGACACACAGACAGACAGACAGAGAAGAATTTTAAAAACGTGTGTTTCTGCTTAGTTATTGCTATAATAAAGCAAAAAATAAACTTATAGCCATTTCTAAACAAATAGCAGACATATACTACAATTATATTTGTATGTATAGATGTATTGATTATAGTAAGACCGAAAAAGATTAGAGGATTAGCTTCTTTCCTTCTACCCGCTCCCATAGAATATGACACAATTTCATAACTTCACAAAAAACCACATAAACTGAAAATTTTTGAATGAAATTTGAAGGTAGAAACTTGAAAACTTGCGAAATGCATTTAAGAAAAATCGTTAAGAGAATGAAATATTAACTTGTCGAATACCTTGAAAGCTTCTACTCCCTCCCATACAAAATGATTTTTTCGACCATTTTTAAGAAATTAATTATCACCTAATTAGTAAAAGCTATCAATTTGAAATTTTGCACAAAACCATTTGAAAATAGTTGAAATAGAACTGCGTCAAATTTTTTGAGATCACACTTATCATTCTACCCCATCCCATACAAAAGTATGATTTCGACCAATATCAATAAAACTACTGCTAACAAACAAATTAATAGCTACGAACTTGAAATTTTGTACGAGCAGCTTAAAAAGTGGTTAATTATTGTAAGGGGGAGGGTCAGGGGGGTGCAAAAAAATCTCTTAAAAATGAATATCTCAACTATCTCTTAAGCTGTGTAATTGAAACTTGAAACGTATAATAAGCTATACTAGGAAAATATAAAAAAATATAACATGTTGAAATAATAGTAGTGGGGGAAATGGGGAGCATTTCAAAAATGGTGCACTTTTCAAAATTGCAAATTCTTATATCTCAAAAAAGAGTACAGATATCAAATTGAAAATTTGTCAGATTGTAGAACTACATAATGGTTAATTTTGGTAAAAATTTTAATTTGGTAGGCGTAAGGGGAGGGAGGTGATAAGCAAAAATGTCGAAAATTTTGAGTGATTTTTTTAGGGCTCTGGTGAAAGATACAAAGTTTAAATTTTGCATTTGGATACGTCTATTTGATCTACATAGAAAAATAATAATAACTTGATCCATAATTGTTATAAACCGACCCCCCCGGTCTAACGTGCAGAAGGTGTTTCATGTGCATTGAAAAAAAAACACATAAACTAAAAATTTTTGAGTGAAATTTTAAGGTAGAAACTTGAAAATTTGCGAAATGCATTTAAAAAAATCCCCCTAAATATACGAAATATTAACTGGTCGAAAACCTTTAAAACTTCTACCCCCTCCCATACAAAATTATTTTTTCGTCCATTTTTAAGAAATCAATTATCACCTAACTATTAAAAGCTATCAATTTGAAATTTTGCACAAAAACTTACAAAAATAATTGAAATGAAATTACGTTAAAAGTTTTGAAATTGCGCTTGCCCTTCTACCCCTCCCATACAAAAGTATGGTTTCGACCAATTTCATTAAATCAACTAATAATCAACAAATTAAAAGCTACGAACTTGAAATTTTGTTCGAACATCTTACAACAGAAAAGAAAGAAAATTGCGTCACAAGTTTTACGATTCCCCTACCTCCTCTACCTCCTCCCAAACAAAATTATTTTTTCGAGCATTTTAAGAAATAAGTTGTCAGCTAACTCTTAAAAGCTATCAATTTCAATTTTTGCATAAATACTTATAAAAATAATTCAAATGAAGTTGCTTTAAAAGTTTTGCAATCGCGCTTGCGCTTCTATCCCCTCCCATATAAAACTATGATTTCGACCAATTTCATTAAATCAACTAATAACCAACAAACTAAAAGCTACGAACTTGAAATTTTATACCAGCACCTTACAAGAGAAGCGAAATAAAACTATATATCAAATTTTACGATTCCCCTACCTTCTCTACCCAACTCCGATACATCCGATACAAATGTCCGGTTTCGTGAATGTAAAACTCACCGAATTTTATGAAAATTCTATGCAACTTCGTCTATGAAACACATTCTATACAGAGAATATTGGACGTGATTCAAGCAATTAATTAAAAAGCTATTAACATCCACCCACCCTTACTATTACCCCTGTTCCTTCCGCCATAAAAACCAAAACTTACAGAAACGAATGAAATATTGTAAAATTGACAACAGCCCTGCCCAAGAACTCCCTTTCACTTAGCCTTCCCTAACCACTCTAACCTGCATATTGACTTTCCACTCATCCGCAACTTGTCCCAAGAATAATAAAGTTTTGCCTGACTTGCTGGCAGTTTATTTTTCAATTGAATTGGCGGCTACTGCAACATATTTACAGATCTTAAAGACAACTGAATGGTAGAAAGCGAACAGAACAAATTTAATGAGTTGTCTAATGAATCTTACTGTTCGGTGTGGACATCAAATCAACGACCACACTGTGAAGAGTGCACACTACCACTACGAACGGAGGCCTCGAGTGAAAAGAAAACGAAATTTTTAACGAAATCATAACTCGATTATTTCTTCAATTAGCAAGGATTTTTTCTACAATATAAAATTTCTATCTTTAATGGCACTATAGCCCAAATCGGGATTCGGCCTTCTGACCTTCAGCATCCTTAACTTTTTATTTGATATAGTGAAAGGCTTCTTGGCTCTTTGGTGAACATTTTCACAATGCATGTCGAACTGAAAGAAAAGATTTCCGGATTCTGCACTGATACGCTTTATTATTCGTTTATAACGAATAACAAAGCGTAACAGTGTAGAATCCGGAAATATTTTCTTTCAGGCTTCTTAACCATTCGCACAACTTTCTTTCAACGAATTTAAATTTTTGCAGATTAAGGTGGCCAAGATATACTCAAACATGTAATCAATGAATCAAATTCTTGTTAAGACCCCCTATGGAGGCATAGGACAGAAACAGCTCTCTTCCTCAATGCACGATCCTGAGCATCGGCCTTTAGCTGTTGCCAGGACTTGTTTATTCCATAGCCCGTTTTCAAACGCTAAAAGTCGTTACCGTAGACTCCGTCCGTATCCGAGGCGCTGTATTCGTTTCTCGAGTCAGTTAGGTTTTAAGATCACGGGTGATAATCCCATGATCCAGGGAGTGTCCGTTTGCCATTTTTAGAGCAAGCAGGACTGGCTGTGGGTGAATTCTGCTGCCCTCATCTCACAGGGGGAAAGCAAGCAGTCTGCTGAAATTTTACGTCAACCGGGAATTGAATTCCCTACCCTCGCATAGTAGACTAACACGCTACCTTATAGGCTATACCTTACTACTTTGAAATATAATAATAGGAAATTCGTAGACAGAGGGTTGTGCGAAGGGCTAACAACCCTTCCACAATAAGGAATGAAAAATGTTAAGGAACCTGAATATCAAGAGGCTAAGGTCCAATTTGGGCTGTAGCGCCATTGTAGAAGTAGAAGTATAAGATCTACACACGGATTGTTTTTCACATGGGCGTGTTCCAGAGTCGGCGAAACAGACAATGTCCATATCTGCACAGAGGATGGAATATCAAAAAAAATAGTACTCTAAAATTAAACATATTGGAAATATGTGCTTTCTCATTTCTTCATTTTCATTTAACCAGACTGAACCACAGCAACGCGTGGCCGGCTGCAGCTTGAAAAATCGAAAAGTTTTCCACGTCGTGCACCAACTTCGCCGTATCTGACGAGCCGCCATTTCGGCAATTTCCGTCTTGAGAGAGCTAAGTAGTTTGAAATGTTATGCTAGTTTTAGTATTTTCATCAAACCATTTTTTTGGAGGTAGTTAGATTTGGGTCAAAAGGAAAACTTTTTACATTCAGAACATCAGGACTTCAGGGCTTCATTTGAAAAATTGAATTTATTATTTAATTATGAATTTAATATGTAATGAATTTAAATGAAAGATTGCCGGATTTAACGTAGTTCCATTTATGTTGACTTGTTGCGAGCGATTTGATAAAAAACTGTTCATTAGAGATATAGCGGATGAAGAAAAATTATAATGGCCATGAGTTTTCGGACCAACTTCGAATGATTGATACTATCAAATGCCTTAGAAAAATCCAATAGAAATAGGGCAGCTATATGACCTTCGTCAATAACATCCCCCATTTACACAATAATGCATGGCACAAAAAGCCGGTTGCCATTCGATTCAGAGAGATTATGGCTTTCAATATACTCTACTAATTGCTTCCTCATTATCTTTTCCAGTATTTTACCTAAAAAGCGCAAAATGCCGATGAGGCGGTCCAATTGGTGCATTCGTATTGTCCAACATGCAGGAAATTTCGTTTGTATTGGCCGGCGGTCTTAAAAATGCGTTTTTAAAATCGCATCTTTTTCCCTGTGGAAGGCTTTCAACTTTCGTTGGTCAGAAAAAGCGTGAGAAAAAAAGCTGTCCTGATCACGTTAATGCTGTAAACAGTGGTAGACGAAAATAATGCGCGCTTTCTTTTAAAGAAATTTTTAAAAAAATTTGCATATCCGTGCTAATTACTTTATTATTTTAATAATAAAGTATTGTGATCGACTTGGGAAAAAAAAAAAATTTGCTACCCTGAAATTTTGTTTTTTCGCGTTTCATGACTAAATTAGCCTAAAAATGCAAAAAAAAAAAAATCCGTCTGTCTGTACGCCGTCCGCCGTACGCCGACGTGTACGCTCAGCGCACATTAACTCCCAAACCCTTCAAGATAGAGAGTTCATTTTTGGGGGGATTGTAGATAGTTGCGGATCTCAGGCGGATACCCATTTTGGTGGATGTACGGGTTCAGGGGGAGGCGGGGGGAACGCTTAAACCGAAAAATACGAATTCAAATATCTCAACCATGGTAACAGCTAGGAAGCTAAAACTTAACATACTTATAGAGGAATTTGTGGGACAACTTTTAAAAATAATTTAATTTTTTTATCCATTGGGGTGCAAAAAGGGGGGGCTAAGAACCAATTGTCGGCCGAATTTTTTTTTCAAATGATTATATCTTCGAAATTACTTCCCATAAAAAATTGATATTTTGAGACCGTTAAGATAGTATCAAGATCTACTAGAATCAGTTTAGATAAAAGCTAATTCTTGTAAGGGGGAGGGTCAAGGGGAGTGCAAAGAAAAACACTTAAAAATCAATATCTCGGCTATTTATTAAGCTATGTAATTGAATCTTAGAACCTATACTAAGCTGTACTAGAGAAATACCTGAAAAATATAACATTTGGACAAAATAGTTGTGGGGGAAAATGGGGAGCATTTCAAAAATGATGCACTTTCCAAAATTTCAAACCGTTATAATTCAAAATTGAGTAAGATATCAAATTAAAATTTTGTCAAATTGTAGAACTAAGTAGTTTTGAAATTTTGTAAAAATTTTACGTTGGGAGGTGTAAGGGGAGGGAGGTGGTAACCAAAAATGTCGAAAATTTTGAGTGATTTTTTAAGGGCTCTGGTGAAAGATACAAAATTTAAATTTTGCATGTTGATACATCTATTTGTTGTACATACAGAAAAAATAATAAAAATTCCACAATTGTTATGCACCGACCCCCCTGGTCTACCGTGCACAAGGTGTTTCATGTGCAATGAAAAAACCACATAAACTGAAAATTTTTGAATGAAATTTAAAGGTAGAAACTTGAAAACTTGCGAAATGCATTTAAAAAAAATCTTTAAAAGAATGAAATATAAACTGGTCGAATACCTTGAAAGCTTCTACTCCCTCCCATACAAAATGATTTTTTCGACCATTTTTAAGAAATTAATTATCACCTAATTAGTAAAAGCTATCAATTTGAAATTTTGCACAAAATCATTTAAAAATAATTAAAATAGAATTGCGGCAAAATTTTTGAGATCACACTTGCCGTTCTACCCCCTCCCATACAAAAGCATGATTTCGACCAATTTCAATAAAACAACTGCTAACCAACAAATTAAAAGCTACGAACTTGAAATTTTGTACGAGCACCTTAAAAGAGATAAAAAAGAAAATTGCGTCACAAATTTTGCGATTCCCTCTTCTACCCCCTCCCATACAAAATTATTTTTTTGAGCATTTTTAGGAAATCAGTTATCAGCTAACTCTTAAAAGCTACCAATTTCAAATTTTGCTCAAAAACTTATAAAAATAATTGAAATGATATTACTTTAAAAGTTTTGCATTCGCGCTTGCCCTTCTACCCCCTCCCATACAAAAGTATCATTTCGGCCAATTTCATTGAATCAACTAATAACCAACAAATTAAAAGCTACAAACTTGAAATTTTGAACGAGCACACTACAAGAGAAAAGAAATAAAATTGCATCACAAATTTTACGATTCCCCTACCTCCTCTACCCCCTCCCATACAAATGTTTGGTTTCGTGAATGTATGTAAAATACACCGAATGCTATGAAAATTCTATGCAACTTCGTCTATGAAACTGACATTCTATGCAGAGAATATTGGACGTGATTCAAGCAATCAATTAAAAACTATTACCATCCACCCACTCTTACTATCACCCCTCACCCCACCCCTCACAAACACTCAAACTTGGATAAATAAAGGAATAAAGTATTGATTATATGTACTGTAGCTTTTGAACGTTTCCGCAAAGTGTTAAATTGACAGTTGCCCTGCCCAAGAACCCGCTTTCACTTAGTCTTCCCTAACAACTCTAACCTGCATATTGACTTTCCACACATACGCAACTTGTCCCAAGAATAATAAAGTTTCGCCCGACTTGTTGGCAGTTTATTTTAGTTTAGATTTTCTAAACTGAATAAAGGGCAAAACGTAAGGGAATCATTGCTTCCCTTGCATGAATGGACGCGACGCCACTGCTAGAAACTCTTATAAAATAACAAATAAATGGAGAAGGAAGGCTATCCCGATTTTGACTTTGTTATAAGTCTCCATAACCTCATTAGTCTTTTTTATATCGTTTATCTCAAATTGAAATTTCAATTGAATTAAATAGCAAATAGGGAGTTTTTTTATCTCAAGCTTATGTGAGCTATGCTAATTTATGTGGAGAAAATTATATGAAAATAATGCTCTTCCATGAAGACGACTCTTTTTAATTTCTGTCGTCCAATGCGATGATGCATTTTAATTTATTCCCATCAAAAGCCAGATATGATTAATAAAGTTTCTACTGTTATTGTTTCAGTTTTGAAACTCAGAAGTTTCGAGTGAGCAACAACATGACATTAATTTCGAAACAAAGCCGCCGTACTGTCATTTCCACAACCACCACCAGCTCTACCACTTCCAGCTACAGTTTACAATAGTACAACATAAAATTCGCAAAATCATGACGTTATTCATCAAGACCAGAACAATGCAGTCAGTGATAGTTATAGCTACAAAATTACACCAAAATGCGCTTGAAACAAACCAGCACACAGGAAGGACAAGTGCTGGGCTGCCATCCCAACTGGAAATCATTTCCGAATTAAATGCGATCCGACTGTGTTTACCATGCTTAACAATTCCACGAAATTCAACAACGTTCATATTAATGTCAATAAAACTGGAATTTAATAAATTAGTCCTTTTGTTTTGTGCATTGAATAACAAACGACAAATATTCATAATTATCCAGCCCTCGGGTGTGTAATAGCTTCAAGTTAATATTTCTCTACGAAAATTTCCTATCACAATAGAAGCTACTGAATTGTGAAAATTTAATCTGGCATACTGTCTTAAAGATCAAGAATTCAAGTCAATAATGTAATAGCCTTTTTTCCAGTAAGCTAATTCCTTTGTAAAAGTAAAGTACTTGAAATACTTCTTTACGGTGTTGGGGTGTTTATTATTTTTTTTTTCGCTCCATCACTAAGAAGCAATACTGAAATTTTACTGCGATATAATGTAAAGGCCCTCGACTTAAAGAACCTAATCCGCCCTCAAGTCATTTCATTTATTAGAAAAGTTCAAAGCGTAAAATTTTCAGCTCCCTTTCAGCCTTTTAAGCCCGCTGGCAGATTAACTTTATTAATGTAAAATTCAATCAGTTTTACATAAAAAAGGAAAGTCAACGACTTCCGATTAAGACCGCTATTAAAGGACTTAAATTATACACTTTCTGTTCAGAATATGGTGAGACTTGAAATCTGAAATTAAAGGATAAAAAAGATGAAACAAAAAAAAAATTTATATACGATAACTAAGTGTGAAATATCCTTTTTATCTCTGACAGCATAAGTAGCATGAAGATTTATCCTGTCAGCATTAATCATTTTCCCATTGGTAAGATCCTCTTCTCGCAATTAATCAAAGGATGTTATCGTAGCGTTAGTCGAAAAGAGAATCCTTTCATTGTTCTAATAGACATCATCCAACGACAATCCTTACTGGATGGTGTGTGAAGGAAAGCGAGAAGCTCATTGCAGACACTGCACACTTGCTTCAGGTGCCGGATATATATAAAAAAAAGTTAAGGATAATGGACGACCTATATAACTAGCATGCATAGTGCGAATGAAACCTACCGGCCAGCATAATTACAATGAAGCACTGCTGTATTCGACTCATCGTTGGTATCCACACACCAACAATTCTCTCCTTCGTAATGCACTAATACTTTTCTTTTCGGTTTTCGCTTACGAATTATTGCCACCTTAGCGAACTTTTTTTTTACTTTATATCGTAGTTTGACTTTACAGTGTTGTAATAATTTTCCGAAGCTTATAAAAGCTTTTTTAAATTCGGGGAACTACCGGATTTAATAATAATAAAAATGAAAAGAAATAACGAAAAGTCACATTTTCATCTGAATTATATCAAACACTTGCACATTGTGTGAGGAAAATGGAAGGAAAGACAAAATTGACGATGAAATTTATACGAATCGCCTTGTTCCACATAAGCTAAGAATCCGGCTCGGAAGTAGAGACTGTCTTTAAGAATTTCAAGATTTCCACATAAACTGACTAGGCTGCAAAAGATAATCCTTCATTGCATACTGGTGCTTGGGGCGTGGCGCTCACTAGTATTTTACACAACATTCTTTGACTCTCCGCTTACTATGCACGACCAGAAGGAACTAACAAACGACCCGGCGCGTATTTCTTTTAGAATCGCCTTGCGTCCTTTTCGATTCCTTGCTGTCTTGCTACCAGCGAGCAGGAACTTTCCGAACTGACTGAAAGCATTTCAGTTCAAATCTCGAGAAATACCATGAGATGTTTCTTCAGCTCCGTGATATGATCTTGTCTCGCATATCATTCCTGTGCGCTTCAAATGCTCGTGAAATTCTGTATTCATGGAACTTGTGTGCGCAAAAAACTTGGAGCTTTGTAAAAGCGGGGAATGAAATTGAGTGTCATCATTACTATCGGATATTCCCGAAGTCCTTTTTTGGCGCGCAGGTTTTGCAACTCCGAAAGAACGCATAAAACCAAAATGGAGGTGGAAACTACAGAGAGAGAGAGAGAGAGATAGAGAGGGAGAGATTGAACTTTATCTCTTTTATGGCGGAAGGATGTGTACATGCAAGGATAACCGCAGGATGCATCCTAATATTACGTCGTTGAATGCTTCTCTCTTGTCAGATGCACACTGAAAAAAATAAAGCTTTCCAAGGACTTAGCCAGAAATTAAGCTTACCCATACAGCAGGAGCAGCAGCAACCATCAAAGGACAACAAGCGTCGAGCAACAACAAAACGCATGAAGAAAAAGTAAACAAAGAAAATAAATGGAAGCATGCCGTGGCCACAGAAGGCCTTAGTGTTCTATTCTGTTCGGCTGCTGGGACAACAATTCTTCAGCAAATGACATATGCTTATTATCTCTTATCCAGGATCTATGTCGGCCTACTAAATAAAAAATTAAAAGGGCCAATTGGTATGTTTCGCAAAGGATGCCGCTATTTATCTTGTGAATTGTGACTGCTTATAATAGAGGAGTTGTGAGGTCCCAATAAAATACTCATCTTTGTGTTTTCAAGGGGTGAGGAAATATCTCATCAGTTTGATTCGAAACGAGGCTGAAACTACCCTTTGTGTAGGGGTAGTTCATAGTCATATTTGTCTTATTTTTTTCGTCCTTGTTCCAAGTCATCCGGCACTATCTTACTGTTTATCTGTTTGTTCTGATGTCGTCCTGAAAATATACACGCTTATATGAAAAGCATAACTTTGCCATCCGATTAATAAGCTCTGATAAGGAAAAACATATAAATTTTTCTTCGCAATTTGATTTTCTCATTTGTATTGCCTTACGAGCAACCATTAAGTGTGGAGACGTCTTGTTTCTGGATCGGTCTGTCTCGTGTCTCTTTTTTTATAAATGAAACTTATCTAAACCCCATCCTTGAATCGAGGCTCTATTTCCTAGGGACTTTCTTTTTTTTAACATGTTAGCTAGAGTTTCTACAGCTCGGGAAATTTTCTAGAGCAGAAGAATGGGGATTGGGTTGAACAATTTTCTTGGCTAGTTTAGCATCTACTTTGAGGCTTAGGGGTGGAACGCCCTATATTTATATATTAAGCATTCAATCTGGTGCCATGTTCAACTGATACAGGCACTATGTCACAACAAATAGCAGTATGAGACTGAAAAGGGACAAATGGGTAGCTAAATATCTGACCCTGGTCGGGTCGTATTTTATTATTTTTATTTTGGGCCAACAACGACAACAAAGACGATGAAGTGAACCCAACATTTCGTGATGGAAAGGACATGGGGCCAATCGTCTTTTTCGAGTTCATTATGGACGCACTAATTGTCGACTTATGGATGATAAATAGAGTTGTTTGTGGACATTTGGTATTTCCTTACCGACAGTAGTAGCGGTGGTGGGAAGTAGGTGGAGCTGGAAGTAAAGTGTGTTTTTGATGGGTTCATGTATGACGAGGCGGAGAATTGAAATTTTGTGGGTGAGGAATTGAGTTGTGGTGAAATGAGTAGATATAATGATTTATTATCTTATTACGAGATGTTGATGGGTGTGTTGGGATAAGTGATATGATATTTAAACTTTAACTTTTAGTAGTTTTTACTGTGCTATATTCTTAGTTTTATGCGTCAAGTCAGTGATGCATCAATGGCGTTTATAGTTCTACTGGCTATCTGGCCAAAGCTTCTGGTAAGCCGAACGAAACGCAATTTATACCTGGCTAAGTATTATCTAAACCTGTCAGACCGTAGGGACTAGTTAAGCGCACCTTTGGAGTAGAGAGTGAGCATCTGGTCTTCTCTGATGAAGACATTGCCAAGCTAATTCCAATTTCGTCTTGAGAAGGGCAGTTAAAGTGTAAATTTCATCATCCTTCTCGTAATGACTCAATACGACCAAGTTTTGTTTGGTGGTCCTTTTGGAACACTTAGGTAAGGAGTATAAAGTTTGTGGCAGCAATGAACGTAGCCCACCAGTGGGCTCATTGTACGCATTCGTATTTAAACCATGTGGACCTACATATCATTTAGCCAGCCTGATCTACCACTACCATAATGACACTATATCCTAAATCGGGCCTTAGCCTCCTAACCTTCAGGTTTCTTAAAATTTTAAGTTGTCATTGTGATAGGGTTGTTAGCTCTACGCACAACCCTCTATCTACGAATTTCATTTTTGTAGATTGAGATAACTAAGGTAATCCCCTAAGTTGTAGCTATACGGCAATTTAAGAACAATATGTTTGCCTCCCTCAAAGGCACTTTTTACTAGTAAAAATAACGTTATTATTAAAAAAATCTTAAAATCTGCAATAAGCAATTCGATATCTCAGCTCCGGATAAGTCAAATTGAACTTCAAGTCCCGCAAATTCTTTATCAGAATATCCACAATACAACGTGACTATAAAAGTTGGTTGGAGATTTCATTTAGTCCTTCTGCCTTAACAAAGGAGTTAAGAAAAAATTTACTCGAAAAGCCATTTTCTAATAAATTCATCAGGTGAAATTTCTATGAAATCGGCTAAATTTGGGCTGAATTTTGATTCACTTATTTAAAGTGCATTTATTAAGAGGCAATGCCCTAAGTTTTGGTAGAATATCTGTTTTACAGTCTATGAGATACTTATTTCCTTCCAAAAACACAGATTCTTTGAAAATTGTCAACGTCTTGAATAACAGTCTATATCTCAGGTTTAAATAAACCGAATTTAACAATATACCATTCAAATGAAAGGTCTAAGTGTCTGCAATCCTCATTTTTAGTTTTTCGATACTGTTTAGTATGACGTAATAAAACTCAAAAAACCTCTAAAACAGACGAAATTTTGCGAATTTTGCTATTTTTCGAGTCTTTCCCCCACTCCCCCAGTGGCCGCAATATTTTTATCGTAATCTACGCAAAAAAACAATGAGGTTAAAAAAAAAAACATCGAGATCGCAACATTTCATCCCAAAAATCTAATCCGACTGGACTTGTATCAGTCCCATCACATTTCATTTTCACGTTGTCACCCGAGTCGCTTTGTAACCATTTGAGATTTTATCTTCCCCAAACTTTGCTGGCATAGATTGCCTTAATGATTCTCAAGGCCATGCAAAAATTGTCCGTTTCCTGAATGGTTGCAGCAGCAGATCCGTTTCTGGCCAGCTTGTCCATCATTTCGTTTCTAGGTATATCTCGATGATCCGGAACCCAACTTAAGTGAAAAGTACAGGTTGTACCCAATCCTTGCAACTTATCCATACAATGGTTTAAACATTTTAAATTGCAGCTGCAAGGCCAGTTCCGCCCATTTCGCAATAGCCATCAAAGTAAGACCGTGGCATATTCTGGTATATGCCTGTGGAACTCTAAACTATATATTCAGTAGCAATTTTTTCAGCTTCATATTTAAATTCTTACCATAGGCTTTCGACAGCCTACTGTTTGAAGTTGGAGTACAACTAGACTGACTAATATAGGTGTTGAGCGGAAATGGCAGTGGATTCGTCACACTTTGAGAAAACCAGAGCGTCAAACAGGCTCTGGATTATAATCCTCAAGGAAGCCATCGGGTAGGTCGATCATGTAACACATGGAAGCGAGCAGTTGAATAATCAGAGGAATAAACAAGTCCTGGCAACAGCTTAAGGCCGAAGCTGAGGATCGCGCCTTGTGGAAGAAAGTTGTTTCTGTCCTGTGCCCCTATAGGGAGTCTTAACAGGAATTTGATTGAAAATTTTATTGACTGTTTGACGTTAGTTTCTATGCCAACCCTTGAAGCTGCTCAATGTCCTCTTAAACAGCTCTAGATTGTAACCTTTAGGCAAAACCTTCTTCAACCACGTAGCACAGAAAAATGAAAAGTAAGCCAGAAGAACAATAAAGTCCTGGGAATAATTTAATTTTGAAACTCAGGATCGCGTCTTTGAAAATAGAACCATTTCTGTTTTATGCGCCTATAGAGGGTCGTAGCCACAGTGATCATAATTTATGGGGGTCAGCCTTTCATGTACTTTATATAGTGATGTTGGCATTGACAGGAAAAAAATTAACAGGACTAAGATTGGGCTTTACAATCATGAGATACTCTAGATGGAAGAGAAATTATTTAATATTAATAAATTTTGTATGGGGAGTGGTAGAAGGGGGGATGACATTGAATCAATTTTTTCCCCATCATGATTAAGTTTCTATCAAAATGTTTTTTACAAAACATAAGCTCTAAAAATTTAATACGTACTGAGCAAATTAGTAGATTGGTTTTAGTGAAATTATGCAGTTTTTATGGGAGGTGGTAGAAGGAGTGGGGAGTTCTTAATGACTTTTTTCAGAAACAGCTGTAAGTATCATGAATGAAACATGTTTTAAATTACAGATCAGTAGCATTCATACTTTTCAGGAAAATCGACTTTTTGTAAAGTTGCGAAATCGTGTCCTATTGTATGGAACGGGGTAGAAGGACTGAAGCTAATCGTATATTTTCTTTTCGAGCTTACTAAAAATTCTACACAAATGTTTAGCGCACAATTTTAGCCTGATAAATTTTATACGTACTGAGTAATTTTTTGTATAGTATTTCATGAATAAGTACAGTTTTTTCCGAAATTGTGTCATTTTATATGGGAGGGGGTAGAAGGAGTGGAGTGATTTGGCCCGTTCACGAACTTTTGCTTACTTTTTTGTTGAAAACGGCGTGTAGCTGAACGCGTTCTCGAGCTAGAGAGGAGACGGACGGACAGATGGTTTTGAGATTTTGGAGTGATAATTTGAACTTCTTCATTCATTTTTTATTCCGATCCATATTTCTTAGCGTTACTAACTTTGTGGCAAACTTATAATACTCTCAGATTCTCTAGAGTATAAAAATTGGTCGTTAGTTGATACTAAAGAAGGAAAGAACCTAAAGAGCAGATGGACGTAGAGTTTGAAGGTGGTATGACAATAGGAACACGGTTACTGGAGTAAGTTCCACCGTAAGGTTGGTATGACCTAGTTCCGTAGTACGTAGTAATAGGTTTTGATGGTGTAGTATTAGGCTTAGCCCGGTTTTAATCGGGGCTCTTGTTTGTATGCTCCGTTCTGGTCTAGGCCATACTATGTTACCCGTGTAAACGAGGACTATCGCATTTATTGGAACATCGGTAGTTGGCTTTTATTTGTGGATCGTGGTTTTTTGATTTACATGTTACGAGCGATTCGCATGAAAAATAAGGGTTGAGCAGAGCGTGGTTTTGGCTTTTACCAAAATATCAACTTTTGTTGGCAACAAAAATATATTTTGTGCTGCCAGCAACAGTTGGCTTTTTCACTGGACTTGATTTTTACAGACGTGGCTCAAATAGAACCGAAAATGCACCTTAGGTTTAAATGCTGTAAACATTTTATTGGAGACGTTGTTCGAATGAAATGAAATTTTTGTATGGAAAACCCTAGAAGATGAAATCAGCTGATGGTGTTAATTCCTCTTCTTCTCCAATAGCACTACAGCCCAAATCAAGCATTGTCCTGCTGACCCTCTTATTTCTTTGACATTATGACTAGGTGTCCCACCGAAACTAGTTCGGTTAATAAAAGCCACGGTGGAAAACAATGAGTGCCAAGTAAAAATCCAAAACCAGTTGAATTAATGCTTGCCAATGAAGTCAGGTCTCAAACAAGGAGATGGTCTCGCGCCCCAATGCTCTTCAACTTGATGCTTGAGTGTGTCGTTAGGAAGGCAACTTCACTAACCTCAGTGGAAACCAGATATACGCTACTCTTACAATCCGCACATTTGGTGGCGTACGCAGACGACGTGGATATTATGGCCCGATCAATACTTTGTGTTAAGGAGGTATTCTAGGAGTTGGAGTCGACAGCGGGTGAAGTAGGGCTCAGGGTCAATAAAGCGAAAACTAAATGCATGACCCAGGTACGAACGACTGTCCCAGAGATGCAGAATATTACTGTGGGCGAATATAACTTCGAGCAGCAAATATGAGCTGTATCAACTATTTAATGATCTACCAGCATCGATCGTGACCAAACTTCGCAAGCTTCAATGAGCTATGCGAATGCACAAGGAACGAATTCCAAAACGAGTGCTCAAGGGCAAAGCTTAAGGCAATCGACCGCAGGAGAAGCCACCAAAGCGATGGGAGGACTTTCGATTTTTCAAATTGAAGGACGGGGTCATTGGATCGAGACAACTGGAGGAGGTGCATCCAGGAGACCAAACCTCGATACTGGCTGTGGCGCCATTGCATCATCATCAGTTAGAGGATATCTTCGTAGTTACTCATAGTGCCACAAGCTGTTTGACAAAATTCTGACATAATTTCTCCAACGGTGGTCCGTCTAACTTCAAAGAAATTTCTAACAGACGAACCTACTACATCTTTGGCGATTTTCAACCATTTAGGAAGTGCTATTGGTTGACTACTTTTTGATTCGCTGAATGTTCAAAGATTGTTCTCTTCATTCTGAACTGTTCTTTGAAAATTGCATCGCTATATTAGGCACAAGTTTATTTGAAAAGTTATTCTTTAAAATTCTACTGTCTTACTATGAACTTATCAACTGCTATATCGTTCTATCCACACTTTGCCCATTCTCATACTCTTGACATAATTCGGTCATAATTCCACAATACTTAAAATGTTGTTATCGTATGCATCCATCATTTCTGCGTCCACGATTTATTTGCGATACAGAATTTTTCGGGACTTAACGCGGCGTAATACAAAATAAATCCAAAATTTAAGATCGACGTTTAAATTTTAAATTTCATTCTGACATAATGCATAACGCTTTCTTACATGGATTTAATACGATATTAAAAATAACTGTCGTGTGTCACATACAAGAGCTGTGATAGACGCTTTCAATTTAATACGATATTATCTCTGTCGTGTATTGAGGGACTAACTCGCATATTTGGGTTGGAGCTCCAAAATGAGACTTAGGTTTGCTTGACCGTTTTCAAAAACATGCATTTCGAATAATTGGAGATGACGATATATCGGACTCAGGAAACTCCCTCGAGCAATGCCGAAATATCGGAGAATTTTGCATTTACTAAAGATATTGTCATGGTAAATGCAACAAGGAAACTCCCCCCCCCGTCCCCAAATACTCGCCAAGCTGCACGCTCACACGATTACACTGTGAAGCCCATACCGTGGAAAACAGTGAACTTTTGGCAGTCCTTCATTTCTCGGACGACAGCGAAGTAGAATTCATTATCAGGCGATCTCCTTCCAACGGAATACAATCTTCAACAATTTTAGAGCGCAAACTCTTCCCTCCTGTGTTACCCTACTAATTTTCCGATGTACAGTTAATTCGACATGGTTGCGGTGAAATAAGTGGATTAAAGGGTGATCTCCTACGTTATTTTCAATGGCCGTAAAAAACGTGATACACTCTCATTATCACTATCACTATCAGAATTCCTTAATGCAATGAAATTGCCATACATCGGTTCCAAATATAAAAGATGGAAATCAAATTATCCTCTGGCTCATCATTTGGTGAAGGGACGAAATAAACAACAACATCCCTACACTAAGTACATAAATAAAATAACACAAAAAATTAAAAAAAAAAATTGGGATCAACTAGCGTTAAGTCTACGCTTTAAGCACATCTTATCAATAGAGAAGTCGAATACATCAGCATTTTTATTAACTTCTCTCGCGAGACGCGAAATCGGCTCATTCATACCATAATTTGTCCGGTGAAAACATATCTGTAGAAGTCTAGGCTGCCTTGGTAAAAATTGACCAACAGCAAACTGTATCAAACCTAAAAGTGTGGAAGAATCAACTAACCCTGTTAGAAGTTGATGAGCAAAGACTACATCAGCTACCTCACGTCGTTTCGAAAGTGATGACATATTTAATAGCTTAAGTCGATCGATATAAGGAGGAAGACGAACTCTGTCATTCCAATTAAGGTGGCATAAGGCAATTCTCACAAATTTCCGCTGAATTGATTCAATTCTTCCAATGTGCTCATCATAATGGGGAGACCAAACTTGAGAAGCATGTTCAAGGAGAGATCTAACAAAGGTATTATAAAGAATCAATTTAACAAAGGGATTGTTAAATTCCTTAGATAAGCGTGTGGTGAAACCTAACATAGAATTACCCTTTTGCACAATTTTATTTATATGTAAGATAAAATCAAGTTTATGGTCAAATGTAACGCCTAAGTCAATTATAGAGTTGACACGATCCAAAATACAGTCATTAAGACTATATTTTATTATAAACGGTGAGACTTTCCTAGTAAATGATATAACATGACATTTATCCACATTTAAACAAAGATCATTGTGGCGACACCAATTGCTAAAATTAATCAAATCTTCTTGAAGAAAATTGTCTAAGTTGGAACTAAGGGACCTAAAGATCTTAATGTCGTCTGCATAAATAAGTACTTCTGAGTATTTAAGAACAGAAGCAACATCATTAATGGCCAGGACAATCAATAGTAGCTAAATGACTTCCCTGAGGTACATCAGAATGCGCAGTAAATGGCATAGAAGTACAATCACGGAAGAGAACTTTATAAGTTCTATTAAATAGATATGACTTTTGACAATTAATAAACCATGTAGGAAAACCTAACATGTCTAATTTCAACAAAATAATGGAATGGGGGTAGTTTATCAAAAGCTTTACTAAAATCAGTATAAATACAAGCCACCTGCTTGCCCTTCTCAATATCCACAATAGATTTATTCGTAAACTCCATCAGATTAGTGACAGTTGACCTATTTTTGACAAAACCATGTTGTTTACTTGAAATCAAGGATTCACAGTGAAACACTATAGATTCAAAAAGCTTTGTAATAGCTGATAGTTTAGCTATTGGTCGATAGTTGACAACATCAGATTTTGCACCACCTTTGTGGGTTGGTATGATAAAGGATGCCTTCCATACGTTCGGAAAAATCCCAGTTTTTAGGGATCTTTGAAAGAGGAGGTAGAGGGGTTCAGCAATGGAGAGACAGCAGCGTTTCAAGACAACTGCAGGAACTCCATCTGGGCCAGGAGAAGAAATATCCTTAAGGCGAGAAATATGGTTAACTATATCATTATAGGAAATCGTTATATCAGACAAAGTAGTTGAAGAGAGAGAGATGATTTCATTTATTGAGATTTTCTATTAGAGTTTACATTAATCTTACATCGTAGACTTATATTAGAGAGAATGACTATTTTATTAATGCCTATCCTTACTGAACATGTACAAAGTAGTTGAAGCAGTACCTTTAAAGTTATCATAGTACGACATGTCAGGGATAAAGTTACTACCGAAAATAGATCCACTGAAGAATGTGGCAAAAAAATTACAAATAGTAAATTGATCATTAGTATTGTTGCCAAGGAATTAAAAAGAAGCTGGATAACCATCAGATTTACGCTTACAATTAACAAATTTCCAAAACTTCAGGGGATCTCTAATAATATCCGACTGCACTTTAAGTAAGTATTCAGAATACAAGCGATTAGATAAATCTTTGAATAAGTCACAATATTCTTCAAATAAACGAAAATCAGTTTCATTATACCTATTCCACGCTGCATTACGAGAGTTGCGAATCGCACACAACTCACCAAGGATACAATAATGAGATATTCTTCCGATAAGTAAAAGGAACCGAAGCAACAAAAAATTGGTATAGAATATAATAAATAAGCTGCCAACAAGTCGGGCGAAACTTTATTATTCTTGGGTCAAGTTGCGGATGCGTGGATAGTCAATATGCAGGTTAGAATGGTTAGGGATGACTAAGTGAAAGGAGCTAGGGTGTAGCCTAGTAGGTAGCGTGTTGGTCTTGTAATGCGAAGGTCGTGGGCTCAAATCCCGGTCGACGCAATATATAATTCCAGCACATGCCTGCTTGGATATACCTTGGTCACCTCAGTCTACGAAAATGAAAAATTCGTAGATAGAGGGTTGTGCGAAGGTCTAACAACCCGTCCACAATAAATAATGAAAAAATGAAAAAGGAACCTGAAGATCAGGAGGCCAAGGTCCGATTTGGGCTGTAGCGCCATTGTAGAAGAAGAAGAAGTGAAAGGAGGTTCTTGGGCAGGGCTATTGTCAATTTAACACTTAATTGCGGATACGATCAATCGCATTAGTACATATAATCAATATTTTATTCGTTTATTTATGCAAGTTTGAGTTTTTTGAGGGAAGGGGTGAGGAGTGATAGTAAGGGTGGGTGGATGTTAATAATTTTTCAATTGCTTGCTTGAATTACGTCCAATATTCTCTGTATAGAATGTCAGTTTCATAGACGAATTTGGGGGGAGGGGGAGGGGGAGGGTAGAAGGGCAAACGCGATCTCAAAACTTTTTTAGCAATTTCGTTTCAACCATTTTTAAAAGAGTTTATGCAAAATTTTAAATTAATGGCCTTAAATAGTTAGGTTATAATTGATGGGGAGGGGGTAAAAGGTATTCAATCAGTTAATATTTCATATATTTAGGGATTTTTTTAAATGCATTTCGCAAATTTTCAAGTTTCTACCTTAAAATTTTATTTAAAAATTTTCAGAGTTTTTGTGTTTTTTTTTCATGAAACACCTTGTGTACGTTAGATCGGGGGGGGGGGGGGGGGGGGGGGGGGGGGTTGGTGCAAACAATTGTGGAACAAATTATTAATATTTATTTTTTTTTATTTCGCTAGTATAGCTTAATGTATGTTTTAAGTTTCAATTACATAACTTAAAAGCTATCTGAGATATTAATTTTTGAGTGTTTTTCTTTGCACCCCCCCCCCCCTTACAATAATTAGCCACTCTGTAAGCTGACTCCGGTGGAGCTATATGCCACCTTAATGGTTCCAAAATATGAATTTTTTACGATAAGTGATTTCGAAGATAAAATAATTTGAAAAAAAAATTCGACCGACAATTTGTTTTTAGCCCCTCCCCCCCCTTTTCGGACGCCAATGGATAAAAAAATTATATTATTTTTGAAGTTTGTCCCACAACTCTTTCTATATCTTTACTGATTTTCAACTTATTATCTCCATTCGTGGTGAAGATATTAGCAAGTGTAGTTTTCGACTTCCCCCCCCCCCCCCTCCCTTCCACCTAACACCCCCCAAAATTTAGAAAGTAGACCTCACTTACTCAGTCAACAATCCACCCAAAAGCGAACATTCTACCTTTGACGGTCTTGGAGATATGAGACCATATGTATGGCGTACGGCGGAACGGATTTTTTTTTTGCATTTTTAGGCTAATTTAGTCATGAAACGCGAAAAATGAAAATTTCAGAGTAGCAAATTTTTTTTCTGTGTCGATCACAATACTTTATTATTAAAATAATAAAGTAAAATGTAAATAATTACTGTCCAATAATAAATAAAGGGCTGTAGTGTCAGAACAGAACAGAAGAACTTGTCTAATATACTTTTAACAAACGTAAAAGAATCTAAAAATTATTGTCTAAAATTAAATGAGAATAAAGTTATAAAAGTCTACGATACAATTTCGTTATTAAAAAAAAACGTACCATCGCTTGCTGGATTTCCATTTGTCTGAAATTAAACGAAAATAATGGATTAGAAAATAATTATTGTAATAATAACCAAATTTGCTTATGAACGAAATTAATCAGACTAAAAGCAGTAATGGTTATTATTTTTAACCACGGCTCTATCCAGATAAGCTATAAAAATGCTAATTAAGTAATATTACTCTAAACACTAATGCACATTGAATTGTCTTATCAGTGGGAATTCCGAATTGAACTGTATAATCTTAATTGGGTATTCAGAATTTCTTAATTGATAGGAAATACAGTGCAATATTTTTGTTTCTTCAATATTAATATTACTTTCGAAATTATTTAATTTGTAAGGGAGCGAAAGATGCGAGTCAACATTTAATAAATTAGTGAAAATATGGTGATCTATGTATATTAGATTGGATTAGACTAGTTTGAACATTGGGGTTGGTCTGATTTCATTCATCACTGAGGCTCCTGATGTTTTCGGTTTAATATGGTTTCCTGGATACCACTCCTAAGGAAACATTCCCAAGTGTCCCACGCCAATTTCACAATTTTCAAATATGTTGCAGAACTCGGGAATGTAAGGGACACGTATTTTTTTATCGGCAGTGATGAGCATTTACAGCCCCTCCCCCCTCCCCCTCACTCAAAGTTTGGCAAATAATCGACTGAACTTTGGGGCGGGGGGTTTCATCCTTTAAAATGCTCATCACTGCCGATAAAAAAAATACGTGTCCCTTAGATTTCCGAATTGTCAAAATAGGCGAAGGGCACTGAGGAATGTTTTCCTTGTGAGTGGTATCAAGGAAACCATCTTAAACCGAAAACAGGACAAGTCCATTGCAAAGTCGAGTGACACCTTTTTACGTTATTATTCTAAAAATTGTGATCGACACAGAAAAAAATTTGCTACCCTAATGACTAAAATTACCTAAATATCTGTACGCTGTACGCCGTGCATATGGACTCATATCGCCAAAATTATTAAAGACTAGCGATCGCCCGCGACTTTGTCTGCGTAAGAATCGCAAAATAAGCAATTTTTGAGAATGTAGTTAATAATACATTATCCGGGATATACAAACTGATTAGTTTAATGCCCCTTTGAAGACAATGGTTTCTATTTTGTTGGAATCAGAACCATAAATTATTAAGAATGAAACCACGATACTCGCATTTGTGTAAGACAGGCTCGTGATCAAATCAATCCCGTGATCTAAAACCATATTTGCATTGAAGAACACTAAGGATATGTGAATAGTTATAGCTTGTGTTAATTAAAAAAAAAACCCAAATAAAATAACATTAAGTTTAAAACCATAACAGGGCTACGACTCTGCGTAAAGCCCAATTATACGATACTACAGATGAAATTTTTGTGATGTGATAGTACTGAACTGATTTGTTCCACATCATGCTAGAATAGCTATAAAAATTGAATAGGTACTGAGAAAATTAGTGCATTGGATTTAGTGAAATTGTGCAATTTTTATGGGAGGTGGTAGAAGGAGGGGAGTGTATTTTGGTGGTTTTTCGAGAAACAGAACTGATATATTTTAAATTTTAGTTCAGTAACGTTCACACTTTTCAAGAAAATACAATTTTTGAAAAGTTGTGAAATTGTGTCACATTGTATGGGAGGTGGTAGCAGGAGTGAAGCTAATTGATTAATTTTTCCCCATATTAATAATAATGCTAATTAAGGACTCTATACAAAATTTTTGCTCGACGAAAGGTATACGTATTGAGAAAATTGGTTTAGAGTATTTCATGAAAAAGTGCAGTTTGTATAGAAGGTGGTGGTAGGAGTGAGGGGTTTTTAGTGATTTTTCGAAAAACAACTACAATCATTATGCAATTGATATATTTTAAATTTTAGATCTGTGACTTTCACACTTTCCAAGAAAATCGAATTTTTGTAAAGTCGTGGAAACGTGTCACATTGTACGGCAGGGGTTAGAAATGGTGAAGATAATCGGTTAGTTTTTTCCCGATTGAAAATGATGTGTAGTCGTTGATGGTTGATAAGCAAGAGAGCGATATTTATTTTAGAATTCATAAAGTTGGCTTGAACAATAGCCGATTGATACAGTTAGGTTAGCAATACAATTTGTCGTAATGGGAATTCAATATACAACTAGATGTACATAGCATTTAAGTATTTACATAAAAGAACATGAGTTTAAAGTGATGAACAAAAGTTTTTGAACATCTATGATGAATCCTGAACATCGTCCGGCCTCCTGATAGACTCCGGTCTATCAGCAAAGGGTAAAACAGCCAATTTGCATATAGGTCTAGTGAAGATGCCTTTCTGTGTTTTGATGTTGGCGACTCGAATTTTGCCATCTGCGCCTGGGAAGCACTCGACGACTAATCCAAGCGGCCATTTGGAGGGTGGGGTGTTACCATCCTTAATGATGACTACTGCTCCAGGTGTGATGTTGTTTGTTGCTTGAGTCCATTTCTGGCGAGGTTGTAGAGATGTAATATATGACTCGTGCCAACGTTTCCAGAATGCTTGCTGTAGCTGCTGAATTCGCTTCCAATTGGAAAAGACATTAACATGGGCTGGAATATTTGGTTCTGGAATAGAGGTGTAAGTTTCACCGATTAGAGAATGAGATGGAGTTAATATATCAAATTCTGTATCAGATACTGCAAATAAGGGTCTGGAATTAAGCAGTGCCTCTATTTGACTGAGCAGCGTGTACATTTCTTCAAATGTAAGAACTTCATTTCCAATTACACGTTCTAAATGCAACTTGATTGCCTTGATGTTCGATTCCCAGATTCCTCCAAAATGTGGAGAAGATGGAGGTATAAAATGCCAAGTTATACCATCAATTGCGAGGGTTTCGACAAGAGTGCGATTATGTTGTGATGATAGAACAAGTTTGTGCATTTCAGATAAGACACGGTCAGCTCCCTTGAAATTTGTTCCATTGTCGCTGAAGGTGTCGGTGGGTTTGCCGCGACGAGCGATGAATCGACGTAAGGCGGCGAGAAAAGCTTCTGTTGATAGATCCGACACAAGCTCAATATGTATTGCTTTAGTAATAAAGCAGATGAATAAGGCTATATAGCCTTTAACAAACTTTGGATTTCGTCCTCGCGCTAACCGTAGAGTGAGTGGGCCAGCATAGTCACATCCTACACGAGAAAATGGCCTGGAATAGGTGACCCTCTCTTGTGGAAGTTGCCCCATGAGTTGTTTTGCTGTTGCCTTGCGGTGCCGAAAACACTGAATGCAGTTAAATATCACCTTCCTTACTAAATTCCGGCATCCTACAATCCAAAATTCTTGCCTCAGGATTGTGAACAGCTGATCGATTCCAACATGCATGTACCTTCGATGATTATATTCAGCTACTAGGATAGTTACGCGATGGTCCTTAGGAAGAATCAGAGGAAGTTTTTTGTAATACGATAGATTGGAATGTTCTAATCGACCGTCAACACGAAGGAGTCCATACGAATCAATGATTGGTGTTAACTTCTGAAGACTACTTGTGCGGGATAATTGTTTACCAATGCTCAAGGCGGCGATCTCTGCCGAAAAGCATGATTGCTGTGCGAACTTTATACAAATGTTTTTGGCTTCCATTAATTCAGTTGTTTGCAAGGGATTGTTAATATGTGATTTAGTATGAAGACAGAGAATGAATCGCTTGCAATAGGCAAGCACACGTATGAGTTTACTTCACGAAGAAACTCTGTCTAAAAGATTTGTTAGAAGATGGTCTTCTAGCGCCAGATGTGATGAGAAAACGATGTCAGAAGAAAATGTTGACATAGGTTTTTGACCTTGCCTTGTTGATAACAGTTCAGTGTCTGATAATTCAATATTTTGTAGTGGATGTGGTGAAGGGCCATCCTGCAACCAATGCGGCCCTTGCCACCAAAGTCTGAAGTCCAGCAAGACTGATGGCGACAGTCCTCGTGATGCACAATCTGCAGGGTTGTTCGTGGAAGTAATATGACGCCAACAGGATCTTGGTAGAATTTCTAGTATTTCCGACGTCCTGTTAGCCATAAACGTTTTTAAAGTTCGGGGTTGAACTGATAACCAACATAGCACTATTTTTGAGTCAGTCCACGCGATTAGCTGCTGGTTATTTATTTCTACAGAACCTTTTATTGTTTTAAACAATCGACAGAGCAGTACAGCAGCACAAAGTTCGAGTTTTGGCATAGAAACTTGTTTTAGTGGAGCTACCTTAGTCTTAGCAGCCATAAGCACAACACGAGATTCTTGAGCACCGATGCTCCGACAATATACTACCGCCGAATACGCCTTTTCGGAAGCGTCACAAAAACCGTGACATTCAAGAATGTAGGAGTAAATTAATTTACGTGAGATTTTTATATTGTCTAAACACGAGAGTTGATTGCGGACCTCAAAAAATCGGGAAGATATATCCTTGGGTACCTCCTGGTCCCATTCAAGGTTCCGAAGCCAGAGTTCTTGGAGAAGTATTTTTAGTAGAACTATCGAGGGTGCCAGGAATCCCAAACGGTCGAATATTCTAGACGCATCAGAAAGTATGTGGCGTTTTGTGCAAGTTACATGAGTTGGTAGTAAGACTCTGAACGTAAAATGATCTGGAGCGTGATTCCACCTTAGGCCTAAAACTTTAGTTGAATTCGTCTCAAAGTCTAAGGGTGAGCACTCCAAAGTCTCTTTTGGCAGTATATTGAGTAGGCTCCAACAGTTGGAACTCCAGTTCCGCAAATTAAAACCTCCCTTGGCTAATAAGGCGATGAGTTGTTTGCTTATGTTTATTGTATCTTCGACACTATCTGCTCCAGACAATACATCATCTACATAAAAATCTCTTTGGATTACAGCTGCAGCTTCAGGGTATTCGTGTTGATAATCTATGGCGAGTTGTTATAGTGTTCGAATAGCGAGGTGTGGAGCAGCTGATGTACCATACGTTACAGTTCGTAACCGATAGTGTTGCACAGGTTTTTTGGGATCATCCCTCCAAACGACTCGTTGAAAATCCTGATGACGATCAGCGATCCAAATTTGCCGATACATCTTTTTGATGTCGGCTGAAAATACGTATTTATGTTTTCGAAATTGAAGGCAGATAGAGAATAGATCCTTTTGAATTGATGGACCAACAAGTAAGCATTCATTTAATGAAATACCGGTAGAAGTAGTGGATGAACCATCAAAGACGACACGAGTTTTCGTTGATGAACTATCATGTTTGAATACAGCGTGGTGTGGCAAGTAAAAATGTTTTTGATCAGGTGTTTCGATTTCATCTGATGGTATTGCAACCATATGTCCTAATGCTAAATATTCAGACATGAATTGAAGATAGCTTGTTTTTAACGATGGGTTATGTTGAAAGCGGCGTTCCATGGCCTTCAACCGATTTGTTGCCTTGTTGAGTGAATTACCGAATACATCCATTGAGTGCTTCTTGAATGGTAGTTCTACGGTGTATTTTCCATCTTTAGAGCGAGAATGTGTTTTTGAGAAATGTTCTTCTGCTAGAAGTTCGTTCTCCGTTACTGATGGGGTGTATAACGCTTCTTCGAGTTCCCAGAAACGTCTTAGATTGCGATCAATATCTTCAAGAGCTAAGTAAGTTGATACGGTTTGTGTATTGTGTTGATTTGATATTTGTCCTGCTACTACCCAACCAAATATTGTTGAAATAGCCGAAACCTTGTCATTAAGGTTGTGAATAGGTTCTGCTCTGATAATATTAAAGAATTTATCTGCACCAATGAGAATATCAATTTTACCTGGTTGATGAAATTGTGGATCTGCCCATTCCAAGTATTCGAATTCGGCAAAGGCCTTCCTGTCGGCTATGAAATTTGGTAAAGAAGAGCTAATATTGTTAACAACATATGCTGAAATCTCAATAAATTCTTTATTATTTCGTGAACAAATAGATAGAGTTGTTCGACCTCTTGTTACTCCTGTACTAGATGATGACAATCCTTTGATTGGAATCCTAGCGTTAGATCGACGTAACCTTAGAGTTTGCGTATATGATTCCGTCACAAACGAAACTTGTGAACCGGAATCCAATAAAATGCGACAAGGACGATAGTTTCCTTGATTATCCTGTACCAGTGCTGTAGCTGTTGGTAGGAGTGTATGGGTACAGTGATTCGTTATTTGTGTTGAATGACTATTAATAGATTTATTACTAGATGTTGAAGTTTGTATAGCTGTAGTTTCATGAGAAGAATCTCGATTTGGAAGATTCGATACTGCATGAACTAGTGAGTGATGTCGTTTATTGCAGGAACAGCATCGATGCATTGACCTGCATGTATTTGTTGTATGACCTGAACGCAAGCAATTATAACAGAGTTTTTCTTTTTTTACGAATGCCCGTTTTAGTTCTATGGGCATAGTCTTAAATACATCGCACTGATGAAGTAAATGATTGTCTTTACACTTCGGACACAATATGTTAATTGATTGAACGTGAAAGTTTCGAGTATACGTTTTCACTTGAACAGTCTTAGGTTGATTTAATGACTCAAGGATATCACATCGAGATTGAAGAAATTGAAGAAATTCAGAAAATGATGGAGGTTCTCCTTGACTTGTTTCTGCCCATTTTTGTTTTGTGGTTTCGTCAACTTTGTTGAGCAGAATAAAAATAAGCCAAGGATCCCTAGATTCTAACCTAGGATCTAAAGCACGAAGCCCTCTTATAACTTCATCAGCTGTATCAGTCAATTTCCTTATACCGTTAGAAGAACACGATGTTAGATTTGGGATGGACATGAATCGCTTAATAAGGCTTTTGGCGATATGATCCTTTTTATCATATCGATTAATCAGTTTGTCCCACGCTTCTTTATAATTATTTTCTGATATAGGTAGATGCTTCAGCAGATTAAACGCATCATCCTCAAGTAAACCCTTTAAATGGTGAAACTTCTGCGAAGCTGATAAATTACTGTTATTATGAATTGAACTGGTATATAAGTCTTTAAACGATATCCATTCCGTGAGATCTCCCGAGAATGATTTTATTTTAATTTTAGGTAGTTGTTTGTCTTGAATGGCACTTAAATCGTTTAACTGTTCGGTAAACGCTAATTGATCATTTGCACTTAATTCGCGATTTATTGCAGTTGAATTCGCAATTTCTGATAACCGTGAAAGTTCCTTAATTTTTGCTCGCAAAATAGTTTTGCAGCGAAGATATTTATCTTCGAATTCGATGCTATCAGCATCGTTTATGAATTCAGAAGGATCATCGGCGAGTTCCATTAAGCTCGTGTGAATAGCCCCATATTCCCTCCAAGAATCTTCTAGCTTTAAATCTCTGAATTCCAATTCTTCGACCGAAAAACACTGAGATGATACTCCAAGTGAATCTAAATAAACCGCTAGCCGGGTAACAGAACCCTCCACGTGGCCTCTTCTAGCTCTAAGGACATCCATGTGTTGCAAGAATTATTTAATTACGGTGAAGTTTATTTAGAATAAAAATAACAAATTCCGAAAGTCTTTATACGTTATCTTAATCCCGTTAGTAAGAAAATTGATTTGATTTATATTGAACCCGATTCAACGCGAATAGCACTAACACTTTTTCAAGTCACTTGAATCACTTATGCTTTGTTCAATAGTCAAAAATTTTAATTTTTAATTAAATACAAATCTGTTACCAATCCAATGATTAATACTGCAATCCGATGATTAAATTGCAGTTCCATGAATATAATGCTGCCAAGTGTTTAAGAATCCAACCCAAAAGTCCAGATCGAGACAATGATCCAATAAAAGAAGTTGAACTTCCTGAGTGTGATGCTGCAATTCCAAAAAGTCCAATCCAGATAATGAGTTGTGATCCGGCTCGACGGACCAAAATGAAAATGATGTGTAGTCGTTGATGGTTGATAAGCAAGAGAGCGATATTTATTTTAGAATTCATAAAGTTGGCTTGAACAATAGCCTATTGATACAGTTAGGTTAGCAATACAATTTGTCGTAATGGGAATTCAATATACAACTAGATGTACATAGCATTTAAGTATTTACATAAAAGAACATGAGTTTAAAGTGATGAACAAAAGTTTTTGAACATCTATGATGAATCCTGAACACCGATATTAATAATAATGCTAATTAAGGATTAGGTACAAAATTTTAGCTCAATGGAATTTATACGTACTGAGAAAATTGGTGTATAGTATTTAATGAAAAAGTGTAGTTTGAATGGGAGGTAGGCGAAGGAGTTAGGGGATTTAAATAATTTTTATACTTAAAGATTGCATTTGTAATAGAAATAATATATTATAAATTTCGAATAAATAGCTCTTATAGTTTCCAAAAAAATTTGATTATTACATATTATTAAAAATAAGTCACTTTGTATGGGAGGGGGTGGAAGGCGTGAGGGGAGGGAAATAAAACCAAATGCAGGTTACATCTCGGAGTATACCTAATAAACTTTGAAAGTTTTATTACAATCGTTTTTGCGTGAAAGCCGGACAGACAGACAGACAGACCGAATTTTAAAAACGTGAGTTTCTGCTTAGTTATTGCTAAAATAAAGCAAAATAAACTGCCAACAAGTCGGGCGAAACTTTATTATTCTTGGGACAAGTTGCGGATGAGTGGAAAGTCAATATGCAGGTTAGAGTGGTTAGGGAAGACTAAGTGAAAGGGAGTTCTTGGGCAGGACTGTTAACAATATTTCATTCGTGTCTGTAAGTTTGGGTTTTTATGAGGGGAGGAGTAGGGGTAATAGTAAGGGTGGGTGGATGTTAATAGCTTTTTAATTAATTACTTGAATCACGTCCAATATTCTCTGTATAGAATGTGTTTCATAGACGAAGTTGCATAGCATTTTCATAAAATTCGGTGTATTTTACATTCATGAAACCGAACATTTGTATGGGAGGGGGTAGAGAATATAGGGGAATCGTAAAATTTGACACGCAGTTTTATTTCGCGTCTCTTGTAAGGTGCTTATATAGAATTTGAAGTTCGTCGCTTTTAGTTTGTTGGTTATTAGTTGATTTAATAAAATTGGTCGAAATCATAGTTTTGTATGGGAGGGGGTAGAAGCGCAAGCGCGATTTCAAAACTTTTAAAGCAACTTCAGTTGAATTATTTTTATAAGTTTTTGTGCCAAATTTGAAATTGATAGCTTTTAAGAGTTAGCTGATAACTGATTTCTTAAAAATGCTCGAAAAAATAATTTTGTATGGGAGGGGGTAGAGGAGGTAGAGGAATCGTCAAACTTGTGATGCAATTTTCTTTCATTTTTGTTCCTAGATGCTCGTACGAAATTTCAAGTTCATAGCTTTTAATTTGTTGGTTATTAGTTGATTTAATGGAATTAGTCGAAATCATACTTTTGTATGGGAGGGGGTAGAAGGGCAAACGCGATTTTAAAACTTTGAACGCAGTTTCATTTTAATTATTTTTGTAAGTTGTTTTGCAAAATTTGAATTTGATAGCTTTTAATGGTTAGGTGATAATTGATTTCTTGAAAATGGTCGAAAAAATAATTTTGTATGGGAGGGGGTAGAAGTTTTAAAGGTTTTCGACCAGTTAATATTTCTTATATTTAAAGATTTTTTTTAAATGCATTTCGCAAATTTTCAAGTTTCTACCTTAAAATTTCACTCAAAAATTTTCAGTTTATGTGTTTTTTTCAATGCACATGAAACACCTTGTGCACATTAGACCGGGGGAGTCGGTTTATAATAAATATGGATCAAGTTAATATTATTTTTCTATGTACATTTAATATAGGTATTCACATGCAAAATTTTAACTTTTTATCTTTCACTAGAGCCCTAAAAAAATCACTCAAAATTTTCGACATTTTTGGTTATCACCTCCCTCCCCTTACACGTTTCAGCTTAAAATTTTTATCAAAATTAACCATTATGTAGTTCTACAATCTGACAAATTTTTGATTTAATGTCTGTACTATTTTTTGAGATATAAGGATTTGTAATTTTGAAAAGTGCGCCATTTTTGAAATGTTCCCCATTTCCCCGCACTACTATTATTTCAACATGTTATATTTTTTTTGTATTTGCCTAGTATAGCTTAATATACGTTTTAAGTTTCAATTACATAGCTTAAAAGATAGTTGAAATATTAATTTTTAAGTGTTTTTCTTTGCACCCCCCTGACCCTCCCCCTTACAATAATTAGCCACTTTCTGAGCTGGTTCCGATGGAACTATATGCCACCTTGACGGTCTTTAAATATGATTTTTTTACGATAAGTAATTTCGAAGATATAATCATTTGAAAAAAAAATTCGGCCGACAATTGGCTCTTAGCCCCCCCTTTTCGCACCCCAATGGATAAAAAAATTAAATTATTTTTAAAAGTTGTCCCACAAACTCCTCTATATGTGTGTTGAGTTTTAGCTTCCTAGCTGTTACCATGGTTGAGATATTTGAATTCGTATTTTTCGGTTTAAGCGCTCCCCCCGCCTCCCCCTGAACCCGTACACCCCCCAAAATTGGTATCCGCCTGAGATCCGCAACTATCTACAATCCCTCCAAAAATGAATTTTCTATCTTGAAGGGTTTGGGAGTTAATGTGCGCTGAGCGTACACGTCGGTGTACAGACAGACGGATTTTTTTTTTTTGCATTTTTCGGCTAATTTAGTCATGAAACGCGAAAAAAAAAATTTCAGGGTAGCAAACTTTTTTTTTTTTTTGTGTCGATCACAATACTTTATTATTATAATAATAAAGTAAAAGTAATTTATAGCCATTTCTAAACAAATAACAAACAGACACTACAATTATATTTATATGTATAGATAGGAAGTTCTCTTCTAGATGGATTGTATTTTAGATTGGTTAAATTACTTCCATTACCTAAATTTTTGGATGTGTTAGGTGAAGGAGGGAGACGAGGAAGGGCTAAAGACGAAAGCTACACATGCTAATATGTATCAACAATGATTGCAGAGAGAAACCTGAAACTAGACATTTACATCGGTTTATGGGAAATTAAGTAAAAATGAAATAATTTTTGCATCCAGTGAAGCCCGAAAAGGGGGTGAGCCTTGAAACCTATTGACGGCTGATTTTTTTAAATGATAATGTCTTCGGAATTAAAGAATTCAAGTTTAAAGACCATTTTGGTGGTGTACAGCTCCACTATAATTGACTTTGGGAGAGGCCAATACTTGTAAGCGAGTGCAAAGGAAAACTCATAAAAAATTAAATGTTCACATAACAGTAGCGTGTGCAACTAGAGGCATTTCAAAAGAGATGCACGTTTCAAAATTTTAAATTATTATATCTCAAAGTCCAATACAGATACTAAGTTTAGATCTATAATATTGATAAAAACATAACAGGGCTACGATTGCGTAATGCGCAATCTTACGATACTCTAGATGAAATAGAATTTTTTGTGACCCTAAGAAATTTTGTATGTGGAGTGTTAGAAAGGATGATAGCATTGAACTAATTTTCCCCCATCATGCTAAACTCGCTACAAAAATGTTTTATTCAAAATGCTTACTCCAAAAATTGAATGGGAACTGAGAAAATTAGTGTGTTAGATTTTGTGAAAATGTGGAGTTTGTATGGGAGGTGGTAGAAAGGGTGGGGGGATTTTAGTGAATTTTTCAGAAATAACTAAAAATATCATAAAATTGACATCTCTTAAATTTGAGATAAGTAATATTCATACTTTTCAAGAAAATAGATTTTTTGTGAAGTTGTGAAACTGTGTCATATTGTATGGGAGGGGGTAGAAGCAGTGAAGCTAATCAAATATTTTTTTCTGATCTTAGTGATAATGTTAATTAAGAATTTATTACAAAATATGAGCTCGATCAATGTTATATGTTCTGAGAAAATCGTCTTAGAGCATTTCATGAAAAAGTGATGTTTGTATGGGAGGGGGTGGAAGGAGAAGGAGGACGCCAACAATTTTTCTACTGTAGATTTAGGTCATTATGAAAGTGATATATCCCACAATTCAGCCTAATAGCTTTCATACTTTTCGAGTAAATCTATTTATTGTCAAATTGCGAAATTGTGTCATTTTGTAGGGGAGGGGGTAGAAGGGGTGAAGCTAATCGTCTATTTTTTTTTCGGCCTTACTAACAATTTTAAATATATATTTGGTGCACAATTCCAGCCAGCTAAATTTTTTACGCATTGAGTAAATTGGCTTAGAATAATTCATGACAAGTACAGTTTGTATGGCAGGTGGTAGAAGGAGGGGGAGGACACGCATAATTTTTATACGGTAGATTTATATTATCATAAAAGTAATATATTCCAAATTTCAGGGCAATAGCTTTAATACTTTTCGAGCAAATCCGTTTATTGTCAAATTGCGCATTTGTGTCATTTTGTATGGGAGGGGGTAGAAGGGGTAGAGCGATTTGGCCCGTTCACGAACTTGACCTTACTTTTTTGTCAAAAACGACGTGTACAAAATTTGAACAATCTAGGTCAACGCATTCTCAAGCTAGAGAGCGAACAGACGGGTGGACGGACGGACGGACGGACAGACGGACAGACGGACATCCGGTTTTGAGATTTTTGAGTGATAACATTAACTTCTGTATCATTCATTTTTTTCTCCGAGCCTTATTTCTTGGCGTTACAAACCTTAGAGCAAACTTATAATACTCTCAGATTCCATCTAGAGTATAAAAATTTGAGAATTGTAAGGCCGGGAAGGTGGTGAACTAAAATATCGAAAACTTGAGTAATTTTTAGAAGTCTCTGGTAAAAGATAAAAAGTTAAAATTTAACAGGTGCATACATCTATTTGATATAAATAAAAAAATAATAATAATTTGAACCAGAACGATTATGCACCGAAGCGGAGCACAAGGTATTTCATGTGTATTGAAGAAAACACAAAAATTCAAAATTTTTGATCGAAATTTTATGCTAGGAACTTGAAAATGTAGTGAATTATGAAAAAAAAAATGCTTGAAAGTTCAGGATATTAGCTGGTCGAATACCTTCAAAGCTTCTACCCCCTCCCATACAAAAGTAATTTTTCAATCATTTTTAAAAATCAATTATCACCGCTATCGACTTGAAAATTTGTACGAACGCTTTTAAAAATTTAGTTTTGAAATATTTCTAGATCAAACAGATGTTTCGTGGCTTTAAGAGATCGTTATATTTTGTAGAGGAGGTGGTAAAAGGAATGACGGCAATGGGCTAATTTTTTCACATGAAGCTTCAGTTACTATCAAAATGTTTTGTACAACATTTAAGCTTCGTGGTGATAGGAAGTGGAAGTGTGGAAGTGGAGCGTTTAAGATGATTTTGAAACTGGTTATCATCATCCTAATCACCACGCTTTTATTCACTTTCAAATTCGATAGTTCTAATATATTCGAAGGAGAAATGCTTTTCTTGAATTTATAATACAGATAGGTATTTGTATGGGAGGGGGTAGAAGGAGTAAAGAGGAGCTGTTTTAACATTTATTTGAATTATTAAAAAACAAATTCTGGCAAAATTTTAAGTTTATACTTTTTCTAGTTTTAATGCAAATCGATATAATGCACTTAACAAAAATTATACATTTGTATAGGAGGGGGTAGAAGGAGTGTACGGATCAAAACACATTTTTTCTCATTATTGATATTTCTATTTTTATACTTTATGCAAAATATCAAGTTGATAGCTTTAACAGTTTCGAAGAAAAATAATTTAATTTAAATTTCAAAATTTCGTGAAATTTGTATGGGAGGGCGTAGAAAGAGTAAGGTGAAGTTGATAATTTTTATACTCTAGATGAAATCTGAGAGTATATTGTGTTTGCCTTACCGTTTGTAACGCTAAGAAATAATGCCCGCACAGAGCCGCCAAGGGTACAGAAATATTTGTTGTCGCTCAAAAATCTCGATTCCGAGTGACCGTCTGTCCGTCTGTCCATCTGTCCGTCTGTCTGTCTGTGCGTCTGTCTACAACATAACACTCGAAAGCTTTGAGCTATAGTGCTAAAAATTTTTGTGTGTCATTTTTAGCAAAAAAGTAAATTTAAGTTCGTGAATGGGCTACATCCCCCCACTCCTTCTACCCCCTCCCATACAAATTTTATGAAATTCCGAAATATTAAGAAATTGATTTTTCTTTGAAACTATTTAAGCTATAGACTTGAAATTTAAGTCAAAGTATTAGGATATAAATGTCATTATTATCACGAAGTATTGACCCGATCCCCTTACTCCTTCTACCACCTCCCATACAAATGGACAATTTTGAAAAATACATATTTTCGATTTTCTTTGAAACTAGTAAAGCTTAAAAGATGAAATTTTGTCAGAATTAATTTTACTATAATTGCAATTTATTTTAAAAAGAATTATCAACTTCACCTCACTCTTTCTACCCCCTCCCATACAAATTTCACGAAATTTTGAAATTTAAATTAAATTATTTTTCTTCGAAACTGTTAAAGCTATCAACTTGATATTTTGTAAAAAGCATACAAATAGAAATAGTAATAATGTGAAAAAAAATTGTTTTGATCCGTACACTCCTTCTACCCCCTCCCATACAAATGCATAGTTTGTGTTAAATGCATTTTATCAATTTCCATTCAAACTAGAAAAGTACAAACTTCAAATTTTGCCAGAATTTGTTTCTTAATAGTTGAAATAAGTGCTAGAAAAAATATCAGCCCCGCTTCACTCCTTCTACCCCCTCCCATACAAATATCCGTATTATAAATTCTAGAAAAGCATTTCTCCTTCGAATATATGACAGCTATCGACTTTGAAATTAAATCAAAGCATGGTGATAAGGGTGATGATAAGCAGTTTCAAAATCATCTAAAACGTTCCACTTCCCCTGCCACCTCCCATACAAATGTCCCAATTTCAGGAAAACTATTATCAATTTCATTAAAAATAATGAAAACTAAAAACTTTAAATTCAGCAATAAACATTTTGCATGCCATGTTCAATGTTCTATGCGAAAAATATAAACCTCCCCTTCTACTTCTACCACCTCCCATGTAAAAGTCTCTATTCACTATTCGAAAGAATTTGAAATGACATATTTTCCGGTATATTAAGGTCATTTCCATCTCATCTAGAGTAAAGCCCAATCATAGTTCTGTTATGTTTTTAATTCTGATTGCAATTATAATAAAATTAATTCTGGCAAAAATTCGTTTTTATAACTTCTCTGCATTTTTCAAAATTGTGCATTTGTATGGGAGGGGGTAGAAGGAGTGACGGGATCGAATCAATATTCCGTCATATTAATGACATCTATATCATAATACTTTGACCCAAATTTCAAATCGATAGCTTAAATAGTTTCAAAGAAAAATCAATTTCTGAAAATTTCGGAATTTCGTGAGATTTGTATGGGAGGGGGTAGAAGGAGTGGGGGGATGTGGCCCGTTCACGAACTTAAAGTTTCTTTTTTGCTAAAAATGGCACACAACAAATTTCAGCACGATAGCTCAAAGCGTTCGAGAGTTATGCTGTAGACAGACGGACAGACAGCAACTCGGAATCGAAGTTTTTGAGCGACAACAAATATTTTTGCACCCTTGGCGGCTCTGTGCGAGCAGTATTTCTTAGCGTTACAAACGGTAAGGCAAACACAATATACTCTCAGATTTCATCTAGAGTATAATTAGCAGCTGGAGGACGCGGTCTTTGGATCGAGACGATTGGAGGCGACGACTTCAGGAGGCCAAGGCCCGATTTGGGCTGTCGCGCCATTGATGATTATGAGTGTAGAATCCGGAAATCTTTTCTTTCAATTCGAAATACACTGTGAAAACATTCACTAAACCAAAACTAGCAAAGTTGAAAAAACGATTTTTGCCAGAATTATGTTTATTTTAATTGCAATTAGTTTTAAACAAAAAACATTAACTTCATCTCACTCTTTCTACCCCCTCACAAAATACCGAAATTTCAATTAATTCATTTTTCATTGACTGTCAAAGGTAACCACTTGAAATTTTGAGCAGAGTATAATTATATACCAAACAATCCTTTATTAGGGACAATCCCCAAGATAAGGAAGAGATAGTTTCCGACATTCGGTCCATGGCGGGAAGGAAAGCCCCAGGTATAGACGGACTACCAACCGAACTCCTCAAAGCGGACTCGAAATTAACTGCCTATATACTCCTCTCAATCTTTACTAAGGTATGGAATGAAGGACAACTGAATGGAAGGAAGGCGTCATTGTGAAAATTCCGAAGAAGGGCGACCTTAGGGGTTGTGGCAATTGGTATATATCGACTTACTGCCGTATCGAAAATCATGGCTAAGGTAATTCTCCATGGAATTAATGATGTTGTGGAGAGCACTCTCGAAGTTTATCAGGCTGGATTCCGTAAAGAGTCGTCTTGTACTGACCACACAAATACCCTACGGATAATATTGGAGCAGTCCGCCAAAATGGGTTCGCCACTAAATCTCATGTTTGTGGACTTCGAGAAGGCTTTCAACAGCGTTAAGCGAGATTACATACGGAATGCTTTGCGTAGGAGAAGTATTCCAGATAAGGTTATAGCTATGATTAAAGAATCCAACGAGGATACAAGGTGTAGTGTCTTGCATAGAGAAGAGCTGTCCGAGAGCTTCCCTGTGCGAACGGGTGTCAGACAAGGCTGAATGTTATCACCAGCCCTATTTCTGGTGATAATAAATAACATCTTGAAAGATGCACTGGAAGGTGGGAAGATAAAGGTATTCAATGGAGACTATTTAATATCTTAAGTCACCTTGGTTATGCTGATGATATGTGTTTGCAGGCACATAACCATTCGGACTTAGAGTCAAATGTTTGCTCGGTACATTTTAAATGCAATGAGGTGGGACTGAAAATAAATATGCGTTAATGCACATGGGGTCGAACAGAAGCCCACCGATTATTCTTAACGGGCAAGATATGGAAGCGGTGCAAGATTTTTGTTATCTCGGAAGCATTATCAGCATGGACGGCGGAGCCAAAAAGGATATTGAGTCTCGTCTAAATTTTTTTTGAAGTGAAAACTTCTTTAGCCTCGTTGTGATTTAAAAATCGATGAAACGAAAAAGCGACACTAAAAACAAACAAAAAAGCGTCATAGCCAGCGTGGTATACACGTGTATAATTTCTGTCAATATTTACGATGAAAATTTTATCATGGTCGAGCAACAGTATCAACAATTGAATTGCAAGCTGAATTTCAAAGACTGAGCCTGAATCGACTTGAAACAATTGAGAAATTATTATATGATTTTATAAATACAAGGAAAGGATTGTCACTGTTTACCTTTAACTGCCAAAGTTTAAGGGCTCATGCACAGGATCTTCAATTAGACAGAATAGCATCGTCGTCGAATTTTCTAATTCTTACCGAGACATGGATGAATAATGAAATTATTTTAGACATTCCAAATTTTAATATTGTTGTTCAATATAAAAGAGAACATTCGAGGGCAGGCGGCGTTGCAATCTACCATAATATTAATGACGGAGCCCGTGTTGTTACTCCACAAATAGATCTCAATGTACAACAAATGCAATTGTCTGTTCAGCTTTCTAAAGTGGGAAAAATATGTGCTTGTGAAAGCAGATTGGAACATAATAAATCAGTTATAATTGTGGCAATCTACATTTCTCCCAACCAATCAATAAATACAATTATTGAATTCATCCACGAGAATTTGCTAAAGTACACACCAGAAATATCGCGGATTCATAAAAAATATGACGATAAAATTCCGATGATTCTGAGTGGAGATTTTAATGTGAATTTTGCATTGGATGCGGCGATACCTTTGATTGAGTTTCTCAACACCAAATTGAATTTAAAAATGTGCAGCAGTCGCACTGAATCGACAACAAGATCGAAAACAGTAATTGACGCTGTATTTCAAAGATATATTAATCAAATTCAAACCAAACCATTCATTTCATACTTTAGTTATCATAAGCCACTCGTGTCATTTATTGAAATCGAAAACATGGAGACTGAATAATAAAATGTGGAAAAATTTTTAAACTTTGTTTCAATGTTATAATAAATAAACCCTATAACTATCCCAGTCCTGATACTGCATCAGTTTTCCGAAGGTTTCACTTCTACCACGTGTGCACTGCCTACATGTTCGTGTTTTTTTTTACAGAATGACCTGTGTTATAGTTATAGGTAATTTCGGCCTTTATGTGCAATTCACAAACACAGTCATGGAGGGAAGGAATGGGATTATGAAGGGAGGGGAAGGGGAGTTAGATCGACCGTAACGAGTGGAGAAGCTGGTATATTTTCAGTTGTACTGGCTGCTACTGACGAATACTTAAAGATGTTATGGGGGCTGAATGATAGAAAGCGAACAGTAACCATTTACTGAGTATCTAGGCCTTCTTGAAGTGGAACTGTTTCAAAGCTCGTCATGCCTTCGGTATGCTTTCCCCTTTCTGGAGGTTAAGAGAGATCTCCCTTCGCATGAAACTGCAAGTTTTGATGCATGCATGGTTGTCCCACGTGGGAAGTGACCGTTCACAATCAAATTCCTGTTAAGACCCCCTATAGGGGCATAGGACAGAAACAACTCTCTTCCACAAGGCGCGATCCTGAGCATCGGCTTTAAGCTGTTGCCAGGACTTGTTTATTCCTCTGGCCTCCTGGTCAACTGCTCGCTTCCATGTGTTACATGGTCGACCAACCCGACGTCTTCCCTGAGGGTTATAATCCAGAGCCTGTTTTGCGATGCTTCGCTCTGGTTTCCTCAAAGTATGACCGATCCACTGCCACTTTCGCCGTTGAATCTCAATACCTATTTTAGTCTGGCGAGTTGTACTCCAAAGTTCGTCGTTGGAGATTACTTCTGGCCAGAATATTCCTAAAATGCGCCGGAGGCATTGGTTTACGAAAGTCTGTAGTTTCTTGGTAAGTCGAACGGTCACTTTCCACGTAGTACAACCATATAACAACACGGATTTGACGCATGCGTCAAAAACTCGCAGCTTCGTGCGAAGGGAGATCTCTCTTAACCTCCAGAAAGGGGAAAGGATACCGAAGGCCTGACGAGCTTTATTTAGCCGAGCCTCAACATCCTTTTCGGCTCCGCCGTCCATGCTGACAATGCTTCCGAGATAGCAAAAATCTTGCACCTCTTCCACATCCTGTCCATCAAGAACAATCGGTGTGTTTGCGTTCGAACCCATGTGCATGTACTTGGTTTTACGCACATTTATTTTCAGTCCCGCCTCTTTGCATTTAGAATGCAACGAGCGAACATTTGACTCTAAGTCCGAACGGGTATGTGCAAGCAAACACACGTCATCAGCATAATCAAGGTGACTTAAGATGTTAAATAGTCTCCATTGAAGACCTTTACCTTCCCCACCTTCCAGTGCAGCTTTCAAGATGTCATTTATTACCACCAGAAACAGGGCTGGTGATAATATGCAGCCTTGTCTGACACCCGTTCGCACAGGAAAGCTCTCGGACAGCTCTCCTCTATGCAAGACGCGACACCTTGCATCTTCGTAGGATTCTTTAATCATAGCTATGACCTTATCTGGAATACCTCTCCTACGCAAAGCATTCCATATGTAATCTCGCTTAACGCTGTCGAAAGCCTTCTCGAAGTCCACAAACATGAGATGTAGTGGCGAACCCATTTCGGCTGACTGCTCTAATATTATCCGTAGGGTATTTGTGTGGTCGGTACAAGACGACCCTTTACGGAATCCAGCCTGATAAACTTCGAGAGTGCTCTCGACGACATCGCTAATCCTATTGAGAATTACCTTAGCCATAATTTTTGATACGGCAGTAAGTAGACATATACCACGCCAATTGCCACAATCCCGAAGGTCGCCCTTCTTCGGAATTTTCACAATGACGCCCTCCTTCCATTCAGTCGGATATCTTCCATCATTCCACACCTTAGTGAAGAGTGGGAGGAGTATATCGGCTGTTATTTCCGGGTCCGCTTTGAGGAGTTCGGTTGGTAGTCCGTCTATACCTGGAGCTTTCCTTCCCGCCATTGACCGAATGGCGGAAACTATCTCTTCTTTATCTGGGGGATCGTCCCTAATAGAGGATTGTTGCGGTTGGATGTTTGGAAGTTGTTCTGTTTCCGGGATATCTTCATCTGACAAGATGTTTAAAATATCAGAGAAGTATTCCTTCCATCGTCGCAACTGGTGTTCACTCATATTAAGGAGAGTTCCGTTGACATCTCTCACCAGGTGGTTGGCGGTGAAATTCCTGTTCGTCAACTGTTTCATGATTTTAAATAGTGAACCCATATCCCCAAGGTAAGCCGCAGATTCTGCCTTGTTTGCCAGATCTTCAATGGCCTTTCTCTTGTCGCGTCTAACAGCCTTTTTAAGCTGTATATGAGCATCGCGGTAGTTCTGCCTCAAGTCGGGCGTTCGTTGGTTGACATCGGGTTGAGAGATGATTGCCAATTTGGCTTTTTTCCGATTGCCAACCTTGTCCCATGTGTCTTGCGACATCCAGGGTTTCTCACCGCTTTGCGCATATCCCACAGATTCTTCAGCACTAGTTAGAAAAGTGTTTCTGGTTGCCTCCCAATTGGCGTCCAGTGTGCGCATTTCATGTTCACCCAATGTGGATGACTTTTCGCGTAGAATGGTGGTGTATTCGAGTTTTTTGTTGGGATCTCTGAGTTTATCCACATTAAGCTTGCGCTTCATTTGAAGAATTTGTGGTCGTCGGATAGCTGCTGTACACAATCTCAAGCAGGCAACCATCAAGTGGTGATCGCTCCCCACGTCAGCTCCACGTTTCGCTCGCACATCGAGGAGACATCTTCTCCATCGGCGACTTATAGCCAAATGGTCGATCTGGTTCTGAGTAACACCATCAGGGGAAACCCAAGATGTTTTATGATGACTCTTGTGTGGAAAAAGGGTCCCTCCGATGACCATTTGCCGAGTACTACAGAACTCCACAAATAATTCGCCGTTTTCGGGTCTCTTAATCCAAGGTCGTGAAGGGTCAACCCAAGGGTCACCATGCCTCCCCATGACGTGTTCTAGTCCAGTGTTGTCTGACCCAACCTGGGCGTTCATATCTCCCGAGATGATAATAATATCACCTCTTGGAACACGTTCGAAGGTGGCACTCAGTTGGCTATAAAAATCCTCTTTGTCACCAGATGTTGCGGTATTAGTTGGTGCGTAGCACTGCAGAATTGTGACGTTTCTGACACTGGTCCTGAGCCTGACGACGATAATCCTATCCGAGATTGGTTCCCAGCTAATGAGACTGTTTCTCGCTCTCGGCGTAAGGACGAACGCCACGCCATTTCTGGCTTCACTTTCAGGGCCAATGTACAGAATAGTGTTTCCGCTAGGGGTTCGTTCTTCTCCTGATCCTGTCCACCTGACCTCGCTCAAGCCCAAGATTTGGATGTTATATTGCTTCATTTCACGGTCGATCACTGACTGGCGGTGCAAGGACCGAGTAACCCCAGCTCTTCCCCCGTCATTCAATGTTCGAACGTTCCAGAAGCCAATCATAGTCCGTTTTCGAATGCCAAAAGTCGTTACCGTTGAATCAGTCCGTATCCGAGGCGATGTATCCGTTTCTCGTATCATTTAGGTCTTAAGATCACGGGTGATAAGCCCATGATCCAGTGAGTGTCCATTTGCCATTTTTAGGGCAAGCAGGACTGGCTGTGGGTGAATTCTACAGCCCCCATCCCAGAGGGGGATAGTTAGCTCAGGTCCGTGGAGTCGCTAACTCCAAAGATAGTTGCAGGAATTGGTAAAACCTCATACTACAACTACCCCCTTGCGGGGACCGTTCGACTTACCAATAAACTGCAAATTTTCGTGAGCTAATGCCTCCGACGCATTTTACGGGTATTCTGGCCAGAAGTGGTTTCAACGACGAAATTTGGAGTACAACTGGACAGACTGAACTAGGCATTGAGATTCAAAGGCGGAAGTGGCAGTGGATCGGTCACACTTTGCGGACACCAGATTGAACCATCGCCAAACAGGCTCTGGATTATAATCCTCAAGGAAGGCGTCGAGTTGGTCGACTAAGTAGCACATGGAAGCGAGCAGTTGAGCTGGAGGGCAGAGGAATAAACAAGTCCTGACAACAGCTAAAGGCCGATGCTCAGGATCGCGCCTTGTGGAAGAGAGTTGTTTCTGTCCTATGCCCCTATAGGTGGTCTTAACAGGAATTTGATTGCCAAACTATGGTAAGGCGGCTCTAATATCCCATGGAGTAACTATTCATGCAACTACATACTATATTATATAATCTTGTCGCGCCCTTAATTTGTTTATCATCATTCTAGGTCGCCATATTCGAATTAGTCAATGTTGCATTAATCGTTTCCAAGTCATCTTACTATGACTCCAGCAGTTTCATTAAACAAACCACTAATTTATGCTACGAACCGCGTAAACACAATATTATGAGTAGATACAGTAGGCTTACTAACTCAGTGCGTAATTTAAAAACTTCCAACGCAGAAGATCATAACTTCTTTTGAAGCATAATTAAATAGGTCAGTGTAAAAGGATTCTACTACATACAATGGCGCTACAGCCCAAATCGGACCTTGGCCTCCTGATATTCAGGTTCCTTAACATTTTTCATTACTTATTGTGGAAGGGTTGTTTGCCCTTCGCACAACCCTCTTTCTACGAATTTTTCATTTTCTTAGATTGAGGTGACCAAGGTATATCCAAGCAGGCAATGTGTCGGAATTATATATATTGCGCCGACCGGGATTTGAACTCACGACCTTCGCATTACAAGACCAACACACTACCTACTAGGCTATACCCTAGCTGTGTAAAAGGATTACTATCATCCATAAAAGACTTCCGGTTTATCTGGATCTTTAAAACACGTTTTGCTACTAGCTAGGCAAAAATCTTTTACCGGTTAGCTCTATCAACAAGACTATGGCGAAGTTCGTCCACCCTTTCACGTAAAATGCAAGAAAAATGCTTAAAACTGGAAATGAAAAATTTACAGCACTAACTATCTTGGTACGACTTAACTAAAACATTTCAAGGAAAATTTCCTACTATACTAAATGTACTTAAAAAATTATCAACAGTTCAATGCCGCAGAATCAAAATTTCGGCATTGTTCAAATAGCTCTTTTCATTTCACTTATCTCCATTAAATTTCAAATTAAAATTTAAAATTGGAATATAATCTGCATTATTTTTTTTCTTGCAACTGAACTCTTATCAAGCAGTTCAAGCATAAAAATAAATAATTAACTACAATATTCTGCTCAATCACAACACATCTTACGTGATTCACCAAAACTTAACCGTACTACTTTTTGCTTCATCCTTAACACTAGAACTTAGCCGCTAATATACTTCACAAAACAAACACGTAAAATCTATTAACAAGAAACTTATTATCCAGATTAGTCATAAACGTGTACGTAGTGAAAGACTTTATTCATATCCAAAACAATAAGAAATTACTTACGAGTAGAACGGACGACGTCGTCACAATCAAGCAAATCAATTTCAAGTTCAATAAATTCGATTTAGAACCTCTTGAAAACATTGCTTATTTATTACTCTTTACTGTTTGTTGTTATTATTATTGTTATTATACTAAAAATTACTTTTCTTCGGAATGCACTTGAGAAATAAATATTGCGAAAAAATTCTACCGGATCGTCGCAGAAGAGCGCTGAATTGAAACTGTACTGATAGATAAAGCATGTTGGGTAGGTAGCTTTGCTAAGCGCTACATCTTTCGTATAAGGTCGACAGGGTCAAGATGCCCGTTGAGAATGCTGATAGCGTAAATATGGTATAAGAAAATGAATTGCCACAAAATTACTTAGTTCTTAAATTTAATTTGGTTTTTTTTCTGGTTAAACTACGCGAGACATCAAAATTCCATTGAAACAGAATAAAGAATAAGATATACATAAGTGAAAAACAAGTTTTTTTAATTTACACTTTGAACACACAAACACACCTGCATATATAGAAACCAACCTTTTATAGTTTGTTTTTATTATTGTGCAAAATCAAGTTTAGATTATAAAAGCTTTCCGTATAATAATAAAAAAAACAATGCTTGGAAATCAGAACAAATATTATGTATCTTAATTTTATTAGTGTTTTTAGTTAGAACTGTATAAATGTTCATACGGTTTTGCCGGGCATACCGGTTTCTATTTAATCTAGATTTAATATTTTTAGTTCTTCGAATAAAAGCTCTGCGTGGCGTATTATACAATAGACAATTTAAAATTATCATGTCGATTCGATTTGAACTATTTCGTAATGTTTAGAGCTTTTTAGTTTATATTTAGAACTTATTCAGCACTATTTAATATTGTTTTGTTAACGTTTTAAAACATAAAATATTTTAAGTTTTAATATGGTTTTACATCATTTTGCACCAATTTATTTTCACCTCAATTAAGTGATCAAAACCACATTATTTTGTTACATAGTCATCAATCGGATTCGAAACTGATTAGCATCAAAAGTCGGAAAAAAATACAGAAAAATAACAATAATTCTTAGTTTGAAAAGCTTGAATTGCATAATTAAAGAGCAATTAAAAAAAACTGCCAACAAGTCGGGCGAAACTTTATTATTCTTGGAACAAGTTGTGGATGAGTGGAAAGTCAATATGCAGGTTAGAGTGGTTAGGGAAGGCAAGTGAAAGGGAGTTCTTGGGCAGGGCTGTTGTCAATGTAACAATATTTCATTCATTTCTGCAAGTTAGGGTTTTTATGAGGGAAGGAAGAGGGTAAGGGTGGGTGGATGTTAATAGCTTTTTAATTAATTGCTTGAATTACGTCCAATATTCTCTGTATAGAATGTGTTTCATAGACGAAGTTGCATAGAATTTTCATAAAATTCGGTGTATTTAACATTCACGAAACCGAACATTTGTATGGGAGGGGGTAGAGAAGGTAGGGGAATCGTAAAATTTGATATGCATTTTTATTTCGCTTCTCTTGTAAGGTGCTTGTATAAGATTTCAAATTCGTAGCTTTTAGTTTGTTGGTTATTAGTTGATTTAATGAAATTGGTCGAAATCATAGTTTTGTATGGGAGGGGGTAGAAGCGCAAGCGCGATTTCAAAACTTTTAAAGCAACTTCATTTGAATTATTTTTATAAGTTTTTATGCCAAATTTGAAATTGATAGTTCTTAAGAGTTAGCTGATAACTGATTTCTTCAAAATGCTCGAAAAAATAATTTTGTATGGGAGGGGGTAGAGGAGGTAAAGGAATCGTAAAACTTGTGATGCAATTTTCTTTTTTTTTTACTGTAAGGTGCTGGTACAAAATTTCAAGTTCGTAGCTTTTAATTTGTTGGTTATAAGTTGATTTAATGAAATTGGTCGAAATCATACTTTTGTATGGGAGGGGGTAGAAGGGCAAACGCGATTTCAAAACTTTTAACGTAATTTAGTTTCAACTATTTTCATAAGTTTTTCTGCAAAATTTCAAATTGATATCTTTTATTAGTTAGGTGATAATTGATTTCTTAAAAATGGTAGAAAAAATAATTTTGTATGGGAGGGGGTAGAAGTTTTAAAGATTTTCGACCAGTTAGTATTTCATATGCTTAGGGATTTTTTTTTAAATGCATCTCGTAAATTTTCAAGTATTTACCTTAAAATTTCACTCAAAAATTTTTAGTTTATGTGTTTTTTTCAATACACATGAAACACCTTGTGCACGTTAGACCGGGGGGTTCGGTTTATAATAAATATGGATCAAGTTATTATTATTTTTTTATGTACATTAAATATAGGTATTCACATGCAAAATTTTAACTTTGTATCTTTCACCACAGTCCTAAAAAAATCACTCAAAGTTTTCGACATTTTTGCTTATCACCTCCCTCCCCTTACACCTCCCAACTTAAAATTTTTACCAAAATTAACCATTATATAGTTCTACAATCTGACAAATTTTCGATTTGATATCTGTACTATTTTTTGAGATATAAGGATTTGTAATTTTGAAAAGTGCACCATTTTTGAAATGCTCCCCGTTTCCCCCCACTACTATTATTTCGACATGTTATATTTTTTTTGTATTTACCTAGTATAGCTTTTGACGATAAGTAATTTCGAAGATATAATCATTTGAAAAAAAAATTCGGCCGACAATTAGTTCTTAGCCCCCCCTTTTCGCACCCCAATGAATAAAAAAATTAAATTATTTTTAAAAGTTGTCCCACAAAACCTTCTATATGTATGTTGAGTTTTAGCTTCCTAGCTGTTACCATGGTTGAGATATTTGAATTCGTATTTTTCGGCTTAAGCGCTCCCCCCGCCTCCCCCTGAACCTGTACACCCCCCCAAATGGGTATCCGCCTGAGATCCGCAACTATCTACAATCCCTCCAAAAATGAACTTTCTATCTTGAAGGGTTTGGGAGTTAATGTGCGCTGAGCGTACACGTCGGCGTACGGCGGACGGCGGACGGCGTACAGACAGACGGATTTTTTTTTTTTGCATTTTTAGGCTAATTTAGTCATGAAACGCGAAAAAAAAAAATTTCAGGGTAGCAAAGTTTTTTTTTTCTTGTGTCGATCACAATACTTTATTATTAGAATAATAAAGTAAAATCAACTACGACACCCTCAAAATCAGGATTGTCAAAAATTTCATCAAAGTTGAAGTTAGATATAAGATAGTCCAACCGTGAAAAATCGGCTTTATTAAAATCAAAAGATAGCACTTTCTCACTAGGGCTAAAAATATGCTCCTCGTCAATAATAAGAAATATGTTAATCGGAGGGTGCAAGACATCAATAATCGAAATTGATGATAAGCTCTCTTCCACGGAACAGGCACAGTAGTCAGAATAAAAAACCATGTCAAGCTGTCTTCCATAGGAATTCCGAACAAGACTAAGTTGGTGGAGACCAAGTGCAAATATATTATCCACAAAAAAACATTCAAGCGAGGACGAAGCATCAGAAACTAAGAGAGTAGAATCTTCATCAGAAAATTACCAAGAAAGACCTGGAATATTAAAACCACCCAATAAAATGAGTTCGTCAGACATATTCATACTTCTATGAACAAATGTTATACTGACAACTATTTTTTCGTACAAGGAACAAGTACTCGAAGGGGAAATATATGTCAAAAAGACATAAATATTCTTATTACTTAACACAAGTTTAACACACAGGATCTCCAGATAGTGAGGGTTCGGCACGTCAACAACTACACAATAAATGTAGCTTTGGACTGCTAATAACAATCCACCACCTTTTAATTTCAATTCGGAAACGTAACGATCCCTACGAAAGGCTTGGAAGTCTGAACTAAAGAGTTCACTGTCAGAAAAGCTACAGTTTAGTCCCGTTTCAGAAAAAGCAATAACATCATAAGAAGAATTCTGGCTTGAAGCAAATATCGCCTGGGTTTTAGTGCGCAGTCCATTTACGTTTTGATAGTAAATGGACACTTGTCTGAGTTTTTTGAACCTGAACCCGGTGAGCTAACACGACGAGAAATAAATTCTTTAACAAATGCTCCATGCGGCCAAGAATTATTATCTAACTAGCAAACGCCCGCGACTTCGTCCGCGTAAAAATAGCAATAATAAGCAATTTTTGAGAGTGTAGTTAGTAATACATTATGTGGGATATATAATCTGCTTACTTTAATGGCTCTTTGAAGAAAATGGTTTGTATATTGTTGGATTCAGAACTATAAATTATTAAGAATGAAAGCATGATACTCCCATTTTTATGGGACAGGCTCGTGATCAAATCTAACCCGTGATTCGAGAGTATATACGTGTTGAAAAGCGTTAAGGACATGTGCATAATTGTAGCTGGTGTTAATAAAAAAAAAAACAAATAAAATAACATTAATCTTAAAATCATAACAGGAATACGGTTGTGCGTAAAGCCCAATCATACGATACTATGTATAGATGGAATCGAGATTTTTGCGCTGTTAACAAATTTTGTATGGGGAGTGGTAGAAGGGGTGACAGCACTGAACTAATTTGTTTCACATCATGCTAGAGTATGTATGTTTTGTACCATATTTAAGCTTCAAAAATTGAGTAGGTACTGAGAAACTTAGTGCATTGAATTTAATGAAATTGTGCAATTTGTATGGGAGGTGGTAGAAGGAGGTGATTTTTCGAGAAACAACTATAACTATCATGCAATTGATATACTTTAAATTTCAGATCTGTATCGTTCATACTTTTCCAGAAAATCGAATTTTTGTATAGTCGTGGAATGTGTCTCATTGTATGGGAGGGGGAAGAAGGAGTGAAGCTACTCGGATAAGTTTTTTCCCGATATTAATAATAATGCTAATTAAGGATTAAGTTCAAATTTTTACCTCGATGAAATTTAAATGTACTGAGAAAATTCGTTTAGAGTATTTCATGAAAAAGTGCGGTTTATATGGGAGGTGGTGGAAGGAGAAGGGGGTTTCTGGTGATTTTTTGAAAAACAACTATAATCATCATGCAATCGATATATTTGAAATTTCAGATAAGTAACATTCAGACTTTTCAAGAAAATCGAATTCTTGTGAAGGCGTGGAACTGTGTCACATTGTATGGGAGGGGGTAGAAGGAGTGAAGCTAATCGGTTAATTTTTTCCTGATATTAATAATAATATTAATTAAGGATTTAGTACAACATTTTAGCTCGATGGAAGTTACACGTACTGAGAAATTTGGTGTAAAGTAATTCATGAAAAAATGTAGTTTGTATGGGAGGTGGTGAAAGGAGTGGGGAAACTCAAACAATTTCTTGACCAAAAGACTGAATTTATAATAGAAATAATATATTCTAAATTTCAAATTAATAGCTTTTATGGTTTCCAAGAAAATTTGATTAATATATATTTTGAAAATGTGTCACTTTGTATGGGAGGGGGTAGAAGGCGTGAGGGTTGTGAAATGAAACCAAATGCAGATTTCATTCCGATGTACACCTAACAAACTGTGCAAGTTTCATTACAATCGGTTCAGCCGTTTGTGCGTGAAAAGCGGTCGGACAGACAGACAGACAGACAGACAAAAATTTCAAAAATGTGTTTTTATGCTTAGTTAGTGCTAAAATAACTCAAAAAACTAACTTCTAGTCATTTATAAGCAAATAACAGACAGACACTACAATTATATTACTATGTATAGATAATCGATTAAAAAGTTCATTATTGGCTATAACAATATTAAAAGAGGCAATGGAACTATCATCTTTACTGACTTTTTCACATTTAACTGCTGATCCAGCTAAAACAAATTTTTTTGAAATCAAATAGTTAATGACATCATCGGGGGATGTTCGAGGATCAAGCCGAGAAATAAAAAGGGCTTTCGGTCGAGGTATACCAGTTAATAAAGGTGGATGTGAAGGCAAAGTAGAAGAAGATTCAGTGGTATTAGTAGTAATAGTAGCAGTACAAGGCATTTGAGAGTTACTCGAAGAAAATAGAGTAGGCTTCGAGAGTATAGACTCTTTAGACTTTTTACTAACGGAAGCTTTCGATGAAGCTTGGCTATTCCTAGCTGGTGCTAATTACTAGCTTAAAAATCATCACATTCCTTCCGCTCCGTCTACCACCTCTTATACACATGCAGAAATTTCGGGAAAGTAAACTCAAAATGATTAAAGCCTCAAACTTCGAACTCCTCACGAAAAGCTTTCAAACCAAGTGCAATTAAGTTATGAATATCACCGCAATCCCTTTATCAACATCGCATACAGATGTCTTCTTCTATAATGGCACTACAGCTCAAATCGGGTCTTGGCATTCTGACCTGCAGGTTCGTTAGCGTTTTTTCATTATTTATAGTAAAACTAGCGATCGTTCGCGACCTTGTCCGCTTAGGAATCGCAATAATAACATTTTTGGAGAATGTAGTTAGTAGTACGTTATGTCGGATAAATAATCTGCTTAGTTTGATGGCTCTTTGAACACAACGCTTTGTATTTTGTTGGAATCAGAACCATAAATTATTAAGAATGAAACCATGGCACTCGCATTTGTATGGGACAGGCTCGTGATCAAATCAAACCCGTGATTCGAGATCATATGTATACGTGTTAAGGACATGTGAATAGTTGTAGTTTGTGTTAATTAAAAAAAGCCCAAATAAAATGACATTAAGCTTAAAAACATAACAGGACTTCGATTGTGCGTAAAGCCCAATTATATGATACTACCGATGAAATTGAAATATTTGTAATCTTAAGAATTGTTGTGTGGGGAGTGATAGAAGAGATGACTGTACTAAATTAATTTATTTCACACCATGCTGGAGAAGCTTTAAAAATACTTTGCACCAAAGTTAAGCTTGAAAAATTGAATAGGTAACTTGAGAAACTTACTGCATTGGATTTAGTGAAATTTTGCAATTTGTATGGGAGGTGGTAGAAGGAGTGAAGGGTTTTTGGTAATTCTTCTAGAAAAAACCATAATTACTATGCAATTGATATCTTTTAAATTTCAGATCAGTTAGATTTACAATTTTCAAGAAAATCGAGTTTTTTGCAAAGTCGTGAAATTGTGTCATATTATAAGGGAGGGGGTAGAAAGAATGGACCTAATCGGTTAATTTTTTCCCGATAATAATAATAATGCTAATTAGGGATTTAATACAAAATTTTAGCTCGATCAAAGTTATACGTATTGAGAAAATTGGTTTAGAGTATTTAATGAAAAAGTGCAGTTTGTATGGAAGGTGGTAGAAGGAGTGGGGGTTTTAGGTAATTTTTCTAGAAACAACTGTAATCACCATGCAATAGATATGTTTTAAATTTTAGATCGGTTAGATTCACACTTTTCAAGAAAATCGAGTTTTTGCAAAGTCGTGGAATTGTGCCACATTGTATGGGAGGGGGTAGAAAGAGTGGAGCTAATCGGTTAATTTTTCTTGATAATAATAATAGTACTTTAAAGATTTAATGCAAAATTTTAGCTCCATCAAAGTTATACGTACTGAGAAAATTGGTTTAGAATATTTCATGAAAAAGTGCAGTTTGTACAGGATGTGGTGGAAGGAGTGGAGGATTTTTAGTTATTTTTTGAGAATTTCAGAACAGTAACATTTACACTTTTCAAGAAATTCGAATTTTCGCAAAGTCGTGGATTTGTGTCTGATTGTATGGGAGGGGGTAGAAGGAGTAAAGCTAATTGGTTAGTTTTTTCTTCATATTAATAACAATGCTAATTAAGGATTTAATACAAAATCTTAGCTCGATGAAAATTATACGTACTGAGAAAACTGGAGTATAGTATTTCATGAAAAAGTTTGGTTTGTATGGGAGGTGGTTGAAGGAGTAGGGTGATTCAAACTATTTATATGCTTGAAGTTTGCATTTATAATAGAAATAATATATTTTAAATTTCAAATTAATAACTTTTATAGTTTCCATGAAAATTTGGTTATTATAAGTTTTTGAAAATGAGTCATTTTGTATGGGAGGGGGTAGAAGGCGTGGGGGAGTAAAATAAAACCTAAGGCAGATTACTTCCCGAGGTAGACCGAATATACTGTGAAAGTTTCATTGCAATCGGTGCAGCCGTTTTTGCGTGAAAGCCGGAAAGACAGACATACAGACAGACAGAGAAATTTTTTAAAAACTTTTGATTCTGCTTAGTTATTGCTAAAATGAAGCAAAAAACTTATTTACAGCCATTTATAAACAAATAACAGACAGACACTACAATTATATTTATATAGATGATTGATAGCGCTTCGCAAAACCACGAATTTTTCATATTCGTAGATTGAGGCGACCAAGGTATACCCTAAACAGGCGGCGTGCTGGAATTATACGCCGACCTTCGCAATGTAGACCAAAACTCTACCCACTAGGATTCACCTAGCCATACAGACATACACTCACTGTTCGGTATTTAAAAGACTGTGGATAGAGAAATTTTCTAGTGTATTTAACTTAAGACGATTTCATTTGGTGTATCGCATGATTTTGGTTTTACGCTTAATTATAATTCTGTTATATTTATACTTTACATGAAATCTGGGAGTACATTGTGTTTGCCTTCCCGTTTGCAACGCGAAGAAATAATGCTCACACAGAGCCGCCAGAGGTTCAGAAATATGTGTTGTCGCTCAAAAACATAGATTCCGAGTGACCGTCTTTCCGCCTCTCTGTCCGTCTGTCTATCAGTTTACAACATACCTCTCGAACGCTTTGAGCAATTACGCTGAAATTTTTTTTTAATTTAACTTTTAGTTCGTGAACGGGCTACATAAATTTCATTAAATTTCGAAATTTTAAGAAATTTATTTTTCTTCGAAACTATTCAAGTTATCGACTTGAAATTTGGGTCAAAGTATACTGATGTAAATATCATTACTATAGCAAAATATTTATCCGATCCCCTCACTCCTTCTACCATACAAATGCACAAGTTTCAAAAATGTATTTATTCGATTTTCATTGAAGTTAGCAAAGCTAAATGAAGAAATTTTTGCCATAGTTAGTCCCATTACAATTGCAACCAAATTTAATCAATCATCAACTTCACCTCACTCCTTCTACCTTCTCTCATACAAATTTGACGAAGTATGAAAATTTAAATTATTAAATTATTTTCCTTGGAAACTTTCAAAGCTATCGACTTGAAGTTAAGCTGAAAGTATAATAATAGAAATATTATCGACGGCGAAAAATTTTGTTTTGATCCGTATACTCCTTCTACCACCTCCCATACAAATGCACAATTTTGTTAAAAACATTATATCGATTTCCACTAAAACTAGAAATAGCGCAAACTTAAAATTTTGCCAGAATTTGTTTCTTAATAATTGCAATAAATACTAAAAAAAATAATCAGCTTGGCTTCGCTCCTTCTACTCCCTCCCATACAAATATTTGTATTATAAATTCAGAAAAGGCATTTCTTCTTCGAAAATATGAGAGCTATCGACTTCGACATTGAAACAAGGCATGGTGATAAGGATGTCGATAAGCAGTTCCAAAATCACACAAACTCCTCCACTTTCTTTGCAAATGCCTCAATTTCAGGAAAGCTATATCCTTTTTCTTTGAAAATAATAAGAACTACAAATTTTAAATTCAGCACGAAACATTTTGCATGCCACTTTCGGTGTCATATACAAAAAATACAAACCTCTGCTTCTACCATCTCCCATCCAGAAGTCGCAATGCACAATGCTTTACGCCCAATCTTAATTCTGTTATCTCTAACTTGTCGAGTTTTGAAATAAATCATTATAATGTTTTTTTTGAAAGTGCGAATTTGTATTACAGGGGATCCGACCGAAACCATAATTCGTTTTGCGCTTGATCGGTATTTGGTAACAATTTTCAATTTCAAAGTTTCAATGGCATTAGCGAAAAATATTTTTCGAAATTTCGGGAATTTTATATGGGAGGTTTGTTTGGTTCGAAAAAGTGAAATGCCAAAAATTTCAGTTCGATATTTTTATGCTTTTGAGAGTTATGGAGAGACAAACGAGAGGACAGACCGACAGCCGGTATGTGATATTTTGGGGGCCTCTTAGCTCAGCAGTAAAAAAAAACATGCGTCTACTATACCTAGTCGTTAGCTCGAAACTGTTATATTAAATATAAAATATGACTTAACCCGTAAAATCATCGGATTTAGCTTCTGAACACTTCAACTTTCGCACTACCTCTCCTAATACATAATCATCAAAAATAACAAGGCTAATATCGTAAAAGGTTCTGCCATATTAAATAAGGACTATCGATGCAAACATGAGTTCCCAGTGGGCGAATTGTTATTCAATAATGGCAATAATTCCAATTAATTAAAACTCAATAAATGAACAAAACATAATTCCATTAAGCATAAACTCCCTTGTTGTCTGTTTTTCTGTCGAGCCGTCTCTGATGTCTGTTATGTTTAATTCCAAAAATAATAATTCCGAGATATGATGAGATATGAAAATAGTATAGCCGATTGGGATAGATATGAGATGAATATGATCACAAAATGGTCTTTGAACGTTTCGAATATTGTTTCAGCTGAATATATGTTGTATATATGTATATTTTCTGACCGATGAGTTTCTCCATTCGGTCAGACATGAATTGAAATCCCCCGGATAATCATATATGACCGATTCCATTAGTATTTAGCGGTTTGATTGGGCCGAATCGGAAAGCATAACAAAATTGATAGGTTCGTTGTAATAGTAATTATTTTAGATATGACAAGTAGTGGTATTATATTTTATTAAAATTATCGAAGACCATTCGTTTTAATCATTTCATAGTTTATTATCAGCTATTGTGGAAGTGGGGATATCTCTATTTTATTTGCTCTCGATAGTTTTAGTATTTATAAATTAAAGACGATAATGACGTCATTGAATGGACGTTACCACTCGCTTCACCCACTTCAGAACTATTAAACACAGATGGTTAATGTTCGACAAGTGATAATTGGGTAGTTAACCGATGACGAACAATAAATTTGATTGAAAATTCTACATCGTTCTGTTCAATTTAGAGTATAAAAGCATAACATAAATGCTCCAAGTTCTCGTCTTTCCATTTAAAACGAAGCAGGAAAACCCTATTACTCCCTCAAAAAGTTCAATCTCCTAAAATTTCATCGAATCGAGTTCTCCATTATCTTTCAGCTACAATAAAACATTTTCACTCGATTTCACCATCTTCTTAGTCTTCGTTATTATTCACAGTTGAATATCACATAAGACAAGCGTATCGTTTCTATTTATTTTCAAGATGGGTATTCCACTTAATCAGAGTAACTTTTACAGATCTTCGAGAATCATTTTCGCATGGGTCGAAACGGTGGCGTATAGATAGACCGGCTCCGTCGAAGAACTTCCATGCCATTAACTGAAACAATAAAAAGCTTCGGTTTTTTCAAGCCGACAATGAAGAAGAAATCGCAATGTTACGAGTTCTGTTCCCCGAGCTTTCAACGGAAAATACTTTTTCGATATTACGTAGTGGTTGTATCCCACCCTAATATCTCATGAGTCAAAACTCAAAAGACAGTCGGTTTAACTCCAATAAGCAATTCAATTGTCATAAACGTTTACGACGAGATAAAATTCCACTCAGAATCTTAATAATATGTGAAATCAAATGCAAAAGGAGGTCTATTGGTATATCGTTCTGATGTATCTGTGTATTTACTATAAACGCCGAGCTATGCTTTCTGAGTATCGAGATTGAGGTATCGAAGAGGACACTACTTCTCCGTATCTCTATTGACATTTCATGGCCTTTAGCCAAATATTTGATATTCCTATTGTGGCTAAAATATGATACTTTGCCATTACTCGTACAAATGTTGTTCTTCGAAGCAATATATGATGCTCGTGGAGAAACTTCGTATATTGCGATCGAAATGACATATTGGTTTAAACTTGAAAATAAACTCGGTTGCACATACATCGATAAGATGCCAGTATGTTTAACTCTTCGATGAACGTATTCTACGAATGCGTTCCGGAATATTGTTATGATCCTGGAAAGGCTCTTGAAAACACACAGTAACTGTAGACTTCATATTACTAGGGTACTACATAGTTTGTTGTTATACTATCTGTGACTTGTTTTGCTTCAATTTTGTTCATTGACGTTCACTTAATTCCATTGAAGTAGGTTTTGTATAGTACCTTAGTTCTTGTTTGCTATATAAATGTTATCGAAACATGCTGTTACTCGTTTCTATCTGAGGATTTTCTATTAGTTTCGAAAATATACTTAAGCAATAATAACTAAGAGGGAGAAATCTAATTTGAATTTTGATTCAGGCTTATTAGAGCTATTATTTCATAAGTGCTCTCTACCTGATTTTCTACGATAATAATATAATGATAAAGTTTTTCAATAATATTATGTTTGCTGTATGATTTTATAAAATCACTGTTTTAGATTAAATCTTGTTCGATTTCAGTAACGTGTAGGTACTTTGTTGAGTCGTTTTATTAATAATCATATAACATGGATTTTTGGTTTAACTTTATTATTCTACTAGCGATCGCCCGCGACTTTGTACACGTAAGAATAGCAAAATAAGCAATTTTTGAGAATGTAGTTAGTACTAAATTATCCGGGATATATAAACTGATTAGATTAATGGCTCTTTGAAGACAATGGTTTATCTTTTGTTGGAATCAGAACCATAAATTATTAAGAATGAAACCACGATACTCGCATTTATATAGGACAGGCTTGTCATCAAATCAATCCCGTGATTTGAGATCATATAAGTATGGAAGAGCGTTAAGGACATTTGAATAGTTGTAGCTTGTGTTAATTAAAAAAAAAGGCCAACTAAAATAACGTTAAGCTTAAATCCATAACAGGACTACGATTGTGCGTAAAGCCCAATCATACGATACTAAAGAAGAAATCGAAATGTTGGTGATGTTAAGAATTTTGTATGGGGAGTGGTAGAAGGGGTGATAGTTCTGAACTAATTTGTTTCACATCACGCTAGAGTAGCTATAAAAATGTTTTGTATCAAATTTTAGCTTCAAAAATTGAATAGGTACCGATAAACTTAGTGCATTGGATTTAGTGAAATTGTGCAATTTGTATGGGAGGTGGTAGAAGGAGAGGAAAACTGATATATTTTCAATTTTAGTTCAGTAACGTTCATACTTTTCAAAAAAATAGAATATTTGAAAAGGTGTAAAATTGTGTCACATTGTATGGGAGGGGGTAGCAGCAGTGGAGCTAATCGGTTCATTTTTTCCCGATGTTAATAATAATGCTAACTAAGGATTCGATACAAAATTTTAGCTCGATAAAAGCTATACATATTGAGAAAGTTGGTTTAGAGTATTTCATGAAAAAGTGCAGTTTGTATGGGAGGTGGTGGAAGGAGTGAGGGGTTTTTAGTAATTTTTAGAAAAACAACTACAATCATTTTGCAATTGATATATTTTAAATTTTAGATCTGGGACTCTCATACTTTTCAAGGAAATCGAATTTTTGCAAAGTCGTGGAAGTGTGTCATATTGTATGGGAGGGGGTAGAAGGAGTGGAGCTAGCAGGTAATTTTTCCCGATATTAATAATAATACTAATCATGGATTTGATACAAAATCTTAGCTCGATGGAATTTATACGTACTGAGAAAATTGGTGTATAGTATTTAATGAAAAAGTTTAGTTTGTATGAGAGGTAGGGCGAAAGAGTGGGGGGATGTAAGTAATTTGTTTATTGAAGGATTGCATTTATAATAGAAATAACATGTTTTAAATTTCAAACTAATAGCTCTTATAGTTTCCAAGAAAATTTGATTATTTCATATTATTAAAAATTAGTCCCTTTGTATGGGAGGGGGTAGAAGGCGTGAAGGGGGGGGGAATAAAACCAAAAGCAGATAATATCTCGGAGCATACCTAATAAACTGTGAAAGTTTCATTATAATCGGTTTAGCCGTTTTTACGTGAAAGCCGGACAGACAGAGAAGAATTTTAAAAACGTGAGTTTCTGCTTAGTTATTGCTAAAATAAAGCAAAAAACTAACTTATAGCCATTTCTAAACAAATAACAGACAGACACTACAATTATATTTATATGTATAGATTAAAATTTTGTATAAATTAATTAATTTAGCGGAAATATTTATGAAAACGAAACCGAAGCCAGACTTATAATAAATATTAGAACAAATCTTGCACGTCAACTATTTTTGAATTTCGGAGTGAGTATTTTGAATTTCTCACTGTTTGCACTGTTATGTACTGTTAATTTTAATTTCTTGTTAGGGGCATATGGTATGATGTTGCTAGCGTATTCACTGAGTCTTCTTTTGATGATTTTCGTTAAAATTTTATAATTTTACGTACACAACAATAAAATTCCTTTGTAATTTTCGCTACGCGGACGGTTACCCTTTTTTTTTATACAGGACATACATTGTGACAAAAAAGTAAAGGCACTTTGTAATTAAAATTAGTCTGGAAAATGATGTTTCAAAATTTATTTTTTGGTAAGCAGGTAGGACTGTCCATAATTATTATCCCAAGAGCGCGCTAATTATTGGGCGCGTAAAGCGCAACCTTACGATACTCTAGATGAAATAGAATTTTTTGTGATCCCAAGACATTTTGTATGGGAGTGTTAGAAGGGATGATAGCAATGAAAGGATGAAGCTAATCGTCTATTTTTTTAGGCATTACTGACAATTTGAAATAAATATTTGGTGCACAATTTCAGCCCGCTAAATTGTATACGCACTGAGTAAATTGGCTTAGAGTAATTCGTGACAAGTACAGTTTGTATGGGAGGTGGTAGAAGGAGGGAGAGGACACGCATAATTTTTATACGGTAAATTGACATTATCATAAAAGTAAGATATTCCAAATTTCAGGCCAATAGCTTTTGTACTTTTTGAGCAAATCCGTTAAATGTCAAATTGAACAATTGGGTCATTTTGTATAGGAGGGGGTAGAAGGGGTGGAGCGATTCGGTCCGTTCACGAATTTGACCTTGCTTTTTTATCAAAAACGACGTACAAAATTTGAACCATCTAGCTCAACGCGTTCTCAAGCTAGAGAGCGACGGACATCCGGTTTTGAGATTTCTGGGTGATAATATGAACTTCTGCATCATTAATTTTTTTCTCCGAACCTTATTTCTTAGCGTTACAAGCCTTAGAGCAAACTTATAATACTCTCGGATTTCATCTAGAGTATAAAAAGTAATTCAAAAATGCAAATACAAAGATAATTTGCTAGGGCAACATTCGGAAATCTGTCTTTAAAATATCTCTACTTAAAGTAAAGTTAATTTTTTCACCAACAGAATTAAATAACAGCACCCGTCTCGTAATTGGCTCATTAACGCCATAATTTGTTCCATGAACTTCCTGAAATAGGAGACACTTATTTCGTTCCAATCAATCTCTAGCCCGCAATTTAAAAAACAAAGAAGATACCAATTATATATCCATTATGCAAAGTAAGTCACTACGGATGGAGAGAGTTTGTAACCCAATTAGAAAACATCTTCCTTCCTTTTTCTAAAACTCAGCATAGAGTATGCCTTGGCAGCAATGATTTGAATATGGGACTTAAATGATAATTTAAAATCAAAGATAATACCAAGACCTTTAATTCCGTCCGTCCTTAAGAAGGCAATGTTATTCATATTATACTCGAAGATTATATGATTAAGACGTCTACACGCTGAGAAAATTTTGCATTTAGGGAGACTAAGAGTCAGTACATTATCTACAGACCACTCTGAGAGTGCATTAATATTATGTTGGAGTTTTTGACAGTCTTTTATAGTACTGATTTTAGAGAATATTTTTAAATCATCATTAGGCATTTTGAAAATGTGAAAATGTTAATATCAAAGCAACATTATTTATAAAAAGGAGAAATAGGAGTGGTCCCACATGACTTTCTTAAGGAACTCCGGGGACTACATCAAAGGTCTACGAATTATAATTACCTATTCTCACAAACTGTTTCCTATTAGTTAGATAAGAAGATATCCACAAAAGCATATTTGGAAATAGCCCAAGAGCTTGTAATTTTAGAACAAGTAGCTGAAATCTGGCAGAGGCCTTTTGGAAGTTAGTGTAAAGTACATCAACCTGAAGACCATTTCCAATGGCATTGCTACAAAATTTGTAAAAGAGCACAAGTTTGAAGCAGTTGATCGTTCTTTTACGAAGCCGTGATGTTGATACGCTATAGATTCTCTTAGTCGAAAATAAAGCTGATCTTTAACTACGCTTTCGAAAAGTTTGAGAATTGCTGCAAGTTTGAATATTATGCGGTAATTCGTCACCAAGTGCTTCCGACTTGATTTAAATACTAAAATGACATGGGATATTTTCCATTCATCGAAAAATTCACCAGTCTGAAGCGATTTATTAAAGATGATGGTTAGAGGTTGTGCTAACGAAGACGAGCAATTTTTCAGAAATACATATGACTGGAATTAAGTCACATCCAGCATTAGTACTATCGTTTAGTTTTTTTTTTTTACGGAATGACCTGTGTTATAGGCGATTTCGGCCTTTATGTGCAATGCACAAACACAGTCATGGAGGGAAGGAATGGGACTAGGAAGGTAGAGGAAGAGGAGTGAGAACGACCGTAACGAGTTGAGAAGCTGATATATATTTTCAGCTGCACTGGCTGGTACTGACAAATATTTGCAGTTGTTATGGGAGACTGAATGATAGAAAGCGAACAGAATCCATCTACTGAGTATCTAGGCCTTCGTGAAGTGGAACTGTTTCACTTTTACATCGTTTGCCTATTTTATTTCGAAAAATTTTTCATCGCCAGTACCAACTGAAAAATTCGTGCTTAAAAATATCCCGTCTGGAGTGGGAATCGAACCCACGACATATTGACTGAAAAGCAAGCACGCTGCCACGGAAGCCTCAAGTCTATTCATCGCTGTGAGAACTTTCTCCAACGTTACACTCATATTTCCAATACCAGCGATTGGTACCAGAGAACGATACCTTTCTGAGACGTCTTGATTATGAACCGTGTCGGAATCGAAAATGGATTTAAAAAAAGTAGCAAAAAGTTTGCAAAGTTCGCAAAGCTCTTGATTGTAATTGGACATCACTCCATCAAGTTGAAGGGTCTTTGGAAAATATGACTAATTAATTGAGGACAGTCCTATCTGCTTACCAAAAAAAGAAAAAATAATTTGAAACATAATTTCTTAGAGGAATTTCCCGGTACTTTATTGCTACAATGTATAACAACACGAATCTGATGCATGCGTCGAATATTCGCAGCTTCGTTTGGAAGGGAGATCTCTCTTAGCCTCCAGGAAGGGAAAAGGATACTGAAAATCTGACGAGCTTTATTAATGGGAGTCTAGTAAGGTTAGTAAAAACCACTTATTCGTGGTCAACGCCACAAATTGATCATGGCAAAATTTTAAACGCCATTAGAGACGCAAACTCCCTTTTAGAGTGCGATTATGATTACAGGAATCAACCGCAGGTTGAGAAACAGAAGTTTCACATTAAGTTTCCCGAACGAAACGAATGGACAACAAACACGATACTCAGTAACTGTACAGGTCCTTATCTCTTTACGGACGGATCTAAAACTAACTAGTGGACAGGTGCACACTTCTTTTCATCTTCCAGAACACGCGACAGTGTTCCAAGCGGAAATATTAGCTATTAACGAGTGTACAAAAATTATTTTAGGTATGCATAACAGTCTCGTAAATTGTTAGATTTCCTCGGATAGCAGGGCTGCGCGTCTGGCACTCCAATCCTACAGGAATACAACCAAACTATAATCCATTTGTAAACACAATTTGAATCGTCTAGCGGTCAAAGCGGAAGTTTTCTAATTTGGATGCCAGGTCATAGCGACCTGCTAAGAAACGAGTCAGCAGACACGCTTCCACGGCAAGGACCAGCAAACATCAACTCCACTAGGAAGTCAGTCGATGTAGCACCAAGAGTGCTGAAGACTAGCTTCAAACAAACTATTTGGGATTCTTTCTTGGTAGGGTGGCGGAAGCTCGACTGCTGCAGAACGATCATATCCTTTTGGGGAGGACCGAAGAAAAATATTATAGCTCAGCTGTTACAACGTAGTCGCTATAGCGTCCGAACTACTGTTGTCCTGACCACAGGTCATTGATTGATAAAGCTGCACACATTATGGATGCGGAAACGAAGAATCTATCGAACATTATATTTGTCGCTGTTCGCAAATCTCCAAAAATCGTCTCCTTTGTTTAGGCTCTAGATTCTTCTCAGAACTATACGACTTCCGAGGCGTGCTACGATTCGCAAACCGAACCAAGAGGCTAGAACACGAGAAGTAACTTCTATCTTATAATCAATGGGCTCCACTAGATAGCCCCAGTACATTGTGGTTCTATGAAACTACCCTCCTACAACCTAAACCTAAACCTATGAATCCATTTATTTGCACAAAAAAAAACTATCATTTCTGCTACTCTCATAAAAACAAATTTCACGAAATTTAATACACCATTTTTTTAAAATTTGTAACGGTCAAATTTGGTGTAAAGTTTTTTGATACGAGTCTTAATTATAGTGACATGGAAAGAAATTAGTTTTATCACACCGTCCTTTCCATCACCTCCCATACAAAATGGCACAATTTCACTACTTTATAATTAGAACGATTTTCGCAGAAAATATTAAATTGCTCTGAAATTTGAAAGTTAACACTTTTCCAGTGATATTATTTATTTCCCTTCAAAAACTCCATGCCAAATTTATTATTTCATTAAATCTCTCTCTAATAGCGCAACAGCCCAAATCCTCCTGACCTTTAGGTTCCATAACTTTTATTTAGTATTGTGGAAGGGTTGTTAAATTTTGGAACAACCCTATATCGACAAATTTTCATTTTCATTAGGCTACCTCGATATACCCAAGCAGGTGGTGTGATAGCTCGCGATCTGCGCATTGTTAACCAACACGCTGCTCATTAGGTCACACCATGGGTATTTTATGAAACAAATTTACCAGTATTCTCAGTACTTATGAAATCTACCAAATTTAATACAAAGTAGTTTGGAAGTGATCAAAGGGGAAAAAAATCATCTTTCATACAAACTGCCACAATTTTACAATATTTGGATTTTTTTCGGAAATCATGAAGATATCGATTTTATCTACCATTTTAAAAATCGTTGAAATCCCTCCACTCCTTCTACCAGAGTGGCAGTTTTGTCACACTGTTACGTTCTTGGATTTTATTTAATCTTTAACAGCGTAGAAATTCTTGTTACCGTAATTAAATATTTATATAAATATACTTATTCTTAGAAACTGAAAATCAGTTTTAGATTCATCGTTGGCATGCTGTAAAATTATGATCGCTGAAAGATTTCTAAATCTATCAAATTTCATTAATTTAGAGATACGTCCTTCTGGTTCCGAGTGATAGTGATACAGCGAAAAATAGGTTAACTTGATTAAATCACAGAAGAGAGAAATACAATGCTAGCTTTCCAAGGGGTGGGGGAGGAAACAATTCGCATTTAAAGAGGAAAAAGGCAGTGTCCCTTTTTGTGAAACTTGAATTCAACTCTCCCTCTCAAGAAATGTTGATATTTCAAGCTCAAGACATGAAGTTCTAATTCGAACATAAGATTTTGAACTAATTGTGGTGATAAGCAGTTTCAAAATCGTTCAAATTGTTCTACTCCTTCTACCATCTCCCATACAAATGTCATAATAATAAAAAACAGCTTTCTATCAATTTCCTTGAAAATTATAAAAGTTACAAATATTAAATTCATCACGGAACATTTGCCTACCAATTTCAGTGCAATATTCAATAAGCCTTCTCTCACTCCTTCCACGGCCTCTCATACAAAAGTCACTATTTACTATTCTCAGGAATTTGAGATGACATAATCTCTTCCAAACTCCATCTAGCTACAGTGTAGCCTAGTGGGTAGCGTGCTGGTCTATAATGCGAAGGTCTTGAGTTTAAGTCCCGGTCGACGCAAAATTCCAGCACACTGCCTGCTTTAGGTATACCTCGGTCACCTCAATCATTGTAGAAGTTGTAGAACTCAATCTAGAGTATCGCATGATCATAATTTTTTGTTGTGTTTTTTTTTCTTTTGATATTTTGATATTTTCCGGATTCTCTCCTTTTGCCTTCTTTTGAGGGTTCTTGTCTTGATTGTGATGAGGATCCTGGCATGTTTGTTTTTATTTTGTTAGAAGGTGCTGCAAGCCCTTGGGATACATTTTCGGGAAGCAGGTTGCGAGAAAGATAATTTCCAAAATTGTCCGATCTTATTTGTTTGTTTTCAAGGAATTATTTTCTTCTCATGAAAAGGTGGCAGGTAATTTTCTGAGTAATTTACGAGTAAGATAATGCAAGACGATTTTAGTAGACAATTTTACTTTATTATTCTAATAATAAAGTATTGTGATCAAAACAAGAAAAAAAAAAAAATTTGCTACCCTGAAATTTTAAATTAGCCTAAAAATGCAAAAAAAAATCCTTCCGGCCGTACGCCGTACATATGGACTCATATCTCCGAGACCGTTAAAGGTAGAATATTCGTTTTTAGGTGGATTGGTGATTGGGTAAGTGAGCTCTATTTTCTAAATTTTGAGGGGTGTTGGGTGGAAGGGGGAGGCGGGAGGAGGGAAAAAGTTGAAAACTACACTTACTAATATCTCCACCACGAATGCAGATAGAAAGTTGAAAATCGGTACAGATGTAGTGAGGGTTGTGGGACAAACTTAAAAAATAATTTAATTTTTTTATCCATTGGCGAACAAATTGTCGGCCGAATTCTTTTTTCAAATGATTATATCTTCGAAATTACGTATCGTAAAAAATTCATATTTACGGACCATCAAGGTGGCATATAGTTTCATTAGAATCAGCTTAAAGAGTGGCTAATTACTGAAAGCGGAAAGGTCAGGGGGTTGCAAAGAAAATCACTTAAAAATGAATATCTCAACTATCTCTTGAGCTATGTAATTGAAACTTGAAACATATAATAAGCTATACTAGAAAAATACAAAAAAAGTATAACATATTGAAATAATAGTAGTGGGGGGAAATGGGGAGCATTTCAAAAATGGCGCACTTTTCAAAATTACAAATCCTTATATCTCAAAAAAGAGTACAGATATCAAATCAAAAATTTGTCAGATTGTAGAGCTAATGGTTAATTTTCGTAAGAATTTTAAGTTGGGTGGTGAAAGGGGAGGGAGGTGATAAGCATAAATGTCGAAAATTTCGAGTGATTTTTTAGGGTTCTGGTGAAAGATTCAATGTTAAAATTTTGCATGTGGATACGTCTATTTGATGTACATAGAAAAATAATAATAACTTGATCCATAATTGGTATAAACCGACCTCCCCGGTCTAACGTGCACAAGGTGTTTCATGTGCATTGAAAAAAACACATAAACTGAAAATTTTTGAGTGGAATGTTAAGGTAGAAACTTGAAAATTTGCGAAATGCATTTAAAAAAAATCCCTAAATACACGAAACATTAACTGGTCGAAAACCTTTAAGACTTCTACCCCCTCCCATAGAAAATTATTTTTTCCACCATTTTTAAGAAATCAATTATCACCTAACTATTAAAAGTTATCAATTTAAAATTTTTCAGAAAAACTTACAAAAATAATTAAAATGAAATTAAGTTAAAAGTTTTAAAATCGCGCTTGCCCTTCTACCCCCTCCCATACAAAAGTATGATTTCGACCAATTCCATTAAATCAACTAATAACCAACGAACTAAAAGCTACGAACTTGAAATTTACAAGAGAAGCGAAATAAAACTACATATCAAATTTTACGATTTTCCTACCTTCTCTACCTCCTCCCATACAAATGTTCGGTTTCGTGAATGTAGAATACACCGAATTTTATGAGAATTCTATGCGGCTTTGTTTGTGAAACACATTCTGTACAGAGAATATTGGACGTGATTCATACAATCAATTAAAAAGCTATTAACATCCACCCACTCTTACTATTACCGCTCCTCCTCCCCTCATAAAAACCCAAACTTGCAGAAAGGAATGAAATATTGTTAAATAGACAACAGCCCTGCCCAAGAACTCCCTTTCACTTAGCCTTCCCTAACCACTCTAACCTGCATATTGACTTTCCACTCATCCGCAACTTGTCCCAAGAATAATAAAGTTTCGCCCGACTTGTTGGCAGTTTATTTGTTTTGTTGATCTCCAATTAGCCGCGTTTTCAATCGAATTAAAAAAATGTCTTTATTAAAAGTTGGAGATCTTCCAAGAAATAAAAATTTTTTGACATTTTCTTCATGTTTGCAATTTTTACAAATTTAGCAAAGTGGGCATTTTTTGTATGGTAGCAATTTGGTTGGTAGTGCTTCCGTTTTCAAGGAGCTTTGCTTTAAATGGCCAATTCAGGAAACTTATATTTCTGGACTGGCGGATACTTAATTTCAAATTCCATTCATCTTTTCAATATACAACAGTTCACTAGTAGTTTGTGGCATGTTCGGAAAATATCTATTAAATTAAGAAATTTTGACATCAGTTAAGCGGATTGACTCAAACCTATTCTCCATCAAACATTTGCATCTGCATCTTTGTATTATGACTTCTTAAGAAGATGTTCAAAGACTAGATTGCAGTTTTAATGGCTTCTATAACAATTGTGAAAAACGAAGCTAATTCATTCGCATAGTAAAGCTTATTGCTTAACATTTGAGAAAGTCCTCATGGTAATTTTGGATTGTTATAACTAGACGAAGACGAAGCAAGGAATTTGTAATGGCGTCAAGATCGAATTTTTCACATTATAAATTAATTGACATTAATTTGTACGTAGGGCAGCTCGGGGCAGAACGGGGTACTAAGTACCGCGGTACCCTGTTGTGCCCCGGATTCCTCAATCTGTTAATGTTTTTTAAAGGGTGTAAATGCTAGAGATGCGAAATTTAAACACCGACTGCTTTATATTAAAATAAAACATCTTCGTTTTGAGATAACGTCGTTTCTATAGCACTACAGCCCGATGTGGGCCTTGGGCTTTTGACCTTCAGGTTCCCAATATTATTATTTGATATTGTGGAAGGGTTACCAGCTCTTCGTGTGGCTCCCTATCACCGAACTTCTTCTATTTTTGGAGGCTGAGGTGGCCCAAATGAGACTGAGATTTAAAAACGCACGTCCTTCGCATCGTAGACCAACATGCTACACACCAGGTTACAGCCAGGCTAATGAAATGTGTTTATTTTCATTTATAGCAAAAGCTCCAAACATTAAAAGTTTAAACATGTATGTAGCTTGTTGTTTGTAATTCGTTCTTGAGTTGCGTAGTAAAACTCTCATACCACTTAAAATCTATCCTTTTCATATTTTTCAATAACATATGTGATGAAAAATTTTCGTTTCGTTGAGCATCCATTCCATCTTCATTTTCTCTTTTTTTCTCCAACAAAATTCATCATACAACATTACACAAGAACAGTATAAAAATATAAATATAAATACAATATTAAATCTAAATGGAGGTACGGCAGATGAGAGATAGAGATGAATAGAACTAGAATATGTTTGTACTATATTAGAAAATACGAAATAGCTAGCGCCTTTCTGTATTCTCCTCGATAGTGTATCGTGAATCGTAGTACAAAAAGAATTCCATACGTTTGCAAGGATCTACTGATAAAATAATGATAGCTAAAACAAAATTTACATAATTCTCGAATGTCCGTAAGATATCTGTATATAATATGAACATAAAGGATACAATACAAATATTTCTACATAATGTCAAAGTATGTTCTGGCCTCGATATAATGCTCGTAATAAAATACAAGTAGAAATGTCAACTCCGTAACATTTTCTTGTAGCCCAAGATACATTTTATGTCCCGATGGCTTGCTCTGGAAAACACACACTGGGACTCAAGTCGGCTATAGGCCTCAATTCGTTCTCAGTTTTTTCTCTAAGACTCATTCTGTTTGTTTGTTTTCAGAATGCGAATTTTCATCACTCTCCGGTTTATACCTTTGAGACTGACGCATTTTTCCATCATCATATTAAACAGAAAACAGAGCATTCAAATCACCAAATAAAGCCTAAAAATAAATAAAATGCAGAGATAGGGTATGAAGTTTTATCTTTTACAAATTATTATAATTAATTTATGCTATCGAAAGTTCTACCATACCTTAAGGATTCAGCTGCATAATTGGAAAGAATAATTAAGTTATTGGTCTGTCAATTTTGTTTCTTCTGCGCGACGACCAGTGCTGTAGTTATAAATAGAGAACAGAACAGGACTACGATTGGGCGTTAAGTTCAATCATGCGATACTCTAGATGCAAGAGATTTTTTGGGATTTTAAGATTTTTTATAGGAGTGGTGGAAGAGTTGATGGCATTGAATTTAGTTTTTTACGTCATGCTATAGCTGCAATCAAAATGTATAATTGAAAATTTAAGCTTTAAAAATTAAATAGTTACTGACAATATTAGTGTATTCGATTTAGTGAAATAGTGCAGATTGTTTGGGAAGTGGTTGAAGGAGTGAGGAGTTCTTTATGATTTTATTTTATTTACTAGCGATCGCCCGCGACTTTATCCGCGTAAGAATCACAAAATAAACATTTTTTGAGAATGCAGTTATTAGTAAATTATGTCGGATAAATAATCTGCTCTGTTTATTGGCTCTTTGAACACAATGTTTTGTATTTTGTTGGAATCAGAACCATAAATTATTAAGAATGAAACCATGATACTCACATTTGTATGGAATAGGCTCGTGATCAAATCATCCCCGTGATTCGAGATCATATATGTACGTATTGAAGAGCGTTAAAGACATGTGAATAGTTGTAGCTTGTGTCAATTAAAAAAAGCCCAAGTCAAATGACTTTAAGCTGAAATAAACTGCCAACAAGTCGGGCGCAACTTTATTATTTTAGGGACAAGTTAATGATGCATGGAAAGTCAATATGCAAGTTAAAGCGGTTATGGAAGACTAAGTGGAACACCCTTTCACAAGTGGAACCCCTTTTCACAAGTGGAACCCCCTTTCACAAGTGAAACCCCCTTTCACAAGTGGAACCCCCTTTAGGGCAGGGATGATGCCAATTCAACACTTAGTTGCGAATACGATCAATAGCTCCAGTACATGTAATCAATATTTCATTCGTTTATGCAAGTTTGTGTTTTTATGAGGGAGGGGGAGGGGTGATATTAAGGGTGGTGAATGTCAATAATTTTTCAATTGATTGCTTCAATTATGTCCAATATTTTCTGCCTAGAATGTCACTTTCATAGACGAAGTTGCATAGAATTTTCATAAAATTTGGTGCATTTTACATTCACGAAACCAATCATTTGTATGGGAGGGGGTAGAGGAGGTAAGGGAAATGTAAAATTTGTGATGCAGTTTTATTGTATTTCTTTTGTAAAGTGCTCGTACAAAATTTCAAGTTCGTAGCTTTTAATTTGTTGAGTAGCAGTTGATTTATTGAAATTTGTCGAAATCATACTTTTGTATGGGAGGGAGTAGAAGGGCAAATGCGATCTCAAAACTTTTGTCGCAGTTCTGTTTCAACTATTTTCAAATGATATATTGATTCTATGTAATGGAGTTTTTGATCGTAATCGCAGATAATAAGATGAATAATTGATAATATTCCTGCCCGAGAACTCCCATTCACATAGACTTTCCTATCACCCTAATCCGCATATTGTCTTCCCAAGTATCCTCAACTTGTCCCAAGAATAATAAAGTTGCGCCCGAGTTGTTAGCAGATTTTTTGAATTCTAGTTGGAATCTGAGAGTATTATAAGTTTGATGTACAGTTTGTAACGCCAAGAAATAATTCTCGCATAGAGGCGCCAAGGGTACAGAAATATTTGTTGTTGCACAAAAATCTCAAAACCGGATGTCCGTCCGTCCGATCTACTGTGCACTCTCTAGCTTGAGAACGCGTTGAACTAGAAAGTTCAAATTTCTTTCAAGGCGTTTTTTTACGAAAAAGTAAAGTCAAGTTCGTGAATGGGTTAAATCGCTCTACCCTTTCTACCACCTTCCATACAAAATGACACAATTTCGCAATTTAACATTAAACGGTTTGCTCGAAAAGTATAAAATCGATTGATCTAAAATTTTAAATGTATGTATTATTTTTTTTGATGATTTAAATATGACGTATACAAATTATTCGTATCCTTTCCATTCTTCTCATACACTCCACTTTTTTATGAAATGCTCTAAACCAATTTATTCAGTGTATAAAAAATTTAGCGAACTGAAATTGAGTGCTAAATATTTATATGAAATTAGTAGTAAAAAAAAAAAAATTAACCGATTAGCTTTAATCGTTCTCATACAAAATGGCACAATTTTGCACTCCGACAATAATCGAATTTGTTCGAAAAGCATTAAAGCTTTTGATCACCTTCTACCACCTCCCATACAAACTGCTAAATTTCAGTAAATCCAACATACAAGTTTTCTCAGTACCTGCAAATATCTTTGGAGACTAGCGATTCCACGGACCTGAAATAACTATCCCCCTGTGGGATGAGGGCTGTAGAATTCATCCATTTTTTAGGGCAAGCAGGACTGGCTGCTTGCCCTAAAAAATGGCAAATGGACACTCACTGGATCATGCGCTTATCACTCGTGATCTTAAGACCTAAATGATACGAGAAACGGATACATCGCCTCTGATACGGACTGACTCTACGGTAACGACTTTTGGCATTCGAAAACGGACTATGATTGGCTTCTGGAACGTTCGAACATTGAATGACGGGGGAAGAGCTGGGGTTACTCGGTCCTTGCACTGCGAATCAGTGATCGACCGTGAAATGGAGCACTATAACATCCAAATCTTGGGCTTGAGCGAGGTCAGGTGGACAGGATCAGGAGAAGAACGAACCCCTAGCGGAAACACTATTCTGTACATTGGCCCTGAAAGTGAAGCCAGAAATGGCGTGGCGTTCGTCCTTACACCGAGAGCGAGAAACAGTCTCATTAGCTGGGAATCAATCTCGGATAGGATTATCGTCGTCAGGCTCAGGACCAGTGTCAGAAACGTTACAATTCTGCAGTGCTACGCACCAACTAATACCGCAACATCTGGTGACAGAGAGGAGTTTTATAGACAACTGAGTGCCACCTTCGAACGTGTTCCAAGAGGTGATATTATTATCATCTCGGGAGATATGAACGCCCAGGTTGGATCAGACAACACTGGACTAGAACACATCATGGGGAGGCATGGTGACCCTTGGGTTGATGCGTCACGACCTTGGATTAAGAGACCCGAAAACGTCGAATTATTTGTGGAGTTTTGTTGTACTCGGCAAATGGTCATCGGAGGGACCTTTTTCCACACAAGAGTCATCATAAAACATCTTGGGTTTCCCCTGATGGTGTTACTCAGAACCAGATCGACCATTTGGCTATAAGTCGCCGATGGAGAAGATGTCTTCTCGATGTGCGAGCGAAACGTGGAGCTGACGTGGGGAGCGATCACCACTTAATGGTTGCCTGCTTGAGATTGTGTACGGCAGCTATCCGACGACCACAAATTCTTCAAATGAAGCGCAAGCTCAATGTGGATAAACTCAGAGATCCCCACAAAAAACGCGAATACACCACTATTCTACGCTAAAAGTCATCGACATTAGGTGAAAATGAAATGCGCACACTGGACGCCAATTGGGAGGCAACCAGAAATACTTTTCTAACTAGTGCTGAAGAATCTGTGAGATATGTGCAAAGCGGTGATAAACCGTGGATGTCGCAGGACACATGGGACAAGGTTGGCAATCGGAAAAAAGCCAAATTGGCAATCATTTCTCAACCCGATGTCAACCAACGAACGCCCGACTTGAGGCAGAACTACCGCGATGCTCATAAACAGCTTAAAAAGGCTGTTAGACGCGACAAGAGAAAGGCAATTGAAGATCTGGCAAACAAGGCAGAATCTGCGGCTTACCTTGGGGATATGGATTCACTATTTAAAATCATGAGACAGTTGACGAACAGGAATTTCACCGCCATCCACCTGGTGAGAGATGTCAACGGAACTCTCCTTAATATGAGTGAACACCAGTTGCGACGATGGAAGGAATACTTCTCTGATATTTTAAACATCTTGTCAGAGGAAGATATTCCGGAAACAGAACAACTTTCAAACATCCAACCGCAACAATCCTCTATTAGGGACGATCCCCCAGATAAGGAAGAGATAGTTTCCGCCATTCGGTCAATGGCGGGAAGGAACGCTCCAGGCATAGACGGACTACCAATCGAACTCCTCAAAGCGGACTCGGAAATAACAGCCGATATACTCCTCCCACTCTTCACTAAGGTGTGGAATGAAGGAAGATATCCGACTGAATGGAAGGAGGGCGTCATTGTGAAAGTTCTGAAGAAGGGCGACCTTCGGGATTGTGGCAATTGGCGTAGTATATGTCTACGCATCAAAAAGTATGGCTAAGGTGATTCTCAATAGGATTAGTGATGTCGTCGAGAGCACTCTCGAAGTTTATCAGGCTGGATTCCGTAAAGGGTCGTCCTATACCGACCATACAAATACCGTACGGATAATATTAGAGCAGTCAGCCGAAATGGGTTCGCCACTACATCTTATGTTTGTGGACTTCGAGAAGGCTTTCGACAGCGTTAAGTGATATAACATATGGAATGCTTTGCGTAGGAGAGGTATTCCAGATAAGGTCATAGCTATGATTAAAGAATCCTACGAAGATGCAAGGTGTCGCGTCTTGCATAGAGGAGAGCTGTCCGAGAGCCTCCCTGTGCGAACGGCAGCATATTACCACCAGCCCTGTTTCTGGTGGTAATAAATGACATCTTGAAAGCTGCACTGGAAGGTGGGGAAGGTAAAGGTCTTCAATGGAGACTATTTAACATCTTAAGTCACCTTGATTATGCTGATGACGTGTGTTTGCTTGCACATACCCGTTCGGACTTATAGTCAAATGTTCGCTGCTTGCATTCTAAATGCAAACAGGCGGGACTGAAAATAAATGTGCGTAAAACCAAGTACATGCAAATGGGTTCGACGGCAAGCATACCGATTGATCTTAATGGACAGGATGTGGAAGAGGTGCAAGATTTTTGCTATCTCGGAAGCATTGTCAGCATGGACAGCGGAGCCGAAAAGGATGTTGAGGCTCGGCTAAATAAAGCTCGTCAGGCCTTCGGTATCCTTTCCCTTTCTGGAGGTTAAGAGAGATCTCTCTTCGCACGAAGCTGCGAGTTTTTGACGCATGCGTCAAATCCGTGTTGTTATATGGTTGGACTACGTGGAAAGTGACCGTTCGACTTACCAAGAAACTACAGACTTTCGTAAACCAATGCCTCCGGCGCATTTTAGGAATATTCTGGCCAGAAGTGATCTCCAACGACGAACTTTGGAGTACAACTCGCCAGACTAAAATAGGTATTGAGATTCAACGGCGAAAGTGGCAGTGGATCGGTCATACTTTGAGGAAACCGCAAAACAGGCTATGGATTATAACCCTCAAGGAAGGCGTCGGGTTGGACGACCATGTAACACATGGAAGCGAGCAGTTGAGCAGGAAGCCAGAGGAATAAACAAGTCGTGGCCACAGCTTAAAACCGATGCTCAGGATCGCGCCTTGTGGAAGAGAGTTGTTTCTGTCCTATGCCCCTATAGGGGGTCTTAACAGAAATTTGATTTTGATTGATTAAATTTTTGATTCCTAAATTTTGTATAAAACATTTGGATAGCAACTCTAGCGTGATGTGAAAAAATTAGTTCAATGTCGTCTCTCCATCTACCCCTAAGAAATTTCTTGAAATTAAAAAATTTCTCTTTCATTTAGAGTATCGCACGATTGAGCTTTACGTCCAATCGTAGTCCTGTTATGTTTATTATTATATTTTATCACTTTTTCTTGTTCTTGTAAAATTTTTATGAATTGTTATTATTAAGCATTTCTTCACCTTTGCTTGTTTATCTGTTAATTCTCTGCACTTTTATTATTTTCCCATACTTGCTCTTGTTTTTTTTTTATTTATTTATATCGTATATAAATTTTTATTATATTAAATCCATGTCAAAAGACTGTTCGCTGGCTGTGCCGAAACGCAGGTCCCCTGGGCAAATTTTTCTGCTTTTCGCCTTGACGAGCTGACCAGACAAAAACGGATTTTGTTTCATTCTCATCATATTTTGGCGCGAAACGATTTAAAGCAGTATTGCCCTAAGTAAGTTCGTCTATAATTTTTTTCTTTGATTGTTATTGTATTGCGCACACATTTTATTAAAAAAAAAACATATTTATTAGCTTTTGTTGTTTTGTTTGGTAAGGTATTCACATTCTTATTTATTTTTTTATTATTTTTTTTCAAGTTTGTTAACAATTATTTATAACTCACTCACTGGATTTTGGGCTTATCAGCTGTGATCTTAAGAGCTAACTGATACGGGAAAAGGATACACCGCCTCGGATACAGAAGGATTCTACGGTACAACTTTTGGCATTCGGAATATGATTGGCTTCTGAAACGTTCGAATATTGAATGACGGGAGAAGGGCTGGGGTCACTCGGTCCTTGCACCGCCTATCAGTGATCGACCATGAAATGGAGCACTATAATATCGAGTTTGTTACTGCCTGCCTGACTTTATTAATTTGTGGGTGCTCAGCTGTTTGTTGTCATCTTTAACAATTAGCTGTTACGCTACGGGTTCGAATCTCCGATTTTTCGTGTTGCCAAGTGAACATTATTTTATTTTGTTTTTTATTGCAATCTGCATCATTGTCATGACGTGCGGGAAATGCTTGTCTGTAATTACATCTGACAGCTTAAGATGCTCGGGGATTTGTGGTTTGGAATTCCATCCCTCGTGTATGGAGATCTCAGCAGCCAAGTATTTTGCCGCTCTTGCTCTTCCTGGTATTTGTTGGCTTGACCGAGTTGCGATAAGACTGCCATTTTGAGCCTTTCTACTAAATTGAGTTCAATGTCGACTAATATTGATGCTGTGTTTTCCAATCTTAAGGAGCTAAGAGATGAGTTTGCTCAACTTCAGAGACCACAATCATTGGCTGTTGCTTACAATTCAAACCGAATTCAACCAAACTCCAATGTATTAATGCGTAGCATGGCACAGCAGTTAAAGAAAGACGGACATCGTCATCAACGTGGGATTAATCAGAACATTGGCGAAGTTGCTTCTCCCAAGTCTTCTAATAAGCCATCTACTATGTCTCCATCCAAAACTGAATGTAATAATTCGACTCCCGCTCTAGCCGAACTTCTTTCTGCGCCTCTGGCTAGCTTCAGTGGTAACTGCCCACTTCGTGTAGTGGTACCACCCAAAGCTGTTTTTATTTCTCGACTGGAATACTCGACTACTGAAGATGATGTTCTTCGATACGTTGCTGACAACCTCCGTAATCGTTCTTTTGACAAGGATATTTTCACCTGCTCGAACTTGACGCCTAAAAAAATCATCGCTAATCGCCGCATTTCATCGTTCAAACTAACAGTTCCGCCGAATCTATTAAATATCATCTTATCACCGGATTTCTGGCCTGCTGATATTCTTGTCAAAGAATTTGTTTACTCCAGTAAAAATTTTCGCACCAATTCTCGCCGGCAACCTCTCACTTAAAATCTTTTGATTGCTCAATGAGAAGTTTAAGTATCTACTATCAGAATGTTAATGGTCTCAGAACTAAAACTTCTCTGCTCAAGTTCAACTCTGAGCTACCATGTTTTGATGAACTTACTGAGACCTGGCTTAATGATTCCTTCATTGACAATGAACTGTTCAACAATTATAACGTTTTTCGCTATGATCGCCATGAGGGTACCTCAGTTACTACTGTCGGAGGTGGCGTCTTGCTTGCGGTAAAAACTGGAATTAATTGCACACGACTCTACCCTCCGAACTCTTTGAAGTTGGACTTAATGTGTTTATCGCTCAAATGCGTTGCCTCGATAATCTACATCATTGTTCTGCATATTCAGCTGAAGAGTACAATCAAGAGTTACAAAGACTATCTATGTATCGAACACATCTCGAACGTTGCGGACTCTAATGATGTTGTCATTATACTGGGTGATTTTAATCTTCCGTATCTAAATTGGAATTACTCAGAATCTGAGGATCATCTACTTGCGACCAATGCATCATCTCACCTTGAATGTGATGTTATGGACAGGCTTAATGGTCTTGATCTTAATCAAATCAATAGTGTTTTTAATGTACGTAAGCGAATTCTTGACCTTGTTTTCGTTTCGGATCAGTCAAATACTGCACTTTTACGTTCTGGTTCTCCGCTTGTTCCTGAGGTTCCTGATCATCCAGCTTTACAAGTTAATTTAATTTTAGAATGTTCTGACCATAGTTTTTCTTGTAAGTCGCTTTTTAATTTTCGTAAAACTAACTTTGAAAAATTGCATTCTCTCCTAACTAATGTAGATTGGTCGTTTCTTCTTAATATTAATAATTTAGATGATTCTTTGTCTCGTTTTTATAATATTTTATTTGATTCTTTCCTGCTTTGTGTTCCAATCTCTGTAAACAACATTAACTCAGTAAAGCGTGCTCCCTGGTTTGATGAACACCTGTGTCGTTTGAAGCGTGTTAAGAATCGTTTGTGGAAAGCTTACTGTAAGAGTAGGTCGTCTGCTTCTTACAATGATTTCTCAATAGCTAGGCTGAATTTTAAACAATACGCGATTTTAACCTACAACAGGTACATTGAGAAAGTACAAACCGATATTAAGACGGATCCTAAATCTTTCTGGGCTTTTATTAATTCCAAACGTAAGAATGATGGTTTTCCGTCGAACTTATCGTTTGATGGAAACTTTTCTGACGACCCAGATATCATATTTAATTTATTTGCCAACTACTTTGCGCAATCATTCATCCTGGACGATGGTTCATTGGATTTTGTTGCTTTGTCTAGTACCTTGCATTGTCATCGCTGTAATTTTATAACAATCAGTGATGATACTATTTTTCAGTCCCTGAAGCAGATTAAAATCTCCTATAGTTCGGGACCGGACGGGATTCCCAGTGCCATTTTGTATCACTGTGCTGATGTCTTAAGTCTCCCCCTTTTATTGCTGTTTAATAAGTCCCTTGTGTTAGGCGCTTTCCACACATCTGGAAAAAATCTTTTATTATACCTGTTTATAAAAAGGGTAGCACTGTTGACATTAAAAATTATAGACCTATTGCGAAGCTTTCAGCAATTCCTAAAGTTTTCGAATGCATTTTGACTGAAGTGATTTACTTTAATTTTAAATCTTCACTTTCTGCAAAGCAACATGGGTTCCTTAAGGGACGATCAACTGTGACTAATCTTCTCTCTTTTACCAATTCGTAAGCCGCTGTATTGAAAATAAATCTCAAGTTGACTGTATATATTCGGATTTCAGCAAGGCGTTTGATAAATTGTCTCATGAAATTCTACTTCTGAAATTGGATAAATTAGGATTTCCTCCTATACTACTACGCTGGCTTCGCTCATATTTGTCAAATAGAACTCAATCAGTTATATTTAGATCTTGTTTTTCCCATGATATCATGTCTACGTCCGGTGTGCCACAAGGAAGTCATCTTGGGCCACAACTTTTTATTTTATTTATAAATGACCTTTCCTTTGTTTTACCGAACACTAACTTACTTTTATATGCTGACGATATTAAAATTTTTAAAAAAATTGAAATTGAATCTGACTGTTTATCTCTGCAACGTGCTCTTGTTATCTTTCATGACTGGTGTGTTCGTAACAATTTATTTTGAAATATTGATAAATGTAATGTCTTATCCTTTTCTCGTAAACTTGCACCTATTTTAACCTCATACACTTTAAATAATACAGCTCTTAACCGGCTTGATCATATTTGTGATCTTGGTGGTACCTTTGATAGTAAGCTGAGCTTCACCTATGACACTATAGTGAGTAAGGCTAATAAAATGCTTGGCTGCGTACGTCGTTATACTCGTGATTTCAGTGACCCTAACGTACTTAAATCCCTTTTTGTCTCATTGGTAAGACCTATTTTAGAGTATACTTCCCCTGTTTGGTGTCCACATTATGCTGTCCATATTAATCGTATTGAAGGTGTTCAAAAGCGTTTTCTTCGTTTTTCCTTGCAGTTCCTTCCTTGGAATAACCCTGAATCTCTCCCACATTATTCTGAGCGTTTGAAATTATTGTGTTTAGATAACCTGTCCAGACGTCGAGAGGTCATCAATGTTTTGTTCGCTCATGGCTTACTCAAAGGTAATATTGATGCTCCCTATCTGCTGTTACTTCTCAATGTCTGTGTACCTGCTAGAACTTTACGGTTTCATGACTTCTTTTATACTGCTTCTCATAGAACTTATTATGGGCAAGGAGAACCTCTTGATGTTGTTTGTAGAGATTTCAACCGTTATTATGAGCTTACCGACCTTAATGTTAGTAAAAATTATATAAAATCGGCCTTATCTACTTTTGTTTCATAAATAATGTTTCATTTTATTAATTCTTCGATTATATTTTTAATGCTTAATCTAAGAAAATGAAAAATTCGTAGAAAGAGGGTTGTGCGAAGGGCTAACAACCCTTCCACAATAAGTAATGAAAAATGTTAAGGAGGCCAAAGTCCGATTTGGGCTGTAGCGCCATTGTAGAAGAAGAAGATGTCTACTTACTGCCGAATCGAAAATCATGGCTAAGGTAATTCTCAGTAGGATTAGTGATGTCGTGGAGAGCACTATCGTAATTATTAGGCTGGATTCCGTAAAGGGTCGTCTTGTACCGACCACACAAATACCCTACGGATAATATTGGAGCAGTCCCCCGAAATGGGTTCGCTACTACATCTCATGTTTGTGGACTTCGAGAAGGCTTTCGACATAGTTAAGCGAGATAACATATGGAATGCTTTGCATAGGAGAAGTATTCTAGGGTCACAGCTACGATTCAAGAATACTCGAAGATGCAAGGTGTCACATCTTACATAGAGGAGAGCTATCCGTGAGCTTTTCTGTGCAAACGGGTGTCAGACAAGGCTGCATATTATTACCAGCCCTGTTTCTGCTGGTAATAAATGACATATTGAAAGCAGCGCTAGAAGGTGGGGAAGATAAAGGTCATCAATGAAGACTATTTATCATATTAAGTCGCCTTGATTATGCTGACGACGTGTGTTTGCTTGCACATAACTGACCGGACTTAGAGTCAAATGTTCGCTCGTTGCATTTTAAATGCAAAGAGGCGGGACTGAAAATAAACGTGCGTAAAACCAAGTACATGCAAGATTTTCGTTATCTCGGAAGCATTGCCAACATGGACAGCGGAGCCGAAAAGAATATTGAGGATGCTCTAAGTAAAGTTCGTCAGATCTTCGGTATGCTTTTCCCAGTCTGGAAGTTAAGATAGATCTCATTTCGCACGAAACTGCGAGATTTTGACGCATGCGGCAAATCCGTGTTTTCGTGTGGTTGTACTTCGTGGAAACTGACCGTGCGACTTACTAAGAAACTGCAAACTTTCGTGAACAAATGCCGTCGGCGCATTTTAGGAATATTCGAAACAGAAGTGATCTCTAACGATGAACTTTTGAGTACAACTGGACAAACTAAAATAGGTATTGAGATTCAAAGGCGGAGGTGGCAGTCGATCGGTCACACTTTAAGGAAATCAGAGCGAAACATCGCCAAACAGGCTCTGAATTATAATCCTCAAAGAAGACGTTGGGTTGGTCGACCATGCAGCGCATGGAAGTGAGCAGTTGAGCATGAGGCCAAAAAAGCGTCTTAGCCTTAAGTTTCCATATCATTTTATTCTACAATTTTATATAAAATAATTTTCCATGCAATTAAAAACGATTTGATTTTATTCGTTACTCGGTTTAATTAGATTGGAAAAAGAGATTATCTCCAGTTAAAAAGAATTAAATTAATTGGAAATAGTTGATGAAATATGAAAGTTCAAGTCCCATACGAATATGTTGTTCACTTTTTTTCATTTCGAGGGCGATTGAAAATTTCTATGATAACATGAATCATTGTAGGTTTACACGATCAAGGGTTACAAAAATTTTATGTATGTTTTGTGTTTAATGTGGAACTCACTTTCTAAGCTTCGTTATTAAATTTTTCGAAACGTTTCAGTTAAATTTCCTTTGAATAATTTCAACTCCCAAAAAGTTTGAATCTACTTTATACGAAGAAAACTGCTTATAATTCAAATTTAAACTTTATCGTTATTATAAATTATGATTTAATTTATTCGAAAATTATATCATACCTGAAGCTAATTGCTAACAATCATATTTTCTTAGCCCATTTTCGCAGAAATTTTAGCCCTGCTCTACGACTCAAACAAGGCAAATTCAGTGTCTATGTTGAAGACGCTCTCTATTATTGATTATTTCAAACTTTACTTGAACATAGCACAATACAACAATAGTTTAAGGATTCTGAAGTTATCCTAATAGCAGAATTAGTATGCGAAAAGTTTTGCTTCAAAACTTTCGACATCTTTGATCAACCAGATGGACCGGAGCAGTAGTAGCAACATCACCATCGGCAGCATCACTTGAGTGGAATGGAATTGGCTACCAGCTAGGAAGGTAAACTCTTCTTCCGAGCGGTATGCATCCTTTCTGGGGAAAGATGGATACGAAAGCGTAAAGCGCCATACAGTTTGGTAGTAGTGAGCAAATAGGGTTTAAGCCAACAACTTTTAAGAAGATTACACACAGAGTATGAAAACAGTTTATCTTTAGAATGCTTATGGAGAAAATTGTTTCGAAGCAGTTGAATACAATGGGGGATGCATTTTAAACTGCAGAATGGAGAACGATGGACGATGGCTTTGTATAGCGCAATTTATGTGGTTAATTATCTATTTATGAATGAGCTCTAGTTTAGTACTTTCGACGGTCATGATCCTTAGATTGAGAGCACAATCAAAATGTCTTGATGTTACTTCTGTGAAATTCTTAGCTCGAGTAGTTTGACAAGTGGATTATGGATGTTCTAGTTCGAAAAGTTATATAACAGCTTAAGCGGTTGCGTGTGTATGTGCATCCGAAACTGACAGAAGATTTTATCCAATTATAAAAAACATGTAAAACGTATTCTTGGCTGTTTCCCATAAATACTTCCTGTTCGTTCTAAGGGCAAAAATTGCTTCGAGGCAATCCTTCAACGAAAAACTCTAAGCATGCATGAGCTGCTGCCATAATATCATGCCAGCCCCCGAAAAATTTGTATCAGATGAACCACACTCTACATCGCAACAGTAGTAAACAATCAAATAGATGGAATCCATCATATTCTCTAGGGTATTCTAGTCTATCTCCAGGATTCTATTCTGTATGGAAAAATCCCATTTTACATCCTACCGAAAAGCTTAACTCTAATCATTTTCTTTTTTTTTCCACTTTATTTGGGTGTCTGTGGTTGTTTGGGTCTTAGCATTATTTTGGTTTATGCTATATGAAAAGAGCGATACCTTCCTTCGGGACTATCACAAGTAATTCACGTCTGGGGAGACATCACAATTCATCGGTATGAGAGACATAGTGAACAACCCCTGGAAAGACAACAAGAACAAATTCCCTCAAAAATCTTGTATACTTTGGCATAAACAAATTGCCCAAATCTGACACGTATTATTAAAATAAATCAAAAGCTTTAATCTAAGGGAAAAATGTCGGTTTAAGGCGGCTCATTTTTCAGTGCGAAGAAAAAATTCTCTTTTACATCTACACCACACCACAAACCTCCCCAATCCGAAGATAATCCCGAAAAGAAAATTTTTCGAGTGATGTAACCCTGACAGGTTTGTGATTTCAAAGGAACACAAAAAAAAAAGAATGGATTCAAGGAGAAATGGACGACATGACAGAAAGAAAACTGTATTGAAGATGAAATTACCCTTAAACTTAACCTGCTGCCGAGTTTTAAAGGGTTTCATATTTTGTTAAGAGATTATCGCCAAAGATTTTTCTCCACAGTGGATTAAAGAGTGAGATTTAATGTTTCCAGATATTTCGACATCATTTGATGACTACATACGAAGAAAAATTTAATATGCCTACTTTACTAAATTTCAAAACGTAGATGGATGTTGGGGAAAAAAAGTTTAAGTCCTGAAAAATGTTTTCTCAGAGATGAGTGAAAAAAAAATGGAAAAGTTGCTTTGAAATATATTTTTTATGGGTTTTAAAAGCGAAACAAGTTTGAATTTATTTCAAGGAGACTTTCTTGAAGAAGACAACTTTATTTCGATGAAAGAACTTATTCTCTTGATTTTCTATTTTTTCTATAATTCGTATTTTTTTAATTAATATATAATAAAATGTACTTTTTTAAGTAATTGTTAAATGCTTATATCTTTCGCATATGGTTGGTAATCAATCCGAAACAAGTCTGTCTGGCTGATCTTTTGCAACCACTTCAACTTTTCTGTTGAGGTTTATTCGAGTGAGCATTGAGGCATACAGCCAAGCATACTTACACGCACAGACGAAGAGACGTTACCATTACCACAACGAAACTTTTTGGATTCCTGGAAAGCATAGGTGAAAGGCTGTTAGTAATTATACTCTAGATAAAATCTGAGAGTATTACAAGTTTGCTGTAAAGCTGAAATGCTTAGAGATAATGCTCGTACAGATTCGCCATGGGTACATATATATTTGTTGTCGGTCAAAAATCTTAAAACAGGATGTCTGTCCATCCGTTCGTCTGTCCGTTCGCTGAACACGATTTTGACGAAAAAGTAGGGTCAAGTTCATTAGCGGGCCAAGTCGCCCTACAATTTCTACCCCCTCCCATACAAAATGATACATTTTTAATATTTTGCATTAGTAAAATTTTCTTTGAAACTATAAAAGCTAATTATCTGTGACGGATTATACTGCATTGCTATTAACCGACTAAGCCGTGGGGTCTAGATAGCTCAGTGACCAGCACGGCCGCTTTGCAACTCAAAAATCCCCGGGTTCTAATCTCATTACCTGCACGGTATTCCCTAAGTGTCTAAGACAGGGCCTGATTACACAAGCCTTACTGACGAGTTCGTCGTAAGCTGGCCTGGGACGAAACGCAACACAGAGCTGTAGCCACTTACTCGCTACATTGGTGACCTCGACGTGATCAACACGATCACACCTTCGTCTCGCTAGCACGCAGCATATTCTCATTCACACTGCCGTACTTCGCTCATATAGCAACACGATACAGCATTACGCTCTTACAATATCACTGCACAGCAACACGCTCGCCGAGCTGCACATGCACAGCTACCTCCTAGTCACCACCAGCTTAAAGACACGACTCACCGCTGTCACTGGTGGAGGAGTACTGTGGCGGCTTATACTGCATAGCTACTAAGCGACTAAGCCGTGGGGTCTAGATATCTCAGTGACCAGCACTGCCGCTTTGCAACTCGAAAATCCCCGGGTTCTAATCTCACTACCTGCACGGTATTCCCTAGCGTCTAAGGCAGGGCCTGCTTACACAAGCCTTATTGACGAGTTCGTCGTAAGCTGGCCTGGGACGAAACGCAACACAGCGCAGTAGCCGCTCACTCGCTACATTGGTGACCCCGACGTGATGAGGTATTTTTTTTAGAAATTTAGACTATATTATTTTTCTCATAATTGTGATGTATGGTATACAAATTATTTCAATCTTCCCACCCCTTCCACCACCTCCCATACAAACTGGACTTTTACTTGAAATACTATAAACCGATTTTCTCAGTACGTATAGCGTTTGTCGAGCTGAAATTTTGTTCTGAATACTTAATTAGCATTATTGGTCATTCAATCAAATTCCTATTAAGCTGTTGCCAGGAGTTGTTTATTCTTCTGGTCTACTGCTCAACTGCTCTCTTCCATGTTACATGGTCGACCAACCCGACGTCTTCCTTGATGATTATAATCCAGAGCCTGCTTGGCGATGTTTATTATTATTAATTTATTAGCATTATTATTAATATCGTAAAAAACTAACTGATTTTCTACACTGCTTCTACCCCCTCCCTTGCGAAATTTAGCAAAATTCCACAAAAATCTATTGCTTGAAAAATATGAATAGTACTTGTCTGCAATTGAAGAGGTGCCAATTTGATAATATTCGCAGTTATATCTAAAAACAACAATAAGAACATATCAGTCCTTGTACCACTTCCCATGCAAACTACACAATAATAATAAATCTAATAGGTTAATTTTTTTAGTACCTATTAAAATTTTGAAACTTAAATTTAATATGAAACATTTTGAAAGCTATTTTAGCATGATATGAAAAATAAAATGCCAACAAGTTGGGCGAAACTTTATTATTCTTGGGACAAGTTGCGGATGTGTGGAAAGTCAATATGCAGGTTAGAGTGGTTAGGGAAGACTAAGTGAAAGGGGGTTCTTGGGCAGGACAATTGTCAATTGACGGAAACGTTCAAAAGCTCCAGTACATACATATAATCAATATTTCGTTCGTTTATTTATGCAAGTTTTAGTTTTTATGAGGGGAGGGGTGAGGGGTGATAGTAAGAGTGGGTGGATGTTAATAGTTTTTTAATTGATTGCTTGAATTACGTCCTACATTGTCTGTATAGAATGCCAGTTTCATCGATGGAGTTGCATAGAATTTTCATAAGATTCGGTGTATTTTACATTCACGAAACCAAACATTTGTATGGGAAGGGGTAGAGGAGGTACGGGAATCGTAAAATTTGTGACGCAATTTTATTTCGTTTCTCTTGTAGTGTGCTCGTACAAAATTTCAAGTTCGTAGCTTTTAATTTGTTGGTTATTAGTTGATTCAATGAAATAGGTCGAAATGATACTTTTGTATGGGAGCGGGTAGAAGGGCAAGCGCGATTGCAAAACTTTTAAAGTAATATCATTTCAATTATTTTTATAAGTTTTTGTGCAAAATTTGAAATTGATAGCTTTTAAGAGTTAGCTGATAACTGATTTCTTAAAATTGCTCGAAAAAATAGTTTTGTATGGGAGGGGGTAGAAGAGGTAGGGAAATCGCAAAATTTGTGATGGAATTTTCTTTTCTTTCCCTTTTAAGGTGCTCGTACAAAATTTCAAGTTCGTAGCTTTTAATTTGTTGTTTAGCAGTTGTTTTATTGAAATTGGTCGAAATCATACTTTTGTATGCGAGGGGGTAGAACGGTAAGTGTGATCTCAAAAATTTTGACGCAGTTCTATTTCAACTATTTTCAAATGATTTTGTGCAAAAATTTCAAATTGATAGCTTCTACTAATTAGGTGATAATTAATTTCTTAAAAATGGTCGAATAAATAATTTTGTTTGGGAGGGAGTAAAAGCTTTCAAGGTATTCAACCAGTTAATATTTCATTCTTTTAAAAAAAATTTAAAATGCATTTCGAAAATGTTCAAGTTTCTACCTTCAAATTTCATTCAAAAATTTTCAGTTTATGTGGTTTTTTCATTGCATATGAAACACCTTGTGCACGGTAGACCAGGGGGTCGATGCATAACAATTGTGAAATTTTTATTATTTTTTCTGTACAACAAATAGATGTATCCACATGGAAAATTTCAATTTTGTATCTTTCACCAGAGCCCTTAAAAAATCACTCAAAATTTTCGACATTTTTGGTTACCACCTCCCTCTCCTTACACCTCCCGACGTAAAATTTTTACCAAATTTAAAAATTACTTATTTCTACAATTTGACAAAATTTAAATTTGATATCTGCACTCAATTTTGAATTATAACGGTTTGAAATTTTGGAAAGTGCATCATTTTTGAAATGCTGCCTATTTCCCCCCACTACTATTTTTTCCAAATGTTATATTTTTCTCGTATTTCTCTAGTATAGCTTAATATAGCTTTTAAGATTCAATTACATTGTTTAATAAATAGCCGAGATATTGATTTTTAAGTGTTTTTCTTTGCACCCCCCCTGATCCTCCACCTTACAATAATTACCTTTTATCTAAACTGATTCTAGTGGACCTATATGCCATCTTAACGGTCTCAAAATATCAATTTTTTATGGTAAGTAATTTCGAAGATATAATCATTTGAAAAAAAAATTCGGCTGACAATTGGTTCTTAGCCCCCCTTTTTCGCACCCCAATGGATAAAAAAATTAAATTATTTTTAAAAGTTGTCCCACAAAACCCTCTATATGAATGTTTAGTTTTAGCTTTCTAGCTGTTACCATGGTTGAGATATTTGAATTCGTATTTTTCGGTTTAAGCGCTCCGTCCGCCTCCCCCTGAACCCGTATACCCCCCAAAATGGGTATTCACTTGAGATCCGCAACTATCTACAATCCCCCCAAAAATAAACTTTCTATCTTGAAGGGTTTGGGAGTTAATGTGTGCTGAGCGTACACGTTGGCGTACGGCGCACAGGCAGACGGATTTGTTTTTTTTGCATTTTTATTCTAATTTAGTCATGAAACGCGAAAAAATAAAATTTCAGGGTAGCAAATTTTTTTTTTCCCAAGTCGATCACAATACTTTTTTATTAAAATAATAAAGTAAAATGAGTCACTTTATATGGGAGGGGGTAGAAGGCGTGAGGGGAGGGAAATAAAACCAAAAACAGATTACTTCTCGGAGCATACCTAATAAAGTGTGAAAGTTTCATTATAATCGGCTTAGCCGTTTTTGCGTGAAAGCCGGACAGACAGACAGGCAGAAAAATGAAGAGATAGAGAGAATTTTAAAAAACTCGAGTTTCTGTTAAGTTATTGCTAAAATAAAGTAAAAAAATAACTTATAGCCATTTCTAAACAAATAACAGACAGATACTACAATTATATTTATATGTATAGATTGCAGTTGAGATATATAATACAATTACATAAAACTGATTCTTATATGTGTATTCATTGAACATGGATACCAACTGTCAACAATTGATCTCGAAAATTTAACAAGTAATTTGAATCTGCCATGCATCATTGCAGGAAATTTTAATGGTTGGAGCCCTACTTGGGGATCGCCTTTCGTCAACAAATATGGCAAACAAATCGAAAACTGGTTAATGGTATCCGATCTGCTCGTTCTGGTTGCGCCAACCACTACTCCACTCATCGCACATACAGCCACATAGACTATCTGATCCTGCCAGCTAGCCCCACTCTGTGACTGGAAAGTTCTGGACGACCTTTACGGAAGCGACAATTTCCCTATAATCACGTACATAAGACACAACTATTCAAATTCGAGCATCTTCCACAGTATAACACCAAATTTGTAAATTGCCAAAAATTCGCGTTAAAGGCTAGAGAGGGTTTTAACAATATTTCAATCGCGGAGCAGGTAATAATAAAAAGGCAATTCTGGTCGCAGTAAAATGCTTAATTCCTCATAACCGCCCCAATTTCACAAAAAAGAAACGCCAGGTTTCCTGGTGGTGCACTGAACTTGCAGATTTAAACCTCGAACGGAAGACTGCATGGACCCTTTATAGAAGAAGAACCATCCTGGCAAATGAAATCAATTACAAAAAGGAATGCCAAATTCAGACGTGCAATGACAGCTGCCAGGCGAAAATGGTCTTTCTCTTTTACTAGCACAATATCTAAAGACACGCATATTCAAAAGATCTCAAACATCATTCAAAACATTGCAGAAAATCAAAACCAGTCAGAACCAAAAATGGACCAAATTCCATTACAACTCCCCAAGAAATAGCAGACAAATTTGGCAAACATTGGTCCTCCTACTCCCTAGATAGTAACTTCAGCTCCCAATTTGTCCAGAGCAAATTAAATTTTTCAAATGTCACCCCTCGCTTAAACTGTAGCCAGAGAGCTGCTCATATTGAAAATGAAATAAGTTCCTTTGAGCTTGAAACCAACTCACAGCTGCTCAAGGGCGACACCCCAGGATTAGATAAAATTACATACAGTAGAATTAAGAATTTAAGCATTATTTGCAAAATGCGCATTGTTTCCTTGTACAATACCATCCTAAACAAAAACATGTACCCGCAAGCATGAAAAATGGCAGCCATAATTCCTATTCCTAAACCTATAAAGTAAAATCTAATCCTGAGGCGTATCGCCCCAACGCTTTATTACCATCAAATCAATCAAATTCCTGTTAAGACCCCCTATAGGGGCATAGGACAGAAACAACTCTCTTCCACAAGGCGCGATCCTGCGCATCGGCTTTAAGCTGTTGCCAGGACTTGTTTATTCCTTTATTACCATGCTTAAGCAAAATCCTAGAAAAAATCATAGGAATTAGACTGTGCTGGTTAATCGAACAAGACAATGGAATTAACGGCGAACAAATAGGATAAAACCAAGTATATGCAAGTATATGCAAATGGGTTCGAACGCAAGCACACCGAATGTTCTTAACGGACAAGATGTTGAAGAGATTCAAGATTTTTGTTATCTCGGAAGCGTTGTCAGCATGGACGGCAGAGCCGAAAAGGATATTGAGGCTCGTCTAAATAAAGCTTGTCAGGCCTTCCCCTTTCTGGAGGTTAAGAGAGATCTCCCGTCGCATGAAGCTGCGAGTTTTTGTGTGTTACTATATGGTAGTACTACGTGGAAAGTGACTATTTGACTTACCAAGAATCTACAAACTTTCGTAAACCAATGCCTCCGACGCATTTTAGGAATATTCTGGCCAGAAGTGATCTCCAACGACGAACTTTGGAGTGTAACTGGTCAGACTAAAATAGGTATTGAGATTCAAAGACGGAGGTGACAGTGGATCGGTCACACTTTGAGGAAGCCAGACCGAAACATCGCCAAACAGGCTCTGGACTATAATCCTCAAGGAAAACGTCGAGTTGGTCGACCATGTAACACATGGAAGCGAGCAGTTGAACAGGAGGCCAGAGGAACAAACAAGTCCTGGCAAGAGCTTAAGGCCGATGCATAGGATCGCGTCTTGTGGAAGAAAATGGTTTCTGTCCTATGCCATACAGGAGGTCTTAACAGGAACTTGATTGATTGATTGAAATAGGATTCCGGCCAAACAAGAGCTGTCAAGATGCGCATCTATATATATCACTGGATCTGTTCTTAACTATCCAGTAGAAATCACGTATCTATTGTCAGTGTCAACATCGAAAAGGCTTTTGATAGCGGAGGAACCCATACAATTATCTCAGAACTCATAAGATTAGGAATTGGTCTCAAGATTCACAACTGGGTCCTTAAATTTATGGCGCATTGAAATTTTCGAGTTAGAGTAAATGGAGTTCTTTCAAAAGTCTGGTCTCTACAAAATGGTATACCGCAAGTATCATATCTCAATCCGATGTCAACCAAAAAACTCTCGACTTGAGACAGAATCACTGCGATGCTCATATAAAGGCTGTTAGAAGCGACAAGAGAAAGGCCATTGAAGATCTGGCAAACAAGGCTGAACTGCGGCTTACCTTGGGGAAAATCATGGCTACGGTAACTCTCAATAGGATTACTGATGTCGTGGAGAGCACTCTCAAAGCTTAGCTATTTAACATCTTAAGTTACCTAGATTATGCTGATGACGTGTGCTTGCTTGCACATAACCGTTCGGACTTAGAGTCAAATGTTCGCTCGCTGTATTCTAAATCCAAAGAGGCAGGACTGAAAATAAATGCGTTTAAAACCAAGTACATGCATCTGCGCTCGAACACATGCACACCGATTGTTCCTAATGGACAAGGTGTGGAAGAGGTGCAAGATGTTTTGTTATCTCGGAACCATTGTTAGCATGGACTTCGAAGCCAAAAATGATATTGACGCTGCTCTAAATAAAGCGCGTTAGGACTTCGGTATCCTTTCCTCTTTCTGGAGGTTAACAGAGATCTCCCTTCGCACGAAGCTTCGAGTTTTTGACAAAAGTGTCAAATCCATGTTGGACTCTATAAAGCGTAACAGTGTAGAATCCGGAAATCTTTTCTTTCAAATATTTTATGATTTACTTAGATAATGAAACGATTTTCAAAACACCACGAATTCTATTTTTTCAAACCACTCAGAATATCCACCCAAATATCTATTTTTCACCAACAATTTCAGGAAACTTTCGACACGAAGAAGAAGAGTTCAGATAAATTTATCTAATTAAAGGCATCTTTGTTCTAAGCCCTACTTAACACTTCACTATCTTCACATAATATTCTCGTAATTCATGAACTCGAAGAAAATTACTCGAAATTACCCATCATCAAATTATGGATTTCGTAACTATCTTTATCTAGGTACTAATGCCACTAAACTCACTCAAGTTGTCTTAAAATTGCGAAAAAGCCCCATGTAATTGCGAAAAGCTTCGTCTTTGCGCCGCGTGTTCTAATTCGAATCAAACCGCATAATTCGCTGAAGGAACTTCTCTTGTGTACGTGGGAGCTCAGGCTAGAGAAGTTGTTAATCTTATTCAAAAGTTCAAATTTTCAGTCCATCCCATACCGTCTAACAAACCAAAGCGGTACAAACAAAACCTAGACTTAAAGTAGTATACCTTAATCCCCATTTATTTTAATCCTATTATTTTCCCATCACATGATAATTTCGATCATTAGGAGAACAATTAGCTAGTTAAATCGGATGTTGGAATAAGCGAGTGCACACAGGTATTTTTTCTTCTTCCTTGAATTACTAATGTCTCTAATTTTCAATTAACATCTACTTTTCCTCGGAGTATATCTTCGCAAAAAAAAAAAGAATAAACAGAGATAAGTGATATGATTTTCCCTAAACTCTCAGCTCTACAGTTGCCAATATCGATTTTATTTTCAGGGAAAAGACATCACAATTTACCTGGGCAAGGAAAAAGATCCAGGCAAAGCCTCAAAATCCGAATCATTGAATATCACGAAGAAATCTAAGTAGAATCCCTTACTCTGATTTCCAGGACTAAATCTTATTTAGGGTTTAGATACATTCTGAATTGGATCAGAAAAAGTTTTCGATGTGAAGCCTCTTGGCGCTGAGCGATACGATGATTACCTGTTGGAAGTAATCATGTTTTCGGAAACGGGTTAATAGCATCGCTTTGCTGGGGCTCCGTTGGATATTTCTAATATCTAAAGGGAAAGATCTATCCGTAAATCGATTTAAATAGGATTTATCTATCCGTTACCATACCGCGTCACCATCCTTTCCTCATTCTCATCTCCGGTCGTTATCGTCCGCCCAGCGTGACTCTAAATCAATAAGTTATTACAGTGAAAAACTTGAAAGCGATTGTAGCATAATCCCAATACTTTAGGATTATCTGTCGGCACGTATTTTCCTTCATGCGGTAGAAGACTATTGGGACATACAACAATACTAGAATAAGAACAACAACTAGAAAAACTACGACCGCAAAAGTGTACAACACGATTGCAAAGACAAACGAAAAAGTAGTAAAGTCTTGGTCACCATAAAATGGAAACTTTTATTGTCCTTTTGCTGCTTCCGTTGATGGCTTCTTTTATACACTTCTTAGATGTGTTTGGTAAATAAAACATTTACTTTCACTTCTTTTCTGTATTTAAACACTGCAAGGAAATACAAACCTTTGCCGCAGTTTTGTTTTTCGTTCTTATTTTTGTTTGCCGCTAGTTGGATGTTCTTTGCAGAAATTTTATAGCTCCTTGGAGGTTTGATGATAAAAAACTACAGTCCAAATTTCGAATGTTAAATTATGCAATGATGTAAAACCTGAGTTATTTTTGTGTTTCAAAATGTCTTTGGGATTTAAAAAAAGTTTCTGAAAATTGTCCTTATTAAAATATATTTTGTTCCAGGAGTGTAGCTTGCATAACACGTTCTGACCTTCAGGCTCCTTGTCATTTATTTGTTATTGAGGAAGGGTTGTTAGCCTATCTACAAATTTATATTTTTGCAGATTAGGATATCTCAGATATAACCAAGCCGGCAACATACTCAAATTATACGTCATCCGAGGTTTGAACTCACGACCTTTGCATTATATAATATATCAAGACGCTACCCTCTAGTCTAGAATAAGGTTCATATATCACATTACTTACTGACCCGCAAATTCGAAAATATTGCATCCTTATCGCTGCAGTACGCACTTTTATCTTTCAAAGGCGAAAATGTTTAATCCAATAGCACTACGCTTTATCAATTTAAATCATTGACGATGCCGTCCCGCCCCAATGAATCTCCCCACGACCTCTTATACATTCATAACACCATTAAAACACCCCCTCCGCTTTAATCCCGTCGCCGCTCGCTAAACATATCGCTTCGAATATGTGTATTCTGGTGGATTCTGGCGGATTCTGTTTCATCACGGATCTGCAAGCATCATGTCACACCGTTCGGATCAACGCAATTCGCATATGAAAATGCATATCGGTCCAGGCGTAGAAAATGAAAATGCAACGAAGCATACAGTTTTGCGATATTCTCACGTTATTATGCTTTTAATTTCGCAGATACTCGTACGTGTAGCATAGGTGCGCGCTTTATATTTCTGCAGTCATACACGGTCAGGATATATCGATGCGAAATCATTTCAATTCAGGCGTTTTAGTCGCACCCGTGTTTCCTCAACGACTTTATCGGTATCATGAATCCATCTAGGTACAGGCCTCTATATAGTCGGAACACTAAGTTGGTATTCCTGTCGCTTAAAATACAAGTATTTCAATATTTCAAGCTGAAATATTTTGCTGTTTCATATTTTTATTTATTATTTTTTATCCTGATGATTGAAGTGAATAAAAAAAAATACGGAAAAGATTATTGAATTATGCACTTGAGTAGGTCGCATAAATGAAATTTCGTGGATATCAGGAACGATAGCAGATGGTATCAAGTTTTACGTTTTCAATTTAAAATAAATTTACTGGAAATTATATAATTCGATCGTTCGTTAGTTAAAGAATTAATTTGTATGTTTCTTCTTCAAACTGAACGTGTAAGTGTTAAATCCCATTTCTGTTGGTTGCCAAAATCAGTTACGAACATTGGCCTAAAATCGAAGAGAACCCAATTAGGAGCCTAAGCCATTAGCGGCTCGTCAGGTGAAGCGCATGAGGCGACGCTGCACTTGCCCAGCATTTTCATTCCTAATACTATTAAATTTTCGCGTATTCAATTATTGTTTTAGATTATTCTCATATCTTCGATACACTCTGCCTTTTTACCTTTTGCTTTCCCTACTGTTGTAGGGGAATAGGCTTAAAAAAAGAACTTGGAGGAAAATATACGAGTCTGTAAACGATCGACTTCCCTAACTTTAAAAGGCGCCAGAAAAGCTTGCTCACCCACGGCTCGTTCAATACAACGCCGCCCAATCCCTCACCCTCACTTAAAGATTTTCTAAGCCTCATCTATGGGACAATTCACGAGCCGCCATTGTAAAGGACCCTGGAAAACCCCCAAAAGTTCAAAAGATCACATTCAAAAGTGAAACTCTTTAAAAGCATATGAACTGAAACTTATAGTGAAAAAAAAAAATTATTTCGTTGAATAATGCTAGAGCTAATAATGACGAAAGTGCAGAAGGTGTACAGTCAAAAACGAATGCTCTATTTCTCATGAAGTCAATTATCAAACAGATCATCATCTAGTGAACCGTCAAAATTACATCATGCTCACGGGTCTTAAACAGCGATAGAACACATTAACTAAAGCGAATACTGACCGATAGAAGAAATTCTAGCACTCGACCAGTTATCCGCAGCAAGAATTACAACATATCATAATCAATGGCGCGACAGCCAAAATCGGGCTTTGGCCTCCTGAAGTCGTCGCCTTCAATCGTCTCGATCCAAAGACCGCGTCCTCCAGCTGCTAATTATACTCTAGATGAAATCTGAGAGTATTATAAGTTTGTTCTAAAGTTTGTAACGCCAAGAAATAAGGCTCGGAGAAAAAAATTAATGATACAGAAAATAATATTATCACTCAAAAATCTCAAAACCGGATGTCCGTCCGTCCGTTCGCTCTCTAGCTTGAGAACGCGTTAAGCTAGAAAGCTCAAAATTTTTACACATCGTTTTTGACAAAAAAGTAAGGTCAAGTTCGTGAACGGGCCAAATCGCTCCACCCCTTCTACCCCCTCCCATACAAAATGACACAATTGCGCAATTTGACAATAAACGGATTTGCTCGCAAAGTATAAAAGCTATTGGCCTGAAATGAATATGTTACTTTAATGATAATATCAATCTACCGTAAAAAAATTATGCGTGTCCTCTCCCTCCTTCTACCACCTCCCATACAAACTGTACTTGTCATGAATTACTCTAAGCCAATTTACTCAGTGCGTATAAAATTTAGCGGGCTGAAATTGTGCACCAATTATTTACTTAAAATCGTTAGTAAGGTCAACAAAAATTAGATGATTAGCTTCACCCCTTCTACTCCCTCCCATACAAAATGACACAATTGCGCAATTTGACAATAAACGGATTTGCTCGCAAAGTATAAAAGCTATTGGCCTGAAATGAATATGTTACTTTTATGATAATATCAATCTACCGTAAAAAAATTATGCGTGTCCTCTCTCTCCTTCTACCAGCTCCCATACAAACTGTACTTGTCATAAATTACTCTAAGCCAATTTACTCAGTGCGTATAAAATTTAGCGGGCTGAAATTGTGCACCAATCATTTACCTAAAATTGTAAGTAAGGTCAACAAAAAATTAGACGATTAGCTTCACCCCTTCTACCCCCTCTCATACAAAATAACACAATTTCCCAATTTGATATTAAATGGATTTACTCGAAAAGTACAATAGCTATTAATCTGAATTTTGGGATATATTACTTTAATATTAATTTAAATTCACGGTAGAAAATTTTTTTGTGTCCTCCCTCTCCTTCCACCCCCTCCCATACAAACTACACTTTTTCATGAAATGCTCTAAGACGATTTTCTCAGAACGTATAACATTTATTGATCCCATATTTTGTAATAAATACTTAATTAGTATTATCACTAAGATCAGAAAAAAATATTTGATTACCTTCACTGCTTCTACCCCCTCTCATATAATATGACACAGTTTCACAAATTTACAAAAAATCGATTTTCTTGAAAAGTATGAATGGCACTAGTCTGAAATTTAAGGGATGTCAATTTTATAATATTCCTAGCTATTTCTGAAAAAATCACTAGAATTCTCCCACTCTTTCTACCACCTCCCATACAAACTGCACATTTTCACTAAATCTAACTGAATAAATTTCTCAGTTCCCATTAAATTTTTGGAGTAAGCATTTTGTATAAAACATTTTTGTTGCTGCTTTAGCATGATGGGGAAAAAATTAGTTCAATGGTATCATCCCTTCTAACACTTCCCATACAAAATTTCTTGGGATCACAAAAAATTCTATTTCATCTGGAGTATCGTAGCCCTGTTATGTTTTTTAAGATAGCTTTGCTATCTTCATCAACCGAGTCTTCCCATCGCTTGCGTGGCTTGCCTACTGGCCGGTTGCCACTCGCTTTGGCTTTCAGAGCACGTTTGGGGATTCTTCTGTCTTCCAGCTGCTCTACATGGCCAGCCCACTGCAGTTTACGTAGCTTGATGAACGTTGAAGCTTCTGGCTCGTCGTAGAGTTGATACAACTCAGGGTTGTATCTTATTCGCCATTCCGTTCCTCCCTTCACAGGTCCCAAAATTCTTCGGCAGACCTTTCTTTCGAATGCGTTAACTGCTTTTTCGTGTTAATGTCCATGTCTCGCTGCCATAACAGAGCACAGGTCGTACAATAGTTTTATATATCCGCAGCTTGTTGTTCCTGTGCACTTTCTTGGATTTCATTATTGGAAGTACCGAATAATACGTCTTATTTGCTAATATTATCCGTCGTTTGATTTCGTCTGTTTCATTACCGTCCTTTGCTAGATTAGCCCGAAGATATATGAAATTGTCCACATTCTTCAAATTATATTCCGCAATTGTTATGTTTTGTCTGATAGGCGCTCTCCTTCTTGTTTGCGTCATTACTTTTGTTTTGTTTTCGTTAATGTGCAACTTCTTTTGCGGCGGAGTCAAGATTGACAAATACCTCCTTAGCACTAGAGAAGGATCTTGCTAGAATGTTAATGTCGTCAGCGTATGCTACTAGTTGGGTGGACTTGAATAGTAGTGTCTCGTTGGTGTCAACTAGGATTTTTTGGACGACATACTTTAATGCCACGTTGAAAAGCATGGGGGCAAGACCATCTCCCTGCTTTAAACCACATTCCGTTCGAAAGCTGGTTGTGGAATCGGTTTGTATTTTCACTTGGGATTCAGTGTTCGTCATTGTGAGTCTTGTTAGTTGGACTCGTTTTGGAGGAATTCCAAAGTCAAGCATGATTTAGTACAGTACGCTCCTGTCGATACTGTCGTATGCTTGTTTAAAATCTACGAATATTTGGTGCACGTCTGTGTTATATTCCCAGCATTTCTCAAGATCCCGGTTTCACCGAGAATATCTGGTCTGTTGTAGATCGTCCGGTTCTGAATCCGCCTTGGTATTCGCCAATTATTTGATTAGTATAGGGCTTAAGACGACGTTCAATTATTTTTGTCAGTATTTTATAGGACGTACACAACAACGATATTCCTCTGTAATTCTCACAGCAGAGTTTGTCTCCTTTCTTGTAAATTGGACATCTAATACTTTTTCGCCAATCGTCGGGTATGATTTTCTCTGTCCAAATTTTGCATATCATGATGTGTAGTATTTCAGCAACACAATTTCCACCGTTTTTCAGAAGTTCAACTGGTATTTCGTCAATTCCCGGCGCTTTGTTTAGTTTTTGGTCACATAGGGCTTTTTATTCCAGGAAGCGTGGGTAGTGTCGATAATGGTTCATCTTCGTCAGTTGAGGCTTCAATTGAAATGTTGTCTGTTGTGATCGGTGCTAATGGGGTGGGATTCAAAAGATGTTCAAAGTATGAAGCCCATCTCCTTTTGATTTCTTCTGTGTCGTTGATGAAGTTGCCCTCCACGTCTTTGCAGAGACTGGTTTTTGGCTTATATCCCTTTTTTAGATATTTTACTATTGCGTATGCGTCCCGCGTTTTTTTAATTTAATTTATTTATTTATCAAACAAGACAATTTAATACATAATAATAATGATTAGCTTAATTTAGTTAGTTTAACATAACTTAATACAATTTAAATTATAATACAATTAATATGATAGGCACTGGTGGAAAGATTATTAAAAAGGAAGTGGATTGTCTGATAAAGCATAACGCAGCCTCAGTTTGTATGCTGGCTTACTAATTGGAGGTGTGTAGTGTACACTGAATTTGTTAAATGTTCTACAACACCTGTTAATTGGTTCGTTTTGACCGTAGTCAGTACGATGTAGGTATTCCTTAAGAGGTTTTGAATGTCTCGTCAGCCTGACATCGTCATTGAGTCTGATTTTATTTTTGAGGTGGTCAACCTTAATATCGCCATTCAAAACGTCTAAGGTAAAACAAGATGTGAGCATAGTTCTTCTAGAACTAAGAGGTAAAAGATTTAACAAATGTAGCCTAACTGCATAGTGTGGGAGGTTCTCGAAGTCTCTCGGATCATACAAGTCCCTAAGGGCAAACAGAAGGAATTGCTTTTGGATTGATTCTATTCTGTTGCTGTAAATCTGGTAAAAAGGATCCCAAATGGGACATCCATATTCCAAAAGAGGACGAACAAGAGAGCAGAATAATGATTGGTGACCCAAACATTCTTGAACTCCTTAGCTCTCTTCTTAATGAACCCGAGAAGTTTATTGGCTCTTGAGATTATACTGTTGTAGTGAGATTTAAAGCAGAGTTCAGTATCGAGTAGAATGCCCAAGTCCTCAATTTGTCCTACTCGATGAAGTTCAGTACCATTTAGAAAGTAGTTATGGTAGCATGTGTTTTTTTTGCGTGAGAAACTTATCACGTGACATTTAAGCTCTAACTTGTTCTGGCTGCACCACTCATTTAGAGCAATAATCTTGGATTGCAGGAATACAGCAACTGCGTGGGAGGATATGACATGATATATTTTTAGATCATCAGCGTATAACAAATGTGGAATACCTTCTAATACTTCCGAAAGATCTGCAATGAAAATATTAAATAAGAGAGGTCGGTCCTAAGTGACTTCCTTGGGGTACACCCGATGACACGCCTATTTCCTTGGAAATAAAGCCCTGAAACTTAACAAATTGAGTCCTGTTGCTAAGATAGGATTTAAGCCAATCAAGTAAAGATCCAGTCACACCAATTTTTCTTAATTTTAAAGTCAGGATATTGTGATCAATTCGATCGAAAGCTTTACTAAAGTCTGTGTATATTGCATCAATTTGATGTCCCTTTTCCATTGCACATAGTGTATCAGATACAAGACTCATGAGGTTAGTTACTATTGATCGCCCTTTTCTAAAGCCGTGCTGCTGTTCGTTTAGAATAGGGTCGATCATAGTGGTCAATTTATCGCAGATAATTTTTTCGAATAATTTGGGGATAGCTGATAGAATTGATATACCTCTGTAGTTCTCAACCTTGCGTTTGTCTCCATTTTTGTGGATGGGTGTGAGATGCGACGATTTCCAGACTGATGGGAAAATTCCCAATGACAGTGACTTGTCAAAGAGAAAGTGAAGAGGTGATGAAAGTTGGTGTGCACATTTTGATAGAAATAGAGGAGGAATAAGATCAGGACCTGGACCTTTTTTGATATCGATGGTAGTAAGAGCATCAAACACCTCCTCAGTGGACAATGAGATATTGTCAATTAGTGAAAGAATTGAAATGTCGGGTTCGTTTTGGGTTGAATCCGTCTGGCTACCAAAGACTTCGCGAAAACGGTCAGCAAACATTTTGCAGATATTACGCCGGCAGGAAGATTGGTTAATTCCACTGGACATGCTTACAGGGTAGCCCGAGTTTTTACGTTTTGTATTAACAAAGCCGAAAAAATTTTTAGGGTCCGTTATAATGCCTTCCCCAATTTTTTTTACGTAATTTTCATACGCAATCCGGGACTTAAAAGAAAATTCGGATGCCACCGTGTCATATCTACTCTGAAGATTAAGAGTGTAGGCGCTCCCATTCTCAAGCTTTTTAAAAAGCTTATTCCTTCTATTCCGCAGTGACCTGAGGTTTTTATCTAACCAGGGTTCTGATACCTTATCTTTTAGTTTGATTGAGGGGACATGATTGTCGACAATTTCAAAGATCACCGCATAGAAAGATGCTATGGCCATATCAAGATCATTAGTTAAGAAAAGGGAAGACCTGTCTGTCGGTGACAATTCATTATTAATGCTAATGAAATCAGCATTTCGAAAGTCAAATACAACATTATTATTGTATGAGTGCACAAAATTGGTGTCTTCATATGGTAGATCTACTATGATGGCAGAGTGATGTTTTGTATTAGAGAAAAGATTCTCAGCGTCAGAGGCAGGGTTAACAATCACATCATCATAGGCGTCGGTAAAGACCATGTCAAGCCACCTTCCACTTTTATTGGGGAAATTTACTACTTGATGTAAATCATTATTATACATCGTGTCAATGATAGTGGTGTCAATATCAGACGTAAGGTTGCCCGGAATAAATCAGAGTGGTCAGTGATAAAAGAAATGCTGGGGCGATTAAAATCGCCAAGAAGAAAAATATTATCATTTTCCTTTAAGGTACAATTCACATTATTAAAAATATCCAGAATATCATCGTATTTGTAGATTTCAGAGCTAGGCTAAATATAAACAACGCCGATGTAAATGTATCTATTAATCAGCCTGATTTTGATAAATTTATGTTCGAAAGATGTTGTCGGTGTTGTGTTGACAATCTCACTAGATAGAGAATTATGAACCGCGATTAGGACACCCCCTCCTTTTGTCAGACCTGTTGCGCTATAATCCCTGTCATTTCTGTATATGGTCCAGTTGTTGTCTAGTATCTCTTCATTTTGAAAGAGTCGTTAAGCCCAGTTTCCGTAATAACTATGATATTGAAGTGGCATGATTTCGCGTCAATAAAGAGATCATTTATCTTCCCTCTAATGCCACCTACGTTTTGGTAGAAAAGTCGTAGGTTATTTATGAAGTTAGGAACGAAAAAACCGATTATGATCTTCACGGCTTTTTTGCATATCAGATATATGCTTTGAGGAAACATGGGAACCGTATGTGGCGAGATCTTTATGAACTTGTTCAGAAGAAAGATTGAATTGTTCATGGAAGCGTGTATAGATCTGCCGTAAACCTTTTAGATCAGTTGGGAACCCTTCCTGTTGAATTAAAAGCATAAGACTGGTCTTCGTTTTTCCATTAATACAGGTTGAGTCAGGTTTGTCGTGCATGTAAGCAAGATACAGCCGCACATTGTCAAACAACCTATGCTCTCTCAACCTTGATAATAAATACCTGTTCTCCTCGGAAGTTGCGGAATTTAAAGAAAGTTTTACGACCGGAGGAAAAATTGGGTCAAGGAAAGGGGGGCTATTACGATCATTAACTGCAGCATCAAGATTTGGGCAAGGTAGCTTCCCATTTTCGTTTTTATCATCAGTATATGCTACAGATGATGAAGGATATGGGTTGATTGTGCCGCATCGTATGAAGTTTTTGTATGGACCAGGAACAAGGACAGATTTCGAAGCAGGAATTGGGGCTGGGCACGATTTAGGGAGTGGTTTCGAAGTTGGAAGATTAATAGGTTGAGGCAAAGACGTTATATTAGAGTTACTACGAATATTTGTGTGTTTAATAGGATGAGATAGGCTGATACTAGACTTACTATTATTAGTTGTTTCTTTAGTAATGGAGTTACTGGATTTATGGGGAAACGAAATGGGAGAAGTTTTGTTCTTATTCGCAATTGTGTTCCTATGATTATTGGAGCTAGTGAAATTTTTATTACTTTTACCTATTTTTTTATTATTGTTGTTATGCTTATTGCTAATATTTTTATTATTTGTATTGTAGGTATGTTTTTTACGTCTTAGGTTTGAATTCCAATGTCGGATTACTATGTTTTTCCATTTAAAAACATCCGATTCTGTGTTAAAGAATAGCCAGTCGTACTGCATCGGCATATAAAGTTTGAAGTTGGTGTGCTTATGTGTAATCCCACTGAGTCTGGTCGGTAGCTTTTCACAAATGCAGCCTTTTATCGCAAATTGATCTGCGAGGGTTTTGCACAGCCACGATTCATCTGAATTTGGAGGAGCTCCAGTAACAAAATAGGCACGGGTGTCTGGCGATTTTTTTATTTTTTGCGTGTTGATGTTGTTAAGCCTTTTTATCCTGGCGTCCCAATCAGTTTGTGACCAAGTTGTGTTGAATTTCACTAGTGACTTTTTTGGTGCTTCAGGAAGTTTTCCAGGAAGGTGTACCTTTGGCAAGAAGGGAGTCCGTTCAGGCGAAACCGAAATTGTCCGAATGTGTAGATTATCTTGCGAAGGTGAACCGCTAACAAATCGGGTGATCGCAAGCTCGAGTTCGAAATCAACAAGTTTGGTTGTTAAATCGTTGAGCTGTCTAGTTCCGGATCCGGATGTGTGACATAAATGGTTAGATACCGTCGCAAGAGATTTGTCAGTCTTGGTTATTTTGTCTCATATCGTCGTCCATTTTTTGTATCTTGTCATTATGGTACTTCCTTTGTTTTCGCCTGCAGGTCTTTTTCGCATATCGCCTAAGCTCGTTATATCTTTTTTTTTTGGCTCGTGTTGGTCGTTCAGTAAAAATTTTGTAAGTCTCGTTCTTTCTATCTATTGCGTCGCGACATTCTTGGTCGAACCAATCATTATTTTTTCGCCGTGCTTGATATCCTAGTACCTCTTCTGCGGAGGATTTGATGCCGTCTCGTATTTTCATCCACGCATTCTCAACTGGCATATTTTCATATATTGGTGTCAGGTGTTTATTACATGCTAACATGTAAGCCTGAGCCACCGTTTCGTCGTTAAGCTTGTCGACATTGAATTTGCGAGCTCCACTCGTTTTCGAATATCCACGACAAGCTGTTTTGCATCGATACTTAGCTCTGACTAGATAGTGATCAGAGTCACAACCCGCACAGCGGAGAGTTCGTACATCAAGTATGCTGGAAGCAGCCCTTTTCTCAATTAGAACGTGGTCTATTTGGTTGAAGTTGTGACCATCTGGTGATGCCCACGTTCGTTTGTGAATATCGCGATGTAGGAAGCACGTAGAGCTTACTATGATATTTTTGCTGCTTGCGAAATCAATAAGACGTTGGCCATTGTCGTTGGTTATGTCATGGAGACTGTGCCCTCCTGTTGTTCCTCTATGAGCCTCCTCCTTTCCGACTTTTGCATTAAAATCCCCTAAGACAATTTTTAGGTCATTCGAGGGCAGTGAGTCATAGGTTGTCTCTAGGGTGGCACAAAATTCGTCTTTAGTTATATCGTCCTTATCTTCTATTGGTGCGTGAACGTTGATCAACCAAGTGTTGAAAAATTTAGTCTTTATTCGGATTGCACACAATCTTTCACTTACTGGTTTGAAGCTCGTGACCTGCTGTTTAAATTTTTTGTCAACGACAAAAGCGACTCCAAACTCTCTGCTTCCCGACAATTTTCCACTTGGATAGATTGTGTGTGATCTCATGTCCATGATTTCGCTACCGAGCCATTCCGTTTCTTGGCTGGCAGTTATGTTGATGTTGTGTTTTGTCACTCTTCAAGAAACTCTTTCAGAGCTCCTGTGCTAAATAAGGATCGAACATTCCAAGATCCAATAGAGTAGTCCATTTTTCGTTTGCGGGTCGTTGCCGTTGAGTCCATCCTTTCCGAGGCTGTTCTTCAGGTTTCTGGACAGTGTTCTTTTTCCGGTGATGCGTTGTCGGTGCCTCGCCTAATCCCCGACCTGGGGGACCAGTCCTACTTATTTATTACACCCTAGTAGAAAAAGGGTGGTTATTTTGAGCTAAATGTGACATGTTGGAGTTCTCACAGCTATGCTGCGAGTCCAACTATGTCATACTTTTTGCCTACTTCCTGAGACGCACTGGTGTTACTGGCCATTCAGATTAACTCCATATTCCCTCCTCCTTTCTCAAACCGGGCTTGGGACTGTCTATGGCGGAGTTAAGCCTCTGCATATGTGAACATTGAGCCTTTAGGTCACTTGAGTGAATTCTATGCCTCCAGTTTCTTCAACGACGGCTGTTTATCGAGAGTCAAGGACGACTAACTTGGATGGTTTAAATTCTCCTTTTCACTATAATCTCAATCCCCAGTCAAAGTGATGTTTTCCAGTCATACATCGCTATCGAAGATGCCACCAAGGAGCGTTCTCTCGCGGCTGTCTTCGCCATCAATCCAAGCAGTGGTGGTTTGCAACAGTCAGTTCTGTCACTGCACCAATCATCGTGAAGGCTATTCTGTTGGCGACTAAGGATATGTCATTACCTTCCAAGCTCTCACCCGTAGTAGCAGTTCCTACCGACACTTAAGTAGACATCCCTAGCGGTTTTCTTCTTGTCACATCCTTGATGGTGGATTCTCCTGAGCCGAGGTTTTTTTTTCCGTCTGCCAACCTGCGATAAACGATGTTGGGATTTGATGTGTAGGATAAAGAAAATCGGCTTCTAGCTTTAGGGAATGATTTTAGCAAAGAAACGGCACTAGTCGAAAAAGTCGAAAACTACACTTGCTAAAATCTCCCTCAAGAATGCAGATAGAAAGTTGAAAATCAGTAGACATATAGAGAGGGTTGTGAGACAAACTTCAAAAATAATTTAATTTTTTTATCCATTGGCGTCCGAAAAGGGGGGGGCTAAAAACAAATTGTCGGCCGAACTGTTTTTTCAAATGACTATATCTTCGAAATTACTTATTGTAAAAAATTCATATTGTGAGACCATTAAGGTGACATATAGTTCCATTGGAATCAACTTAGAAAATGACTAATTATTTTAAGGGGGAGGGTCACGGGGGGTGCAAAGAAAAACACTTAAAAATCAATATCTCAACTCTCTCTTGAGCTATGTAATTGAAACTTGAAATGTATATTAAACTGTACTAGAAAAATACAAAAAAAAACATTACATGTTGAAATAATAGTAATGGAGGGAAATGGGGAGCATTTCAAAAATGGCGCTCTTTTCAAAATTAAAAATCCTTATATCTCAAAAAAGAGTACAGATATCAAATCGAAAATTTGTCAGATTGGAGAACTACACAATAATTAATTTCAATAAAAATTCCAAGTTAGGGGGTGTAAAGGGAGGGAGGTGGTAATCAAAAATGTCGAAAATTTTGAGTTATTTTTTTAGGGCTCTGGTCAAAGATAGAAACTTTAAATTTGGCATTTGAATACATCTGTTTGATATACATAGAAAAAAAATAATAATTTGATCCGCAATTGTTAAGAACCGACCACCCCGGTCTAATGGGCACAAGGTGTTTCATGTGCAGCGAAAAAAACACGAAAACTGAAAGTTTTTGCATGTAATTTTAAGGTAGAAACTTGAAAATTTGGAAAATACCTTTAAAAAAACCCCTAAGAGTATGAAATATTGACTAGTCGAATACTTTCAAAACTTCTACCCCTCCCATACAAAATTATTTTTTCGACCATTTTTAAGAAATTAATTATCAGCTAACTATCAAAAGCTATCATTTTGAAATTTTGCATAAGAACTTTTGAAAATATTTGACATGAAATTATTTTAAAAGTTTCAAAATCGCACTTGCCCTTCTACCCCCTCCCATACAAAAGTATGATTTCGACCAATTTCATTAAATCAACTAATAACCAACAAATTAAAAGCTACGAACTTGAAATTTTTTACAAGTGCCTTACAAGAGAAGAAAAAGAAAATTGCTCCACAAATTTTGCAATTCCCCCACCTCTTCTACCCCCTCCCATACAAAATTATTTTTTCGAGCATTTTTAAGAAATCAGTTATCAGCTAACTCTTAAAAGCTATCCATTTCAAATTTTGCACGAAAACTTACAAAAATAATTGAAATGAAATTCTTTTAAAAGTTTTGCAATCACGCTTGTCCTTCTACCCATACAAAAGTATCATTTTGACCTATTTCATCAAATCAACTAATAACCAACAAATTAAAAGCTACGAACTTGAAATTTTTTACGAGTACCTTACAAGAGAAGAAAAAGAAAATTGCTTCACAAATTTTGCAATTCCCCTACCTCTTCTACCCCCTCCCATACAAAATTATTTTTTCGAGCATTTTTAAGAAATCAGTTATCAGTTAACTCTTAAAAGCTATCAATTTCAAATTTTGCACAAAACTTATAAAAAAAATTTAAATGATATTACTTCAAAAAATTTGTAATCGCGCTTGCACTTCTACCCCATATAAAAGTATCATTTCGACCTATTTCATTGAATCAACTAATAACCAACAAATTAAAAGCTACGAATTTGAAATTTTGTACGAGCACACTACATGACAAAGGAAATAGAATTGCGTCACAATTTTTACGATTCCCCTACCTCTTTTACCCCCTCCCATACAAATGTTTGGTTTCGTGAATGTAAAATACACTGAATCTTATGAAAATTCTATGCAACTTCGTCTATGAAACTGACATTCTATACAAGGAATATTGGACGTGATTCATGCAATCAATTAAAAAACTATTAACATCCACCGACCCTTTCTATCACCCCTCAAACCTCCCCTCACAAAACTCAAACTTGCATAAATAAACGAACGAAATATTGATTATATATACAGAAGCTTTTGAACGTTTCCACAAAGTGTTAAATTGATAACTGCCCTGCCCAAGAACCCCCTTTCACTTAATCTTCCCTACCCACTATAACCTGCATATTGACTTTCCACGCATCCGCAACTTGTTCCAATAATAATAAAGTTTCGCCCGACTTATTGGCAGTTTATTTTGTTTGTGATAGGATTATTTTTTTTGATATTGATAAGCCCGGGAGTCTATTCCACTAGATTTTATGCTCTTGTTTAACGCGCTTTCTAAGTTCGGGCTTGGAGTGCCCTTTTGGTTTTCCGCAGAATGGCTCTGGACCAATAAAATTTGTTTCTGCATTGTGTTTTTGCAAGGCGATTCGCCTCCTTATTTCCCACAATTTCCATATGTCCTGGTACCCACATTAAGGTTATATCGTTCCTTTTTCCCACGATGATTCTACTTCTGCTACTGCTATCGTCGATCTGTGTTTATTAGACGCTAGGACTTTGAAAACCGCGTGACTATCCTATAAATAGATTTGTTGTGATGAGCTCTTCTTGTATTCTCTTTCAATTAGTTCAGCCTGGAAGGTTGCAGCTTCTTTGCCAAGTGGTTTTGAAACCGACAAGTTATGACCTTTAACTCCGGCTCCAGTCTCCTCAGAGATGCGCGAGTCATCTTTATACCATATGGTTGATTCCTCTTCCAATTTAGGTAACGTGGATTGCCAGTCCTTGCGTTCTCTGATTATAACTTTGAAGAGGGTTTCTAAGTTGAATTTTGTCGGCGTAGTGTCTGATAGTGTGGAGATTGGAACCTCTATTTTTGGGATTTTTAGGATTTTGAGGTGACTTCTAAGATTTGTAATTGTTTTCCCTCTGTATGTATAGTATCCCTTTAATACCCTCCTTTTTTATTTGGGTATGTATTGGAAGGATATTTAAGAATATTTCTATTGCCACCGTAGAACAGGTTTTCATTGCTCCTATGCAACCAAGACATGCTAGTCTTTTTTGTAGCGCAAGCTGTGAGTTTTGTTCGAATATTTTAATCCACCATATTTCCAAACACTTTTTCCTAGCTGCCGCTATTTTGGCTTCATGGATAGTATTGCCAAATACTCCTTCTATAACTAGAAATATGCAAAGGGCAAGTTCTTTATAGTCTTTTGCTTTTTCAATTGTCTTACCAATCCATGAAGGGCTGATTCTATTGATCTGCCTTTTTGGTGGGCATGTTGATTACTATTAAGAGAGACCTTGTTAGGCCCTGTTCTTATGTGAATGTCCACTAACTTCTCTATTGTTTTGACGAAAAAGGAAATAAGCCTTATAGGGCGATATGTCTTAGGCAGATCAATGGGACGATTCCCTGCCTTCGGTACAAATACCACCCTTGCTTTCCTCCAGATTTTTGGGATGTATCCCCATACAAAACTAGCTTTAAAGATCCTTTTCATTATTGGCATTAGGACCTCTAACGCCCTCTGCAGTACTGCGGGGAATATTTTATCTACTCCGGCTGATTTGTAGGGCTTAAAGGTTATGATCGCTCATCTAATCTTTTTCGGAGTGCAGATCTTATCAGGAATGCTTTTGTTGAACGGATTTTGACAATACGTCCTTTCCTCTCTTCATTGTTGTTAACTATCTAGCAGCCTGGAAAATGGGTTGCCAATAACACTTCAAGAGTTTCCATGCTGCTTTTAGTTGAGAACCCATCCGGTCTCTCTAATATATATATATCGGGGTGTCTTTTGATAATACCTTTTGGTGTCTTGAGGCCATTGAGAGATCATCTATCTCTTCACAAAATCTTCTCTAAGACTCTTTTTTCTTAACTTTTTTAGAAATTTGTTATATTCAGTAAGGGATTATAATAAGAGATAGTCGAGATATTAAATTTTAAGAGTTTTTCTTTGCACCCCATTGACCCTCCCCCTTGCAGCTATTGCCATTCGTCAAAGTCAATAATAGTGGAGTTCTACAAAGCCTAAACGGTCCTAAAATATTCACTTTTTGCGTTTAGTTGTTCCGAAGATCCAATCATTGGAATAAAAAAATCGGCCGACAATTTGTTTTTAGCCCCGCCCCTTTTCGGACTACACTGGATACAAAAATTTATTTATTTTTGCATTTTACTTTATTATTCTAATAATAAAGTATTGTGATCGACACAAGAAAAAAAAAAACTTTGCTAACCTGAAATTCTTTTTTTCGCGTTTCATGACTAAATTAGCCTAAAAATGCGAAAAAAAAAATCCGTCTGTCTGTACGCCGTCCGCCGTACGCCATCCGCCGTACGCCGACGTGTACGCTCAGCGCACATTAACTCCCAAACCCTTCAAGATAGAAAGTTCATTTTTGGAGGGATTATAGGTAGTTGCGGATCTCAGGCGGATATTCATTTTGGGGGGTGTACGAGTTCAGGGGGAGGCAGGGGGAGCGCTTAAACCGAAAAATACGAATTCAAATATCTCAACCATGGCTACAGCTAGAAAACTAAAAATCAAAATGCATATAGAGGAGTTTGTAGGGCAGCTTTTAAAAATAATTTAATTTTTTTATCCATTGGGGTGCGAAAAGGGGGGGCTAAGAACCAATTGTCGGCCGAATTTTTTTTTTCAAATGATTATATCTTCGAAAGTACTTCCCATAAAAAATTGATATTTTGAGACCATTAAGATGGCATACGGATGTGCTAGAATCAGTTTAGATAGGAGCTAATTATTGTAAGGGGAAGGGTCAGGGGGGCTGCAAGGAAGAACACTTAAAAATTAATATCTCGACTATCTCTTAAGCTATGTAATTGAAACTTAAAACATGTACTAAGCTTCATTAGCATAATATGCAAAAAATACAAGATGTGGACATTATAGTAGTGGGGGGAAATGGGGGGCATTTCAAAAATGGCGCACTTTCCAAAACTACAAATCACCAAAAGTCAAAATTGAATACAGATATCAAATCAAAAATTTGTCAGATTGTAGAGCTATATAGTCTTTAATTTTGGTAAAAAAATTAAGCTGAGAGGTGGAAAGCAAAAATGTTGAAAATTTTGAGTGATTTTCTTATGGCTCTCGTAAAAGATACAAAGTTTAAATTTGCACGTCGACATATCTATTTAATGTACACAGAAAAAAAAATAATAATTTGTTCCAAAATTGTTATGCACCGAAGTGGAGGTCTAACGTGCACAAAGTGTTTCATGTGCAATGAAAAAAACACATAAACTGAAAATTTTTGAATGAAATTTTTAGGTAGAAACTTGAAAATTTGCGAAATGCATTTAAAGTTTGAAATATTAACTGGTTGAATATCTTTAAAACTTCTACCCCCTCCCATACAAAATTATTTTTTCGACCATTTTTAAGAAATCAATTATCACCTAACTATTACATGCTATCAATTTGAAATTTTGCACAAAAACTTACAAAAATAGTTGAAATAAAATTACGTAAAAAGTTTTGAGATCGCACTTGCCCTTCTACCCCCTCCCACACAAAAGTATGATTTCGACCAATTTATTAAATCAACTATTAACTAACAAATTAAAAGCTACAAACTTGAAATTTTGTACAAGCACCTTACAAAAGAAATAAAATAAAACTGCATCACAAATTTTACGATTCCTCTACCTCCTTTACCCCCTCCCATACAAATCTTTGGTTTCGTGAATTTAAAATACACCGAACCCAATGAAAATTCTGTGCAACTTCGTCTATGAAACTGACATTCTATACAAAGAATATTGGATTTGGTTTACGCAATCACTTAAAAAACTATTTACATCCACCAACCCTTACTATCACCCTCCCCCCTCCCTTCATGAAAACTCAAACTTGTATAAATAAACGAATGAAATATGGAGCGTTTCCGGAAAGTGTTAAATTGAGAACTGCCCTGCTCAAGAAGCTCCTTTCACTTAGTCTTCCCTAACCACTCTAACCTGCATATTGACTTTCTACGCATGCGCATTTTGTCCCAAAAATAATAAAGTTTCGCCCGACTTATTGGCAGTTTATTTTTCCTTAAGCCATTTTTTCCGAATGTCGAAGTTTCAGCTTTCTATCTGCAGAGGTATTCGAGATAATAGCAAATATAATTTGACTCTGGCCCTCCGAATCCTACTTCCATCTGATACTACACAAAATTTAGGTAATGGAACTCAACCCAATCTACGAACCACCGAACAATGAACTTCCCATCTTTTACGATCTCGGTGATATGATTCCGTCGTACAGACTGACGGATTTTTATTTTTTTTGCGTTTTTTTGTTTCTATGTCGATCGCAATACTTTTTTATTAGAATAATAAAGGTAAAATAAATTAAAATTTTTGGAATATTAAGAACATTAAATATATAAAATAACATTAATATAAAAGATTTTAACATAAAAAAATATACTAAAATAGATTGAAATGGAATTTTTCAAAATACCAAAAAGTCATAATTACACTAAATTCTTAGCATTAATCAGAAGGACTCCTCACCCCTAATACAACGACAATCTTACTTGAGGAGTTATAGTGAAGATAAAGTTTTATAATAGTATATCATAGAAAAACTAATAAATACCATTGTAATAATAAAAAAAAATTATTATAAAACTCTTGAACTTATTCTTATATAACTTTATCACAGGAATCTAATAAATTTCTCCTTTTAAGTAATACACAATATTACTATATTAATAATGCTGTAAGAAAAATGAACTGCATTTAAAATTAGTTAATAAATTAATCTAATCCAGTCTTTGATAAAAAGAAATCTGAAGCTACTTTGATTCGATCCTTAAAACTGTGAAAATGATTGATCATACTTTCCAATAGTCACTTTTCTCGTCTTTGGAAACATGTTATTCGTATTTCCCTTCTCAGGCCCAGAGAGAATTAAACAATCATAATTCTGTTATGATTTGAAAGAAATTTTGTAGCAAATTTTCTGCAAAAATATAGACAACTGCCACTCAAAGTTTGGCCAACCGCCCTGAGCAAAACTCTCACATACCACTTTCAGTAACCACATCCATAATTATAGTATTTTCAGAAAATGCAAATATTTCTTAAAATTCTCATAAAATAACCAATGTTTACCTGAAATTTCAAAATACCCGAAAAACAACAATTTTTCGGCATTTAACTTTCATAAACAAAAACAAATTGCTTAAAGCTGTAACTGCTTGAATATGTTTAGAAAAAAAGAAGAAGAAAAGTAATAAAACATTCCGTAGTATTCGACATAAGTTCTTTTACCCGTAAATATTTCGTTTCTTTTTTATGTAAAACATCCTTAGCTGGAACATCATAAAAAAAAATATACAAAAAATTGGTATAAATAGCTTCCAGTATCGGGCCAAAAAATAAGGAAGGCAATATGGTATAGAAAATTCCCTTTCTGTAGTCCTTGGTAAATGAGGAGGCGACTAGTAGAGAGTTATACAAGGGCCGCCACCGCCATTGCTTCTATAAAAGCAACATAAACTCATTTTATTAGCATAAAATTACAGAAAGTTTTTGCTGGCCCCCGGGACTCCTAAGACCGCAAAAAGAGCTGCTGAAAAAATCTTTCGGCACATAATCATAAAACCGTGAAGGAATGGGCGAGCAAAAAAAAATATATTCGAAGGTCCTTTTTGTTTGCACCCTTATACTTCGTGTAGCTCTTTCTAGTTGGTAATGGTAATGATCCTTTACCACAAAGTATGTTAAGGTGTTGTTGGCTTGGTTCAACTCCATTTTTTGAATTTTCTGCACCATCCCCTGTAGATATAAACACGAGTTTTCAGCAGATTTTTATGTATGTATATACTATGAAACAAGTGCCAAAGTTCACAAGAATTGAATAAAAAAAAATTTATTAAAGGAGTGAGTGGCGTTATAAAGTGAATGGACATGATTTTATTATGATGTTAATTTTTTTAAGTTAAAGAATTTTGTTTTAAAGATGAATGAAATATGGTTTGTGTTTTTTATTAGAGTTTAAAGTAAACATTACGCCAATTTGGATATTATATACCTAAATAGTATTGTTTTTTCTAGAAAATCAACAAAATTATTTCAATACTTCGATCCTCTCATGTGGGTCGATAGAAGGCTTGTTCTGCAGTAATGCTTTCGGCCGATCTGCATGCGCTTCCAGAACCAATATGAATGGAAAATTCTGCCATACTTTGGATTTAAGACAACTAATAAATAGTTATTTAAGCACATGGCAATCTGTACATCTATATATTTTAACAATAACTAAGCGTAAAACTACGTTTTTGAAATTGATGTTTGTCTGTCTGTCCGGCCATTTTTCACGCACAAACGGCAGAACCGATTGCAATGAAAGTTGCACAGTTTGTTAGGTATGCTTCGAGATATAATCTGCTTTTGGTTTTATTTTACTCCTCTCATGCCTTCTACTCCCTTCCATTCAAAGTGACTCATTTTCAAAAATATTTAATAATCAAATTTTCTTGGAAACCAGTAAATTGTTGCAGATGAAATGGTGACTTTCGCGTTGAAGTGAAGCTAGTTGTGATTTTCATGTCTCAAAATGCCACCAGGTGGCTCTGGTAGTAATGAATATTGAAGTATAAATACTGCTACATTTGGTTATGGAATCATTTCAGATTTGGACTTCATTGAGATCGGAGAGAAAAAAAAATAAGAAAAAAACTTGCAATCGAATCAAAAACGGTTACTTTTTCTTTACAAGTTCAAAGTTGGCCACAACGCAAGGGAGGCAACCAAAAACATCAACAGGGAATTTGAAGCTAACACAGTAAGCGAACGAACCACACAGCGATGGTTAAAAAAATTCCGATCAGGAGATATGGCCCTTCAAAGTGGTCACCCAGGACCATCGATAGACAACGACGAGCTGCGTTTACTAGTGGAATCTGACTCACGTCAAACTGTAAGGGACATTGCAGAGAAACTGGGCGTACAATATTTGACAGTTTTCCGGCACTTGCAACAGTTTGAAAAAGTCAAAAAGTTTGTATCAAGAATTACGGTCAAAAAATTAAACGAGTTGCAGTATGAGACTCTTCCTCATCCACCATATTAACCAGACCTCTCGCCAACCGATTACCACTTTTTTAAACATTTGGATCATTTTTTGGCGGAGAAACAATTTAACAATGAAGTAGCCATCAAAAATGCCTTCAAGGAATTTCTTCACTCTAGAAAGTCGGACTTCTACGAAACTGGCATAAATCCACTCCTTGGGAGAAGTGTATTGCATCTGCTGGTACCTATTTTGATTAATAAAATTAAGTTTTATAAGAGTTAAAGTTGTTTGAAATTTCACTAGCAAAGTCGCCATTTCATCTGCAACAACCTAATATAAGAGCTATGATTTTGAAATTTAGACTAGATTATTTCTATTACAAATGCAATATTCTAGTATACAAATTTTTTGACTCCACCACCACCTCCTATACAAACTACACATTATCATAATATAATATACACCAAATTTTTCAGTACGTATAATTTTCATCGAGCTAAAATTTTGTACTTAATCCTTCTATTACAATGGCGCTACAGCCCAATCGGACCTTGGCTTCCTGACATTCAGGTTCCTTAACATTTTTTTTTCATTACTTATTGTGGAAGGGTTGTTAGCCCTTCGCACAACCCTCTTTCTACGAATTTTTCATTTTCGTAGATTGAGGTGACCAAGGTATATCCAAGCAGGCAATGTGCTGGAATTATATATTGCGCCGACCGGGATTTGAACTCACGGCATCCGCATTATAATATCAATACGCTACCCGCTAGGCTACACCCTAAATTAACTAATTAGCTTTACTCCTTCTACCCCCTCCCTGAGATACAATTCCACGACTTTAAAAAATTTGATTTTATTAAAAAGTGTGTGTGTTACTCATCTGAAATTTAAAATATATCAATTTCATTATCTTCTACTTCTACAATGGCGCTACAGCCCAAATTGGACCTTGTTCTTCTGACATTCAGGCTGCTTAACATTTTTCATTACTTATTGTGAAAGGGTTGTTAGCCCTTCGCACAACCCTCTATCAACGAATTTTTTATTGTCGTAGATTGAGGTGACCAAGGTATATCCAATCAGGCAATGTGCTGAAATTATATATTACGTCGACCGAGATTTGAACTTACGACCTTCGCATTACAAGACGAACACGCTACCCACTAGGCTACACCCTAGCTCATTATGATTATAGTTATTTCTCAAAAAATCACAATCAAAAACTCCCCACTCCTTTTACCACTCCCCATACAAAATTCCTTAAGATCACAAAAATCTTTATTTCATCGAGAGTATTGTATGTTGGGCTTTACGCACATCGTAGTCCTGTTATGTCTTTAAGCTTAATGTTATTTTATTTGGGCTTTTTTTTAATTAAAACGAGCTACAACTATTCCCATGTCCTTAATGCTCTTCAATACGTATATGATCTCAGATCACGGGATTGATTTGACCACGAGCCTGGACCATAAAAATGCGAGCATTGTGGTTGCATTCTTAATAATTTGTGGTTCTGATTTCAACAAAATACAAAACATTGTGTTCAAATAGCAGATAAGCAGTTTATTTATCTTACATAATGTATTACTAACTATATTCTCAAAACTTCTTTAATATTGCGATTGTTACGCGCACAAAGTCACGGGGGATGGCTAGTTCCTTATAAAAATTACTTAATAATAATAAATCAAACTGACAATATTAACAGATTTTATTTCTCAACAAATGGCCATCCGTTGCTTTCTTAATTCAATAAATTCGAAAAGAACACACAAACAATCCACGAAAAATTTCAAATTCAATTATCGATGTCTAAAATCAATCTACATCATTGCCATCTTTAGATGATGATAGTTTTCGTGTCTTGGCACTGAACTACAGAGAGTAGCTTTTTTGTCCGTGAAGAATAAAATAAAGAAAAGAAATTGACTTTATCTTTTTTCTTTTAATATTTTTGTTTCTTCAGCGTTTCTTATGTTTCTCTTTGCAATTTCATCATGGTTTTTCTGTTATTTTTTGCAGCACCTAGCTAAACTGTTTGTACAATTCTCTAAAGGATAAATAAACTTTTTGGGGTCATGAACTAACAGAAGACGAAACGTTTTCCGAATTAAAGATTTATCTAGAACTAGCTATATGGCTAGTTTGATTTTCTCGTGGATTTATTTTTATTGTAACAAATAGACGAACAAGTTATCATGCGGGAAGAAATGACTGCAAAATTTAGGAGTTTGAACGAATTTGTTTTGTCATAATTAATTGCAGTAGAATCTAAAAATGTCACCAATGTGACCTAGCCATAAAAGTGACTATTATAATAGTCGCTGATTTCGCAAAAAATTTTAAAAAGATATCTAATTTGTGAGTTCACTGTGGTATATTAAGTTGTTAAAATTTAACACTTGTGTGAATGCGAAAAAAACACACTCATCAATACCTGGCTACCTTTGTGCTCACATTATTTTGTATGAAAATTTTTCATATTTATACTTTAAATGGAATCTGAGAGTATTATAAGTTTGCTTTAAAGTTTCGAATGCGAAGAAATAATGCTCGAAGAGAGGCATCAAGGGTATAGAAATATTTGTTATAGTTCAAAATCTCAAAACTAGATGTTCGTCCGTCCGTTCATTTGCTTTCTAGCTTATGAATACGTTGAGTTTGAAAGTTAAAATTGTTTACACGTCATTTTCGACAAAAATAGCAAAGTTCAGTTTGTGAAATCAGTCCACCCCTTCTACCCCCTCCCATACAAAATAATTCGTTTGCAATCACTTAAATTAAACAAATTTTCTTGGAAACCATAGAAGCTAATAATTTGAAATTTAGAAAATATTATTTTTATTATAAAAGTAATGTATGATATAAAACTTATTCGAATCCCTTCACTCCTTCCACCACCTCCTACAAAAATTGCACTTTTCATCACATCCTATAAATCAATTTTCTCAGTACTTTTAACGTTTGTCGAGCTCAAATTTTCTACTAAATACTACATTAGTATTATTATTATGATCGCAAAAAATCAACTGATTAGCATTACTTCTCCTAACCCTCTCGTACAATATGACACAATTTCTTAACTTCACAAAAAAAATTGATTTTCTTGAAAAGTATGGATGTTACTGATCTGCAATCTATATATATTAATATAATTGTAGTGTCTGTCTGTTATTTGCTTACAAATGGCTATAAGTTAGTTTTTGTTTTATATTAACAATAACTTAGCATAAGAACAGGTTTTTGAAATTTTTGTCTGTCTGTCTGTCCGGCCGCGTTTCATGTACAAACGGCTGAACCGATTGTAATGAAACTTCCACAGTTTGTTACGTGTTCTCCGGGATGTAATCTGCTTTTGGTTCTATTTCACTTCCTTCACGCCTTCTTCCCCCTCCCATACAAGGTGACTCATTTTCACAAATATATATTAATCAAATTTTCTGGGAAACTATCAATCAATCAATCAAATTCCTGTTAAGACCCCTTATACGGACATAGGATAGAAACAACTCTCTTTCACAAGGCGCGATCCTGATCATCGGCCTTAAGCTGTTGCCAGGACTTGCTTATTTCTCTGGCCTTCTGTTCAACTGCTCGCTTCCATGTGTTACATGGTCAACCAACTCGACGTCTTCCTTGAGGATTATAATCCAGAGCCTGTTTAGCGATGTTTCGCTATGGTTTCCTCAAAGTATAACCGATCCACTGCAACTTCCGCCGTTGAATCTCAATACCTATTTTAGTCTGGCTAGTTGTACTCCAGTGTTCGTCGTTGGAGATCACTTCTGGCCAGAATATTCCTAAAATGCGACGGAGGCATTGGTTTACGAAAGTCTGTAGTTTCTTGGTAAGTCGAACGATCACTTTCCACGTAGTATAACCATATAACAACACGGATTTGACGCATGCGTCAAAAACTCGCACCTTCGTGCGAAGGGAGATCTCTCTTAACCTCCAGAAAGCGGAAATGATACCGAAGGTCGGATGAGCTTTATTTAGCCGAGCATCAACATCCTTTTCGCCTCCGCCGCCCATGCTGACAATGCTTCCGAGATAGCAAAAATCTTGCATCTCTTCCACATCTTGTACGTTGAGAACAATCGGTGTGCTTGCGTTTGAACCCACGTGCATGTACTTGGTTTTGCGCACATTTATTTTCAGTTCCGCATCTTTGCATTTAGAATGCAACGAGCGAACATTTGACTCTAAATCCGAATGGTAATGTGCAAGCAAACACCCGCGACACCTTGCATCTTCGTAGGATTCTTTAATTATAGCTATGACCTCATCTGCAATACCTCTCCTACGCAAAGCATTCCATATGTAATCTCGCTTAACGCTGTCAAAAGCCTTTTCGAAGTCCACAAACATGAAATGTAGTGGCGAACCCATTTCGGCTGACAGCTCTTATATTATCCGTAGGGTATTTGTGTGGTGGGTACAAGACGACCCTTTACGGAATCCAGCCTGATAGACTTCGAGAATGCTCTCGACGACATCACTAATCCTATTGAGAATTGCCTTAGCCATAATTTTTGATACGGCAGTAAGTTGACATATACCGCGCCAATTGCCACTATCCCGGAGGTTGCCCTTCTTCGGAATTTTTACAATGACGCCCTCCTTTCCTTCCAATCGGTCAGATAGCTTCCTTCATTCCACACCTCAGTGAAGAGTGGGAGGAGTATATCGGCTGTTATTTCCGAGTTCCGTCTATACCTGGAGCTTTCCTTCCCGCCATTGAGCGAATGGCGGAAACTATCTCTTCCTTATCTGGGGGATCGTCCCTAATAGATGATTGTTGCGGTTGAATGTTTGGTAGTTGTTCTGTTTCCGGAATATCTTCCTCTGACAAGATGTTTAAAATATCTGAGAAGTATTACTTCCATCGCCGCAACTGATGTTCACTGATATTAAGGTGAGTTCCGTTGACATCTCTCACCAGGTGGTTGGCGGTGAAATTCCTGTTCGTCAACTGTTTCATGATTTTGGAAAGTGAAACCATATCCTCAAGGTAAGCCGCAGATTCTGCCTTGTTTGCCAGATCTTCAATGGCCTTTCTCTTGTCACGTCTAACAGCCTTTTTAAGCCGTATTTGAGAATCGCGGTAGTTCTGCCTCAGGTCGGGCGTGCGTTGGTTGGCATCGGGTTGAAAAATTATTGCCAATTTGGCTTTTTTCCGATCGCCAACCTTGTCCCATGTGTCTTGCGATATCCAGGGTTTCTCACCGATTTGCACATATCCCACAGATTCTTCAGGGCTAGTTAGAAAAGTGTTTCTGGTTGCCTCCCGATTGGCGCCCAGTGTGCACATTTCATATTTACTCAATGTAGATGACTTTTCGTGTAGAATTGTGGTATATTCGCGTTCTTTGTTGGGATCTCTGAGTTTATCCACATTAAGCTTGCGCTTCATTTGAAGAATTTGTGGTCGTCGGATAGCTGCTGTACACAATCTCAAGTGGGCAACCATCAAGTGATGATCGCTCCCCACGTCAGCTACACGTTTCGCTCGCACATCGTGGGGACATCTTCTCCATCGGCGACTTATAGCCAAATGGTCGATCTGGTTCTGAGTAACACCATCAGGGGAAACCCAAGATGTTTTATGATGACTCTTGTGTGGAAAAAGGGTCCCTCCGATGACCATTTGCCGAGTACTGCAAAACTCCAGAAATAATTCGCCGTTTTCGGGTCTCTTAATCCAAGGTCATGACGCGTCGACCCATGGGTCACCATGCCTTCCCATGACGTGTTATAGTCCAGTGTTGTCTGATCCAACCTAGGCGTTCATATCTCTAGAGATGATAATAATACCACCCCTTGGAGCACGTATGAAAGTGGGATTCAGTTGGCTATAAAACTCCTCTTCGTCACCAGATATTGTGGTATTAGTTGGTGCGTAGCACTGCAGAATTTTGACGTTTCTGACACTGGTCCTGAGCATGACAACGATAATCATATTCGAGATTGGTTCCCAGCAAATAAACCTGTTTCTCGCTCTCGGTGTAAGGACGAACGCCACGCCATTTTTGAATTTCAGTGCCAATGCACAGAATAGTGTTTCCGCTAGGGGTTCGTTCTTGTCATGATCCTGTCCACCTGACCTCACTCAAGCCCAAGATTTGGATGTTATAGTGCTCCATTTCACGGTCGATCTCCGATTGGCGGTGCAAGGACCGAGTACTCCAGCTCCTCCCCCGTCATTGAATGTTCGAACGTTCCAGAAGCCAATCATAGTTCGTTTTCGAATGCCAAAAGTCGTTACCGTAGAATCCGTCCCTATTCGAGGCGCTGTATTCATTTCTCGTATCAGTTAGGATTTAAGTTCACGGGTGATAAGCCCATAATCCAGTGAGTATCCATTTGCAATTTTTAGGGCAAGCAGGATTGGCTGTATGTGAATTCTACTGTCTCCATCTCAGGTTAGCTCAGGCCCTTGGTGTCGCTAGTCTCCAAAGATAGTTCCAGGAATTGGTAAAACCTCATCCTAAAATTACCCCCTTGCGGGGAAACTGTAAAAGCTATTAATTAGAAATTTGAAATATGTTATTTTTATTACAAATGTAGTCTTTTGGTATACAAATCATTTGAGTTCCCCCATTCCTTCCACCAAGTCCCATACAAACTACACTTTTTCCTGAAACACTTTACACCAATTTTCTCAGTATTTGTAACTTTCATCGAGCTTAAATTTTGTAGTAAATTTGTAATTAGCATTATTGTTAATATCGGTAAAAAATTAACCAATTAGCTTCACTTCTTCTACCCCCTCCCATACAATGTGACACTGTTCCACGGCTTTAAAAGAATTCAATTTTCTTGAAAAGTGTGAATGTTGCTGATCTGAAAGTTAAAACGTATCATGATGATTATAGTTGTTTCTCAAAAAATAACTAAGAACCCCCTTCTCGTTCCACCACCTCTCATACAAACCGCACTTTTCATGAAATACTCTAAACCAATTTTCCCAGCACATATAAATTTCATTGATTTCAAATTTTGTACTTAATCCTTAATTAGCATTATTATTATTAATCACCAAAAACTCCTCACTCCTTCTACGACCTCCCATACAAATTGCACAAATTCAATGAATTCAATGCACTAAGTTTCTCAGTACCCACTCAATTTTTGGAGCTTAAATTTGGTACATAACATTTTTATAGTTATTCTAGTATGATGTAAAACAAATTGGTTCAATGTTGTCACACCTTCTACCACTCCCCATACAAAATTTCTTAACATCACAAAATGTTCGATCATCTATAGTATAGTATGACTGGGCTTTACGCACAACCGTAATCCTATTATGTTTATACTCTAGATGGAATCTGAGAGTATTATAAGTTTGCTCTAAGGTTTGTAACGCCAAGAAATAAGGCTTGGAGAAAAAAATGAATGATACAGAAGTTCATAAAATCACTCAAAAATCTCAAAACCGGGTGCCCGTCTGTCCGCCCGTCCGTCCGTCCATCCGTCCGTCCGTCCGTCCGTCCGTCTGTTCGCTCTCTAGCTTGAGAACGCGTTGAGCTAGAAAGTTCAAATTTTATATACGTCGTTTTTGACAAAAAAGTAAGGTCAAGTTCGTGAACGGGCCAAATCGCTCCACCCCTTCTACCCCCTCCCATACAAAATGACACAATTGCGTAATTTGACAATTAACGGATTTGCTCGAAAAGTATAAAAGCTATTGGCCTGAAATTTGGAATATATTATTTTTCTGATAATATCAATCTACCGTATAAAAATTATGCGTGTCCTCCCCCTCCTTCTACCACCTCCTATACAAACTGTACTTATCATGAATTACTATAAGCCAATTTACTCAGTGTGCATAAAATTTAGCGGGTTCAAATTGTGCACCAAATATTTATTTAAAATTTTTTAGTAAGACCAAAAAAAAATTGGACGATTAGCTTCACCCCTTCTACCTCCTACCATACAAAATGACCCAATTTCGCAATTTGACAATAAATGGATTTAATCGAAAAGTATAAAAGCTATTAGTCTGAATTTTGGGACATAATACTTTAATAATTATATAAATCTACAGTAGAAAAAATTATCTGCGTCCTCCTTCTCCCTCCACCCCCTCCCATACAAACTACACTTTTTCATGAAATGCTCTAAGACAATTTTCTCAGAACATATAATGTTTATCGAGCTCATATTTTGTAATAAATACTTAATTAGTATTATCACTGAGATCAGAAAAAAATATTTGATTAGCTTCACCCCTTCTACCCCCTCCCATACAATATGACACAGTTTTCCAACTTCCCAAAAAATCTATTTGCTTGAAAAGTATGAATGTTACTCCTCTAAAATTTAAGAGATGTCAATTTTATGATATTCTTAGTTATTTCTGATAAATCACTAAAATCCCCCCACTCTATCTACCACCTCCCATACAAACTGCACATTTCCACTAAATCTAACACATTAATTTTCTCAGTCCCCATTCAATTTTTGGAGTAAGCATTTTGTATAAAACATATTTATAGCTACTTTAGTAGTAGTAAGGAAGGGTCCTCCCCTAAGCATTTCACGTCGAGCGATAGGGACAGGCTATTTTGGAGGCACCTCGGAACCTGTTTTTTAACCTGTTTTTCTATGGACAAAATCTCGACAAAATCTCAGAATAATTGGTGGCACCTCGGGAATGTATGGACGGTGCCAACAAAATATTGTAAACAAAGTCTGTGGAAATGAGAGAACTATATGCAGAAAGCAGTCTAGCAATATGCAAAACTAGTCTACCAACATCCAGAAAGCAGTTTAACAACTATCTATTTTGCATGCATGGCCAGCTCCACTTTGTATCTTTAATATTAGAGCGAAGAGTTAGACAGGCTCTAACTCTGTCGATTAATTGTAAACAAACTTTGTAAACACCTTTCACTTTTCTGCCGGTATCATAACGCAACTGGTAGTTGCTTATCTACTTTAACACGTGTTTTCTTTTTTTTCAACAAACATGCCGGCATTACCTTTATTTATAAACAATACCTCTCACTTTCTGGCGGTATCATAACACAACTGGAAGTCACTTATTGACTTTTCATGCTGGTTATGACGTATCAACTTAACAGCATGTACTTTTAGACAGGTTTATAAGTATGCCGATCTTGAATGTAGAGTCTTTCAATAATTGCTAAGAAAAATTGCATGCAAGACACTGACCTAGTCACTTGCAGCCGGTTTGTTTATAATATGTACATATGTTGATCTGTTATCGCGGTAATGAGATCTTTTTGTGTCTTCCATTTTTCTTAGTCTATGGGTGTAGTAATAAAACAGATTTTAGTGTATAAGGTTTTTATTGTGTATTTATAGAGTTATGTTATATCATGTCTGGGTAGTGATAAAACAAGTTTTCAGTTTATACAGTTAATATCTTAAGAGTTATTATTTTGATTACAGTATTCGTTATATTTCTTAATTAAAATAGGTTGTAGTAATTCCTCCATTGATAAAATTTTGCGTTGAAACCTGAGTCGGTCTAATACATAGCTCTGCCAATTACCCTTTCTGCTAGATCGATATGCATAATCCCAGGTAATCATGTATTTGACCGAAACAAGATCAGAAAAGCGAACGTGTTTAAAATCTGTAGATGACATCGTATAGGTTGATGAACTCTATCGCCATAAAAAATATCAGAAATATCAGTGTAATAAACTTTAGTACGGTAGAAAATGATGGTAGATAGGATTTGTATGATTTTTTAAGCGGTTTTTCATATGGACCGCAGACGTCTCTACCGCTTGCAAACACACAATCTGGAGACAAACGTAAATGTTCAGCTTCCACAGCAGATGGTGTAGAAAATGCACTCATTATCAAGGAACAAAAATAGCACTTGACGTAATCCTTCAAGTTGGTGTGATAGAAACCACTTTTTACAAGTTTATGAACTTTTCTTTCCTCTAGATTTAAATTTTTGAAAGTCTTGTGACGATCGTATTCATACCTTAAGTTTAACATTTTGACTGAAAGTTCACGGGTTATAGAACATCTTTTATATCAATCCAGGAATTATGAGATGATGGAAACCCAAGCCACTTTACAAACACACGATCTTGTTTGCGTTTCAAAATCTTTTCCACAAGATATACATCGGGGTGTTTGACTTTTGTCAATTCTGTTTCATAAAAACCTCCTTGGATAATATTACCTTGATAGTCTTCAAGGAAGTATGTTCGGGGTTGTGTTTTTCTTACTTCTTTTATCTTGAATATTTCTGTCGACCAGTTTGGTGTGTAACCTTTTTCAAAAACATGTTTGTACTTGCTTATTCGAACATAATTACCGATTTTATATTTAGGTTTTGAAACAACCTTAACTTTTCTAAAAAAAGATGACAGTAGTTGTACCTCGTTTGATGTGTTAACATCTATAGGTCGCATCTTAATAGTACGATGTTTTGTCTTATTGTACTTATTAATCAACTTAGGTAATATACCAATCCAGTGATAATTACCGTTCATACTAAATTCTTTCCACATGATATTTTTCAATGTTCGATTAAATCTCTCTACAATGGAAGCTTTCAACGAGCTGAATGTAGAGTAATGATTGATTTCATAATACTTCATCATGTGACGAAATACTTTATTAAAAAATTCCTTACCGTCATCGGTTTGTAGATTCTTTGGTATTCGTCTGTGTTTAAAAATATTTTTCATAGCATCTGCTACTACACCTGCACTTTTATTTTTAACAGGTATAGCCCATGCATATTTAGAAAAACAGTCAATTACAGTTAAAAGAAAGTTAAAACCTCGATTTTCTGTTGAGAATGCACTCATATCAACCAGGTCTGCTTGCCATAAATCATCTATACCCCTAATAGTAACCCGTCGACGAAAGAATCGTCTTCGAGCAGGTCTATGTAGCTCATAACAACTTGTTGTCTACTCATCACAATAAAGTTTTTAAATATGCCCTCACTGACTATATATATTTATATCCGAAATATAATCCTTGTAATCACACGTATAAGAAAAATGATGCAGTTTAGGCATCCATTCACAATGATGGTTGCAGGGCCATCTGGATGTGGAAAAACGACCTTTATAGAAAATCTTCTTGTTAACGAAGCAATGATACAACCTAAAGTAAAAAAAGTCATGTGGTGCAATGCTGAGCAAAGTGCTATACCAGCACAGAAATCATTAAAAAAGATAGAGTATTTAAGCTCAATTCCTGATGAATTTTCAAACGATACAAATGAACCGATACTAATTGTGTTAGACGATATGATGCTTAATGCATTTTCAAGACAAGTATGCGAATTATTTACAAAGGGATCCCATCATCGTAATCTCTCTGTCATTCTAGTAACACAGAATGTATTTCATCAAGGTAAATTTTGTCGTGATATATCTCTTAATTGTAAATACCTAGTATGTTTCAAGAACCCGCGAGACAAAAGTCAATTTCAACACCTGGCGAAACAAATATACCCTGAAAATAGTTCCGAGCTTATGAGAATATATAAAGGAATTACTCAACAACCACATAGCTATTTAATGGTAGATCTAACTCAAGATATAAATGATATATTGAGATTTAGGTCAGATATTTTTAATAAAAATTTCCTAACGTGTTACTGCTCTACTGATAGTCTGACAGAAGAGAATGGTGTCTCGAATGAAAAGATTGAAGGACAACAAGCATATGTTGTACGTACTTAAAAGCGCAAGTCCTTGTTTGAGAAAATCTATAATAATAACAGCACATCCGGAGGTAATTAAAACTCTTTGTGAAATTACCCTGAATACATTAAAAGGTAATCATCTACCTCGCGGGAAAAAACATTCACAACTTAGCAAATATAAAAAGGGTATGCGTAAGTTAGTGGATGCTAAGCATTCTGTACAGCGACAGCGTAAAGTATTAATTCAACACGGTGGGTTTCTACCAGTACTGTTAGGAAGTGTGCTTTCTGGTGTTATAGGATCGTTAATTGAAAAATATGTCTAAAAATACTAATCTAAATAAAATGTTGCTTCTACCTCCTGAAGTGTATGAAAACTTAAAGGAGACAATTGAAAATACAAAGACTCAAACTTTGTTTGATAAAGCCATTAACAAGATTTTGAAGAGTAAGAGTATTGGTGATAAAAGCAAATGGTATCAATACCGGAACGAGCTTATAAAATTTTTTAATATGCGACGTAGGAATAACACATTCTTGGAAATGAAACCTAAAAGTAGACCAGCCACCAGCCTATCAAAACAACAACAATATAAAAGTATGCGTGACAATACTACTCAAACTAGAATTAAATTCAGCGACGACAAATCAACACAATCTTCACCGATGCGGGGGGAAGAGATATTTGAATCAATGATAGATCTAACACCTCCAAAAAAAGAAATGCCGTCCACTTTCAAGAGACGATTATCGGCAAGTGGTATTGCAAAAACTCTTAAGCCCCCATCAAAATTTCAGAAAAGACTGGATATACCGAAAAGAGATTATAAGATAGTAACCGGCGATGACGGTATAACTCAATATACAGTTCCACTTGACATGAGTGCTGACGAGTTGGATGATGTTTTCAATACATACGACAATGAGGACGGTGAAGGTACACCCACGATGCTAGTTGGTGATGCGGGGGGTCAGGAAGAAAGTCAGCAAGATGAACTAGTATTAAACAGACCTAGACAATCTATATTAAGACCTGCTGAGACCGACTTCCCTATTAGACGTGTTACAAGACATAGTGAAAGGTTGAGGAATAAGTCAGAGAGCACCTCCAGCAGAAATAAACCGATTTGGGAGAGACTTTAAGAAATGCCTGTAACTATAACAGAAAAAGAATTCTACGTTTGCCTGCTAAGCAACAGTTCTCTAGATATTTACCCTGAAAATACACTATCGTCATTTGAGAATATTCTACCGCGAACATGCAAGTTTGGTAGTGAATGGAGTGTTGGAATAACCGAGATCACATTACCGAGACGAAACATAGAAAAGAGTGAACCATCCGGTAGATCTAAGCGATCTATTGATTCTGAACGTGAAAATGAACATAAACGTTTTCGTCGGGCAGACACAACAACAAAGAAATCAGACCCTGCTTCAAAAAGTTTAAGGGCTACAATATATGAGAAAAGTAGCTTATACTTAAATTGGACTGAAGCCGAATTACAAAAGTTATGTTATGAAAGTAATGACATTAATTTCGGAATATTCTTAGCATCAATTTCGACGGCATTTGACTCAAAACGATACTTGTCCTATGTTAAACGAGACATTTTCAACCATGTTTACAAAGATAAGGATAAGAAGCATATACCTGATATTAGTGACAAAAAAATAACAGGAAATTTTCGTTTACACATTTATCAAAAGGATAAAAAGGCAGTCACTGTTTATCTGGAGTTAGGTAAACAATTCAAATCAGTACAGCTTCTTTTTGATTACATAATCGGTCAGATACCGAGATCGCGTAGAAAACACGAAGAATTAATAACGATGATTGATGATTTTATACCGCCAGAAAATAGCATTCATATGGGTAGAGCGAAAAAGTCTAAGCCTTCTCACACATACCATCTAAAAGATTACGGGGTAAACCTTGATCTGAAACTCCCGATTAAATCTCCGATTAACATTCCTGATTTCATAGCTCTATTAATGAGTAGTATACAATACGATCAAAGAGTCATAGTGAACAAGTCTAGACTACTAGGCATGTCCGAATATAATGTAAAAAAACAGATTTTCAATGATGTGTTGAACTCAATTCGTCACTCAATATCTAATGCGGTAAGAGAAGCAGGTGTAAAAATATTACCTGACGATTGGGTCCCAGTAGAAGGGACGGTTCTTGACGTACCTTACACGAAAGCTGATGGAACTATAGGAGTAACACCAGTAAAAATCGATGTGACTACAACAGAAAAAATTGGGGAATTATTTGTTGATGCCTTTTTAAAAACACCAGTTGATAAACGCGATCCTGTATTAGTTGACAAAACAGTAAAGGAAACAGAAGTAATTATGGTTAGCTCCAAAGAAATGGATGCATCTGGTCCTGAACCAGAAAAGAGAATTGGTCGGAAAACAGTTGCTGATGCATGTAGTGAAATCAGGTTAATACACGTTTACACAGATATCATTAAACCTAGAATTATAGGAAATAAGCTGGTGCGGAATCTTCGAGTGATTCCTTTGATGGATTGTGATAGTGTTTTTAGATTTGATCATGTGGAGTACTGTCCATTGGAAAAAACCTTTATTGAGGGTATTTCTATCAAAATTACAGACCAACAAGGCGAATTAGTTAACTTCAATTCAAGTTATACACCCACCTATATAATGTTGCACTTCAAACGATGCTAAGAAAGCTATATATATATTCACATTTGATAGATGTTTAAATAGTTCTAGAACGGGTTTTATGTAACATTCTTGTTTGATAAGATGAATGCACACTACACGCGGTACTATCTTACACAGAGTGGAGGTAAATTATCTGATATAGGTCAGTTGTACCACTCCCCTCTTGTGTACCAGCGTGGGAGAGGAGTCGGAAGTTTTTTTAGTGGATTGATACGTTATCTGCAGCCATTATTTACATCTGGAGCAAAGGCTATAGGAAAACAAGTTATTAACACAGGAAAGACAATCTTTCAAGAAGTTGGAAGTAAGCCTATTAAGCAAATACTAAAGGAGCAGGGAAAGAACGCGATGCAAGAATTAGCTCAAAAGGGTATAAATAAAATGTTTGACGTAATGGATGGCAGAGGGAATCAAATGCCTATAAAAAGAGCTAATCCATACACAAGTATGCAGACAAGAAACTCATCTAAGCGTAAAAGACGCACAAAAGTAAGTAAAGTGATAAAACCGTCATCGTCAACCAGTAGGAAGAAAGCTGTAAAAAGGCGTGGTTCTTTAAAAAAACGTGTGTTGGACATATTTGATAGATAAACACGATGGTGATGCAGAAAGAGTGTATGAAGTCTGAATTGGATCTTTTCGCCACACCGCCAATTCAGAGTAATATTTTAAAAACTGAAGAGGTTGCTTACAAACCGATAGCATCCCTGGATAATTCTTCCGTACTAGAGTTTGTATCTCTCGGACATGGCGATACATATCGTGATTTATCCAGCATCTACTTACGGCTAAAAGTACAACTCATTAAATTTAAATCTGGTAAGGAAGAGAAGTTCACTGATAAAGAAGCTGAATCTGACCCGTTCGGTGTTGTTAACAATATAATGCATTCATTATTTAAACAATGCACGATACAGCTAAATGGCAAGAATATAGCTCAAACCGACAACAACTACCATTACCGGGCCTACATTGAGAATCTACTAAATTATGGTAAAGATGCCGCATCAACCCACCTGGAATCAGTAGGATGGTATTTGGATGAAAATGAAATGGAGATGATCGACGGAAAGACCGGAACAGTTAAAGAGAATAAAGGTTTTCTTAAAAGAACCGCGTTAATGGAGAAAAACAACATAGTGGAACTGATGGGTACGATTCATAGCGATATGTTGAATCAGGATAAACTATTAATAAATGGTGTCGACTTGCGATTAATACTTTCATTGGAGAAGCCCGAATTCTATCTTTATTCTAAGGAGAATGATCTTAATCCACGTATTAAAATCCTAGAAGCAACAATGTTTATGAATCACGTTACCGTCAATCCTGGAATACTATTAGCTCATGAAAGTGTACTTCAGCGCGTGAATGCCATGTATCCGTACAAACGGTCTGAGGTGAAAACATACACACTACCGGCTAACACGTCTACACTGTCTCTGGATAATGTAGTGATTGGACAACTACCCAATTTGCTGGTTTTCGGTATGATTGACAACGATTCATACAATGGAAGTAGGACAAAGAATCCGTATAACTTCAAGCATAACAACATAACAAACTTAAATTTATCAGTAAATGGGGTTCAAGTTCCAAACCAACCTCTGGAGTTTGATTATTCGAGAGCAGATAAGCCGTTAAGTACTAGGGGATATCTCACACTCTTCAAAGGTACTGGCATTAACTACTTCGATAGAGGCCACCAGATATCAAAACAATTCTTCGATAATGGATGTTTTTTGCTAGCTTTTGATTTAACGGCAGACAACTCATACGACTCAGCATGCAGTAACTTGCTGAACCAAGGCGTTGTAAGAATTGAAGGGAGATTCAAGAACTCTCTAAAACACAGTGTCACCTGTATTGTATACACAGAGTATGATAGTAATATTGAAATCGATAAAAACCGAAACGTGTATACCAGTTTCTAAAAGTATATAAATATATGTGTAATCCAGTATAAAATATTATAATAGTGTTCGGAAGCACAGTAAACATGACACATTGTTTGGTAAATGTTGAATATTCCTCGGAAGGACATTTGAGTTTCTTCAAGAGAGTATTAGTCACCGGTTTCACTGCACAGAATAAACTTTACTCAAAAGAAATTATTTATAAGTATCCTACGTCTACATCTATAAATATTAATCAAGCAGGATTATGTGGAAACTTGGAGTTAAAACGACTTGATGAAGATCTTATCAAAACGTTGGCAAGATTTTCAACAGCTTATGTAAATGGGGAATCAACAAAAGAATTCTTACAAAGTTACGTTACTTCATATACAGAAATTATAAACCTAGAAAGCGTAACACATACAGAAAAGTAAAGATGAATACAATAGAACTAGCCCGCATTTTGAAATCAAATAACACCACGAAAAAATTATTCAAGGGTGTCTTCCCATGTGATCATCTACCACGTAGAATAAAGAGACCAGCATGTATCATAGCAAACACAGATCCTGCTCATAAAAGTGGTACTCACTGGGTTGCTTTTTATCTACCAAAGAGTGGATTAATTGAATACTTTGATTCATTTGGCAATTACCCAAGTAACAAATTTTTCAAATCGTTTTTACACAACAACTCCAAAGGCTTTTTAAACAATAGAAAGCGATTGCAAAGTCCATTTTCAATGGTATGTGGAAATTATTGCTGTGTATACCTTTACTACAGATGTAAAGGTAAAAGTTTAAAAAAAATTTTAAATATGTTCTCGAATACTAATTTACGATTAAATGATAATAAAGTCATTAATTTATACAGGCAAATTTACGTTAAACCTCTTTCTCAAAGGGGGGGTTTTTTTCGCAACCAATCATGTAAAACACAGGTATAAAAGGCTGTCCGTTTAGAACATTTAATCTAGTTATCTACACGAAGTAAACATGAAAATGGTTAAAACAAGTGAAAGAACAAGCATTAATATGCAAGATAAAACCCCTAAAAGTGTAGATGAAAACATCGGATCTTCTATCGAGAAGAAGGTTACAGGAAAGAAAATTTCAAAATCTCAAGCTCCATGTGAAAATGTCCTTCTGAATTACACATACTACTTGGATGGATGTCATAATCGGAAAATTACACTTGGATACGACATTTCAACATTTGAGGCAAAAATTATTTTCAGTCACCATGGCCGGTTCCCTCTCTCAACAGGATATGCTGGATGGACTTCGCTTTATAAATATCTTATCGACCTGAAAAATGAAGTCGGCGTTGATTATCCGGAAAATCAGCTCGGATTATACAAGGTGCATAGGATACCGATCTGTAATGGCAGTATCAACCTAAAATTTATCGATCTCATCAAACTTTTTGAAATGATGGAGTTTTTTAACATCGTGATGTTTCACAATAATAACGCTGCAGAAAATGTGAAAGAATATTACAACTTATACAGAGCCAAATGCATTGAAAAACAAGTTATAAAACTACCCAACGAAGATTTTTTTATACCGTTACGAAGTTCTTATGTCCATCTAAACTATTCCAGACTTTTTTATGAAATTCCTTTATTTTGTAATATTTTTAATTTTAACATAGCTGTTACATAAATAAAAAGTTTATTGTATGAAAAATAACATTTTTTATTTCATTGATGTTGACTATTTATTAGGTGATACATGTATATATTTACACAGTTCTGTACAGCACATCTTGTGTACGAGTGTGAGCCGTGAATCTTACAAGAAGTATCGAAATGTCTGAGCTCTCCCAGTTTTGGTATTTCAAGCTGAATAATATTGGCATTTGGTAGGTATTTCCTTAAAAATTTCTCCTTCATAGCACCTTTAACATATATGATGCTGTCGGTATATTCCTGCATGATGTCTAGTAAAATGTTGTAATTTACGCCACCATCATCCCAATTTAGCCCATTTATGTGCTTCACTTCAAACTGGTTTTGTTTTTGTGCTTCCGCTGATAGTTCCTGGTATGGATAGGGTGGAGCAAGATGGTAAACTTTAGGTAACACTGAATCAAACGGTAATATTGCAAGCTCTTTTAAAAACAATTGTCTGTTATTACCGGTGACATACTGCATATCAAAAATAAAATTAGTCATTTCGAACAAATCAAGAATAAACATTTTTTCTTTAACACAATCTATATTTATACATTTTTTCTTATAAATGAACAATAGTTTAACATTAATTTTAACCTAATTTCAATAAACTTTTACAAATATTAATATTTAAACTTATGTATATAATTTTATTTACTTATACAAATATTAATATTTAAACTTATGTATATAATTTTATTTTTATTAAACTTAATATTTTTATTTTCATGTATCTTATATTATTCGTTTAATTTTATTTTCTTATGGCCGTATGGGTAAGAGAAATATTCATTCTTAACGACTCTTTTATCGAATGTAAACTGAAAATGTTTCTTTTCGGGTGAAGATATAATAACTCCTGGACGTTTGCGTTTAATTTTTCGGTCGTTTGCAACGTATATATCTTTTTCTTCATTCCCAATCACCATCGTCTTGAAACGATCGAAATTAACAATTTGGGAATTTTTAAAATTTAAGACAATACCTTTGCATTTTGTAATATATTTTGAGCCCTCTTCTGTCTCAATTTTTAAACTGTAACTCTTAGGACCTGTACTAGCAAACTCCGAAACAAAGGCTTCATGACCAAAACATTGAATTTCGTCTGTTAAATCACCTAAAAAATCTGATATTAAGAATGATGAAGGAGTATTTTTGTTATCAACAAAAATCAAACTATCAGTGTCACAATAAAGTAAATCGATACCAACTTTTTCTAACACTTCATAAAGTTTGAGCCTTGCAAATGCTGTAGTGTAGGCAGCAATTGGTATGTTAACGTGTGACAGCATATTCATATTTCCTTTAATATATCTCCAAGTGATCCACATGGTTTCCTCATTAACAGGAAATAAAGAACATATTTCTATACCTGGTGAATCAATAAACTCACAAAACTCCTTATAATTATTGATAACCTTTGTATACGTTCTATCTTCTTTTTGTGCAAATTTACCCCACAAAGAATTAAGACACATCTTAGCAGTATTTCGTCTACCAGGATTTTTTTCAATATGCTCTCTTTCTAAAACAATATCTTCTCTCAATTGGTAAGTTTTTAAGAATTCATCTTTATCAGATTCCGAAGAAAGCTTGCTATTCCATCCGCTAGCTTGTTGTTTAATTTTTAAAAAGGTTTGAACATATTCAGTAAATAAACCTCCTGTTTTTAAAATTGGATCATACTGTGTATGTTCATATTTCCAGACTTCAAATACTTCCTTTATTTTATACCCTTTTTTAACAGCTAAAGCTACTTCGGGAATGACCCACGTACCAGTGAAAGCCCTCTCTTCTTCTATGTGTTCACAATTAAACAAGTTATTCAATTCAGTACACTTCCGACATAGTGAGAAATACAACTTTTTACTATTTTTGAATGGAAGAACCGGAATGTATAGATTATATGGCGGGACAACTGTGCATTTAATTAAACCATGCATTAAAAGTATATCTGGTAAAGCAGGAATGTTATTATTACGAAAAATTTGAGGATGCCCAATAGGGTACGGGGAGTATTTATTGATGTATGGATAAAGACTTGTAAAGTCTAAATATCGTATTATTTCATGTTCTTTTACTTTATGATATAATTTGAACACTTCGGTACGACCACCAAAAACGGCATCTCTTGGATTTATTGGTAAAGTAATGTTTGATACACTTTTATCTAACTTCTTTTCTAGCTCTTTATTTGTCTTTAAGAATTTTTTAAACTCACATTCCCAAATATATTCAAGATTATAGCCACAGTTTTTAATTGTTTCAATTCTTCTTTTCGTGCTTTCGTTTCTTTGTTTTAAAGTTTCCAGATTAAAATTTGGAATGATCGAGGTTTCTTCTAGCTTAAAACATTCTTTACAACCGTGATAAAAACATCCTAGAAATTCAAATACTGTATTAGTTTTAGTATTAAAACCATCTACACGGAACCCACTTTTTTCAAGTTTCACTTCACCCTTGTTTATAGCAGAGACAATCTCATCATTTCCCTCCCAACTTTTATAAGTAAGCCATTTTAATGAAGTTCTAGAATAATTTTTAACATTATAGTAGCCATTTTTTGGCATTATACCTAGCGTATTTTTTTTTAAAAAATTCTTTCTGTAAACAAGCATACAGGCCGATGCTATAGTCAGACTTTCAATAAAAGGGTTAATTCCAGTTATAGTCAGAAATTCATGCATGAAGCGAATACAGCCTAATCGCAGTATATTGACATCATTTACACAATATTTTAACATCTCCAATTTATTGTTAAAGATACCTGAAGAAACTTTGTTGTACCAATTTAAAAAATCTTTTCTCTCGTCTGATTTCATGGTGTTGTATCCATACATCTCTGGTTTTGGAAATTGACCAACATAATCAAAATTTTCCACAGTGTTGAAAAAGTACGGGTAATATCCTTTAGCATGTTCGCTAAAACCAAATACTTGAGGAAACTTGGAGAGAGGTAATGCAAGAAAATTTAACGAATCTATGAAGGATATTTTTCCACATTTCAGCTTCATTATTTTAGTGCCGTTCATTATAGGTTCAATTTTTAACTTTCTATTTGAAATCTCCGAAATTAAAAAGTGTCCGTCATAACCTTGTAAATTATGTGCAATACAGAACACTTTATCTATAAACGGACGATTTTTCAAACAGTAATCTAAAAATCTGCTAACAGCCGTCGTTTTATTATCAAACTCAAATATAATCTCTCTAGGACCACAAACATCGCATTGCATCTTTATATCCAGATCGTTGTAGCATTTATAGCAAACTTGATGTGCGGCTATTAAATTCACAACATGTAAAAACGATGTTGTACTATTATCATAAAAAGTATTCTGTGTGCTTTCACAGTCAAAAAATATTAATAGGAATTTCTTACAACATCTACCAATATATTTTTTAATATAGCATAAGTGGTCTGCTGGAACAATTTTTGAGCAAATTTGACAATAATACTCATTACATGTATGGCTAGTTTCCCTCTTCTTATCATTAACTATAAACTTTAGACATATTTTACATATTTTGAATGTGTCACACATGGTACTACCATTAATTTTGTTTTGTAAATGGTTGAGGAAACAATCTTCGCCTCTGAATGTACGGTTACAGTCCTCACATATTTTAACTTTACTAACAAATCTGCATGGTGGAAAATTATTACAGTAAGTACATTTCATAATACATTTATGTCTATTTTGCTGTGAAATTTTATCACAAAAAGGGCAAATGTAATCTTTATCAAATAAACCAGTTACCGATTTGATCACGTAAAAATGCTTTAAAGATCTTGAATAGTACAGAAAAATTTTTTGCTTAAAACTTGCTTTTGACTGAAGTTTAAAAATAATTGAGTTACAATCTGCTAAGTTGTCAAAAACGATTATCTGATATTCTGTCAAAAATGCTTGAAACTTGTAAAGATCCTGTAAAATACATCCATCTTTCCCAACCTGAACGTTTGCATTTCTGCATAGAATTTTAGCCTTTTTATCTAATGTATCCATGACATGTCGGTCTTTACTAACATTTTTTAAAGACAATTCTATTGCAAAACATATACTTCGTGGAAGGCAATTTACATCATCATTCTTGCCCACATCTATTACACTTGTTTTTCTGCTAAGTATTTCACTCTCTTCCATAGAATCAGGTTTAAGTCTACCTCCTGCGGTATGAAAATTGACTATATCTGCTTTTAATTCCATAACATTATCTGAAAGAAAACTATTATTCGATTGATTTACATTTGAAATCAGTCCAACAATAAATTTTCCGTTCAATTCGCTAACAGGCTTTATACTCGACCATATCGGCTTAACATCAGGCGAGTTCGGGAGTGTAATTGTAAAACCCGCCTTACTATTTGCTGTTGAATTTTTGAGAATGTCTTTGATTACGTTATCAAACACTTTTTCCAACGCTTCAAAAGGATCTTCTGATATATCATCAAGATGATCCATTATCCTAAAATTAATTTTAACTCCTTCAACATTAAATTTTTTGTAAAATTTTACATGTTTAGATAACAATTCATATCCAGTCTTAAGACCATGGCCAATTTGCACTTTTTTACTAGGACCAGCACAAACCTGACTCAAGATATTTTGGTTTATACTGCCTATGGACTGACATTCATGCATGTTTCGAAGATAGTCTGAAGTTTCCTTCATTATACTATTCGAAAACGAAACATTAAAATCAGTGGAAAATTTGGCTAATAACTCCAAGAATAAATATTTCTCCTCAATCGTAAATACAATTTTTTGAGTTCTTATCTCTCTTATTAAGTTACTTAAACTAGATAAAAAAAATGTTTCACCTAAAACTAACGCACTTTTTAAATAATTTAAAATATTTTGGGAATCCATAATTTTCCCCCTCTATATATATATATATATCTGTGTTGCTTTAAGATGATGAAGAACAAATTTTAATTTTTATTATATTTTTTTAAAGATGAACACGGTACGAATGGGACCGTGCTCCAAATGGGGTTTATGGGATAAATTTTTATTTTATTTCTATTTTTATTTTTTTTTAATCTTAAAATACTTGTATCTTTTTTGCTCCTTCCTTTTTCGCTCTCTCTCTTTCCTTTCCTTTCCTGTGCTTTTTTCTCGTCTATTTCTTTATCTCCTTTCCTTTCCTCGTTTTTCTGTGATGTTTCTTCACCCTTGCTTTTCTTTTTCTGTGCCTCTTCCTCCGCTTCTGTAATCTTTAACAGCTGATTTGTGTTATCTATCAGTAGACGGATAACTTCATACTTTTTCCTTAAAAGATCCATACGACGATCGAGGCGACGACTTCAGAACTCCGTTGATGAGCTGGAGGACACTGTCTTTGGATCGAGGCGACGACTTCAGGACTCCGTTGATGAGCTGGAGGACACTGTCGTTGGATCAAGGCGACGACTTCAGGACTCCGTTGATGAGCTGGAGGACACTGTCTTTGGATCGAGGCGACGACTTCAGGACTCCGTTACCACGCTCAATAGCGATAAAATATGATTTCATTTAGTTTCTGTCGGGTTTTTATATAAAATTCTACGATTATTTCACATAATATTTTAAGCGGGGTCTATTCCATAGTCAGTACTTTCTTATTTTCCAATAATCGTGTACAAAATTGCAAAAATGATTATCTTATTTTATATTGTATTTCATAACTTTAATAGACTTTGTGTTAGCCAGTTAATAGTAATACATTGTATAATATCACTATCTGAAAATGAAAAGCTGCCATATATTAAATCATTACTGAAGCAGTATATCTATATATTTTCTATAAAAGCATATCTTTACACCGTCTAGCTTATCGTTTAACTCTCAATTATTTATTACTAATAACTAGTACCTGACCTGACTATTTCTTCAGACACAAATTTTCCTATCTGAAAATGAAAATCTGTCATATGTTAAAATCATTACTGTAGCAGTATATTTATATATTTTCTATAAAAGCATATCATTACACCGTCTAGCTTATCGTTTAGCTCTTGCAATTATTTATTGCTAATAACTAGTACCTGAAACAAGCATTATACATGATATGTATCAACTATTTCTTCAGACATAAATTTTCCTATCTGAACATGAAATGAATAGTTCAATCTTTCAATCTATTTCATATTAAATAATTGCTAACTAAAATAAAGCCTTGCATAAAATTGAACACCTGATCTCTTTCCTTCATATATTACTACTCTTGACAGTTTTATTCGCAACATAAGCAATATAAAAACATACATTGTATGGTAAAATCAGCGTTTATTATTAAAGCTGAACACGCACTGAATATATGTATATATCTAAAATCTAAGAAATAAATGAAAAATAGATAACTGGGGGAGCATTTCCATGCAGTTTTATGTTGTAATAATTTTAAAATTATATGATTATTTTAAAAAATTTTTGTATAAAATACGAAAAATTTTTAGTAACCGTCACACATTCGATCAGCTTTTTGATATGGTAAGTTTAAATTGCGATATCCTTTTTTAATTTTATAAAATAATATTTTTTATTTCAAGAATACCTTCGAGCTATTATGCGATACCGCGTCTAGCGGTTATGATACACTGGTACCTATCACTTCTTTAGAGATAGGTAAAGGGTATCCCGTTAAGCATTTTGCTTTGGTTAAGACCAAATTCGGTCTTCGTGTCACTGTTCACCTACAAAAAGGTGAATATGTCTACCTGCCTCCACGATTTTCGGAGAAGATAAAAACCCAGCGGCAGATTGAGGAACTTAACCAAATTCCTCAATCATTCATATTTGAGGGTAAAGATGATACTAAAGGAGGCTTCATAATGGTCAAGTTTGTGAAACAAAATTAAAAAATAAAAATAATTAATTTTTACGTGTCAAAACGTTGTTTTCTTTATTTTTTATTTTAATTACATTTTAACAATGTTAAAATTTACAACATTGTTATTCTCTGGTTTCAGATTATGATATAACATAACTCTATAAATACACAATAAAAACCTTATACACTAAAATCTGTTTTATTACTACACCCATAGACTAAGAAAAATGGAAGACACAAAAAGATCTCATTACCGCGATAACAGATCAACATATGTACATATTATAAACAAACCGGCTGCAAGTGACTAGGTCAGTGTCTTGCATGCAATTTTTCTTAGCAATTATTGAAAGACTCTACATTCAAGATCGGCATACTTATAAACCTGTCTAAAAGTACATGCTGTTAAGTTGATACGTCATAACCAGCATGAAAAGTCAATAAGTGACTTCCAGTTGTGTTATGATACCGGCAGAAAGTGAGAGGTATTGTTTATAAATAAAGGTAATGCCGGCATGTTTGTTGAAAAAAAAAGAAAACACGTGTTAAAGTAGATAAGCAACTACCAGTTGCGTTATGATACCGGCAGAAAGTGAAAGGTGTTTACAAAGTTTGTTTACAATTAATCGACAGAGTTAGAGCCTGTCTAACTCTTCGCTCTAATATTAAAGATACAAAGTGGAGCTGGCCATGCATGCAAAATAGATAGTTGTTAAACTGCTTTCTGGATGTTGGTAGACTAGTTTTGCATATTGCTAGACTGCTTTCTGCATATAGTTCTCTCATTTCCACAGACTTTGTTTACAATATTTTGTTGGCACCGTCCATACATTCCCGAGGTGCCACCAATTATTCTGAGATTTTGTCGAGATTTTGTCCATAGAAAAACAGGTTAAAAAACAGGTTCCGAGGTGCCTCCAAAATAGCCTGTCCCTATCGCTCGACGTGAAATGCTTAGGGGAGGACCCTTCCTTACTACTAACATATAATGTTTATCGAGCTCATATTTTGTAATAAATACTTAATTAGTATTATCACTGAGATCAGAAAAAAATATTTGATTAGCTTCACCCCTTCTACCCCCTCCCATACAATATGACACAGTTTTCCAACTTCCCAAAAAATCTATTTGCTTGAAAAGTATGAATGTTACTCCTCTAAAATTTAAGAGATGTCAATTTTATGATATTCTTAGTTATTTCTGATAAATCACTAAAATCCCCCCACTCTATCTACCACCTCCCATACAAACTGCACATTTCCACTAAATCTAACACATTAATTTTCTCAGTCCCCATTCAATTTTTGGAGTAAGCATTTTGTATAAAACATATTTATAGCTACTTTAGCATGATGGGGAAAAAATTAGTTCAATGCTATCACCCCTTCTAACACTCCCCATACAAAATTTCTTGGGATCACAAAAAATTCTATTTCATCTAGAGTATCGTAAGATTGCGCTTTACGCACAATCGTAGCCCTGTTATGTTTTTAAGCTTAATGTTATTTTATTTATTTTTTTTTTAATTAACACATGTCCTTCCATGCTCAAATCATGGGATTAATTTGGTCACGAGCCTGTCGCATTCAAATGCGAGTATCATGGTTTCGTTCTTAATAATTTATTGTTCCGATTCCAACAAAATACAAAACACTGTGTTTGAAGAACCATTAAAGTAATCCGCATAATGTATTACTTACTACACTCTCAAAAATTTCTTATTATTGCTATTTTTACGCGGACGAAGTCGCGGGCGTTTGCTAGTTTAAAATATATTAATTACAGGATGATTATAGTTGTTTCCCAAAAAATTATTAAAACCCGCCACTGCTTCTACCACCTCCCATACAAACTACACAATTTCACTAAATCTAAAACATTAATTTTCGCAGTACATCGATTTGGTAAATACACTGGATAACTAGCACTACACGACAAAAAGAAGAACTTAACTCTGGCACATTTCTACGGAAGCATTTTTCTATAATATTATTGAAGTACCTTTCTCTCAAGCGGGGATATAGTCGACGTAAAATTCCAGAACACTGCCTGCTTGGAAATACCTCGGTTACCTCAATCTACGAAAATGAATAAATTTGTAGACAGAAGGTTGTGCGAAAGGCTAATAATCCTTCCACAACAGGTAATGAAAATGTTAAGGAATCTGAAGGTCAGGAGGCCAGGACCCGAATTACCTTGTAGTGCCATTGAGATGAGGAGGAGGCTTGTCTCCAAGGTTAATCATGAAAACAATCTTAACAATCGCTCTGATAGAAGCCGATTTTTTTCTCCAGGGGCTTAGCGAACGGGTAGTCTTACCAAATATTAATCACGGAGCAAAAAATCTTGCAATAAAAAGAAACTTCAACACTTATAGTGGAATAGAAAGTGTTTTTAGAAAACCGATGAAGTTATCTGTTTCGTCAGGCGAAATACGCTAAATTGAACCAGCTCACTACGTGGGAAAATGCAATGAATGTTTGGCATCTGCAATAAAAAGGCACCAGAACATCTTGTTTTATTTACAGAGAGCCTATTTGTGACGAGTACTGCGTAACTATAACAAAATTTTCACTATGTAATACCTAATTCCTAAATGAAAATAATGTGCATATAATATAATTACAATACAGATATAAAATATATGTAAAATTTATATAATAACATATGTAATATACGTAATATGTTACAAATGTGAATTATATTTACTCTGTTTGACCCTGTTTCACAGTTTTCCAATACTTTCAGCGATAGCTTCAGCCTAAGAATATATGGGCCAGACATGTGGCCTTGTATTGACTAACTATATATAAATCTAATTTTTCAAACCTCCAGGTGCTTACAACTTAAGAAATGTGATGAAAAGTTGCAATCCCTTAAGAACATATTAATTGAAGATGTCCTGAAGTTTTAAGGAAGAACGTAAAACATTTTAGTGTTTACGGCTACTCAAAGATGAAATGGCCACATTTGTGGAAAGGTATTGACACAAGAGTTAAATGCTCGATGACTTCATTCCCTCTGCCCCTCCTATACAAAATGGTAAAATTTAAACGGCATTATTCAATAATATTAAAGCTATTCTATTCTTCTTTTTTTCATTATTTATTGTGGAAAAGTTGTTAGACCTTGGCACAACCCTCTATCTACGAATTTTTCATTTTCGGAGATCGTATATTGAGCTGACCAAGGTATATCGAAGCAGCCAGTGTGCTGGAGTTATGCGTCAACCGTGAACTCACGACCTTATCATTGTATACCAATACACTACCCTTTAGGCTACACCCTAGTTTTAATACTACTACTACTACTGATATGATATTCTGAAAGTGCATTCTATAAAACTCATTAAGATCCCTCTCCCCTACTTCAATCACACCACATAAAAATTCTTCTCACTATACAGCAATTTTCTCAGTTCCTATTAAATTCAAGAAACTCAATTTTAACACCAACTTGCGATAGCAACTGTGGTGTCAAAAATGTGAACAAGTTCGATACTGCCCTACACCCGTCATTCAAATTTCTCAATTTCATGACACAATTATACCAATTTCCTCAAATTCTCAAATTTTGGATTTTAATTGGAACTAAGCATTATGTGAAAAATACTGTATGATGCTGTCATCCCTTCCACCACCTCCCATAAAAAATATAATAAATTGTAAAAGTCACAAACATTCTTTTCTGAAAGCTAGATCAGTTCGAGTGATTAGCTTTCCGTTCAACCGTAGTTCAATACAATAGAAATAAGGAAACATAAATCATATATTGTAATGTTGAAACAAAAACAAACAACTTTTAATTATGTTAATTAAATAGAAGAAAAACGTTAAGACTTTTAATCAGACTTAACAAAACTCCAATCAAAGCTAACAACATGCAGTTTTATTTGCAGCTTGGCAGGCATGAAACAGCTTTAGATTTATTCAAACAAATTAAAAAACTTTTTTTTGTTTATTGTAAACAAATCCATTGTTAGAAATAAATCCATGCACAACTTCTCCGAGTTAACATACATATAACCTGCCATAACTACTTTTGCGATTCCGTCGTTTTGTAAATCTCTTTCTCTGGCACGTCACATTTATAAGCAAATTGAATTTTCCACCTGAGCACATCATCGCATCTTTCCTTCGTCTTTTCCGTATACGACTGGCTGTACGTTCGCGAATATGTCTCTGTATGCTATGCTGACGTTAATCAACCCGGGTATAATAACAAATAGGAGTCGGAAAAGTCTCCTTCCGCCATCTAGTGTAGTGTAGATGTGGCATCAGAAATATACTAGGAGGGAGCTCTAGGTCTGCAATATTATGGCCTGCTGTATTGCGCAACAATAATCGTATATGTCGAGTAGAGTTTACAACAAACCATTTTCAGAATTCTCTTTTACAAAATCCTCTTCATAATTACAAACATTCGCAGACATTTATCCAATTTGTTGCCAAGTGTTTCCCCGGCCAGACGATGTTTGAATATCAAATGAAGTTATCCAGAAGATTTGCATATCACTGATTAATGTTTGCTCAAAATTTTCTGTTTCTCGTATTTGTGTATTTTTGCATGTTTCGTGCCATGTACGATTGTATGGCTTTTTCGAATAATGGAGAAGTAACCTTACAGGAATAGAAATGCGACAGTTCAAGTGGCCCAATTATTTATAAAATCATTTATTTGGTAGTAAAAGGTACTTCTATTGACAATGCAATGTTTTCGGATTTAAGTTAACGACTTTTATTAAATTAACGGTAATGGCATAAGTGTTTATATTATGAATGATAAAGTTAGTGTTTATAATGGTAATATGTAAGTTAAATTAGTTTACACGAGGCAAGTTAGCACTTAACAACTTGGACGTTACAGGGATTTGAATTTTGCGAACTCGGTATTTTGAAATTTCTTGGATTTTATGATTTAATTTACTTATTTATTCAAACAATAAAGTATTTAATTGGCAGTGGGAGAGATTTTATTTTATTTATTTGAGCTCTTGAACAAAAGATTACAATTTCGATGTAACTTAAACGGAAAAAAAACACAGAGAAAAATTTAAACATTGAAGTTGATAGTTTTAAATTTATTTTTAAATAAATGAAAAGAAGAGGCTGAAGATCCAAGTTGGACTCGGTCATGGCTTCTATGCGTTCTTAGCATCGGAGAGTGATGGTATATATTGAGAGAGGCTTGAGGAGGGTAGAATATGTCTGACTTCCTGGTTGAGACTATTCCTGGTCTAAAATTCAGGTCGTCACAGAGGTGGGTATTAAGCAGGTGGTTGCAAAGCTTGAAGAGGAAGCCAGCATCGAGAAAGTCCGCCTTAAGTGCAGAGGCTGTAGGTGAGCTACTTCAAGTCTGCAATTGTAGTAGATAGGAGGCTTTCTTAATCTGTAGAAAAGTAAATCTACGCTGAACAGATTCGATGGTGGAGCCACATGGCGAGAAAGGTGATCTGGAACAGTATTCTAAAATACTAGGGACAAGAGTGGAAAATATGAGAGCATTTGGACAGTTAAACTGGACTGCCGTATGGAGGACAAAGCCAGCAAGTCTGTATGCCTTATTAGTAATCTTGTAGAAATGATTGACGAATCTAAGTTTGTGATCAAAGACTACTTCTAGATCCTTTATTGTCGTTACTGCCGCAAAAGATGGATCCATGATGTAGCGAACGCACTCCAGTCGTCATGACGTTCTCCCACCTGAAAAACGTCAAGCAGTCAGTTTGACATTTTCACACATTCGAACATCGTACCGACTACGCAATTACATTGAATAAATAAAATCATAATTGAAGTCTTTTACATCACACATGATTAGAGTAATAGAGATTTTGCGGAAGAATTTGAGGTCATCAGCAAATAAGAGACAGTTAGAAGAAAAAAATTGGGGCAGATCATTTATGAAAAGAGCAAATAATAGAGAACCAAGGATTGATCCTTGCGGGGCACCAGAGTTAGCAAGAAACTCAATAGAGGAGTATCCGTTGAACGTAATTCGGAGACGTCGATCCGTAAGGCACGAATTGAACGGGTTCGGGAGAGATACAGAGACACCGTACCTTTCAAGCTTTGAAATAAGAATTTCACAATTTACAGTGTCGAAAGCTTTCGAAGAATCGCTGTATATGACTTGGACAGTATTATGACGATCTAAGGATTGAGCAACAAAATTAGTGATTTAACATAAATTATTGGAAGTAGATCCACCTTTTACGAGTCCATGTTGGGCTGGTGAAATGAAGTGATAATCTTTCTTCCAGACTATATTACGAACTAATCTTTCAAAAACATTGCCAAAGTAGTTGAGGGTGCAAATCGAGCGAAAGTATTAGGCAAAAAACTCAGACATTTCTTGTGGAGAGGTAGTTGCATTATCACCAAACTTAAGTTATGAAGGAAACAGTTGTTTGTTTTTACGCTTTCTATCATGTGATCAAAACGGTTTGGTCTCATTGCGTGAAAGTGCCACCTCTAGTTGAGATATATATATACAGATGAAGCCTTCTTGATCGCCGATTTGACTCACTTACGCTGAAGGGAATAGTTATTGTACTCAGATTGAGCTAGCAACCAACAATTCCTACGTGACTGAAAGAGTTTATACAATAACTTATTAAACATTAGTCGAAACGTTACACGATGCTCATTATGTCATTACAATTTAAAGTAAACTGTGATCAACAATAACACTGAGTTAAATTTTATGGCTTACCGACATTTTGACAGGATAGCTAGTTAAGCCTTACGTATTAAACTAATCTCCTTCTTGGATATCTATATTTTTGTTCCCCACAGAAGCTATACATAAGAAGTATTGAACCTCTAAAAGGCACACTTTCACGAAAACTCCTTGCCTGTTACGAAATTTAGTTAGATGATATTCGGTGGTACAAAATTAATTATATTAAAGTTTTTAAAAGAGCACTTTGGTCCAAACTACATTTTTAGTAAAAATCTCACCACTCGGTGCAATAGCTTGGCCACTTCCAGGCTCAATAAAAATTTTAACACTGTCGAACGAACTTGCCCGACTAACTACAACATAAAGCCGACCGTGTAAGAATACGGGTTGACGTAAATAAATGGCAACCTTTCCAAGAGACTGTACTTGTGCCTTGTTGATAGGAAATGTAAAGGACAGTGATAAAGGGAGCTGATTTCGCTGAAATGGGAATGGCAACATGAGCAATGAGCCTCTTAGCAGTGTTTAAATTTCTTATTGACATGACAATAGCACCAACTTTGAGGACTAACGTATGTCGTCGCCGACCAAAAACTTCAATGCCATTGAGAAATTCGGTTGGAAATTGAAGCTGCTCGGAGAAATCGTCTGATTTATTGATGTCTGCACTAAAGTACGAACGTTGTTCTGTTTGCAGCTTAGCAAGAACTTCCAAATTGATTTTTGGGCAGTGCTCGTTTGTTGGACATAAGATTGCTGAATCAGTAATGCTGACGTCTATGATATCTTGATCAGAATATAAGAAGACAACTGGTGATCCTGTTCCGAGTAGACGGCTTGTAAGCCTACACGAATCCGCTCCGGTATTTAGTACTTGGGAAAGTATGCCATTACATTATCTGAAGTATGTAGTTTGCAAAACCCCCTTCGCCTTCATTAACCTGCATATTGCGTTGAAGCTGAAATGTTTTTACAAATAACCAGACAGTATTGCGCCACGTATACAGACGGATTCTACGGTAACGACTTTTGACATTCAAAATCGGACTATGATTGGCTTCTGGAACGTTCCAACATTGAATGACGGGGGAAAGAATGGGGCCACTCGGTCCTTGCACCGCCAATCAGTGATCGACCGTGAAATAAAGCACTATAACATCGAAATCTTGGGCTTGAGCGAGGTCAGGTGGACAGGATAAGGAGAAGAACGAACCCCTAGTGGAAACACCATTCTGTACGTTGGATGTCGCAAGGCACTTGGGACAAGGTTGGCGATCGGAAAAAGTTAGATTGGCAGTCACCTCTCAACCCGACGTCAACCAACGAACGCCCGACCTGAGACAGAACACCGCGATGCTCATATACGGCTTAAAAAGGCTGTTAGACGCGACAAGAGAAAAGCTATTGAAGATCTGGCAAACAATGCAGAATCTGCCGCTTACCTTGGGGATATGGGTTCACTACTCAAAATCATGAAACAGCTGACGAACAGGAATTTCACCGCCAACCACCTGGTGAAAGATGTCAACGGAAAGCTGCACTGCACGGTGGGGAAGGAGACTGTTTAACATCTTAAATCACCTCGATTATGCTGATGACGTGTGTTTGCTTGCACATAGCCGTTCGGATTTAGAGTCAAATGTTCGCTCGCTGCATTCTAAATGCAAAGAAGCGGGACTGAAAACAAATGTGCGTAAAACCAAGTACATGCACATGGGGTCGAACGCTAGCACACCAATTGTTCTTAACGGACAACATGTTGAAGAAGTGCAAGATTTTTGCTATCTCGGAAGCATTGTCAGCATGGAAGGTGGAGCAGAAAAGGATATTAAGGCTCGGCCTTCGGTATCCTTTCCCTTTTCTGGAGGTTAATGGAGATCTCCCTTTGCACGAAGCTGCGAGTTTTTGACGCATGCGTCAATTCCGTGTTATTATATGGTTGTACTACGTGGTATATCCAAGCAGGTAATGTACTGGAATTATATATTGCGCCGACCGGGATTTGAACTCACGACCTTCGCATTAGAAGACCATCACGCTACCTACTAGGCTACACCATAGCTTTCTAGTTGACGATCGTCAATACTGAGTAGTATGAGCGAATTTTTTCTCGAAAATTTCGGGATTCCATATCATTTTCGGTTAGGAGGGAAAATATTATATCGGAATTCAATTGGATTCGTACGCGCACCTTTCCATTGTGACAGCAGTTCCTGGACGTTCTGATGCACATTAGCAAGCATGACTAAGCTAGTAGATCTTATTCAGAGGTCCAAATGTAAAAAACCCCGGATGAACTCGATCTCATAAGGCTAAAGGTCCTGAAGTGCAGTGCACACGGCTTGCTGGAACCAATTGCGAGATTATTTGTCTACTACACGTCGAGTCGGGGGCATATTGCATCACAAATAATTAAATTCTGAGAAAAAGCACAATGGTAAATTAGACAAAACACAAGTACTGTTAAGAAAAAAAACAACAAAAGACGCGATAAACTTTAGGAATAAAACAATCAATCAGTAATGTAACACAGCTTGCGGCAAATAGGGAATGAAAGGTGAATAATTCGAAAAAAATCCCAAAAAGTATGTCATAATACATAAATAAGGGGATAGCGCGGCTCTATAATTTTTATGTAGTAGTAGAGGGAATCGTGCTTGGGGAAGAGAACGTTAGTATTACCCGCCTGTATATATTGTTGCGAGCTACGGGTTCGCCGGGATTTCAAGTAAAAACACAATTCGTTAAAACATAAGTGATAATTTATTTATTCACACTTTAACTTAATTCGCACTATATGGCACTATCGCTTTCCTGGTTCGCGTCTTCCATAAATGTCGCTGAATAACTGGCTGCTCGCTGAGAGCTTTCGCGTTTTTATACATTTTATGACAGTTCTCGAAGCTTCCTTCAGTGTGTATGTGTGAACAGTTCTCGGAGCTTCCTTCGGTGTGTATGTGTTAAGGAAAGCTCTAGATCTTTAATTGTAGCTTTCTACATAGTGGTATACTGTTCTACATAATTCTGGTCTATTCGCGAGAGATCAAGCGGCGGGGTTGCCAAGTCTGCATATAACAATATTTTGATGCAGTATTTTATTTTTGTATCCAAGTTGGAATCATTACCGCGTCGATGGTGTAATTCGAACCTTGAAGTTATTGCAGCTACTTTCTACTGTAAAACAAAGGTTACTTTTATATTGCGATGTCATAGGCAAGTAACCGTTTTTGCTACTTTCTTCATTACAATGAATCGACATTAGGATCGACAATATAATGGTAGAAAGAGAATCGGTATTAATTTTTGTGAAAGAGTTGATACTAACATTGAAGAAGCGATCCATTTTGAAATGTGTTGAAATTGGACTCTGCTTTTGATATGAACTCAATATTTTAAATTCTGTGGCTATTATTTAGCCAATTTTGGTGTTGGAAAAGTACGATATAATAACTTAAGATTTTTTTTCTCGCTTAATGTACTTTCTAAACGAACGACTGGAAGTTGATTTAGCCTTTGTTGGAAATGGAATTGTTGGGGTTGAGTAGGAAAGGAATAGTTTGGTTGGAAGTGATTTCTATTAGGAAAATTAACGTGTGTGAACTTGCCCCCCCCCCTCCCCCAAATTTCGATTTTCTTAATTTTTCTTGTTGCAATCGTTTGGTGGTGATTCGAAGTCATTCCCCCCCACCCAAAACACATTTTCTTAAATATCTGGAGTTACAGTTATCTCAGCGTAAAACAAATTATGCCATACGTTTGGTGGTATTTGGTAGCAACCTATCAATATTTGGTAGTTATTCAATTATTTGTAATAAATTATTATTTTAAAAAGCGTGGAGTTAGCCCCCCATTATGTATTTTTGTAAATAACTGGAGTTACGATATTCTTACAGTAAAACGGATTTCACTTCTCGTTTGGTGGTCCATTGGTGGTGATTAGTAGTTGCCTTTGATGGTTTAGTACCCATTCACATAGCAATAGTAGGTAAATTTCGAAATAAGCTTTAAGCTTTCAGATTTTATGTGAAGTTAGCCCCCGAATGTAAATATTTTATATTTTCCTTTTTGTATTCGCTTGGGGATCGTTTGGTAGTGTTTGATAGCCCAACTTCATCGTTTGGTGGTGATCGGTATAGTTACAATATCGAATTTCCATTAGAGCTTTATTCCGAAAAAGCAGCCCGAAATAGAATTATGAATGAAAATTTGCCCAATTTTTTATTATTTTTGAATTTTTCTTGTTGCATTCGCTTGGAAATCGTTTGGCGGTGTCTCGTAGTTTAAACTTATTATTTGGTGGTGATTAGTATAGTTACAGCATTGAATTCCCGCAAGAGCTTCATTTTAAAAAAGCAACTCGAAATCGACTTATGAAAGAAACTTAGGCTACCGACACACGATGCGAGTTAATATATATTAACTTCCTATTTTGATATAAGTAGGCCGAATTATGTATAGGATAATGACACTAGTAATTTCGAAAAGCGAGATAATAAATATTAACTCGCATCGTGTGTCGGTAGCCTTACCCCCAAATGTAAAACTTTTTAATTTTTCTTTTTGAATTCGCTTGGCAGTCGTTTGGTGGTATTTGGTAGTTAATTTTATTGTTTAACGGTGATTAGTATAGTTACAGTATCAAATTTCCTTGAGAGCATTTTTCCAATAGAGCATTTTTCCAATAAAGGAATCAAATCTAATTATTAATGAAACTGCCCCGCAAATTTTAAATTCACTTTAGCTTTAGCTTGCTTGGTTTTATAAATTCGGTCACTTGATTTTGAGTCCGCCGTACGCCGTACGCCGACGTGAACGCTCAGCGTACATTAACTCCCAAGATAGAAAGTTTTAGGGGGGATTGTAGATAGTTGCGGATCTCAGGCGAGTACCCATTTTTGGGGGGTGTACGGGTTCAGGGGAAGGCGGGGTGAGGGCTTAAGCCCAAAAATACGAATTTAAATGTCTCAACCATGGTTACAGCTAAGAAGCTAAAAATCAACATACATATAGAGAGGTTTGTGGGACAACTTTTAAAAATAATTTAATTTTTTTATCCATTGGGGTGCGAAAAGGGGGGGCTAAGAACCAATTGTCGGCCGAATTTTTTTTATAAATGATTATGTCTTCGAAATTACTAACCATAAAAAATTAATATTTTGAGACCATTAAGGTGGCATATAGATCCACTAGAATTAGATTAGATAAAAGCTAATTATTGTAAGGTGGATGGTTAGGGGGGGGGGGGGGGGGAGCTGAAAAGAAAAACAGCTATGTAATTGAAACTTGGAACCTTTATTGAGCTATTATAGAGAAATAAAAGAAAAATATAACATTTGGACAAAATAGTAGTGGGGAAAATGGGGAGCATTTGAAAAATGGTGGACTTTCCAAAATTTCAAACCGTTATATTTCAAAACTGAGTGCAGATATCAAATTCAAATTTTGTCAAATTGTAGAACTACATAGTTTTTAATTTTGATAAAAATTGTACGTCGGCAGGTGTAACGGGAGTGAGGTGGTAACCAAAAATGTCGAAAATTTTGAGTGATTTTTTAAGGGCTCTGGTAAAAGACACAAAGTTTAAATTTTCTACGTGGATACATTTCTTTGTTGTACATACAGAAAAAAAATTAAAAATTCCACAATTGCTATGCACCGACCCCCTGGTCTAACGTGCACAAGGTGTTCATGTGCAGTGAAAAAACACATAAACTGACAATTTTTGAATGAAATTTTTAGCTTGAAACTTGAAAATTTGCAAAATACATTTAAAAAAAATGTCTAAAAGAATTAAATATTAAATAGTCGAATACCTTTCAAACTTCTACCCTCTCCCACACAAAATTATTTTTTCGGCCGTTTTCAAGAAATCAATTATCACCTAACTATTAACAGCTATCAATTTTAAATTTTGCATAGAACCTTATAAAAACAGTTGTAATGAAATTTCGTTAAAAGTTTTGAAATCGCGCTTGCCCTTCCACCTCCTCCCTTACCTTCCAGTCATAAGAGAGTCAGGCCATCGAAGGACTCTAGGAAAGAATGTCTCGATACAATTCAGACCAAGAAACAAGCATTTCAAACATTTAGAGGCAATAAAACACCTCCCAACAGAGAACTTTTTAATGCGTCAAAAAATGCCTGCAAATCCATACTCAATCGTGTTAGATTTAAGCATGACCAAAAACTTCGACAGAAGATCCTCCAGTGCCCTAAAGGCTCAAGGTCTTACTGGTCATTTGTCAAAACGGTCAAAAACAATTTCATTTCTTCTTTTATACCACCTCTCGTTGTTGGCGATCGTACCGTGGTTGATCCTAGCGAAAAAGCCAATTTACTAGCAACAAGTTTCGCAAGAAACTCTCACCTTCCACCTTCAAACCAATCGCCTCCCGCTGCAAATCCTTCTGGTTTCTCACTGCCTGCACTGCATTTTTGCACGAGACTTATTTCTCGGATCCTTACAGCGCTCAATATCCATGAATCCACTGGTCCGGACGGTATTCCCCCTATTACCTTTAAAAAGTGCGCCTCTTCTTTAGCTGAACCTCTTCGCAATCTTTTCTATCTTTTTTACTCTTCTGGGTGCTTTCCGCGTATGTGGAAAGTTGCGAATGTTCAACCCATTCCCAAGAAAGGAAGCAAATCGTACTCTGCCAATTACCGTCCAATAGCCATTACTTCAGTGCTCTCGAAAGTATTAGAAACTTATTGGATTTGGTTCAAGCAATCAATTAAAAAACTATTAACATCCACCCACCCTTACTATCACCCTCCCCCTGTCTTCATGAAAACTCAAACTTGCATAAAAAAACGAATGAAATATGGAGCTTTTGAACGTTTCCGGAAAGTGTTAAATTGAGAACTGCCCTGCCCAAGAAGCTTCTTTCACTTAGTCTTCCCTAACCACTCTAACCTGCATATTGACTTTCTACGCATGCGCATTTTGTCCTAAAAATAATAAAGTTTCGCCTGACTTGTTGGCGGTTTATTTTTTATGTTTTCAATCTACGATGTAAAAATACCCTCACTACTTCCGCCACCTTCCATACAAACTCCACATATTATCGAAATGCTATAAACCAGTTTACTCACTACGAATAAAATTTACCAATCTGAAATTGGGCACTAAATTTTTATTTAGAACTAACAAACCCCCGCGACTTCGTCCGCGTACAAATAGCAATAATAAGCAATTTTTGAGAGTGTAGTTAGTAATGCATTATGTGGGATATAAAATCTGCTTACTTTAATGGCTCATTGAAGAGAATGGTTTGTATATTGTTGGAATCAGAACCAAAAATTATTAAGAATGAAAGCATGATACTCCCATTTTTATGGGACAGGCTCGGGATCAAATCAAACCCGTGATTCGAGGTCATATACGTGTTGAAGAGCGTTAAGAACATGTGAATAATTGTAGCTGGTGTTAATTAAAAAAAAAAGCAAATAATAACATTAAGCATAAAAACATAACAGGACTACGATTGTGCGTAAAGCCCAATCATACGATATTATTAATAGATGAAATCGAAATTTTGCGGTGTTAAGAAATTTTGTATGGGGAGTGGTAGAAGGGGTGACAGCACTGAACTAATTTATTTCACATCATGCTAGAGTGGCTATAAAAATGTTTTGTACCAAATTTAAGCTTCAAAAATTGAGTAGGTACTGAGAAACTTAGTGCACTGAATTTAATGAAATTGTGCAATTTGTATGGGAGGTGGTAGAAGGAGTGGGGGGTTTTTGGTGATTTTTCGAAAAACAACTATAACTATCATGCAATTGATACGCTTTAAATTTCAGATCTGTATCATTCACACTTTTCAAGAAAATCGAATTGTTACATAGTCGTGTAATGTGCCTCATTGTATGGGAGGGGGTAGAAGGAGTGAAGCTACTCGGTTCATTTTCTTCCCGCTGTTAATAATAATGCTAATTAAGGATTAAGTTTAAATTTTTACCTCGATGAAATTTAAATGTACTGAGAAAATTCGTTTAGAGTATTTTATGAAAAAGTGCGGTTTATATGGGAGGTGGTGGAATGAAAAGGGGGTTTTTGGTGATTTTTTGAGAAACAACTATAATCATCATGCAATTGATATATTTTAAATTTCAGATCAGTAACATACAGAGTTTTCAATAAAATCGAATTCTTGTGAAGGCGTGGAACTGTGTCACATTGTATGGGAGGGGATAGAAGGAGTGAAGCTAATCGGTTAATTTTATCTCAATATTAATATTAATATTAATTAAGGATTTAATAGAACATTTTAGCTCGATGAAAGTTACACGTACTGAGAAAATTGGTGTAAAGTGGTTCATGAAAAAGTGTAGTTTGTATGGGAGGTGGTAGAAGGAGTGACATACCTTAAATAATTTGTATACTAAAAGACTGCATTTATAATAGAAATAATAAAGTCCAAATTTCAAATTAATAGCTTTTATAGTTTTCAAGAAAATTTGATTAATATATATTTTTGAAAATGAGTCACTTTGTATGGGAGGGGGTAGAAGGCGTGAGGAGAGTGAAATAAAACCAAAAGCAGATTTCATTCCGATGGACACCTAACAACCTGTGCAAGTTTCATTACAATCGGTTTAGCCGTTTGTGCGTGAAAAGCAGTCGTTCAGACAGACAGACAGACAAAAATTTCAAAAATGTGTTTTTATGCTTAGTTAGTGCTAAAATAACTCAAAAAACTAACTTATAGCCATTTATAAGCAAATAACAGACAGACACTACAATTAAATTTATATGTATAGATTATTAGTAAGACGATTTGCTGCACTATACTTGGAAACTATGAATGTTACTGATCTGAACGTTAAAATATATCAGTTGTTTCTCTAAAAGTGATAGTGAGCTGAGAGACCGGAAATCTAAGGTGATTAATTGGATTAAAAAAATTTACCTCAAGTTTGAGGAAAGGGTTAATATTTTGTTATTCTTTTCGAAATTTTTTTCTTTGTAGTGCGGCGGTTGGAGGGTACCTCTGATAAGATGATTGTGAAACGTTTTCCACTTCGCAATGATGGCAAAGAATCAGGGTTCTTTTAAAAATTTTATAAGTCTTGAAATTTGAAAAAAAAGCAGTGATTATTTGAAAAGATCTGATGTTTTTATTTTAGTAAAGAGTATAGATACAGAGGTTATGAATGGAACAGAATATCTGACAAACGCTGCACGATCAACATAAAAAAATGGAGCTAAATCCAAAAAAGCCGGTCTTATTTGAAAAAAAAACGCAGTGCTTATTTGAAAGCTCTGATGTGATGATCAGGAAAGAGGTCATATATGGATTAGAATATCTGGAAAAAGCTGTACGACCGACACGAAAAAGGGCTGATTTCAAAATAATTAAAATATGTGGTATTAGTTTTGTCAGTTTAGTTTCTCAATCAATCAATCAAATTCCTGTTGAGACCTCCTACAGAAGCATAGGACAGAAACAAATATCTTTTACAGGGCGCGATCTTAAGAATCTGCCTTTAGCTGTTGCCAGGACTTATCAATTCCTTTGGCCTCCTACTCAACTGCTCGCTTCCATGTGCTACATGTTCGACCAACCCGACGTCTTCCTTGAGGATTATAATCCAGATCCTGTTTGGCGATGTTTCGCTCTGGTTTCCTCTGGAAGTGTGACCGATCCATTGCTACTTCCACCTTTCAATCTCAATGCCTATTTTAATCTGGCCAGTTGTACTCCAATAGGGAATTGTACGCCATCTTCGAGAATTCAGAAGTGTCAACCCTCATAAAATTTAAGAAGTTACAATGGGCTGGTCATGTGAAGCGTATATATAACGGAAAAATTCCCAAACGCACACTAAAAGAGAAAGTCAACGGACAAAGACCGGTCGGAAAACCACGAAAGCGCTGGGAGGATTCGATTGACGCAGACAGCAAATCACTGCTAAGATTTTCTAACTGGAGGACGCGGTCACTGAACCGAATTGGATAGAGGCAAAGAATTCAGGAGGCCAAGTCCAATTTGGGCTGTAGCGCCATCGTAAGTAAGTAAGTAAGTTGTACTCCAAAGTTCGTCGTTTGGAGATCACTTCTGGCCAGAATATTCCTAAAATTCGTCGGAGGCATTGGTTCACGAAAGTTTGCAGTGGTAAGTCGAACGGTCACTTTTCATGCAATACAACCATTTAAAAGCACGGATTTGACGTATGCGTCAAAAACTCACAGCGAAAGGAGATCTCTCTTAACCTCCAGAAAGGGAAAGGGTACCTAAGTTTGGATTTTGAGAAACGAACATTTTTTTTTTTACGAAATTGGCTGGGGACGGTAGAGTAGTTTCCAATGCTATTATTTTCTACTTTTTTGAATTTGGTGCCGTTTTTTTTTTGGAGAAGTTGCAGCACTTGGGTTTTTTATACTCTAGATGAAATCTGAGAGTATATTGTGTTTGCCTTATCGTTTGTAACGCAAAGAAATAATGCTCGCCAAGGGTACAAAAATATTTGATTCCGAGTGACCGTCTGTCCATCTATCTGTCCGCTGTCTACAACATAACTCTCGAAAGCTTTGACGTATCGCGCTGAAATTTGTCATATGCAGTTTTTGAGCAAAAAAATAACTTTGAGCTCGTAAACGGGCCACATCCCCCCCTCCTTCTACTCCCTCCCATACAAATGTCACGAAATTTCAAAATTTAAAGAAATTGATTTTTCTCCGAAATTATTTCAGCTATTCACTTCCAAATTAGCTCATAGTATAATGAATGTCACTAACGTCCGAAAATATTAATCTGGTCACGTTACTCTTTCTACCCCCTCCCATACAAATGCACAATTTTCGAAAATGCAATTATTTGATTTTCATTGCAACTCACAAAGCTAAAATAACCAATTTTTTTCCATATTTAATTTTATTACAATTGCAACTAATTTTGAAAAAACTATCAACTTCACCTCCTCCTATACCAATTTTTCGAAAATTCGGAATATCAATTACATTAGTTTTCTTCAAAACCGTCAAAGCTATCAACTTTAAATTTTGAGAAAAGTATACTATTACAAATATCATTCATGTAAATAAATTTGATTTTGATTCGAATACTCCTTTTAGCACCTCCCATACACTCGCACAATTTTAGTAAATGCAGTGAGTCGATTTTCATTGAAACTAGAAAAAGTACAAACTTAAAATTTTGCCAGAATTTGTTTCTTAATAATTGCAATGAATGCCATATCGGACCTTGGCCTTCTGATATTCAGGTTCCTTAACATTTTTCATTACTTATTGTGGAAGTGTTGTTAGCCCTTCGCACAACCCTCTTTCTACGAATTTTTCATTTTCTTAGATTGAACTGAACAAGGTATATCCAAGCAGGTAATGTGCCGGAATTATATGTTGCGCCGGCCGGGATTTGAACTCACGACCTTCGCATTACAAAACCAACACACTACCTACTAGGCTATACCCTAGCTTAGTATATACCTGGGTATACCTTAGTTACCTGAATCTACGAAAATGAAAAATCTTAGATAGAGGATTGTGCGAAAAGCCAACAACCCTTCCACAGTAAGGAAAAAAAATTTTAAGGAATCTGAAGGTGAAGGCCCAATTTGGGCCATTGTACAATAGAATAGAATTTCAAGAAAATTATTTCTACTACGAACAAAGGAGAGCTATCGACTTTAAAATTTTAACAAAGCAATGTGATTAAGATGCTGATAAGCAGATTCAAAATCATCCAAAATCTTCCACTTTCTTTGCCACCTCCCATACAAATGCCATAAGTTCAGACAAAAGTTGTTCAATTTCCTCGAAAATTATGAGAGGGCTTTACGCCCAATCATAATTCTGTTTTTTTTTTTTTTTAATTTTCGCTGTAGCGGAAAATGTGGTTGCTAAATAGACATCTTGAGAACAAGAACATTGCTACGAATGTGATGGGAATTTTTTTTATGTTGACTTTTCTATATTAAATTATTTTATTATTTTTGACTACAATGTCGCGGGTTTGACCTCGCAAATAGTGTGCCACGAGACTAAGATGTTTTTAATTTTCTCACACTTTTTATCGATAAAATTTTGGGAAATTCGGATGCGTACACCTTGTCATGCACCCAATAATTGGCGTCATCGTTGCTGAAATTTCGGACAACAATTGGCAGCACTGCAATATTCGTAAAACAAGTTTTGTGGAAAGTAAATTTTTATGTTAAAGTGCGAAGTGAGTCAAATACATGCTTAGGAGTACGCAATGATTACCGCAGGATGGGTACAGATGATCATTCACAGGAAGCCTTTTAGGAAGTTGAGGTACCAAACTGATGAGGGGTTAAGGTACTACAACGTCACCGCGGGAGTCTCACAAGGGTCTGTACTAGGTCCTCTCCTGTGGAATATTATGTACGATGGAGTTCTTCGACTATCGTTGCCGCAAGGAGTAAAATTAATCGGATTCGCTGACGACATCGCTGTTGTTACCGTGGCTAAGCACATCCACGAAATAGAGTCAGCAACAAATGAAGCCGTATCACAAATTAGAGACTGGCTAGAGTCCGCTGGCTTGGAATTAGCTGATCACAAAACGGAGGCTGTTCTAATAACAAGCCGAAAGAAAATTGAATACGTGAACATTCAGGTCGGCAGTCAAATCATCAGATCCAAGGAGGCAATTCAATACCTAGGAGTTATGCTCGATAACAGATTAAAATTTAAAGTTCACGTGGACTTCGCGAGCAAAAAGGCGTCACAAATGCAGGCAGCCCTCTCCCGAATACTGCCAAACATTGGTGGACCAGGATATGCCAGAAGGATACTACTTTCGAGAGTAGTCAGCTCAGTTCTTCTATATGCTGCTCCGGTTTGGGCGGCGGCGCTAGCAACAAAGGAAACAAGGAAGAAGATGTCATCAATATATAGAATCTGCGCGATAAGAACAATCAGCGGTTTCCGAACAATATCCAGCAGCCTGTGTCATAGCCGGAATGATCCCCATTGACATTCTCGCAAATGAAATGCTAAGGATATATGAAAGAAGATCCTCGATTCAACAAGAGGCAGCTGTTACGAGGAAAATAAAAGAAGAGGAAAAGGCAACATCAATAGCTATGTGGCAAGCCAGATGGGACAACGCTACAAAAGGCAGATGGACCTATAAGCTAATTCCCAAAATTGAGGTCTGGACAAAGCGGGTGTATGGGGACTGTAACTACCACATCACGCAGTTCCTATCAGGTCACGGCGGCTACCGCAAATACCTACATAGGTTCGGACACGATGATTCGCCTCTTTGTCCAAATTGCCCAGATCAAGAAGAAGACACAGAGCACGCGGTTTTCAACTGCAGTCGCTTCGGAGAATGGAGAAATAATATTCCGAGTCCACCATTCATCATTGACTATATGATGGAATCAGAGGAAAATTGGATGGAAATTTACACACTCGTAACGAATGTGCAAAAGGATCTTCGGAGAATCGAGAGAGAAAGGAGAGCAGAAGCAATATAAGGAGCACAGCATAAAATGCTAGCCAGCCCCGCGAAGTAATACCTAACGGCAGTCCCGCGGGGAGAGTGGTTGAAGTCTGTGTGCGGGGGTGTGGTTTAGTACGCAGGCACATATCGGCTGACAGTTCTCTGTTAGGATCAGGTATGTGAATCGTGCATGCCAATGGCACGGGCTATTGGTATCTAACGAAGATTCCACACCTCCCTGGCGTAACCAGAAAAAAAAAAAAAGGAAGCCTTTTTGAAGTGGATATCAAACCAACTGACGTAAAATGGGCCTCAAAGTTTATATTGATTAAATTCTTCTTCGCAGAATATTGAGGGTTCGTGTTGAACTCTAATTTTACATTCGAAATTCTTCTTCTTCTTCAGAAGAGTAAACAATCCACCCCAAATGACGAAGCAGTCTAGCTTGAGCTGGAGAACTACCATAAAAGCGAAGAAAGATTTATCAAGCGACTTGAAATCTGTAAGGAACATTCAATCTTTTTCACAGCTATTTTGTTTTTCAGTTGTGCAGTGAAGGGTATCCGTTTAAATTTTTAATTAAGTCTTAAATTTAAACAACGAGAAATATTGTACAATATGAAAATTTCACGAATTTGCGTACACCAAAAACCTATTATTGAAAGCTTCGGTAAATAGGGTAAATTTATCCTGAAAAGTGTTACGCATAAAATTACATGACCAACAAATTATTTTCGAGCTGAAATTTTGTTCTGATGAAGCAATAAATCAATTGTGTTTAGAAAAGCGATTATATTGTAGTATGCATACAAATCGTACATGTTAAAGGGCATTAAGCCCGAGTAAGCGTTTCGTGTGGGAGAGGTGGTCCTTAATATAAATTTCATGATCTGTAATTACGAAGCAATTGAATTATGCTGTTAATTAGTCATGTAATCACAATACCACAAACAGAAATAGTGTGTACCTAATCTAATGTTTAACAGCCGCCAGAACGAATCTATTCAGGAAAGCAATAACAAAATTATCATACGCTTATTATCCACCGCTGGGCGTGAGCGTGCTTGCGTGTATCTGAATATGTGTGTGTGTGTGTAAGCCAAAAACCGCTCGTACTCCACACTCATCAAACTGTCCATAAATTTTAATTATTCACGCATATGAAGCCATGCCGAAATACTACAAAGCAAAGGGATAATTTAATCAGTTAAACTTAATCATGACTAACATCAATATTTATTTTCATATCATGTATCATAACTCAATGTTTGCGAGGTTTGGCGAATGTGCTTGGGGAGGAAATTTGGTAGACAGATATGTAGGTAGGCAGGCAGGTTAGGTAAGACATTCGCCGCACGTCTTAAGCTCAGATGATGGAACTCATTATCTCGGCTTTACCAGATTCTCATATTGTTCGCTTGTATTAGACATTCACACTTCTGCCAGAATCGAGAACGTCCTTCCCGAAACAAAACGATGTTGATGATGGTGATGGCGTCTAACCAGAATGGAAGGGGATATTGAATGTAGGCATATGTTTCGGTAATTACCATATCCGATTACGCAAATTTCAAAAGTGGATTCACTGGATTAAGGGTGGCTGGGTGGAGGTAAGATCCTGGCTGATGGATTTTGTGATGTTATAGACGTTGTCAAATTGCTGCAATCCTTGTTTGTATAGCCTACCTAAGATATCTTCAAAGTTCTTGAGAACAGTCTCAAGGATCATAACATACATGTGGTTATCGCTTAATGGAAGTCCTTGAATCGAGCACTGCAAGAAATGAGTTAATGTTATTTAACTTCGACATATATGCACAAAGCTCTGGCTCGATCCTAATTAAAACTAACAATCCGTTGTTTTCGTTTGATTTTAATCTTTCAAGAGATTGAGAACGGCATTAACTGCCGAGTAAATAGAAATAGTGAAAGTTTCAAACACTCAGCACTCGTGAAAACTATTTCGAATTCACTTTTCGGTTGATTGCATCGTAACGAAAGCTACCATAATAGCTTGCTTCATTCCATTGCAACGCTTCAAATAGACACACACAATGTTTATATTACTCAAATTAAACAGACAAGTCAGTTTATATACCAAGATGCTTTCAATTCTATAACGCGTCTTAACTATAAATATAGGTGGAATAGATATTATATAAGTATACTTAGGTTCTAGTCTCTAAGACTGAAAGATACGATGCTCGTGTACGGTACACTCAAGACGATTCGAGAAAATTAATGAGAAAAGTTTTCTAACATGTGGATGAACGGATCAAGTGTAAATGCAGACTTTGCGCGCTTTTGAATTTCGGCACAAAAACCGATGAACTGAAGGATAATTTTTGGCAAGCGGATGATGATGGACTTGAATGTACTTAGTTTTATTTACTTAGGAAGTAATTTGAGAATTTTTTTTTATAAATTAAAATGGAAAAAAAATTGAATTCAAAATTAATTTTATTTGCAGGATGAACTAAGACATCATTTAGCCAAGCAAAAGTATTCTCCAAAGTTATGAAACATTTGGCAAATGTCGAGTTCTAATCTCTAATCTAATCTAATCTATAATCGCAATACAGCCCAAATCGGCCTTGTCCTTCTGACCTTGAGGTTTTTTAAAATTTTAATTATTTATTGTGGAGGAGTGGTTAGCTCTTGGCACAACCCGCTATCTACGAATATCTTATTTACCAAGATTGAAGTGACCAAGGTATACAAAAGCAGCCACAGTGCTGAAATTATGCGTCGATCGGGATTTGAACTCACGAACTTCGCATTGTAGACCAATACTCTAATAGGCTAAACTCTAGCTGTCTAAACGCTGATTTCGGTAAGTCTAAATATGAAAAGTGGCAATTACCCTTAGGTTTTGTATTTGTAGAAAGGAGCTCATCTTTTTCGGAGCATTTCAAATTTAGAGGCTACAGCTTTATTATCTTTAAGGAAGATGCACTACTGATTATGCTGTTAGGTATGCCTTAAAATGTTGTGTCAACATACTTCAGTGATGAAGAATAGAAATGAGACGGTGTTATCTTGAGGGACGCCAATTCATAAAATAATGGTAATATCACCAAATAAAATGTTGTGCAGAAAAGAGAAGTTTACGATGAGCCATTTTGCCATTTTGTAGTGAGTCCTACTGTTACTAACAGATTTTACGAGTTCAGAATAAAGCTCGATTAATTACCAACTTGTATTTCACAATTGAATAATTAAATTTTTAGAGCTTGTTCCTTTCAATCCATTATCTAATACTCCCTTACCAAAAATCCTGCATTACTTATTTACAAAATATAACGAAAGCTTACCACACAAATCCCATATAATTACGATAATTTTCAACATAAATCGAAATGTTAAGCAGTACGCGTAATATGGATGAAAACAAGCATACCCATAATTTATAAACCATCATTTCAGGAGGGGGTGGTAATTACTACTTCATTTGACAGTTAATTAAAAACAAATCCTTTTTCCTTAATTCCCTCCCTAAAGCAGCAGCTTGAACGAATTTCACTTTTCGCTCTCTCGAATGATTGAAAGCATCAGTAGCATCCTGTACAGAAGTTTCATATACTGCGAAAACTTAACATTGTGTTTATTTTCATCTTTACGAAAACTTTCGAGTTTAATGCTACATATTTATGTACAACAAAAAGTTATAGACAAAATACGAAAGAGAAATTCTTAGCTACATGTTTTATTGCGAAGAAAATCCTTTTTCTCTTCGGATTTTGTTGTTTCAACCTCGAAGCCATTTTCTTCCTATTTTGCTCTTAATGAGTTTTCTACTATTCGTTTTCGCCGTATTTTATGTATTTTGATATTTTATTTTAGAATTAACAAACGAATGGTTTTTTCTTCGCTTACGGGCGCAGCAAGTTACATTGAAATAAAATTTAAAACTTCTTGTTTTTGTACTATAGATAGACAAAATGAAAATAAGCTAATTTATATGGGATTTGGTTCATTATTAAAAAGATCGATGGGTAATATTTTTTGAGCAAAATTTAAAGGTTCAAAAGAAAATTCCAATAGGTAGGTGTATATTCTAGCTAGCTAGTTATTAATATTTTCGTAATTAAATTATTCCACGTTAGTTTATTAATAGACCTTTCTTCTATCCAATTTAGAACTTGGTTTTGATAATTTTCGTATTTATATAAAAATAGAGAATTAAGTGGAGCCTGAAGATTGTAATGAAAGGCATGTTTTAGCTGCCAATACAATCGAGTTTGTATCTTCAATCGTTTAGAATATAACCTTGTATACCACTTTTAAATAATTGATATAGTTAGCTCCAAAAGGATAAACTGGTTTGGTGCTTATTGATAGAAAGGACGCATCATTTTCCTTATATGTTGGCTTTATAATCTGCCTGAAAATATGAAATTTAATTTAAACAAAACTTATAAAATGGCCCTCAAGATACACATTGCCTTGCTCAATTGTATAAAAATATTTTATAATGTTGACACTTTATTATTAGTACTATTACTTCATTACTAGGATAATAAAGTAAAATGCGTTTCAACTAATTCGATATAAAACTGTTATAGCTTCTATTGACTTCCTTGAATATTAAAAAAAATTGGAAGTACTCGGCAATGACTTTTCCTACTTCCATGGTGGAAGTAGTGCGAAACAAAGCGCCCCATTTCTTCACTCCAAACTTCTCCACATACATGCACACAAGTATTCCCTCAAGCTTTGACCTTCGCGTACAGACTGGAATGCATTAAATCACTTAGTGTACAGGCCTAGTTCTAAGAAGGTTGTAGTTCCTTGGAGCACCAACCTTCACAGATCTTGAATCTAACGCATTATGTCGAACTTTGCTGAAGAACTCGAAACCTTTGTGATAAATAAGGAGCTCTGAACGTCGATCGGAAAGCAAAATGGAGGTTCAGAGAAGTGGCATAATATTATAGCTGAAAGAAAAAATTACCTTTCAAATACAATGGCCACTCGAAACACAAAAACAACGTTTGGCCGTTTCTAATTCTCAACAAAAGTCATCAATTTAAGGGCTATAATAATTCGGCATAACAAGAAACTGCAAACTTTCGTGAACTTATGTCTCCGACGCATCTTAGGGATATTTTGGCCAGAGGTGATCCCCAACGACCAATTTTGGAATACGATTCGATAGACTAAAGTAGGCACTCAGATTCAAAGGTGAAAATGGCAGTGGATCGGTCATACTTTGAGGACACTAGAGCAAAACATCGCAGTACAAGCTATGCACTATAATCCTCAAGGAAAATGTTGGGTTGATCGAGCAGTTGAGCAGGAGGCCAGAGGAATAGCTGAGTCCTGGCGATAATTAATGGCCGATGCTTAGGATCGCGTTTTTTGGTAGATAACTGTTTTTGTCCTAAGCCACTATAGGGAATCTTGTTAGGAAATTGGTCGATTGATTGATATGTTTATACTCTAGATGAAATCTGAGAGTATATTGTGTTTGCCTTACCGTTTGTAACGCTAAGAAATAATGCTCGCACAGAGCCGCTTAGGGTACAGAAATATTTGTTGTCGCTCAAAAACTTCGATTCCGAGTTGCTGTCTGTCCGTCTGTCTGTTTGTCTACAGCATAGCTCTCGAATGCTTTGAGTTTGTGAACGGGCCACATCCCCCCACTCCTTCTACCCCCTCCCATATAAATTTCACGAAATATCGAAATTTTCAGAAATTGATCTTTCTTTGAAACTATTTAAGCTATCAACTTGAAATTTGAGTTAAAGTATTATGATATAGATGTCATTAACATGAATATTGATTCGATCCCGATACACCTTCTACCCCCTCCCATATAAATGCATAATTTTGAAAAATGTAGTTTTTCGATTTTCATTGAAATTTGCAAAGTTATAAGAATGAATTTTTGCCAGAATTAATTACTTTATTATTTTAATAATAAAGTATTGTGATCGACTTGGGAAAAAAAAAAATTTGCTACCCTGAAATTTTTTTTTTTCGCGTTTCATGACTAAATTAGCCTAAAAAAGCAAAAAAAAAAATCCGTCTGTCTGTACGCCGTACGCCGACGTGTACGCTCAGCGCACATTAACTCCCAAACCCTTCAAGATAGAAAGTTCATTTTTGGAGAGATTGTAGGTAGTTGCGGATCTCAGGCGGATACCCATTTTGGGGGGTGTACGGGTTCAGGGGGAGGCAGGGGGAGCGCTTAAACCGAAAAATACGAATTCAAATATCTCAACCATGGTTACAGCTAGGAAGCTAAAAATCAACACACATATAGAGGAGTTTGTGGGAAAACTTTTAAAAATAATTTAATTTTTTTATCCATTGGGTTGCGAAAAGGGGGGGCTAAGAACCAATTGGCGGCCGAATTTTTTTTTCAAATGATTATATCTTCGAAATTACTACTCATAAAAAATTGATATTTTGAGACCATTAAGATGGCATCAAGATCTACTAGAATCAGTTTAGATAGAAGCTAATTCTTGTAAGGGGGAGGGTCAGGGGGGGTGCAAGGAAAAACACTTAAAAATTAATATCTCGACTGTCTCTTAAGCTATGTAATTGAAACTTGAAACGAATACTAAGCTTTACTAGTGGCATATGAAAAAAATATAACATATGGACATAATAGTAGTGGGGGGAAATGGGGAGCATTTAAAAAATGGCGCACTTTCCAAAACTACAAATCACCAAATCTCAAAATTGAGTACACATATCAAATTGAAAATTTGTCAGATTGTAGAGCTATATAGTCTTTAATTTTGGTAAAAAATTTAAGTTGGGGGGTGTAAGGGGAGGGAGGTGGAAAGCGAAAATGTTGAAAATTTTGAGTGATTTTTTTATGGCTCTGGTAAAAGATACAAAGTTGGAATTTTGCACGTCGACACATCTATTTAATGTACATAGAAAAAAAATAATAATTTGTTCCAAAATTGTTATGCACCGAAGTGGGGGTCTAACGTGCACAAAGTGTTTCATGTGCAATGAAAAAAACACATAAACTGAAAATTTTTGAATGAAATTTTTAGGTACAAACTTGAAAATTTGCGAAATGCATTTAAAAAAAATTCCCAAGAGTTTAAAATATTAACTGGTCGAATATCTTTAAAACTTCTACCCCCTCCCATACAAAAATTTTTTTCGACCATTTCTAAGAAATCAATTATCACTTAACTATTAAATGCTATCAATTTGAAATTTTGCACAAGAACTTACAAAAATAATTGAAATAAAATTACGTTAAAAGTTTTGAGATAGCACTTGCCCTTTTACCCCCTCCCACACAAAAGTATGATTTCGACCAATTTCATTAAATCAACTAATAACTAACAAATTAAAAGCTACAAACTTGAAATTTTGTACAAGCACCTCACAAAAAAAAAGAAATAAAACTGCATCACAAATTTTACGATTCCCTTACCTCCTCTACCCCCTCCCATACAAATGTTTGGTTTCGTGAATTTAAAATTCACCGAATCCAATGAAAATTCTATGCAATTTCGTCTATGAAACTGACATTCTATACACAGAATATTGGATTTGGTTCAAGCAATCAATTAAGAAACTATTAACATCCACCCACCCTTACTATCACCCTCCCCCCTCCCTTCATGAAAACTCAAACTTGCATAAATAAACCAATGAAATATGGAGCTTTTGAACGTTTCCGGAAAGTGTTAAATTGAGAACTGCCCTGCCCAAGAAGCTCCTTTCACTTAGTCTTCCCTAACCCTTCTAACCTGCATATTGACTTTCTACGCATGCGCATTTTGTCCCAAAAATAATAATGTTTCGCCCGACTTGTTGGCAGTTTATTTTATTATAATTTCAATCAGCATTGAAAAAATTATCAACTTCAACTCACTCCTTCTACCCACTCCCATACAAATTTCACGAAATTTTGAAATTTAAATTATTTTTTTTTCTTCGGAGCTATTACAGCTATCAGCTTGATATTTTGCATAAAGTATAAAAATAGAAATAGCAATAACGAGAAAAAAATGTGTTTTGATCCGTACACTCCTTCTACCCCCTCCCATACAAATGTGTAATTTTTGTTAAGTCCATTATATCGATTTCCATTAAAACTAGAAAAAGTATAAACTTAAAATTTTGGCAGAATTTATATTTTAATATTTGCAATAAATGCTAAAAAAAATTATCAGCTCCTCTTTACTGTTTCTACCCCCTCCCATACAAATTTCTGTATTATAACTTCAAGAAAAGTATTTCTCCTTCGAATATATTAGAACTATCGAATTTGCAATTGAATCAAAGCGTGGTAATAAGGATGATGATAAGCAATTTCAAAATCATCTTAAACGCTCCACTTCCTCTGCCACCTCCCACACAAATACTTCAATTTCAGGAAAACTATGTTCAATTGAAAATAATGAAAGTTGCAAACCTTAAATTCAGCACGAATTATTTTGCATACCACATTAGGTGTCATATCCAAAAAATGAAAACCTTCCTCCTCTGCTTTTACCACCTCCCATGCAAAAGCCACTATTAATTATTTAAAAGAATTGGAGGTGACATATTTTCCGGTTAATTGAACTCTTTCTCATTTCATCTAGAGTATCATATGATTGGGCTTTATGCCCAAGCATAATTCTTTTATGTTTTTATACTCTAGATGAAATCTGAGAGTATTATAAGTTTGCCACAAAGTTTGTAACGCCAAGAAATAAGGCTCGGAGAAAAAAATGAATGATACAGAAGTTCATATAATCACTCAAAAATCTCAAAACCGGATGTCCGTCCGTCCGTCCGTCCGTCTGTCTGTCTGTCCGTCCGTCCGTGTCCTCTGTAGCTTGAGAACGCGTTGAGCTAGAAAGTTCAAATTTTGTATACGTCGTTTTTAACAAAAAAATAAGGTCAAGTTCGTGAACGAGCCAAATCGCTCCACCCCTTCTACCCCCTCCCATACAAAATGATACAATTTCGCAATCTGACTATAAACGGATGTGCTCGAAAAGTAAAAATTACATTGATCTGAAATTTGGAATGTAATACATTTATGATGATTCCAATCTACTCAATAAAAATAATTTTTGTCTTCCCTCTCCTTCCACCACCTCCCAAACAAACTGCATTTTTTCATGAAATGCTCTAAACCAATTTACTCAGTGCGTATAATAGTTATCGAGCTGAAATTGCGCACGAAATATTTATTTAAAGTTATTAGTAAGACCAAAAAAAATGAAACGATTAGCTGTACACCTTCTACCCCCTCCCATACAAAATGATACAATTTCGTAATTTCACAATAAACGGATTTGCTCGAAAAATATAAATGCTATTGATCTGAAATTTGGAATATATTACTTTTATGATGATATAAATCTGCTGTACAAAAGTTATTTGAGTCCTCTCCTTCCTTCTACCACCTCCCACACAAACTGCACTTTTTCATGAAATGCTCTAAGCAAATTTACTCAGTGCGTATAAAATTGATCGAGCTGAAATTGTCCACTAAACATTTATTTAGAATTGTTAGTACAACCGAAAAAAATTTAGACGATTGGCTTTACCCCTTCTACCCCCTCACATACAAAGTGACACAATTTCACAACTTTATAAAAAGTCGATTTTCCTGAAAAGTATGAATGCTACTCATCTGCAATTTAAAACATGTCAAAAGCATGATGTTTATAGTTATTTCTGAAAAGTCATTAAAAACTTGCCCCTCCTTCTATCACCTTCCATACAAACTGCCCTACTTCACTACATCCAATACACTAATTTTCTCAGTACCTATTAAATTTTTATATCCTAAATTTTGCATAAAACATTTTGATAGCAACCTTAGCGTCATGTGAAAAAATTAGTTCAATGTCGTCACCCCTCTACCACTTCCCCTAGAAAACTTCTTAAGATATAAAAATTTCTCTTTCATCTAGAGTATCGCACGATTGGGCTTTCTGCCCAATCGTACTCCTGTTATGTTTTAAATCTGATTTCATCCAGTCATCATTCAGAAAACGTTTTTGGTATCGTTTCGACTTAAACTAAGCGAGAATAACTATCCCCCATTCCCAGAGTGGGATTATGTAACTCTAATCAAGTATCTTGAGTTGTTTCTGAAACTCGTTTCGAGTTCATTTTGATGTCAATCATGACAATGCTTCTTTGGCGTAGTGGGCAGCGTACTTGCTTCACAGTCAATAGGTCGTGGGTTCGATTCCAACTCTAGACAGTGGAATTTTTGAAGTATGTGAACACAAAGCTGCGAGTTTTTGACGCATGTTTTTAATCCGTGTTGTTATATGGTTGTGCTACAAAGAGAGTGACTGTTCGACTTACCAAGAAACTGAAAACATTCGTGAACCGTGACTTCGACGCATTTTAGGAATATTCAGGCCAGAAGTGACCTCGAACGACGAACTTTGGAGTAAACCTGGACAAACTAAAACAGGTATTGAGCTTAAAATGCGGAAGTGGCAGTGGATCGGTTATACTTTGAGGAAGCCAGAGCGAAACATCGCCAAACAGGCTCTGGATTGTAATCCTTAAGGAAGACGTCAGGTTGGTCGACCATGGAAGCGAGCAGATGAGCAGGAGGCCAGAGGAATAATCAAGTCCTGGCAACAGCAAAAGGCCGATGATCAGGATCGCGCCTTATAGAAGGGAGTTGTTTTTTTTTCCTATGCCCCTATAGCGGGTCTTAATAGGAATTTGATTGATTGATTGATTGATGGAAATTTGGGTGGGGAAGAGACGGAAATGACGATGAACATGAATGCTGGAGGTTTTACCCGTTGGGGAAAAAATTAGCAGGCAATTCATTCCAAATTCTGGATATTCAAGAATGAAATGATCGCCTAAATTTCACTGTTCGGGAAGATAAAAGTTTATCAGTGTTTTCGTGCACATGGAAGTAGCGGTAGTAAATGCAGAGTACTCCAACATTTTTACGATCCTCGAGTGAGTTAATAGAAGCCGTAACAATTTCATCTACAATAAGTCAGAACGCATATTCATGATTACAATGTGGCTTGTGTGTGTTTTGGGTGCCCCAGCCAAAACATGTAAGTTGTACTCTAAGCGAGATCGAAAGTAGTTAAGCTGTGAGGCTTACAGTATTTTTTGCATTTGTGAAGAATACCTAGGCATTTGAAAGCATCAAGGACCACCTTAAGGATGTGTTTGCTCCAGTCGAGGTGGTTATTGAGCTTTGTGCCTAAAAGAATAAAATCTTCGGAAGAACAAAGTTGCACGATATAAAAGCCACATTAGAAGATGACGTCAGAACATAACGTTTAAGGGAAAGGTGACAGGTCCGAGTTTTAGCCACATTGAACTCCACTCTATTTTTCCTGCCCCATTCCATGATTAAGCTTATATCTGAGTCATGCTTCCAATCGCAGGGAGCTATTTCGTAATTCCCTGCGATTGGAAGTAATAGAACGCTTGTTTGATTTGGCAGTAGAATTAAATTTGTAGATGTTCTCTAAACTACTCTCAGCCACAAAGCTATGAATCGGATTGAGATTAGAATCCAAAAGTTCTTTCATAAATACCATGAACAAAATGGGTGATAAGACAAAACCCAGAGGGACACCGGAATCGATTGAAAAGAGAAAGAAGTAATTCTATGTAATATATACAACTCATATAGTGCGATTGGACAAGAAAATCTCGATCCTTTGGATGAAGGAATCAGCAAAGCCAATGGCCGCGAGCTTAATAAGAAGATTTCAAACTCTCTCAAAAGCTTTTGCAATGTCAAGTGGAAGAACTTGACCTTCTCAGTATTTGTGCAAGCAGGAGTTCCACGGTTCCGCAAGATAGACCAAGAGATCTTCCGTCGATTTTACAGAACGGAAGCCTTATTCGCGTTCATGGAATAATTGTTTATCTTCCAGATATTGGACGATCTAATGATTGACAGCACTTTCCATTACTGAAGTAATGGCTATCGAGCGATAGTTATCGGGGTCGCTTTGCTTCGAAATGGGCAGAACATTCGTATCTTTGCGAAAATGATGCGTAGGCATAAAACAACAAGATGGTGTTGCGATAGGAGCGGTTTCTTTTGAAGGTGATAGTGACTTTCTTGCGAAGCTTGCGGTACGGTCAGTACCTACGAACGCTGTTGTTGATGGAGAGATGAATATTGTTGACCGTTTTGACAAATTACCAGGCAGATTTTGAGTTTTTTGGTCTCTGGAAAATCTTCCATCGAAGTTGTAATCAAATTTAACATGTTTGAGAATAGAATTACAGAAATTTTTATTTTAATAAAAATTTCTCTGTTAGCTGAAGTTTGATGATTCTTACAAGTTTGAAACGACTGTTCTTCGCCAGAATTGCAGTAACACATGTATTTGTGAATCAAGAGTCCTTCGACAATCGGACTCTCTTACGACTGGAAGGTAGGCAGAGTTTCGTACCTTTTACGAAAGTCTCGGTGACAAGTTAACATGCTTCTTCGCAGTCATTGGAACCAACGTATAAACGTGCGTATTCCATAATCTTCGAGTATAATATGAATAACATAGCCTTCTTCAGTACAAATTTTCATGATCCCTGCACACTGTTATCACAATTTGATCCTTGAATATTGCTGTACCATCTGGAGTCCAACATACAGTGGCTCACATCTTATTTCGTGCAGCTCCAAACTTGAAATTTGTTACGCTGTTACTGGAAAACTATGCAAAATTTTGACAATGCTATGTTTTAAACAAATGTTTATTGTTTAAGTTAGGAACTTCAAGGATAACACAATTGTTGTTGGTAATACTTAATTAACAAAAGTTATGAAAATAATACTTAATTATTTCATGCACTTAAGCTTAGGCCTTAATTTATAGAAAAAAGTTAAGTTTTATACAAAATTCAGTATTTGGTTTGGTAGCACTTTGCATTTATTACATCTTTAAGTCTCTTTGGCATAAAGTCCACAAGTTTTTGCGTAGTTTCTGGGTAATTTTCGTCCACTCCTCCAAAATAGTTTTTCCAATTGTTCCTTGTTGGAAATATTATGTTTCCGAATATTATTTTCCAAAATTGCCCATAAATTTTCTATTAAATTCATATCCGGACTCTGTGGAGGCGGGGACATAACATGCGGGAAGTTCCAAATCAGCCAAGATTGCACAATCCCAGAATTATGCTTAGGTTTATTGTCTTGGTAGAAACGGAATATGTTTGGAATTTCAAGATTCACAGCACTCTGGAGCAATTTTTTTTTCAAAATGATGCGGTACATGGTTTTGTCCATGTTACCTTCAATGAACTCCAAATTTCAAATCCCGGCTGCCGACATACAGGCCCAAACCATTACGCTTCCGCCGCTATGCTTCACTGTAACTTTTAAATTTTCTTTTTAAAGCTCAGTATTAGGTTTCCGCCATACGTATGCCATGCCATCAGAGCCAAAGATAGTAAATTTAGACTCGTCTGAGAATATGACGCTGTTCTAGAAGTCCGAATTTTTGTTGGCGTGCTCTCTAGCAAAGGCAAAGCAACTCAGCTGGTTTTTTCTGCTTATGAATGGCTTTTTTCTAGCTACTCGACCATTGAAGTTGGGGTCTTGGAGCACGCGGCGGACAGTTTCTGGACTGCATGACTTACCTAGTCCTTACTGTATCTCTGCGACTAATTTTGGAGCCGTTAACTTTGAGTTCGCCTTGATTTTACGTACAATAAATCGATCGTCAGACGAGTTGAATGTTTTGTTTAGCGCGCTTCTGCCCTTATCTTGAAAACGATTGTCATGAACGAAGCGTTCAATGATACTCTGCACTGTGGTGGGATTCAAATCAATAAATTGAGCAATTTGCCGCTGGGATAGTCCGTTCTTGAAATGACTTATCACTAATTCTCGCTGCTCAATTATCGTGCGACGACCCATTTTTTTAAAAAGCACTTCTTGTCCTTGTCACGTAAAATATCACACTAAATATTGACTACAGCTAATTGCCAATTCTTCTAAAAAAGTAAAGAAAAAGAAAGAAGAAAATTATACGGCGCGACACGATCGAACAGAAGTGGAGAAAAGTATCTGCATGAAATAAGCTGTGGCCTGCGTTTCTGCTGCGCCATCGGACTTTTCAGCCTCAAGAGTGTCAGAATTTATTTTTGTAAGGTTTTTTTTCTTTATTGTAATCAATAAGCATGTTTTTCTATATCTGCATTCAAAATTTCATGATTTCTAATTAGTTTTTGAGATACAGTGTTCTATAGTTTAAAAATAGCACTGCACGAAATAAGCTGTGAGCCACTGTATAATATTCATATTGCTCGTGTTTGTTGTTTGCGCTACGTAATTTTAATTTAGCGTTTGTATTACCTAGTTACTCGTATAATGACATATGTCCTCTAATTGGGTTACAAATTCTCTCCATCTGTGGAGACATATTTTGCATAATGTTTGTGAAAGTTATTCTTACATATCATATTAAATCTCCTGCACTTCTTACTTTCTTTTTTTTTAATTACGGGTGACAACAAGATTGGTTAGACAGAAGTGTCTTCTATTTCAAGAGGCTCGTAAATCAAATTATGGCCTTAATGAGCCAATTACGAGATGTGCGCTGATATTTAATTCTTTTGGTGACAAAATTGATCTTACATTAAATAGAGATATTTTTAAGAGATTTTTGCGAATCTCTTTATTCTTTCGAATTACTTTTTATTTCTTAATTTTCAGTTTTCTGTAGCCTGTAAATTTATTATATTAGGCGATAAATAAATCAATTTGTAAAATAATTTAATAATTTTTCTACGAATCTGCCAAAGCTATCGAAATTTCGAAGATACTTTAATAATGCGAATGTCATTAACGTCAAAAAATTTCACTATACTGCTTTTACTCCCTCCCATACAAATGCCTAATTTTGGTAAAAGCATTATATCGGATATATATTTGCCGCAATTTATCCCTTAATAATTGCAATAAATGCTAAAAAAATATCAACTTCTTCAACTCGCGTCAGTGAACTTAGCAAGTGCACAAGTGTCTCTGAAGTGATCGATTACAGTTCTCAGTACCTCTTATTGAAAAGTGTTTCGTACTATAAAACCATTGCAAGTGAACAAAACACGCGAATAATTCAAACGCAAAAATCGAACAAGCGGAGCCGGGAGGCTTCCCCGGTCGAAATGTTTCTTCGGGACAAAATAAAAATTCCGAGATCGGATCTCGCCAATACGATAAGTGAAAACCGCTACCAAATCCTAGACACGCCAGAAAACACCAACGAAAGTGAAATGCAGACTAATGCCGAACAAACTTCAACGCCTAAACAGGCAAAAAAGGTACGAATTCCTCCAATAACCTTCCCTGAACTACAACGTGAAACGATATCAATCATGGCAGAGCTAAAAATCGAAAACTACAATACTAAGCTGATGTCAGTTGGTTTAAGAATCTTCTTGGACTCGTCGGAAGATTACGAAAAGCTTCATGTTCACCTCGTATCGAAAAAAGTAAAATTTTTCACACACCCCTGGTCTGACAAGAGACCCGTTAAAATTGTCCTATCTGGACTGCACCAAATGCCCACTGAAAAATTGGCTAAATACTTGAAAAAAGTTCACGACCTCAACTGCATCGATGTTAAACAATTCAGCTCTGGTATTTCTACTCTCGCAGTAAAACAGGTCCTACACAGTGCCAAAACTGCCAGCTATACGGCCATGGTTCTGCCCATTGCCAACTTCCGCCTAAATGTATGATTTGCAGCTTGGCTCATGTCCACTCCGAGTGCCCACTAAAAGAAGATCAACTAGATATGGTAAAATGTACAAATTGCGGTCTCGAACATTTTTCTAACGACAGACATTGCCGGAATAGACTGCAATGCATAACGATTAAAGAGAAAGCATCAACACGTAACACCCATCAGGGTAAAGCGCCACGACAGGGTTTTAATGTAATTTCAAACCGTGACAAGAACTTTCCGTTGCTGACAAGATCATCAAATACACCATCAAGTATTCTTGTGCAAAAACCTTTATTTAGCAGTATAGCTAGAAACGCACCTGCCTCGTCCTATGCTGCAAACCCCAGCGCCGGCTGTAATCCCAGTCTATTTTCAACAGAAGAGTTGATTGAAATATCAGCAGAGTTAACTAAAAAACTCTCGGAATGCAAGACCAAGCAGGAACAATACAGCGCATTAGTTCAATTAGCCGTTAAATTTTTATAATAGATAAGTTGAACTGTATTAAAGCTCTTCTTTGGAATGCCCAAAGTATTAGAAACAAAAGTATTGAAACTTTTGATTTTGTTATTTCACATAATATTGATTTGATTCTTATCACTGAAACGTGGTTAAATGTAAAAGATAAATTATTTAATTCGAAATATTGTATTTACAGAAACGATAGGAAAGATGCAACTGGCGGCGGTGTTGCTATTTGTGTCAATAAAATTATAAAACACAAGCTTCTACCACCTCTTAACACTAAAATAATTGAAACGATTGCTATTCAAATTACTGACATAAACACCACCATCATTGTTTCTTATTTTCCTGGCACCAAGCTTAATGCCAATAAGCTAAAACTTTTTAATAACGATCTCGAAACATTGATCAGCTTACAAATAAATACATCTTCTGCGGAGACCTTAACGCTATACACAGACAGTGGAATTGTGCCAAAGGTAATCAAGCTGGCAAAATCCTATTTGACCTGATTTGCAATAAACACCTTTTTATTCACACTCCCTCGGAGCCCACATTCCATCCAACAAATGGTAGAGACTCAACTCTAGATCTTGTCATTAGCAACGGCCTGGTGAATATCTCACAGCCTATTACTCTATGGGCCTTATCTTCTCCCCACCTTCCAGTGTCCTTCTCAATTGATGAGGCAACAGAAGTTTTGAAATCGCAGTCAGAAACATTTTGTTTCAATGACACAAACTGGTCTAAATTTCAATCGCTATTAAATAAATCAGTATTAACAACCTCTCTGAACCTAGCTGACATCACTCAGTTTGAACATATAGATGATCTTATTCTTAACTTAAACACTAAAATATGGGATGCGATAGAATCCACCACGCCGAAAAAAGTAATTAACAGGTTGTGGAATCCTGGAATTGACAATGAGACGAAAGAAATTATTCAAGAAAGAAACACGCTTAGACGACAGTGGCAAAGAACCAGAATCGCTTCCACTAAAATCAAAGTTAACTATCTCACCAAGGTTATTTGCGAGAGATTAGCTATGCTACGTAATACCAAATGGAATGCAATGTTGTCTTCCTTAGAAAAAGGTTCACAAAAGATTTGGAAACTAAATAAGCTTTTCAAACAACTTGGAGTGTCGCATATCCCTTCCCTTCTCGACAACGGCAAAAAACTAGTATTTAGTGACGAACAGAAACCTGAATTGATTGCTAACCATTTCCATGCCGCTCATCGCATATCAGCGAATATGGGAAACCCTATAGTTAATGGCGTCGTTCGGGAATCAATCCAAAACATCCCACTAAGTACTGAGCTACCCTTGAACGCTCTGTGCAAACCTAGGGAAATAATAAATATAATAAGAAGACTTAAAAATAACAAAGCACCTTATCCTCAAAAAGCTGCCTAGGAAGTCAATAATTCTATTGAATTTAATCTTTAATGCTTGCTTGAAATTAAACTACTTTCCTTCAGCGTGGAAAAAAGCGGTTATTATACCCATTCTCAAACCGGGTAAAGACCCTACTTGCCCCAATAGTCCAATAAGTTTACTTCCTACCATAAGTAAAGTTTTCGAAAAAGTAGTCCTGAGCCGTGTGCTCAGATTTTTAGAAGACTCAAAGGTTATCCCGAACTTCCAATTTGGTCTTAGGCGGCAGCACTCAACTAGTCACCAACTTTATAGAGTAACCAAATATACTAAAGAAGGAATTCATGAAAAGAAATCGGTTGGATTGATAGCCCTGGACATCGAAAAAGCCTTCGATTCTGTCTGGCACGAAGGGCTTATCCATAAATTAATAAATTTTTCCTGCCCAATGTACCTTATGAAACTAATTCAGTCTTTCTTGTTGAATCGAAGTTATTCGGTTAAAATCAAATCAAGCATGTCCAGTTTCCACGATATTCCTGCGGGCGTCCCACAAGGCTCAAGTCTAAGCCCTACTCTATATAATGTTTTTACTGCAGACGTGCCTACAAATTCAAACTGTGAACTAGCCATGTTTGCGGATAATACATGCCTCTACACAAGAGGCGACAACCCAAACACAATGATCTTAGTGCTCGAATCCTTTTTGGAGCGATTGTACCAATTCTATCACAGATGGAAAATTAAAATTAATACAACCAAAACTAAAGCTATATACTTCACGAGAATAATGAAGCGAATTCATCTGCCAGATCGCGAAATAAATTTTATCGGGCAACTCATCCCATGGTCTTCTAATTTAATTTATCTTGGCGTTACGCTTGACATTAAGCTAACATTTGCTAGCCACATCGAAAACATATGCTTCAAGGTCTCTGGATGCATTCATGCGCTGTACCCTCTTATAAACAGGAAATCCTTCCTTTCTGTGGAAAATAAAATTTTAATTTTTAAACTCATAATTCAATCTATCATCTCCTACGGTGCTCCTATCTGGAGTCAATGCGCTAGCGTTCTCAAAAAGAAACTACAGGTCTGTCAAAATAAATGCTTTAAAATAGCTACGAATAAACCCTTCTACTTCTCTACAAGAATACTACACGCTGATGCTGGTGTTTATAATCTACAGAAACTGGCCGAATCCAGACTCTCCTCATTTTTGTTACGGTCCCAGTTGGTAGAAAACCCGCTAATTTCATCTTTTCTATAACCCATATGTTATCTATACTTTTCCTTTTGTAAGTACAATTTTCAAATTAGTTTCATGATTTTCATTTTTATCTTATTTTAAGTTAGATTGTAAGTTAGTGTGTAAGTTAGGTAGGAGTTAACAAGCAAGGTTTTTATTACATAATTTTTCCTTGGACTGAATTAAAATAATAAACAATGAATTAATTTTAGTAAAAATCTGAATTGGAACTACAGATGCAAAGATGTAAAATCTGATCACTGAAATTGTATAAAAATTGTACGAACTATTTTTAAAAACTGAAATAAATCTAAATCGAAATCTAAAAAAAATCTAAATCTAAGAAAAACATTTCGCATTCGAACATATCGAGCTATCGACTTTAAAATAGGAGCAAAGTATAGTAATTAGGATGTTGATAAGCAGTCTCAAAATTATGCAAACCCTTCCACTTCCTTTACCTACTTCCTTACAAATATCCCAACTTCAGGTAATTTATCTGAAAGTTATGAAAGCTACAAACTTTAAATTTAGTACGAAACATTTTGTATATAACGCTCGGTGTCGATTACTAAAATTACAGACCCTCTACTTCAACCACTTTCCATACAAAATTCTCTTTCACTATGCGAATTTCAGGTGACATATTTTTCAGTACATTAAACCCTTGCTCATTTCATTTAGAGTATTATATGATTAGGCCTTACGCCTAATCATATTTCTGTTATCTTTTATGTCAAAAAAAGGAGAATAAGAAAGATAAGAGTTAAAGTAGCGAATCGGGTTAATTTAAATTGTGAAATTATCCGAAATTATACTTTTTCATACTTTTCTTATTATTCTTATCAAGGACAGTATTGCGACGCTACTATTCTACGAAGCCTATTTTAATCTAATTACTTGGAGAGTATCTAGTTCTAGAGCACATGTAAATTACTTGCATCAAAAAGGACTACGAATGTAGGGAATTGATATTTCTGGACAGCTGGACATCTAGTATTTACTATCACCATAAGCTTGAGGTCCCAAGCAATGGAGATTAATTGATTCTCACCTATTCCAAAGAGAATTTCGCATGACTGATTGAAAAGCGTTGAGACTATTGAATAGAATATATTTGTGAGAGCAGGAAGCATGAAGTTTTATTGGAAAGTAACTTAATAGGATGAATAAAGACGAAAACAAAACGGGGTAAAGTTTCCCTTTTAATGAGTTTTCGCTAGACTAGGACGCAAAGAAAACCCATTAAGCGTCAATCACAGTAGTTGCGCGGAGCCCTCTTGTGAAAGTGTACGATCTAGTAGAGTTTCAGCGGAAAGGACAGTGTCTTTAGAAACACACACACACACACACAAGTAGGAAAGTAATTAAACGGTTGCCTGGCGAAAAACTTGTTAACCTAAAATTGAAAAACGGGAGGAAGACACAGGACAGGACGTTTTCTGTCCATCGTCTTTGACGACGTACAAAGAATGCGCTTCTCTAAACTTTGACACAAATTAAAAACTTTAGATTTGGTTTTTTTTTTTAAGAATTTCAATCCTTTTTGCAAAAGAGGATATTACTAAAAAAATTCCAGTAAGAGGTTATAAAATGCAATTTTACGCTTTTTAAATTCTCTTAATAGAATCTTTACGGCATTTTATTTTTACTTTGAAATTAATTTGATTAGGGCCGACAGGAAAATTGACAACTGGATAGAGATGAATGAAAGAATTTAAATGGAAAATTTTTTGATAATTCGGTTTTCCTTTGCAATTTTTTTTTGTTTAGAAATCTTATGAAAATTGTTGAAATTTGAGTTGAAGAAAGTTGAAATGAAATTGTTTTATTCTGATTTACGCTACACATAACATTACTTAGAATGTGCACTTCTATGCTGATTCTTGTAAAAATTCATCATTCACCAGAAATTTTCATGTCGTTTTTTGTAGTTCTGAAAATTGCGTGCACAGTATCTGTGAGATACTACTACCATTAATGGCACCACAGCCTAAGTCGAGGTTTGGTCTCCTAGCCATCAGGTTCCTTAACATTTTCATTACTTATTGTGGAAGGGTTGTTAGCCCTTCGCACAACCCCCTATCTACGAATTATTCATTTCCGCAAATTGAGGTAACTAAGGTATATCAAGTAGGCAGTGTACTGGAATTGTGCGTCGACTGGGATTTGAACTCACGACTTTCGCATTATAAACCAACACGTTACGCACTAGGTTACACCTTAGCTATCTGTGAGATACATTCTGTAAAACTTTCCTCCGCTGGAAAGAAATCGGATCAATTTTTTTTTTATATTTGTAGTATTGTAACTCATTATGGTGCGAAGTTTGAGCATTACTAAAATCAATTGATTTTGTTAGTTGACTTCAAGTGCATTCGTTTTTACTATGGAAAAAATTGATAAGCAAAGAAATTGCTTAGAATTTTGTTTTCCAACGGAATTTCGTGGGTAAAAACGGTCGAGAGTTGGAGGAACATTTGATGGTTATGGGCGTTTTTTTTCGAAAAATTTGATAGCCCCAACACTTTTATCAACTCTGCTAAGATTGAAAATAATAATCCATAATGATCTTTACTTTGAATCTTAGTTGATGCATAGTTCAAGAACTGTTAATATTTAATATATAGTAATTTTCTGAATTACAAAATTTGTGACCAGATTTTTAAGAAAATTGCTAGAAATTCAAGATGATGAAGATGTTTCAACAGGAATAAAATCCAACTAAAATTCAACTACCTAATCTAATTTTCGGTTAAAATATTAAATCGCTTACTTTTTAACTTAACGAAACTATAATTATTCATTTACCTTTAAATTATTCACATCAATAAAATTAAAGAAAATGTTGACGAAATAAATCTTTCACAAGCAATTACCGACTCCTTTCATTCTACCTTCTCATTTTGCTAATTTTTCAAAGTTAACAATTACCCGACGGGTACAGCATTTTCCACCTTTCGGCGCTTCACGTTTACATCGAGAAGCTCTCATATTTTTCACAATTTTCTTCTCTCTGTCGCAATACAATTTACCGGATGAATTGAAGCTAACAGCCTGTAACCAATTGGACGCACTCGAAAGGAGAAAATCGATTCAATCTGGTAACGCTAAATGGGGAACAGCGGAAAGACTACCTTCAGGCTTTTCAGGCGCACTGCAACCTTTCGTTCTCTTTAATTTGCATTTTACTTGTATTTTAGACGCCACCATAGGCACTACCGCATAGCGATACCCCCGAATAGGCGTACGAACAAGTCCTTTATCACCTATCGAATATTTATCTACAGAACAACAACAAAAGCAATACAATAAGGTAGAAATAAAACCGAGTACCATTACTTATGTAAATGAGTTCCGAAAATGAGATGCAATACAGATCCTGAAGGTAGAAAAAAAAATGAAATTGTATCCTTCGAAGTAGTGTGCTTTGTTCCCGACATCACCAACAATGGCATCAACCTAAGCGAGGTGAAAAAGGGGGTGGATAAATCGTATTCGAAGTCGGGCACAAGAGGCTTCGGAAGGATTACAAAAATTTCGATGGTTTCCGAACATTCAAAACGAAATTTCCAAATCGACGGCTTTTGTTGTTCTTCTTCCTTTGTCTGCGTAAAGAATCTTTGCGTTTAAAGAAAACAACAATTGCTTCGAGTCGTCTCAACATTATAATATAACTTCACACCGTGTCACATTGTCGAGGACCACGTCTTGAAGAATAATGCCAAGGAAATAGGGGAGTTTATGGCGTATTTGTGTACAGTAAAGGCGTTTAGTGAGGGGAGTACTATCTCTTTTCTGAAAGTAGATCGCTTCTTTTTTGCATTCTTTTTTTTCGTCCTTTTCAAGAGTGAAATTGAAAGTTTGTCAATCGTTTAGGGGTTGTTTGAATAGAATTTGATTCGAAGTGAATGAGTGCTTGGGAATTTTGTTTCCGAAAATTTTAGGGTTGGTAAGTACATAATAATTATTAATGAGATGATATTGAAAATGAGATAATTGAAGTTGAGATAACTCGAAGCTCGATCACTTATTATTGTGGTTAATGAAGATGGCATATAAATATTGCAGAAAGAAACTTTCTCGGTCTATTATTGCGTACACGTTTCGGTAAATAAGTCCAATAGCAATAAATGAATGCGGCATCCTGAAATTCGAATTTATTTACTGGTTTCTGATTACTTTCAATGCTTCTTTGCGGTTGACCAGCTCTTGGGACACAGTTTCATAGGACGTTTTCTTTTTCCTTCTTTAATTGTGATCGATTTATTGCCACTTATGAATCCTGACCTGTTCAATTATCTTTCGAATATCATTGTTGGAAATTATGTTTGGCAAGAAGACATTATATCAAGTTTAATATCTCTTGGTCAAGGTAACGTTCTCTGTGTAATGCTATTCTACATGCATTCGCAAGATTAAAAGATAATACCTGTTCCTCAGTAACTAATTGGGTAGTTCCTGATCTGCCTCATCTCGGTTAACTGAGAAAGATGGTGAATCCCCCTCCGGAACTATAGCTCGTCTCCACATTATTAAATACACGAAGTAATTACGAACGTCATCCAATTGTTTGCTTGAAATAAACACAATAGTACGAAGTGTACCCGTAACTTTTGTTTATACACTTTGAGCAAAAGAAAAAAAAAATTGCCAACAATTCAGGCGCAACTTTGTTTTTCTTAGGACAAGTTGAAGATGCAAGGAATGTCAAGGTAGAGGTAGAGATAAGTGAATCATAAAATTTATGATGCAGTTTTATTTTGTGTGTTATTTTATTATTCTAATAATAAAGTATTGTGATCGACACAGAAAAAAAAATTGCTACCCTGAAATTTTGTTTTTTCGCGTTTCATGACTAAATTAGCCTAAAAATGCAAAAAAAAACCGTCCCGCCGTACATGGACCCATATCTCCGAGACCGTTAAAGGTAGAATGTTCGTTTTTGAGCAGATTGTTGACTGGGTAAGTGAGCTCCAATTTCTAAATTTTGGGGAGTGTTACGTAGAAGGGCGAGGCGGGGGCAGGGAAAGAGTCAAAAACTACATTTGCTAATATCTCCACTAGAAATGCAGATAGGAAGCTTAAAATCAGCAGACATATAGAGAGGGTTGTGACACAAACTACAAAAATAAATTAATTTTTTTATCCCTTCGCGTCCGAAAATTGGGTGCTAAGAACCAATTGTTGGCCGAATTGTTTTTTCAAATGATTATATCTTCGAAATTACTTATCATCAAAAATTCATATTTTAGGATCTTTCATACATATATTTCCATCAGAATCAACTTAGAAAGAGGCTAATTATTGCAAGGGGGACTGATGCAGACATTTCGCCGTGTTGGCAAAGTCTTTTACGAATCGACGGTAATATGTCGGTAAGCCTAGGAAGCTGCGCAACTGGTGTTTATCACTCGGAGTAGGCCAATTTTTCACCGCCAGTATCTTTTCCGGATCCGTCTTTACGCCATCAGCTGAAACGATGTGACCCAAGTACTTGATATCTGCACTAAACAAAGTGCACTTTTTTGGACTCAGCTTTAATTTTGCCGCTCGCAGTCGCTGGAAGACTTCCTGAGATTTATTAGATGTTCCTTGAATGTTTTGCCGATAACGATCACATCATCCAGGTAAACGAGACAAGTTTTCCAACTCAGGCCACGCAAAACGAATTCCATTAGTCTTTTCAGATCCAACGTAGAGAACCATTTAGCATCAATCAGGGTGTCCATGATATCGTCGATTCTAGGTAGTAGATAGCTATCCTTTTTCGTAACATCATTCAGTTGCCTGTAGTCCACACAAAAATGGGTACTGCCGTCCTTTTTCTTTACCAGTACCACTGGCGATATCCACGGGCTCTTTGATTCTTCGATGATTCCCTGATGCTCCATAGTTTTGACCATTGAATTGACTTCTCCTTGTTTCGCTAATGATACTTATCTTGGAGGTTGACGTATCGGTGTAGCACTTCCGGTATCTATACAATGCTTCACTAAGTTTGTTCTGCCATAGTCGTCATCACCGGTGGAAAAGACGTCGCTGAATCTTTCGATTAGATCTACTGCTTGCTTGTGTTGTTCTCCTCTAAGGTTGCTTGACTGAAGAAGTGTTGATGTTACATTGTCCTTCCTTCTTGGGTTATTTTTAGAGGGTACGTCATGTGGTTCTGCTTTGTCGATACTCGTCACCGCCGATATTGGTTCACAGCTGCCAATTATATCTCCTTTCTTTACGCTGGTAAAGCTGTCTGAAACGTTGAGGACTCTTATTGGTACCATCATCTTCTCAATCCTTTTTACGAGCGTTTTTCCTAGTATTAGGCTTCGTAGTGCAGGTGTCGTTTCTGGTTCTGTGAGGTAGAATCGGTGGTTCCCGGGATCACCATCGAGCTCTGCCCAAATAACATTCTCAGATGACTTTGGTATATCAGCATCTTCGCACAATATAGCTCGCAGCTTTGTTGTGCTGGAGGATGTTATTTCCGTCGGGATTTCAATATTCCGCCACTTTATTATTCGTTGTCCTAAGTTCAGCTGGATACCGTGTGGTTTCAGAAAATCCATTCCAAGGATACACTCATCGGTAATGTCAGCTACCACGACTACATGCGAGAAGGTCAAATCCCCAAGCTGTATGTCACGAGCTATTTCTCCATGGACCGTTGTAGTTTCTCCTGTAGCAGTGCGAAATGCGTACTTCTTGGTGTTGTGAAGCCAAGTACGGTCTACGAGGTCAGATCTTAGAACTGACCGTGTTGCGCCTGTGTCAACTGTTATGATGCAGTTTAATTTGCCGACTCGACCATTCATGCATAAATCGTTTTCAAAACGATGTAGTTGAGAAACTGCGATGATGGTTCCGGGGGCGTCGATTCTACCAGCCAACTTCTGCCCCATGAAGTTGGCCTTTACTCGTTTCCCGGACTGTCATTGGGCAAAGCGTGCTTTTTTGACGGTTCGCCCCTTCCTACCCTTTGTTTAGCAGCGCAGCCGGAACAATAGTTGGTCGCTTTTTTGGGCTTACGGCAGTCGCGTCTTAAGTGTCCTGCGTGTCCACAATTCCAGCATCGGGGGGCACCTGATCCTTCGCTCCGCTTGGTGTACTATGCTTTCTGACACACACACTTTTCTATTATTTCTCGAACTCGATAGTTACTCCGCGAGCTTTGCTTGGTAGCTTCGAACGTCAGCCCATATACTAAGGCTTCGCGAATCGTTTTCTTACCTGCCAATTTTAACGCCTGTTGCAGCTCTCTGTCCTGTACAGCATTGTTAAATGCGAAAACAGCTGTATCGTTGCGTTGCTCTGTTTGCGCATTGGGAAGCGATAATAGTGTGAGTCGTTCAATATCGCGTGCCAGCTCTTGAAGTTTTTCATCATTCTTTTGGGTTCGGTTGTACAGTTGTGTTTTGTAGATCTCTCGCATGTGATTACTGCCATAATGAAGATCCAATGTCTAGACTAACGTTAAAAAATCTTGTTGTTGCTCCTGCGGAATCGTTTGAAGAACCTCTGCTGGTGGACTTCTTAGCACCAATATAAGAACCGTTCCTCGTTCCAGATCATTCCAATGATTGTTTCTTGCGGCAGCCTTGAATTGGGTCTTATAAATAGCCCACGGTGTTTGTCCATCGAAGATTGGAGCTTTGAGACCCTTGTGCGTAACGTGTTCTGTCTTGATGACTCCAGTCGCTTTCACGTTATCGAAGTCCCTTTTCAGGCGTTCGACTTCTTCTACATCCCGGATGTCTTTTCCGTAATTTGTTCTTCGAAGATTCGAAGTTTCTTCTCTACGTTTTCTTCTATTGCCTTATCCATGGTGTCTATTTTATTATTTTGCAGCTCCAATATTTTGTTGAGGTCCTTTGAGGTCTGGTCTAATTTCTGATTAATGTCCGCTGATTGTTGCTCTAATTTCTGATTAATGTCCGCTGATTGTTGCTTTAATTTCTGATTAATGTCCGCAGATTGTTGTTTAATGTCCACTGATTGTTGTTTAATGTCCACTCATTGTTGCTCTAATTTATTCATCATTTGTTGCATTAACTGAACACTCATCTTCACGAGCTTCTTCGATTTGGAACTCAAAACTATCTGCATCCTTACCCTCAGCCTCAAGTATCTCGATCATATGGCTGACAAGTTCAGTCTTGTTCCCTTTCGTAGATAACTCGCGTCTACCGAGCTCTTCCTTCAGCTCCGTTAATTTTAAGTCCTTTAGATAACGCGGCATTTTCACTACCGATTATTTCAAGTTTTTCCGCGATTCGAATTCACTTAAATTTACTTCACTAATTAAAGTCACTGCTCACTAAAGCACTCGAGAATATTCGATTTCACGAAATTCTCACTGTCCGTTCGAGAATTTTAGTTTCACTTTTTCGCTCTCACAAAATTATCCGTTCGAGAATTTTAATTTCACTCGCAATTTTTAACCCGAATTTATCCTTGAAATCCTACTTCTGACACCAATTGTTGCGAGCTAGGGGTTCGCCGGGATTTCAAGTAAAAACACAATTCGTTGAAGAATAAGTGATAATTTATTTATTCGCACTTTAACTTAATTCGCACTATATGGCAATACCGCCGCGTACTTTTCCTATCGCTTGCACTGGTTGGCGTCTTGCATAAATGTCGCTGAACAACTGGTTCCCGACTGAAAGCTTCGTGCTTTTATACATTTTTCCCCCAATTCTCGAATCTTCCGTGGTGTACGTCGTCGGGTGTACTTCGTCGGGTGTATGTCTCAACTATAGTGGAAAGTTCTAGATCTTTAATTATGCCTTTTTACATATTGGGGGATACTTTTCCACATAATTCTGGCATATTCACAAAAAGATCAATATTGCTTGGTTGCCAGATCTATAACAATACATATATAGAAAAAGAATAATTTGTTCCACAATTGCTATAAACTGACCCTCCCCCACCCCCGGTCTAACGTGCACAAGGTAATTCATGTGCATTGAAAAAAACATATAAACTGAAAATTTTTGAATGAAGTTTTAAGGTAGAAACTTGAAAATTTGCAAAATATATTTAAACAATTCTTAAATATATGAAATATTAACTGGTCGAAAACCTTAAGAACTTCTACCCCCTCCCATACAAAATTATTTTTTCGCCCATTAATTATCACCTACCTATTAAAAGCTATCAATTTAAAATTTTGCATAAGAACTTCTAAAAATAGTTGAAACAAAATTACCTCAAAAGTTTTGGGATCGCGCATGCCCTTCTACTCCCTCCCATACAAAAGTATGACTTCGACCAATTTGATTAAATTAACTAATCTATACATATAAATATGTTTGTAGTGTCTGTCTGTTGTTTGTTTATAAATGTCTATAAATAAGGTTTTTACTTTATTTTAGCAATAACTAAGCAGAAACACACGTTTTTAAAAATGTTCTCTGTCTGTCTGTCTTTCCGGTTTTCACGCAAAAACGGCTAAACCGATTGTAATAAAACTTTCACAGTTTATTAGATGTGCACCGAGATGTAATCTGCGTGTGGTGTTATTGCAATACCCCTACGCCTTCCACCTCCTCCCATACAAAATGAATCATTTTCAAAAATATATAATTATCAAATTTTCTTCAAAACTATTGAAGCAAATCATTTGAAATTTAGAACATACTATTTTTATCAGAAATGTGATCTATGGTATGACACAATTCCACGACTTTACTTAAATTCGATTATCTTGAAAACTGTAAATGTTACTGATCTGAAATTTAAAATATATCAATTGCAAATTAATTATAGTTGCTTCTCAAAAAGTCACTTAAAACCCCTCACTTCTTCCACCATGGGAGGTGCACTTTCTCATGAAATATTCTAAACTAATTTTCTCAGTACATATAACTTTCATCGAGCTAAAATTTTGTACTGAATCCTTAATTATCATTATTAATATCGGAAAAAAATTAACCGAGTGGCCTCACTCCTTCTACCCCGTCCCATACAATGTGACACAATTCCACGACTTTACAAAAATTCGATTTTCTTGAAAAGCATGAATGATATAGACCTGAAATTTAAAATATATCAATTGCATGATGATTATTGTTGTTTCTCGAAATATCACCAAAAACCCCCTTTCCTTCTACCACCTCCCAAAATGCACAATTTCATTAAATTGCACTAAATTTCTTAGTACCTACTCAATTTTTGAAGCTTAAATTTGGTACAAAACATTTTTACAGCTACTCTAGCATGATGTGAAACAAATTAGTTCAATGCAGCCACTCCCCATACAAAATTTCATAATATCACAAAAATTTCAATTTCATTTATAATATCGTATGATTGGGCTCTACGCACAGTCGTAGTCCTGTTTCGTTTTCAAGCTTAATGTTATTTTACTTAGGCTTTTTTTTAATTAGCACAAGCTATAATTATTCACATGTCCTTAATGCTCTTCAATACGTATATGATTTCAAATCACGGGATTGATTTGATCACGAGCTTCTCTCACTCAAATGCGAGTATTATGGTATCATTCTTAATAATTTATGGTTCTGATTCCAACAAAAGTCAAAACATTGTGTTCAAAGAGCCATAAATGTAAGCAGATTATATATCCCACATAATGCATTACTAACTACATTCTTAAAAATTGCTTATTATTGTGATTTTTATACGGACGAAGTCTCGGGCGTTTGCTAGAAACATATAAATTAAAAGCTACGAAATTGAAATTTTTTACGAGCACCTTACAAGAAAAATGATATAAAATTGCATCACAAATTTTACGATTCTCTTACCTGCTCTACCCCTTCCCATACAAATGTTCGGTTTCGTGAATGTAGGAAACACCGAATTTTATGAAAATTCTATGCAACTTCGTCTATGAAACACATTCTATACAGAGAAAATTGGTCGGTATTCAAGCAATCCATTAAAAAGCTATTAACATCTACTCACCTTTAGTATCAACCCACCCCCTCTCCTCATTAAAACCCAAACTTGAATAAACGAATGAAATTAACAACAGCCCTGCCCAAGAACTCTCTTTCACTTAGTCTCCCAAGACAGTCTAACCCGCATATTGACTTTCCACGCATCCGCAACTTGTAGCTCGTAGGTTTGAATTTGTTGGTTATTAGTTGATTTATTGAAAGTGGTCGAAATCATACTTTTGTCTAGGATAGGGTAGAAGGGCAAGCGCAATCTCAAAGCTTTTGACGCAATTTCGTTTCAACTATTTTTAAAAGTTGTTTACCATATTTTACATTTATAGTATTAAATAGTTAGGTGATAATTGATTTCTTAAAAATTGTCGAAAAAATAATGTTGTATGGGATGGGTTAGAAGTTTTGAAGATATTCGACAATATAATATTTCATACCTTTAGGGATTTTTCATTTCGGAAAATTTTCAAGTTTCTACCTTAAAATTTTATCCAGAGATTTTGAGTTTTTGTGTTTATACTCTAGATGAAATCTAAGAGTATTACAAGTTTGACACAAAGATTGTAACGCCCGGAAATAAAGCACGGAGAAAAAAATGAATGATAACTTCTATATAATCACTCGAAAATCCCAAAACCGGATGTCCGTCTGTCAGGTCAAATTTTGTAAACGTCGTTCTTGACAAAAAAGTAAGGTCAAACTCGTGAACGGGCCAAATCGCTTCACCCTTTCTACACCCTCCTATATAAAATTACGCAACTTCGCAATTTGGCAATAAACGGATTTGGTCGAAAAGTATAAATACCCTTGATCTGAATTTTGGAATATAATACTTTTATGATGATTTATATATCAATCAATCAAAATCCTGTTAAGAGCGTCAAAAACTCGAAGCTTCGTGCGAAGGGAGATCTCTCTTAGCCTCCAGAAAGGGAAAGAATACCGTAGGTCTGATGAGCTTTATTTAGACGAGCCTCAATATCCTTTTCGGTTCCGCCATATATGCAGACAATGCTTCTGAGATAAAAAAAAATCTTGCACCTCTTCCACATCTTGTCCGTTAAGAACAATCATTTAGAATGCAACGAGCAAATATTTGACTACAAGTCCGAACGGTTCTGTTCAGGCAAACACACGTCATCAGCATAATCAAGGTTGACTGTAGATGTTAAATAGTCTCCATTGAAGAGCAGCCCTTCCCTTGTCATTCTATGTTCGAACGTTTCAGAAGCCAATCATAGTCCATTTTCAAATGTCTCTGATGGATGTATTCTGAATGCATCTGGAACGTACCCATTTATAAATGTCCGGTTTGATCGTATGCCAATTTGTCATCGTTTGATATACGAGGATCCAACTTCCATTGAGAATGCATTTGCAATGCATGCTGAATGCTTTCCGAATATGTGTACGAAAAGTATTCTGAATGGATCTTAAATGGTTGTATTTCTGAAGGATGATAAGCCCACTGTTTCTATTCCGAAAGTTTTTTAAGAAACAGGGGGATGAAAAATGGCTTGAGTGAGGAAAAACACCACACAACCTAAACCAGATTCACATTCTAAAAATATCCATCTAGACCAGGTAAATAACACAAACGGAGAGTTTAAATTATCCGCACTGCACCGAATAGCTGTGACCTGGACATAAATTTTCCACACCATTTCAAGATGACAAATTAAAAAAAAAGAAATTAGTTCAAATCGAATAAAATAGCATAATGCAATTTTGGATTTATGAGCGCATATATTTTTGTTACTAATCGTAAGATGCATTCCATGTGAGAAAAGCTGCGAAGAAACACGATCATCCGCATTCGTGTACACATTCTTTTCAGTATGCATGGAATGCATTCCATTTGGAATCTCACCGATGCGCTCAAAGCTCAGTAGACTGCTCATGTGCTCAATAGCCTGTTCATTGGCTCAGTTGCATCAAAACGTGCTTATCTTCTCAGTAACCTGCTTATCTTCACCTCCTTATCTGCTCAGTAACCTTTTTTTTTACAGAATGACTTGTGTTATAGGCAATTTTGGCCTTTAAGTGCAATGCCCAAACACAGTAACCTGCTTATCTGCTCACTTGCTCCGTGACCTGCTCATCTACAGTTGATCAGCTCACCTGCAGTTGATCAGTAGGCGCTCATCTGCTACTCTCCTCAGTTGTTTCATAGCCTGCTCATCTGCTCAGTAGCTCCGTAAACTGCTCATCTAAAAAGTTGCTCAGTAACCTGCTCATCGGCTTAGTTGCTTAGTAACCTGCTCATTTGCTCCATAATAGAGGTGAAAAAATCACGCAGTTGGACTGCGCCTGAAAAATAGGATTCTGCAGATCTTCAAATTTGCCGGCTCTAAGTGATTAGTTCTAGCTAGGGTGTAGCCTAGTGGGTGGCGTGTTGGTCTACAATGCGAAGGTCGTGAGTTCAAATCCCGGTCGGCGCATAATTCTAGCACACTACTTGCTTGGGTATACCTTAGTTACCTCAATCTACAAAAATTAAAATTTGTAGGTAGAGGGTTGTGCGAAGGGCTAACAGCCCTTCCACAATAATTTATGAAAATTGTTAAGGAACCTGAAAATCAGGAGGCCAAGGTCCGATTTGGGCTGTAGTGCCATTGTAGAATAGAAGTGATTAGTTCTGGTTGTTAAAAGTGCCTTCAAAAATTATATTTTTCCAAACGCTTAAGCGCACATTGATCCTTGTCAACTAAAAAGAAATTAATTGATGAATGCCGTAAGCACACTTGTATAAAATGTGATCAGGCTAGGATTGGACCATGAAGCAGCTGAACGCACAAGCTTGATGTGGAAGAGATCCTCAATACGCACCCCTGGAAAAAATTTTAGTAAAGGAAACTGAAATTTTAAAAGTTCAGTTGCTAGGGGATCGAGGTTGCATGTTGCAAGATGCAATACTACTGCTTACCTTATCTGGCTAAGGTGGACCACTCTACATTATTCTTCTACATTCCGACGTTGGGAGCGGCTCCAAACCCCACTACTACTCGGTACACTTAATAAGCTTTATGCGTTGCTTCTCCCTGCACTAATTCTCGCTGTGCTAAATAATTTTAAAACACCGAAGTTCGCTGCACTAAAAATCTTGTTGCACTGAATAGTCTCGATGCATTGAGTAATCATGCTGCATCGATGCAGATTACACATTCGTTTGCTGAACTGAATAATTTCGTTGGCGTCATTGTAAAAATTCCGAAGAAGGGCGACTTTTAGATTGCAATTAGCATGCAATATGTCTACTTACTGCCATATCGAAAATCATGTCTAAGGTAATTCTCAATAGATTAGTGATGTCGTCAAGAGCACTCTCGAAGGCTGGATTCCGTAAAGGATCGTCTTGTAATATTAGAGCAGTCAGCCGAAATGGGTTCGCCACTACATCTCATGTTTGTGGACTTCGAGAAGGCTTTCGACAGCGTTAAGCGAGATTACATATGGAATTCTTTGCGTAGGAGAGGTATTCCAGATAAGGTCATAGGTATGATTAAAGAATCCTACGAAGATGCAAGGTGTCACGTCTTGCATAGAGGAGAGCTGTCCGAGAGCTTTCCTGCGCAAACGGGTGCCAGACAGGGCTGCATATTATAACCAGCCCTGTTTCTGGTGCTGATAAACGACATCTTTAAAGCTGCTCTGGAGGGTGAGGAAGATAAAGGTCTCCAATGAAATTTATTTAATATCTCAAGTGACATTGATTATGCTGATGACGTGTGTTTGCTTGCACATAACCGTTCGGACGTAGAGTCAAATGTTCGCTAGTTGCATTCTAAATGCAAAGATACAGGACTGAAAATAAATGTGCGTAAAATCAATTGCATGCACATAGGTTCGAACATAAGCACATCGATTGTTCTGAATGAACAAGAGGAAGAGGTGCAAGATTTTTGTTATCTTGGAGGCAATGTTAGCATGGTTGGCGGAGCCGAAAAGGATATTAACGCTCGTCTAAATAAAGCTCGTCAGGCCTTTGATATCCTTCCCCCTTTCTGGAGGTTACGAGAGATCTCCCTTCGCACGATGCTGAGAGTTTTTGACGCATGCGTCAAATCCGTGTTGTTATATGGTTGTATTACGTAGAATGTGACTGTTTGACTTACCAAGAAACTGCAAACTTTCGCGAATCAATGCCTTCGACGCATTTTAGGAATTTTCTGGCCAGAAGTGATTTCCGACGACGAACTTTTGAGTACAACTGGACAGACTAAAATAGGCATTGAGATTCAAATGCGGAAGTGTCACACTTTGAGGAACCCAGAGCCAAACAGGTTCTGGATTATAATCCTCGAGGAAGAGGTCGGGTTGGTCGGCCAGATAGCACATGGAAGCGAGCAGTTGAGCAGGAGGCCAGAGGAATAAACAAGTCCTGGCAGCAGCTAAAGGCCGTTGCTCAGGATCGCGCCTTGTGGAAGAGAGTTGTTTCTGTCCTATTCCCCTATAGTGGGTCTTAAAGGAATTTGATTGATTGATTGATAGCTGCTGCATTGATGCTCACTTTCCTGATGCTCACTTCACTGATGACGTCTACACTAAATAATCTCACTGCTAGGGTGCCACTTGCCAATATTTCGAGTGCGAGTGCAGATTGAAATCTGAAAGCCGACATTCGGATATATTAGAATTAAAAATATAATAGTTAATGTGTTCAGAGGGGTATTGACTTCTCATGGACCCAAAACTTGTTCTAATAATAATTAAGTTGCGTCCAAATGGTGATAATATATTTTATCAATGCACATAAAAGTTCATTGGTGCTTTAAGACTTGTATCGAAAAATACCAGAGTATCAGTTAAAATTTTGATATATTCGATGGGTCGACTCTTCTACAACTTCTACAATGGCGCTACAGCCCAAATCAGGCCTTGGTCACATGACCTTCAGGTTCCTCAACATTTTTTCATTATTTATTGTGGAAGTGTTGTTAGCCCTTCGCACAACCCTCTTTCTACGAATTTTTCATTTTCGTAGATTAAGGTGACCAAGGTATACCCAAGCAGACAGTGTGCTGGAATTATGCGTCGACCGACAAAATTTAAGTTATCCATATGGAATTTGTCAATAACACAACGAATCTATCATATCCAATCTCTAATATCTAGTTCAACATGCTCGAACGATATCTTTCCAATTATTTTACTTAGTCCTATTTACGAAAATTAATACCGATGAGTTGCTCACCAACGGGAGCTACTAGTATCTCAGGTGTATTAATTTCCCCATTATCGGTCACGAAGTGCAGCCGCAATGATGACCTGTCAGAACTAATTACGCTATCACTATTAACTTTATCCTGTTTTCGAGTAGCCGCACGAACAACGTACCTTTGCAATTTAATACACAAGCAAAATGTTCCGGTTATTCAGTGGTTTTCAATGTAAAAGCCGAGAACGTCCGGTCCATGAGTTCACTAATGAAGCTTTGTTGCAATATTTGACTGGTTGTAGATTAATTCTAGCGGAAGAAGCTTTTCATTAGATATCCTACTCCTAATGTTTCATTAGAACTCATTAGTATCATGTTACATATTAATTTCCCGCATCAAAGTCATTGCTAAGTTATACCATATTTTGAATTCCGACCCAAATATAAAATATATTTATATACATTTTAGATATTTAATATATAAATAAAATTAATTATGTCTAAATATTCAAATTACCAATTTATGATGCTGATACTGATTATTAACTATACATTATTTTGAAATGCTTTTCAGCACATACAAATGTTGCTATAATTAAATTCTCCCAAACTTTATGAAAGCTTTCGTATTGCAAAATGATTTCTTACTGAATTCTGTAGACAAGCTTAAACTCTATGGAATTAAAGTTCACTTTTAATAAATTATAATATTTGCTTGGGAGGCGCCAGAAGGAACGAGTGGAGAGCAAGCTTGTTGACTTACTCCTTGAAGAAATGCAAAATGCGTAAATTTTTAGTAAGCTCTTATTAATTTTTTATCATTCAAATGAATTGGAGGTTATTTTGGTTCAAAAATTTTTACGAATCGGAATCAATTTTATTGAAAAAGGAAATACAGCTCTTAATACCATTAAACAAAATCTGATCGAAGATATGCTTCATTGCTCATACTTTTCTGAGAACTACAACAGATACTGTAATCTTAAACTTTGTGAAAACTTTTTTTATAGACAAATTTACGTTTCAATAAATTTTCCTTAGATTTATTCCATTCTTTATTAAATTATGATTTCCCATCCATCTCTTATATTTTTTCGCTTCTCAATAGAAAAATTTACGAGAAGATTTTCTCATAAAAAAGAAACAAACTTTAAAACTTTGTACTTTGATTTTTTTAATGCACTGATTCTTTAAAGATAGTTTCACTTTTATAGTTTGAGATCTTTTGATTCGATTTAAAAGTTATTATTGATAAAAAAAATTATGGATGTTGAATATTTAAGCATCATGGATCGATGTCGGATGTTTCTAGTGGATACGCTTATTATGACAGGGAATTTCGTTTTTGGAAATTGTATTTTTATACTCTAGATGAAATCTGAGAGTATTATAAGTTTGCTACAAAGTTTGTAACGCCAATAAATAAGGCTCGGAGAAAAAAATGAATGATACAGAAGTTCATATAATCACTCAAGAATCTCAAAACCGGATGTCCGTACGTCTGTCTGTCCATCTACCTGTCCGTTCGTCCGTTTTCCCTTTAGCTTGAGAACGCATTGAGCTAGAGAGTTCAAATTTTGTACACGTCGTTTTGATAAAAAAAGTAAAGTCAAGTTCGTAAACGGGCCAAATAGCTTCACCTCTTCTACCCCTCCCATACAAAATTACACCATTTCCCAATTTGACAATAAGCCAATATCTATAATTTGGAAGGTAATACTTTTATGATGGCTTCAATCAGCTGTATAAAAGCTTTGTGAGTCTTCTCCTTCCTTCCACCACCTCCCATACAAACTGCACTTTTTCATGAAATGCTATAAGCAAATTTACACAGTACGTATAAAATTGATTGAGCTGAAATTGTAAACGAAATATTACCATACTATCAGTTCCACTCCTTCTACTCTCTCCCATAGAATCTGACACAGTTTTACAACTTTACAAAAAGTCTAATTTCCTGAAAAGTATGAGTGCTACTGATCTGCTATTTAAAACATGTCAAAAGCATTATGTTTGTAGTTATTTCTGAAAAAGTCCTTAAGAACTCAACCCTTCTTCTACCACCTCCCATACAAACTACACAATTTCACTAAATCCAATACTCTAATTTTCTCAGTACCTATTAAATTTTGAATCCTAAATTTTGTATAAAACATTTTGATGGCAACTCTATCGTGTTGTGAAAAAATAGTTCAATGTCGTCGTCCCCTCCAATAAAAAATTTCTTTAAGTCAAAAAATGTCCGGTTTTCACCCAAAAACAGCTGAACCAATTGTAACGAAACTCTTACAGTTTATTAGGTATGCTCCGGAATATAATCTGCTTTCGGTTTTATGTCACTTCCTCACGCCTTCTACCCCCTCCCATACAAAGTGACACATTTTCAAAAATATGTAATAATCGATTTTTTCTCGAAACTATAAGAGCTATTAAATTGAAACTTAGAATATATTATTTCCATTACAAATGCAATCCTTTGGTACACCCCACTGCTTCCACCACCTCCCATACAAACTGCACTTTTTCATGAAATACTATAAACCAATTTTCTCAGTACGTATAACTTTCATCGAGCTAAAATGTTGTACTAAATTTTTAATTAGCATCATTATTAATATCGCGAAAAATTAACCGAGTAACTTCACACCTTCTACCCCCCACAGTACAATGTGACACGATTCCACGACTTTTCAAAAATTCGATTTTCTTCAAAAGTTTGAATGTTACTGATCTGAAATTTTAAATATATAAACTGCATGATGATTGTAGTAGTTTCTCAGAAAACTACTAAGAATCCCTCACTCCTTCTACCACCTCCCATACAAACTGCACTTTTTCATGAAATACACTACACCAATTTTCTCAATACGTATAACTTTCATCGAGCTAAAATGTTATACTAAATCTTTAATAAGCATTATTATTAATATCGGGAAAAAATTAACCGATTAGCTTCACTCCTTCTACCACCTCCCATACAAATTGAACAATTTCATTAAATCCAATGCACTAAGTTTCTCAGTACCTATTAAATTGTTCAAGCTTACATTTGGTTCAAAACAGTTTTATAGCTACTCTTGCATGATGTGAAATAAATTAGTTCAGTAATTTCACCTTTTCTACCACTAATCATTCAAAATTTCTTAAGATCACAAAAATTTTGATTTCATCTATAGTATCGTATGATTGGGTTTTACGCACAATTGTAGACCTGTTATGGTTTTAAGCTTAACGTTATTTTATTTGGTTCTTTTTTTAATTAACACAAGCTACAACTATTCACATGCCCTTAACGCTCTTCCGCAATCATACAAATTCGAATATCGTGGCTTCATTTTACTTTATTATTCTAATAATAAAGTATTGTGATCGACACAAGAAAAAAAAAAAGTTTGCTACCCTGAAATTTTTTTTTTTCGCGTTTCATGACTAAATTAGCCTAAAATGCAAAAAAAAAAAAAAAATCCGTCCCGCCGTACGCCGTACATGTGGACTCATATCTCCGAGACCGTTAAAGGTAGAATGTTCGTTTTTGGGTGGATTGTTGGTTGGGTAAATGAGCTTTATTTTCTAAATGTTGGGAGGTGTTAGGGGGAAGGGGGAGGCGGGGGGAGGGGGAGGGAAAAAGTCGAAAATTACACTTGCTAATATCTCCCTCACGAATGTAGACAGAAAGTTGAAAATCAGTAGACGTATAGAAAGGGTTGTGGGACAAACTTTAAAAATAATTTAATTTTTTTATCCATTGGCGTCCGAAAAAGGGGAGCTAAGAACAAATTGTCGGCCGAATTGTTTTTTCAAATGGTTATATCGTCGAAATTACTTATCGTAAAAAATTTATATTTTGAGACCGTCAAGAAGGCATATAGTTTCATCGAAATCAGCTTAAAATTAATTATTGTAAGGGGGAGGGTCACGGGGGGTGCAAAGAAAAACACTTAAAAATTAATATCTCAACTATCTCTTAAGCTATGTACTTGAAACTTAAAACGTATATTAAGCTATACTAGGAAAATACAAAAAAAATATAAAATGTTGAAATAATAGTAGTGGGGGGAAATGGGGAGCATTTCAAAAATGGCGCACTTTTCAAAACTACAAATCCTTATATCTCGAAAAGTAGTAAAGGTATCAAATTGAAAATTTGTCAGATTGTAGAACTATATAATAGTTAATTTTGATAATTGATATTTTAAGATAGGGGGTGTAAATGTCGAAAATTTTGAGTGATTTTTTTAGGACTCTCGTCAAAGATAGAAACTTTAAATTTGGCATGTGGATACATCTATTCGATATACATAGAAAAAAAATAATAATATGATCCACAATTGTTACGAACTGACCACCCCGGTCTAATGGGCACAAGGTGTTTCAAGTGCAGCGGAAAAAACACGAAAACTGAAAATTTTTGGATGTAATTTTAAGGTAGAAACTTCAAAACTTGGGAAATACATTTAAAAAAAATCCCTAAAAGTATGAAATATTAACTGGTCGAATACTTTCAAAACTTCTACTCCCTCCCATACAAAATTATTTTTTCGACCTTTTTTAAGAAATTAATTATCACCTAACTATTAAAAGCTATCGATTTGAAATTTTGCATAAGAACTTATAAAAATATTTGAAATGAAATTAATTAAAAAGTTTTGAAATCGCACTTGCCCTTCTACCCCCTCCCATACAAAAGTATGATTTCGACCAATTTCATTAAATCAACTACTAACCAACAAATTAAAAGCTACGAACTTGAAATTTCTTACGAGTACGTTACAAGAGAAGAAAAATAAAATTGCTTCACAAATTTTGCAATTCCCCAACTTCTTCTACCCCCTCCCATACAAAATTATTTTTTCGAGCATTTTTAAGAAATCAGTTATTAGTTAACTCTTTAAAGCTATCCATTTCAAATTTTGCATAAGAACTAACAAAAATAATTGAAATGAAATTCTTTTAAAAGTTTTGCAATCGCGATTGCCCTTCTACCCCCTCCCATACAAAAGTATTGTTGCGAGCTAGGGGTTCGCCAGATTCCAAAGAAAACTCAATTCGTTTTAAAAACAATGAATAATTTATTTATTGCACTTTATACACAATTTCCCGATCACTTCACTAAATTCGCTCTAAAAACTTAATTCGTACAACCCAGGAACACTGCCAATCTATCACTTTCGCTTGCTTACACCGATAGGTGTTTTCCATGAAACTGTCACTGAGTAACTGGATTCCTTGTCGTGAGCTCTGGTTATTTATATGGATTTATCCGAGTCTCGAACCTTCTCTGGTGTATGTTTTTCTGCTGGGTCTGGACTATTCTGGAAGCTACTAGATGGCGTCGGGTGTCATTGTTTGTGTCTTTGAGAAATTACTAGAAGCCCTCTACATGTTGGAAGAATATTCTAAATAGTTCTGGCAGATTTGAGAGAGATCATTGCCAGATCTATAACATTACCCTCTCCTTAGTCCCTGTTCGTCCCGAACAGAGTCGTTCACTTCCGCAATGGCACCGTGGTACTTTGTTAGTCGGTCGAGATGTACCACTTTCATTTTTGTACGGGGTTTTTGATGTAATTGAATCCGATAGACGACATCGTTTAACCGGTTGATGATCTGGTAAGGGCGTTCCCAGTTGCGCTGTAGTTTCGGCGATCTGCCCTTCTGTCGTTTGGGATTGTATAGCCAAACTAAATCACCCTCTTGGAATCCTGATGAATTCGCCCGTTGATCATACCTCGTCTTCATGCGGTCGGTCGCCAAATCAATTTTATCTCTGACCAGGTTATAAATTGTGTTTAGTCGACATCGAAGATCCGAGACGTAATCTTTGGCATTCGTTGGTTGGTCTGGTGGCACTCCAAACATTAATTCCGCAGGGACTCGAATATTCCTTCCGAAAATGACTCGGGACGGGGTTTCTCCTGTTGTTGAATGCACCGATGTTCTGTAGGCCATTAAAAATAGAGGGATGTGCTGATCCCAGTCCTGTTGCCTCTCGCTGACGAGTTTGGATAGGTTTGAGTTCAATGTCCTATTGAAACGTTCCACCATTCCATCGGACTGTGGATGTAATGGAGTTGTCCTGGTTTTGTTTATTCCCAGCATTTGGCACACGTGTTTGAATATTTGAGATTCAAAATTGCGCCCTTGATCGGAGTGTAGTTCACGTGGAGCTCCAAATCTGCTCACCCAGTTGGTAACAATTTGTTCGGCGACGGTTACTGCTTCTTGGTTTGGAATTGCGTAGGCTTCAGGCCACTTGCTGAAATAATCAATGACCACTAGAATGTAGCGATTACCATTTTCTGATTCCGGAAATGGTCCAGCAATATCCACAGCAATTCTCTCAAATGGGACTCCCACGTTGTATTGTTGCATTTCTCCCCTGGATCTGCGGTGTGGGCCCTGACTTGATGCACACGTAGTACATTTACGGCACCAATTTTCGACATCATCTCGGAGATGGATCCAATAGAACCTTTCTCGTATCTTTGCCAAGGTTCTATTTACACCCAAATGCCCACCGGAGGTACCTCCATGATATTCCTTCAAAACCTCCTCGACTTTACAATGCGGGACGATGGTTTGCATGTGATACGACTTTCCGTCAGCGTTTTCCCATTTCCGTTTTAATAATCCGCCGTCTAGGTGAAGGGAGTTCCATTGTGCCCAATAACACTTCAGGGTTTCGCTGAATTGTGAGATGTCTTTCCACTCAGGCCGTTTCATTTCGTCCTTCCATGCCATGATCGGTGAAATATCTGGATCTTTACGTTGGGCATCTTCCAGTTCTTGCTGTTTCCATCCATCCTTTGGTTCGGTCGTTATCCTCTGAATGGTTTCTCCGGCTTCTTTTCCTTCTACACGGTGACAATGCTTGCAGTTCGGTGGACAAGGACGACGTGAAAGCGCATCGGCATTACCGTGGATTCTTCCTCTTCGATGAACAATTTCAAAATCGTAGGATTCGAGCCTTTCAATCCATCTGGCTACTTGGCCTTCGGGGTTCTTAAACTGAAGTAGCCATTTAAGCGATGCGTGATCCGTTCGAAGAAGGAACTTTTGACCATAGAGATATTTGTGAAAATGTTTCGTTGCTTCTACAATGGCTAATAGCTCTCGGCGAGTTACGCAATAGTTCCTTTCTGCTTTTGAGAGTACTCGGCTGTAGTATGATAGCACTCTCTCCTGCCCGTCGATCTCCTGTGATAGCACTGCTCCGATACCGACATTGCTGGCGTCAGTATCTATGATGAAACCGTAACCTGGTTTTGGGTACGCCAGAACTGGGGAGTCGCAGAGTTGGTCTTTTATTTTCTCAAATGCTTCCTGGCACTGTTGACTCCATGTAAATGACTTTCCTTTTTCCGTTAACTGATGCAGACATTTCGCCGTGTTGGCAAAGTCTTTTACGAATCGACGGTAATATGTCGCTAAGACTAGGAAGCTGCGCAACTGGTGTTTATCACTCGGAGTAGGCCAGTTTTTCACCGCCAGTATCTTCTCCGGATCCGTCTTTACCCCATCAGCTGAAACGATGTGACCTAAGTACTTGACTTCTGCACTAAATAAAGTGCACTTTTTCGGACTCAGTTTTAATTTTGCCGCTCGTAGTCGCTGGAAGACTTCCTGCAGATTTTTTAGGTGTTCCTTGAATGTTCTGCCGATAACGATCACATCATCCAGGTAAACGAGACAAGTTTTCCAACTCAGGCCACGCAAAACGAATTCCATTAGTCTTTCAAACGTAGCTGGAGCATTGCATAAGCCAAATGGCATTACGATGAATTGCCACAGTCCACTGCCGACAGAGAATGCTGTTTTCTCTCTATCTTTTTCATCTATCTCCACTTGCCAGTAACCACTTTTCAGATCCAACGTCGAGAACCATTTAGCATCAGTCAGGGTGTCCATGATATCGTCGATTCTTGGTAGTGGATAGCTATCCTTTTTCGTAACATCATTCAGTCGCCTGTAGTCCACACAAAAACGGGTACTGCCGTCCTTCTTCTTTACCAGCACTACTGGCGATATCCACGGGCTCTTTGATTCTTCGATGATTCCCTGATGCTCCATAGTTTTGACCATTGAATTGACTTCTCCTTGTTTCGCTAATGGTACTCTTCTTGGAGGTTGACGTATCGGTGTAGCACTTCCCGTATCTATGCGATGTTTCACTAAGTTTGTTCTGCCGTAATCGTCATCACCGGTGGAAAAGACGTCGCTAAATCCTTCGATTAGATCTACGGCTTGCTTGTGTTGTTCTCCTCTAAGGTTGCTTGACTGAAGAAGTGTTGATGTTACATTGTCCTTCCTTCTTGGCTTATTTTTAGAGGGTACGTCATGTGGTTCTGCCTTGTCGATACTCGTCACCGCCGATATTGGTTCACAGCTGCCAATTACATCTCCTTTCTTTACGCTGGTAGTGCTGTCCGCAACGTTCAGGACTCTTATTGGTACCATCATTTTCTCATTCCTTTTTACGAGCGTTTTTCCTAGTATCAGACTTCGTAATGCAGGTGTCGTTTCCGGTTCTATGAGGTAGAATCGGTGGTTCCCGGGATCACCATCGAGCTCTGCCCAAATAACATTCTCAGATGACTTTGGTATGTCCGCATCTTCGCATAATACAACTCGCAGCTTTGTTGTTTTGGAGGATGTTATTTCCATCGGGATTTCAATATTCCGCCACTTCATTATTCGTTGTCCTAAGTCCAGCTGGATACCGTGTGGTTTCAGAAAATCCATTCCAAGGATACACTCATCGGTAATGTCAGCTACCACGAATACATGCGAGAAGGTCAAATCCCCAAGCTGTATGTCACGAGCTATTTCTCCATGGACCGTTGTAGTTTCTCCTGTAGCAGTGCGAAGTGCGTACTTCTTGGTGTTGTGAAGCCAAGTACGATCTACGAGGTCAGATCTTAGCACTGACCGTGTTGCGCCTGTGTCGACTGTTATGATGCAGTTTAATTTGCCGACTCGACCACTCATACATAAGTCGTTTTCACAACGATGTAGTCGAGAAACTGCGATGATGGTTCCGGGGGCGTCGATTCTACCAGCCAACTTCTGCCCCATGAAGTTGGCCTTTACTCGTTTCCCGGACTGTCATTAGGCGAAGCGTGCTCTCGTGACGGTTCGCTCCTTCCTACCCTTTGTTTAGCAGCGCAGCCGGAACAGTAGTTGATCGCTTTTCTGGGTTTGCGGCAGTCGCGTCTTAAGTGTCGTGCCTGTCCACAATTCCAGCATCGGGGAGCACCAGATCCTTCGCTCCGCTTGGTGTACTCGGCTTTCTGGCACACACATTCTTCTACTATTTCTCGAACTCGATAGTTACTCCGCGAGCTTTGCTTGGCAGCTTCGAACGTCAGCCCATATACTAAGGCTTCGCCAATCGTTTTCTTACCTGCCAGTTTTAACGCCTGTTGCAGCTCTCTGTCCTGTACAGCATTGTTAAATGCGAAAACAGCTGTATCGTTTCGTTGCTCTGTTTGCGCATTGGGCAGCGATAATAGTGTGAGTCGTTCAATATCGCGTGCCAGCTCTTGAAGTTTTTCATCATTCTTTTGGGTTCGGTTGTACAGTTGTGTTTTGTAGATCTCTCGCATGTGATTACTGCCATAATGAAGATCCAATGTCTAGACTAACGTTAAAAAATCTTGTTGTTGCTCCTGCGGAATCGTTTGAAGAACCTCTGCTGGTGGACCTTTTAGCGCCAATATAAGAGCTGTTCCCCGTTCTAGATCATTCCAATGGTTGTTTCTTGCGGCGGCTTCAAATTGGGTCTTATAAATAGCCCACGGTGTTTGTCCATCGAAGATTGGAGCCTTGAGACCCTTGTGCGCAACATGTTCTGTCTTGATGACGCCAGTCGCCTTCACATTATCGAAGTCTCTTTTTAGGCGTTCGACTTCTTCTGCAATTCCGGATGTCTTTTCCGTAATTTGTTCTTCGAAGATTCGAAGTTTCTTCTCAACGTTTTCTTCTATGGCCTTACCCATGGTGTCTATTTTATTATTTTGCAGCTCCAATTTTTGGTTAAGGTCCTTTGAAGTATGATCTAATTTCTCTAGTTTCTGATTAATGTCAGTAGATTGTTGTTTAATGTCCACTGATTGTTGCTCTAATTTCTGATTCATGTCCGCAGATTGTTGATCTAACTTCTGATTCATTTCCGCAGATTGTTGATCTAATTTGTTCATCATTTGCTGCATTAACTGTGTTAGAGCATCCGTTGCACCAGAACACTCCTCTCCACGAGCTTCTTTGATTTGGAATTCGAAACTATCTGCATCTTCACCCTCAGCCTGCAGTGTCTCGATCATACGGCTGACAAGTTCAGACTTGCTCCCTGTCGTAGATAACCCGCGTCTACCGAGCTCTTCTTTCAGCTCCACTAATTTTAAGTCCTTTAAATAACGCGGCATTCTCACTACCGATTATTTCAAGTTTTTCCGCGATCCGAATTCACTTAATTTTTCTCCACTAATTAAAGTCACTGCTCACTAAAGCATTCGAGAATATTTGATTTCACAAAATTCTCACTGTCCGTTCGAGAATTTTAGTTCCGCGATTTTACTTCGCTAGAATATTCGATTTCACAAAATTCTCACTGTCCGTTCGAGAATTTTAGTTCCGCGATTTTACTTCGCTAATTAAAGTCACTGTTCACTAGAGCACTCGAGAATATTCGGTTTCACCAAATTCTCACTGTCCGTTCGAGAATTTTAGTTTCACTTTTCCGCTCTCACAAAATTATCCGTTCCGAGAATTTTTAATTTCACTCGCGATTTTTAACCCGAATTTATCCTTGGAATCCCACTCTTCTGACACCAATTGTTGCGAGCAAGGGGTTCGCCAGATTCCAAAGAAAACTCAATTCGTTTTAAAAACAATGAATAATTTATTTATTGCACTTTATACACAATTTCCCGATCACTTCACTAAATTCGCTCTAAAAACTTAATTCGTACAACCCAGGAACACTGCCAATCTATCACTTTCGCTTGCTTACACCGATAGGTGTTTTCCATGAAACTGTCACTGAGTAACTGGATTCCTTGTCGTGAGCTCTGGTTATTTATATGGATTTATCCGAGTCTCGAACCTTCTCTGGTGTATGTTTTTCTGCTGGGTCTGGACTATTCTGGAAGTTACTAGATGGCGTCGGGTGTCATTGTTTGTGTCTTTGAGAAATTACTAGAAGCCCTCTACATGTTGGAAGAATATTCTAAATAGTTCTGGCAGATTTGAGAGAGATCATTGCCAGATCTATAACAGTATCATTTCGACCTATCTCATTAAATCAACTAATAACCAACAAATTAAAAGCTACGAATTTGAAATTTTGTACGAGCACACTACATGAGAAAGGAAATAGAACTGCGTCACAATTTTTACGATTCCCTTACCGCCTCTACCCCCTCCCATACAAATGTTTGGTTTCGTGAATGTAAAATACACAGAATCTTATGAAAATTCTATGCAACTTCGTCTATGAAACTGACATTCTATACAAGGAATATTAGACGTGATTCAAGCAATCAATTAAAAAACTATTAACATCCACATACCCTTACTATCACCCCTCACCCCTCCCCTCACAAATCTCAAACTTGCATAAATAAACGAACGAAATATTGATTATATATACTGGAGCTTTTGAACGTTTCTACAAAGTGTTAAATTGATAACTGCCCTGCCCAAGAACCCCCTTTCATTTAGTCTTCCCTAACCACTCTAACCTGCATATTGACTTTCCACGCATCCGCAACTTGTCCCAAGAATAATAAAGTTTCGCCCGACTTGTTGGCAGTTTATTTAATAATTGATGGCTTTGATTCCAACAAAATACAAACCATTGTGTTTAAAGAGTCATTAAACTAAACAGATTATATATCTCACATAATGTACATATTACTAACTACATTCGCAAAAATTGCTTATTTTGCGATTCTTCCGTGGGCAAGGTCGCTGGTGATCGCTAGTAGAAAATAAAATCATTTGGCCATGTAATTATAAAAACATATAATACTAGTATAAATGCAGAAAAAGTAAGGTTGCTCCATATTTGTGACCATGAAGGTTTGACTACATGTTTCAATAATTGTGTCATTTTCACAAAATTCATACTCTAGGATGGCTTCATTATCTTCGCTATCTATTCACGCATAGGAATTGCTCGCCTAATTTTTGAACTTGGTACAAAGGACCCAAGCTTCAACTGATTTTGAGTAAAATTCAGCGCAATATAAACATTCACAGTAAGAACGGAGTACTTCCCTATTCTGATCCATCCGTTCCGCCCCAGGGAGACGATTCTGGTTAGGGAGGTAAGGCCATTCAAGGAAGATATGTAAATTAACTTTTAACTACACGAAATTAAAGACAATTAAACGTTCTTCAAGCCTGTATTAACTATAGTTGTAATGTAAACAAGTATATATACCTTACCGCGGCTACCAAATCATCAAGACTTTCAATTCAGGTGCAAAAAACCATGGAACGAAAATTTAACACACCAATGCTCAAGGAAATTAGACTAACATGATTGCTGCAGTTGAGCTGTAACCGGATGGTTTAGCTCTACTTATTGTCTCTAACTCCTCCTTGACACCGAAAAAGGCGAACTTCATCTTGTCGTGAGCTCTGGTTATTTATATGGATTTATCCGAGTCTCGAACCTTCTCTGGTGTATGTTTTTCTGCTGGGTCTGGACTATTCTGGAAGTTACTAGATGGCGTCGGGTGTCATTGTTTGTGTCTTTGAGAAATTACTAGAAGCCCTCTACATGTTGGAAGAATATTCTAAATAGTTCTGGCAGATTTGAGAGAGATCATTGCCAGATCTATAACAGTATCATTTCGACCTATCTCATTAAATCAACTAATAACCAACAAATTAAAAGCTACGAATTTGAAATTTTGTACGAGCACACTACATGAGAAAGGAAATAGAACTGCGTCACAATTTTTACGATTCCCTTACCGCCTCTACCCCCTCCCATACAAATGTTTGGTTTCGTGAATGTAAAATACACAGAATCTTATGAAAATTCTATGCAACTTCGTCTATGAAACTGACATTCTATACAAGGAATATTAGACGTGATTCAAGCAATCAATTAAAAAACTATTAACATCCACATACCCTTACTATCACCCCTCACCCCTCCCCTCACAAATCTCAAACTTGCATAAATAAACGAACGAAATATTGATTATATATACTGGAGCTTTTGAACGTTTCTACAAAGTGTTAAATTGATAACTGCCCTGCCCAAGAACCCCCTTTCATTTAGTCTTCCCTAACCACTCTAACCTGCATATTGACTTTCCACGCATCCGCAACTTGTCCCAAGAATAATAAAGTTTCGCCCGACTTGTTGGCAGTTTATTTAATAATTGATGGCTTTGATTCCAACAAAATACAAACCATTGTGTTTAAAGAGTCATTAAACTAAACAGATTATATATCTCACATAATGTACATATTACTAACTACATTCGCAAAAATTGCTTATTTTGCGATTCTTCCGTGGGCAAGGTCGCTGGTGATCGCTAGTAGAAAATAAAATCATTTGGCCATGTAATTATAAAAACATATAATACTAGTATAAATGCAGAAAAAGTAAGGTTGCTCCATATTTGTGACCATGAAGGTTTGACTACATGTTTCAATAATTGTGTCATTTTCACAAAATTCATACTCTAGGATGGCTTCATTATCTTCGCTATCTATTCACGCATAGGAATTGCTCGCCTAATTTTTGAACTTGGTACAAAGGACCCAAGCTTCAACTGATTTTGAGTAAAATTCAGCGCAATATAAACATTCACAGTAAGAACGGAGTACTTCCCTATTCTGATCCATCCGTTCCGCCCCAGGGAGACGATTCTGGTTAGGGAGGTAAGGCCATTCAAGGAAGATATGTAAATTAACTTTTAACTACACGAAATTAAAGACAATTAAACGTTCTTCAAGCCTGTATTAACTATAGTTGTAATGTAAACAAGTATATATACCTTACCGCGGCTACCAAATCATCAAGACTTTCAATTCAGGTGCAAAAAACCATGGAACGAAAATTTAACACACCAATGCTCAAGGAAATTAGACTAACATGATTGCTGCAGTTGAGCTGTAACCGGATGGTTTAGCTCTACTTATTGTCTCTAACTCCTCCTTGACACCGAAAAAGGCGAACTTCATCTCGCTCCGGGACTCCATTATGCCCCGGGTTCCCCTATATTCAGTAGATGGTTTTTGAATCTTTCTAACATTCAGCTCCCCATAACTTCTGTTAATATTTAAAAATATCAGCCCTTACAATCTTCACTACTTGCTTCAGATAGTATTGTTACTAAATTTGCTAATAAATTATCAAGCGAACTATTCAAAAATTCAAAAATATAATATGAATGAAAAAACGATTGGAAAGGTTTTATAAATGTATAATGTTATATACGAATTGTTAGTGAATTATTAATAAACATTATTACGGATTCGATAATGATTATCGTTTTCGATTTGGCATTGATTCATTATTCTCAAAAACTAAACTAGTATGTCCAGGGAGGAGTCTGGGGTGGTTTACGATTTGGCTTTGATTCATTATTCTTAAAAACTAAACTGGGATGTCCAGAGAGGAGTTTGGGGTGGTAGCATGTAAGCTGTCAGTCGACGCGTTCGATTTGCGAGTCAAAATATTTTGTCTGTGGTAGCATGGACGTAAGGACTGGTGATTTGGTTTTACTATCCCACAAGGATATATATATTCCAGAATGTTCCAAAAAATGTCTCAATAAAAATAATAATAACAAGCAGGAAGAAGAAATCGTCAACTGTCGTGATTGAAAATGACTACATTCTAGATGAAATCTAAGCATATTATAAGTTTACTCAAAAGTTTGGAACGCTAACAAATAAAGCTCGAATGACACAGAAGTTAGTACTATCACTCAGAAATCTCAAAACCGAAATCCATCCGCGCGCCCTTTATCTTAAGAACACGCTAGATAGCTGAAATTTTGTACACGTTTCATGAAAAAATAAGGACAAGCTCGTGAACAAGCCAAATCGCGCAACCCTTTTTACCTCTTCCCAAACAAAATGACTCATTTTATTCAAATTTCCTTGGACACTATAACGGCTCAAATTTTAAAATTTAGTGAATATATTTTTTTAAAATAAATGCGGTGTACAAATTATTCGAATCCCTCCACTTTTACCACTACCAACTGAACTTTTTCATGTTTATATGTAGTATAACCAATTTCATCAGTACGTATAACATTTATTGAGCTCAAATTTTGTACTGAATACTTAATCAGCATTATTAAGATCGAAAAAAATTAACTGATTAGTTTCACTCTCTTTTCATACAATGTGACACAATTTCACAACTATGAAAAATAATCGATTTTCTTGAAAAATCCGTTATCCGGAAAATGTCTTTTCATTGCTTAAGCATATTCAAACATCTCACTCGCCTAGGAAATTTGACCGAATTGAGCAATAGGCGAAATCCTTCTCTACTAACTGGAAGCATTCTCGTGAAGAAAAATAAACTGCCAACAAGTCGGGTGAAACTTTATTATTCTTGGGACAAGTTGCGGATGAGTGGAAAGACAATATGCAGGTTAGAGTGGTTAGGGAAGGCTAAGTGAAAGGGAGTTATTGGGCATGGCTGTTGTTAATTTAACAATATTTCATTCGTTTCTGCAACTTTGGGTTTTTATGAGGGGAGGACGAGGGGTAATAGTAAGGGTGGGTGGATGTTAATAGCTTTTTAATTAATTGCTTTAATCACGTCCAATATTCTCTGTATAGAATGTGTTTCATAGACGAAGCTGAATAAAGTTTTCATAAAATTCGGTGTATTCTACATTCACGAAACCGAACATTTATATGGGAGGGGGTAGAGAAGGTAAATCGTAAAATTTGATATGTAGTTTTATTTCGATTCTCTTGTAAGGTGCTTGTATAAAATTTCAAGTTCGTAGCTTTTAGTTTATCGGTTATTAGTTGATTTAATGAAATTGGTCGAAATCATAGTTTGGAATGGGAGGGGGTAGAAGGGCAGGCGCGATTTCAAAACTTTGAAAGCAACTTCATTTCAATTATTTGTATGAGTTTTCGTGCAAAATTTGAAATTGATAGCTTTTAAGAGTTAGCTGATAACTGATTTCTTAAAAATGCTCGAAAAAATAATTTTGTATGGGAGGGGGTAGAGGAGGTAGGGAAATCGTAAAACTTGTGATGCAATTTTCTTTCTTTTCTGTTGAAAGGTGATCGTGCAAATTTCAAGCTCGTAGCTTTTAGTTTGTTGGTTAGTAGTTGATTTAATGAAATTGGTCGAAAACATACTTTTGTATGGGAGGGGGTAGAAAGGCAAACGCGATTTCAAAACTTTTAACGTAATTTCATTTCAATTATTTTTGTTTTTATGCAAAATTTCGAATTGATAGCTTTTAATAGTTAGGTGTTAATTGATTTCTTAAAAATGGACGAAAAAATAGTTTTGTATGGGAGGGAGTAGGAGTTTTAAAGATTTTCGACCAGTTAATATTTCGTATATTCAGGATTTTTTTTTAAATGCATTTCGCAAATTTTCAGCTTTCTACCTTAAAATTTCATTCAAAAAATTTCAGTTTATGTGTTTTTTTCAATGCACATGAAACACCTTGTGCACGTTAGACCGGGGGGATCGGTTTATAACAATTATGGATCAAGTTATTATTATTTTTGTATATACATCAAATAGAGGTATTCACAAGCAAAATTTCAACTTTGTATCTTCCAGCAGAGCCCTAAGAAAATCACTCAAAATTTTCGACATTTTTGCTTATCACCTCCCTCCCTTTAAACCTCCTTACTTAAAATTTTTACCAAAATTAACCATTATGTAGTTCTACAATCTGACAAATTTTCGATTTGATATCTGTACTTTTTTTGAGATATAAGGATTTGTAATTTTTAAAAGTGTGCCATTTTTGAAATGCTCGCCATTTCCCCGCACTACTATTATTTCGACATATTATATATTTTTTGTATTTTCCTAGTATAGCTTAATATCCGTTTCAAGTGTCAATTCCATAGCTTAAGAGATAGTTGAGATATTAATTTTTAAGTGTTTTTCCTTGCACCCCCCCTGACCCTCCTCCTTACAATTATTAGCCACTCTCTAAGCTGATTTCAATGGAACTATATGCCACCTTGACGGTCTCAAAATATGAATTTTTTTCGACAAGTAATTTCGAAGATATAATCATTTGAAAAAACAATTCGGCTAACAATTTTTTTCTAGCCCCCTTTTCGGACGCCAATGGATAAAAAAAATAAATTATTTTTAAGGTTTGTCCCACAATCCTCTCTTTATCTCTACTGATATTCAACTTTCTATCTACATTCGTGGTGGAGATATTAGCAAGTGTCGTTTTCGACTTTTTCCCTCCCCCGCCTCCCCTTTCCACCTAACACCTCCCAAAATTTAGAAAATAGAGCTCACTTACCCAGTCAACAATCCACCCAAAAACGAACATTCTACCTTTAACGGTTTCGGAGATATGAGTCCATATGTACGGCATACGGCGGGACGGATTTTTTTTTTGCATTTTTAGGCAAATTTAGTCATGAAACGCGAAAAAAAAAATTTCAGGGTTGCAACTTTTTTATACTCTAGATGAAATCTGAGAGTATTATAAGTTTGCCACAAAGTTTGTAACGCCAAGAAATAAGGCTCGGAGAAAAAAATGAATGATACAGAAGTTCATATAATCACTCAAAAATCTCAAAACCGGATGTCCGTCCGTCCGTCCGTCCGTCCGTCCGTCCGTCTGTCCGTCTGTCCGTCTGTCCGTCTGTCCGTCTGTCTGTCCGTCTGTCTGTCCGTCCGTGTCCTCTCTAGCTTGAGAACGCGTTGAGCTAGAAAGTTCAAATTTTGTATACGTCGTTTTTAACAAAAAAGTAAGGTCAAGTTCGTGAACGAGCCAAATCGCTCCACCCCTTCTACCCCCTCCCATACAAAATGACACAATTTCGCAATCTGACAATAAACGGATTTCCTCGAAAAGTACAAAAGACATTGATCTGAAATTTGGAATGTAATATTTTTATGACGACTCCAGTCTACTCTATAAAAATAATTTGTGTCTTCCCCCTCCTTCCACCACCTCCCATACAAACTGCACTTTTTCATGAAATGCTCTAAACCAATTTACTCAGTGCGTATAATAGTTATCAAGCTGAAATTGTGTACAAAATATTTATTTAAAATTATTATTAAGACAAAAAAAAATGAGACGATTAGCTGTACCCCTTCTACCCCCTCCCATACAAAATGACACAATTTCACAATAAGCAGATTTGCTCGAAAAATATAAATGCTATTGATCTGAAATTTGGAATATATTACTTTTATGATTATATAAATCTACTGTACAAAAGTTTTTTGAGTCCTCCCTTTCCTTCCACCACCTCCCATACAAACTGCACTTTTTCATGAAATGCTCTAAGCCAATTTACTCAGTGCGTATAAAATTGACCGAGCTGAAATTGTGCACTAAATATTTATTTAGAATTATTAGTAAAACCAAAAAAAAATTAGGCGATTAGCTTTACCCCTTCTACCCCCTCCCATACAAAATGACACAATTTCACAACTTTATAAAAAGTAGATTTTCATGGAATGTATGAATACTACTGATCTGCAATTTAAGACATGTCAAAAGCATGATATTTATAGTTATTTCTGAAAACTCATTAAAAACTCGCCCCTCCTTCTATCACCTCCCATACAAACTGCACTACTTCACTACATCCAATACACTAATTTTCTCAGTACCTATTAAATTTTTAAATCCTAAATTTTGTATAAAACATTTTGATAGCAACCTTACCGTCATGTGAAAAAATTAGTTCAATGTCGTCACCCCCTCTACCACTTCCCCTACAAAATTTCTTAAGATACAAAAATTTCTTTCATCTAGAGTATCGCACGATTGGGCTTTATGCCCAATTGTACTCCTGTTATGTTTTTTTCTTGTGTCGATCACAATATTTTATTATTAGAATAATAAAGTAAAATTAATTAACATATATGTAAAAATAAAATATTTGTGTCTTTCGTGTATATAATTTGTCTTATTAATATAGAAAATAAGCATAAATACTATAATAATCTAAGCTACTTACATTTTCCTAATGTCGAAACCGTTCAAAGGGTCTGTACCTTTCATTTGCGTTTTGACGGAGAAAAATGAATGAAATAAAGATACATGCAAGGAGTTTTGGTCGTTTCGACTATCCAAATGGTCGAAACGAGCTTAGGTGCTATTCGAGCGAATTTATCGAAACGACTAAGGCGAAACAGCTTATATGCTACCACCCCTGATTTTTTGATATCGTCTCCAACCTTTTCTATTAAGATTCATTTAAGTAATTGGTAGAATTCACAGACACAGCAAGCAGGCAGTCAGATGTTATCTAAAAAAACATTTTTGGCCTTTTCGGACATAATCACTATTTAAGAAAATTTTATGACTACAATAGTTTCCCTTACTACAATATACGATAACATGAGGACAAAGCAAAAAACAAACTCAGTTGATTACCTAGATTGGAGGTGTTTTGAGATCCGAAACTTTGAAAAAATCTATTTTGAAGCTACCAGTGGCAAGTTGCGATCCACACACTCCTCGGCGACATATGTTTTTGTTTTTTAATAAAAATGGCAATTTTTTTGAAATACAGTAGACGTCCAGTTTACCGAATACCTAGTTTAACAAATTTACGATATAATGAACGAATATTTTGCTATTATTGATCTTTTTATGTTACGAATGAGTGCCCGAATCATTAGAAAGTAAAGCGTGAATTTATTTATTTAATTTCTCCATTTGATATAATTTTTCTGAGACTTTGGAAAGCTTTAGGCTAGGTAGCGGCGCCTTTGCAGAAAATAAATATAATCATAAAAAAAAACTACGATTGCGAGTAGACCCCAATTGTGCGATGGAATTGAAGTTTCAGTGATTTTGAAAGGGATGATTTTCCTGCCATATCAACTTTCTTATATATACATACTTTATGTCAAATTTGAAATGTATTGCCTTGAAAATTGTTTTAACGCGTATCGCCAAACTGTGACTTATGTACGGGTGGTTCCCGAATGGGTGTGGGTCATAATGATTTCTAAATAGGTACCTGAAATCTATATAGAAATAATACGATTTAAGTTCCAAATCAGTAAGATTTTTCAAGTAAATCGATTCATTAAAAAGTTTTGTGGTTGTACTGTTCTGTATTATGAATGATTGAAGGAATGGCAGGATCGAATTTATTTCTTCATATCCCACTACAGTCAATACTAAAATACTTTATATTAAATTTGAGCGTCAAAACTTTGATAAACTGCCAACAAGTCGGGCGTAACTTTATTATTTTTGGGACAAGTTGAGGATGTGTGGGAAGTCAGTATGCAAGTTAGGGTGGATGGGGAAGAATAAGTGAATAGCGGGTTAAGGGCAGAGCTGTTGTCAATTATTTAACACTGAATTGCGATTACAATCAATAGCTCTAGTATGTGGTATCAATTTTCAATTATTTGTGCATGTTGGGTTAGTATTGTGGGGAGGGGAGAGTTCAACTTAAGGGGTGTATACCACCTTATTGGTCCTAAAACAATTCAGCCTTCAATATGAGCTTAGCCACCTCTTTTCGAACCATAATGGACAGTAAGATTAAATTCTTTTTATAGATTGCCCCACAAACCCCGCTACATATTTATCGATTTTCAGCATTCTAGCTAGATTCGTGCTTGAGGCATCCGAATTAGTATTTTTTGGTTCTAGCGCTTCTCCTTTAATCCAAAATGGGTGTCCATCTGAGAACAGCATCCATCTATAATCCACCCAAAAATTAACTTTCTTTCTGCAAGAGCTTGACAGTAAATGTGCGCTGAGCATAAACATACGGCGGACTACGTATAGACAGACTTAAGGAGTGGGGCGATTTCAATTTATTTTGAAGAAACAAATTCATTCATCATAAAAATGGTGAGTTTAATATTTCAGTGCTTGAACTTAAAAAAAAGTTGTAAAAATTTGTCATTTTACATGGGAGGAGGTAGAAAGTTTTTAGCCGTATACGAACTAGACCTTACTTTCTCTTCAAATATATTAAAATATAAGGTATCTAGCTCAACGCATTCTCTAGAAAGCAAAAAAAACTGAGGGTGGGCAGACAAACGGACGCTTTAACATTTTTGAGGGACAACAAAAATTCCTGTACCCTTGGCGACTCTGTGCGAGCAATATTTCTTGGCGTTACAAACTTTAGAGCAAACTTATAATACTCTCAGATTTTATTTAGAAAAAAAAAGATTTTACGATACTCGTATTTGTAAGCAATTGCAAAAACGGGTTAAGGTACATAAATCTCAACTCCTAAGTGATAAAATAATTGCACACTAAGTACTCGTACATAAGATTTGTAGGTCCTCATGTTATGAGATTTTTTATTTTTCTATTGCAGTTCTTTCTCAAGCAACGAATAAATAGAAAATGTTAGTATCTGGGTGTGAATATGTCTCTACACTTCATAATTTAGGGGTCACGCCTTGACCTTAAACGATTTTTTTTACTGGGGTCCTGTAATTCGGCATATATTAAAATTATGTCTTTACTGGAATCCTAGATGCAAAACCATTGAACGGATTTTCTGAGTAATTTAAAAATAAAATTAGATATCATTGTCTAGCCGCTTTAAAAAATTGGCATTTAATTTTTATTAACCAAAATCTTAAAAAATAAAAAAAAAATGTTATACAGTGATAGCTGTAGCAGAAGTGAACGGATATTGAAAAATATTTAGAAGATATTCTTAAACGACAATAAGTGACAGTGCGTAGAAATGACGAGTCTTATAGAGCAACCAGTATATAAATGCGAAGGAAATTTAAATTTCCTGCTGGAGATAAATTATTTTGTGATCCTATCATCCTTGAAATTCAATTTCCATAACGAAATGCTTTCATCAAAAATTTTATGACTTACTATTTCCTTAACATGAGATAAAACGACTTGACTGATAATTTAAATTTTATTTTAATTCACTTACAACATCCGCCTAATTATTTTCCACCAAAAATTTCAGAATGGCCAGAACTTAAGGGGAAAAGAAACTTACGAACCAACTTGATGCAGGAAAACGAGTTGGCATAACCAAGCCGATACTAGTCGTTAAGAGAGTAGTTACCGAAATTTGTCAGCCTTTTTGAATGTATTAGGTGAACAAATTTCTGTCAGACTTGTGTTCACTCGCGTGCAAGGACTAAGTTGTCCCACTGCTATCCAAAATTCAATAATAATAAATAAATAACAAAATAATGCCTAAAAAGTGAAAATTACAATGATGGCACATGTGTGATAATGAAATAAATTCCTGTAGTCCCGCGCAGCAAAATTGAGACATTAAAGAAACTTCCATCTAAGGGACCGTGGGAGTAATTGAGAAGATACTTAAAAAAAAGCCATTTTATTTTATCTTGCAAGGTATTGCTTAATCATATTAAGCAGAGACCATTTTCAGCCCCCACCACATGATACCACTTGACTTCATACCAGGTAAAATTGAAAACAAGAGAAAATATATTTCTTTTTCTGACGAATTTTCATTACATGAAACCATAAATGATTTTGCTTTTATAAATATTTTTGATGTCGAATTGAAATGGACTGGGATTAAACAATATTAAATCCTTTCCATTTGATGTTTTAGTTAGTGAAATTTAAAATGAATGTCATAATAAGTTCCGAGATCATGCGACAATAATTGAAATATTCCGGCGTATTAAATTTCTGTTCAATGTGTCAATTAAGGCTTTTCGATACCTGTCTTATTCTTTTCAGTTTTTGTTTGCTGAATTTAACTTTTTCGAAGTTCAAATGTGCACTTTCGGCTAGTCTTAAGCGTTCTTACATTAATTACCACAGTTTTGTAATTTAGTTCATGGCAAATGCTGAGTTAACGATGCCATAGTTTGAATATTATGGAGCAAATAGATTCAATTTCTGATTTTGAAATCAAAACGTGGTCCTTGCTGAGATCTTTATGAAACTGATGTACTATGCAAACATTTATCAAACCAATCAATTTTCTATTAAGACTCCCTTTAGGGGCATATGACAGAAACAGTACTCTTCTACACGGCGCGATCCTGGGCATAGGGCCAATTTTGTTATAGCTTGCGAAAGAGCTAAAAAATATATTTATTTTTATGAAACACAACAAATTTAATATTATATTAAATGAGTTTATTTATTGGTTTAATATTTTGTTATAACGAGTGCTTAATAGCTACTCTATGGAGATTATTACTTATCGTTTACACTACTGAATATTGACCATTTAACTTCGGACTGATTCTTGACTAATGACCCTGTTCTGGTCTTTTTTAGTGTTATTTATATCATATCTTTATCAACTGAGAATGGATGTGGTTGTCAACTTGTGGCGATATTGCAAGTTGGTACTTATTTGGATTTTAGATAAGCATGGTTTTCTGAGAGTTAATTGTTTTTTTTTTTTTTACAGAATGACTTGGGTTATAGGCAATTTCGGCCTTTATGTGCAATGCACAAACACAGTCATGGAGGGAAGGAATGGGATAGGGAAGGTTGGGGAAGGGGAGTGAGAACGACCGTAGCGAGTGGAGAAGCTGGTATATTGCTCAGTTGTACTGGCTGCTTACCGACAAATATTTGCAGATGTTATGGGGGACTGAATGATAGAAAGCGAACAATAACCATCTACTGAGTATCTAGGCCTTCTTGAAGTGGAACTGTTTCACTTTTACACTGTTTCCCCATTTTATTGCGAATAATTTTTTATCACCAGTAGCAACTGAAAAATTTGCCCTTAAAAAAATCCCGTCTGGAGTGGGAATCGAACCGACGACCTATTGACTGAGAAGCAAGCACGCTGCCCACTACGCCACGGAAGCCTGATAAAGTTATTTATTCGTTAATTCGAATTTGCTTATTTGTTGTGTTCTATATTTTTAATTATTTGGAAAAGAAGTTTGATACTCTTTGTCTAATTTGTTCTTGTTGTTTTAAATACAATTCGTTTTCTGTAGATGTAGTTTGTACATCCGGTATGGGTACTATTGGTTGTGATTCTGGGGATAACATAACTGGCCTTACGTGTCACCAGGACAGGCCTCTTCATGGGAATAAACAGGTTCTGGCAATAGCTAAAGGCCGATGCTCAGCATCACGCCTTGTGGAAGAGAGCCTTTTTTGTGTTTACCTTTTAACCTCTTTCTTGACAGGAGTTTGATTTTATTTGAGGACAGGTCTCCTGCTAAAATCCTCGTTTCCATGTGCTACATGGTCGACTAAGCCGACGTCTGCTTATATGATGCTTAATATTAGTTAAAATAATTAAAAAGTATTCCAAACATACATAACATACACGTATATTATGCAATGCTATAAACTTTACCTATTCAAATATCTCTGATGCTCACATTTACTAAAGCATGATTTTCATTAATTTTTTCCAAAAGTATTTACTGTACTTTGATTTCAAAGCTTCCCAGAATGAAAAGCATAACATTTTATTTAAATCGTTTTAAGATTTATTTCTTAAGATAAGTCTCAAAGTAAACAACGGACGGATAGATTATTATTTATTTTTTTTACTGATAACTTAGTTTCTCGAGCTTAGAAGTACCTTTACATATTATTTTTTTTAAAGCGTTACCTGAAAATTCAAATAGTTAAGTAAGTAACTGGCATAAACTCTCCACCTTCTAAAAACCGAAAATTTATGCATAAACTATGTATTCTCTTGCGCCATAAATCATAGGCTTAGAAAATTGCAGGATTATTTATGTGTGTAGCTGCCAAGGCTACAGAAATATTTGTTGATGTTCAAAAACCCCGATCACAAGTGACCGTCTCTAAGTCTGTCTAAAACATAACTTTTGAACGCTTTGACTTTGAAATTTTTCTTATGTCATTTTCAGCAAAAAAGAAAGCTTACGTTCGTGAACGGGCCACATTCTCCCACTTCATCTACATCTCCCATTCAAATTTCATGAAATTTTGAAATTTTAAATATTGATTTTTCTCCGAAACCACTCCAGCTATCGTCTCGAAAATTTAGTTATAGAATAATGATGTAAATGTCAATAACATTAAAAAGTATCGATCCGGTCGCCTTACTTCATCTATCCCCTCCCATACAAATGCACAATTTTCAAAAATGCATTTATTCGGTTTTCATTCCAAGTAGCAAAGCTAAAAAACGCATTTTCGCCAGAATTATTTTTATTATAATTGGAAGAGATTTATAAAAATATCCATTTCACCTCACTCCATCTACCTCCTACCATTTAAATTTAAAAAAATTTTGTCAAACCTATTAACGTTAAATTTATATAAATGTATACTATTGCAAAAATTTGGTTTTAATCGATTTTTATTTAAACTGGAAAAGGTAGAAACTTAAAAATTGTCAGAATTTGTCTCTTAATATAATTATTTTATTATTTTTTTTTTAACAGAATGACTTGTGTTGTAGGCAATTTCGGCTTTTATGTGCAATGCACAAACACAGTCATTAAGGAAGAAATGGAATTGGGAAGGTAATAATTATTAAAAAAAAATTTCAACATCGCTCACTCATTCTGCCCCCTCCCATACAAAATTCAAGAAAATTATTTCTCCCTCGAACAGACTCGTATAAGTGCTATCGACTTTAAAATTCAAACAAAGCATAATCGCATTGCAAGCAGATTCAAAATCATCCAAGACCTTTCACTTCCGCTGCCACCTCCCATACAAATGATATAAAATCAAAAATCGTTAAATTTTGTCGTAAATTATAAAAGCTTCAAACTTTGAATTCAACATGAAGTATTTTCCATACCACGTTCGGTGTCACATACAAAAAGGACAAACTGCCTCCTCTGCATCTATCACCTCCCATACAAAAGTTGTTATTCACTCTTCGAAGAATTTCAGATGACAAATTTTCCGGTACATTTAACTCTTTCCCATATTATCTAGATTATCGTATGATAGGGTTTTACACCCAATCATAATTCGGTTATGTATTGTACATTTTTTTAAATAAATTAAATCCATTCATCTTCCTTACATTTCATTAAAATATATATACAAAAAAAAGAAACATGTTTTTCTACAACATCACACACAGAAAAATATAAATTTATGTTATTCGGGTAATTTAATTTTCGCTGCGGTCAGTACTCCTATCAAAAGCATACGGATATAAAGTTAACGTAATTAATGAGTAAACCGACCTCAAAAAATGACAGTGGAAAATAACATTGCTGAAAAAAAAACAATAAGTTAATTTTAAAAAGCTTATCTGAGCGCAATAATATATCAGATTTTAATTTTGTGGCAGTGTGAAATTTTTTTGTTATAATATATAGAATCATCTGTCCATCTGTTGTCGATTCATATTTTTGTATTCATAATTCAGTTCTAATTAATTTCGTTTTATTATTTTAATAATGAAGTACTGGTATCGATTTGAAAAAAAAAAAAATATATATATATACATATATAATTATTTGCTTACTTACTTACGATGGCGCTACAGCTTAAATCGAGCCTTGGCCATTTCGAAATTTTAAGAAATTGATTTTTCTTCGAAACTGCTTAAGGTATCGACTTGAAATTCGGGTCAAAATAAAAATACAATGTATATATCATTAATATCGCAAAATATTGATTTGATCCCCTCACTCCTTCGCTTTACTTCTTCTGCTCCCTCCCATACAAATATCTATATTACAAATTCAAGAAAATCATTTCTCCTTCGAACATGCGAAATCTATCGACTTTGAAATTGAAACAATGCATGGTATGTATAAGGATGTCGATAAGCAGTTCCAAAATCATATAAAATACTCCACTTTCGGTGGCAGGGAAAACAAATACAAATGCGCCAATTTCAAGAACACTATGTCCAATTCATTGAAAATAATAAAAACTACAAATTTTAAATTCAATATGAAACATTTTACATGCCACGTTTGGTTCCATAAACAAATAAACTGCCAACAAGTCGAGCGAAACTTTATTATTCTTGGGACAAGTTGCGTATGTGTGGAAAGTCAATATGCAGGTTAGAGTGGTTAGGGAAGTAGGTAAGTGCAAGCGGGTTCTTGGGCAGGGCAATAGTCAATTTAACACTTTGCGAAAACGTTCAAAACCTCCAGTACATGTAATCAATATTTCATTCGGTTATTTATCCAAGTTTGAGTTTTTGTGAGGGGTGGGGTGAGGAGTGATAGTAAGAGTGGGTGGATGGTAATAATTTTTAATTGATTGCTTGAATCACGTCCAATATTCTCTGCATAGAATGTCAGTTTCATAGACGAAGTTGCATAGAATTTTCATAGGATTCGGTGTATTTTACATTCACGAAGCCAAATATTTGTATGGGAGGGGGTAGAGGAGGTAGGGGAATCGTAAAATTTGTGACGCAATTTTATTTCATTTCTCTTGTAGTGTGCTCGTACAAATTTCAAGTTCGTAGCTTTTAATTTGTTGGTTATTAGTTGATTCAATGAAATAGGTCGAAATGATACTTTTGTATGGGAGGGGGTAGAAGCGCAAGCGCGATTGCAAAACTTTTAAAGTAATATCATTTCAATTATTTTTATAAGTTTTTTCGCAAAATTTGAAATTGGTAGCTTTTAAGAGTTAGCTGATAACTGATTTCCTAAAAATGGTCGAAAAAATAATTTTGTATGGGAGGGGGTAGAAGAAGTTGTGGAATCGCAAAATTTGTGACGTAATTTCCTTTTGTTTCTCTTTTAAGGTGCTCGTACAAAATTTCAAGTTCGTAGCTTTTAATTTGTTGGTTAGCAGTTGTTTTATTGAAATTGGTCGAAATCATACTTTTGTATGGGAGGGGGTAGAACGGCAAATGTGGTCTCAAAAATTTTGACGCAGTTCTATTTCAACTATTTTCAAATGATTTTGTGCAAAATTTCAAATTGATAGCTTTTACTAATTAGGTGATAATTAATTTCTTAAAAATGGTCGAAAAAATCATTTTGTATGGGAGGGAGTAGAAGCTTTCAAGGTATTCGACCAGTTTATATTTCATTCTTTTAAACATTTTTTTAAATGCATTTCGCAAGTTTTCAAGTTTCTACCTTTAAATTTCATTAAAAAATTTTTATTTGATATCTGTGCTCAATTTTGAATTATAGCAGTTTGAAATTTTGGAAAGTGCATCATTTTTGAAATGCTTCCCATTTCCCCCCACTACTATTTTTACCAAATGTTATATTTTTCTCGTATTTCTCTAGTATAGTTTAATATAGGTTCTAAGATTCAATTACATAGCTTGATAAATAGCCGAGATATTGATTTTTAAGTGTTTTTCTCTGCACCCCCCCTGACCCTCCCACTTACAATAATTAGCTTTTATTTAAACTGATTCTAGTAGATCTTGATACTATCTTAACGGTCTCAAAATATAAATTTTTTATGGGAAGTAATTTCGAAGATACAATCATTTGAAAAAAAAAATTCGGCCGACAATTGGTTCTTAGCCCCCCCTTTTCGCACCCCAATGGATACAAAAATTAAATTATTTTTGAAAGTTCCTCTATATGTATGTTGAGTTTTAGCTTCCTAGCTGTTACCATGGTTGAGATATTTGAATTCGTATTTTTCGGCTTAAGCGCTCTCCCCGCCTCCCCCTGAACCCGTACACCCCCCAAAATGGGTATCCGCCTGAGATCCACAACTATCTACAATCCCCCCAAAAATGAACTTTCTATCTTGAAGGGTTTGGGAGTTAATTTCCGCTGAGCGTACACGTCGGCGTACGGCGGACGGCGTACAGACAGACGGATTTTTTTTTTGCATTTTTCGGCTAATTTAGTCATGAAACGCGAAAAAACAAAATTTCAGGGAAGCAAATTTTTTTTTTCTTGTGTCGATCACAATACTTTATTATTAAAATAATAAAGTAAAATTACAAACCTCCCCACTCTGCTTTTAACTCCTGCCACACAGAAGTCACTATACACTATTCGAAAGAATTTGGGATGAAATATTTCCTGATACATTTAAACTCTTTCTCATTTCATCTAGAGTATTATATGATCTGGCTTTACGCCCAAGCATAACTCTGCTATGTTTTTTTTTGCGTTTCATGGTTAAATTAGCCATCTGTTTGTACGCCGTACGTGTATGCTCAGGGCACATTAACTCTCAAACCCGTGAAGAGGGGCTTTCTCTTTTTGGGTGGATTGTAGACGGGTGCTGATCTCGGGCGGATGCCAATTTTTGAAGTTGTAACGTAGCGTAGGTGTTAAAAGGGAGGCGGGAGCGCGCTATGACTAAAACCAAAGAATGCAAACATATCATTTATAGCTATAGCTAAAAAGCTGAAAATCGACACACATATAGAAAGATTTGTGGGAGAGACTATGCAAATTATCTAATTGTTGTACCGTTTTTGATCCAAAAATGTGGGGACTAAGAGCTAATTGTCGGTTAAATGTTTTTTCACATGATCATATTTTCGGAACAATCGATATAGAAAGTTAATATTGTAAAATCACATAGCACATAGGTCCACCATAATTAGCTTAGAAAAACGGAATACTTGTAAGGAGCAGGGGCAGGTGGTGTAAAGAAAAACACTTAAAAATTAATATCACCAATATTTCTTAAACTGTATAATTGAAACTTGGGACGTGTATTAAGCTAAACCGGGGAATTAAGAGTAAAGTATAACATTTGGACATCGTAGTAGCGGGGAAAATTGGGGATCATTTTAAAAATGGAGAACTTTTCAAAATTTCAACCCAGTTTATTTCAAAATCCAATGAAATGCTGAAAAATTAACAAATTGCAGAGCCATGTGATCTATAATTTTGGTACAATTCTATATTTTCTTAAGGTGGTGATTGTAAAGGGAGGGAGGTGGTAAGGTAAAATGTCGAAAACTTTCACTAATTTTATAAGCTCTGGTAAAAGATACAGAGTTCAAATTTTGCGGTTGCATGCACTCAATTCGTATAGTATACGGGGTGAGGTAAAAAATTTCGTGGAACGAAGGGGATGTATTTACAAGGGGGAAGGGAAATATTTTTACCTGGAGGTATTCCAACAATCAATACAAGTATAAATACAAAGTTTCTGTCAAAACGAATCACTAACATTATAGTTATCACCAAATCAACAAGTCAATAGCAAAGAAAATGGTAACTATGGATCAAATTGAGCTTCATGCTGTCATTAAGTTCCTTACTAAGCACGGAAAAATGTCACAAATCATTTTGTCATCTGTTTACGGGTACTTTTGCTCTGGAAAAAACCAAGATTTATAAGTGGCATAGTTTATTCAAGTAAGGCAGAGAGTCAATTGAAGATGATGAACGCTCGGGCCGGCCGATTGAGGCCATTTTCTCAAAAATCGTCGAAACAGTGCTCTTTTAAAGAAAAAACAAATCGCAAAATAATTGTAGTTTCAGATATAACCATTTTGAATATCCTCCATGACTATCTCGGCATATCTAAAGTCAGCGCAGGATGGGTACCGAGAATATTTTCAGCGTTTCAAAAAAGCAGTGTTCTTGCGAGTTATGGATCTCTGTAGCGAGAAGGGATGAAATTTTGACTCAGATTGTTACTATAGACGAAACTTGAGTTCATCATTATGAGCCTGAATCAAAGCAGGAGTCAATGCAGTAGCTCCGTAAATGAGCTTCACCCTCCAAGATGTTTAAGGTCACACACTCCGCCGAAAAATCATGGTCACTATTTTTTAAGATTCACAGCGGGTTTTGATGATCGACTAAAAAGAAAAAGGAAGAAATATCAGAGCGGGATACCATGCCAACCTGCTATAGAAATTAAAGAATGCCACCAAAGTAAAAAGAAGAAAAAAGTGGACTCGAGGTGTGCTGATTTTGCACGACAACACACTTGTCCACAAGAGCCACAGTGCAATGGCTGCCCTACAGGCTACGGAATATTAAACCACCTCCCTTGTAGGCTGGATCTGGCCCCATCCGATTACTGTCTATTCCCAAAACCTCGAGAAAGAAATGAAGGCCTTGATAAAACATTTTTTTAGAAGGACTTAATAAACTTTGCGAGATATGTGATAAATGTATTTGGCTTACGGGAGCAAATATTGAAAAGGAAAAATAATAACTTGTTCAGTTTTACCCCCTTTTCCTGTCATTCCGCGAAATTTTTGCCCTCCCGTCGTATAAAGAGAAAATAATAATTTGAACCAGAACAGTTACGCACCGCAGTGGGACCTTAACGTACACAAGGTGTTTCACATGTATTGGAAAAAGCATAAAAATGCAAAATTTTTGCGTGAAATATTAAGCTAGGATCTAGTCAAAGAAATTACCTAATTGTATCGTCCTGATGTAAAACATCCCCTGATGGTGTTAGTCAGAACCAGATCGACCACTCGGGTATAAGTCGCCGATGGAGAAGATGTCTCCTTGATGTGCGAGCGAAGCGTGGAGCTGACGTGGGGAGCGATCACCACTTGATGGTTACTTGAGATTATGCACAGCAGCTATCCGACGGCCACAAATTCTTCAATTGAAGCGCAAGCTTAATGTGGATAAGCTCAGAGACCCCAAAAATAAGCGCGAGTACACTACCATTCTACGTGAAAAGTTATCCACATTGGGCGAATATGAAATAGGCACACTGGACGCCAATTGGAAGGCGGCCAGAAACAGGTTTCTTACTAGTGCTGACAAATCTGTGAGATATGTGCAAAGCAATGAGAAACCCTGGATGTCGAAAGACACATGGGACAAGGTTGGTGATTGGTAAAAAGCCAAATTGGAAATCATCTCTCAACTCGATGTCAACATGCCAACCAACACCAGACTTGAGGCTGAACTACCGCGATGCTCATAGGCTATTAGACGCGACAAGAGGAAGGTCATTGAAGATCTGGCCAACAAGGCAGAATCTGCGGCTTGGGGATATGGGTTCACTATTCAAAATCATGAAACAGTTGACGAACAGGAATTTCACCGCCAACCACCTGATGAGAGATGTCAACGGAACTCTCCTTAATCTGAGTGAACACCAGTTGCGGCGATGGAAGGAATACTTCTCTGATATTTTAAACATCTTGTCAGAGGAAGATTCCAGCAACAGAACAACACGAAACATCCAAACACAAAAATCCTCTATTAGGGACGATCCCCCAGATAAAGAAAAGAGAGTTTTCGCCATTCGGTCAATGGCGGGAAGGAAAGCCCAGGCATATACGGACTAACAACCGAACTCCTCCAAAGCTGACCCGGAAATAACAGCCGATATACTCCTCCCACTCTCTACTGAGGTGTGAAATGAAGGAAGATACGACTGAATGGAAGGAAAGCGTCATTGTGAAAATTCCGAAGAAGGGCGACCTTCAGAATTGGCGTTGTATATATCTACTTACTACTGTATCGAAAACATGGCTAAGATAATTCTCAATAGGATTAGTGATGTAGTGGAGAGCACTATCGAAGTTTATCAGGCAGGATTCCGTAAAGGGTCGTCTTGTACCGACCATACAAATACCCTACGGATAACGAAACTAAAGCGAAACATCGCCAAAGAGGCTCTGGATTATAATTCTCAAGGAAGACATCGGGTTGGTCGACCATGTAGCACATGAAAGCCAAATATCTCGAGAACTAAACCAATTTGGTTTTTTTTCTTTTCTTACAAATTACCGTTCTACGGAAATCGTAATCAATTTAAATTTTCATTCAATCGCAGTATTTTAAACCCACTCTGGATTTTCACTGTTTGAGGAAGCCAAAAAAAGAGTAGATTTCGTTGCGAACTCTGTCTGTTTGTCTTGATGTTAATTCAGTAAGCATGAAAATAAAAGAGTGGAAGTAGTCGCAATAGGCCGGGCACATCGCCAGAAAGACCTTAATAATTTTTGAGAATTATGGCCATTCCGAAGCGGAGGTTATAAGCATTGAACCGAAAATTGTGTAAATTCTTGAGAAATTTATTTATGTTTTGGTGAGTTTAGGAAATCAGAGGGATAAAAAATCATTGGAGACTGAAGGAGTGTACAAAGTACCTTGTGGCTCATGCGATAAAGTGTATGTAGAAGAAACGGGACGCACAGTCCAGACGAGGATCAATGAGCATTAACGATGCTCACGGAAAAATCAAATAACAGTCATCAGCGATCGCGGAACATGCAACGACAGAGGACCATACAATTGATTTCGACAATGTACAAATTCTAGCCAGGATAAATCAATATTTTACGAGAATCAATTGAAATTTCTAAACATTCACAGAACTTTAACCAACCGAGACACCAGATACAAGTTATCAGCAGTTTGGCTAGCTGCCTTAAAATTCCGTAAGAACAAAATCCGTACCCAGAAATCCTTAACTAAGTTAACTAGCTGATGCTAATTTACTAACCTTAATTAACTAAGTTAACTTTAAATTACCATTCCCACACCCAATTAACACCATTCTGTATAAAATACTAATCTTTTTTTATTATCAATTAGTTTGATATAGATCTCAGCAGAGACCGAAATGTCACGAATAATAAAACGTAACAATGTAGAATCCATAAGATTTAAGTGTGGTCGAATACTTCCGCAACTTCTACCCCCCCTCATAGCAAAGCATTTTTTCGAACATTTTTAAAAAATTAATTATCACCAACATACTAAAAGCTTTAAACGTGAAATTTCGTACCAACACAACTCCTTGCATAGATAACCGTATGAAATATTGATTTTATGTAGAGGAGCTATTCATCGTAATCCCAGTTAAGTGGTAAGTAATTAACAACAGCCATGCCCTTGTACCATTATTCCCTTAGTCTTTTCTATCTGCTCTAATCCTAATCTGTATACTGACTTTTCACGCATCCTCAACTTATCCCAATAATAATCAAGTTTTGCCCGATTTGTTGACAGATATTTTATTTTACAGAAGCTATACTAGTTTTACTTTATTATTTTAACAATAAAGTATTGTGATCGAATTGGGAAAAAAAAAAAATTTGCTACCCTGAAATTTTTTTTTTTCGCGTTTCATGACTAAAATAGCCTAAAAATGCAAAAAAAAAAAAATCCGTCTGTCTGTACGCCGTCCGCCGTACGCCGACGTGTACGCTCAGCGCACATTAACTCCCAAACCCTTCAAGATAGAAAGTTAATTTTTGGAGGGATCGTAGGTAGTTGCGGATCTCAGGCGGATACCCATTTTGTGGGGTGTACGAGTTCAGGGGGAGGCGGGGGGAGCGCTTAAGCCGAAAAATACGAATTCAAATATCTCAACCATGGTTACAGCTAGGAAGCTAAAAATCAACATACATATACAAGAGTTTGTGGGACAACTTTTAAAAATAACTTAATTTTTTTATCCATTGGCGTGCGAAAAGGGGGGGCTAAGAACCAATTGTCGGCCGAATTTTTTTTTCAAATGATTATATCTTCGAAATTACTTCCCATAAAAGATTGATATTTTGAAACCATCAAGATAGTATATAGATCTACTAGAAGCAGTTTAGATAGAAGCTAATTAGTGAAAGGGGGAGGGTCAGGGGGGGTGCAAAGAAAAACACTTAAAAATTAATATCTCAACTGTCTCTTACGCTATGTAATTGAAACTTAAAATGTATACTAAGCTTTACTAGCGACATATGAAAAAAATATAATATGTGGACATTATAGTAGTGGGGGGAAATGGGGAGCATTTCAAAAATGGCGCACTTTCCAAAATTACAAATCATCAAATCTCAAAATTGAGTACAGATATCAAATCAGAAATTTGTCAGATTGTAGAGCTATATAATTTTTAATTTTGGTAAGAAATTTGAGTTGGGGGGTGTAAGGGGAGGGAGGTGGAAAGCGAAAATGTTGAAAATTTTGAGTGATTTTTTTATGGCTCTGGTAAAAGATACAAAGTTTAAATTTTGCACGTCGACACATCTATTTGATATAGATAGAAAAAAAATAGTAATTTGTTCCAAAATTGTTATGCTCTGAAGTGGGGGTCTAACGTGCACAAGGTGTTTCATGTGGAATGAAAAAAACACATAAGCTGAAAATTTTTGAATGAAATTTTTAGGTAGAAACTTGAAAATTTGGGAAATGCATTTAAAAAAAATCTCTTAAAGTTTGAAATATTAACTGGTCGAATATTTTTAAAACTTCTGCTCCCTCCCATACAAAATTATTTTTTCGACCAATTTTAAGAAATCAATTATCACCTAACTATCAAAAGCTATCAATTTGAAATTTTGCACAAAAACTTAGAAAAATAGTTAAAATAAAATTACGGTAAAAGTTTTGAAATCATGCTTGCCCTTCTACCCTCTCCCATACAAAAGCATGATTTCGACCAATTTCATTAAATCAACTAATAACCAACAAATTAAAAGCTACGAACTTGAAATTTTGTACAAGCACCTTACAACAGAAAAGAAAGAAAATTCCATCACAAATTTTACGATTCCCTTACCTCCTGTACCCCCTCCCATACAAAATTATTTTTTCGAGCATTTTTAAGAAATCAGTTATCAGCTAACTCTTAAAAGCTATCAATTTCAAATTTTGCATGAAAACTTATAAAAGTAATTCAAATGAAGTTGCTTTAAAAGTTTTGAAATTGCGCTTACCGTTCTACCCCCTCCCATACAAAACTATGATTTCGACCAATTTCATTAAATCAACTAATAACCAACAAACTAAAAGCTACGAACTTGAAATTTTATACAAGCACCTTACAAGAGAAGCGAAATAAAACTGCATATCAAATTTTACGATTCCCCTACCTTCTCTACCCCCTCCCATACAAATTTTCGGTTTCGTGAAAATAAAATATACCAAATTTTATGAAAATTTTATGCAATTTCGTCTATGAAACACATTCTATACAGAGAATATTGGACGTGATTCAAGCAATTATTAAAAAGCTGTTAACATCCACCTACCCTTGCTATTACCCCTCCTCCTCCCCTCATAAAAACCCAAACTTGCAGAAACGAATGAAATATTGTTAAATTGACAACAGCCCTGCCCAAGAAACCCCTTTGCACTTAGCTTTCCCTAACCACTTTAACCTGCATATTGACTTTCCACTCATCCGCAACTTGTCCAAAGAATAATAAAGTTTCGCCCGACTTGTTGGCAGTTTATTTAAAAATGTTTGTGTAGATTATGATTAATATGTTCAAACCGCAACATGTTTTTATATAAAGACCTTTGTTTGATCGTAGATCGTGATAATTTTATTATTATTCTTTTTGTTGTCGTTTTCTTTCTTTTGTTGGGACTTCAGTATTCCATATTCGCAAATTGATCCTTAAAAACGAAGAACTCAGTCCTCTGAGAACCGCCACCATCGGCTTATTCAGCTTTACTCCAGTAGAGTTCCTCTGGAGTAGTCTTCGAATTTCTCGTCTAGCTTTATTTTTTTTGAGGAATTGAATGATTTGGACGAAGTCTAAATTTGAAAAGCTTCCGAGAGCACTAGTTACTTTGGCAGGCTATTGCTTCACCGCTGAATAAAATGTGCTCGGTGCTTTCAACATGAGTATTCCAAATATTCCAAACAATATTTATTTATAATAATTCAAATTGCATTAACAGAACAATGATGTTTCAGAGATTAGACTTATCATCTTAACAGCTAAGTTGTAAATTTATAGCACTAGGCAAACAGAAAAGAAATAATTGAATAATTACTATATGTTATAATTTGCCAAGGAAAAGTAAAGAGCAAAAACCTTGCCTGTTTAAAATTAAGTTACTTAAAACTAAACGGTTACCAATCTATTTGCATGAGTCCCGGGCTATAATTATGTGTGACAAACTGCAGGATATAGTGAGATGAAGGAAGAATGCATTGTAAGGCACGATCTATAGGAAAGATGCAACCAGCGGGTTACGTATATATTGGCATCGCTTTAGAAAGGACTCAAGTCTTTTGTCGGCTAGTGTTTTTATGTTATGCACGTTAGCTATTTTATGTAGGCGTTTAGTTGAAAAGTGGAAGGGTAAATTCAATAGTACTTTTAGGCATTTGTTCTGGGTGACTTGCAACGTTTTTTTGTGTGTAGCAGAACATTGACGCCATATAGGAGCGCCATACGAAATTATAGGTTGGATGACCTGCTTGAAAATCAGGAGTTTGTTATGCACCGAAAGCTTAGATTTCCTATTAATTAGGGGGTAAAGAGCATGAATACTTTTTGAGACCTTGGAGCACGTAATTTCTACAAGGTCTTTGTAGATAAGTTTTTTGTCTAGGATCACGCCAAGATATTTTATAGAGTCACTCCAATCGATGGTTTGTCCGATAAAATTGATAGGGTGGCTTGGAAGATTACTTCGTTTCCTTTTTTTTGTGAAGAAAATTGCTTGTGTTTTAGAAGGGTTAATTTTGATTTTCCAACGATTGTAGTATTGGTATAGGCGATCGAGTTGTCTTTCGAGCTCCCGTGTGATGGTGTTGGGGCAAATGGACCGTGAGTAGATACAGGTATCGTCTGCGAAAATAGCAGTTTCGCAGTTGTCTCCAGTAGGGACGTCGGCAGTATATATGTTATATAAGGTGGGACTTAGGCATGAGCCTTGGGGTACCCCTGCAGGAATTGAATATTTTGTGGATAATTGGGATTTAAGTTTAACAATGAATGACCTGTTACTCAAAAATGATTTTATGATTTTAGTTAAGTATAGGGGGAAGGATAGCTTGATTAATTTTGCTAGGAGGTTTCTAATAGACTAGCCTGAATATTTTTAGTTAGACGGTTTACTAGGTTCTTAACACGCGGATCTCTTGATCTCTGCCATTGTCTTCGTAATGTGTTTCGTTCCCTGATCATGGCTTTAGTGTTCTCGTCAATGCTGATTTTGTGCTGATTGGATATTGTTGTTTTGGGTGTACAGAGTTCGACAGAGTTCCAGATGTTGGTAGTTAGTGTTTGGAGAAGGTCATCGATTTGATCGATTCTTGAAACTGTGCTTAGGTCAAGAGTACTGGTATCTGTAACATTGCTTAGTACTCTATGAAATTTCCTCCAATTTGTTTTATTGAAGCAGTAAAAAGAGTTGCTGAATTCAGTGATCGGAGTATCGATTTCAATAATAAATGATACAGGAAGATGGGGAGATGATAGCTCTTGTAACGTGATTAGTTGGGAGATTGGGACGAGGCCATTACTAATGACGAAATCCAAAGTTGAGGCCTTTCCCCTTGGTGGATGGAGGGTTGGTTCAGAAGGAACATGAATGAAAAGATTATGTTTGCAAATAAGGTCAAAAAGTATTTTTCCAGCTTTGTTCGCCTTGGCACAGTTCCAATGGCGATGCCGGGAGTTGAAGTCACCGCAGAGTAAATACTTTTGATTATAATTTGACAAAAGTTTAATATCGTCTTCGAAAAACTTTAGTTTAGTTGCATTTAGTTTTGTCCCAGGAAAGTAGACTGCAACGATGACCGTATTGGAATGTTCAATTTTGATTGCAATGGTCTCGATGATTTTGGTCTTGGCACTGGGTACAACTGAATGTTTGATGCCTTTATTAATAATGATAGCGACACCTCCGCCGGTTGCATCAATCCTGTCGTTTCTGTGGACTACAAAGTTGGAATGCAAGAGTTTGTCGTGCGGTTTGAGCCAGGTTTCCGTTAGTATGGCAATATCAATGTTTGAGGCTACAATATAGTCGAATGTCTCGACAGATTTCTTTCGGATGCTTTGCGCATTCCAAAGGAGAGTTTTTAAATTCTTAAAATTATCCATTATAAACAAACTTAATAGCTAAATTAGTAAGAACTAGAAATTGGTCGTGTTTTGTTGTGCACTTGGCAAGGTTGTTTATCAATTCTGTAGACATCTGGATCAGCTGCTGCGGTGATAGCAGAGTTTCGTTAGCGGTAATTGAATTATCGATGCGGGGAACTGTCAGTTGCTTAACCACCGTATTATATTGCAATGAGTTGCCAGGTTTGTTGCTCTGTGTTGGATTAGTTGAGGCTCGACTTGCATGTATAGGTGGGAAATTGGTGTCGAATTTTGTAAATGTATTGGAAGGTTGCTTTTTTTGGAATTTTGTCTCTTCTATGCGACGATAACTTTTGTCTGATCTGACTAAATTCGTTCCTCTTCGGACATTCGCGGTCGTTAGCAAGGTGCTTATCTCCACAGTTTGCGCATTTGATCTCTTCAATGTTTTCAGAATTACAATCAGTATGTTTATGCGGTCCGCTACATATCAAACACCTGGTTGGAAGGTGACAGTACGTTGACCCGTGGCCATATAATTGACAGTTACGACACTGTGTTGGGCCGTTTCGATTGCGCGAGTAAAAATTCCAGTGCACTACGGTGTGCATTAAGGTTTTAGTTTCCCTGAGCATAGGCAGTTTAACGGTACCGCGCTCAAAATAGACTATGTATTATGTATGCGTATTCCTAATAATAAATTTTTTGACGTCAAGACAGCTGATTCCATGTGCTGACTTCAGGTGATTCTTGAGTTCTCCACAAGACATATCGTGGAGTCCAGAGAGGACGAATTTCGTCGGCCGCATGTCCGCTTGACGGTGGGTAAAGAAGTGTACTTTCCTAGCTAATAGGTGGCTATGTACTTCATCGTAATTTTCGGTGGTTTCGAGAAAAATTTTGATACCCGTAGACATTAATTTTACCCGATAATTACTTATTTTCAATGAGTCCATGATGGCTATTATTGATGACCGGGGCAGGTCTGGAACCACGATGGGTGGTATCTTCAGCTTCTTAGAAGGAGTTGGTATTGGTGTCGTGCTTTCTGCTGCATCGGAGTCCATCGTGTCTTTAGCAAGAGATGCGTAATAATTGCTGTTGTTGTTCGGCATGATGTTGCCGTTAGTTCGAGGAATTTTCAGCTTATCCCTAAGCAGTTTACCGGGCGGAGAAACCTCCCGACCCCGTTTTGTGGTCGATTTCGGATCTATTGTGCACTTATATTAATGTTAGATTTAATTTTAACACTAAAACTGAACTGGAGCGGCTATGCAGCATTACGTTGAGATGCACCCGAAGTAGCTGCAGTAGCTAACGGAGCTGAATTAGCGAACTATAAACACCGATGTTAAGTTAAATTGAGTTGATCCGCCCGATTCGGCGGTCAGACTGCGACTGTCAACATGAGTAAAAATCTGCATTGATCGTCCGTATGAATGCATATCCTCTTAACGAAAGCTATGAGCGAGAAACTAGGGGCGCACTAGTGGTTATAATCAGCAATTATAGAAATTAACCTCCTACCATCTCCTCTACCACATCCCTAATTGTTTTCATATTTTGCATTTATGAATTCACTCAATTTATGCATTCTGTCAATTATTCAAATTATAAATAATGGAAATAAACGAAAAGTTAATCTAACTGGAAAATTTGATAACTACGACCTCGATTTCGCGCTGTTCATATTTCAATATCAAATTTTGTCTGAGGGAGAAGGTCTCGACTAGTAAAGCATCAACATTCTCTCGGTTTGCGGCATGTATATATTACGTAGCATCATTAAAACATTAATCTAATACTGTTCGGCTGACTTGAAAGAAAAGCTGATATTAAATATCAGATTAGAAGTTTTCAACTTCGTCCGAAAAGCATGGTTCAATTATTATTCCTAAAATTATACGAAGCTTCTGTGTAGCTTGCTTTTATATTCCACACTTATTTATTATTATTATTAATTGTTTTTAAACTTATTAATCTCGACGAGTTATATTTAAGCTACTCAAGTTACTTTCCCGCAGGTAAAATTATCATAGAAGTAAATTTAAGTTCTAATTAAAGCATACCCATTAGGAAAATCTCCTCGTATCCCATTCGGCAACATCGTCGTCCTTTTCCGTAAAGCACCACCATCCAAAAACCGTATCCTTAATTTACCTAATACAGGATAGCAATTACCTGAAATACTTTCAACTTGAACTCCTGACTTAACTTTCAAGAACTCGGGAAGGAGGAACAAGAAATTTTCGCCTCTAATGGCAGAAACCTTTCCGGCACACACAATCCATTCACACAACCGCACCCATATTCACATGACAGCAAGTATAGTGATTCGTAGTGCGGGCAGGATATGTATAATGTCTTTTAGTGTGGTTCCATGGAAAATACAAACAAAACCTACCAAAAACGACGTATAGCACTCTTCCTATCAAACATTTCGTTTCGAGTAATGAGATTAACTCGAATTGCTGGAAATGGCACGATTTACAGGTTCAATGGATGAACGTCTTTATTACACTAACGAAGACTCTCTTAATCCTTGACTATATTCCACTACCACCTATGTTTTTTGATACCAAGGTATTCTAGAAGTGAGTTCAGGACATTCCGTATACGGACCTAGAGCGGCTTTTACTCCACAATATCCAGTCAGTTGGACCAGCACTCTATTGAGCAAACTTGTAAAACTGCTATGTAGAAGCTTCTGCCAAATGAATTTCCGTCATTAATTTTGGGTTTGGGTCGATTTATTTTGAATCATAAAGGAAACGGCTAAGTGACTTCCAGTTTAGTAGCATACTCGCTCTGGTAACCATTAATGGAAAGGTGGTTAAAGTACTTTGGTAGGTCCCACCTTTTAACACTTGTACGACCTTAGTGGCTAATACCTTTCAATTTCCTAATTTATATCTTCCTGAATGGTGGATTGTTCGCTACGAACAAGGACGAAGACGACGGTTGTTAATGCCAATATCGAATCGTAGTCAATTATGGTAAAGATGTCAGGACGTGATATTTATTGTATCTTGAAATGTTCTTGTATACATGCAAGAGATATGTGAACATTATTTACTTATTCGGACTCAAATGAATTTTTATTGCAAGGATCCTATTAAATTTCATAGGGATGTTTGAGAGATTAAGAAGGTTATTGCCATAAGGCGTCTTATAATATTAGTTGGTTGTTAATTTTTATTATTATTTCGAATACTTAATTTATAAGTTTAACGCGTGATGTGTAAAGTTTAGAGATGACGGTAAAATTTAATGAATTCTGTTATTAGGATAATGCGTATTTTAAGAGTGGTCTTCAAACTTTTCATGATGGTCTTCAAACTTCCGGATATAAATACGTAGGCTGATTTGAATCTAACTTAAAACATATAAAAATCAAGATTTTGCGTAAAGCTCAATCGAGCGATATGCTAGATTTCCAAAATTTTCAAATATTTTGCGCGATCGATTGATGTCATGTAACTTGTTTTTAAATTTTACTTCTGAATAATTTTTCTTGAGTTTTCATAGGCGATCTACATAACAGTACCTTGGAAATTTGTAATCTTAAATCTCATGCTTACCAATTTTATTTCAATTACTTGGCAGCAGTAATAATAATTAATTCACTATTTGGAATATTTCTGCCACCTTCTATAGTAGATATTTTATAGGCAGTAATTTAATCCCTCACATGTCGTACTTTGATAGCTTTGCAAATACTGCCTCAACTGCTTTGTCTCGTATACCGATTTCTTATAATTAACTGCATCATCATCACATCTCTCCCTTAAGGATATTTCTCCCTGTCTTAATGGGTTTACCGCAGTTGCCCTTGAACTATGCTCTCTCTCTATTGCTGAGCCACTCTCTCTGCGGAAGAACTTCTTCATCATACCACAAAAGTAGAGCAAAATCTACTGTTATAAATTGCCAACCAAAAACTAATTTGTCAGCTATTCCAAAACTTTTTATGCCTTTACTGTTTCACTGTAAATCCCTAATTTCGAGTAAACTATATGGTTTTGTCATGAATAACTGCTCCGTCACTAATCTGATTGTTGGGTTCTCCTACATGGTTTATAAATTGGATTAAGTCATATCTACTTAATAGAACTTATGAAGTTATCTTTTGTGATTGTACTTCTAAGTCATTTACTACGCATTCTGGTGTTCCTCAAGGAAGTCATTTTGGGGCCACTTCTTCTTATCCCCGCCATTAATGATGTTGCCTCTGTTTTTAAATATTTGGAAGTACTCATTTATACTGATGCCATGACAATCTAAAGGTCAACAAACAGAATCTCGCCAATTAGCCTTTTCTGTATGTATATGTATTTATTTATTTAAGATAAAGCCATTTTATAGAGGCATCAGGGGCATCTAAGGCCATACGATGCCGTTTAATAAGTTTTTGTTTTAATCGTAATTCGTACAACTAGGTTAAGTATTGATTAGTCAAAATTTAAGTATTAAACTAAATCTAAGCCTACTTTTAATTACTGTTTTTTGAATCCCTGTAGACTTTATATTATAGATATACTTTTTACTTTTTTTCCCTAATTTTTATGACTACTATATTGATTGGCATACATTCACCTCTTTTTTTTATATAAATTTCATGGTCTTACATATCTAATTTAATATAGATTCTTTTTTTTAATTCGTTATTCTTATGCCTGTATTCAACTAAATGTACACGGTTCTTATAATCCAATGCTCTTAATTGCAACCTATTAGTCTATTTCTTTGAATTTATAATTTTATAATATATTTATTGTTGTTTATTCTATAATTTTTATTTCATATTGTTTATTAAGTAATAAGTGCTATTCAAGTTCGTAATACTATATTTCACAGATTATATTTTTTGCCATAAATCATGCGGCAGTATAGCACGTTTAATATTTGAGATTATGTGGAGGGACCTAGGGTCAAGAAGAATGGAGGTTTGCAAATTGATGGAGAGGTCTTCGTCGGTCGTGATCCTGGAGAGGGAGCAGTCCTGGATCGTGTGTCGGACAGTTAGTGTGCTGTTACAACTTGAGCACAAATTCGGGGGATGCCCATAATAGTGCTCACAGCTGAACAGCGTCCGTCCGAGTCGCATACGAAGTATCGTTATACAGTCCTGTCGCGAGTAAAAGGGGTGGTATATAGGTCGGGTGATGAGGGCATTGTGGGAGCGAAGAAAGGAGTTGTTGATTGACCAGGTGTTTTGGAGAAGAGTATGCGAAAGATATTTATGTATACGGGGGATGATTAGATGCAAGTTGGAGGATTCTGTAACAAAAGGCATTGTGAGGGCCTCTCTGGCTGCTGCATCTGCTGCTTCATTGCCGACTATACCGATATGACCTGGAACCCAGGCTTGAGAGATGGAGGGGGATAGAGACAAAGCGTTTCGGACGGTAGAGACTGTAGGGCATTTATTATAGGGATTGGATTGGGCGAGGAGTATACAGAGGTTGACACTGTATATGATTGTTGCTAAGTGCTGACGGTAAGCAATTTGGATTGCGGCCAGAAAGGCTGCCACCTCGGCGACGTAGCTACCTGAGTACAGAGGGAGAAGGACTTGATGGAGAGTGATGGTTGGTTGCTCAACACCTTTTTTAACTACGGGTACGTCGCAAGCGAAGTGTCGATAGTGGGTTGGTAGGGAAAAAATCTGATTGTGGTGGCGTCTGAATTTGGGGGAAAGGTTTGCTTAGATTGTGGGAGGGGGTAGTTTTGAGTAAAGAGGTGGGATGCAATTCTAGATAAGGATGAGATGAGTTTGCCTTTTCGTCGAGAATGGATAGGATCTGCAAGAATTTCATGTTCTCGCAGCAGAATATTATGAAGTGAGTGATTGTGGTGGCGTCTGAATTTGGGGGAAAGGTTTGCTTAGATTGAGGGAGGGGGTAGTTTTGAGTAAAGAGGTGGGATGCAATTCTAGATAAGGATGAGATGAGTTTGCCTTTTCGTCGAGAATGGATAGGATCTGCAAGAATTTCGTGTTCTCGCAGCAGAATATTATGAAGTGAGTGAGATTCAGAGACCAGTGCTTTACTAGCTAGTGTGATGGAGCGAGAGAGGGCAGTATTCTCAAAGCTAGTGAATTGTGCTTCGATGCGCAAAGATGGAATAGGGGTTGCACGAAGTGCTCCTGTTGCTGTTCGATGACATTTGTTAATAGCAACATTCAACTTATTTAGGTTTTTTTTAGTGGTCCAGGAGTATGTCGAGATGCCGTGCTGTAGATTGCCTCCAGTTAGGACCTTCGAGAGATGCAATGCAACCTCTAAGTGAGGACCACTCTTTCTGGAGCACAGCATCTTTAGTAGATTATGAATGGACTTGAGGCGATTGGAGAGGGATTCAACATGCGGATTCCAAGATAGATTAGAATTAAAGATGACGCCAATGATTCGAAGGGGTTTTTGCAGGGGAATGGTGTAGTTATCAATTTCAATAGAATGAGATGAACAGGATGTTTTGCGGCAGAGGTGGAGGGCTTCGATTTTGGATGTTGGGACGATTGTGCCAATCTGCTGTGCCCACATGTGGAGTGTTCGATGAACGATCTGAAGTTTGCTCTGGACAGCAGCTGGACTACCTGAGACAAGAAAATAGAAGTTGTCCAAGAAAGAGAAGGAATTCGTTAGGTGTCGAATGAGGTTGGCATAGTTGTTGTAGAGGACGACCGATAGTGAGGATCCTTGGGGACCCCATTATCTACGGGAAGGGATTGGGAGTAGTGGCCGTCAATTTGCACTTTAATTACTCTCGACGAGAGAAAAGATTGCAAAAGTGTGAGGCATTTGCTGGGGATACCCCAAGCGTGTAGTTGGACAAGTGTTGGTGTCAAGAGTACACGCTTCCTGGTCGGAAGCCGTGTTGCTCATTCTCCAAGTGAAGCTCAGTAGCACTACTGACCCTTCTGGTCAAGATCTTCTCCAAGATCTTAGAGAGGACAGGCAGGAGAGAGATGGGGCGATAATATGTGTATCTTTTCCACTTTTTGGAATCGGTATTAGGGTGGCGGATTTCCAGGAATGAGGGAAGATGCCAGTAGATAGGATATTGTTATAAAGGAGAAGAAGCCGGGATTTGAATTCTTTGGAGGAGTGTTTCAACATGGCATATGATATTTTGTCCTCTCCAGGCGCTGGGTTTTTGGCAATGCTAAGTTGATGATGCAGCTCAGTCATTGTGAATGGGGCCTGGAGGCTTTCATATGCCAGAGGTTGTTGTGTAAGAGAATTCGAATTGAAGCAAAGTTTCTGTTCTATTAAATGGAAGGGGAAAGAAGAGTTGGAGCTATACTGGCTACATTTAGCGGCGAGAAGGTTAAATATCTGAATGGGGTTGGATATGATGGATGCATCATGTGTAATATGCGGGAAACTAGAGGGTGACCTGTTCAACTTGAGGCTTTTGACTTTGCTCCAAAGCGTACGTGAATCAAGAGAGGGGTCCAGGGAGTTGACGAATTTTACCCAGGATTCACGTTTTGCATTCTTAGATTCGCGACGGAGAAGGGATTGGGCCTTGCGGTATTTGATGACGTTCAAAGAGGTTGGAGAGCGCTTAAATTGTATCCAGCAAGTGTTCTTCGATTTTACAAGTTCGTTGATACGTGGAGTAAACCAAAGTGGCTGCTTGCGTGATCGTTGGGAGGGACAGGATACTGGTATAGACTTGGATGCAGCAGATCGAAGAATTTTTTTAAGTTTAGCTGCCTCTTGATTTGGGTTTGTGGATGGTCGAGATTGGCCGCAAAGGAGTTGTGTGGTGGCTTGAAAGATTTCCCAGTCGACCAGATTTTCTCTGAACCTAAGGATGTGTTTTTTGGGGTGCGAGGTGAGAAAATCGGGTTGAACTATCGGGAAGGTACTAATAAGGATGGGGAGATGGTCACTACTTTCAAAAGTAGGATGAACATTCTATTCAAGTAGTGGAGCTAGGTCGGCAGTAGATAGCGATACATCTATTGCGGCTAATGTGTTTCTGGTGCTGAAATGTGTGGGCGAGCCATCGTTCAGCACTACCAGATCCCGATTATCGATAAAGTCCTGGTATGTCTGTCCGGGGGTTGACAAATGTGCGAATCCCCAGAGAGGGTTCGCCGCATTGAAGTCTCCCAACACTATACGGTGTATTCCAGAAGGATTTGGTACTCCATTCAGCATTTGTGACGTAATTTTTACGTTAGTTTCGCAGTAGCTGTTAGTTACAAGGATGCGTGGTAGAGTGGGAATGGTAATTGTAAGCTGAAAAAGTTCAGATGTAGAGGAGTGAGCAGTGGGGAGAGTTGGGATAGTAGTCGTGACTAAAAAGCCGATTCCACCGCGGGAGGTAGGATAGGAATGATTATGGTGATAAGATTTATATTGCGGATGTTTAAACAGGTGAAGAGAGCGTTGGATGATGTGGGTTTCTTGTAGAGCGATGATATCGGGGCTATAGTGGCAAATGAGTTGTTCCAAGGCATTTTTATTGTTCATATAGCCTTGGATGTTCCATTGAAGGATGAGGAGGTTTGGAAGAGTCATAATGAAATTAGCGATGGTTGGTTCTTTATTGTTTGGAGTGGTTGGACTTGGATTGAAGTTGTTTCTGGAAGTTTATTTCAATGGTTTCTTTGTTTAGATCTAATTTTTCTTTAGTTTGCTTTTTTGTAGTAACTGAAGTCTCGAAGTCGGGTTGAGTTATAAGGGCTATTTGTGGGTTGTAACTAGAAGCTGTTGGTTACATTTGTTTTGAGTATGTTGTGGTTGGAGAGTTTATTCCATTGGTTTTAAGTATATTTTCCTTATTTGCTTTTAGGTAATTTTGTTGTTTGTCAATAATTACTGTTTTCGGTGTGGTAACTTTTGAATATGAATGACCGGGAGTAGGTTGCTTGACTTTAACTGAATTTTTAGATTCGTGGTAGTTTTTTCGCGCTTCAAATATTGAGCATTTGTTTATAGTTTTGATGGTGATGATTTCTTTATTTTCAAGGTACTTAGGACATAGTCGATCAGATGATATGTGGCTTGAATCTTTACAGTTTACGCAAAACTTAACGCTTTCTATACAGGGTGTAGGGTTATGCTCTGCTTTACCGCAGGAAACGCATTTTGGAGAAGATTTGCACCATTTAGCCGTGTGTCCAAGCTTCTGGCATGTTTTGCACCGCATTGGATTCGGAATGTATTCTTTAACCTCAAATCTTTGCCATCCAATTGTAATGGAAGTAGGAAGGTGGTATCTTTCAAAGGAGAGGATAATTAATCCAAATGGGATGTCTTGGTTCTCTATTTTATGCTTCAGCTTAACAGAGTTTGTCACCTTTTTTATAAATTGGACTGGCTGCTACTGACAAATATTTGCATTTAATATGGGTGACTGAATGATAGAAAGCGAACAGTAGTCATCTACTGAGTATCTAGGCCTTCTTGAAGTGGAACTGTTACACTTTTACATCGTTATTGCCCATTTCATTTCGATTAATTTTTCATTGCAGTAGCAACTGCAAATTTGTGCTTAAAAATCCCACTGTCTGGAGTGAAAATTGAACCCACGACCTATTGACTATGAAGCAAGCATGCTGCCTACTACGCCACGGAATGATAATGGAAGTGCACCGGCTAGATCTCACCTAACCACATCGACACCAGATCGTGCCTGACTAGAAGGAAACGGGGTTTTTAGTGACCTGAAAATGCATGCATATAGGGCATATATGTAGTTATACGTCACAAAATGATTCACTAGTCTTAAATTATCATTTCTGTTAGTCATAAAATGTATTTTTTGAAAGATTTTAGAGTATTTACAGGTACCTTATTTTTGGGTCATGGGTAAGGGCTTCCACCTTCTACGTGCATGTCTAGTTATTTTGACTCAAAAGACCTCTCATTGATATCTTTTTCTAAAATATTCATAGAACTTCGTCTCATCGCACTTTAGATAAGGGAGCAGCCGATAAAATTCCCCTTTAACTCATCTTTTCTTATATGCGTTGTGAATCCACATTGTTCCCCGATTTCTATGATGATAGCACTATCTTTAAAACTTCTTAACATTTTATCTCTGTGTATTGTGTGAGCTTCAAAAGCAATACTCAAATGAGCTGCAATCACGAAACACCGCACGGTAGATACAAGGATTCGGTGGGGACAAGCAAGGTCATCCTTTACCGTCACTGACAGTCGGGTTAGGCCTTTATTCGTTCGATAGGTGGCTCACTGTACTCAGCTTGCATTCAGTGTGTGAAGGTAAAGGAAAGGTCGATAGTTTGAGCTGGTTCTTTCATACTCGCATCCTGGGATGACTGCCACTCAAGTGACGGGTGAAAAATTGACGCAATCGATCACTCAGATCACGGAAAATGATAGTCAGGTGCATATGCCTGGTTTTCGATTGTACTTGTGGAAAAAGCCTTCATAACGACGATCAAGATCTTCAAGAAGGTCCAAAGAATCTCAGATAGAGCTGCGTTGGCATCGCGCTGCTCTAAGCTGGAAGCGAATCGGTGGTACATGGAGTATTGTGATACGCATGATGCGGAATACATACAATACAAGTACAACGTAAGGCTAAAGTTTTGCAATCCAAGCCCACAGAACGCAAGACGACGTATTCTTCTGTATGAAGCGTCCAGGTCTGGCGCAATTTCATAAAATCAGTTCGCTTTCTATCATTCAGTCCCCTATAACATCTGCAAATATTTGTCAATAAGCAGCTAGTACAACTGAGCAATATACCAGCTTCTCCACTCGCTAAGGTCGTTCTCATTCCCCTTCCCCAACCTTTCCAATCCCATTCCTTCCCTCCATGACTGTGTTTGTGCATTGCATATAAAGGCCGAAATTGCCTATAACACAGGTCATTCTGTAAAAAAAAAGAGGATGAAACGCAAATATACTTCACTTACTAGACAAAGCCCGACAAGCATTGAAAATTGGGGGAAAAGACCGGAAATCATCTAACTAGATGCATTTTGATCACGAAATAAATAACCCGAAAATGCTTCTTTGCCAATTTTGTGTTTGTGAAGGCCACACTATTAAAGTATGCCCGAAGCTCCTTTAAGATCAAGGTACACCGGAAAATGCACTCCAAAGCTAGCCTAAGATAGTTCGCGAGAAAAACCTAATGAAATTGGTGCTGCACTTGCTTGCTATGGGTGTATTTCATAAGGGTTTTATGGAAGTGATTTTTCCAATTGCAGGCGAAGAAAACCGTGTGAAACATCTCTCAATGTTAGTCTCTCGTCGGTTGGGTTAATACTCACTCTTGGTTTTCAGCCAACTCGACAATGAATATCGCTATACATTGTATGTAAATTTCAGCAAGCTCATGTACTTATATGTATAATGGTGTACTGGTGCCAGAATGAGCATATTAGTTACCATTTGTATCAGACGCTGTTCGATAGCCCTTTCAATTTTGAAAATAACATGGAAAATGAAGCCTTGGCAAATAGCTCAACAAAGAAGCATCCTGTGGAAAGCACCATTGAGCTTAAATTCATAACCATACCCTTTTGCAGATGAATTTCTTGGAGGAATCTGGCGTGATCCTTAATTTAAAGAAAAAGCGTACTTTGCTAATAAACCAAGCAATATATGAAAATTCGTAAGTGAAAATAACTTCGCGTCGAACATTGATTAGCCCACTACTAGCCGAATGAAGAAGGACCTACTTTCGAGTCACAGTTTGTAAAATGGTCCGACGAATTATTATGAAGCACTAAATTAAGAATTGGAGGAAGCGGAATCACAGGAGCCATCAACTTGGAAAGATGGACTTGACCTTACCCTACCTACTACCCTATTGAGAGGCGAAGCCATAACAAAACAAACGAATTTATCCACAGATGCTTCATCACCAAGTTCGAGAATGGAAGCATTCTCCATACTTAACATGATGCTCCAACCGCATAACACTCCGGTATTGGACATACTTTATCAAGAATAGCGTCTCGCTATTATTGGAAAAATATGATAACTAAAAGGCCAGTTGGACTGATTTTGACTAGTAAATTGGACTAAGTTTGAAATAATATCTGGTGACCTTTTTGGACCATTACCCAAAATCGAGGATGATGACCGCTGGACACTCATTGTGGAATACACGGCAAGCCACTGTGTTGAATTATTTGCACTTGTTAAGTTCTTAGCTAAACCCTGTTATATGAGCGATAATAGGACTCAAATCCCCAGTGATCCGACGACGGGGAAGACCAAAGAAGATAACAGACATTGACTGTAACAACTTACATAATCCCCATTGTAAGAACACTTGTCGAGAAAGCAGGTGACGAAAGTGCACACCCTCACCACCGTACAGCACAAAAAGAAGTGTATAAAAGCGTAACTGCAGTGCACCAAGGAGACATTCGTTTTTAGAATGTCAATGAATAATGAATCGAATCGCGAGTTAAAATACTTTAACTATCATTTCGATATTACTAATGTCACTGTCCAATACATGATTGTCTTGTAAAGCTAACTGTCATTCAAATATACAAATAATCAGTAAATTTTCCGAAATACGGTCCTGATATTCGCTATCGTGCAAACACTAGATGAGATATGTAGATAAACAGACAATTACTCAGATTCAAACTAAGCCTTTACCCCAGATCTTTATTTCTTAACACTATGATCATTAATTAAAGGGAACATACTAACATATATGTTTACTTCCAATGTAACATATTATTATACATTTTTTCAGAAGCATCAATTCTAAAGCAAACAGTTTTTAGTAAGTCTTTATGACATGCTAAGTAACATTGCATGTTTAGAAAGAAAGAATTCAACGGAAGAATTGCACTTATTTAAGGATAGAAACGTCCATTTTAAGCTCGTTTAGACAAAATCTGATTGCTATTATCTATCCATCTTATCTCCAATATTTTTCATTTTCCTTATCTTGCATCATAACGCCAGCTTTTTTTTGACTACTCTGCACTCAGGTTATATCCTGCAGTCTGCAAGGAATACTGGAAAAGTGCACTGAAATACGTTGTGCATACACATATTATATAAGTAATATGCTGCTGAAAAATTCATCTCATGTAGTCCACTTAAGGCATATCCTGTGTGGGAACGAAGACTGCTTGGCTTGGAATCAGCCTGAGCCACTTAAGGTTTGCACAAATTTCCAAAAGCTTGGTAGTGGTAGTGGCAATATCGTACAATGTAGACTCTTCGAAGGTAATTTGGGGCAAACAGAACTTTATTCAAAGTATTCGCCCAAGAGTGTTACTTCACAAAACGCTATTCGCTATTCTATACAGCATAATAGAAAATTTCTGTATTTTGTGCATGTTTTCCTAATTTTTTCTGGCCTCTCCGAAAACTAACAATTCGTTCGAGCTTGTTTAGGACGAACGAACGAAAAAACATCAACAAGGGAGGAAATCTACTATAGGTCCAATTACTCGACAGCAAATAAATAGCCCCTTGTTTCAAAGCGAGCGGCACAAAATCACATCCAATTTACTTTATCATCCGTTCCGAGTTTTATTAATTCGATTAAACCCTTCCTCGCTTGTTACGTGAAACAACTCTCGTATACGGACTAACTGTATATGTGATTCGCTGAGAAATTTGTTTGGACATTCTCGAACACCTTCGCTTCATGAAGCGACCATTTCGGGATCAGAGCCCAAAACCAGGACCAGGACTATATAGTCCTGGCGACCATAATAAATCTTATCGAGAAGGACTCGCAACAGGGAACAATGTTACAAAAGTCATTAATCAAACGATGAGATCCAATCAATCAATTCGAGAGTGCTGAGGGTTCAGACTACACAGTCCTTATTTTATTAGATATATTGGAAGATACGGCATCGATTGGATGAGGTTTCCGGGGTACTATAAATGGTGAAAGTGGCTTCCTAAAGGAACGATGATAAAACAGGCAGTCTGTCATTAAGTGGCTTATTCACTAGCGTGAGAGGTAACCTGGCGGTTAAATTGACGGTGTTGAAATGAACAATATTGTGAATAATTGAATCGATTGAGAGAATTGTGGTTTCGCTATGGTTGGTGTAACCGCAGTTATTAGATACAAATGTATCTAATGCTTTAATATGATTTGTGCATGCAACTGTGAAATGGATTTAAGTGCATATTAGATGAAATTTAAATTTGAATCTTCGACTTAAACTTTTGCTTTAATTTTACCATTTGAAATAATGCCGGAGTTTTAAAAATTGTTTGTTTCTTAAACTCAGTTTTTTTACTGAGAAAGAAATTTAATAAAAGAAATATCCTTTCGGTTCTTCGGGTCGATTCATTTTCAACTAAATTGTCTAAAGCTCATATTTCAAAAGGTGAAAAAGAAAAGCTTCGTCGTGCCTTAAAGGTTTACCGGGTAAAACATTCCAGTAACACGTGCTTTTTACATGAAGAGGATTAGTATTTCGTGAAAGGGGGACAAAAGGAATTTAATTTATGAGCATCATGGGATGGATGATGGCAGTCACAAGTACCTGAAATTAATTTCACAGCAAAGAAGCTACGAAAATGTAACGCGATGGAAGGGAGTGATTTCAAGAAAGGCGAAGAGCAATATCATTTAAGTGTACTAAGAAATGTGTAATATGTGAAATGTATTCCCATTTTAGTCGATTTTTATTATACGGCTTGTATTATTCGCATATGTATAAGAAGTATTTAATTCATACAGGCATTGTGTAATTTCTTTTGAAATTATTATTATAATTGCAGTTGATTGTTGTATGTACATATACATTGGATGTTTTCGAAGCAATTTTATTCATATTTAAATCTGCACAATTGAATCATAAAACTCCTGTGGAATGGCATTTATTGAAGTAAACGAAGCATTGCTTTCCGAACATATTCCCTATCCATTGTGTTTAAAAAATGTAAGCAAAGAATTTGTGATATCAATCAATCTGCATACAAATTTGGCATTATCGTATATAGGGTGGACAAACCATTCGAAACTTTTGCTCTACGGAATGCTTTGGACTTAAGAGTCTTGAAACATTGTAGAGAGAATGTATACAGGTTTACAATCTGAAAAAAGTCAACTTAATATCTATGTTTATTGGATTTTGAGATTTAAATGTTTGAAATTTAGAAAATCTCCGCCCTTTACATCCGCTACTATTACGTCCAATTGTCATATTTTTCTAATATATCACTTTGATATATTCATATTTCACGTTACATCTAGATATCTTAACAGATAATTGGCATATTAATCTTTAAGGGTTTTTCTGCGCACACATTCTGACGTTCCTTCCTTATAAGTATTGGCTTCTTTCAAAGTCGATTATCATGGAACTATACACCACTTAGAATATGAACTTTTTGTGTTCAGTGATTCCGAAGAAAGTCAATTTAAGAAAAAAAAAATCGGTCGACATTTCTTAGCCCCCCTTTTTTTATTGACCTCAATAGACACAAGAATTAAATTATTTTTGGAGTTTGTCCCATACACCCCTATCTATATATGTTTCAATTTTTAGCTTTCTAACCGAAGCCATTGTTGGGATATGCAAATTTGTAGTCCTCGGTTCTACCGCAACGTCTCCTTCTCATTAAATAATTTCCAAATGGCGAAATCAGGCTGGAAATTATCCCATTGTCTAAGTCTAGAGAACTGGTATCAGTGTAAGATTTTGAACATCAACCTAAGTAAGACTGAGATAATACTATTTACAAATAGAAGGAAAATCCACATTATACCTCCTTCAATAAATGGAACTCCAATACCATTTTCAGGTGAGGTAAAATATCTAGGTGTTATACTGGATAGCAAACCCAAATGGAAAAAACATATTGAATGGACTCATGAAAAAGCACTAAAGACATTTGTGGTGTGCAAAATCCGGAAAATGGGGACTAAATCCCAAAATGATTTACTGGTGTTACAAAACAATCATTCTTCCAATAGTCACATACGGAACAACGATATGGTGGACTAAAATTTTACAACAAAAAGTACAGCTTACGCTACAAAAAGTCCAAAGGCTAGCTTGTATTGGTACCACAGGAGCAATGAAAACTTGTCCTACGGTGGCAATGGAAATGTTCCTAAACATCCCTCCGATACATCTCCATATAAAAAAGGAGGCTATCAAAGGAGTGTTAGGCATACATAGGGAAAAGAATTATAAATCAGGGAATTTAGAGGTTACCTCAAAATCCTAAAAGATCCAAAAATTGAGGTTCTAACCTTGACACTATCGGGCGCTATGCCGACAAAATTTAACTTTGAAACCCCCTTCAAAGTTTTAATCAGAGAACGTAAGGACTGGCAATCCATGCTACCAGAAATGGAAGAGGCATCAGCCATCTGGTATACAGATTGCACGCGAACCTCTGATGGGATTGGAGCCAAAGTTAAAGGTCCTGACTTCTCGGTTTCAAGACCACTCGGCAAAAAAGCCACAATATTCTAAGCTGAACTAATTGCAATGGAGCTATGAAGCCAAGAGAATAAAAGGAGAGCTCATCGCAACAAATCTATTTATATCCTGTCGGATAGTCAGGCAGTTCACAAAGCCCTAGCATCCAATAAACACAGATCGAGGATAGTTTGGGACTGCCTTCCAAGCCTTATCATCCTGAGAAAAAAGGAACAACGTAACCTTAATGTGCGTACCAGGACATATGGAAATTTAGGGAAATGAAGAGACTGATCGCCTAGCAAAAAACCGCGGAGTAATAAATTTTATTGGTCCAGAGCTATTCTGCGGAAAACCAAAAGGGCATTTCAACCTTACACTTAGAAAGTGGGCTGAACAAGAGCAAAAAATCTACTGCAATAGACTTCCATGCTTATAAATCTCAAAAATACTAATCCTCGAAAATTCAGTAATAATTATATTAGTACTCTAATCGGGGCAGTATTCTAATTGATGGAGCATAGTGGAGTAAACCATCACATCAAAAATATGGGATTAGCTGAAACCGCCATCTATCGCCTCTGTCTCGCAGACTCAGAGACGACAGAACACATCCTATGTCTCTTTAAAGCAGTAGCTAGGAAAAGACACAATCTTCTCGGAAAAGATTTCCTTTCTACCGAGGAACTAGCCAATATGGCTCCTTTAAAGATACTAATATTAGCCAAATTTATTGAGTTATGGAAGGGTAAAGGGGCAATAAATGCACAATAGACCGAGAAGGTTGCAGTGTCGTCACGTGTTCCCCAAATTACAAAAAATAAAATTTTCAAAATTTCATGGGATCTCCAATAATATTCAACTGCATTTTGAGTAAATAATTCAATATACAAGCGAATGGATAAATCGTTGAATAAGTCATAATATTTTTCAAACAAAAATCCGATTCATTCTTCGTCCTAATATACCAATGCCAGGCAGCTTCGTGAGGATTGAAAATCACACGCAACTCACCATTATATCGTGGACTAAAATAAAATATCTGCTACCAAATAAGGCGCAACTTTATTATTCTTGTGATACGTGAGAAGTCAATATAGAAGCAAGGGTGGATGGGAAGACTACAAACGGGGCAGGGCCTTTGGCAATTATTTAACACTTATCTGAGATTACGATCAACAGTACATATAAGCAATATTTCATTCGTTTGTTTAAGCAAGTTTAGGTTTGTATGGAGGGCGGAGGGGTTGGAATGCTTGGCTGGATGTTAATAAATTTGTATTTGATTGCTTCGATCACGTTCGATATGCTTTGCATAGAATGTTAGTTTTATAAACGATGTTGCTTAGGATTCCTATGAAATTCGGTGCATTTTATATTCACGAAACCATATACGAGGGTGTAGGAGTTTTGAAGGTATTCGACTAGTTAATATCTTGAACGCTTATGTAATTTTATACAATTTCCCGAAATTTTGAAGATTGTAGCTTAAAATATCTATCGATATGGATTTTGAGATATAATGAAATTTTGAAAAGTGGGCCATTTTACTTTATTATTCTAATAATAAAGTATTGTGATCGACACAAGAAAAAAAAAATTTGCTACAATGAAATTTTTTTTTTCGCGTTTCATGACTAAATTAGCCTAAAAATGCAAAAAAAAAAAATCCGTCCCGCCGTACGCCGTACATATGGACTCGTACCTCCGAGACCGTTAAAGGTAGAATGTTCCATTTTGGGTAAATTGTTGATTGGGTAAGTGAGCTCTATTTTCTAAATTTTGGAGGGTGTTAGGTGGAAGGGGGAGGCGGGCGGAGGGAAAAAGTCGAAAACTACACTTGCTAATTTCTCCCTCATGAATGCAGATAGAAAGTTGAAAATCAGTAGAGATATAGAGAAGGTTGTGGGACAAACTTTAAAAATAATTTAATTTTTTTTCCATTGGCGTCCGGAAAGGGGGGGCTAAAAACAAATTGTCGGCCGAATTGTTTTTTCAAATGATTATATCTTCGAAATGTCTTATTGTAAAAAATTCATACTTTGAGACCATTAAGGTGACATTAAGTTCCATGAGAAGCAGATAATTATTGTAAGGGGGAGGGTCAGGGGGGTGCAAGGAAAAACACTTAAAAATAAATATCTCGACTATCTCTTAAGCTATGTTATTGAAACTTAAAATGTATATTCAATTATACTAGACAAATACAAAAAAAATATAACATGTTGAAATAATAGTAATGGGGGGATATGGGGAGCATTTCAAAAATGGCGCACTTTTCAAAATTACAAATCCTTATATCTCAAAAAATAGTACAAATATCAAATCAAAAACTTGTCAGATTGTAGAGCTAAATAATAATTAATTTTGTTAAAAATTTTAAGTTGGGAGGTGTAAGGGGAGGTAGGTGATAAGAAAAAATGTCGAAAATTTTGACTGATTTTTTTAGGGCTCCGGTAAAAGATACAAAGTTCACATTTTGCATGTGAATACCTGTGCTTAATATACATACAAAAATAATAATAACTTGATCCATAATTGTCATAAACCGACCACCAAGGTCTAACGTGCACAAGGTGTTTCATATGAATTGAAAAAAACACATAAACTGAAAATTTTTTAGTGAAATTTTACGGTAGAAACTTGAAATTTGCGAAATGCATTCTAAAAAAATTTCTAAATATACAAAATATTAACTGGTCGAAATCCTTTAAAACTTCTACCCCCTCCCATACAAAATTATTTTTTCGACCATTTTCAAGAAATCAATTATCACCTAACTATTAAGAGCTATCAATTTAAAATTTTACACAAAAACTTTTAAAAATAGATAAAATAAAATTGCGTCAAAAGTTTTGAGGTCACGCCCGTCCTTCCACCCCCTCCCATACAAAACTATGATTTCGAACAATTTCATTAAATCAACTAATAACCAACAAACTAAAAGCTACGAACTTGAAATCTTATACAAGCACCTTACAAGAGAAGCGACATAAAACTACATATCAAATTTTACGATTCCCTTACCTTCTCTACCCTCTCCCATACAAATGTTCGGTTTCGTGAATGTAAAATACACCGAATTTTATGAAAATTCTATGCAACTTCGTCTATGAAACACATTCTATACAGAGAATATTGTATGTGATTCAAGCAATTAATTAAAAAGCTATTAACATCCACCCACCCTTACTATTACCCCTTCTCCTCCGCTTATAAAAACCCAAACTTGCAGAAACGAATGAAATATTGTTAAATTAACAACAGCCCTGCCCAAGAACTCCCTTTCACTTAGCCTTCCCTAACCACTCTAACCTGCATATTGACTTTCCACTCATCCGCAACTTGTGTCAAGAATAATAAAGTCTCGCCCGACTTGTTGGCAGTTTATTTGTAATGCTGCCCGCTATTACAACGTCCAAATTTTACATTTTTCTCATATTCAGCTAGTATAGCTTTAGGACACGATTTTGTTTCAATTACGTAGCATAAAAAATAGTTCAGATATTAATTTTCAATTGTTTTTCTTTGCACCCCCTGACCCACTCTCTTTGAATTAATGGCCTCCCTATAAGTTAATAATGATGAATCTGTAGGCAACCTAATTTGTCCTTGAATTTGAATTTTTTTATGGTAAGTAATTCCGAAGATATAATCATTTCAGAAAAAAGTCGGCCGACAAATTGTTTTAGCCCCTCCTTTTCGGACCCTTATGGATAAAAAAATATTATTTTTATAGTTTGCCCCACAAAACCCTCTCTATGTGTATCGAATTTTTGCTTCCTAGCTAGAAGCATGGTTATGATATCCAAATTGTTATTTTTTGGTTTTAGCGCTTCCCGCCTCCCCTTAACCATAACCTCCCCCAAAATTGATGTTCGCCTAAGATCAGCACCCATCTACCCAATAATTAACTTTCTATCTTCAAGGGCTTGGGAGTAAATGTGCTGAGCGCACATGTTCGGCGTACGACGGATGGCGTGCAGATAACCGAATTTGTATTTTTTTCTTATTCCTAGGCTAATTCAGTCATGAAACGCGAGAAAACAAAATTTCAGAGCAGCAATTTTTTTTTTTTAAAGTCGATCATAATACTTTAATTTTACAATAATAAAGTAAAATCAACTTCAGCACCCTAAAAATCAGGATTGTCAACAATTTCATTAAAGTTGAAATTGGAGATAAGGTAGTCCAACTTCGAAAAAGCTGCTTTAATAAAATTGATAAAAAGCTGCTGGGCATGAAAATATGCACCTCGTCAATTACAAGAAATATATTAATAGGATGGTGCAAGATATCAGTGATAGTAATTGAAGTTAAGCTCACTTCTACGGAACAGGCACAGCAACCAGAAGAAAAAAACATAACAAGACTACGATTGAGCGTAAAGCACAATCGTGCGATACTCTAGATGAAAGAGAAATTTTTTATTTTAAGAAATTTTGTAGGGGAAGTGGTAGAGGTGGTGACGACATTGAACTTTTTTTACATCACGCTAAGGTTGCTATCATAATGTTTTATACAAAATTTAGGATTCAAAAATTTAATAGGTACTGAGAAAATAAGTGTATTGGATTTAGTGAAGCTGTGCAGTTTGTACGGAAGGTGGTAGAGGGAGTGTGAAGTTAATCATGACTTTTTTAGAAATAACTGTGAACATCATTTAATTGACATATTTTAAATTGCAGATCAGTAGCATTCATACCTTTCAGGAAAATCGACTTTTTGTAAAGTATTTGGATTGTGTCAAATTGTATGGGAGGGGTTAGAAGGAGTAAAGCTAATTATCTATTTATTTTTTGATCTAACTAATAATTCTAAATAAAAATTTAGTGCATAATTTCAGCTCGATAAATTTCATACATACTGAGTAAATCGGTCTTAGTATGTCATAAAAAATTGCAGTTTGTATGGGAGGTGGTGGAAAGAAAGGGAGAACTCAAATAATTTCTATACAGCAGATTGGATTTATTGTAAAAGTAATATATTCAAAATTTCAGATCAATAGCTTTTATACTTTTTGAGCAAATTCGTTTAATGTTTAATTGCGAAATTGTGTCATTTTGTATGGGAGGGGTAAAGCTAATCGTCTAATTTTTTTTTGATCTTACCAGTAATTATAAATATATGTTCAGTGCACAATTTCAAATCGATCAATTGTATACGCACTGAGTAAATTGGCTTAGAGCATTTCATGAAAAAGTGCATTTTGTTTGGGAGGTGGTGGAAAGATGGGGAGAACACAAATAATTCTTATACAGTAGGATAGAATCATTATAAAAGTACTATGATCCAAATTTCAGATCAATAGCATTTATACTTTTCGAGAAAAGCCGTTTATTGACAAATTGCGCAATTGCGTCAGTTTGTACGGGAGGGGGTAGAAGGGGTGGAACGATTTGGCCCGTTCAGGAGCTTGTCCTAAATTTTTTGTCAAAAAAGACGTGTACAAAATTTGAACTTTTTAGATCAATGCGTTCTCAAGCTAGAGAGGTCGGGGACAGACAAACGGACGGATGGACAGACGGACGGATGGACAAACGGACGGATGGACAAACGGACGGATGGACAGACGGACGGATGGACAGACGGACGGATGGACATCCGGTTTTGAGATTTTAAGTGATTATATGAACATCTGTATCAATCATTTTTTTCTCCGAGCCTTATTTCTTGGCGTTACAAACTTTGTGGCAAACTTATAATACTCTCAGATTTCATCTAGAGTATAAACAAATCTACAATGGTATTACAGCCCAATTCGGGCCTTGGCCTTTCTACTTTCAGGTTCCTTAACAGTTTTTTTCATTGTTTGTTTCGGAAGGGTTTTTAGTCCTTCACACAACCCACTTTCTACGAATTTTACTTTATTATTATAATAATAAAGTATTGTGATCGACACAAAAAAAAAAAAAGTTTGCTACCCTGAAACTTTTTTTTTTCGCGTTTCATGACAATGCAAAAAAAAAAGTCGGGCGAAACTTTAGTATTCCTGGCACAAGTTGCGGATGAGTGGAAAGCCAATATGCAGGTTAGAATGGTTAGGGAAGACTAAGTGAAAGGGAGGTCTTGGGCAGGGCTGTTGTCAATTTAACAATATTTCATTCGTTTCTGCAAGTTTGAGTTTTTATGAGGGGAGGAGGAGAGGTAATAGTAAGGGTGGGTGGATGTTAACAGCTTTTTAATAATTGCTTGAATCACGTCCAATATTCTCTGTATAGAATGTGTTTCATAGACGAAATTGCATACAATTTTCCTAAAATTCGCTGTATTTTACATTCACGAAACCGAACATTTGTATGGGAGAGGGTAGAGAAGGTAGGGGAATCGTAAAATTTGATATGTAGTCTTATGTCGCTTCTCTGGTAAGGTGCTTGTATAAGATTTCAAGTTCGTAGCTTTTAGTTTGTTGGTTATTAGTTGATTTAATGAAATTGTTCGAAATCATAGTTTTGTATGGGAGGGGGTAGAACGGCAAGCGCGATTTCAAAACTTTTAAAGCAACTTCATTTGAATTATTTTTATAAGTTTTCATGCAAAATTTGAAATTGATAGCTTTTAAGAGATAGCTGATAACTGATTTCTTAAAAATGCTCGAAAAAAAAATTTTGTATGGGAGGGGGTAGAGGAGGTAGGGGAATCGTAAAACTTGTAATGGAATTTTCTTTCTTTCTGTTGTAATGTGCTCGTACAAAATTTCAAGTTCGTAGCTTTTAATTTGTTGGTTATTAAATGATTTAATAAAATTGGTCGAAATCATACTTTTGTATGGGAGTGGGTAGAAGGGCAAGTGTGATTTCAAAACTTTTAACGTAATTTTATTTCAACTATTTTTTTAAGATTTTGTGCAAACTTTCAAATTGATAGCTTTTGATAGTTAGGTGATAATTGATTTCTTAATAATGGTCGAAAAAATAATTTTGTATGGGAGGGGGTAGAAGTTTTGAAGGTATTCAACCAGTTAATATTTTATACTTTTAGGGATTTTTTTTAAATGCATTTCTCAAATTTTCAAGTTTCTACCTAAAAATTTCATTCAAAAATTTTCAGTTTATGTGTTTTTTTCATTCCACATGAAACACCTTGTGCACGTTAGACCCCCACTTCGGAGCATAACAATTTTGGAACAAATGACTATTTTTTTTCTATTTATATCAAATAGATGTGTCGACGTGCAAAATTTGAACTTTGTATCTTTTACCAGAGCCATAAAAAAATCACTCAAAATTTTCAACATTTTCGCTTTCCGCCTCCCTCCCCTTACACCCCCCAACTCAAATTTTTTACCAAAATTAAAAATTTTATAGCTCTACAATCTGACAAATTTTTGATTTGATATCTGTACTCAATTTTGAAATTTGATGATTTGTAGTTTTGGAAAGTGCGCCATTTTTGAAATGCTCCCCATTTTCCCCCACTATTATTTTGTCCAAATGTTATATTTTTCTCGTATTTCTTTAGTATAGCTTAATATGGGTTCTCAGATTCAATTACATAGCTTAATAAATAGCCAATATAATGATTTTTAAGTGTTTTTCTTTGCACCCCCCCTGACCCTCCCCCTTTCACTAATTAGCTTCTATCTAAACTGCTTCTAGTAGATCTATATGCTATTTTAATGGTCTCAAAATATCAATTTTTTATGGGAAGTAGTTTCAAAGATATAATCAATTGAAAAAAAAATTCGGCCGACAATTGGTTCTTAGCCCCCCCTTTTCGCACCCCAATGGATAAAAAAGTAAATTATTTTTAAAAGTTGTCCCACAAACTCCTGTATATGTATGCTGATTTTTAGCTTCCTAGCTGTAACCATGGTTGAGATATTTGAATTCGTATTTTTCGGTTTAAGCGCTCCCCCTGCCTCCCCCTGAACACGTACACCCCCCAAAATTGGTATCAAAATAAAAAACATAAAAGAATTTGATTGGGCGTAAAGCCCTAGATGAAATGAGAAAGAGTTCAATGTACCGGAAAATATGTCACCTCCAATTCTTTTAAATAATTAATAGTGACTTTTGTATGGGAGGTGGTAGGAGCAGAGGAGGAAGGTTTGTAATTTTTGGATATGACACCTAATGTGGTATGCAAAATATTTCGTGTTGAGTTTAAGGTTTGTAGCTTTCATTATTTTCAATTGGGCATAGTTTTCCTGAAATTGAGGCACTTGTATGGGAGGTGGCAGAGGAAGTGGAGCGTTTAAGATGATTTTGAAACTGCTTATCATCATCCTTATAGCCACGCTTTGATTCAATTTCAAATTCGAAAGTTCTAATATATTCGAAGAAGAAATGCTTAATAATACAGATATTTGTATTGGAGGGGGTAGAAGGAGTGAAGAGGAGCTGATAATTTTTTTGGGATTTATTTCAATTATTAAAAAACGAATTCTGACAAAATTTCAAGTTTGTACTTTTTCTAGTTTCAATGGAAATCGATATAATGCACTTAACATAAATTGTACATTTGTATGGGAGGGGTTAGAAGGAGTGTACCGATCAAAACACATTTCTTTCTTGTTATTGATATTACTATTTTTATACTTTATGCAAAATATGAAGTTGATAGCTTTAACAGTTTCGAAGAAAAATAATTTTTTTTAAATTTCAAAATTTCGTGAAATTTGTATGGGAGGGGGTAGAAGGAGTAAGGTGAAGTTGATAATTTTTTCAAAACTGATTGGAATTATGATAAAATTAATTCTGGCAAAAATTCGTTTTTCTAACTTTGCTAGTTTCGATGAAAATCGAAAAATTGCATTTTTCAAAATTATGCATTTGTATGGGAGGGGGTAGAAGGAGTGACGGGATCGGATCAATATTCAGTCATATTAATGAAATCTATATCGTCATACTTTAACCCAAATTTCAAGTCGATAGCTTAAATAGTTTCAAAGGAAAATCAATTTCTGAAAATTTCGGAATTTCGTGAAATTTGTATGGGAGGGGGTAGAAGGAGTGGGGGGATGTGGCCCTTTCACGAACTTAAAGTTACTTTTTTGCTAAAAGTGACACACAAAAAATTTCAGCACGATAGCTCAAAGCGTTCGAGAGTTATGCTGTAGACAGACGCACAGATGGACAGACAGACAGACGGACAGACGGACAGACGGACAGACGGACAGCCGGACAGACGGACAGACGGTCACTCGGAATCGAGGTTTTTGAGCGACAACAAATATTTTTGTACCCTTGGCGGCTCTGTGCGAGCATTATTTCTTAGCGTTACAAACGGTAAGGCAAACACAATATACTCTCAGATTTCATCTAGAGTATAATTATGCTTTGCCAGACTTGGCGTTGCCACATCATGTATTAAGGTGAGCAAGTTGTACACTTGCAGGCAGCGTGCTGGAATTATAAATCGATCGGGATTTGAACTCACCAGTTTTGCATTGTAGACTTACATGGTACCCACTAGGCTACACCTAGTTGGTGAGGGTGTACATTGTTAGCGGTAATGTACACCCTCACCAACTATTATTATTATTAGACAGGTGTCCTTACAATGGGTGTTATATACAATAAAAATAATCATATTAATAGAAATGAAATGATAGACGTTTGATTTTCTTTAGCAACTGCCTCCAATTCCATTTATTTCATTTTTGATATTTTTTAAGGCATATTGCACATTCATTAATCTACCGCTTTTCGAAAACCCTCGTAAAATTATTTGCTATGCAACTTTTTTTCGCATCCTTGGACCTAAGACAGTGGAGTTTTTTCGTCAAAAAAGATTAATGTAGCTCCACTTCATTTGATTATGTATTGAACTAAAAACAAACAATCAAAAATAACCACGATATTAATTTAATTCAGTTCTTGATCCTTACTTACTTACTTACGATGGTGCTACAGCCCAAATCAGACCTTGGCCTCCTGAATACTTTACCTCTATTCAGATGGATAGAGGCAAAGCATTCAGGAGGCCAAGGCCATTCAGGAGGCCAACCGAGATCGGTTCAGTTACCGCGTCCTCCAGCTCAAAAATCTTAGCAGCGATTTGTTGTCTGCGTCAATCGAATCCTTCCGTGGTTTTCCAATCGTTCTTTGTCCATTGACTTTCCCATTTAGTGTGCGTTTGGGGATTCTTCTGTCAACTATCCACTCTACATGACCAGCCCACTGTAACTTCTTAAATTTTATGAAGGTTGACTCTTCCGGATTGTCGAAGATGGCATACAATTCTCTCTTGTATCATATCGCGTCTTCCCTCATAGGTCCGAGGATTCTTCTGATGACCTTTCTTTCGAAGGCGCTAAGTAGTTTTTCGGACGCCTGAGTTAATGTCTACGTTTCGCTGGCATTGCATAGAACAGGTCTTACGATCGTTTTATATACATAGCTTAAGTTTGATTTTCCTGTGTACATTATTGTTTTTAATTATTGAAATTTCCGAATAATATGACTTGTTTGACATCATTATACTTCTTTTGATTTCGATGGGTTCGCTTCCATCCTTCGATAGGTTCGCGGAAGGTTTTTTTTTACAGAATGACCTGTATTATAGGCAATTTCGTCCTTTATGTGCAATGCACAAACACAGTCATGGTGGAAAAGAATGGGATTGGAAAAATAAGGGAAGGGAAGTGAAAACGACCGTAAAGAGTGAAGAAGCTGATATATTTTTCAGTTGTCCTAGCTGCTACTGACAAACATTTGCTGATGTTATGGCGTGCTGAATGATAGAAAGCGAACAGAAACCATCTACTGAGTATATAGACCTTCTTGAAGTGGAACTGTAGGTATATAAAGTTGTCTACGTTTTCTAGGTATCTATTTAATTTTTGAATCCTAAATTTTGTATAAAACATTACATAGCAACCTTAGCGTGATGTAAAAAAAAGTTCAATGTCGTCACCCCCTCTACCACTTCCCCTACAAAATTTCTTAAAATAACAAATTTCTTTTTCATCTAGAGTATTGCACGATTGGGCTTTATGCTCAATCGTAGTCCTTTTATGTTTTTTTTTTCTGGTTACTGTGCCTGTTCCGTAGAAGAGAGCTTAACTTCAATTACTATCACTGATATCTTGCACCATCCTATTAATATATTTCTTGTAATTGACGAGGTGCATATTTTCATGCCCAGCAGCTTTTTATCAATTTTATTAAAGCAGCTTTTTCGAAGTTGGACTACCTTATCTCCAATTTCAACTTTAATGAAATTGTTGACAATCCTGATTTTTAGGGTGCTGAAGTTGATTTTACTTTATTATTGTAAAATTAAAGTATTATGATCGACTTTAAAAAAAAAAAATTGCTGCTCTGAAATTTTGTTTTCTCGCGTTTCATGACTGAATTAGCCTAGGAATAAGAAAAAAATACAAATTCGGTTATCTGCACGCCATCCGTCGTACGCCGAACATGTGCGCTCAGCGCACATTTACTCCCAAGCCCTTGAAGATAGAAAGTTAATTATTGGGTAGATGGGTGCTGATCTTAGGCGAACATCAATTTTGGGGGATGTTGTGGTTAAGGGGAGGCGGGGAGCGCTAAAACCAAAAATTAATAATTCGGATATCATAACCATGCTTCTAGCTAGAAAGCAAAAATTCGATACACATAGAGAGGGTTTTGTGTGACAAGGTTTTAGTTTCCTACTATTATTTTGTCTGATTGGCGTCTTTTTTCTAGTTTGCATCATAATTTTTGTTTTGTTTTCATTAATGCGTAGTCCAACTTCCCTTGGTAACGAGTCAAGGCTTACAAAAACCTCCTTAGGACTCTCCAGAGATCTTGCAAGGATATCTATATCGTCGGCATATGCTACGAGTTGTGTGGATTTAAAGCATAGTGTTCCCTTGGTGTCAACGGGAACAACATATTCGAGTGTCAAGTTGGAAAGCATTAGTGCGAGGCCGTCACCTTGCTTAAGGCCGTTGTCTGTTTTAAAACTGGAAGTCAGATCGTTTTCTACTCTGACTCGTGACAAAGACTTGTAAGCTAAACCAATTTCGGTGGGACTCCGAACTCCAACATGATTTTATACAATACGCGCCTGTCGATATTGTCGTATGCTTGCTTGAAGTCAACAAATATCTGGTGCACATCAATATTATATTCCCAGCACTTTTTCAGCACCTGTTTAACTGAGAATATCTGGTCCGTGGTCGATAGTCCAGCTCTAAGTCCATCTTGGTATTCACCAATTACTTTGTCAACATAGGGCTTAATTCACTTTTCTAGAATTTTCGTCAAGATCTTACAAGACGTACACAACAGAGATATCTCTCGGTAGTTTTCTCAGTAGAATTTGTCACCTTTTTATAAATTGGACATATGATGCTCTTGTGCCAATCTTCAGGAAATATTTCCTGCGTCCATATGTCCGTGACTAAGGAGATGCGCTATGCAGGTTTCGCCGGCTTTTAGAAGCTCAACTAGAATTTGATCAGTGCCCGGCGCTTTGTATTTTAAGTGATTTCTCAGGGCTGTTTTTACTTCTTCGAGTGTGGGAGGACTCAAAGCGGATCCTTCATTGGCTGCAACATCAGTTATAACTGCAATTGTATATGCTCCTGCTGTTTGTGCGTGTGATGTGCTCGGATTGAGGAGGTGTTCAAAGTATTGCGCCCATCTTAGTTTTATATCTTCCGCATTAATCAGAAAGTTCCCTTCTGCATCTTTGCAGAGGATCGTTTTCGGTTGCTATCCCCACTTATGCGGCTCTTGTGTTGTGCAATTTAAAATGTTCTTTTATGTTTTTAATTTCGTCATTATTGTACTTCCATTTTTTTGTCTGGATATTTTATTTCCAAATCGTTTAAGATCATTATATTTGACCCGTTTGGCTCGTGTCGGCCGTTCTGTTCATATTTTTTAAGCTTAATTTTTTCGCTCTTGGCATTCGTTGTCGAACCAATCATTTCTTTTACGCCTGGGATGTTGTCCTATCACCTCCTCTGCGACAGATGTAATACCATCTTTGATATTTTGCCACATTTCTTCTATTGATATACTGGCGTTGTTGTTTAGTACTGGTTCTAAGTCCCTCTTTAAGGCTGATACGTACTTCGCAACTATTTTCTCATCCTTTAGTTTTCCTATGCCGAATTTATGAACTGGTCGTGTTTTTGAGTGTTATCGGTTTGCGATTCAACATTGGAATTTGGTCTTTACTAAATAAAGATCTGTACCGCAATTAGCCCCTCGACATGAACGCACGTCGAGAATATAAGTGGGCGCACTTTTCTCTATTAGAATGTTGTCTATTTGGTTGAGTGTCCTTCCGTCGGGTAATGTCGACATTCTCTTATGAATATCAGGATTCGGGAAGCATGTCGAGCTTACAATATGATTTTTTCTGCTGGCGAGATCAGTCAGCCTCTAGCCGTTGTCGTCACTAATATCATAGAGACGATGCCTTTCAATTGTCCCTGCGTAAGTTTCTTCTTTGCTCATTTTCGCGTAAAAGTCACTTACTACAATTTTAATATCGTTCGATTGAAGGGAGTCGAATGTTGATTCTAAGGTGCTGTAGAAATCGTCTTTAACTTCGTCGTCTTTGTCTTCTTTTGGTTCGTGGACATTAATAAGCCAAACATATAGAATTTTGTTTTGATGTTGATTGCACATAATGGTGTGGTTGGTGTTCAAACTGCCTGTCAACGATAAATGCATCTCCAAACTTCCGGCTTGCCGGTGATTAACTACTTTTGAACATTGTGTGCGATGCAGTGGCAGTAGCTTCTCTAAAATAAAACTTGAATTATTATAATAAAAAAAAAAAAAAAATTTATTTTCTTGGAGTACAATGATGTTCATATTGTATTTGCTTGCCTGTTTCAGAAGCACTCTCACTGTTCCTGCTCTATACAGGGATCGCTCGTTCCAAGATCCAAAGGAATAGTATATTTTTCGTTTACGTGGTTATTGCCGTTGAATCAATCCAGTCCGAGGCAATGCTTCAGGTTTCGAAACAAATTGTTTTTTCCGAGGATAACTTGTTAACACATCGCCCAACCCCCAACTTGAAGGGCCATATCATAGTGGTAGAATTTTTTTGTTTTACTAGCACTCGCGCCTATTAGTTCAGCAAGTCAATTCCGGATGAACAAGACTCGGTGGCTACCACGTGGAGGTATGATGTGCACAATTGATATGTATATGATAGTTACAACACTGGGTGTCGCCTAATGATGTCGATCAGATGCCTGCCCTATATACATATGTATACCCATCCACCTTCAAAATGCGAAGGAGTTTGAATATCAGAAGACCAAGGTCCTATTTGAGCTGTAGCGCCATTGTAGAAGAAGCCACCTTCTTAGTCCGAAAAACTCACAAATAGTTAGAATTTCAATCTTTTCGATTAACCAAAAGATCCAATTAAAATTAACGCAATACTTCTCTACAAATCTTAGGTATTCAACATATGTACATATGTACAACAGACCATTCCGCATTTTCGCAATTTTTTTTTCTTAATCTTCCAACACTTCCGACAACTCTTCGAAAATTTCCGGAACATGGTGAAAAACGGAATTTATCTCGCATATTAACGCCCGCCATACTTCTCTGCAACGACAATTTATTTTCCATTTAAATCACCACGCTGATCTGGTTTTAAATATATATTTCCTTTTTACACTGCCATCCTCCGGTCGCTTCATCTACGGACCAACACCAGTAACCCGCAGTTATTTTCGCAGTCACATCTGGCGACGAATATCTCCCAGAAGAAAAATGTAACTACACAGTAAAATATATCTAGATATTTATATTTGAGTATTTCGAGAGTGGAGTAGAAGAGCTGTAGGGATCTTTGTGGCGGCCTTGACTAGAATGCTTCGTTCTTCATCGCTTTCATCTATTGCACGGCAAACGGAATGCTAAGAAATAACAGGAAATAAACACAGATAAGCGGAAAACAAAGCTCATATCGTTCGAACAAGCAATTTCCGTTTGAGAAACGCTCTCAATAGAGGTCGCTATAAAAGGAACGGAATTCCGTTAGCACCACTACGGAACTTTGATAAAACGACACGGTACAAGGGCGGATAAAATTCCCTTGGCTTGTGTAGCCTGCTCAAGGGGCTTCTGTTCTTTTATGTTTTAAAATCGTGCAAAAAAAAAGTCTTTCCCCGGATTGAAAAAGATTTAATAGAAAGGGATATGTTCGGGTCATCTGAAGCCATTTTTTTATGACTACAGGGATTTTTCGGCAATAGATCTAATGTGGAATTGAAGGTTCGAGTTTTTTTTTTTTTACTTCAGCAGGGAGCGACAAAACACTTCGAGGAAAAATTTTATTAAATTGAGACTTGGCTTTTTCATAAAACGAAAGTCCCTTCTTTCGCCGAAAGTAACTATGTTGTTATCATTAAGGGCGCCCTATATTGTTATTAGCAGTCCGAAGCTACATTAATTGTGTAGTTGTTGACGTGTCGAACCCTCACTGTCTGGAGATCCTGTGTTTTAAACTTGTGTTTAGTAATAAGTATATTTATATCTTTTTGACATATATTCCCCCTTCGAGTCCTTGTTCCTTATACGAAAAAATAGTTGACAGTATAACATTTGTTCATAGAAGTATGAATATGTCTGACGAACTCATTTTATTGTGTGATTTTAATATTCCAGGTCTTTCTTGGTCATTTTCTGACGATGATTCTACTCTCTTAGTTTCTGATGCTCCGTCCTCGCTTGAATGTTTTTTTGTAGAAAATATATTTGTACTTCGTCTCCACCAACTTAGTTTTGTTCGGAATTCCTATGGAAGACAGCTTGACATGGTTTTTTATTCTGACTACTGTGCCTGTTCCGTGGAAGAGAGCTCATCAATTTCGATTATTGATGGCTTACACCCTTCGATTGACATATTTCTTATTATTGACGAGGAGCATATTCTTAGCCCTAGTGAGAAAGTGCTATCTTTTGATTTTAATAAAGCCGATTTTTCACGGTTGGACTATCTTATATCTAACTTCAACTTTGATGAAATTTTTGACAATCCTGATTTTGAGGGTGCCGCAGTTGATTTTTATTATATTCTATACCAATTTTTTGTTGCTTCAGTTCCTTTTACTTATCGGAAGAATATCTCATTATTGTATCCTTGGTGAGTTGCATGCGATTCGCAACTCTCGTAATGCAGCGTGGAATAGGTATACTAGGACGAAGAATGAAACTGATTTTCGTTTGTTTGAAGAATATTATGACTTATTCAAAGATTTATCTAATCGCTTGTATTCTGAATACTTACTTAAAGTGCAGTCGGATATTATTAGAGATCCCCTGAAGTTTTGGAAATTTGTTAATTGTAAGCGTAAATCTGATGGTTATCCAGCTTCTTTTTAATTCCTTGGCAACAATACTAATGATCAATTTACTATTTGTAATTTTTTTGCCACATTCTTCAGTGAATCTTTTTTTGGTAGTAACTTTATCGTACTATGATAACTTTAAAGGTACTGCTTCAAATACTTTGTCTGATATAACGATTTCCTATAATGATATAGTTAACCATATTTCTCGCCTTAAGGATGTTTCTTCTCCTGGCCCAGATGGAGTTCCTTGTCTTGAAACGCTACTGTCTCTCTATTGCTGAACCACTCTCCCTCCTCTTTCAAAGGTCCCTAAAAACTGGGATTTTTCCGAACGTATGGAAGGCATCCTTTATCATACCAACTCACAAAGGTGGTGCAAAATCTGATGTTGTCAACTATCGACCAATAGCTAAACTATCAGCTATTCCAAAGCTTTTTGAATCTGTAGTGTATGAGTGTATGTCGTTTCACTGTAAATCCGTGATTTCAAGTAAACAACATGGTTTTTGTCAAAAATAGGTCAACAGTCACTAATCTGATGGATTTTATGAATAAATCTATTGTGGACATTGAGGAGGGCAAGCAGATGGATTGTATTTATACTGATTTTAGTAAGGCTTTTGATAAACTACCCCATTCCATTATTTTGTTCAAATTAGACATGTTAGGTTTTCCTACATGGTTTATTAATTGGATTAAGTCATATCTATTTAATAGAACATATCAAGTTCTCTTCCATGATTGTACTTCTATGCCATTTACTGCGCATTCTGGTGTACCTCAGGAAAGTCATGCGTTTGTCCGGGCCATTAATGATGTTGCTTCTGTTCTTAAATACTCAGAAGTACTTATTTATGCAGACGACATTAAGATCTTTAGGTCCCTTAGTTCCAACTTAGACAATTTTCTTCAAGAAGATTTGATTAATTTTAGCAATTGGTGTCGCCACAATGATCTTCGTGGAGTTGCCATACTTAACAGTGTTACATAGCATAGCATCCTGTCTTATAATAAATTCATTTTAAATCCTAATTTCAAAACTAAAATCAAAATGTTTTTATGTACACATTAAAGCAAACTTAATTCTTAAGTTGTGTATTAAAATAATCATTAAAATATATAAAAAAAATCAAATTATTCACTTCAAATTCAAATTGCACTTAATTATTATTTTTGTATTTCTTTAACATTTCCTAGGACAACAACATTATTTAGCAGATCAGATTTCACTTTATCATTTGAGTTATTATTCGCGAATTTAGGTAGTTCAACATTTGATATTTTATTTTTAAATCTATAGAACATACACTGAAAGAAATGAATAGAAAAACTACCTAAGCAATAGATGATTTTCAGCCTACTAATTGATTTAGACAAATTGACTATTTAAAATAGTTCTATCTTCTAAATATTTTGTATCATCGAATACAATAGTTGAGTGATCGATTTAATTAGTCAATTTGTCCAAATCAATTAGTAGGCTAAAACATAACAGAATTATGATTGGGCTTAAAGCCCAATCATATGATACTCTAGATGAGATGGAAATGACTTTAATATACCGGAAAATATGTCATCTCAAATTCTTTCGAATAGTGAATAGAGACTTTTGCATGGGAGGTGGTAGAAGTAGAGGGGGAGGTTTGTATTTTTCTTATGTGACACCGAACATGGCATGCAAAATGCTTATTGAAGAATTTAAAGTTTTTAGTTTTCATTATTTTTAATAAAATTGGTATTAGTTTTCCTGAAATTGGGACATTTGTATGGGAGGTGGCAGAAGAAGTGGAACATTTTAGATAATTTTGAAACTGCTTATTATCACCGTGCTTTGATTCAATTTCAAAGTCGATAGCTCTCATATATTCGAAGGAGAAATGCTTTTCTTGAATTTATAATACAGATATTTGTATGGGAGGGGGTAGAAGGAGTAAAGAGGGGCTGATATTTTTTTCCAGAACTTATTTCAATTATTAAGAAACAAATTCTGGCAAAATTTGAAATTTGTACTTTTTCAAGTTTGAACGGAAATCGATAAAATGCATTTAACAAAATTTATACATTTGTATGGGAGGGGGTAGAAGGAGTGTACGGATCAAAACAATTTTTTTTTGGATTACTAATATTTCTATTTGTATACTTTATACAAAATATAAAGTTGATACCTTTAACAGTTTCGAAGAAAAATAATTTAATTTAAATTTCAAAATTTCGTGAAATTTGTATGGGAGGGGGTAGAAGGAGTAAGGTGAAGTTGATAATTATTTTCAAAATAAATTGCAATTATAGTAAAATTAATTCTGAAAAAATTTCGACTTTTCAGCTTTACTAGTTTCAATGAAAATCGAAAATATGTATTTTTCAAAATTGTCCATTTGAATGGGAGGGGGTAGAAGGAGTAAGGGGATCGGGTCAATATTCCTTGGTATTAATGACATCTATATCGTTATACTTTGACCTAAATTTCAAGTCTATAGCTTAAATAGTTTCAAAGAAAAATCTATTTCTTAATATTTCGAAATTTCATGAAATTTGTATGGGAGGGGGTAGAAGGAGTGGGGGGATGTAGCCCATTCACGAACTTAAAGTTACTTTTTTGCTAAAAATTACACACAAAAATTTTTAGCACCATAGCTCAAAGCTTTCGAGAGTTATGCTGTAGACAGACGCACAGACGGACAGACGGACAGACGGACAGACGGACAGACGGACAGACGGACAGACAGACAGACGGACAGACGGACAGACGGTCACTCGGAATCGAGGTTTTTGAGCGACAACAAATATTTCTGTACCCTTGGCGGCTCTGTGCGAGCGTTATTTCTTAGCGTTACAAACGGTAAGGCAAACACAATATACTCTCAGATTTCATCTAGAGTATAAAAATTAGTCAATTTGTCTATTAATTTTTAGTAGGCTAAAACATAACAGAATTATGATTGGGCTTAAAGCCCAATCATATGATACTCTAGATGAGATGGAAATGACTTTAATATACCGGAAAATATGTCATCTCAAATTCTTTCGAATAGTGAATAGAGACTTTTGCATGGGAGGTGGTAGAAGTAGAGGGGGAGGTTTGTATTTTTCTTATGTGACACCGAACATGGCATGCAAAATGCTTATTGAAGAATTTAAAGTTTTTAGTTTTCATTATTTTTAATAAAATTGGTATTAGTTTTCCTGAAATTGGGACATTTGTATGGGAGGTGGCAGAAGAAGTGGAACATTTTAGATAATTTTGAAACTGCTTATTATCACCGTGCTTTGATTCAATTTCAAAGTCGATAGCTCTCATATATTCGAAGGAGAAATGCTTTTCTTGAATTTATAATACAGATATTTGTATGGGAGGGGGTAGAAGGAGTAAAGAGGGGCTGATATTTTTTTCCAGAACTTATTTCAATTATTAAGAAACAAATTCTGGCAAAATTTGAAATTTGTACTTTTTCAAGTTTGAACGGAAATCGATAAAATGCATTTAACAAAATTTATACATTTGTATGGGAGGGGGTAGAAGGAGTGTACGGATCAAAACAATTTTTTTTTGGATTACTAATATTTCTATTTGTATACTTTATACAAAATATAAAGTTGATACCTTTAACAGTTTCGAAGAAAAATAATTTAATTTAAATTTCAAAATTTCGTGAAATTTGTATGGGAGGGGGTAGAAGGAGTAAGGTGAAGTTGATAATTATTTTCAAAATAAATTGCAATTATAGTAAAATTAATTCTGAAAAAATTTCGACTTTTCAGCTTTACTAGTTTCAATGAAAATCGAAAATATGTATTTTTCAAAATTGTCCATTTGAATGGGAGGGGGTAGAAGGAGTAAGGGGATCGGGTCAATATTCCTTGGTATTAATGACATCTATATCGTTATACTTTGACCTAAATTTCAAGTCGATAGCTTAAATAGTTTCAAAGAAAAATCTATTTCTTAATATTTCGAAATTTCATGAAATTTGTATGGGAGGGGGTAGAAGGAGTGGGGGGATGTAGCCCATTCACGAACTTAAAGTTACTTTTTTGCTAAAAATTACACACAAAAATTTTTAGCACCATAGCTCAAAGCTTTCGAGAGTTATGCTGTAGACAGACGCACAGACGGACAGACGGACAGACGGACAGACGGACAGACGGACAGACGGACAGACAGACAGACGGACAGACGGACAGACGGTCACTCGGAATCGAGGTTTTTGAGCGACAACAAATATTTCTGTACCCTTGGCGGCTCTGTGCGAGCGTTATTTCTTAGCGTTACAAACGGTAAGGCAAACACAATATACTCTCAGATTTCATCTAGAGTATAAAAATTAGTCAATTTGTCTATTAATTTTTTTCTGTGTAGTATTTGAGTTCATTTCCGCAGCTTTGTCTTTAGTTGGAATTGGATTTTCAATATATTTAACAATGGAAGAATTCTTTATATTTTTATAATTATCTAAAAAAATGTGGTTTGAATTTTTTCTATAGATATTACCGTCCTCAGATTTTATAATATGTGACCTCGGTTCTTCGCACCTACTTACTATCTTTCCTTTCTCCTAAGTAGAAGTCAAATGTCATTGAATTTGTATTGTTTTTATCATATTTTTTCTTTATTTTTTGTTGCTGTGTTGCTAATTCATTCCTATATTTTTTACGATCTTCGTGTAAAGGACCAATTTTATCTATGAGGACTTTAATTTTAGTTTTTAAACTTCGTCCCAATTAAATTTCAGATGGAGAGTATTGATATGTCTTTGTGTTTCTTAAATTTAACAGCGCTAAGTAAATATCTTCATTGTTTTCCATACACTCTTTTCATATATTCTTAACTGTTTGTACGGATCGCTCAACCAAACCATTCGATTGAGGGAAAAATTGACTTGATGTTATGTGCTCAATATCTCAGTCAATTGTAATTTTTATACTCTAGATGAAATCTGAGAGTATATTGCGTTTGCCTTCCCGTTTGTAACGCTAAGAAATAACGCTCGTACAGAGCCACCAAGGTTACATAAATATTTGTTGTCGCTCAAAAATCTCGATTCCGATTGACCGTCTGTCCGTCTGTCTGTCTGTCTGTCTGTCTGTCTGTCTACAGCATAACTCTCGAAAGCTTTGAGCTATAGTGCTAAACACTTTTGTGTGTGTAATTTTTAGCAAAAAATTAACTTCAAGTTCATGAATGGGCTACTTCCCCCCACTCCTTCTACCCCCTCCCATACGAATTTCATGAAATTTCGAAATAAAATGAAATTGATTTTTCTTTGAAACTATTTAAGCTATCGACTTGAAATTTACGTCAAAGTATTACAATATAGATGTCATTATTATCACGGAATTTTCAAACTACAAAAAGTACAAACTTCAAATTTGCCAGAATTTGTTTCTTAATATTTCAAATAAGTGTTAGAAAAAATTATCAGCTTCGCTTCACTCCTTCTACCACCTCCCATACAAATATCTGAATTATAAGTTCAAGAAAAGCATTTCTCCTTCAAGTATATGAGAGCTATCGACTTTGAAATTGAATCAAAGCATGGTGATAAGGAGGACGATAAGCACTTTCAAAATCATCTTAAACGCTCCACTTCTTCTGCCACCCCCCATACAAATGCCCCAAAACCAGGGAAACTATGACAAATTTCTTTAAAAATAATGAAAACTAAAAACTTTAAATTCAGCAAAAAACATTATGCACGCCATTTTCGGTGTCCTATATGAAAAACACAAACCTCCCCCTCTACTTCTACCACCTCCTATGCAAAAGTCTCTATTCACTTTTCGAAAGAATTTGAGATGACATATTTTTCGGTATATTAAAGTCATTTCCATCTCATCTAGAGTATCATATGATTGGGCTTTAAGCCCAATCATAATTATGTTATGTTTTTGAATTCCTTTGAGAAAAACGGTGGACCATTGTCCGAAATGATTACAGCTAGTATTCCATATCTAGCAAATATGTACTTGGGCTATTTTTTCCCAAGGAGCACTGGAACAGGATGAGGGATTAATTTTTCCTTGCGTTTTGCATTCCTATACATTTGACAAGATTCCCAAGACAGAACGTATTGTTCGATATCATCTAGCTCTAATTTTCATTTTTTCCACACCTGGATTTCCTGAATGCAAAATTGTTAGAATCTCGGCTCTCATACTGGTGGGAATAATTAAAGTTGACCCGTTTAAAACTAAATTTTCATAAAACGATATTTCACGACGAATTTTTCAATAAGGAATTAATTCATCACTTAGATTATATTTATGTTTTGGCCAGCCATTACTTTCAAAAGTTTTAATTTCTTGGAAAACCCAGTAATTTTCTATAGCCTCCTCTATTTTTTTTTGTTTATTTTCCTAAACAGAGAAATTTTTTTTTAAAAGCCCAACGCGTATTTCTATATTTTCATCTAATTTTGATTCCTCTTTGTGCGGTAATGCTGCTCTTGACAAAGTATCGGCAATAATTAAATCTCTGCATGGTTTATGAATAATATTTAATTTATAATTTTGTAATGCTAGCATCATTCGCTGAAGACGATATTTCAGTCACCTAAGCTTTTCTTGAAAATTGAAATTAATGACTTGTGATCTGTTTCAATAGTAACTTCAGGCCCATAAACACACTGGTGGAACTTCGTTACACTGAACACAATACAATAAAGCTCCTTTTCAATTTGAGCGTATCGCTCCTGAGTACTTGTTAGCAGTGGCGTGGCGTGATATTACGGCTAGCGTAAGCAATTTTTTAGCAAGATCTTTTAATCTTTTAAATTGTAAAATTGTTGTATGTATACATATGTTTATACGTACGCATGCATGAATTTTCAATAAATAAAATCATTGAGGAGGTTTTTGAAGTTGCAAATATTCAACTCCGGGGCCATATCAAATTTAGAACATAAAATTAATGATTTTAAATGATTAAAGCTTCCGAGTACAAATTGTGCAATTTATTCATGTCACAAAAAACTTCACGGAAAAAAATATGCATAGCATAATTTCCTAATCAACATAGGTGGAGTTTTTAATGTAAAAAGCTCCATAACCATGGCATATTTAACGATTTTATAAGGTTAGTTTTGCTTTATATTATGGTAAAATGTTATTTTACTATGCATACAGTCCTTTCTCCCTGTTTATTAGCTGCTATTTCAGCTATGTGCAAAGATATTTAGTTTTATGCTGTTTTAGCCTTATACATAACTAATATTCCATTTTGCTACAGTAGCATGTATGTTGCATTTAAAAGTTAGATTAGCAAATCAAATGGGTAAATTACTAAAATGTTTAGGAATACTGACTGGCGTCATTCCATACTCCTTTCGTATGAAAAAATTTCTTGGTACATAATTCGTACGTTTGTTATGTTCGACATGTTATAACTCAAATGTCTTCCGAAGAAGAGTTTGCTTGGGTATGGCTTAGAGGGTACCGTGTTTGCAATGCGAAGGTCGGGAGTTCAAATCCCGGTCGACGTATAATTCGACCACACTGCCTACATGGGTATATCTGGATGACTTCAATCTGCGAACATGAAAATTTGTGGATAGAGGTTTGCGCAAAGAGCTAACGACCCTTTCATAATAACGAATAAGTGATAAAAAAAAACCTGATTTGGGCTGCAGTGCCATTGGAGACGAAGAAGAAGAGTTTGCATTTGCCCACCTAACTAAAATTAATAATTAAAATTGACGTTATTTTAGTTGATCGTACGATGGTTTTTTTTTTATGAACAACTTCATACAATGGAGTTTTACCAAAATAAATAGCAGTACTATCTATACATTTGGTCAATTTCATTCACCTATGTATTATAGTAAATATTCCTTTTTACATTACTACTACAAAAGGAGCCATTTTTATAGGTAGAAACCTATAAAAAAACGGCAAAACCAGCTATATTTTTTTTCCGTGTTCAATAATTGTTATCACTACAAATTAATTTATACAATAGCAGTTAAATAATTTTAGTTATTCAATAATTTCGTTTTTCTATGCAATTGATCCGAGATCTGCACAGAATCTGAAAAGGTAATCAATAATGCAGCGTTGATAAAAATCAAAAAGCTAGGCTTATAAAGATCTATAGATCTACAGTTTCATTGACACATAGCAGTCATAATTATAATTTGGAGAATCGTAATTTAGCTCGTCTTCACTTGCTAATTAAGAAGAGCCACTCACTCATCTGTCATAATTTTAAAAAGTTGAATTACATAGCCAATAGGCAATCAAATTTTGCAAGGAAGGCGACAAACGAAGAAAAACGATCCTTTGTCCTGTTTTAGAATCGTTTGCGAGTCATTTTTCCTGGCTAGGCGTTTAAATCACGATTCCAAGATTTTGTATAATTCAGAGCTGTCAGAAAATGAGTTTTCTTCTCTCTTGCACGACGAAGCTTTTATGAAAGCTCCAACTCTAGTACTACATTTTTCATAGTTATAGCCTAAATGATGAGAAAAATGAGAGGATTTCGCTAAATGAGATGATTTAGCTGAGAGCATGACGAGATGATTTAGCTGCTAAATGATCACTATTTTGGTAATTTAGCTAAGCGTATGACACACAGTCGTTTAATGATAATTTAGGCCTTAATTATAATTTAGCTGCACTATGTGTCAATATGAATGTCGAATCGGATCGGAGAACATACATCGAAATAGCAAAGTGATCTTGAGCCAATTTTAATGCGAACTCGAATTGATCTTGTAATAGACGTTCAAGTGTCATAAAAAGTCCTAATTCCAACTTATTTATTTTTATATTTTGTTACCCTGCGTTCTACAATGGCGCTACTGCCCAAATCGGTCCTTGGCCTCCTGATATTCAGGTTCCTTATCACTTTTCATTACTTATTGTGGAGGAGTTGTTAGCCCTTCGCACAACGCTCTATCTACGAATTTTGAATATTCGTAGATTGAGGTGACCAAGGTATATCCAAGCAGGTAATGTGCTGGAATTATATATTGCGTCGACCGGGATTTAAACTCACGACCTTCGCATTACAAGACCAACACGTTACCCACTAGGCTACACTCTAGCGTTTAAATTACCTTTTTCATTTCTAGTCCCATTTTTGTTCATAGTCCCTTTTATCAAGTAAAGTATTTTATCTGACACTTGAACCTCGAAAAACGTACAAATATTGAACAATCATTAGTGAGTATACAGTGTTAAGATTGCTCTCAAATATATAGTGCTCAAGTGTACCATGTTATAAAAATAAAAATAAATTTATTAAAATAAGTTTGGTGTTTAATTATAATAGTTAAAATATAAAATTATGTTGTATTTAACTTATAATTTAATATTAAGTGACATGAATAATTAGAGAAAATCGGTGAGTAATGCTTATATTTTTATTTTCAGTATTTAATCCTAGCTTGATTTTATTACGGATTTATTGAAATTATTCCTAGTGCGTAATTGTATTCATATTTTATAGAAACATAAAATTATATTACATAGCACAGTAAAACCTCACTTTAACGGACACTTGTGGGACTGGCCAACCATTACAATAGCGTCTAAAAATTGATTTTCATGAAAATTGTATACCCGTTTCCGCTTTGAAGGGTTGGCACCGCTTGGACTTCCTTGTGTTTACAGATGGGACCACAAAATATTGTTCATATTGGTTGGTATCCGGATTCAAGGGGTGTCTATAAAGTGAGGTTTCACTGTATCTATCTATATAAATATAATTGTAGTGTCTGTCTGTTATTTGTTTATAAATGGCTATAAATAAGTTTTTTGCTTTATTTTAGCAATAACTAAGCAGAATCAAATGTTTTTAAAAAATTTCTCTGTCTGTCTGTCTGTCTGTCTTTCCGGCTTTCACGCAAAAACGGCTGCAGTGATTGCAATGAAACTTTCACAGATTATTAGGTCTACCTCGGGCAGTAATCTGCTTTAGGTTTTATTTTTCTCCCCTCACGCCTTCTACCCCCTCCCATACAAAGTGACTCATTTTCAAAAACTAAATAATCAAATTTTCATGAAAACTATCTAAGCTATTAATTTGAAATTTAAAATATATTATTTCTATTATAAATTCAATCTTCAAGTATATAAATAGTTTGAATCCCCCAACTTCTTCCACCACCTCCCATACAAACTAAACTTTTTCATGAAATACTATGCTCCAATTTTCTCAGTACGTATAACTTTCATCGAGCTAAGATTTTGTATAAAATCCTTAATTAGCATTGTTATTTATGTTAGGAGAAAATAACCAATTAGCTTTACTCCTTCTACCCCCTCCCATACAATCTGACACAAATCCACGACTGCGAAAATTCGATTTTCTTGAAAAATGTGAATGTTACTGTTCTGAAATATAAAATATATCAATTCAATGATAATTGTAGTTACTTCTCAAAAAATAACTAAAAACCCTCCACTCCTTGCACCACCTCCTATACAAACTGCACTTGTTAATATTCTAAACCAATTTTCTCAGTACGTATAGTTTTGATCGAGCTAAAATTTTGTAAAATCTTTAATTAGAATAATTATTATTATCGGGAAAAATTAACCGATTAGCTTTACTCCTTCTACCCCCTCCCATACAATGTGGCACAATTCCACGACTTTGCAAAAATCGATTTTCTTGAAAAGTGTGAATCTAACTGATCTAAAATTTAAAACACATTAATGGCATGGTGATTATAGTTGTTTCTAGAAAAATTACCAAACCCCCCCCCACTCCTTCTACCACCTCCCATACAAACTGCACTTTTTCATGAAATACTCTAAACCAATTTTCTCAGTACGTATAACTTTGATCGAGCTAAAATTTTCTGACAAATCCCTAATTAGTATTATTATTATTATCGGGAAAAATTTAGCCGATTAGCTCCACTCCTTCTACCCCTTTCCTTACAATATGGCACAATTTCACGACTTTGCAAAAAAATCGGTTTTCTTGAAAAGTGTGAATCTAACTGATCTGAAATTTAAAAGATATCAATTGCATGGTGATTATAGTTGTATCTAGAAAAATTACCAAAAACCCCCTCACTCCTTCTACCACCTCCCATACAAATTGCACAATTTCACTAATTCCAATGCACTAAGTTTCTCAAATTACCTATTCAGTTTTTCAAATGCGAGTATCTTGGTTTCATTCTTAATAATTTATGGTTCTGATTCCAACAAAATACAAAGCAATGTTTTCAAAGAACCATCAAACTAAGCAGATTATTTATCCGACATAATGTACTACAAACTACAAACATTCTCAAAAAATGCTATTATTGCGATTCCTATGCGGACAAAGTCGCGGGCGATCGCTAGTATAAAATAATTTTACAATTAGAAGATATTCTCTTGAGAAGGAATTCTACTTCAAATTTTCAGGTATAATGAGGTTGTCCAAAAAACTGAAACGAGAGGCAACAGTTTTCGTCAACTCGCTGGAAAGTTTCTTAGTCCTAAGTCCTTACCCGTTCTCAAGTAATTAAAGCAAAAAATTTCCGAATAATGTTTTTGAAAGCACGGAAATTTCTGAACAGAAAATTCAGGATGAAATGAGGAGCCATTGAAATAGGTTAGTAGCTCTGATAGAAATTCGGCCTCGAAATTGGTAGCATGGGCAATTAAGTATCTAATAGGTTTTAATGCAATGAAATATTTATTAGAAATTCTCTGAGAAAAATTTTCCGACGTAGCAAAAGATCCAAGAATTTTAATATATACACCAAGACAAAACGTAGTAAGATCGATGGGAACGGGAGAATACTTCTACTATGGCTTGAAGGGTGCTCTCACAGACTTTTTAACATTTATTTGGAATTATATTAGCATATCAACAACTTCAGTATAACCAGCAACATCATCAACATTGGAATTACCTTAAGGAAGTCTGTGACCGAATTGAAAGCCAGCAAACATGATTCAGGCTATTTTGATTTTGGCGTAGTCTACTATAGCTTTAAGGAGAGAAGTGAAAGCTGTGAAAGAGGGAGAGGAAAACCAGGACGATATTTTGCATTCTTTCCATTTACCACACTAGACGGACTTGTAGCTTTTGAGTCGGATATCGCGACTAATGCAGATAAATTTTAAGCATTGGTAAGTATTGTTTTATTCGTAGGTATTAAACACCATATTTATTACTATTTTTTTTGCAGCATGATAGTTTTGAAAAGGGCCATCCGATCCAAACAATTCCGTAAAATACGGAATCCGTGCCATATTTGCTGATGATATTGCAAAAAACTTCACTTGGCTGGGCACCAAGTACAAAAAATCGGCATAATCCTTGCGGATATTCAGTGTTATGAAAAGTAATAACGATGTTATTTTCGTAATACATACATATAAATATTACTTAAAAAATATTTTTAATATTATTTACAGATACATTCATTCATTTTCCCCGCAAGGGGGTAGTTGTAGTATGAGGTTTTACCAATTCCTGCAACTATCTTTGGAGTTAGCGACTCCACGGACCTGAGCTAACTATCCCCCTCTGGGATGGGGGCTGTAGAATTCACCCACAGCCAGTCCTGCTTGCCCTAAAAATGGCAAATGGACACTCACTGGATCATGGGCTTATCACCCGTGATCTTAAGACCTAAATGATACGAGAAACGGATACATCGCCTCGGATACGGACTGATCCTACGGTAACGACTTTTGGCATTCGAAAACGGACTATGATTGGCTTCTGGAACGTTCGAACATTGAATGACGGGGGAAGAGCTGGGGTTACTCGGTCCTTGCACCGCCAATCAGTGATCGACCGTGAAATGGAGCACTATAACATCCAAATCTTGGGCTTGAGCGAGGTCAGGTGGACAGGATCAGGAGAAGAACGAACCCCTAGCGGAAACACTATTCTGTACATTGGCCCTGAAAATGAAGCCAGAAATGGCGTGGCGTTCGTCCTTACGCCGAGAGCGAGAAACAGTCTCATTAGCTGGGAACCAATCTCGGATAGGATTATAGTCGTCAGGCTCAGGACCAGTGTCAGAAACGTCACAATTCTGCAGTGCTACGCACCAACTAATACCGCAACATCTGGTGACAAAGAGGAGTTTTATAGCCAACTGAGTGCCACCTTCGAACGTGTTCCAAGAGGTGATATTATTATCATCTCGGGAGATATGAACGCCCAGGTTGGATCAGACAACACTGGACTAGAACACGTCATGGGGAGGCATGGTGACCCTTGGGTCGACCCTTCACGACCTTGGATTAAGAGACCCGAAAACGGCGAGTTATTTGTGGAGTTCTGTAGTACTCGGCAAATGGTCATCGGAGGGACCCTTTTTCCACACAAGAGTCATCATAAAACATCTTGGGTTTCCCCTGATGGTGTTACTCAGAACCAGATCGACCATTTGGCTATAAGTCGCCGATGGAGAAGATGTCTCCTCGATGTGCGAGCGAAACGTGGAGCTGACGTGGGGAGCGATCACCACTTGATGGTTGCCTGCTTGAGATTGTGTACAGCAGCTATCCGACGACCACAAATTCTTCAAATGAAGCGCAAGCTTAATGTGGATAAACTCAGAGATCCCAACAAAAAACTCGAATACACCACCATTCTACGCGAAAAGTCATCCACATTGGGTGAACATGAAATGCGCACACTGGACGCCAATTGGGAGGCAACCAGAAACACTTTTCTAACTAGTGCTGAAGAATCTGTGGGATATGCGCAAAGCGGTGAGAAACCCTGGATGTCGCAAGACACATGGGACAAGGTTGACAATCGGAAAAAAGCCAAATTGGCAATCATCTCTCAACCCGATGTCAACCAACGAACGCCCGACTTGAGGCAGAACTACCGCGATGCTCATATACAGCTTAAAAAGGCTGTTAGACGCGACAAGAGAAAGGCCATTGAAGATCTGGCAAACAAGGCAGAATCTGCGGCTTACCTTGGGGATATGGGTTCACTATTTAAAATCATGAAACAGTTGACGAACAGGAATTTCACCGCCAACCACCTGGTGAGAGATGTCAACGGAACTCTCCTTAATATGAGTGAACACCAGTTGCGACGATGGAAGGAATACTTCTCTGATATTTTAAACATCTTGTCAGATGAAGATATTCCGGAAACAGAACAACTTCCAAACATCCAACCGCAACAATCCTCTATTAGGGACGATCCCCCAGATAAGGAAGAGATAGTTTCCGCCATTCGGTCAATGGCGGGAAGGAAAGCTCCAGGTATAGACGGACTACCAACCGAACTCCTCAAAGCGGACCCGGAAATAACAGCCGATATACTCCTCCCACTCTTCACTAAGGTGTGGAATGATGGAAGATATCCGACTGAATGGAAGGAGGGCGTCATTGTGAAAATTCCGAAGAAGGGCGACCTTCGGGATTGTGGCAATTGGCGTGGTATATGTCTACTTACTGCCGTATCAAAAATTATGGCTAAGGTAATTCTCAATAGGATTAGTGATGTCGTCGAGAGCACTCTCGAAGTTTATCAGGCTGGATTCCGTAAAGGGTCGTCTTGTACCGACCACACAAATACCCTACGGATAATATTAGAGCAGTCAGCCGAAATGGGTTCGCCACTACATCTCATGTTTGTGGACTTCGAGAAGGCTTTCGACAGCGTTAAGCGAGATTACATATGGAATGCTTTGCGTAGGAGAGGTATTCCAGATAAGGTCATAGCTATGATTAAAGAATCCTACGAAGATGCAAGGTGTCGCGTCTTGCATAGAGGAGAGCTGTCCGAGAGCTTTCCTGTGCGAACGGGTGTCAGACAAGGCTGCATATTATCACCAGCCCTGTTTCTGGTGGTAATAAATGACATCTTGAAAGCTGCACTGGAAAGTGGGGAAGGTAAAGGTCTTCAATGGAGACTATTCAACATCTTAAGTCACCTTGATTATGCTGATGACGTGTGTTTGCTTGCACATACCCGTTCGGACTTAGAGTCAAATGTTCGCTCGTTGCATTCTAAATGCAAAGAGGCGGGACTGAAAATAAATGTGCGTAAAACCAAGTACATGCACATGGGTTCGAACGCAAGCACACCGATTGTTCTTAATGGACAGGATGTGGAAGAGGTGCAAGATTTTTGCTATCTCGGAAGCATTGTCAGCATGGACGGCGGAGCCGAAAAGGATGTTGAGGCTCGGCTAAATAAAGCTCGTCAGGCCTTCGGTATCCTTTCCCCTTTCTGGAGGTTAAGAGAGATCTCCCTTCGCACGAAGCTGCGAGTTTTTGACGCATGCGTCAAATCCGTGTTGTTATATGGTTGTACTACGTGGAAAGTGACCGTTCGACTTACCAAGAAACTACAGACTTTCGTAAACCAATGTCTCCGACGCATTTTAGGAATATTCTGGCCAGAAGTGATCTCCAACGACGAACTCTGGAGTACAACTCGCCAGACTAAAATAGGTATTGAGATTCAACGGCGAAAGTGGCAGTGGATCGGTCATACTTTGAGGAAACCAGAGCAAAACATCGCAAAACAGGCTCTGGATTATAACCCTCAAGGAAGGCGTCGGGTTGGTCGACCATGTAACACATGGAAGCGAGCAGTTGAGCAGGAGGCCAGAGGAATAAACAAGTCCTGGCAACAGCTTAAAGCCGATGCGCAGGATCGCGCCTTGTGGAAGAGAGTTGTTTCTGTCCTATGCCCCTATAGGGGGTCTTAACAGGAATTTGATTGACAGATACATTCCACGCAAAGTTTAAAAGCCTGTCGGCGGTAGTGTTTGGCAGGACAATAATAAAATATTTTCAATATGCCGCTGATCGATGGAATAAAAGAAGAAAATTACATTTCAAAAATTAAAAATGGAAGAAAAATATATAGATAGTATTTAACTTTATACTTTCATCTGCATTTCATTTTATACTCATTTTTAATTTTCAGATAATTTTTTTTTGGAATTAAATGGATCGAAAGACAGGCAAAACATAATTGATATCATGAATGTATCGATATTAGAAAATTTCAATATCAAATTGAGGCTTCGATTTTGAAGTCGACACCATTTAAGTATTGAAAACTAGAAAAACGGAATATGTTTATCGAACCAAAGCAGCGGTTCGATATTAAGTTAGTAAGACGTTTCGATATCGAGGTCCTCAGTTCGTTGTCGAAACGTTGCCTCAGTTCAATATCAATTCGTTATCTCTTTGCGATATCTGATCGTGTCCTCATTTCGTTATCGAAACGTTGCCTCAGTTCTATATAAATTCATCATCACTTTGCGATATCGCAACGTGTCCTCGGTTCGTTATCGGAACGTTATCTCATTGTTATACGACTTCGAAATCGAAGCCATATTTCGTTGTCTTGGGTTGATATCGGCAATTTCTCTAGTCGTAGTGTTTGCTGGGAAAATACCTATAAAGAATTCCCCACTAGCATAAGTATCCATATCAGTTCTTCGATAATTTATAATGTTGATTTTCTTTGCATTCCAACACATCTTTGCAAAATTACCTACTTTGTTGCAGAGTCTACACGCTAATCCAGTTACAGGACACTTATGTATTTGCTTTTGGCCACATTTAAAACACAGTTTGATCGCAGATCCATGTTATTGATTATTTTCTTGTTGCAGACGCTGATAATGTTGTTGAGTGCTTGGTTATAATTAATAATTCTTTCTATTTAATTATTTTTTTATTCTATTTTTTATTTAAATGTGTCCGACTCCTTATAATATCAATATTTGTATCGTTTACCCTTGCCATTGTATTTGACTGTATTTTTAAAATTCGTACGATTTGTATTGCGACGCCTGCCTTGGCCACCTCTGTTATACTATATGACACTGATAGTATAACAGAGGTGGCCAAGGTATATCCAAGCAGGCAATGTGGTGGAATTATAATTAATTTCGAACGGGATTTGAACTCACAACTTTCGCATTGCAAGGCCAACACGCAACCCACTAGATTATTCCCTCCCTCCATGTCCACACTCCTTATTAAAATAAAAACATCAGAGTTTTTTTTAAATAACCACTGCATTTTTGTTTTCAAATTACAAAACATAACAGAATTATGATTGGGCTTTAAGTCTACTCTAGATGAGATGGAAATGACTTTAATATACCGGAAAATATGTCATCTCAAATTCTTTCGAATAGTGAATAGAGACTTTTGCATGGGAGGTGGTAGAAGTAGAGGGGAGGTTTGTATTTTTCGTATATGACACCGAACATGACATGCAAAATGTTTTTTGCTGAATTTAAAGTTTTTAGTTTTCATTATTTTTAAAGAAATTGGACATAGTTTTCCTGAAATTGGGGTATGGGAGGTGGTAGAGGAAGTGGAGCGTTTCAGATGATTTTGAAACTGTTTATCATCATCCTTATCGCCATTATTTGATTCAATTTCAAAGTCGATAGCTCTCATATATTCGAAGGAGGAATGCTTTTCTTGAATTTATAATACAGATATTTATATGGAACGAGGTAGAAGGAGTGAGGCGGAGCTGAACATTTTTTTAACATTTATTGAAATTATTTAAAAAACAAATCCTGACAAAATTTGAAGTTTGTACTTTTTGTAGTTTGAATGGAAATTGATAAAATGCATTTAACAAAAATTATGCATTTGTGTGGGAGGGGGTAGAAGGAGTGTACGGATCAAAACAAATTTTTTCCGCATTATTATTATTTCTATTTGTATACTTTGTACAAAATATCAAGTTGATAGCTTTAACAGTTTCGAAGAAAAATAATTTAATATAAATTTCAAAATTTCGCGAAATTTGTATGGTGACGGGTAGAAGGAGTGAGGCGAAGATGATAATTATTTTTAAAATAAATTGCAATTATAGTAGAATTAATTTTGACAAAATTTCGTCTTTTCAGCTTTACTAGTTCCAATGAAAATCGAAAATATGTATTTTTCAAAATTGTCCATTTGTATGGGAGGGGGTAGAAGGGGTAAGGGGATCGGGTCAATATTCCGTGATATTAATGACATCTATATCATAATACTTTGACCTAAATTTCAAGTCAATAGCTTAAATAGATTCAAAGAAATATCAATTTCTTAATATTTCGAAATTTCACGAAATTTGTATGAGAGGAGGCAGAAGGAGTGGAGGGATGTAGCCCATTCACGAACTTTAAGTTACTTTTTTGCTAAAAATGACACACAAATTTGTTTAGCACTATAGCTCAAAGCTTTCGAGAGTTATGCTGTAGACAGACGCACAGACGGACAGACAGACAGACAGACAGACGGACAGACGGTCACTCGGAATCGAAGTTTTTGAGCGACAACAAATATTTCTGTACCCTTGGTGGCTCTGTGCGAGCATTATTTCTTAGCGTTACAAACGGTAAGGCAAACACAATATACTCTCAGATTTCATCTAGAGTATAAACAGACGGTCTGAATGGGATACCATTTATTTCAAGGCAGAAAGTTTCATGCGCAAATTTTTGGTATGGTATGAATTGCAAGCTGACATTCGATATTAGTTATACTTTGTATTTAATAATTCAGATCTCTTTGTTCCAACACATGATCAGTCCTTGTTACTAACAAATTTTTAAAAAAATACTTTTCAAAAATATTTTCGCCGAAAACAATTTGGAAAAGATTAAAACTGAGTTCATCAAAGACATGTTGAATTGAGTTAATTTAGAGATTCCCACATTGAAACTGAAGAGCTCTTCTGGTCTTTGCCAAGAAACAGTAAATTTTAATTTTGACATGCTCCAGTCAACTCTCAGTTCTACCGAAAATTTCCAAAATTCTCCTACTTTCGAAATAAAACTGCTATTAAATATACGGAGCTTCAGTTAGAAAACAACCCCTCGTCATCCACAACTCATATATCAACTTTATAAAAAGCCTACATAGCCTAACACGATGTTTTCGATGCTGCTGTTATCCCATTAACCTTTTATCGTGGGAGTTAGCTTGCTAACCCCGGCATATTCGACATGAAAAGTTAAAAAGATGGACGAATATTTCCCCTACTAAAAAAACCAACTAATTTAGTAATAAACTCTCCCATTAGGCTTTCAACTTCTTTAGATCATTACAGATTACATGAGAGCTCCTCGCGAGGTCGGCAGCATAAGGGCAAGATGCCGCGATGGAAGTGGAGAAGGTGGTCACAGGGTAAATCAACAGAAAATAACTGAAGCAGAGTTAACAAGCAAAGCAGCAGCATGTCTCAATCTGCAAAGAACCATTCCGAAACGAAGGCTAATGCAAGGGATGAAAAAAAATCTGAGGATATCTAGCAGGGTAAAATAGGCGGAAAGAAGTATCTTCCCCGGTAAAGTAAATCTCCTGCCTCCCATGGCGAAACAAATTGAAGTCTTAATATTTTTATACCGAGTTGTGTTTTTTTTATTTCTGTTTTTACCATGAAAGGCCGGCAGCCATTACCGGTCGCGAAAAAGGTTGGGGGGCCTTTAGAACGAAAACGAAGACGAGAAAGAAAAACATTTTACTTACATAAAACAAGAATAAATAAATTCATTATTTAAATCTTTCTAAATGGGTAGAGTGTGCAGAAATAAGCAGCCAGAGATGGATTTCTCAGGAACTGTAGCACGACTGGATGCTGCCTACCCAAGGGTATATAGGAGAGCGTCCCTTCGTATTCGTTGCCCAACACGCTCGTCATATTTCCTCTTCATTTTCGAATTTAGTCTAGAGAAGTAGAAAGTTTTCCGTTGAAAAGAGCTTCTACCAAAATTGTAGGTACTATTTTGTTGTTTTTTTTTCCGTGAATTTTGTTTTTTAATATTGCATAAGTATAATATGAGATTTGGAGATCCTTTACTCAGTGAATTTATGCCAATCCAAGTGAAAAACATTTCGCCAACATACGAGAATCTTTTTTTTTTTCTAAATGGAAAGCATTACTCGTTGAAAAGCTTTCAATTTAAAAAAGAAAAAAAGAAAAACGAATTCCTTGAAAACTGAAGATATTGCGATTAAATATGTATCTGTGTAAATGGATATTTATTAACATTTTGGATAAAAACAACTTGTTGATGCTAACAGATTCAATCTGCACCGGCCAGTGGCGGCTCGTGATCCGTCCGATAGGTGAGGCGCTCAGAAAATTATTGGGAGGGGCGGAGGCCAGAGGTATCAGTAATATAATAATATGTCCTCAAATTAGCTTATGTGTCATAATAAAAAAAAAAAAAAATTTCATTAAAATAACTGCAGATAAATGCTTTGGCAATTAAAATGGCAGCCGTTGAATTGTTAATCTTATAAAGTGACTAATATATCTATCAAGCAATCAAATTTAGTTTTATTGTGGTTATTTCTAGCTAGGGTATAGCCTAGCAGGTAGTGTGTTGGTCTTGTAATGCGAAGGTCGTGAGTTCAAATCCCGGTCGGCGCAATATATAATTCCGGCACATTGCCTGCTTGGATATACCTTGGTCACCTCAATCTAAGAAATTGAAAAATTCATAGAAAGAGGGTTTTGCGAAGGGCTAACAACCCTTCCACAATAAGTAATAAAAAATGTTAAGGAACCTGAATATCAGGAGGCCAAGGTCCGATTTGGGCTGTAGCGCCATTGTAGAAGAAGAAGTAGAAGGTGGTTATTTCACTATTTGGAATGCTCGATTTACCATTAACATTTCATATTTATTGCCTTGATACTTAATAATTTGTTTGCATGCAAATTTATTTACTAGCAATACTTTCAATATATGAAACCGCTAATTTGATAAATTAAAAAACTAAATCGAAAAATAAATTAAAATAAAAACTTGGCGAAACTTTTTTTTAGTTTAGCAAGCTCTCAAAAGCTGGGTTTAGCCTAGTGGGTAGCGTGTTGGTCTTATAATGCGAAGGTCGTGAGTTCAAATCCCGATCGACGCAATATATAATTCCAGCACATTGCCTGCTTGGATACACCTTGGTCACTTCGATCTACGAAAATTAAAAAAAAAAATAAAAATTAAAAATTCGTAGAAAGAGGGTTGTGTGAAGGGCTAACAACCCTTCCACAATAAGTAATGAAAAGTGTTAAGGAGCCTGAATGTCAGGAGGCCAAGGTCCGATTGGGCTGTAGTGCCATTGTAGAAAAAGCTCTCAAAATTAAGAACGGCCACTGTTCAATCTCGTCACATCGAGCTCCACATTACTCTACAGCCGAAATGACTCGAAGATGTCCCATCGAGCCTCACACTCTACAAACGAAAGTGACAAACAATGACAACAATACAATGGTCAGACGATGAAATTTGAGCCTCAGATCTTTCGATTCTTATGACGTCGACATCGTGGGATCAAGCCGCAGCTATGTGTGTGTGAATGCAGGTAGCAACATTTTGAACGAACTGGGTGAGCAAGGTTTTCATTCGCCTCAGTTGGGGAAACCGATCGTTTTTAGGTTTCTTTTTACAGTCAACCTGCAACCTTCTTAGAGTGCAGACGTGTTCTTTTTTTCGAGTGTCTCTGGATTGTCGAAGTAAACAAACCTTGATTTGCGTAATCTATTTCTCTCGAACCGGGCAGCTCAATTAATTGTGTAATAACTTTATTTTACATAGTGCCTTCAAACAGTGCCAAACGAAGCCGCGATGACTCGGATGAGTCACTCTTGCGCAATAATCTAAAAGTTAAAAAAACTGTAAAAATGGCAAATACTGCTAATAGGTATCACCTCTTAGGTGATCTCGATAATACCAATGAAGATGTCGCCGAAACCTCACCGCCCAAAAAACAGAAAATACCTCCAATCGTTTTTCCAAAATTGGACTTACAAACAGTTAAACTTATAATGAAAGTGTTAGACATTAATGATTACAAAGTAAAGTTGACTAGTTCGGGCATCAAACTGTTCCTGCAGTGCAATGACATTTACCAGACCACCATCAACCACCTCGCATTCAAAAAAATCCACTTTTTCACTCATAGCACCAGTGATAACCGCCCTATAAAAATTGTCCTTACTGGATTGCATGCCATGAAGCCAGAAACTCTAAAAAACCATCTAAAGGAGATTAACATAACGTGCAGTGATGTAAAGGTTTTTAATTTTTCTCCAGAAAAGCGGCGGTATGTTGATCATACAACATACTTATTGTATTTTGAGAGGAACACGGGAACAAAAATTTCGGAACTGCGTAAGACGAACGTCATAATGAACACCATTGTAGAGTGGAAATACTACAAATACAGGAAAAATGGCCCAACACAGTGCAGAAACTGTCAAATGTACGGTCATGGCTCATCGCACTGCCACCTTCCAACCCGATGCATGATTTGTAGTGAAGCGCACTTGCACAACGATTGTCCACTAAAGAAAACTGAAACTGAAAAAATTAAATGCGCAAACTGCAATGGGAATCACATTTCTTCGGACGCCCAATGTCCCAAACTCGCCGAATACGTCAAAATTCAGCAGAGCTTCCGGCCAAAAAGCCGAAATAGTGGAATCAACACAACGAACAACACACTGGCCAGCAAACATTTCCCAGCCTTACTAATACGGAATGCAGGGCAGATGTCAGCAATGCCGCAATCCACACCGAATTTGCCAACATACGCAGCAGCGCTTCGTTACTCGCCTGGACACCCGCACACCAGCGCACAACCAAGTGCCGATTTATTTACAACGGACCAGCTGATAGAACTTTCATCTGAGCTTATCACCAAATTAGCCGGTTGCAATACTAAGCAGCAACAATACCAAGTACTGGTAGAACTTGCAAGTAAGTTCTTATATGGCTAACAACAACTGTCTCTCAAACTGTGGCAATTTAAAAATGATTGTCTGGAATGCTCAAAGCATATGCAACAAATATGTGGAAGTTTTTGACTTTTTAAATTCGAACAATATAGATGTTTTAGTTTTAACTGAAACATGGCTCAAACCTAGTAATAAGTGTAGTAATAGTAATTATATTGTGCATAGAAACGATAGACGTAATATTGGTGGAGGCGGTGTCGCAATTTTCATTAAGAAAGGTATTAAACATTTGCTACTTCCTCAGTTAAACACTCAAATTATAGAAACATTGGGCATTGAATTGTCTGACCTGAGACTTAAGATAGTCGCAGCTTATTTTTCTGGAACGAAATTAAATAAAATGAAGCTGGAACTTTTTAAAAAAGATATTAACCTTATGTTCAACGGTACCGGGAAGCTACTTATCTGCGGGGATCTAAATGCCAAGCACAGACACTGGAATTGTTTCAATGCCAATAAAGCAGGAAAAATAGTAATGGACGAATTAAGTAAAAGCTTAATGGTTGTGCATCCACCTACAGAGGCAACCTACTATCCTGGTAAAAGTAGGTGTTCCACTTTAGACCTCATTTTTAGCAACGGCTCAACCACTCTCTCTCAACCAGTTACTCTACATGAACTGTCTTCCCCCCATCTTCCTGTTAGTTTCAATATTTTGTCGGACACACCAATTAATAGAGTAGAGCACACTATACCCTGTATAACAAAAACCAACTGGATAAAGTACAAACATCTGCTTAAAAATCAGTTAACGGTTATGAATCTCGATCTCTCACGTTCTGTGTCCCAAGACGAAATAGATAAACGTGTTGAACTTCTAACTGAAAAAATGATAGAATCTTTTCATAAATCAACTCCCAGAATTAAAGTTCCTGAAAATGGATTAAATTTGACTCCTTACATAAGATCACTCATAAAGCGTAGGAACGACACAAGAAGAGCTTGGCAAAGAACTCGAGACCACACATTAAAGAGGAAAGTAAACCATTTAGTTAAATTAATTAAATTCTCTATAAATCAAATTAGAAACCAAAAATGGAATCGTATGCTGGCTGATCTTGGGAAAGGAGCGAAAAAGCTCTGGCAGCTGACCTCTTTATTTAAAAAAAATAATCGAAATTTGATGCCACCCTTAAGTCATGATCAAGCCGTAGCCTTTATCGATCAAGACAAAGCAGAAGCACTTGCAGACAATTTCTATAAATACCACCTCACTGCGCAAAACCTGGGCGACAAATCTACGGAAGCCGCAGTTAAAGCGTATATTGACACCCCAATTAGTGATATTCAAGAACTGCAACCTGCCGACCTAAGTAAACCTAAGAAAATCAAGGAAATTTTACGCAGAATGAGGCCTAGGAAGGCGCCAGGAATGGATAACATCTTAACCCTCATGGTTAAAAATCTTCCCAAGACCGCACTTGTATTCCTGAACTTTATATACAATTGCTGCTTAAAAATTGGTTATTTTCCAAAAACTTGGAAGCAAGCTGTCATTATTCCTATCCTCAAGCCAGGAAAAGATCCTACGAATGTCGAAAGCTACCGACCAATTAGCCTACTTCCTGTAATGGGAAAAATATTTGAAAAAATTATTTTAAATCGCCTAAACTCAATAGTTGAGAGCGAACGCATTATACCTTACTTCCAGTTCGGTTTTAGACCTAAACTTTCCACTACGCATCAGCTATCCAGAGTCAAAAGTGATATTTCTGTAGCATTTGCAAATAAAAAGTCAACCGGAATGATTACTCTGGACATCGAAAAAGCTTTTGACTCTGTTTGGCATGACGGTTTAATTTACAAACTTGCCAAGTTTGGTATTGATGATTACCTTGTTAACCTTATACGAGCATTTATTTCTAACAGAAAGGCTGTCGTGAGGGTAAAAAACCATTTCTCGGACTCGTATAATATCCCTGCTGGTGTTCCCCAAGGTTCCTGCCTAAGCCCAGCGTTATACAACATTTTTACGGCAGATATTCCCAAACGACCCGAATGCGAAATCGCCACATTCGCAGACGACACGGCTATTTACACCACTTGCTCTAATCCCAATATCATTATCAATAATTTATTAGCACAGCTACATGATATCAATAACTTCTACTCCAACTGGAAAATTAAAATCAATGCAAGAAAAACTCAATGCATATTTTTCACTAAACGAAGAGCAAAGCGGTTTTTTCCAAATCCTACACTAAACGTCCTGGGAGAACAGATCCAATGGGAGAAAGTTATTAAATATTTAGGAATTCACCTTGATAATAAGCTTACTTTTCACGCACATGTAGATGCAATAGTATCTAAAGCTTCAAAATCTATTCGCATTCTGTATCCACTGGTAAACAGAAGTTCACGCTTGTCTACCGAAAATAAGCTGCTGTTATATAAAGCAATTATCCAACCTGCTATCACATACGGCGCACCAGTTTGGAACTCTTGCGCTAATATCCACAAAAAAAAATTACAAGTCATCCAAAACAAATGGCTAAAAATCCTTTTAGACAAACCCTGGCATTTCTCGACAAATCAATTGCACCAACTAGCGAAAATAAAACTAATCCAGGAAGCGGCAAATGAACTCACCGAAAAATTTAAATCCAGACAAGAAAATTGTGACAATCCCCTAATCGAAGCAGTTCGAACCAATTAACCAGTAATAATTTACTTTATTAATTATAGGTTTAGCAAATAGTTAAGGTAGGTTAAGTTAGTTAATGTAAGTTTTATGTTAAGTAATCATACGGTTTTTGAATTGTTTTCTTTTTCCTAATCAATAATAACTTGAATTAGTACATTTTATTTGATAGTAATATCTAAGTTACCAACATTGATGAGAAGACAAATTGTCTGAACCCAAATTTAACAAAACATATGTGTCAAATCACTGTAAGAAGCTATCATAAACAAATAAAATCTATCTATCTATCTATCTAGGTTTCTTTTTCTTCAAGCAAAAGGTGAAATAAACTGCCAATAAGTCGGGCGAAACTTTATTACTCTTGGGACAAGTTGCGGATGGGTGGAAAGTCTATATGCAGGTTAGAGTGGTTAGGGTGGTTGTTGTAGCGTTCTTGTACAAAATTTCAAGTTCGTAGCTTTTAATTTTTTGGTTATTAGTTGGTTCAAAGAAATAAGTCGAAAGGATACTTTTGTATGGGAGGGGTAGAAGGGCAAGCGCGATTGCAAAACTTTTAAAGGAATTTCATTTCAATTATTTTTGTAAGTTCTTAGGCAAAATTTGAAATGGATAGCTTTTAAGAGTTAGCTGATAACTGATTTCTTGAAAATGCTCAGAAAATAAATTTTGTATGGGAGGGGGTATATTTATTTATTTGTGACGCAGTTTTCTTTCCTTTCTTTTGTAAGGTGCTCGTACAAAATTTCAAGTTCGTAGCTTTTAATTTGTTGGTTATTAATTGGTTCAATGAAATAGGTCGAAATGATACTTTTGTATGGGAGGGGGTAGAAGGCCAAGCGCGATTGCAAAACTTTTAACAAAATTTCATTTCAATTATTTTTTTAAGTTCTTAGGCAAAATTTGAAATGGATAGCTTTTAAGAGTTAGCTGATAACTGATTTCTTAAAAATGCTCGAAAAAATAATTTTGTACGGGAGGGGGTAGAAGAGGTAGGAGAATTGCAAAATTTGTGACGCAATTTTATTTCCTTTCTCTTGTAAGCTGCTCGTACAAAATTTCAAGTTCGTAGCTTTTAATTTGTTGGTTATTAGTTGATTTAATGAAATTGGTCGAAATCATACTTTTGTATGGGAGGGGGTAGAAGGGCAAGTGTGATTTTGAAACTTTTAAAATAATTTCTTTGCAAATATTTTTATAAGTTCTTATGCAAAATTTCAAATGGATAGCTTTTAATAGTTAGGTGATAATTAATTTCTTAAAAATGGTCGAAAAAATAATTTTGTATGGGAGGGGGTAGAAGTTTTGAAGGTATTCGACCAGTTAATATTTTATACTTTTAGGGATTTTTTTTAAATGTATTTCCCAAATTTTCAAGTTTCTACCCTAAAATTACATCCAAAAATTTTCAGTTTTCGTGTTTTTTTCGTTGCACATGAAACAGCTTGTGCCCATTAGACCGGGGTGGTCGGTTCATAGCAATTGTGGATCAAATTATTATTATTTTTTTCTATGTATATCAAATAGATGTATTCACATGCAAAATTCAAAGTTTCTATCTTTGACCAGAGTCCTAAAAAATTCACTCAAAATTTTCGACATTTTTGCTTACCACCTCCCTCCCTTTACACCCCCTAACTTAAAATTTTTATCAAAATTATAAATTATGTAGTTCTATAATCTGACGAATTTTCAATTCGATATCTGTACTCAATTTTGAGATATAATGATTTCTAATTTTGAAAAGTGCACCATTTTTCAAATGCTCCCCATTTCACCCCACTACTATTATGACCAAATTTTTTTTTGTATTTCGCTAGTATAGCTTAGTTTATGTTTTAAATTTCAATTACATAGCTTACGAGATAGTTGAGATATTAATTCTTAAGAGTTTTTCCTTGCACCCCCCCCCCCGGACCCTTACAATAATAAGCCTATTTCTAAGCTGATTCTGGTGGATCTATACGCCATCTTAATTGTCCCAAAATATGAATTTTTTATGGTAAGTAGTTTCTAAGATATAACCATTTCAAAAAAAGATTCGGCCGACAATTTGTTTTTAGCCCCCCCTTTACGGACGCCAATGGATAAAAAAATTAAATTATTTTTGAAATATGTCCCACAGCTCTCTCTATACGTGTGCTGATTTTCATCTTTCTATCTGCATTCGTGGTGAAGATATTAGCAAGTGTATATTTCGACTTTTTCCATCCCCCCGCCTCCCCCTTCCACTCCACACTCCCCAAAATTTGGATAATGGAGCTCACTTACCAAGTCAATAACCCACCTAAAAATCGACATTCTACCTTTAACGGTCTTGGAGGTACGAGTCCATATGTGCGGCGTACGGCGGGACGGATTTTTTTTTTTTTGCTTTTTTAGGCTAATTTAGTCATGAAACGCGAAAAAACAAAATTTCAGGGTAGCAAATTTTTTTTTTTTCTGTGTCGATCACAATACTTTATTATTAAAATAATAAAGTAAAAATAGACGCGTATTGCTGATGATCTAGAACGATAATAGAATATTCAAAATTGAATCGTATTAGATTCAATTGATCGAAAATACTGTGGCAGGTGGGGCGCCACCTCATGCGCTTCACTTGACGAGCCGTTATTGGCACCGCCCCTTCCAGAATTAAGGTTGTAAGATATTATCTAAAATCAATGTTCAACGTTGGGACACTTCCTGGTAGGTGACAACTGGCAAATAGTCATTAAAACTTGCTGAGTTGATTAGTAGGCCGAAGCACCATAGTGAAAGTGTAGAGTGCGTGGAAGCTATAAGACTCTGCAATTGACTCAAGACGATTAAGATCACAGTATCCAGGTCAGTGCGTAGTACCGTCAGGACATTTTGATGATTGAACAGATGTAATCGCGAATAGTTGTCCAAACAGTAACGCAAATGGTCCATGACTGAAAGGAATAAACATGCCCAAATCAAAAGCAATTTGTTATGTATATTTCGAAAAAAAAACCTTTAACTCCTTAAGTCATTGGAAACTTAAGAAAAAAAGCTAAATCCGTTGTAGAACAAAATAAACTGTCAACAAGTCGGGCGATACTTTATTATTTTTGGGACAAGTTGCGGATGCATGGAAAGTCAATATGCAGGTTATAGTGGTTTCGGAGACTAAGTGAAAGAGAATTCTTGGGCAGGGCTGTTTTTAATTTAACAATATTTCATTCGTTTATGCAAGTTTGGGTTTTTATGAGGGAAGCGGGAGGGGTGATATTAAGGGTGGGTGGATGTTAATAGCTTCTTAATCGATTGCTTGAATCATGATCAATATTCTCTGTATAGAATGTGTTTCATAAACGAAGCTGCATAAAACTTTCATAAAATTCGGTGTATTCTACATTCACGAAACCGAACATTTGTATGGAAAGGGGTAGACCAGGTAAGGGAATCGTAAAATTTGTGATGCAATTTTATTTCATTTCTCTTGCAAGGTGCTCGTACAAACTTTCAATTTCGTAGCTTTTAATTTGTTTGTTATTAGTTGATTTAATGAAATTGGTCGAAATCATACTTTTGTATGGGAGGTGGTAGAAGGGCATGCGCGATTTCAAAACTTTTGAGGCAATTTTGTTTCAACTATTTTAGAAGTTCTTATGCAAAATTTTAAATTAATAGCTTTTAATAGTTAGGTGATAATTGATTTCTTGAAAATGGTCGATAAAATAATTTTGTATGGGAGGGGGTAGAAGTTTTAAAAGTATTCGACCAGTTAATATTTCATATAATTAAAAATTTTTTTTTAAATACATTTTGCAAATTTTCAAGTTCCTACTTTAAAATTTCATTCAAAAATTTTTAGTTTATGTGTTTTTTTCTATGCACATGAAACACCTTGTGCACGTTAGACCTGAGGGTCGGTTTATAACAATTGTGGAACAAATTATTTTTTTTGTTTATGTATATAAAATAGATGTATCCAAATGCAAAATTTAAACGTTTTATCTTTCACCAGAGCCCTAAAAAAAATCACTCAAAGTTTTCGGCATTTTTGCTTAGCACCTCCCTCCCCTTACATTTCCCAACTTAAAATTTTTACCAAAATTAACCAATATGTATACAATCTGACAAATTTTCGATTTGATATCTGTACTATTTTTTGAGATATAAGGATTTGTAATTTTGAATAGTGCGTCATTTTTGAAATGCTCCCCATTTCCCCCCACTACTATTATTTCGACATGTTATATTTTTTTTGTATTTTCCTAGTATGGTTTAATATACGTTTCAAGTTTCAATTACTTAGCTTAAGAGGTAGTTGAAATATTAATTTTTAAGTGTTTTTCTTTGCACCCCCTGACCTTCCCCCTTACAATAATTAACCACTTTCTAAGCTGATTCCGATGGAACTATATGCCACCTTGACGGTCTGAAAATATGAATTTTTTATGATAAGTAATTTCGAAGATATAATCATTTGAAAAAACAATTCGGCCGACAATTTGCTATATCCAAACTTTTTGGACTGGAAAAGTGGTTAAAAGGTGTCCTGTCCTGGAATCCATACTGTTTGTCGTCAATAATTTCAGTAATGTTGAGATATCTTATTACTCTATTGTTGATGATTGTTTCCATGACCTTCTACAGAATTTGTGGGGAGTTGGTGGAAATTCCACTGATAATAATGCACTCCGCATATTTGTAATTTTAAAAAATCAAGTTAACCGATTTTTAATAAAAAAATAAATATATTATAAATTATCAGTTGATATTAATTTGTCAAACTATAAAGACTAAAAATTAAATTGTTTGATTAAAATAAAACTAATAAAGATAATTGTTAATAAATAATAATAATAAAATATTCTAACAACAAATCGAATCATAATTGATAAAAAATATCAACCACAAATGGTGACCCCGACAAAGGCACACGCCTTTTGAAGAAACCGTTCACCAACAATTTGGTGACTCCCTTCATCAGACGCCTTTTATTTTCGAAATTTTGAATTGATTTCAATTCAATTCAATCAACATCAAACAGCGCATGATTCAAGACGTTGCTAAATTCTACGGATCCTTAAACGAAACACGCATGAAGACGTTGCTGATTTTTATAGATCTTACAAGAAACAAGCAATCATAAGCAGTATCTTGGCAATTAAGCATATCACAACCCCAGTTTCGTCATATTCGACAGCATCAACTCAAGCGTCAATTATTCATCATCATTAATCGTCTCAGTCTTTATGGACACAACATTACAAGCAGCAGGATTTTTGGTATTTACTTTTTTTAGAGATGCAATGGTAAGGAGATACGGAGAATCCGAGGATCATAAATTAAAACGACTTATGAACGGATTGGATCTAGGGGACTTAAAACCCTCACAACTTTTAAGTCAAATCCGTTCCCTCGCAGGAAACAATTTTCCAGTTAATATAGTTAAAAAAATTTGGCTTCAACGACTTCCGTCTCAAACACAAGCCATCTTAACGGTATCCTCTGGTTCCCTCGATGAATTGAGTGAGATTGCTGACAAGATTGCTGACACATGTTGTCATTCACAAATCGCAAATACTTCGGTTTTTCAGTCGTCGAATGTGCAGCAATCGGAAATTGAATTGTTGCAAAAACAAATTACTACTTCAGCCGCAACTGTCAGCGAACTAGCTCAAATTACAAGACAGAGTCGAAACTTTGAACGGTCTCTCAATGTTCAACGCGGTAAACGAAATAAATCACGTAGCCGTTCACAAAGCGGATAGCGATCAACTAATGGTTTTTGTTTTTACCATAGACGTTTTGGGAATAAGGCCACCAAATGTTCTGAGCCTTGCAAATTCCCAAAAGCAAAAAACTAACTCGGGTGTTAGAAATGGCGACACCTAACACGAGTCCAGACTCTAGTCGCCTCATCATACCGGATACAACATCCGGCCTCCGTTTTTTAGTTGATACCGGTGCGGAAATTTCGGTCGTTCCTAAACGAAATTTCAACCGTCGCTTTATTAATCTCAACTTGGTTCTCACCGCTGCAAACGGCACTAAAATTCCAACTTATGGCTCACATAATATTTCTGTTTCGCTCAAACTTCGACGAAATTTTGAGTGGAACTTTATTATCGCTGACGTTGATCGACCGATCTTAGGAGCAGATTTCCTTCGACACTTCGGATTGGTCGTGGATCTTAAGCAACGTCGTTTAATCGATCCTCTCACTAACGTCAGTTCAGCCATAGGGCGAATTTTGAAAGGACCTTCCACAGTACTATCTGTATTGGCAGCCACACACGTGAACCCGCGAATTCAGTCACTACTCACTCAACACCAACACATTTTGCAAGCAAACAAAACAAATACACATAAAATGCACTCAGTCCACCATTTCATCATTACGCAAGGACCACCAGTCTTTTCCAAACCTCGACGCCTCTCACCTACTCGCTTTGCGATCGCGAAGGCTGAGTTCATCAAAATGGTTGACCGTGGCATTAGCAGATCATCAGACAGTCCTTGGGCTTCTCCACTTCACATGGTTCGCAAGAAAGATGGAAGTTGGAGAACGTGTGGGGATTACCGGGCGCTTAATGCTCAGACAGTCCCGGACAAATATCCGATACCACACATTCAGGATTTTGCCCAACAACTTGATGGATGTTCTGTTTTCTCAACTGTCGATTTAGAACGTGCATATCATCAGATACCCCCGAACGAGGATGACGTTCCTAAAACGGCTATTACTACACCTTTCGGTTTGTATGAGTTTATGCAAATGACGTTTGGATTGCGCAATGCTGCACAAACCTTTCAAAGGTTTATATTTTCGATTTTGAGAGATCTTGATTTTTGTTTCGTCTACCTTGACGACATCTTGATTGCCTCAAAGTCAGAAGACGATCATTTCATGCACCTCGGCACACTTTTTCAGCGACTGGAGAAACACGGTTTAGTAATCAACCTAGAGAAATGTAACTCTTCGCTAAAACTTAAGTGGATTTCTTGGGACATTCCATCAACTCGAATGGAATTCGTCCAATAGCTTCTAAATTCGAAGCTATTATCTCCTACCCACAACCAACTACCGTTCACGAGTTGAGACGTTTTCTCGGTATGATCAACTTCTACCGAAGGTTCATATCTCATGCAGCCTCATCTCAATCTATTTTAGATAAATTCACGGAAGGTAGCAAGAAAAAACGCGACAAGTCGGTACTTTAATGGAGTTCTGAGTCTTTAGAAGCTTTCAATTGTTGCAAAACACAATTAGCTCAGGCTGCAGCTCTAGCGTATCCCTCTTCTTCAGCAGCACTTTCGCTTGTGGTCGATGCTTCGGATACAGCCCTCGAGGCTGTGTTACAGCAAAATGTTTCGAATGCATTGCAACCTTTAGCATTCTTTTCGAGGAAACTTTCTGCAGCACAGCGAAAATACAGTGCTTAAGTTCGCGAGCTGTTGGCAGCTTATATTGCCATAAAGCATTTCAAGTTCATGTTGGAAGGCAGAATTTTCACACTCTTCACAGATCACAAACCGCTCATCTTTGCTTTCAAGCAAAACGCAGATAAAGCTTCTCCACGCCAACTTAGGCATCTGGACTTCATCGGTCAGTTTACGACGGATATTCGACATTTATCTGGTTCAGATAATGTCGTCACCGACGCATTATCCCGCATTGACTAGATTGCAATCCCTACCACAGTGGATTACTCTCAAACTGCTGACGCTCAACTGGTCGATGAAGAATTACCTTTCATCAAAAAACTAACGAGTATGAAAATATTAACTATTAACATTGAGAATTCCTCCAAACAACTTTGGTGTGATGCCTACCAAAACACTTTGCGGCCTTACATATCTAAACCGTTGCGTAAGAAGATTTTCGATGTAGTTCATGGAACAGTTCATCCAGGTTCTAAAGCAACAACTAAACTTTTAGTTGGAAAATTCGTTTGGCCATCTGTCAACAAAGATTATCACACTTGGTGCAGAGAATGCATAGCTTGTGGAAAAGCGAAAGTATCTCGGCACGTAAAAAGTCCACTCGGTACTTTCGAGCCAGTAAGTGAAAAGTTTGCCAATATTCACATTGATTTAGTTGGACCTCTTCCAATTTCGGAAGACTTCACTTACTGCCTTACGGTCATTGACCGCTTTACACGTTGGCCTGAAGCTTACCCAATTGTGGATATTCGAGCAGCACTGATCAAGGAATACATTCCTCGTTACGGAACCCCAGTCACGATTGTTACTGATCAAGGACCACAATTCGAAGCACTACTGTTTTCCGAGTTAGGCAGAGTTTTGGGATTCAAACGAAGCAGAACTACCGCTTATAATCCCAAAGCTAATGGCATGATAGAACGTTTGCATCGAGTTCTAAAAAGTTCTTTGATCTGCAAGGCATCAGAAGAATGGACTCGCGAACTACCGTTCATTCTTCTCGGACTTCGCTCCATCATCAGACAAGATATCGATGCCACTCCAGCTGAATTAGTTTATGGCCAAAATTTACGTTTGCCGTACGAACTTGTGCATGCTGATTCTAACACAACACAAGAAATATCACCCAGCGACTACGTGCAGAGGCTGCGGGAGGCCATGCGTTCGGTGAAGCTCAAGCTTCCATCCGGTCGCACATCCACAAACACTGTTATTTTTAACTCACTTAAGGATTGTGACCATGTGTTTGTTCGTCAGGATCAAGTGAGGAAGTCACTTCAACCACCGTATGAGGGACCTTTCAAAGTTTTAGGGCGTCACGAGAAATTTTTTACACTTTCCTTAAATGGCAATGAAAAAAATGTCTCGATTGAGCGGCTCAAACCTTCCTTTCAGTCTCCTCATCATTCCTCTCAAAACAAAGCATCGGTTAAAAAACGCGCAACTTTTGCTTTATCACCATCTATGCTGCGAACCAGATCGCAAACGGGTTCGCGTAAGGTTATCGTGAAGGACCGTTAGTCCTCCTCTAGGAAGGGGGTGTGTGGGGAGTTAGTGGAAATTCCACTGCTAAAAATACACTCCGCACATTTGTAATTTTAAAAAATCAAGTTAACCGATTTTTAATAAAAAAATAAATATATTATGAATTATCAGTTGATATTAATTTGTCAAACTATAAAGACTAAAAATTAAATTGTTTGATTAAAATAAAACTAATAAAGATAATTGTTAATAAATAATAATAATAAAATATTCTAGCAACAAATCGAATCATAATTGATAAAAAATATCAACCACAAATTAAAGTTATTGCTATTGGGTGATAATTAGCGGGATTTGTGCGTTCTCCTTTTTTGGAACTGGCTGAGCATTTGCAAGCTTCCATGAAGATGGGACAGTGAAGGATGATAAGGAGAGACGGTAAAGTTTGCATAGAGGTTTAGCAAGAGAAGCGCAGCAATTTTTGAGGACAAGGGCACGGATTCCATCTGGAACAGACGATTTGTTTCATCTAGATTCTTAAGAACTCGGTATCGTTACGCGGAAGAATGCTAATCTGTCCTAAGGAAGAACTTAGTGTAGTATACGTTGGAAGGCTAGAGTTCGTTAGTGGTAAAGAAGTGTTAGCTGTGAATTGAGCCGCTAAGATGTTTGCCTTCATGTTACGATCCGTAATAACCTCATTGCTGTAGGATTTAAATATGGAATCGATGACACTTACCTCTGATGGAACGAGCGAGAGACCAGAAATTTTTGCTTCACATAGGACTTCTCAAAATGTTTTGCCTCATTTTTTGGTCATGCAAATATTTTTCTCGATGTAAGCTGGATTTACAGATATTCCTTTCTTTTTTGAAATTAATCCAATTAACTTCGGATGGCAGCTGCTTATAAGCTTGGTAAGCTGCCTCTTTAGCCTATATCGCAGTACCGCATTTTTCACGAAACCAAGCCTTAGAACTGGGCTTGATTGGTTTGTAGCTTTGGGGGATGAAATTCTCATGCCCAACAAAATGGTCTCATTTACTGCGGAAGAAGCATACTCAATGCCTCTGTGGAAGCATATTGACCAATCAAATGAATAAATGAATGATAAAATTGCTTAAGACTGAACCAATCGGCATTTCCGTAATGCCATACTAACTTTTTTAGAGCTGGTGTGATTGGCGTCGAGATGGAAACTGGGAAACAGGCGGAAATTAAGCAATGGTCTGAGCTTCCGAGTGGAGAATTAACAGAAGTCGATTATTTAGCTGGGTCTGAAGATAGGAAAAGATCAAGAAGATAAGATCCTTGGCCTGCAACATCAGGGATACGAGTAGCCCTGTCTACAGTTTGGCATAGGTTATTCGATGATGCAAATAGTTCGAAAAATCGGCCGGCTGGAGATGTGTTACGAGAGTGACGAAGCCAATTTATATTATGGACATCAAAATCGCCCGCTACTGCGATTTCGGATTCAGGGTGTTTCAAGGAGGATATATAATAAGGATTGACTATGAGCATACTTTGCCGTGTAAGAAAATGGGAATGAAAGTATTTCCCTCCCTTACTGGCGAAATGCTCGAAATTTTTCGAAAAAAATCGTTTCGCCATCTTTGTCTGGCACACTTAAAAATATTGAAACTAACTCTTTCACACGTTATATTGTCCGAAACAATTGTCTAATTTTCGAAAGAATTGTTTCGCTATACTGGCTTAGCATACTTAAACCTAAAGCAACCATCTCTGTCTTGCGTTAAATTGTCCGTTGCTAAAGTGATTAGCCTAGACACGAACCAAAAACTAATAAAAATTGAAGAAATAAAGATTTCTGAAATGATACAGCAAACTCCATTGTACTGAAAATTATTTTCTGACTGAATATTAGCAACTAAGAGAGAATACAAATTATGATATTTTTTGTGTAAAAGTTTGAAGCCATGTTAAGCTTGGACACAATTTTCGAAAATTTCCGAATCAAAAAGTATTCCCACATGGGACAGCATATCAGGCACTCCATTTTAGATATCCTCCTTAGGGAGTTTGGAGAGAATCCGATCAATTAAATCTGAAATATTTTCAAATTCATTGATTGTACCCTCGTTCGATATATTAGGGCTTCGATACAGAAAACAAAAATGAATAATGCGCTTATGGACGAAGAGCTTAACCCAAATGAAATTAAATTCGGGATTAGTACAATTTTCGTACTCGGGCAGAAGTTGATAAGCGCCATTATTGCGGATGTACAATTCAATCCCACGTTGTCAAAAAATACAGACAACAGAATGTAATTTGTATCAAAAAATTGATCCAAATTGTCGTCATTGGAAACTTTAGTTTCACCAAGTACCAGAATCGCTGGACTTTTAGAGGTGAGGTGGCAATACACTGCAAAGTGATTCGCTCTTGATCCTCGAATATTTTTAAAGTCAATTGCAAATGAGCTTTGCATTGACTAGTGTTGCAAATCTAAATAAATTGCAAAAAAAAAACAGCAACACAACGCCAAAAGAAAGAAAGAAAATAAATTTTTTTTTCATTGACCACTAACCTAGTATGAAAGCGGTTCAACAACAACTTATCCACTTAAAGTGCGAAACCAAGTGATTATGGTTTAAGCTACGTACATAAACGATTTATACTTTCAATCGCGATGTTAATGTGGTGAAGTCCACAACCGTACTCTCCCTCCTTCCCCTCCCATTCACACTGCACTTTTCATGAAATGCTCTAAACCAATTTACTCAGTGCGTATAAGATTTATCGGGCTGAAATTGTGCACTAAATATTTATTTCAATCTACTGTATAAAAATTATTTGAGTCTTCTCCTTCCTTCCCCCACCTCTCATACCGACTGCATTTTTACATGAAATACTATAAACGAAATTACTCAGTACTTGTCAAATTTTATCGAGCTGAAATTGTGCAGTAAATATTTATATAGAATTATGAGTAAGACAAAAAAACATAACAGGACTACGACTGGGCGTAAAGCCCAATCGTGCGATACTCTAGATGAGAGAGAATTTTTTTATTTTGAGAAATTTTGTAGGGGAAGTGGTAGAGAGGGTGACGACATCGAACTAATTTTTCATATTACTCTAAGGTTACTATCAAAATGTTTTATACAAAATTTAGGATTCAATAATTTAATAGGTACTGAGAAAACTAGTGTATTGGATTAAGTGAAATTGTGCAGTTTGTATGGGAGGTGGTAAACGTTTTTATTAATGACGTTTTTAGAAAAACCTGCAAACTTCATTTAATTGACACATTAAATTGCAGATCAGTAGCATTCATACTTTTCAGGAAAATTGTCTTGTTGTAAACTTGTTGAATTGTGTGAAATTGTATGGAAGGTGGTAGCAAGATTGAAGGTAACCGTCTAATTTTTTTGGTCTTACTAATAATTCTAAATAATTATTTAGTGCATAATTTCAGCTCGATAAATTTTATACGTACAGAGTAAATTTATTTAGAGTATTTCATAAAAAGGTGCATTTTGTATGGGAGGTGGTGGAAGGAGGGAGATGACTCAACTAGTTTTTATACAGCATATTGAAATTATTATAAAAGTAATGTATTCCAAATTTTTTTAAAAATCCGTTAACTATCGAATAGTGTACGCACAGTTTCTCTGCAATGTCCTTTACAGTTTGGCGTGAATCAGACTCCACTAGTAAACGCAGCTCGTCGTTTTCTATCCATGGTCCTGGGTGACCACATGGCTCACGTTGAAGGGTCATATCTTCTGAATGGAATTTTTCGAACCATCGCTGTGTGGTTCGTTCGCTTACTATGTCAGCTCCAAATGCCCTCTTGATATTTTCGGTTGCCTCCCTTGCGTTATGGCCAAGTTTGAACTCGTAAAAAAAAGTAACCGTTTTTGACTCGATTCCAAGTTTTTCTTTTTTACTTTATTATTCTAACTAGCAAACGCCCGCGACTTCGTCCGCATAAAAATCGCAATAATAAGCAATTTTTGAGAATGTAGTAATACATTATGTGGGATATATAATCTGCTTACTTTAATGGCTCTTTGAAGAAAGAAGAAATTTTGTACCGATTACGTATTTGTATGCAAGATAGTAAACAAGAATACAGAAGATCGGAGCAATTTTTTTTTAATTCCCATCAGTAAGCATCGATCAAAAATTAAAGCTTCTAGCATTCATTGGTCCGAAAAGAAGTTTTTTAGATCTCGAAAAATATAATTGAAAGTGGTAGGTGTACTAAAATTACTTTTTTGATAAAATTGAAAGGATAAACAATTTTAGAGCGATTGTTATGGCATTCTAGTTTTATTGTGTGATCAGAAAGATAGACTGACAGACAGATCTAAGGAACGGCAACAAATTGTTTTGTGCCATTTGCGTATTTTTGTATGGGATGAGATGGAAGGAGTGAGAAAATAGTTTCTTGATAGAGTATTCACTATATACTCTTTCATATCATCTAGATTTTAAAATAATTGCCAACAAGTCAAGCGCTAATTTATTTCTATTGGGACAAGTCATAATTAATGTCCACGTTAAGGAAGCCACTACATGATTCATTTTCTCCAAAGCCAATCGTTGCATTTTCTAAAATTTTACACAAATGGACTTTAATACTAGCTAATGTTTTTGAATAGAGGTTTTTCAAAAATCAAAATAGAAGTTTTTTTTAAAGCATTTCAAATATATTACAAAATTTTTAAAATATTCTTTATGCCCAAGGGATTATTGTTATATGCTTGGCATTTAAGAAAAAAGAACAATTCAAAAAGTTGAGTAGAACTGGAAAAAAATGTATCATTTCCAAAAAACCGAACTTAGTAAATAATCTAAAGCAAAATAGATCAAATAAAAAAATCGAAACATTCATCTCATGTTCATTCAAAAGTAACACAAAAAACATAACAGGGCTACGATTACGCGTAAAGCGCAATCTTACGATACTCTAGATGAAATAGAATTTTTTGTGATCCCAAGAAATTTTGTATGGGGAGTGTTAGAAGGGATTATAGCATTGGACTAATTTTTTCAACATCATGCTAAAGTAGCTATGAAAATGTTTTATATAAAATGCTTACTCCAAAAACTGAATGGGAACTGAGAAAATTAGTGAGTTTGATTTAGTGAAAATGTGCAGTTTGTATGGGAGGTGGTAGAAACAGTGGAGGAATTTTAATGATTTTTTCAGAAATAACTAGGAATATTATAAAATTGGCATCCCTTAAATTTCAGACTAGTGCCCTTCATACTTTTCAAGAAAATCGATTTTTTGTGAAGTTGTGAAATTGTGTCATATTGTATGGGAGGGGGTAGAAGTAGTGAAGCAAATCAAATATTTTTTTTCTCATCTTAGTAATAATATGAATTAAATGTTTATTACAAAATATGAGCTCAACAAATGTTATATGTTCTGAGAAAATCGGCTTAGAGCATTTCAGGAAAAAGTGTAGTTTGTATGGGAGGGGGTGGAAGGAAAGGGAGGACGCAAATAATTTTTGTACTGTAGATTTAAATCATTAAAAAATTAACAGATACCAAAATTGAGACCAATAGCTTTTATACTTTTTGAGTAAATCCATTTATTGTCAAATTGCGAAATTGTGTCATTTTGTATGGGAGGGGGTAGAAGGGGTGAAGCGAATCATCTCATTTTTTTTGACCTTACTAACAATTTTAAATAAATATTTGGTGCACAATTTCAGCCCGCTGAATATTATAAGCACTGAGGAAATTGGCTTAGAGTAATTCATGATAAGTACAGTTTGTATGGGAGGTGGTAGAAGGAGGGGGAGGTCACACACAATTTTTATACGATAGATTGATATTATCATAAAAGTAATATATTCTGAATTTCAGGCCAATAACTTTTATACTTTTTGAGCAAATCCGTTTATTGTGAAATTGCGTAATTGTGTCATTTTGTATGGGAGGGGGTAGAAGGGGTGGAGCGATTTGGCCCGTTCACGAACTTGACCTTACTTTTTTGTCAAAAACGACGTGTACAAAATTTGAACTTTCTAGCTCAATGCGTTCTCAAGCTAGAGAGCGCACGGACGGACGGACAGACGGACGGACAGACGGACGGACGGACGGACGGACGGACGGACGGACGGACGGACGGACGGACGGACGGACGGACGGACGGACGGACGGACGGACGGACGGACATCCGGTTTTGAGATTTTTGAGTGATAATATTAACTTCTGTATTCATCATTTTTTTCTCCGAGCCTTATTTCTTGGCGTTACAAACCTTAGAGCGAACTTATAATACTCTCAGATTCCATCTAGAGTATAATGACTTTTAATGAATCTGTATTTCCTTTATTTAGTGACTAAAACAATAAAGTAAGAAAAACCCGAAAATTGATATTGAAAAATTACAAAAACAAAAAAGAATCAACGAGTTTATACTTAATCAAAAGTATTGCAAATACCGAAACTTCGAGCATTACGACATAAAGTAAAAAAAAAGAAGAAGAAAAAATCCCTTTTGGATAAAAATCTACTCAAACATAGTGCGAATCAATCGAAAGTAATAAAAAGCAATAACATTGTAAAAGTTTCCGAAAGTTTCTTCTTCTTCAAAGTTTCGCTTCTCCCTCATCATTGATTTGATATTCGAGCCAATGGACGAAAGACTCTGAATGAATAACATTCCATGGAACACGTCTTATTGGCAAGATCCTTTCCGATAGAAACAAGAAGTCCCTAACACATAGTGATCGGAACTTGAAGCCACCAAAGACATCCCTCAGGATGGTGGAAAGAAACCAGGTCCTTCGAAAACGTTTACATACCCTTCAGTATAATTTACAAGAAAACTTTCTCTGGACCTACGACCATAACGAAAGAAGCTGAGTGCAAGCGATTGATTCCTTCCTTCCTTCCTGACTTTAGTTTTTCGATATTTTTTTTTCTTCGAATTCGAGCCCATTCTACCACCGCCACTCACATCCTCTATAACTCTCATCAGAACCACTCGAAAACCTGTCAAAAAGAATAAACTTTTCCCTATCCCAAGAGTTTTATATCGTGAACGAAGTTTGAATAGGGTTTCGATATAGAATTCGAATTTCACACACAACCAATACGTACATACATACCTACTCTACAACAGCTATGAGTACGTTTCTAGACGAAAATTCTTTTCTCTTTTCTTGAGTAAATCGATGACGCAAATGATGTTCTGATTAGGACCCAAGTTGGAAACGACCATCATGAAGGAGGTGGCAATGGATGGAGGGGGGGGGAGGGGGAATTTGAAGGGATCTCGATGGCAAGATAATGAAGAAAAGAGTCTGGACGCGCCGTCCGTATTCATCGAAAAGTTTCGCTTCTTGTCTTGATGGAAATTACACAAGTTAGTAGTTTGGGGGTAGATAATGAGATGAATGCGATGCCCATACTATAAACCGACTGGGTCAAACTTACACGCAGGATATCCAAACCCATATCTTTTCGATGTTTACTCATTACTTTCGTTTCGAAATTAGAAGAAAGAAAAAACAGCTAGGATATATTGAGTTTGATCGATTTCAAGGATACGGAGAAATTAGAAGTTTTTGATGAGTTTGCAAAAATTTCTGGGAAGATAGCAGCAAATTATACGAGACTTGTTGATTTTGAGTTACAGTTTTGTACACAGAAAAGAGATTTATTGGGCTAGTTGAGAATCTTTTGATTGAGTGGATAATTAAATTCGCAGATATGTTTAAAAACGAAATGTTATTAAATGGAAATAAAGTAAAAAATTTAATTTCATTGAAGGTAATAAAAGTGAAATATTTCTTAACTCTATTTAGTACAAAACATTAAGTTTGGCATTATGAATTTGTATGAAAGGTGGTGTTAGGGTGTAGCCTAGCGGGTAGCTCGTTGGTTTACATGTTACGATTGACTATTCTATTTAAAAAAAAACTAGTATGACAGATTACCTATTATGATGAAAACTTTCCCATTTTACGTATAATCTCAAGATTGAATTTTATGCGCATTCGTTCTATTTGTATACCGTACAATAGATCGAGCTACAAATTCCCTTAAAAATTACAGCAAATTATCTCTAATTACCATAATTACAGTACTAACATCTAATACCATTTCACGGTTGACTCCTTAAACCAGAGGACATTAAATGCTAAAAAGTCATTTGTTCCGTACGTACACCATCAATTCAACAAATCCTAAAACATCCTTCAGCTTGTCCTGACAACCTAAAAAAAAAAACGAACATCGTGAAGTAAAACGAATTTGTATTTCTTAAGAAGACCATTCTTACCGCACAATTCTATGGTACAGGTACTCGTAAATGTAGAATGCCCATAACTGAAAGCGACAGAAGCTTCCAGAATCTTTTTAGCATAATAAGAAGGTATGGTACAGAAAAATTGTCACTTACCTATCCCACACACAAACGAAACCTGAGCTTGGATTATAATTTTTCAGAATATTACTCGACACGAAAACGACATTTACAAATCGTTTTTTTTTACAATAGCGTTTTCTCAGATAAATTTATTTCCGTGAAAGTTGTAGAAAAATACGAAGAAAAAAAGGAACGAGCGAAAAATAGAATCGTGAAAGTTAGTAGTCAAGATTTTATATCTTTTTGTTATTCTGGTATTATAATGTTATTACGTAAAAGGGTATTGAAATAATTTTTACTATTTATTGGGCAGGGAGACGTTATATGCTGCAGATGTTGTGACTTGTAACTTAAAATCATCCTCACGAATATTAGAATAAATATAACACATCTACGTTTGTACCTATAGCGCAATCATGCAATGCTCCATTAAAACTTTAACAATTTATATGGCGTGAGGGGGAAGTTATAAAAGAGGTGATGAGGTAAGTTTTTCACATCATAATTCAATTTCTAACAAAGTATTTTGTACCAAAATTTGATAGGAATTGAAGTAGTCTATTTCATTCGATAAATTATGCAGTATGTATGCGAGGTGGTTGAAAGAGTGAAGGACCTTATTGATTATTTTTTTGAAAATATCCATAAGCAAAAAAATTAAAGTTTTAACTTTTTATTATATTTTGAATGGCGAGAGGAGGGGGAGGGGGTTGTTGCTGAACAGGTAGGTTTTTCTGCAGAGCGATGAAATAAATAAAACACGACTGAGCTCTAGGACTGATGATTAACAACTGATCTTTTATTCTCTTATTTTCTACTGACAATTTTAATTTAGATTCTTCTAGGTTGGTAATGGTAATTTAGAAACTGGTAATTCAGAAACATTATTAATACTTGAATAGCTATATACAATCAATCAGAAATATTATTAAGTAGCTATACACAATATACGAAATTCATTATTTTAATATCATACCGCTACAGAGTGAAGGATTTTCACATTTTACTTTAATTTCTAAAAACATATTTTGCACCTCATTTGTTACGAACACATTACCAGATGCACAAATATCTAGCCCGATAATTCTAAAATCAATAGTAGAGCACCTGTTCTCTCAAAGGCCAACTACTATATTCTATATATTTATTAAGCCATTGAACAAAATCTACATTTCAATTACACAATAGCGAGCGATAAAAAAAAATTCAATAATACAAAAATATATATAAAATATAATATATCAAAATGAAAATAATCAAAAAGTATAACAAAGAAACAAATTAATAAGTAACAATAAATAAACAAAGTAACAATAAAGCAAATAAAAAAATATAACTAATAAATAAAGTAACAATAAAATGACACTATGAAAACAAGAATTTCTTAAGTTTAATTTTAAAAGCATTAAAAGAACAAGAAAAAGATCTAAGTTGCAGTTTGTCATGATTTCGCTGAATTCTTACGGCTAGAGAGTGAAAGTAAACGTCTGGTAAAGCGCGTGGAGGGTAAAAAAATATTGGAATTTCTTGTACTAACAATTTCCATTCTGAAATTAGGTTCATCAACAAAATTAGACATTATGATGCCATTTACAACTTTGTAAAAAAACCACTCATCACTGTCACTTCTACGTATGTCCAAAGGATGGAGATAGTCAGCTTATGGTTTTTCAGAACGAAAGAATAGAGTTCGCAAAAACTTACGTTGAACGGATTCGATAGCAGCTGATTGACACCTATGGCGAGGGCTCCAAACAACAGAGCAGTATTCTAGAGAGATACGTACTAGAGAGATAAAAAGCAGAACAGCAGTACTAGAACGAGCGAAAGTTGAAGAAATACGGAGGACGAATCCAGCAAGTCTATAGGCTTGGTTATTAATCTTTTCAAAATGTGTAGTGAAACTTAACATCACATAAAAAGTTACACCTAGATCCTTCATAATCATTACTTCCGAAAGTCTAAAGCAATCGATCAAATAAAGTAACTCGGGAGGTTCCGTTTTAAGTGGTTATGACATTGCGGACCATTTTTCAATGTTTAAGCCTAGGTCATTCGCCAAGCACCACTGATATAGACGATCAAGGTCCAATTGTAAAATATCACGATCACAGGGAGAATTAACCACTCGAAAAATTTTGAGGTCGTCCGCATACAGGAGACAAGAAGAAGACAAAAACTGGGGTAGATCATTTATAAAAATAGGAATAATAGTGGGCTAAGAATAGACCCCTGTGGCACACCAGACCACGCAGGAAATACATAGGACACATGACCATTAAAAGTTACACGCATACTACGAATAGATAAATAGGAAGAAATTCAGCCTAGTAAATTTCCTGAGACGCTATATGTTTTAAGTTTCTCAATTAGAATCTTGGGATTAACTGTATCGAATGCCTTTACAAAATTCGTGTAAACAGGGTGAATAGATTGATGGAATTTGAAAGATTTGGCTATAAAGTTTGTAAGCTCGCTCAGATTGGTAGTTGATTTTCCTCTAACAAAACCATGTTGGCAGGGCGAAATCAAATGGCCAAGCCTGTCACACATTACATTGTGCTAAAGTAAGTAAAAATGGAAACAGGGCGATAATTTAAGACATCTTCGGGGTCTCCTTTCTTGAAAGTAGGGATAACGTTAGCAAGTTTCCAGACTTCTGGAAAAATGCCTTCGGAAAGTATTTTATTAAAAATAATCGAACGGCAATAAGGACTCCACCACTCTCATAACCAGAGGGATCAGCATAGAGTCCATTCCTGCAATTACTTCGGAGTAAATTTTTAAGGCTTGCAGAATGATAGGAAACAACAAGGCATATGTACCCGACGGCATCCCAAATATAGCAGTAAAAGTTGCTGTTCAAAAGAGGCCCGACATTTTTATAGCAACCATGCAAAAGTGTTTAGAGGAAGGAGTCTTTCCCGAACCATGGAAGCTGGAACATTTGGTACTTTTATCAAAAGGAAACAAGCCTCCTGGAGAACTATCATTATATCGCACAATATCTTTACTTGACACGTTGGGAAAGATCCTTGAGCGAATTATAAACAATAAACTTCTCGTAATTGCAGAGGAAAACGGAGCACTGTCAGACTTGGATTTAGGAAATTGCGCTCAACTATTGAAACCATAAAGGGGGTAGTCGATTCTGCAGCTTAGGCGATACGAGAAGAAAGATGGCGATGGGGGACAAAGAAATATTGTGCAGTAGTGACACTGGACATTAAGAATGCCTTTACTATGTCACCAACAGGAAGTTGAGGTACCAAACTGATGAGGGGTAAGGTACTACAGCGTCACCGCGGGAGTTCCACAAGGATCGGTACTTAGTCCTCTCCTGTGGAATATAATGTACGATAGAGTTCTTTGATTATGGTTGCCGCAAGGAGTAAAATTAATTGGTTCCGCTGACAACATCGCCGTTGTTACCGTGGCCAATCACATCCATGAAATAGAGTCAGCACCAAATGAAGCACTATCAAAAATTAAGGACTGACTAGAGTCCGCCGTTTTGGAACTGGCTGAGCACAAAACGGAGGCTGTTCTATTAGGTTGTTGCAGATGGAATGGCTAGGGTGTAGCTTAGTGGGTAGAGTGTTGGTCTTGTAATGCGAAGGTCGTGAGTTCAAATCCCGGTCGCCGCATAATTCCAGCACACTGCCTGCTTGGATATACCTTTGTCACCTCAATCTTAGAAAATGAAAAATTCGTTGAAAGAGGGTTGTGCGAAGGGCTAACAACCCTTCCACAATAAGTAATGAAAAGTGTTAAGGAACCTGAATGTCAGGAGGCCAAGGTCCGATTTGGGCTGTAGTGCCATTGCAGAAGAGATGAAATGGCGACTTTGCTAGTGAAATTTCAAACAATTTTAACTCTTACAAAACTTAATTTTATTAATCAAAATAGATACCAGTAGATGCAATACACTTCTCCCAACGAGATACAAGTGCATTTATGCCAGTTTCGTAGAAGTCCGATTTTCTAGACTGAAGAAATTCCTCGAAGGCATTTTTGATGGCTGCTGCATTGTTAAATTATTTCTCCGCCAAAAAATAATCCAAATGTTTGAAGAAGTGGTAATCGGTTGGCGGGAGGTCTGGTGAATATGCTGGATGAGGAAGAGTCTTATACTGCAACTCATTTAATTTTTTGACCGTTATTCTTGATACATGAGGCTGTGCGTTGTCATGAAGCAGTATAGCTCAATCTCTGTTGATCAATCTAGGCCGTTGAACGCGCAATTTCTGGTGCGTTTCATCGAGTTGCGTACAATGCTTCTTTGCATTATTGGTTTCACCATGTTGCGAAAAGGAAGATCACCAAACAGTCAACATTATCTTCTTCGGATGAAGACTTTGTTTCGGCATGTGTTTTTAGGCCTCATCAGCATCACGATCGGCACAATGAAACGTCGCATCCACTTTTCATCATTCTGTTCAGAAACGGATTGCTTCTGTTCGGGGAGAGCAAAGAACTGCAAATTTTCATTCGACGCTTCATGTTTTGCTCAGTAAGCTCATGCGGAATCCACTCATCAAGCTTTCAATTTGTTGCAAGTACCGGGAAACTGTCGAATAGTGTACATCCAGTTTCTCTGCAATGTCCCTTACAGTTTGGCGTGAGTCAGACTTCACGCAGCTGCTTGTTGTCTATCAATGGTCTTGGGTGACCACATAGCTCACTTTGAAGGGTCATATCTCCTCATCTGAATTTTTCGGACCATCGCTGTGTGGTTCGTTCGCTTAATGTTTCAGCTCCAAATTCCCTGTTGATGTTTTTGGTTGCCTCCCTTGCGTTGTGGCCAAGTTTGAACTCATAAAGAAATAAACTGCCAACAAGTCGGGCGAAACTTTATTATTTTTGGGACAAAATGCGCATGCGTAGAAAGTCAATATGCAGGTTAGAGTGGTTAGCGAAGACTAAGTGAAAGGAGCTTCTTGAGCAGGGCAGTTCTCAATTTAACACTTTCCGGAAACGCTCCATATTTCATTCCTTCATTTATACAAGTTTGAGTTTTCATGAAAGGAGGGGGGAGGGTGATAGTAAGGGTGGGTGGATGTTAATAGTTTTTTAATTGATTGCTTGAACCAAATCCAATATTCTTTGTATAGAATGTCAGTTTCATAGACGAAGTTGCATAGAATTTTCATTGGATTCGGTGTATTTTAAATTCACGAACCAAACAATTGTATGGGAGGGGGTAGAGGAGGTAGAGGAATCGTAAAATTTGTGATGCAGTTTTATTTCGTTTCTCTTGTAAGGTGCTTGTACAAAATTTCAAGTTTGTAGCTTTTAATTTGCTAGTTAATAGTTGATTTAATGAAATTGGTCGAAATCATACTTTTGTGTGGGAGGGGTTAGAAGGGCAAGTGCGATCTCAAAACTCTTAACGTAATTTTATTTCAACTATTTTTTTAAGTTTTTATGCAAAATTTCAAATTGATAGCATTTAACAGTTATGTGATAATTGATTTCTTAAAAATGGTCGAAAAAATAATTTTGTATGGGAGGGGGTAGAAGTTTTCAAGATATTCAACCAGTTAATATTTCAAACTCTTATAAATTTTTTTTAAATGCATTTCGCAAATGTTCAAGTTTCTACCTAAAAATTTCATTCAAAAATTTTCAGTTTATGTGTTTTTTGCACATGAAACACCTTGTGGACGTTAGACCCCCACTTCGGTGCATAATAATTTCGGAACAAATTATTATTTTTTTTCTGTGTACATTAAATAGATATGTCGACGTGCAAAATTTAAACTTTGTATCTTTTACGAGAGCCATAAAAAAATCACTCAAAATTTTCAACATTTTCGCTTTCCACCTCCCTCCCCTTACACCCCCCAGGTTAAATTTTTTACCAAAATTAAAGACTATATAGCTCTACAATCCGACAAATTTTTGATTTGATATCTGTATTCAATTTTGAGTTTTGGTGATTTGTAGTTTTGGAAAGTGAGCCATTTTTGAAATGCTCCCCATTTTCCCCCACTACTATTATGTCCACATGTTGTATTTTTTTCATATTTTGCTAATAAAGCTTAGTACATGTTTCAAGTTTCAATTACATAGCTTAAGAGATAGTTGAGATATTAGTTTTTAAGTGTTTTTCTTTGCACCCCCCCTTGACCCTTCCCCTTACAATAATTAGCTTCTATCTAAACTGATTCTAGCACATCCGTATGCCATCTTAATGGTCTCAAAATTTCAATTTTTTATGGGAAGTAATTTCGAAGATATAATCATTTGAAAAAAAAATTCAGCCGAGAATTGGTTCTTAGCCCCCCCTATTTTTAAAAGTTGTCCTACAAACTCTTCTATATGTATGTTGATTTTTAGTTTCCAGGCTGTAACCATGGTTGAGATATTTGAATTCGTATTTTTCGGTTTAAGCGCTCACCCTGCCTCCCCCTGAACTTGTACACCCCCCAAAATGGGTATCCGCCTTAGATCCGCAACTACCTATAATGCCTCCAAAAATGAACTTTCTATCTTGAAGGGTTTGGGAGTTAATGTGCGCTGAGCGTACACGTCGGCGTACGGCGGACGACGTACAGACAGACGGATTTTTATACTCTAGATGAAATCTGAGAGTATATTGTGTTTGCCTTACCGTTTGTAACGCTAAGAAATAACGCTCGCACAGAGCCGCCAAGGGTACAGAAATATTTGTTGTCGCTCAAAAACCTCGATTCCGAGTGACCGTCTGTCCGTCTGTCCGTCTGTCCGTCTGTCTGTCTGTCCGTCTGTCCGTCTGTCCGTCTGTCCGTCTGTCCGTCTGTCCGTCTGTCCGTCTGTGCGTCTGTCTACAGCATAACTCTCGAAAGCTTTGAGCTATGGTGCTAAAAATTTTTGTGTGTAATTTTTAGCAAAAAAGTAACTTTAAGTTCGTGAATGGGCTACATCCCCCCACTCCTTCTACCCCCTCCCATACAAATTTCATGAAATTTCGAAATATTAAGAAATAGATTTTTCTTTGAAACTATTTAAGCTATAGACTTGAAATTTAGGTCAAAGTATAACGATATAGATGTCATTAATACCAAGGAATATTGACCCGATCCCCTTACTCCTTCTACCCCCTCCCATACAAATGGACAATTTTGAAAAATACATATTTTCGATTTTCATTGAAACTAGTAAAGCTGAAAAGTCGAAATTTTTTCAGAATTAATTTTACTATAATTGCAATTTATTTTGAAAATAATTATCAACTTCACCTTACTCCTTCTACCCCCTCCCATACAAATTTCACGAAATTTTGAAATTTAAATTAAATTATTTTTCTTCGAAACTGTTGAAGGTATCAAATTTATATTTTGTATAAAGTATACAAATAGAAATATTAGTAATCCAAAAAAAAATTGTTTTGATCCGTACACTCCTTCTACCCCCTCCCATACAAATGTATAAATTTTGTTAAATGCATTTTATCGATTTCCGTTCAAACTTGAAAAAGTACAAATTTCAAATTTTGCCAGAATTTGTTTCTTAATAATTGAAATAAGTTCTGGAAAAAAATATCAGCCCCTCTTTACTCCTTCTACCCCCTCCCATACAAATATCTGTATTATAAATTCAAGAAAAGCATTTCTCCTTCGAATATATGAGAGCTATCGACTTTGAAATTGAATCAAAGCACGGTGATAATAAGCAGTTTCAAAATTATCTAAAATGTTCCACTTCCTCTGCCACCTCCCATACAAATGTCCCAATTTCAGGAAAACTAATACCAATTTTATTAAAAATAATGAAAACTAAAAACTTTAAATTCTTCAATAAGCATTTTGCATGCCATGTTCGGTGTCACATAAGAAAAATACAAACCTCCCCCTCTACTTCTACCACCTCCCATGCAAAAGTCTCTATTCACTATTCGAAAGAATTTGAGATGACATATTTTCCGGTATATTAAAGTCATTTCCATCTCATCTAGAGTATCATATGATTGGGCTTTAAGCCCAATCATAATTCTGTTATGTTTTTTTTTTTGCTTTTTTAGGCTAATTTAGTCATGAAACGCGAAAAAAAACATAACAGGGCTACGATTGCGCGTAAAGCGCAATCTTACGATACTCTAGATGGAATAGAATTTTTTGTGATCCCAAGAAATTTTGTATGGAGAGTGTTAGAAGGGATGATAGCATTGAACTAATTTTTTCGCCATCATGCTAAAGTATGTAGCTATGAAAATGTTTTATACAAAATGCTTACTCCAAAAATTGAATCGGAGCTGAGAAAATTAGTGAGTTAGATTTAGTGAAAATGCGCAGTTTGTATGGGAGGGGGTAGAAAAAGTACGGGGATTTTAATGATTTTTTTGAGAAATAGCTAGGAATATTATAAAATTGGTATCCCTTAAATTTCAGAATAGTGCCATTCATACTTTTCAAGAAAATCGATATTTTGTAAAGTTGTGAAACTGTGTCATATTGTATAGGAGGGGGTAGAAGCAGTGAAGCTAATCAAATATTTTTTTCTGAACTTAGTGATAATGCTAATTAAGAATTTATTACAAAATATGAGCTCAATAAATGTTATATGTTCTGAGAAAATCGTCTTAGAGCATTTCATGGAAAAGTGATGTTTGTATGGGAGGGGGTGGAAGGAGAGGGAGGACGCCAATAATTTTTGTGCTGGAAATTTATATCATTATGAAAGTGATATATCCCACAATTCAGCCTAATAGCTTTCATCCTTTTCGAGTAAATTCATTTATTGTGAAATTGCGAAATTGTGTCATATTGTATGGGAGGGGGTAGAAGCAGTGAAGCAAATCAAATATTTTTTTTTTTCATCTTAGTAATAATATTAATTAAATATTTATTACAAAATATGAGCTCAACAAATGTTATATGTTCTGAGAAATCGGTTTAGAGCATTTCAGGAAAAAGTGTAGTTTGTATGGGAGGGGGTGGAAGGAAAAGGAGGAAACAAATAATTTTTCTACTGTAGATTTAAATCATTAAAAAAGTAATACATACCAAAATTCAGACCAATAGCTTTTATACTTTTTGAGTAAATCCATTTATTGTCAAATTGCGAAATTGTGTCATTTTGTATGGGAGGGGGTAGAAGGGGTGAAGCTAATCATCTAATTTTTTTTTACCTTACTAACAATTTTAAATAAATATTTGGTGCTCAATTTCAGCCCGCTGAATTTTATAAGCACTGAGGAAATTGGCTTAGAGTAATTAATGATAAGTACAGTTTGTATGGGAGATAGTTTCCGCCATTCGGTCAATGGCGGGAAGGAAAGCTCCAGGTATAGACGGACTACCAACCGAACTCCTCAAAGCGGACCCGGAAATAACAGCCGATATATTTCTCCCACTCTTTACTGAGGTGTGGAATAAAGGAAGATATCCGACTGAATGGAAGGAGGGCGTCATTGTGAAAATTCCGAAGAAGGGCGACCTTCGGGATTGTGGCAATTGGCGTGGTATATGTCTACTTACTGCCGTATCAAAAATTATGGCTAAGGTAATTCTCAATAGGATTAGTGATGTCGTCGAGAGCACTCTCGAAGTTTATCAGGCTGGATTCCGTAAAGGGTCGTCTTGTACCGACCACACAAATACACTACGGATAATATTAGAGCAGTCAGCCGAAATGGGTTCGCCACTACATCTCATGTTTGTGGACTTCGAGAAAGCTTTTGACAGCGTTAAGCGAGATTACATATGGAATGCTTTGCGTAGGAGAGGTATTCCAGATAAGGTCATAGCTATGATTAAAGAATCCTACGAAGATGCAAGGTGTCTTGCATAGAGGAGAGCTGTCCGAGAGCTTTCCTGTGCGAACGGGTGTCAGACAAGGCTGCATATTATCACCAGCCCTGTTTCTGGTGGTAATAAATGACATCTTGAAAGCTGCACTGGAAGGTGGGGAAGGTAAAGGTCTTCAATGGAGACTATTTAACATCTTAAGTCACCTTGATTATGCTGATGACGTGTGTTTGCTTGCACATACCCGTTCGGACTTAGAGTCAAATGTTCGCTCGTTGCATTCTAAATGCAAAGAGGCGGGACTGAAAATAAATGTGCGTAAAACCAAGTACATGCACATGGGTTCGAACGCAAGCACACCGATTGTTCTTAATGGACAGGATGTGGAAGAGGTGCAAGATTTTTGCTATCTCGGAAGCATTGTCAGCATGGACGGCGGAGCCGAAAAGGATGTTGAGGCTCGGCTAAATAAAGCTCGTCAGGCCTTTGGTATCCTTTCCCCTTTCTGGAGGTTAAGAGAGATCTCCCTTCGCACGAAGCTGCGAGTTTTTGACGCATGCGTCAAATCCGTGTTGTTATATGATTGTACTACTTGGAAAGTGACCGTTCGACTTACCAAGAAACTACAGACTTTCGTAAACCAATGCCTCCGACGCATTTTAGGAATATTCTGGCCAGAAGTGATCTCCAACGATGAACTTTGGAGTACAACTCGCCAGACTAAAATAGGTATTGAGATTCAACGGCGAAAGTGGCAGTGGATCGGTCATACTTTGAGGAAACCAGAGCAAAACATTGCAAAACAGGCTCTGGATTATAACCCTCAAGGAAGACGTCGGGTTGGTCGACCATGTAACACATGGAAGCGAGCAGTTGAGCAGGAGGCCAGAGGAATAAACAAGTCCTGGCAACAGCTTAAGGCCGATGCGCAGGATCGCGCCTTGTGGAAGAGAGTTGTTTCTGTCCTATGCCCCTATAGGGGGTCTTAACAGGAATTTGATTGATTGACAGTTTGTATGGGAGGTGGTAGATGGAGGAGGAGTACACGCATAATTTTTATATGGTAGATTGATATTATCATAAAAGTAATATATTCCGAATTTCAGGCTAATAGCTTTTATACTTTTTGCGCAAATCCGTTTATTGTCAAATTGCGTAATTGTGTCATTTTGTATGGGAGGGGGTAGAAGGGGTGGAGCGATTTGGCCCGTTCACGAACTTGACCTTACTTTTTCGTCAAAAACGACGTGTACAAAATTTGAGCTTTCTAGCTCAACGCGTTCTTAAGCTAGAGAGCGCACGGACGGACGGACGGACATCCGGTTTTGAGATTTTTGAGTGATAATATTAACTTCTGCATCATTCATTTTTTTCTCCGAGCCTTATTTCTTGGCGTTACAAACCTTAGAGCGAACTTATAATACTCTCAGATTCCATCTAGAGTATAAAAATTTCAGGGTAGCAAAGTTTTTTTTTCTTGTGTCGATCACAATACTTTATTATTAGAATAATAAAGTAAAAGTAACCGTTTTTTACTCAATTCCACATTCTTTTCTCTGATCTCAATGAAGTCCAAAACTGAAATGATTCCATGACTAAATGTAGAAGTATTTATACTTCAATATTCATTACTACCAGATCCACCTGGCGGCAGTTTGAGACAGGGAAATCGCAGCTAATTTCACTTCATCGCAAAAGTCGCCATTTCATCTGCAATAACCTAATAATAATTCGTTTTTTCTTCTCTCTTACTTTTGATTTTTATATTGACTCTTTCGTTTCTGTTTCGTTTTATTTTTATACTCTAGATGGAATCTGAGAGTATTATAAGTTCGCTCTAAGGTTTGTAACGCCAAGAAATAAGGCTCGGAGAAAAAAGTGAATGATACAGAAGTTAATATTATCACTCAAAAATCTCAAAACCGGATGTCCGTCCGTCTGTCCGTCCGTCTGTCCGTTCGTCCGTGCGCTCTCTAGCTTGAGAACGCGTTGAGCTAGAAAGTTCAAATTTTGTACACGTCGTTTTTGACAAAAAAGTAAGGTCAAGTTCGTGAACGGGCCAAATCGCTTCACCCCTTCTACCCCCTCCCATACAAAATGACACAATTACGCAATTTGACAATAAACGGATTTGCTCAAAAAGTATAAAAGTTATTGGCCTGAAATTCAGAATATATTACTTTTATGATAATATCAATCTATCATATAAAAATTGTGTGTGTCCTCCCCCTCCTTCTACCACCTCCCATACAAACTGTACTTATCATGAATTACTCTAAGCCAATTTCCTCAGTGCTTATAAAATTCAGCGGGCTGAAATTGTGCACCAAATATTTATTTAAAATTTTTAGTAAGGTCAAAAAAAATGAGATGATTAGCTTCACCCCTTCTACCCCCTCCCATACAAAATGACACAATTTCGCAATTTGACAATAAATGGATTTACTCAAAAAGTATAAAAGCTATTGGTCTCAATTTTGGTATATATTACTTTTTTAATGATTTAAATCTTCAGTACAAAAATTATTTGCTTCCTCCCTTTCCTTCCACCCCCTCCCATACAATCTACACTTTTTCCTGAAATGCTCTAGGCCGATTTTCTCAGAACATATAACATTTGTTGAGCTCATATTTTGTAATAAATATTTAATTAATATTATTACTGAGATGAGAAAAAAAATATTTGATTTGCTTCACTACTTCTACCCCCTCCCATACAATATGACACAGTTTCATAACTTCACAAAAAATCGATTTTCTTGAAAAGTATGAATGGCACTAGTCTGAAATTTAAGGGATGCCAATTTTATAATATTCCTAGTTGTTTCTAAAAAAATCATTAAAATCCCTTCACTCTTTCTACCACCTCCCATACAAACTGCACATTTTCACTAAATCAAACTCACTAATTTCCTCAGTTCCCATTCAGTTTTTGGAGTAAGCATTTTGTATAAAACATTTTCATAGCTACTTCAGCATGATGTCGAAAAAATTAGTTCAATGCTACCATCCCTTCTAACACTCCCCATACAAAATTTCTTGGGATCACAAAAAATTCTATTTCATCTAGAGTATCGTAAAATTGCGCTTTACGCGCAATCGTAGCCCTGTTATGTTTTCTATTATTTTATTTTAATTGAAATTAATAGCGATGACCTAATTTCATTTCACTTTTATTTGCGCTAAAATTGTTTTCCATCTTTTCATTTCTACCATAAATAATTTTCCAGAATCATTGTTTTTTGCAATGCTCAATTTCGTAATTGATACAGCAATGGTTCGAAGGTTGGAATTTGCTTACCTCTCGCTGTACATCCACATACAAGCACAGAGGCTGGAAATAATTGCAATGAGCGAAAGTAAAGTATTGCCAGGAAGTGAACAAATTTATGCCATATCTAATTATCGTCTTTTGCCTACTTTTTTTTGTCAGCGGGGTATCGCTATTGACATCCGCGATTATGTCGTTTTTCAGTTAGTTCCGCATTTAGGAACATGCTCCAATCCAGAATTAAACTTCAACTGGATAAAAATGAATGTCCAAAAGCACATAATTTATTTCTGCTATGTCTGTAGAAGTCCGGCAATGAGTATAGCAAATACCACCATAGAACTGACACTGAGATAGTTGTCGCGGGCGATTTCAATGTTCATAACGCTGCCTGGCTTAAACATTCCACGCATATAGACCAGCTGGATCGTGATGCTGAGCTCTTTGCATCTATCAACGGTTTAGTATAGCTGGCAGACAACGGCACTCGTCTACCGGATATTAAAGGCCAGCCTTCAAATTTGCTTGACCTCTTTTTAACCACGCACCCACTAAAGTATGAGGACTCGTTGTTGGCTCCAGTAGGAATATCTGACCATCTTACGATTCGGGCACAGTTTCCTATCACAGTAGCAAATCCACCGACTATAAAGACACCATAAGAAAGTCAATTGAAAAGATCTTAATTCATTCTATCGCAACTTTGATTGGAGGCTGTGCTTTAAGTCCGGAAATTGTGATACCATTTTTCAACTTGTGACCGAGACAATCTTATGAGGCATTTTATTTTATGCATGCATTATCTCAAAAGGATCAAATAGATTCATGGTTCAACAATGAGTGCTTCGAAGCAATTAGAGCCAAAAAACATTATTTTCTTACCTTTCGCAACAATCCGACGGTAGAAACTAGAAATCATTAAAAGTGGCGAGAAATGTCTGCAATAAAATTTTAAATAGAGCTAAATACGAACATGATCAGAAACATCGACTTAAGATCATTGGGAATTCCAAAAGGATCTTTCTGGTCATCTGTAAAATCGGTCAACCAGAATTTCATCACATCTTCAACACCTCCTCTTCTTAATGGTGACCGAACCGTTGTTGATCCTTTTGAAAAATCAAACCTTTTAGCAACAAACTTCGCTAGAAATTCAAAGCTTCCACAGTCGAACCAGAGTCCTCCGTATCTCAATGTTCACAAGTCTGCTGTGCCAGATGGCATATGCCCTATTGTCCTTAAAAACTGCGCTTCCTCTCTAGCTAAACCTCTTTGTAATTTCTACCATCTTTTATACTCTTCAGAATGCTTTCCTAAGATCTGAAAAGTCGCGAATATTCAGTCAATTCCAAAGTAAGGAAGCAAAGCGAACTCCGCTAATTACCGCCCTATAGCCATTACCTAAGTGCTTTCAAAGGTAATGGAAACTGCTGTCAGGCGCAGGATAGTAAACTTTCTTGTGGATGAAAATCTCATTTATGATCGCCAATATGAATTTCGCTCGGGTCATTCTACAGGCAATCTCTTACTGAGCGTTGAAATTTCTGCATCCACAAATTTCAAGAAGTTCAAGTTCTTGCTCTTGACATCGCCAAACCGTTTGACAGAGTTTGGCAAAAATACCTCTTAGCGAAACTAAAGGCCTTTGGTTTTAAAACTTCGTTTCTTCAATGGATTGAGCGCTCTATTTGAGTCGTACTAGACGGAGTTACTTCTGCACTCTTCTTTTTTGATTCCTTCAGGGCTCAATTTTATCTCCCACCCTCTTTTTAGTCTAAATGACCTTGTGTCGTCTACTCTTAATACTATTCACTAATTCGCTAATAACAGCACTCTAGACAACAGCTACCAATTCCACTCACCTGCGGACGCTCGTCCGACATCGGTGGCCTCTTCTTGTAATGAGCCGATACAATCCCTAAACTCTGACCTCAGTTTAATTCTGGCATGTGGTAGGAGAAACAGAGTAAAGTTTAATACCTTAAAAACGGAGTCATGTCATCTATCTCATAATCATAACATTCCGACGTCAGTCACTAATATGTCCTTAAATGGCGTACAGATTCCACACTCTGCAGAATTTACGTTACTAGATGTAAAATTTAACAATTGCCTAGATTGGAATTAACACGTTTACGAAGTCGTACTTGATGCTTCGAAACGTCTAGGTATTATGCGAAGAAATACTTCTCTGCCTCCGATCTAGCTACCATCTATAATGCTTATATTCGCTCACGTCTTGGACATATTTGGCCCATTTGAGGTGGGGCTCCAAAATCACACCTAGCTTTGCTCGACCTTATTGAAAAACACGCATTCCGATTAATTGGAGATGAGGCTATATCGGCCATAATAGATTCCCTCAATCATCGTCGAAATGTCGGAGCACTCTGCATTTACTTTAGATATTTCCATAGTAATTGCAATAAGGAAATAAAAGCCCTAATACCCCTTCTACTTAATGTCATCATCATCATCAATGGCGCGACAGCCCAAATCAGGCCCTCGCCTCCTGAAGTCGTTGCCTCCAATCGTCTGGATCCAAAGACCGCGTCCTCCAGCTGTTAATTTTTAATATGGCTTTGCTGTTTTCATCAACCGAGTCTTACCATCGCTTGCTTGGTTTGCCTACTGAATACGTCTTATTTGCAAGTATTATCCGTCGTTTGATTTCGTCTGTTTCATAACCGTCCTTTGCTAGATTAGTCCCAAGATATATGAAATTGTCCACACTCTCCAAATTATATTTCGCAACTGTTATGTTTTGTCTGATAGGCGCTCTCCTTCTTGTTTGCGTCATTACTTTTGTTTTGCTTTCGTTAATGCGAAACCCGGCTTCTTTTGCGGTGGAGTCAAGATTGACAAATACCTCCTTAGCACTAGGGAAGGATCTTGCTAGGATGTTAATGTCGTCAGCGTATGCTACTAGTTGGGTGGACTTGGATAGTAGTATCCCGTTGGTGTTGACTGGAATTTTTTGGACGACATACTCTGGTGCCAAGTTGAAAAGCAAGCAGAAGTTCAACTGCTATTTCGTCAATTCCCGGCGCTTTTTTTCGTTTTTGGTCACATAGGGCTGCTTTGGTTTCAGCAAGCGTGGGTGGTATCGGTAATGGTTCTTCTTCATCAGTTGAGGCATGAATTGAAATGTTGTCTGTCGTGATAGATGTTAATGGGGTGGGATTGATTATTATTATTTAATGTCCCTCGAAATACTCACACGAGAATACTGTGAAGCCTTTGCCGTGGAGAACAGTGAAGTTTAGGCAGTCCTTCATTCCTCGGACAACAGTGATATGGAATTCATTACCAGGCAATCTCTTTCCAACGGTATACAACCTCCCACAATTTAAGAACAACGTTCACAACCACTTCAAAGTCTCCCTCCTGTGCTTACTAATTTTACTGTATCCACTTGTTTCTCCGTACCCATGTCGACTTAACTGTGCATCGCGCATTAAATGGTGACCCCCTAAATTATATTCGATGGACGTAAAAAAAAAAAATGAATACGTGAACATTCAGGACGGCAGTCAAACCATCAGATCCAAGAGAGCAATTAAAATCTGAGAAGTTCTGCTCGATAATAGACTAAAATTTAAAGTGCACATTTAGTTCGCGAGCAAAAAGGCATCACAAATGCAGACAGACTGTGGCGACACCATTATGTTTAGTATATCAATTACTTTACGATTAATTTTGATACTAAACGTAATTGCATCAGAGCAAGCCAATTATAATATTTGCTTTTAGAAAAATATTTTGTTTTAGTCTTATGTAAGTTTTCAATTGGATATTTAAAAAACTACAACTTTGCTCGTTACATATAATTTTATAAATATTTAAATTAAATAAATTATTATAATATGATTTAAATATTGTATTTAAAACCATTTGATGAGCTTACAAATTGGTGACCCCGAAGTCAAAACCGACCTGGCTTAAAGTCAGATTAATTAAAGATCTAACGAAAAATATTCTGCGTCGGATTTTTGTGTTAATTTTGTTCCCCGACGACGAGCAAGATAAGATAGAGATTCTGGAAAAGCTGAAGTTTTCATCTAAGTTTCCTTTCTTTCTCAAGACCATCAAATGTTGATTCGTTACATAAACAAAATAGCGAACGAAAATTATTATAATTTAAACTCTGGGATGAAATATGTCAAGTATATGTTGCTGATCATCAATTTTATTAATTTTGTGTTGCGAAAAACCAACATCATTGAACAACCAAGAACGACCGAATGCTGATTATATTAAAAAATATGAACGATTTATACATCCTACATCAAGAGTTTTTTTTTTAAAGAGGTTGTACAGTTTTTACTATTAATTATTAGTTGTTATTCTAATACACTTAATGTAAAATACACATTATTAATTTAAAATAACATCATTTAAATTATATTTAAACTAGTACTATTTTTTGTACAGTGAAAGGTCGCATTGTCAGTAACGATTGACACATATTCGGAATCGAAACATTTTCTCGATTCAGTTTAAGGTTATCAATTTTCATCAACGTTGAAGTTTTCTCTGGTTGTGAATTTTTGTAATAATTCTATCCCTATTATTATCCAACGTGTTTGGATTTTCACTATTATTATCTAACGTGTCTAGTTTTTCAATATGTCTAACGAAAATGAAATTAACTTATATGAAACAGGCGACACTCAAGATACACACGGAGCTAATGTTACAGAAACGCATTCCGTTTATGTGATTAAATTGCCACTGTTTTGGGGAAATAGGCCTGACTTATGGTTCCTTAAAGCGGAAACTCAATTTCGCTTAAAGGGAATTACACAATCCAGCACAAAATACATACATTACATTGTTTCTTCTCTGAAATCAGAAACAATGCAAATTGTAGCTGACGTTTTATCGAATCCTCCTGATTCGAATAAATGTGAGCACTTGAAAGAAACTCTTTCGAAAAGAACCAGGGACACAGAAGAAAAACGTTTAGATTCACTATTACATAGAATTGAGCTAGGTGACGCAAAACCTTCAGAACTGTTTCGACAAATGGAGACTTTAGCTGGTGGTAACAGTCTTGTCAACAAGCAACTGTTAAACAAGCTTTGGTTGAATAAATTACCAAAAGTCACACAAGCTTGTCTTATCGCCATTGAAAAATCCCATAGTTCTGAAGAGATTTTATCCATCGCTGATCGAATTAATGATGTTCAGATAGTGTGAAATTATCAGCCATACATACCGCACCAAAATTTGATAATAATTCTGGTGAAAATACAACTGCAAAATCTTTATCATTATTTATAGATAAATTATCCAAGCGTATTGCACATCTTGAATCTAATAATTTTCATAATAGAGAACGTGATTCTTCGCGGAATGGAAGAAAAAGAACTTCTTCAAAATCACGTTCAAATCAACAATCACATCCATTTTGTTGGTATCATTATAAATTCAAAGAAAATGCTAAAAAATGCATCCCTCCTTGTAGTTATAAGGGTTCAAAAAACTAAATAGCCCAAACAAGATTGCGGCAACTAAGTCGGACTCATTCTCACGCCGTCTTTTTGTCTATGACAAGAAAAATAAAATTCAATTTCTAATTGACACCGGAGCAGAAATTTCTGTTCTTCCTAGAAAATGTTTTCCTAAATGCCTGCATAATACAAATTTCTTTTTATCCGAAGCAAATGATTCAAAAATTTCAACCTATGGGCTAAAACATTTAACATTAGATTTCAACTTACGTCGAAATTTTAGTTATACCTTTGTTATAGCTTCTGTTGATTATATAATTATTGGTGCAGATTTTTTGTATAAATTCAATCTTTTAGTTGATTTACGTGAACGAAAATTGACTGATAAACAAACACTTCTTTCTGTTAATTGCATTTCCAAAGTAGTAGAAATGTTATCTCCGAAGTTGTTTTCAGTCCAAGGTGAATTCGGTGCTATTTTCAACGAGTTCCCTTCAATTAAAGCACCTACTAATTTTAACACCAATGTTTCACATAACGTTGTACATAAAATAGAAACAAGTGGATCACTTACTTCATCGCGTCCTAGAAGATTAAGCGCGGAAAAGTACCAGATTGCCAAAAACGAATTCGAGAATATGGTTATATTAGGAATATGTCGACCTTCGTCTTCATTTGTTGCATCACCTCTTCACATGGTCCCTAAAAAGGACTCAACAGATTGGAGGCCTTGTGGTGATTATCGGCTTCTCAATTCGGTAACCAATTTTGACAAATATCCATTGCCTAATATCCAAGATTGCACATTAAATCTTTACGACAGCACGATATTTTCAAAAATTGATCTCGTAAAAGCATACAATTAGATACCGGTTGCTACGGAGGATATTCATAAAACAGCTGTAATAACATCTTTCGGACTCTACGAGTTTCTGCGTAAGCCTTTCGGAATTAGAGATGGCGCTCAGTCTTTTCAAGGTTAATAAATGAAATTCTTAAAGGTTTAGAATTCATTTTACTTTATTATTTTAATAATAAAGTATTGTGATCGACTTGGAAAAAAAAAAAAATTTGCTACCCTGAAATTTTGTTTTTTCGCGTTTCATGACTAAATTAGCCGAAAAATGCAAAAAAAAAAAATACGTCTGTCTGTACGCCGTCCGCCGTCCGCCGTACGCCGACGTGTACGCCGACGTGTACGCTCAGCGCACATTAACTCCCAAATCCTTCAAGATAGAAAGTTAATTTTTGGAAGGATTGTAGATAGTTTCGGATCTCAGGCGGACACCCATTTTGGGGGTGTACGAGTTCAGGGGGAGGCGGGGGGAGCGCTTAAGCCAAAAAATACGAATTCAAATATCTCAACCATGGTAAAAGTCAGGAAGCTAAAACTCAACACACATATAGAGGGGTTTGTGGGACAACTTTTAAAAATAATTTGATTTCTTTAACCATTGGTGTCCGAAAAGGGGGGGCTAAAAACAAATTGTCGGCCGAATTATTTTTTCAAATGATTATATCTTCGAAATTACTTATTGTAAAAAATTCATATTTTGGAACCGTTAGTGTGGCATACAGTTCCTTCGGAACCAGCTTAGACAGTGGTTAATTATTGTAAGGGGGAGGGTCAGGAGGGGTGCAAAGAAAAAAACTTAAAAATGAATATCTCAACTATCTCTTAAGCTATGTAATTGAAACTTAAAACTTATATTAAGCTATACTAGGAAAATACAAAAAAAATATAACATGTTGAAATAATAGTAGTGGGGGGAAATGGGGAGCACTTTTCAAAATTACGAATCCTTATATCTCAAAAAAGGGTACAGATATCAAATCAAAAATTTGTCAGATTGTAGAACTACATAATGTTTAATTTTGATAAAAATTTTAAGTTGGGAGGTGAAAGGGGAGGGAGGTGATAAGCAAAAATGTCGAAAATTTTGAGTGACTTTTTTCGGACTCTGTTGAAAGATACAAACTTTAAATTGTGCATGTGAATACGTCTATTTGATATACATAGAAAAATAATAATAACTTGATCCATAATTGTTATAATCCGACCACCCCCGGTCTAACGTGCACAAGGTGTTTCATATGCATTGAAAAAAACATATAAGCTGAAAATTTTTGAGTGAAATTTTAAGGTAGAAACTTGAAAATTTGCCAAATGCATTTAAAAAAAATCCCTAAATATACGAAATATTAACTGGTCGAAAACCTTAAAAACTTCTACCCACTCCCATACAAAATTATTTTTTCGACCCTTTTTAAAAAATCAATTATCACCTAACTTTTAAAAGCTATCAATTTGCAATTTTGCATAAAAACTTACAAAAATTATTGAAATGAAATTACGTTAAAAGTTTTTAAATGGTGCTTGCCCTTCTACCCCCTCCCATACAAAAGTATAATTTCGACCAATTTCATTAAATCAACTAATAACCAACAAATTAAAAGCTACGAGCTTGAAATTTTGTACGAACATCTTTCAACAAAAAAGAAAGAAAATTGCATCACAAGTCTTACGATTCCTTTCCCTCCTCTACCCCCTCCCATACAAAATTATTTTTTCGAGCATTTTTAAGAAATAAGTTGTCAGCTAACTCTTTAAAAATTCAGGATGTAGAAGAGGTGCAAGATTTTTGCTATCTCGGAAGCATTGTCAGCATGGACGGCGGAGCCGAAAAGGATGTTGAGGCTCGGCTAAATAAAGCTCGTCAGGCCTTCGGTATCCTTTCCCCTTTCTGGAGGTTAAGAGAGATCTCCCTTCGCACGAAGCTGCGAGTTTTTGACGCATGCGTCAAATCCGTGTTGTTATATGGTTGTACTACGTGGAAAGTGACCGTTCGACTTACCAAGAAACTACAGACTTTCGTAAACCAATGCCTCCGACGCATTTTAGGAATATTCTGGCCAGAAGTGATCTCCAACGACGAACTTTGGAGTACAACTCGCCAAACTAAAATAGGTATTGAGATTCAACGGCGAAAGTGGCAGTGGATCGGTCATACTTTGAGGAAACCAGAGCAAAACATCGCAAAACAGGCTCTGGATTATAACCCTCAAGGAAGACGTCGGGTTGGTCGACCATGTAACACATGGAAGCGAGCAGTTGAGCAGGAGGCCAGAGGAATAAACAAGTCCTGGCAACAGCTTAAAGCCGATGCTCAGGATCGCGCCTTGTGGAAGAGAGTTGTTTCTGTGCTATGCCCCTATAGGGGGTCTTAACAGGAATTTGATTTGATAACTCTTTAAAACTATCAATTTCAAATTTTGCTGAAAAACTTATAAAAATAATTCAAATGAAGTTGCTTTAAAAGTTTTAAAATCGCGCTTGCCCTCCTACCCCCTCCCATACAAAACCATGATTTCGACCAATTTCATTAAATCAACTAATAACCAACAAACTAGAAGTTACGAACTTGAAATTTTATACAAGCACCTCGCAAGAGAAGCAAAATAAAACTACATATCAAATTTTACGATTCCCCTACCTTCTCTACCCCCTCCCATACAAATGTTCGGTTTCGTAAATGTAAAATACACCGAATTTTATGAAAATTCTATGCAACTTCGTCTATGATACACATTCTATACAGAGAATATTGGACGTGATTCAAGCAATTAATTAAAAAGCTATTAACATCCACCCACCCTTACTATTACCCCTCCTCCTCCCCTCATAAAAACCCAAACTTGCAGAAACGAATGAAATATTGTTAAATTGACAACAGCCCTGCCCAAGAACTCCCTTTCACTTAGCCTTCCCTAACCACTCTAACCTGCATATTGACTTTCCACTCATCCGCAACTTGTCCCAAGAATAATAAAGTTTCGCCCGACTTGTTGGCAGTTTATTTATGTATGTAGATGATATTTTGGTTGCTAGTAAAACACCACTAGAACATAAAAATCATCTACGGCAACTATTCAAAAGATTGGCTGAAAACGGAATAAGCACTAATCCAGCCAAGTGTATACTTGGTGTAAGTGAACTAGACTTTCTGGGATATAAAATCAGTCAAGATGGTATATCACCTGCAAATTTTCGAGTTAAGGCTATTTCCAAATTTCCAACACCATCTTCACTAAAACAGCTTCAGCGATTTTTGGGAATGGTTAATTTCTATCATCGTTTTCTCCCAAATTTAGCGGATATCGCAATTCCACTATATTCTTTAGTAACAGCGCATTCTAAAAGTAACGCTAAGAAACTTCATTTTGAATGGAACGAAGCGAATTTGGGTTTTGATAAAATAAAAGTATTATTACAAAAATCAACTTTTCTAGTGCATCCTAAAACAAATGCAAAACATAGTCTTATGGTGGATGCTTCTAGTACTGCAGTAGGTGCAGTATTACAACAATACGAAAAAGACGGTTGGAGACCACTTGGTTTTTTCTCAAAGAAATTAAGTCCAACTGAGCACAGATATTCTACTTTCGATAGAGAATTATTAGCTATATATCTTGCTATTAAAAAATTTCGTCATATTATTGAAGGCATAGAATTTACAATTCTAACTGATCACAAGCCTTTAACTCGAGCCATCACTTCTAAAACGGAAAAATCACCTCGACAAATTAATCAGTTAGAATTCATAGCCCAATTCACTACTGACATTCGATATATTAAAGGCACACAAAACATAATTGCAGATACTTTATCTTGGTCACATATTGATTTAATAGACTTTACTAAAATTAATTTACAAAATTTAAAGCAAGAGCAGGATCGATATGATGAATTAAACACAATTTCAGCAGAACAATATTTGAATAAAATGTCTTGTAAGCTACAAAAAATATTATTACCAGGAGAAAATTTAGAAATCTGGTGTGAAATTAATACAGGTAACAATCGACCTTATGTTCCACTCTTGCTACGTCGAACCATTTTCGATTCTTTACATGGGTTATCTCACCCTAGCATTAAAGGTACTAGAAAGTTAATTACCACCAAATATGTTTGGCCGCTTATGAACAAGGACATTAACAGATGGACAAAATGTTGTATATCCTGTCAAAAATCAAAAATTAATCGTCACACAAAATCTCCTCATGGCAAATTTGATGTTCCTTCTGGAAGGTTTGAACATGTCCATATAGACCTTGTAGGACCATTACAACCATCAAAAGGGCACACCTATATTCTAACTATGAAAGATCGATTTTTATTTTGGCCGGAAGCCATTCCGTTAAAGAACATAATTTCTTCTACGGTAGTACATTCTTTCATCAATAACTGGGTAGTTAGATATGGTATACCACAGACAATTACAACGGATCAAGGAACACAGTTTGAATCATGTCTTATCAAGGAACTAACAAATTTTTTTGGTTCAAAACGGATACATACTACAACGTATCATCTTCAATCAAACGGATTGATCGAAAGGTTTCACCGCCAATCAAAGGTTGCAATTTGAGCTACTAGTGAGCCTAATAAATGGTTTGATCATCTTCCATGGATTTTGCTGGGAATACGAACATCCATTAAAGAAGACTTGATGCTCAACTTCTGTTTGGTCAAGCACTTCGACTACCTAGTGAACTGATCGCCTCTAATATTTCAACTGAAACAAAGATATTAACCAATTCTTTAGCAAAAGAAATTCAATTCAACATAAGAAAAATAAGTCCTAAAGTGCAAAATCATAGAAAACAAAAGAAGATTTTTGTTCCTAAAGCTCTAAAAACATGCACACACATATTTCTTAGGGAGGAAGGTTACAAAGGTTCATTAACTGCACCTCATACTGGACCTTATCAAGTGATATCAAGGACAGAAAAATATTTTAAAATTTCTAAAGATGGAATAGAGTTAATTATTTCAATTGATAGAATTAAGCCCGCTTTTATTCTAAATGAAGAAATTTTTAATAATCAAAAGACAATGCGATCCGAAACTAAAAGAATGTTATTCAAATTATAATTTTTTTTTCAATGAGGGAGAGTACTGTGGCGACGCCATTATGTTTAGTATATCAATTACTTTACGATTAATTTTGATACTAAAAGTAATTGCATCAAAGCAAGCCAATTATAATATTTGCTTTTACAAAAATATTTTGTTTTAGTCTTATGTAAGTTTTCAATTGGATATTTAAAAAACTACAACTTTGCTCGTTACATATAATTTTATAAATATTTAAATTAAATAAATTATTATAATATGATTTAAATATTGTATTTAAAACCATTTGATGAGTTACACAGACCTTTCCCAAATGCTGTCGAAAATCGGTGGACCTCAGCTCGGTCCTCTTATACGCTGCTCCGGCTTGGGCGGTGGTGTCAGCGACAAAGGGAACAAGAAAAAAGATGTCATCAACGTATAGGCTCTGTGCGATAGAAGCGATCACCAGTTTCCGAACAATGTCGGATGACGCAGCCTGTGTCATTGCCGGAATGATCCCGATTGACATTTTCGGGAATGAGATGCTGAGGATCTACGAAAGAAGATCCTCGATCAAACAAGAGGCAGCTGTTGCCAGAAAAATAAAAAAAAGAAGAAAAGCCAACATCAAGTGCTTTGAAGTCTGGACAAGGCGCGCGTATGGGGACTGCAACTATCACCTCACGCAGTTCCTATCAGGTCACAGCGGCTACCGCTAATACCTACATAGGTTCGGACATAATAACTCGCCTCTTTGTCCAAATTGTCCAGATCAAGAAGAAGACACAGAGCACGCGGTTTTCAACTGCAGTCGCTTCGGAGAATGGAGAAATAATATTCCGAGTCCACCATTCATCACTGACTATTTGATGGAATCAGAGGAAAATTGGATGGATATTTGCACACTCGGAACGAATATGCAAAAGGATCTTGGGAGAATCGAGAGAGAAAGGAGACCAGACGCAATATAAGGAGCATAGCATTGAAATGCTAGCCAGCCCCGCGAAGTAATACCTAACGGCCGTTCCACGATGAGAGTGGTTGAAGTCTGTGTGCGGAGTGTGATTTAGCACGTAGGCACATATCGGCTGACAGTTCATTGTCAGGATTAGGTATGTGAATCGTACATACCAATGGCATGGGCTATCTCCCTGGCGTAACCAGAAAAAAAGCATCTATCAGCGCATCTACACATCAGCGCATCTATACATCAGCGTATCTACACATTAGCGCATCTGCACATTAGCGCATCTACACGTCAACAAATCTACACATCAGACAGTCGCGCTATTTTTTTGTCGTTTAGGTTAGGAAGAGTTGTCATGGAGTCGTAGGAGAGTCGTCGTGGAATCGTCGTAGAGTCGACTAGGAGTCGTTGTAAAGTTGTGGGAAAGCTGTTCTGGCGTCGTTGTAGAGTCGTCATTGAGTTTGTCTGAGCTAAAACAGCTCCATCATTAAATTAGAGATGAAATGAAAAGAAAAAAGAAAAATAATTCATAATTATTTTATTTGGCCATGCTGGAGAGAATTTAAGCGTTCTCCTTCTCTATTCAACTGTATTGCTTATTGTACGTCCCAAGCTCTACTCCGCCGAGAGTCCAAAGTTGCCAAACGCGTTTCTTGGACTACCTTTGTCAACTACCTTGACCCAACTCTGGACTCGCGCGTCATCTGGAACAAGGTCAAATACCTCAGAGCTAACAAACCCAGTCCCACATTCCCCTACATAATTTCAGGCTCAACTATCATAGACGATCCACAACAAATATCCAACCTTCTCGCAAATAAGAGAAGAGAAGAGAAGACAAAGTGTCTTACTCCATGATGAAGCATTCTTCCCTCGAATTCAAACACCGTCTTCTTAGTCTATATAATAATATTCTGCATACTGGCATTTTCCCCAATCTTGGAAAATCGCCATCCTTAAGCCTATTCCAAAAAATGGGAAAGATGCACATGTGCTGGACAGCTATCGCCCAATTTCACTCCTGCCAGTCCTGTCCAAAGTTTTGGAAAAGATTTTAGCTAAAAGGATCACGAGAGCGTCAGAGTTACATTTGGAGAATGAACAGTACGGTTTCCATCCGGGCCTCAGAGTGCACACATTGCTACATCTACTTGAGTACCACATGGCTCCAAATCTCAAAGCAAGCAAGCATAGTGTTCTTCTAGCAATCGATTTAGAAAAAGCACTCGAGCGTGTACTTTTGACGCCTACCCTAATTCAACTACACTCTTGGGGCTTACCAAAAAAATGTCTTGTGCTACTCCACTCCTTTCTCTCTTCAAGACAAATTAAAGTTCAAGTGGATGGCCACTACTCTTCTCCCCTCCCTATCGACAATGGAGTTCCACAAGCTTCTTCCTTGTCGGTTGTTCTATATAACACCTATGCTAACCTACTTCTTCGCCACCTCGCTAGTTCACTTACTAATGTAGACTTTGTTGGTGCCTACGAAGACAATTTTTACATCCTCTCATCAGGCAATCACGCTGCGGTCCAGAGCAAACTCCAGGTCACCTATCGCTCTTTGGATATCTGGGCCAACCAAATAAGTGCAATCATTCCCTCCTCCAAAATTGATGCGCTCCATATTTGCCGGAAAAATTCCTGCACCTGTCATACTATCGAAATTTCAGACTCCTTAATCCCCCTCCAACACGAACTTCGTATCCTTGGTGTCATATTTACATCCAAACTATCATGGACTCTATATGTAAACTTACTTTCCGATCGCCTCAAACTATTAATAACCTGCTGAAAATGCTGTGCTCCAAAAAGAAAGGCCCTCACTTGGAAGACGCACTTCATATCGCCAAAATCCTCACCGGTGGCATTCTACAGCACGACATCACATCCTACTCCTGGACTTCCCAACAAAATAAAAATAAGATAGATGTGGCAACCAATCAGTGCATCCGGACGCCAATGGGAGCGCTTCGCGCCACCCCCGTCCCATCTCTCCATATCGAGGCACAATTCAGCAACTTCGAAAATACCTCCCTTGCTAGATCTCTCATGTTGGCCAGCAAGGCACTATCATCCCCTTCACACCCACTCCATATTAATCTCCTTAATCAATACAACTCTTTTTTACCGCCTTCTCTCCATCCCAGACAACGTCAACTTGCTTCCTCCCTAACCCGAATTGCATCCTATTTTCAAGAAAATCACTAGCCTATTCCACAATCTACACAAATCTCCCCACCTGACCTTTCTATAACCTAACCCCGAACTCTTCCCTATCTTCCCACATGCAACATATCGCTCTCTACTTACCGTAAAGAAACCACTTCAGCCTGTACATACCTTTCCCTACACAAAAACTCCCTAGAATTCTGCGCCAATAAGCTAATACTCTACACCGACGGGTCCTTCTCCGACAGCATTCCATCATACGCAGTGGTGAAACACTGCGGCGTTAATACTCCCATAATTTTTCACCAAGGCATGCTTCCCAAGCACTCAGGTAGCTACGCAGCTGAGCAGGCGGCACTCTATACCGCCATTAATATATAAAGTCTCCAAAATTTGCCCGCAGTTATCTATAGTGATAACCTTAGTATCATTCGAGCCCTATCAAACCCCTTTAACAAATGTCTTTCTATCACCATACTGCGAGAGGCCCTTTCCTTATACCCCTCCATCTCAATCGGATGGGTTCCCGGACACGTTGGTATTCCTGGTAATGAAGCAGCTGATGCTGCTGCCAGAGAGACCCTAACGCTACCCTTGATTACTGAGTCCCCGAGCTTTCATCTCATCATTACAGCCATTCACAAACACCTTTCCCGCACTCGTCTCGAGAACTCCTGGTGTGAGGACACTTCTTTCCTTCACTCCCAAAACCCTTCTATTACGCGCCCAAAATATCACTCTTCTTATTCTCGGCAAGATTGTATACGTCTATTACGCACACGACTAGGACGTACCATATTTAGCTTCGAACACTATTACGGACACCCTCCTAAGCTCTGCTCTCACTGCAATGGACGCACACTGTCGGTTAGACACATCATACAATACTGCCCTTTTTCATACACCACTACTAACGCAAACCAGAATCGTGACTTACAAACTGCTTCGCTTTTAAATCCTTCATCCTCATCCACAATCCAGAACGTGAAGAAGGCTCTAGTCCCACACGGATTATGGGAGCAAATATGATACTCCTCCAATCCACTAATAGCAAAAGTTCGATCTAAGTTAAAATTAGTCTTAAAATTAAGCAATGCAATAATAAATATAATACACGAAAAATATAAATAAACAAATAGGTAAAAGCTGATATGTATTAGTATGTAAATTAATGTATTCATAAATTTAAATAAGAAAAAAAAAAAATTATAATAATAAATTTATCTAATAACCATTAAGACTAGATATATAATTAAAAATTAAGACATTATAACAAAGGCGGCGTCATAGCCCTTAAAAAAAATTGTGTTAAGATTTATGTTCATACAATTTAAAAATAAATAAATAAAATTTTATTTGGCCTTAAATTAATTTGTCGTGTTGAGAAAGCACCTAACAACATTTGAGCGTCATAAAATTGATACGTACCGATAAACATAGTCTTTTACATTCGATAAATTGTGCAGTTTGTATAGGAGGTAGTAGCTGAAATCTTTCAATTTTGTTAGTATATTTTATTCTTGCCAAAAAAAGTTTTGAATAAGCGGCATTTTCTGCGGGAGGTGGAAGAAGCAGAAAATTCAGTTGGATAGTCTTTTCATTTTAGTAGAAATGGTAATAATACATCAAGTACTCAACTTGAGCTCAATTAACTGACTACTTAGTCAGAAAATTGGTTTATTGTATTTCGTGACATAAAGCAGTTTATATGGGAGGTGGTGGAAGCGGATTCAAATAATTACCGTGAACTTGAATAGGTACAAGAACTTCGCCTATTCCCGAAGTTTGAATGTTCTAGTTAGACACATTATAGATCATTATTTTTCAACGTTATACAATACTTTGGATTAAAATTCTAATACTCCCAGATTTAATTAAGAGAGAGTATGAGGGCGTAAACGTTGAGTGGACTGGAGTTGCACTATTGAAAATTAAGATTATTTATATTCAGACCATGCAACAGCGAGCAGTTGAGCAGGCGGCCAGAGGAATAAACAAGTTCTGGCAACAGCTTAAGGCTGAAGCTCAGGATCGCGCCATGTAGAAGACAGTTGTTTCTGTCCTATGCCCCTATAGGGGGTCTTAACAGGAATTTGATTTGATTTGATATTTAGACTGGTTTTTAATGAAGTTGAAATTGCCAACTTTAAAGCTAGGGTTACCCTAGTGGATAGCCTGTTGGTCTACAATGCGAAGGTGGTGAGTTCAAGTCCCGATCGCCGCATAATTTCAGCACGGTGCCTGCTTGGGTATAACTTGGTCACCTCAATCTACGAAAATGAAAAATTCGACGATAGAGAGTTGTGCGAAGGTCTAACAACACGTCCACAATAAATAATGAAAAATGTTAAGGAGCCTGAAGGTCAGAAGGCCAAGGCCCGATTTGGGCTGCAGTGCCATTGTAGAAGTAAAAGTAGAGCAGCTTTAACAAGCTTTATAACTCCATCTTAATACAGATGATTGAAATATTACATTATTTCCTTATTATTAAAATTGGTATTGCTTCAAAATTTGAGTGATTACAATTGCCTTTCGTAGGCAAAGATTGATTGTAGCCAGGAAATTTTGATTTAATTTTGGTAATTTAAAAGAGATTTCTCCGAATGGGCGTCCTTAATTTTTTTTTCCACGACGCTTGATATATCGCAAGTCAACATCTGCTCTAACCCACTACCTTTCAGCTCGACAATACCGAAAGGAATTGTACGTACAGCTCGACTACTAGCTACACTGCCATTGCTCTATATTTCATAGTAAGATTTAAAGGAAGCTAAAATATAAACGACCCTTTCGCACATTTCTTATGATCCGAAGCACGTTTCCAACCGACATACAAGTTGATGAATTATGACGCATGATGAGCTTATTTCCCACCTTCGTATCGCTTGCCTTCAAGACGTCGGAAGCTCGAAAAGATGTAGAAAGAGCAATGAGAAGCGACGAGGATATTTATTCAGAGCACAGGAAGTTATTTATCATTCCACTTTAGTTACCTGTGTTTAACTTTTCATCGGATTAGGTTCGCCATGTTGGGAATAATGTGAAAACTTTCTATCACATATCGCCATCATGCAGGATGCTAATACCCGACCACAAAGTCACACCGACTAACTAAATTCTTGTTTATAATTAGTCCATTAATTTCCTCGCATCGTTGATCACATTCACGGAACTTCTCTAAAATGCCGTATGTTCCGTTCAATATTTCCTTTATTCGTGCGAAACGTACGAGTGAGCAGCATGCGTGTATTTTCCATAGTGGAAAATTAATTTTTATATGTTTTGATACCGAGGAAAGCGCTTCACCGTTATGGATTTTTCCTGTCGCAATTTTGCGGTAGAAAATGCTTAAAAGTGGAAAGTTTTAACGAGACTTGGTGAGTTTGTTTCAATTTTCTCTTCTAACAATCCAATAGTGATGTAAATCAAATGCCAACTCTGTAAGTTATTTCACTGAACCGAGCTAATTATTGCGTGAAAACTTTTTAATTGGCTAACGCTGCAAAGAACCTCCTAGCTACCTCTTATCGTGATGGATTGGCAGACGAAACAAAATGTGAATTGAAAATTATGCAAGTTGTTTTCATTGGCTTCTCGAAAAAATCGTTGAAATTGTTATATGCAAATTTATGCAGGAAATATAAAGGTCTGGGTTCAGACAGGATACGAGAAATTGAATTGGAATGAAATACATACAGTGGGTCACAGATTATTTCGTACATTGCTATTTTTAAACTATAGAATAATGTATCTTAAAAACTAATTAGAAAATCATGAAATTTCGAATCTAGATATGCAGTTGCTCACAAAATTACTTGGTCACTCTGGAATGCGAGCTAAATTCGTCATTTTAAGACACTAAAACGAAATATTTGAAAATAGTAAGAACTAGAATTTGATGTCGGGGCATCTATACATATTAATATAATTATAGTGTCTGTCTGTTATTTGCTTATAAATGGCTATAAGTTAGTTTTCTGCTTTATTTTAACAATAACTAAGCATAAAAACACATTTATGAAATTTTTGTCTGTCTGTCCGGCCGCTTTTCACGCACAAACGGCCGAACCGATTGTAATCAACACAGTTTGTTAGGTGTCCTCCGAGATATAGTCTGCTTTTGGTTTCATTTCACTCCCCTCACGCCTTCTACCCCCTCCTATACAAAAGGGCTCATTTTATTTTATTATTCTAATAATAAAGTATTGTGATCGACAAAAGAAAAAAAAAATTTTGCCACCCCGAAATTTTTTTTTTCGCGTTTCATGACTAAATTAGCCTAAAAATACAAAAAAAAAATCCGTCCCGCCGTATGCCGTACATATGGCCTCATATCTCCGAGACCGTTGAAGGTAGAATGTTCGTTTTTGAACGGATTGTTGACTGGGTAAGTGAGCTCTATTTTCTAAATTTTGGGCGGTGTAAGGTGGAAGGGGGAGGCGGAGGGAGGGAAAAAGTCGAAAAATACACTTGCTAATATCTCCACCACGAATGCAGATAGAAAGTTGAAAATCAGTAGATATGTAGAGAGGGTTGTGGGACAAACTTTAAAAATAATTTAATTTTTTTATCCATTGGCGTCCGAAAGGGGGGGGGGGCTAAGAACAAATTGTCGGCCGAATTGTTTTTTCAAATGATTATATCTTCGAAATTGCTTATTGTAAAAAACTCATATTTTGGTATCGTTAAAGTGGCATATAATTCCATCGGAATCAGCTTAGAGAATGGTTAATTATTGTAAGGGGAAGGGTCAGGGGGGGTGCAAAAAAAACACTTAAAAATGAATATCTCAACTATCTCTGAAGCTATGTAATTGAAACTTAAAACGTATATTAAGCTATACTAGAAAAATACAAAAAAAATATAACATGTTGAAATATTAGTAGTGGGGGGAAATATGGAGCATTTCAAAAATGGCGCACTTTTCAAAATTACAAATCCTTATATCTCAAAAAAGAGTGCAGATATCAAATCAGACTGTAGAACTATATAGAAGTTAATTTTGATAAAAATTTTAAGTTTCGGGGTGCCTCCCCTTGCAGAGGTGATAAGCAAAATTGTCGAAAGTTTTGAATAATTTTTTTAGGGTTCTGGTGAATGATACAAGTTTAAATTTTGCATGTGGATACGTCTATTTGATGTACATAGAAAAATAATAATAACTCGATTCATAATTGTTATAAACCGACCCCCCCCCCCCCCCCGGTCTAACGTGCACAAGGTGTTCATGCGCATTGAAAAAAACACATAAACTGAAAATTTTTGAGTAAAATTTTAAGGGAGAAACTTGAAATTTTGCGAAATGCATTTAAAAAAAATCTCTAAATATATGAAATATTAACTGGTCGAAAAAATTTAAAACTTCTACCCCCTCCCTTACAAAATTATTTTTTCGACCATTTTAAAGAAATCAATTATCACCTTATCAATTTGAAATTTTGCAGAAGAACTTATAAAAACAGTTGAAATTAAACTACGTTAAAAGTTTTGAAATCGCGCTTGCTCTTCTACCCTCTCCCATACAAAAGTATGATTTCAACCAATTTCATTAAATCAACTAATAGCCAACAAATTAAAAGCTACGAACTTGAAATTTTGTACAAACACCTTACAGCAGAAAAAAAAGAAAATTTCGTCACAAGTTTTACAATTCCCCTACCTCTTCTACCCCCTCCCATTCAAAATTATTTTTTCGAGCATTTTTAAGAAATCAGTTATCAGCTAACTCTTAAAAGGTATCAATTTCACAATGTGCATAAAAACTTATAAAAATAATTCAAATGAAGTTGCTTTAAAAGTTTTGAAATCGCGCTTGCCCTTCTACCCCCTCCCGTACAAAACTATGATTTCGACCAATTTCATTAAATCAACTACTAACCAACAAACTAAAAGCTACGAACTTGAAATTTTATACAAGCACCTTACAAGAGAAGCGAAATAAAACTACACATCAAATTCTGCGATTCCCCTACCTTCTCTACCACCTCCTGTTCGGTTTCGTGAATGTAAAATACACCGAATTTTTTGAAAATTCTATGCAACTTCGTCTATGAAACACATTATTTTCAGAGAATATTGGACGTGATTCAAGCAATTAATTAAAAATCTATTAACATCCACCCACCCTTACCCCTCCTCCTCCCCTCATAAGAACCCAAACTTGTAGAAATGAATGAAATATTGTTAAATTGACAACAGCCCTGCCCAAGAACTCCCTTTCACTTAGCCTTCCCTAACCACTCTAACCAGCATATTGACTTTCCACTCATCCGCAACTTGTCCCAAGAATAATAAAGTTTCGCCCGACTTGTTGGCAGTTTATTTAATAATATGTAATAATCAAATTTTCTTGGAAACTATAAAAGCTATTAATTTGAAATTTAGAATATAATATTTTTATTATATATACAAATTATTTGAGCCACCATTCCTTCCACTACTACACTTATTCATGAAACACCTTTCACCAATTTTCTCAGTACATGTAACTATCTCGATCTAAAATGTTGAACTAAATCCTTAATTAGCATTATTATTAATATCGCGAAAAAAATTAGCCGATTAGCTTCACTCCTTCTACCCGCTCCCATACAATGTGACACAGTTCCACGACTTTACAAGAATTCGATTTTCTTGAAAAGCGTGAAAGTTACTCATCTGAAATTTAAAACATATTACTTGCATGTTGATGATAGTTGTTACTCAAAAAATCACTGAAAACCCCCTTCTCCTTCCACCTCCCATACAAATCGTACTTTTCCATGAAATACTTTAAACCATTTTTCTCAGTACATATAAATTTCATCGAGCTAAAATATGTACTTAGTCCTTAATTATCATTATTATTAAAAGTTAACCGAGTAGCTTCACTAGGGTATAGCCTAGTAGGTAGTGTGTTGGTCTTGTAATGCGAAGGTCGTGAGTTCAAATCCCGGTCGGCGCAATATATAATTCCGGCACATTGCCTGCTTGGATATACCTTGGTCACCTCAATCTAAGAAAATGAAAAATTCGTAGAAAGAGGGTTGTGCGAAGGGCTAACAACCCTTCCACAATTAGTAATGAAAAATGTTAAGGAACCTGAAAATCAGGAGGCCAAGGTCCGATTTGGGCTGTAGCGCCATTGTAGTAGAAGAGTAGCTTCACTCCATCTACCCCCTCCCATACAATGAGACACAACTCCTTGACTATATAACAATTCGATTTTCTTGAAAAGTGTGAAATTTGAATGATAATTATAGTTGTTTCTCGAAAAATCACCAAAACTCCTGCACTCCTTCTACCACTTCCCATATAAATTGCACAATTTCATTGATTTCAATGCACTAAGTTTCGCAGTACCTACTCAGTTTTTGAAGCTTAAATGTGGTACAAAACATTTTTGTAGCTACACTAGCATGATGTAAAACAAATCAGTTCAGTGCTATCACCCCTTCTACCACTCCACATTCAAAACTTCTTAACACCGCAAAAATTTCGATTTCATCTATACATAGTATCGTATGATTGGGCTTTACGCACAATCGTAGTTCTGTTATGTTTTTAAGCTTAATATTTTATATATATATTTTTTATATATATTTTTTTTTTTTTATTTATTTTTTTTTTAATTAACACAAGCTACAATTATTCACATGTCCTTAATACTCTTCAATACGTATATGAGCTCAAGTCACGAGATTGATTTGATCACGAGCCTGTCCCATTCAAATGCGGGTATCATGGTTTCATTCTTAATAGTTTGTGGTTCTAATTTCAACAAAATACAAAACATTGTTTTCAAAGAGCCATTAAACTAAGCAGATTAAATATCCCACATAATGTGTTGCTAACTACACTCTCAAAAATTGCTCATTATTCCTATTTATACGCAAACGAAGTCGCGGACATTTACTAGTCTATACATAGTAATATAATTGTAGTGTCTGTCTGTAATTTGCTTATAAATGGCTATAAGTTAGTTTTTTGATTTATTTTAGCATTAACTAAGCATAAAAACACATTTTTGAAATTTTTGTCTGTCTGTCTGTCTGCCTGTCTCTCTGTCTGTCTGCCCGACCGCTTTTCACGCACAAACGACTGAACCGATTGTAATGAAACTTGCAAAGTTTGTTAGCTGTCTATTGGAATGAAATCTGCTTTTGGTTTCATTTCACTTCCCTTACGCCTTCTACCTCCTCCCATACAAAGTGACTCATTTTCAAAATATATATTAATCAAATTTTCTTGGAAACCATAAAAGCTATTAATTTTAAATTTGGAATATATTATTTCTATTATAAATGCAGTCTTTTGGTCTACAAATTGTTTGAGTTTCCTCACTCCTTTCACCACCTCCCATACAAACTACACTTTTTCATGAATTACTTTACACTAAATTTCTCAGTACGTGTAACTTCCATCGAGCTAAAATGTTGTATTAAATCCTTAATTAACATTATTATTAATATCGGGAAAAAACTAACCGATTAGCTTCACTCCTTCTACCCCCTCCCATACAATGTGACACAGTTCCACGACTTCACAAGAATTTGATTTTCTTGAAAAGTCTAAATGTTACTGATCTTAAATTTCAAATATATCAATTGCATAATGATTATAGTTGTTTTTCAAAAAATCACCAGAAACCCCCTTCTCCTTCCACCACCTCCCATATAAACCGCACTTTTTCATGAAATACTCTAAACGAATTTTCTCAGTACATTTAAATTTCATCGTGGTAAAAATTTGAACTTAATCCTTAATTAGCATTATTATTAATATCGGGAAAAAACTTAACCGAGTAGCTTCACTCCTTCTTCCTCCTCCCATACAATGAGACACATTCCACGACTATACAATAATTCGATTTTCTTGAAAAGTATGAATGATACAGATCTGAAATTTAAAGTATATCAATTGCATGATAGTTATAGTTGTTTCTCGAAAAATCACCAAAAACCCCCCACTCCTTCTACCACCTCCCATACAAATTGCACAATTTCATTAAATTCAGTGCACTAAGTTTCTCAGAACCTACTCAATTTTTGAAGCTTAAATTTGGTACAAAACTTTTTTATAGCTACTATAGCATGATGTGAAACAAATTAGTTCAGTGCTGTCACCCCTTCTACCACTCGCCATACAAAATTTCGTAACACCGCAAAAATTTCGATTTCATCTATACATAGTATCGTATGAATGAGCCTTACGCACAATCGTAGTCCTGTTATGTTTTTAAGCTTAATGTTATTTTATTTGTTTTTTTTTTTAAATAACACCAACTACAATTATTCACATGTCCTTAACGCTTTTCAACACGTATATGATCTCGAATCACGGGTTTGATTTGACCACGAGCCTGTCCCATCAAAATGGGAGTATCATGCTTTCATTATTAATAATTTATGGTTCTGATTCCAACAATATACAAACCATTTTCTTCAAAGAGCCATTAAAGAAAGCAGATTAAACATATATCCCACATAAATGCTAAGGCCTGCAAAACACTGTTCATGTAACAAGTATTGCCCAAATTAACAAGTCCAACTCGAGCATTTGTATGTATTACTGGCACTTCGTTGGTATCCGTCCACGAAGTATATTCTAGAATAGTACGGTAGTCATAGGACTACTAACTATTACTAACTGCACTCTCAAAAATTGCTTATTATTGCTATTTATACGCAGACGAAGTCGCGGACATTTACTAGTTGTAAATAAAAAAACAATACTTTTTATAATTTAAGTAGTTAAAATAAATTTATTAAATTAAAAAGAAAATAAAAGATTGGAAATTCATCACACAAAATTATTTGGTCATTTTTACTGTCTACTGTCTTTAATCGACCGTTATAATTTTGCGGATTAATTTCGGCTGATATAATATTGAAACTCAATCTGCAATCAGTATAGACGTTCAATTTCATCTAAATGGGTCGTGGCAAACAATTGGAAAATGATTTACGGAAAAAATAATGAGTTTAGCTGTAAAGGGAAAATCTTATCGCGAAATTGCAGGAATTGTTAATAAACCGTATTATACAGTTCAATACGATGTCAAAAAGTTTCAAAACGAAGGAATTGGTTTAATAAGGTCGGTCGTGGAGGAAAAAAAAATACTAAATGATCGTGATGAACGAAATATTCAAATTCAAATTCCTGTTAAGACTCCCTATAGGGGCATAGGACAGGAACAACTCTCTTCCACAAGGCGCGATCCTGAGCATCGGCCTTAAGCTGTTGCCAGGACTTGTTTATTCCTCTAGCCTCCTGCTCAACTACTCGCTTCCATGTGTTACATGGTCGACCAACCCGACGTCTTCCTTGAGCATTATAATCCAGAGACTGTTTGGCGATGTTTCGCTCTGGTTTCCTCAAAGTATGACCGATCGACTGCCATTTCCGCCTTTGAATCTCAATACCTACTTTAGTCTGGCGAGTTGTACTCCACAGTTCGTCGTTGGAGATCACTTCTGGCCAGAATATTCGTAAAATGCGTCGGAGTCATTGGTTCAGTCTGTAGTTTCTTGGTAAGTCGGACGGTCACTTTCCACGTAGTACAACCATATAACAACACGGATTAGACGCATGCGTCAAAAACTCGCAGCTTCGTTCGGAGGGAGATCTCTCTTAACCTCTAGAAAGGATAAATGGTACCGAAGGCCTGACGAGCTTTATTTAGCCGAGCTTCAACGTCCTTTTCAGCTATGCCGTCCAAGCTGACAATGCTTCTGAAACAGCAAAAATCTTGGACCTCTTCCACATCGTGTCCGTTAAGAACAATCGGTGTGCTTGCGTTCGAACCCATGTGCATGTACTTGGTTTTACGCACATTTATTTTCAGTCCCGCCTCTTTGCATTTATGTGCAAGCAAACATACGTCATCAGCATAATCAAGGTGACTTAAGATGTTAAATAGTCTCCATTGAAGACCTTTACCTTCCCCACCTTCCAGTGCAGCTTTCAAGATGTCATTTATTACCACCAGAAACAGGGCTGGTGATAATTTGCAGCCTTGTCTGACACTCGTTCGCACAGGAAAGCTCTCGGACAGCTCTCCTCTATGCAAGACGCGACACCTTGCATCTTCGTAGGATTCTTTAATCATAGCTATGACCTTACCTGGAATAGCTCTCCTATGTAAAACATTCCATATGTAATCTCGCTTAACGCTGTCGAAAGCCTTCTCGAAGTCCACAAACATGAGATGTAGTGGCGAACCCATTTCGGCTGACTGCTCTAATATTATCCGTAGTGTATTTGGGTGGTCGGTACAAGACGAACCTTCACGGAATCCAGCCTGATAAACTTCGAGAGTGCTCTCGACGACATCACTAATCCTATTGAGAATTACCTTAGCCCTAATTTTTGATACGGCATTAAGTAGACATATACCACGCCAATTACCGCAATCCCGAAGGTCGCCCTTCTTCCGAATTTTCACAATGACGTCCTCCTTCCATTCAGTCGGATATCTTCCTTCATTCCACACCTCAGTAAAGAGTGGGAGAAATATATCGGCTGTTATTTCCGGGTCCACTTTGAGGAGTTCGGTTGGTAGTCCATCTATACCTGTAGCTTACCTTTCCGCCGTTGACCGAATGACGGAAACTATCTCTTCTTTATCTGGGGGATCGTCACTAATAGAGGATTGTTGTGGTTGGATGTTTGGTAGTTTTTCTGTTTTTGTGATATCTTCCTCTGGCAAGATGTTTAAAATATCAGAAAAGTATTCCTTCCATCGCCGCAACTGGTGTTCACTCATATTAAGGACAGTTCCGTTGACATCTCTCACCAGGTGGTTGGCGGTGAAATTTCTGTTCGTCAACTGTTTCATGATTTTAAATAATGAACCCATATCCCCAAGGTAAGCCGCAGATTCTGCCTTGTTTGCCAGATCTTCAATGGCCTTTCTCTTGTCACTGTTAGACCCTTTTTAAGCTGTATATGAGCATCGTGGTAGTTCTGCCTCAAGTCGGGCGCTCGTTAGTTGACATCGGATTGAGAGATGATTGCCAATTTAGCTTTTTTCCGATTGCCAACTTTGTCCCATGTGCCTTGCGACATCCAGGGTTTCTCACCGCTTTGCACATATCCCACAGATTCTTCAGCACTAGTTAGAAAAGTGTTTCTGGTTGCCTCCAATTGGTCCTGTGTACGCATTTCATTATCACCCAATGTGCATGACTTTTCGCGTAGAGTAGTGGTGTATTCGCGTTTTTTGTTGGGATCTCTGAGTTTATCCACATTAAGCTTGCGCTTCATTTGAAGAATTTGTGGTCGTCGGATAGCTGCTGTACACAATCTTAAGCAGGCAACCATCAAGTGGTGATCGCTCCCCACGTCAGCTCCACGTTTCGCTCGCACATCGAGTACACATCTTCTCCATCGGTGACTTATAGCCAAATGGTCGATCTGGTTCTGAGTAACACCATCAGGGGAAACCCAAGATGTTTTATGATGACTCTTGTGTGGGAAAAAGGGTCCCTCCGATGACCATTTGCCGAGTACAACAAAACTCCACAAATAATTCGCTGTTTTCGGGTCTCTTAATCCAAGGTCGTGACGCGTCGACCCAAGGGTCACCATGCCTCCCCATGACGTCTTCTAGTCCAGTGTTGTCTGATCCAACCCGGGCGTTCATATCTCCCAAGATGATAATAACATCACCTCGTGGAACACGTTCGAAGGTGGCGCTCAGTTGGCTATAAAACTCTTCTTTGTCACCAGATGTTGCGGTATTAGTTGGTGCTAGCACTGCAGAATTGTGACGTTTCTGACACTGGTCCTGAGCCTGACGACGATAATCCTATCCGAGATTGGTTCCCAGCTGATGAGACTGTTTCTCGCTCTCGGCGTAAGGACAAACGCCACGCCATTGCTGGCTTCACTTTCAGGGCCAATGTACAGAATAGTGTTTCCGCTAGCCCAAGATTTGGATGTTATAGTGCTCCATTTCACGGTCGATCTCTGATTGGCGGTGCAAGGACCGAATAACCCGAGCTCTTCACCCGTCATTCAATGTTCGAACGTTCCAGAAGCCAATCATAGTCCGTTTTCGAATGCTAAAAGTCGTTACCGTAGAATCAGTCTGTATCCGAGGTGCTGTATCCGTTTCTCGTATCATTTAGGTCTTAAGATCATTGGTGATAAGCCCATGATCCAGTGAGTGTCCATTTGCCATTTTTAGGGCAAGCAGGATAATAGGATAATAATGATGTGCACCAGATATTTGTTGTCTTCAAGCAAGCATACGACAGTATCGATTGGCGCGTACTGTATAAAATCATGTTAGAGTTTGGAGTCCCACCGAAACTGGTTCGGCTTACAAGAATGATAATGACCGAGTCCTTTTTACGAGTCAGAGTAGAAAACGATCTGACTTCTAGTTTTAAAACAGACAACGGCCTTAAGCAAGGTGACGACCTCGCACTAATGCTTTTCAACTGGATACTCGAATATATTGTTTTTAAACTTCCCGTTGACACCAAGGCAACACTATGCTTTAAATCCATACAACTCGTAGCATATGCCAACAATATAGATATCCTTGCAAGATCTCTGGAGAGTTACAACTTTATATACCTCGGGGCGAACCTGTCAAAGGATGGAAGTGAGCCCATCGAAATCAAAAGAAGGATAATGATGGCAAACAAGACTTATTTTTCATTACTTCCAATAATTAAAAACAAGAACAAGAACGTGCACAGGTAATATATGTTTGGTTTACCTGTGCACGTTCTTGTTCAAAAGACCTGTGCTTTGCTGTGGCAGCGAAACGTGGACATGAACTCAGGCGTCCGAAAAACTACTGAACGCATTTGAAAGAAGGGAAGACTGGATCTGGAGAATACCATACATCTTACTCATCTTCGACAATTCATAAAATTTAAGATTTAACAATGAGTCATGTGGAGTGGATGGATGACAGAAGAATTGCCGCGCACTAAAAGGGAAAGTCAACAGACAAAACAGGTTGCAAAACCACGGAACCGCTGGGAGAATGCGATTGATGCAGGCAGCAAGTCACTGCAAAGGTTTTCGAACTGTATGACGCGGTCTCTGATGGATGGAGGCAACGCATTCAAGAGGCCAAGGTCCGATTTGGGCTGTAGCGCCATCGTATGAAGAAGAATTAAGGAAGTTATTTGGGTGAATGGAAGGAGGGCCTCATTGTGAAAATCCAGAATAATAGCAACCGTCAGGATTGGGTTGGAATTATCAATGTTTTGGAGATCCCTCCTGAAGCTCATCAGGATGAATTCCTTACACCAAACGGATAAATTTGAGGAGTTGGGATTTTTGGGTTCGCCACTTTAACTCATGTGTACTGACTTCGAGACGGCTTTCGACAGCGTGAAGCGAGATTACATGATGAATGCTTTGCGTAGGAGAGGTATTCCAGATTAGATCATAGCTGCAATTAATGAATCCTACAAAGATGCAAGATGTCGTGTGTTACATAGAGGAGAGCTGTCCGAGAGTTTTGCTGTGCGAATAGACGAACATAGAGATGGACTAACGGACTTCCAGTTTCAAGATCTTTGAGCGACAACAAATATTTCTGTAACCTTCGACAACACTGTGCGAGCAGTATATCTTGACGGTAAACTCCTGCCTTCTGGAATAGAAGTTTTTTTTTGTCCGAGTTCCCCTATAGGATGTTTTAGCAGGAAGTTATTAAGGAATTGAAATAACAGCAATATATCGAAAAAATGCAATTATCAAAATTTCAAACCGTCATACATATTTCAGAATCCAATTCACATGTTAAGTTCTATTTTCATCAGATTGTAGAAATGGTTAATAATTTCGGAATTGTTATTTAGCTTATGAGGAGTAAAGAGAGGGAAGCAGTGAGCCAAAGTTCAGGCAATTTCTAAATTTTTGGGTTTAGGGTTCGAGCAAAGATGAAAGAATCCCAAAATTAAATTAATGATTTTACCCTGGCAGATGATAAATATTTCGCCTGATGTGATTCTAACGCGGAGAACAAAAAAAATCTGTTTTGTAAAAATTATCGTTGTCGTCCATAAATATTGTAAGTTTCATGGTACAAGAATGGCTTCATGGTGGTGGCTCGAGAGTTTTTTTTTTGGTACTTCATGTCATCTAAATAAAGATAAGGCACGTGTACTTAGCGCTAAGACGACGATTTATGAGCTGAACCCAGAATACGTAATAGCGAAAATGCTATTCTACGACCATGTCGACACTACGGAATGGTTTCGGGAGCTTTTTATAGCTCTACGAATAAGTAACTCAACTCGACATAGTAGTACCTATGGGGGTATGTTCTTCACGGATATGAATAATGAGATTGGGCTGGGCTAAAAAGGTCTTCATTTTTGATTATGTGTAACGCGATAGCGCCATTTTGTGATCCTTAATAGTAATTCGATGATGTATATGGATGAAGGATATGCGATTTGGGTAGATAATTTGCGATTATGTAGTATGCTATTGACAAATCGTGATTAATTTTTTTCGTAGGTGTTGTTCGAAATGAAATTTGAGTGCAGATTTTTGGTTGTTGATTAGATAACCGTTCGCGAATCATTAAGTTTCCTTGGCGCTCCAAAAACGATCCCCTTGTAAAAGCTCCAACATAATGTCAGTTGGTCGGAATTTCTCATCTCAATTCGTATTAATTCGATATAATTAAAGCCAATTTTGGTTTAAAACGTAAGGTAAATTAATTGACCACATTTCCCTGGATTACAATCGTCTCCTTGAAGACTTTATCTTCAATCACCACAACAATTTCATACATAAGCCTCTCACATCTCAATTAAGTCCTTAGTATCCTGTTCATTTCTTGTATAACCGCAACAAGAAAAAAAAAACACTTTGTGATAGAAGGGAGTCACCGTAAGGTAAACAATAAGCAAGCGTTTCAGCCATCATCATCAACATGAAGCTTTTAATTCAAGACTGTCTCATAGACGGCATAATATCCTCAAGCGTTATCTTATAAGTAATCTGAACTCGTTTTCCATTCGGAAGCATCGAAGGAGCCACATAGCATGATGTACCATTAACAGTCCAGTCAGTAATGCTACTACCATCAGCCGCCACAAAAGCATCTTTATAACGCCCATTGTAAACTGTGTCAAGTGGATAGAGCTTCCATCTTTGTTCGGGCATGAGAAAGGCGATGCCTTCGGGGAACCGATTCCTTGAATTGGCGATTTGTAGATTTTCCTTGAAATAAAATGCCTTAAAGGCGATGCGCTGCATTAAGTTTTCGAAATTGCTCTCAATTCGTTGGCCACTTGTATTTTATCGCTGTACGAGTATTCTTCGGGATTTTTCGAATTATTGAGGCTAGGACGAAGGAGTTGGTTAGATCGATTAAAGTTTTTAATTTTGTGAAAGTTTTATAATTTAGATAGGACTTATCAACACGTTTTAGAAGTGCAGGGGCATAAATGATCCACTAAGAAAGCGGGGATGCTAATAGTCAAATAGGTGGATTTATTTTATCTCTGACAATCAAATCGAAATAACTGTAGATTCGGGCTTCAGAGCCAAGCACACATCATATCAAACTCCAATAGGTGGTAGGATAATCAGAGATGGTATACAGGTGGCTAAAATAGGTGCCTACATGTCACGAAGCTGGCTACCACCTCCTGGTTTAAACTAGAAATAGACCACGAATGGTTGTAAGACTTCGGACATAGGCACAGGGACTAACGTTAAGGATTGTCAGAGCAAACTGAGGATAATAGTTGGCCACATCACAAGTCTGAACATAGTTGATTCTGAAATGTGCTGACTTTGGGTTAGACGAGAAACTGCAGAGCATGTACTATACTAGAGCCTGCCAGTCACACCCAGCTGCGCTTTATCACTTCGAGAAGGATCTATTAGGCCCAAGTCACATAATCTTCTAACCAGATGTTTGGAGCAGCAGTAAATTGATGCAAAATAGATTCAGCTGTGCCGCAGTCCACCAAGAACTATAAGGGTTTTGGCCATACCATATGAAAAATATCATATGAAGAATATCATATAGTCACCGCATTTTTGTAAGCATCGAATTAATTTACATTGCTGCTCACTGTTTATTTCAGTTCACTGCGAAAAAAATATTAAGTTAGTAAAGGAAACGTGTGTTGCACATTTAATATGAGTAAAACAAAGATATATAGATAGATACATCAGCCTGGAATCAAACTTTAACTTTAGCATAACCAAAGCTACGCATCCTTAGAGTGATCCAAAGGATTTTTTTTAAATAAAACTTCCTAAATGAGAGAACCAAAAATCGCATGCTAATTATCCCTGGTCATGACTTCCGCACTATTTTTAGTATTTATCCTAGTATTGTACTAAGCTGATGGCATAATACCTGCCAAATTTTAAAGCTGGTTGAACGTTATTCTTAGAGGTTGACTACGACTGGTTCATATTCCGGAAATATGGATGGAGTTGAAAATTGTCTTTATTCCATAAGGGGGAAGAAGTTCTCACACATGTCCGAAAGACCTAAGACCTTTAAGTCTGTCCTCATTCCATCTAAAAACCTTAAAACGATTGATAGATATCCATGTACGCAGCAACATCGATCAGCGAATATTTTCAGCAGCCCAACACGCATACTGGAAGGGGAAATCTGTTGAAATGGTCCTATACACACTCGTATGCCATATCAAAAATCTCGAAGCATTAAAGAGTAACTTTCATCGATTTCGGTGGGGCTTTCAACAACGTAAGGCCAGAAGCAATTAAGGACGCACTTTCAATTCTGAAGGTGGACGTTTCGCTTGGCGTGCTGATTAGTTTGATGCTAACATCCAGGATTATCATCACAAAACAGGGTTTGTTAGTGGAGATTCTCCGCAAGGCGGAGTCTTGTTTTCACAGGTAGAGCAAAAATTCTTGGAATTATTTTGGACAGGAAACTAAGCTGGAAGCTAATATTCAGAAACGTGTAACCAAAGCTACAGCTGCGCTTTACTTCTGTAAGAAAGCCATAGGTAAGAAATGGGGAATGCAGCCCAAAGTAGTTCATTACCTCTACGTTGCCATCATAAGACTCATCTTACTTGATGGTATGATTTACTGGTGGAGTGCCCTAAAGACAGAGAAAAAGCGCTCTCTCAAGTGCAGCGAACGGCATGTTTATGCACAAGTCCCCCACACTATAAGTACTGTTTTATTTGCTACCTCTCGCCCGCCTTAAAGAAACTCGCCAGGGGACCTGCATTCAAACTGATCACTCCTTTATTCTGGAAGATTTCGAGAATTTAACCGAAAACACAGACTACACTCTACCACGTTTTGATTTTGATAATAATTTTATCACCGCCATCCCCTCAAGACAATAGTGTGAGGCAGATGAAATACGGGAGGAAAAGTACATGTCGTTCTGTACTGATGGCTCCAAAACTAAAAGTGTAGTAGGAGGAGGTGTTTTCTCCGCAATGATTAACTTAAGCATATATTCCTTCTTTCGGATCACTGAATTATGTTCCAAGCAAAGTGATGGCGATAAAAGAATGAAGTATCTAGTAAGGAACTTAGCATCTTTACTCATAGCTAGGCCGGTATTAAATCTCTGGAAACAGTCATGTTTACTGGGTACCAGCGCATAGGGTCATCCTTGGGAATTGCTGGACCGACGAATTCACTCGGTTCTGAACCACCTTGCAGATTCAATCTGGGAAACGGAGCTGAGTACGCTTATCGCAACTTATGACCTGCAACTTAAGCTAGATGCGATTAGCAAAGCCAACGACAGATGGGCGAAAGGCGTTACATGTAATACCACTAGAAAGATTTGGCCTGAGCTGGATCTAATACGCTCTGGTCCCACTAAGCAGGCAGATGATTGGCTCTGTAGTAGGAGCTGTTACAGTACACTGCCTGATAGGGAGACATGCTCAGAGGCTTGGCCTTACGCTTAATTATTTTTGTAGGTGCTGCGAATAAGAAGAAGACGAAGGGACGATTTTTTATCTGTTATGTACAAATGTTTTTTATTAACACATTTTTCCTATTATGGCAATGAAATGTGGACACCTGATCGAGGCATCAGAAAAAATTGTTGATGTCTTTCAGAGGAAGGTATTACGACGAATCCTCGGATCGATGAGAGAACAAAGCGCATAGCGAATCAATACAATCAGGATTTTTTATTTTTTATTTAATGCATTACATTTATTGTTTTGACAAATTCCAAGTTAAATGAATTCATGCACTACTCCCCCTTTTAAGGATTATGCTTGTGATAGGGGTGAGGAGTTGATAACTAGCATACAATTTTTGCAATATATTAAGCTTAGGAAAGTTACAAAGAAATGTTAAAAACGTTTCAAATATAATATGGGTCATTCTTTTACAAACCGTACACCTAATTGGACGACATATTTTCTATTCCTTCCAAAATTTTTCTATAGGTAGTATATATCGAATAAGCCGACACGTATGCGGGGATTTTTTTTTAAATTGTTTATTTTAAGAAATATGGATGTTTAAACATTTTGAGAATCGTTGGTTTTGCTCTTCTTAAAAAGCTATTATCTTCGGTTCTATTTGTCCCACAGATTTCGTTCTTATCTCATTTTAAAGGTAATTTTGTAACCTTTTTACTACATTGTTCAAAAAAAATTGTATTGTTAAATAATTGTAGTTATTAGCAATTAAAGCACTTAAAGTCGATTTTCATACTTGCGCCCAGCCGATAAAAAATTGAAAAAAATACCATCGTATTCCTTGATTGATTCTCTAAAAAATACATATAAAAAAAAATGGAGAAATAACGGGATCAATAGAAAAAAAATAATTTGCACCACCGGGCGCGTATGAATAATAAAAGAAAAAATTTAGGGCAAAATGAATGCATTGTTATTTGTGATTTTTCTGAGAACTACGCTTTTGTGATCCGAAATGCTATTCAAGGCGTACATTGGAACAATGATCAGGCAACAGTGCATCCGTTTGCGATTTACAACAAAAGTAATAAACACGTACTATAAATGAAAAGCTTAGTAATGATTTCCGAATGTTTGCATCATGACACCGTAGCCGTTCACGTATTCCAATGGCATTTCCTCAATTTTATCAAAACTAACTTACATAATGTCAATAAAATCATACATTTTTCTGACAGAGCGAGTGCACAATTAGTCCAGTCGGATTAGATCAAAAAAGGTCTGTTTGGCGAAATGCTGCGATTTCGATGTTGTTTTTAACCTCATTGTTTTTTTGCGTAGATTACGATAAAAATATTGCGGCCACTGGAGGAGTGGGGGAAAGACTCGAGAAATAGCAAAATTCGCAAATTTACGTCTGTTTTAGAGGTTTTTTGAGCTTTATTACGTTATACTAAACAGTTTCGAAAAACTTAAAATGAGGTTCGATTGCAGACACTTAGACCTTTCATTTGAGTGGTACATTGTTAAATTCGGTTTATTTAAACCTGATATATAGCCTGTTATTCAAGACGTTTTTGACAACTTTCAAAGAATCTGTGTTTTTGGAAGGAAATGAGTATCTCATAGACTGTAAAAAAGATATTCTACCAAAACTTGCGGCAGTGCCTCTTAATAAATGCACTTTAAATAACTGAATCAAATTCAGCCCAAATTTAGGTTTCATAGAAATTTCACCTCATGAATTTATTAGAAAATGACTTTTCGAGTCAATTTTTTCTTAACTCTTTTTTTAAGGCAGAAGGACTAAATGAAATTTCCAACTAACCTTTATAGTCTTACTGTATTGTGGGCATTCTGATATAGAATTTGCGGGGCTTGAAGTTCAATTTGATTTACCCGGAGCCGAGATATCGAACTTTTTATTGCAGATTTTAAGATTTTTTTAATAATAACGTTATTTTTACTCGTAATAAGTGCAGTTACAGCCTATTTTTTGATGAATAAATTCATATTCCTTTCAATTATTTATCCTTAAAATAAATAAAATCAGGATTTTTGGCCAACGCAGAGGAATAAAAAAGTCGACCCGTCACTAACACACTAAATTGTTTCGTAGTTCTGCGCGCCCGGTGGTGCAAATTATTTTTTTCTGTTGATCCCGTTATTTCTCCATTTTTTTTTTAAATGTATTTTTTAGAGAATCAATCAAGGAATACGATGGTATTTTTTTCAATTTTTTATCGACTGGGCGCAAGTATGAAAATCAACTTTAAGCGCTTTAATTGCTAATAACTACAATTATTTAACAAGACATTTTTTTTTGGAACAATGTAATAAAAAGGTTACAAAATCACCTTTAAAATGAGATAAGAACAAAATCTGTGGGACAAATAGATAATAGCTTTTTAAGAAGAGCAAAACCAACGATTCTCAAAATGTTTAAACATCCATATTTTTTAAAATAAACAATTTAAAAAAAAATCCCCGCATACGTGTCGGTTTATTTCATATATATAACACATAAAAAAAAAATAAAGCGATTCTAGAAACAGACGTGAATTTTTTCGGCAAATCCGTACGGTTTGTAAAAGAATGACCCATATAGAAGTATACATTATGATTTGTGATGTATAATATATTAATTTAATAATGATATACAGTAATAGATATTAATTAATTTCCAGCTTACAATATAAATTAAATTTTAATTAAGCCGTTGCATGTGAATAGTAAGGTACTTAAATTTAAGAACTAATACATAAGTTTAAGTTATATTATTCAGATTATAATTATTTTCACAAATTATTCAGTAGGAATTTAAATTTAATTCAAGCAAATTTTTCAATCTAAGACTATAGTAATAACTTTTTTAAATTTGATTGTTAAATGGAAAATGAAAAATGAAATAATATCAACTAAACAATATCTTTATAATAATACATTTTTATATTAGTTTTGAAGGTTTCAATATTACTGCTTTTTTACTTTATTATAATAATAATAAAGTATTGTGATCGACACAAGAAAAAAAAAAAGTTTGTTACCCTGAAATTTTTTTTTTTCGCGTTTCATGACTAAATTAGTCTAAAAATGCAAAAAAAAAAATCCGTCTGTCTGCACGCCGTCCGCCGTACGCCGTACGCCGTACGCCGACGTGTACGCTCAGCGCACATTAACTCCCAAACCCTTCAAGATAGAAAGTTCATTTTTGGGGGGATTGTAGGATCTCAGGCGGATACCCATTTCCGGGGGTATAAGGGTTCAGGGGGAGGCGGGGGGAGCGCTTAAACCGAAAAATACGAATTCAAATATCTCAACCATGGTAACAGCTACGAAGCTAAAACTCAACAGACATATAGAGGGGTTTGTGGGACAACTTTTAAAAATAATTTAATTTTTTTATCCATTGGGGTGCGAAAAGGGGGGGCTTAGAACCAATTGTCGGCTGAATTTTTTTTTCAAATGATTATATCTTCGAAAATACTTATTGTACCAAAATCATATTTAGAGACCATCAAGGCGACATATAGTTTCATCGGAACCAGCTTAGAAAGAGGCTAATTATTGTAAGAGGGAGGGTCAGGGGGGGTGCAAAGAAAAACACTTAAAAATTAATATCTCAACTATCTCTTAAGCTATGTAATTAAAACTTAAAACGTGTATTAAACTATACTAGGCAAATACAAAAAAAATATAACATGTTGAAATAATAGTAGTGGGGGGAAATGGGGAGCATTTCAAAAATGGCGCACTTTTCAAAATTACAAATCCTTATATCTCCAAAAATAGTACAGATATCAAACCAAAAATTTGTCAGATTGTAGAACTACATAATAGTTAATTTTTGTAAAAATTTTAAGTTGGGAGGTGTAAGGGAAGGGAGTTAATAAGCAAAAATTTCGAAAACTTTGAGTGATTTTTTTAGGGCTCTGGTAAAAGATATAAAGTTAAAATTTCGCATGTCAATACCTATATTTAATCCACATAGAAAAATAATAATAACTTGATCCATATTTGTTATAAACCGACCCCCCCGGTCTAACGTGCACAAGGTGTTTCATGTGCATTAAAAAAAACACATAAACTGAAAATTTTTGAGTAAAATTTTAAGGTAGAAATTTGAAAATTTGCGAAATGCATTTAAAAAAAATCCCTAAATATACAAAATATTAACTGGTCGAAAACCTTTAACACTTCTACCCCCTCCCATACAAAATTATTTTTTCGACCATTTTCAAGAAATCAATTATCACCTAACTATTAAAAGCTATCAATTTGAAAATTTGCATAACAACTTACAAAAATAATTAAAATGAAATTGCGTTAAAAGTTTTAAAATCGCGCTTGACCTTCTACCCCCTCCCATACAAAAGTATGATTTCGACTAATTTCATTAAATCAACTAATAACCAACAAATTACAAGCTACGAGCTTGAAATTTCGTACGAGCACCTTGCAATAAAAATGAAAGAAAATCGCATCACAAGTTTTACGATTCCCTTACCTCCTCTACCCCCTCCCATACAAAATTATTTTTTCGAGCATTTTTAAGAAATCAGTTATCAGCTAACTCTTAAAAGCTATCAATTTCAAATTTGGCTTAAAAACTTATAAAAATAATTCAAATGAAGTTGCTTTAAAAGTTTTGAAATCGCGCTTGCGCTTCTACCCCTTCCCATACAAAAGTATGATTTCGACCAATTTCATTAAATCAACTAATAACCAACAAACTAAAAGCTACGAACTTGAAATTCTATACAAGCACCTTACAAGAGACGCGAAATAAAACTGCGTATCAAATTTTACGATTCCCCTATATTCTCTACCCCCTCCCATACAAATGTTCGGTTTCATGAATGTAAAATACACCGAATTTTATGAAAATTCTATGCAACTTCGTCTATGAAACACATTCTATACAGAGAATATTGGACGTGATTCAAGCAATTAATTAAAAAGCTATTAACATCCACCCACCCTTACTATTACCCCTACTCATCCCCTCATAAAAACCAAACTTACAGAAACGAATGAAATATTGTTAACAGTCCTGCCCAAGAACTCCCTTTCACTTAGCCTTCCCTAACCACTCTAACCTGCATATTGACTTTCCACTCATCCGCAACTTGTCCCAAGAATAATAAAGTTTCGCCCGACTTGTTGGCAGTTTATTTTATTATTGAAGGCAAGGCATTATAAAACTTGACCCCAGAGTATGAATAATGGTTTTGACCAACTTTTGTTTTTCGTTTCGGTAGCAATATATATTCATGAGTGCGAGCCCTAGTGAAGTTTAAGTTAACCGGATGAATAATTTTTTGGATTTCTTTGTGTATTTGAATACTTGATATTAGTTTGAATATTTGTTCGATTGAAAGTACTTGTAAGTTCGAATATAACTTATCAGAAGGATAAAGTCTACTTTTTCTCAATAAAATTTTTATTAATAATTTTTGGACGATTTTATTTTATTTTTTTATTTTATTTATTTTATTTATTATTATTTTTTGTCTCTTGAGCTAGGCTCATATTAGACTTTACATTTGTGTACAATGTGTAGCTATTTTAATCAATTATTATAAAGGCAAAAATAATTCAAATTAAAGGATAAATGTTTAATGAAATTTAACAAAAAAATGTTATTTTAAAGATTCGTATACAAATTGAGATAATGCTGTTTTATTTTTTTTTTTAAGTTAATTTTATTTAATGCTTTTATGCTATTTGGTAAATTATTATATGTGATTGCTGCGTTGTTGATAGCCGAGTATTTACCGTATTTCGCGGTTGTAGCCTTCTGTGTCCTTATCTGGTTTGCATGTCGTGTTAGATATTGATGGATATCGTGGTTTAATTGTAATGTTGTATTTGTTTTAATATTTTTGTTGGTTATATTGTATATGTGCGTGGCTTCCATTAGTTTTTTATAATCTTCAATTTTTAATATTTGTTTTTTTGCGTGTATGATGTTAGTACGTTCTAGTCTATGGTAATTAAATAAATTTTTGATCGCTTTGTTCTGGATTTTTTGTATCTTTTTTAGGTTTTCTTTAGCAAATGAAGATGACCATATTTCTATTCCATAAGATATTCTGCTATGGAATAGTGAGTAAAATATTGACATTTTTAATTGTTCAGGTATAAGTTTGCTTATTCTTCTGAATATTCCTGCTATAGTAGACGACTTGTTCTTAATATTTTTTATATGTTCTTTCCAGTTTAATTTTTCGTCCAATGTTAATCCAAGATATTTAAATGTATTTACTTGTTCTATTATTTCTCCTTTGTACTTCAGTTTAATTTGTGTCGCTATTGATTTTTGGTTAAAGATCATCATTTTTGTTTTGCGTATGTTCACTGTTAATTTATTTTGGTTCATCCAATGTTCTAATTTTTCCATATCTTCATTCATGTAATTTTCCATTTCTGATTCCGTATCTGTTGCATATATTAGTGCCATATCATCAGCATATTTGTACAATTTACCATTTAGAGTCACTTGATTTATGGAGTTAATGTAAATTATAAATAGTGTTGCTGCTAATTCAGTTCCTTGTGTTATGCCTGTTTCAACTTCTATTGTGGTGCTTTTGTTTTGTCCTACTTGTATAAATTGTTTACGATTGTGCAAATAACTTGTAAACCATTTGTGTTCCTTCCCTCGTATTCCAATATTAAACAATTTTTGTAAGAGTATATCTCTGTCAACGGTTTCAAACGCTTTTTTCAAGTCGATAAATATGGCTCCTGTCTTTTGATGTGAGTCTTGTCCATTTTGTATTGAGGTTATGAAATCAAATAATGCTGTATTAGTGTTTGATTTTTTGATGAATCCATATTGTGTTTTATTTATTACGTTAGTTTCCTCTAGATATTGTTGTAGCTGATCATTTATTGATTTTTCCATTATTTTATTAATGTATGGTAATATATTGATGGGTCGATAATTATAATAGTCCCTTTGTTCTCCTCCTTTGAAAATTGGTGTTATTTTACTGATTTTCAGTTGATCTGGAACTATTGCTTCTGCTATTGATTTGTTTACAATTGCGATATTAAGTGGTGAAAGAAAACTAGAGTTGCTACTACCCCAAGCAATTATTCCATATTGTAGCAGTGAGTAAATCATGGAGAAGTAAAATATCCTGACAGCTTTTATTTGTAGAAAAGATCTAACTTCGAGGCAAATTGGAATAAGTTTTCGTAGACGGGATAAAAGATTGTAGATATGGATTTCCCATTTAAGGTGTTCATCGAATGTAATACCTAGATATTTGGTGGACGGGACTCTTTTTAGTGGGGGCACTTGCAATTTGTACCACACTGATTTGTGTGAATCCTGATGTCTATATAAATTGGATCTCCATGTTGAGTCAGTTTAAATACGATATAATTTGTTTTTGAAATATTTAAAGTAAGGGAGTTATGATCTACCCATTCTTTAATATTCAATAAGCTATAATTAGCCTTTATATTGACTCCTTCCCAAGAACTGTCTTCTATAAAAAGTACTGTGTCATCTGCGAACGAAATCAGTTCTCCTTCAATTGATATCGAATAGATATCATTAACATATAATATGAATAGTAGAGGACCTAGCACTGTCCCTTGTGGTACTCCGTATTCGAACGACCGATAATTACTGTGTTTTTTCAAAATTTTAACTCGTTGTTTTCGTTCATATAGGTAACTAGTGATCCAATTAATCAAATTTTGGTTTATATTCAATCTATGTAGTTTCTGTACAATATTTCTGTGTGGAATAGAATCGAAGGCTTTTGCTAAATCAAGAAATATTGCGCAGGGCTTATTACCGATATCAAGAGATGGCGTAATTTTTGTGCTTAGCAGGGCTATGGCGTCATGAGTACTGTGACCGGTTCTGAAACAATATTGGTTGTGAGAAAGAATTTTTTGATTTTCAATATTCTGAACTAATCTGCTTTTGGCAGCCTTTTCAATAATTTTGGCAATATTGGAAATTAATGAAATTTGTCTATAGTTTTCAATCAGTTTTCTATTTCCAGCTTTGTAAATAGGAGTTACTACTGAAGTTTTGTAGATTTGGGGGAATTGACAAGACTTGAAACTCAAATTAGTGAGGTGAGCTAGTGGTTTAGAAATAAATATATTAATGTGTTTAAGGCATTCGACAGAGATTTCGTCAAAACCCGGGCATGTTTCGCCCGACATGTTCCTAATTAACAAAATTATTTCATCTTCAGTAACCATATCAATTAGGCTAATATTTGTAGTTTTTTGATAATGTTCGCAATTCTGATTATTCGTTGCTCCTTTTTTAATATTATCGGCCATTGTCTTCCCAATGTTGGTGAAATAATTATTGAAGGCAGTTGCAATTGTTTCAGTGTTATTACCCACTTCTAATTCTTTGCCATTGTGTGCTACGATATTGATAGGAAGACTTTGTCTTTTTTTCCCAATTGCCGAGTTAATTGCTTTCCATATTTTTTTCCCGTCATTGCCTGCATTTGTTATCATTGTTTCGAAATAGTTTGCTTTGGTTTTTTTTATGACTTCGTTTAATTTATTGCGATATTTTTTATAATAATTAATAAGTTTAATTTTGTTTGGACATTTTTGGATTGCTTTGTACAATTTTTCTCTTTTTCGTATAGACTTAACAAGTCCACCAGTAATCCAAGGTTTCAGTTTTTTATTTTTATTCGTTTCTAATATTATTTGAGTACTATCTTGAATTATTTGTTGTAAACTTTCATGGAAAAGCTCAGCACATTCATTTACATCATCTAAATTTAATATAAAGTCCCAGTTAAAACATTTGTTTACTATTTTCATCAAACTTCAAAAACTACAGTTGGCTGGTCGCGTAGAGCCAATGGAAAACAGAAGTATACCCAAACGACTATATAAAGGAAAGGTGGAAGAAAAAAGGCAAGTCGGAGAACCATGAAACCGCAGGGAGAGTTCAATCAACAAAGGCAGCAAATCGCTACTGAATTTTTCGGCATGGAGGGAGTGGTCATTGGTCCGAGAAAATTGGAAACGAGGCGTACAGAAGGTCAAGGGCGGCTTGAGCTGTAGCGCGATTGATGTTGATGAGACCTTGCATCAACTTTTTATTATCTGTACACATTGTACGGCGGACAGTGGAGACCAATAAAGAAAATTCTAAAACGGTACATTCAGAAGCGATTCAGTTCATGTAATGGATAGCGATGATAGTGCGACCATAAATGCTAAAAGTATTCCGCAATACTATGCGTTCCTTATTTTTACATAACAATTCTAAATTGAACCCAATCATTTTCAAATTGTAAATTTTTTGCTACAAATTTCACAGCAATACCACTTTAAATTCGTGGAGAAAAAAGATATTTAAAACACAATTGCAAACATATTCCATCAAGTTTCGTTTAAAATTCCAACTTTAACGTTATATCATCAGTTGACTATTTCCACGGTAGAAATCAAGATACCTGCTACCATATATCCTTCCTAACAGAGTGATCGGCTAAGCTAATGATAGCATTGTCAGATGAACGTATCTACATAAAAATTCGTGGAAGTTCAGCGAAATACCTTATCCACCGTGTTGTCTTTCTAACTCGATGAAGCAAAAATGACGATGGCTGCATAAGAAAACGGCTGAAATTTGAACACACTCGACTATTCGGGAAGCGTTCGGATTACGAAATTTCTGCGCGAAAATGTAGATGGAAAGATTCAAAACGATGTCCTTGAAGTGGCAGTTTTCACATTTTCTATTCAGCATAGGCATAAACTTATAAGATACCTTGCAGCTAATACGTGCGCCAGAGACTTGAACATTCGTGGCTAGGCTAAAGCCCAAAAGGAAATTTGTCATTGTGTTAGAGTTCTTCGTGCAATTTTTCATCGTCATTTATGATAAAGTACCGAATAAATTCTGCCTTCGTGAGGTAAACGTTTGTGTCTTGTGCAGATTTCACAGTGTAACGATAAGATCCAGTCCGCCAAGGTATACTATGTGTCGCTCAACGTCTTGAATACATCAAGACGTTGGTGTTCATTTATCGTGTACGTAGGTGAGATGATGGTCTTGTGTGAAATGCGCTTAAGGATATTAATTGAAGGTTGGTTGAACTCACTCGGCTGCCTTTATTGCCTAGGATGCCTGCTTTCCAGCCCAGACAGCCAACCTCGGTCTGGCCTTACTTGATTTATGCACTTTGGATCGGTATTGTTGGCATATTGCTCGTTTCCTTAATTGACTTTTGAAGTATGACCCGATGTAATGGCATCATTGGAAGAATCGGATAGTGCGAGAGGGAGGTGTGTATGGGCAACCATGGGATGCACATTCAATGGGAGAGCTTCCTTTCGAAATGTCCGATATGGGTGATATGCCATTACGTTGAATAGGATTGATGGATATTAGTTGAATAGCACACATCGCAAGATTGGATGCATTTATGCAGATATGCGATTCAGGACATTTCCGGGACTGCCCCCAGAGTCTACTTCAGTCAGTGAAAAGGTCAATTCAAATTAATTTCTTATGGTTGTGAATGTGTGGTTTGTTATGTGCATAAACTCATAGATATTGCTAATTTCTGTTTAAAGTCGATAGAATTATATCCGTAATGGAATTTAGTTTAAATTGGTTCAATAATTTGTGATGCTATTGAAATAAATTGAATTACTTGTACATTGAAAATGAAACTGAAATTTTAAATGAATTCTTTGATGAACTAAATTAACTAGTCTTGGGCTTATCCGAATTGGATAGACTAATTTCCAGATGAAACTCAAAGCTTGTCGCAAGAATTCTTCAATCTTAGATAATACAGATCTGCTAGTGCCATCGTTGCTTAAACGGACAATGTTGTCATTACCTTGAAAGTCCTTGAGACAGTTTACGCCAACAAAATGTGGGGAAGGGAAAGTCTCAAATGGTTACAAAGCGAGTTATATAACACCACGAAAATGCTATGGGTTGGGTTTGATAGAGGGAAATCTGTAAAAATATTTCGAATCGACAGAAGCTCCCTGTGGACACTAGTAGGTATAGTATCGGGACACTGTCTCCTTAGAAAACATGCTCGAAGGCTTTCCCTTAAAGCCGATTGGACGGTTTGTTTGGTTTCGGAAGTAGAACCAAAAGTTTGCGGTTCCATATTTTGTGAAAATACTATCATTTCGATATTTCGTGTCCATTTCTGTGTAGGCGTCTGCATTGAACTTTATAGCCTGAGCTTTATACCCTGGTGATTTATTGTTCTCGAGCCGCTTAGCTGCTTGGAGTACTTACTGCACAGTCACCACCGGTGGCTCGTTATTTTCTTCAGGGGGGCTTTCTATTTTTGCCGGAGGATTACTATCGAAGCGTTTCGATCACTTTCTCCAGAAGTATCGGACACGTTGGTGCTTGTCCCCTTGGTCCCTTTAGTTTCGACATCACTACCTTATATGCTCCATCCCATAAGTTACCGTTCATATTGTTACAAAGCTCTCTGAAACATTCTTGTTTACTTTGCCTAATTGCCTTTTTAAGGTCTGACCTGGCTTCTTTGTATATATCGTTTAGAGTGCTACTATTTTCTTTTCCGCTGCAGCCGTCGTCTAGCTTTGTGGCATCTAATGCGTAGCCGAGCAATGTTATCGTTTCACCAGTAGTTTGGTTTCCGTACGTTGTGAGCTTTTCTTCTCACCATTGCTGCGTCACAGGCTTTACTCAGTTCGTTTACTACACTTTGAGATGATTTTCTATATCTTCTTGCAAGCCATGTTCAGCGTTCAGTATTTTAAAGATTTCTTCATCTAGTGTCTTATCTTTCCATCCTTTTGTCTGCGCTTTCGCATGCTGCTTTTGACGATTTCTTCTAGCAGAGTCAATTCTCATTATTATTTCTCTGTTGTCGCTATGCGTGTACGTATCACTTAACCGCCTTTCTGTGTGCTAGATTAATGTTCTGCGTGCAAATGTAATGTCTATTATGAAACCTCTTGCATTTTTTTCGAATCTGTTTTTGCGCCCACTATTTAAAACGATGACGTCAAGCGATGCAAGGGCTTTGGGTAGCATATTTCCTCTTCCATTCGTGCGTTTGCTTTCCCATTCAGTGGCCCATGCGTTGAAGTCGCCAGCAATGATATTTGGGCTTGTTGAGTTATCGTCGATCGTGAGTCTATCTAGGACCTCTCATATTCATCGTTGCCAAGAGTCGATGATTTGTAGCAGTTATTTATATTTATTGCGCCAATCTTTGCTTTTACGTAGTACTGGTTATCAGTGTGTGGATTATCTTGGAAAGTCTTGTCCCCAGAGGTCCACATTGCTGCATTTTGTGTCGGCACTTTCGTTGCTCTTACTAAGCATGCAGCATGGCGGGCTATTGTAATCTCTTGCAAAATGGCCTGCTTCACCGCATTTCATACAACTTGCACTGCGATCTTCGGTGCTCTTGCATACTTCTTCTAAATGGCCGAGGGAAAGGCACCTGTAACACCTCACTACATTCTCTAAGTCGGCAGACGACGCATCCTACTTTAGTTTTCCCTTTCTTGATAAGATTGTTTGCAGTTTCTGTCGGCACCCTAATCACAGCTGTCTGTGTTCCAGCATAAGCCTTCCTAACTACCTTAATCCAAGAACATTTGAAGGAACTTAGCCCCTCTATTCGCATGCGAATAGCATCTACGATATCTTCCTTCGTCATAATTTCATCTAAGCCTTTCAGTTCTAGTTAAGTTTCTTGAGTAGGAACTTTAATTTCAGTTTTAGTCGTCAGGACGGCTGCATGTGTGGCTGTACATCTGGATGTCTCAACGCTAGTTCGAGTAAACCTCAACAGCAAGAGGTATAAATGATGACCAAAAATCGGGTAAATCGCTGCATAGACCAATATTGATTTTGAGTATAGTCGTCAACCGCAAGAAGAAAACATAAAAGAATTATGATACGATCCTCTAGATGAAATGGAAATGACTTTAATATACTGGAAAATATGTCATCTCAAACTCTATCGAATGGTGAATAGAGACTTTTGCATGGGAGGTGGTAGAAGTAGAGGGGGAGGTTTGTATTTTTCGTATATGACACCGAACATGGCATGCAAAATGTTTTTTGCTGAATTTAAAGTTTTTATTTTCATTATTTTTAAAGAAATTGGACATAGTTTTCCTGAAATTGGGGTATGGGAGGTGGTAGAGGAAGTGGAGCGTTTCAGATGATTTTGAAATGGTTTATCATGATCCTTATCGCCATTCTTTGATTCAATTTCAAAGTCGATCAAACAATCAAATTCCTGTTAAGACCCTCTATAGGGGCATAGGACAGAAACAACTCTCTTCCACAAGGCGCGATCCTGAGCATCGGACTTAAGCTGTTGCCAGGACTTGTTTATTCCTCTGGCCTCCTGCTAAGCTGCTCGCTTCCATGTGTTACATGGTCCACCAACCCGACGTCTTCCTTGAGGGTTATAATCCAGAGCCTGTTTTGCGATGTTTCGCTCTGGTTTCCTCAAAGTATGACCGATCCACTGCCACTTTCGCCGTTGAATCTCAATACCTATTTTAGTCTGGCGAGTTCTACTCCAAAGTTCGTCGTTGGAGATTACTTCTGGCCAGAATGTTCCTAAAATGCGCCGGAGGCATTGGTTTACGAAAGTCTGTAGTTTCTTGGTAAGTCGAACGGTCACTTTCCACGTAGTACAACCATGTAACAACACGGATTTGACGCATGCGTCAAAAACTCGCAGCTTCGTGCGAAGGGAGATCTCTCTTAACCTCCAGAAAGGGGAAAGGATACCGAAGGCCTGACGAGCTTTATTTAGCCGAGCCTCAACATCCTTTTCGGCTCCGCCGTCCATGCTGACAATGCTTCCGAGATAGCAAAAATCTTGCATCTCTTCCACATCCTGTCCATTAAGAACAATCGGTGTGCTTGCGTTCGAACACATGTGCATGTACTTGGTTTTACGCACATTTATTTTCAGTCCCGCCTCTTTGCATTTAGAATGCAACGAGCGAACATTTAACTCTAATTCCGAACGGGTATGTGCAAGCAAACACACGTCATCAGCATAATCAAGGTGACTTCAGATGTTAAATAGTCTCCATTGAAGACCCTTACCATCCCCACCTTCCAGTGCAGCTTTCAAGATGTCATTTATTACCACCAGAAACAGGGCTGGTGATAATATGCAGCCTTATCTGACACCCGTTCGCACAGGAAAGCTCTCGGACAGCTCTCCTCTATGCAAGACGCGACACCTTGCATCTTCGTAGGATTCTTTAATCATAGCTATGACCTTATCTGGAATACCTCTCCTACTCAAAGCATTCCATATGTAATCTCGCTTAACGCTGTCGAAAGCCTTCTCGAAGTCCACAAACATGAGATGTAGTGGCGAACCCATTTCGGCTTACTGCTCTAATATTATCCGTAGGGTATTTGTGTGGTCGGTACAAGACGACCCTTTACGGAATCCAGCCTGATAAACTTCGAAAGTGCTCTCGACGACATCACTAATCCTATTGAGAATTACCTTAGCCATAATTTTTGATACGGCGGTAAGTAGACATATACCACGCCAATTGCCACAATCCCGAAGGTCGCCCTTCTTCGGAATTTTTACAATGACGCACTCCTTCCATTCAGTCGGATATCTTCCATCATTCCACACCTTAGTGAAGAGTGGGAGGAGTATATCGGCTGTTATTTCCGGGTCCGCTTTGAGGAGTTCGGTTGGTAGTCCGTCTATACCTGGAGTTTTCCTTCCCGCCATTGACCGAATGGCGGAAACTATCTCTTCCTTATCTGGGGGATCGTCCCTAATAGAGGATTGTTGCGGTTGGATGTTTGGAAGTTGTTCTGTTTCCGGAATATCTTCATCTGACAAGATGTTTAAAATATCATAGAAGTATTCCTTCCATCGTCGCAACTGGTGTTCACTCATATTAAGGAGAGTTCCGTTGACATCTCTCACCAGGTGGTTGGCGGTGAAATTCCTGTTCGTCAACTGTTTCATGATTTTAAATAGTGAACCCATATCCCCAAGGTAAGCCGCAGATTCTGCCTTGTTTGCCAGATCTTCAATGGCCTTTCTCTTGTCGCGTCTAACAGCCTTTTTAAGCTGTATATGAGCATCGCGGTAGTTGTGCCTCAAGTCGGGCGTTCGTTGGTTGACATCGGGTTGAGAGATGATTGCCAATTTGGCTTTTTTCCGATTGCCAACCTTGTCCCATGTGTCTTGCGACATTCAGGGTTTCTCACCGCTTTCCGCATATCCCACAGATTCTTCAGCACTAGTTAGAAAAGTGTTTCTGGTTGCCTCCCAATTGGCGTCCAGTGTGCGCATTTCATGTTCACCCAATGTGGATGACTTTTCGCGTAGAATGGTGGTGTATTCGAGTTTTTTGTTGGGATCTCTGAGTTTATCCACATTAAGCTTGCGCTTCATTTGAAGAATTTGTGGTCGTCGGATAGCTGCTGTACACAATCTTAAGCAGGCAACCATCAAGTGGTGATCGCTCCCCACGTCAGCTCCACGTTTCGCTCGCACATCGAGGAGACATCTTCTCCATCGCCGACTTATAGCCAAATGGTCGATCTGGTTCTGAGTAACACCATCAGGGGAAACCCAAGATGTTTTATGATGACTCTTGTGTGGAAAAAAGGGTCCCTCCGATGACCATTTGCCGAGTACAACAAAACTCCACAAATAATTCAGGTCTCTTAATCCAAGGTCGTGACGCGTCGACCCAAGGGTCACCATGCCTCCCCATGACGTGTTCTAGTCCAGTGTTGTCTGATCCAACCTGGGCGTTCATATCTCCCGAGATGATAATAGCATCACCTCTTGGAACACGTTCGAAGGTGGCACTCAGTTGGCTATAAAACTCCTCTTTGTCACCAGATGTTGCGGTATTAGTTGGTGCGTAGCACTGCAGAATTGTGACGTTTCTGACACTGGTCCTGAGCCTGACGACGATAATCCTATCCGAGATTGGTTCCCAGCTAATGAGACTGTTTCTCGCTCTCGGCGTAAGGACGAACGCCACGCCATTTCTGGCTTCACTTTCAGGGCCAATGTACAGAATAGTGTTTCCGCTAGGGGTTCGTTTTTCTCCTGATCCTGTCCACCTGACCTCGCTCAAGCCCAAGATTTGGATGTTATAGTGCTTCATTTCACGGTCGATCACTGATTGGCGGTGCAAGGACCGAGTAACCCCAGCTCTTCCCCCGTCATTCAATGTTCGAACGTTCCAGAAGCCAATCATAGTCCGTTTTCGAATGCCAAAAGTCGTTACCGTAGAATCAGTCCGTATCCGAGGCGATGTATCCGTTTCTCGTATCATTAAGGTCTTAAGATCACGGGTGATAAGCCCATGATCCATGATAAGCCCATGATCCAAAGTCGATAGCTCTCATATATTCGAAGGAGGAATGCTTTTCTTGAATTTATAATACATTATATGGAAGGAGGTAGAAGGAGTGAGGCGGAGCTGAAAATTTTTTCTAACATTTATTGAAATTATTAAAAAAACACAAATCCTGAAAAAATTTGAAGTTTGTACTTTTTCTAGTTTTAATGGAAATTGATATAATGCATTTAACAAAAATTATACATTTGAAGGGAGGGGGTAGAAGGAGTGTACGAACCAAAACAATTTTTCTCGCGTTATTGATATTTCTATTTGTATACTTTATACAAAATATCAAGTTTATAACTTTAACAGTTTCGAAGAAAAATAATTTAATTTAAATCTCAAAATTTCGTGAAATTTGTATGGGAGGGGGTAGAAGGAGTGAGGTGAAGTTAATATTTCTTTTTAAAACTAATTGCAATTTTAATAGAATGAATTCTGGTAAAATTTCGTCTTTTCAGCTTTACTAATTTCAATGCAAATCGAAAATATGTATTTATCCAATTTTCCATTTGTATGGGAGGGGATCAGATCAATATTCCGTCCTATTACATCTATATCATAATACTTTGACCCAAATTTCAACTCGATAGCTTAAACAGTTTCAAAGAAAAATCAATTTCTTAATATTTCGAAATTTCATGAAATTTGTATGGGAGGGGGCAGAAGGAGTGGGGGATGTAGCTCATTCACGAACTTAAAGTTACTTTTTTGCTAAAAATGACACACAAAAAGTTTTAGCACTATAGCTCAAAGCTTTCTAAAGTTATGCTGTAAACAGACGCACAGACGGACAGACGGTCATTCGGAATCGAGGTTTTCGAGCGACAACAAATATTTCTGTACCCTTAGCGGCTCTGTGAGAGAATTATTTCTTAGCGTTAAAAACGGTAAGGCAAACACAATATACTCTCAGATTTCATCTAGAGTATAATTAGAAGCGTGTAACTAAAGAAAATTTTTAGATTTTTTTACCATATTAAAACAAGGAATCATTGCAGGTTTTTTATTTTGGTGTATAGTTGTCGAGATAAATGACGTCTATGTTGAACCCGATTCGGCGTATTTTTACTCGGAATTCCTGAAGAGTTTCCAAAAATAATGGCCTTTTCCTTCCAATTTTTACAACTGGAGGGATTTACCTAAAAAAGTAAGGTATGAGTAGTACTTTGTTTGGGCGAACTTCCGCCGTCTAAGATCCTTGATACTATATATTATATAAATGGAACTGCGCATATGGAAAACTGATTCCGGCATAAGCATTCCTTTTTCTATTTGGCTATCATCTCTTAGCATAACATTTTGATTTATAACATCATTGCATCGACTTTAGCCCACTTTTCAAACTTTCAATGTTGGAATAACTTCTGAAACCGTGTTAACTTTCAACGTTTCCTTTCAAAACGATATGCGAAGAAAAAAATTTATGGTATTTATTATTTGGTAGATCGAGTTATTCTTCATATTTCCATTTGAATGGCGGAAATAAAAAAAATTCTTTCTCAAGATCTCGCGCTAGCTCAAAGCTATGATATGTACGAATGAAATTCTTGATACGACAGAACAACCACCAATGCATTCACATATGTATGTAAGCGAACCATACGTTTTACTCATTCGTCCCGAATCAAATTCATCCCTTACATATAAATCAACCCAATTGCTACATGTGAACTACTCCCGACAGTCTGAAGACATCCTTGGCTGATTTACGGATATCGAATTTCGTGTTTACCACTCTCTATCCGGGACTTATCAATTTTTTATATGCGAAGCGGGCATTTTATGTCGAAACGATATCGCTAGAACCAGTTTACATCTAGATATATGTAGAGGACAAGGAAGGTCCTGACAGATAGTGAGTTTAAGTACCTTGAATGTTATTCTCCTTTTTTGATTCCTCGCCTGGCAAAAGTTCATCACGTTCCAGCGAAATATATACGTGACTTGTGCTCCTAAATTTCTAAAACAATCGAAATACTTTTCTGTAAATTAGACGACAAAGATTTTTTTTTTTCACGGTGGGGATTGAAATGGCATAGAACATTTCTATCATTGTCACAAAATATTTAAGCATTTATCGATTTGTTTTGTCAGTGAAAAGAGACTAAGTGCTCTTGTCGTTAGGTTTATCCTTTTTCAAACAGTAATAGTGTAAGTATCGACTGTAATTGTTCCCAACTGGAAGTTTTATAGAAGCAGTTTTGAATAAATAAATTATTGGTAGAGGGTTGAAGAGTGACTGGTTTATTGTAGAAGTTGTTTAAGCATATGGTGTCATCGAAAAACAGACAGAATTCTTAGTTTAATGGTAGCCATTAGTTAGGAATGAAATTACGGGTTGTATTGTCAGCCGCGATGTAGATAACAACTAGGTGCAGCTTAGTGGATAGCGTTTTGGCATACAATTCGAAGATCGTGAGTTCAAATCCCGCACGCTCCCTGCTTGGGAATTACTGTAGCCAACACAATTTTCGAAAATGAAAAATTCGTAGATAGCCGGTTGCCGGTCGAAGTGCTAAAAACCCTTCCACTATAAATAATGAAAAATGTTAAGAAACCTGAAGGTCACGGGCTAAGGTCCGAGGCTGGAAAATTCCTGTCGACGCATATTCAAGTTCACTGCTTTCGTGGTACTTATCTGATAGACCACAATCTGCAAAAATAAAAATTCGTACAAGGAAGGTAATATCAAAAGTCTTGAAAACAAATAAATCTCAAGGAACTTGCAGGTCTGAAAGCCAAGACCCTATTTGGCTATAGTGCCATGGAAGATGATCAGAGCATAAATTAACTGCCAAGTCGGGCGAAACTTTATTATTCTTGGGACAAGTTGCGGATGAGTGGAAAGTCAATATGCAGGTTAGAGTGGTTTGGGTCTTGGGCAGGGCTGTGTCAATTTAACAATATTTCATTCGTTTGTGCAAGTTTGGGTTCTTATGGGGAGAGAAGAAGGGGTAATAGTAAGGGTGGGTAGATGTTAATAGCTTTTTAATTAATTGCTTGAATCCCGTCCAATATTCTCTGTATAGAATGTGTTTCATAGACGAAGTTGCATAGAATTTTCATAAAATTCGGTGTATTTTACATTTACGAAACGAAGCATTTGTATGGGAGGAGGTAGAGATGGTAGGGGAATCATAAAATTTGATATGCAGTTTTATTTCGCTTCTCTTGTAAGGTGCTTGTATAAAATTTCACGTTCATAGCTTTTAGTTTGTTTTAATGAAATAAGTCGAAATCATAGTTTTGTATGGGACGGGGTAGAAGAGCAAGCGGGATTTCAATACTTCTAAACTAACTTCATTTGAATTATTTTAATAAGTTTTTGTGCAAAATTTCAAATTTATAGCTTGTAATAGTTAGGCGATAATTGATTTCTTAAAAATGGTCGAAAAAATAATTTTGTATGGGAGGGGCTAGAAGTTTTTAAGGTTTTCAACCAGTTAATATTTTCTATATTTAGAGATTTTTTTTAAATGCATTTCGCAAATTTTCAAGTTTCTACCTTAAAATTTCACTCAAAAATTTTCAGTTTATGTGTTTTTTTCAATACACATTAAACACCTTCTGCACGTTAGACCGGAAGGGTCGGTTTATAACAATTATAGATCAAGTTATTATTATTTTTCTATGTACGTAATTAGACGTATGCAAAATTTAAACTTTGTATCTTTCACCAGAACCCTAAAAAAATTACTCAAAATTTTCAAAATTTTTGCTTATCACCTCCCTCCCCTTACACCTCCCAAACCTAAAATTTTTAGCAAAATTAACAATTATGTAGTTCTACAATCTGATAAATTTTTGATTTGATATCTGTACTCTTTTTTGAGATATAAGGATTTGTAATTTTGAAAAGTGCGCAATTTTGAAATGCTCCCCATTTCCCCACACTACTATTATTTCACCACGTTATATTTTTTTTTGTATTTTTCTAATATAGCTTAATACAAGTTTCAAGTTTCAGTTACATGGCTTAACAGATAGTTGAGATATTCATTTTTAAGTGTTTTTCTTTGTACCCCCCCTGACCCTCCCCCTTACAATAATTAGCCACTTTATATGCTGATTCCGATGGAACTATATGCCACATTGATGGTCTCAAAATATTTTTCACGATAAGTAATTTCGAAGATATAATCATTTGAAAAAACAATTCGGCCGACAATTTGTTTTTAGCCCCCCCTTTTCGGACGCCAATGGATAAAAAAATTAAATTGTTTTTAAAGTTTGTCCTACAAACTTCTCTGTACCTCTACTGATTTTCAACTTTCTGTCTGCATTCGCGGTGGAGATATTAGCAAGTGTAGTTTTCGACTTTTTCCCTCCCCCGCCTCCGCCTTTCACCTAACACCCCCTAAAATTCAAAAAATAGAGCTCACTTACCCAATCGACAATCCACTCAAAAACGAACATTCTACCTTTAAAGGTCCAATCCAATTAACGAACGGATGTGTGCGATCCGCATCAAAGCGAAATTCTTCAAAATATGGCTTATAAATGTACATGCCCCGACGAAAGAAAAAGATGAGGAAACGAAAGATGCCTTTTATACGAGCCTTGAAAGGCTATTCGACTCATTGCCCTCAAATGACGTTAAAATAATACTTGGCGACCTCAACGCTAAGGTCGGGAATGAAGAGACTCATCGTGGAACAACTGGAGGGCATAGCCTCCACGACGAAAGTAACGACAACGGCCAGCGCCTGATAGACTTTGCATGCAGCAGAGACATAGTTATAAGTTCGACATGCTTCCCACATTGACGCATCCATAAAAGAACATGGGCATCACTAGATGGCAATACCTTTAACCAAATAGACCATGTCCTTATCCAGCGGAGATGGGCCTCCAGCATCATTGACGTTCGAACATTCAGAGGAGCAAATTGTGACTCGGACCACTACTTGTTCAAATCCAAATATCGGTGTCGTATGTCAAAGGCGTATCAAACAAAGACCAGCCCTCTTCGTAAGTTCGACATCGAAAAGCTCCAAACGGCGTCAGTTGCGGAAAATTACGCAGCAGCACTTGAAAGAGAGCTCACTCCGATTCTGCAGGATGACACACCGAAGCCTGTGAACCAAGTTTGGATGGATATAAAGGCAACCATAAAGACCGTTGCGGAACAAGTGGTTGGGTATGAAGCTCGGCGCAAAAGAAATGACTGGTTCGACGACGAATGCCAGGATGCGTTAGATAAGAAAAATCAGGCGTACAGACAGTTTCTCGAAAGGAATACCAGAACGAAGAGAGAAAAATACGAAAATCTTCGACGAGTAGAAATAAGGTCATTAGATGTAAGAAAAGAAAATATTATGTCGACCAATTGAGAAATATCGATGACAATCTTGCGAGCAATAAAACAAGACAAGCCTACAAAGTAGTGAAAAGCCTAAGACGTGGATATCAGCCTAAGACAACCCTCTGTAAAGACAGAAATGGCACTATCGTCGCCGAGGATAATCAGATTAAGGAAAGGTGGGCGTCATACTTTAAAGAACTCCTTAATCCCGCACACTGCTCCCGAACATCGGAGCTGATAGGTCTCCAAACCTCCGACGAATGCCCACTGGATCCTCCAACGTTGGAAGAAGTCGAATTCGCCATCAGAAGCCAGAAAAGCAATAAAGCGCCGGGCATCGACGAAATTCCAGCGGAAATTATTAAATATGGCGGAAGCTGCACCCGAAATGCCATCCATAAAGTGATTCAGTACATCTGGAATCAGGAGCAAATACCGGAGGAGTGGTGCCAATGCATTATTTGCCCTATCCATAAAAAGGGAGACAAACTGCAGTGCGAAAACTACAGAGGTATCTCACTACTTTGCACGTCATATAAGATACTGACAAAAATATTGGAAAATAAGATTAAAAAAATGTGATTGGGGAGTACCAAGGCGGTTTTAGAGCTGGTCGATCAACGACTGATCAACTTTTTACGGTCAAGTGCTTGAAAAATGCTGGGAATTCAACATCGACGCTCACCAGGTTTTTGTGGACTTTAAACAAGCATACGATAGTATTGATCGAAACGTACTGTACAAAATAATGCTGCATTTTGGCACCCCAGCAAAACTATTCCGACTGACCAAAATGATGATGACATCAACAACATCACAAGTCAGAGTCAACAACCAAATAACTGATGCCTTTGACACAAATGTCGGACTAAAACAGGGTGATGGGCTGGCCCCTCTGCTTTTTAACCTAGCTTTAGAATACGTCATCAGAAAGTTACCCGTTGACACAAGAGGTACGCTGCTTTATAAATCCAGCCAGATAGTAGGTTATGCGGACGATATCAACATACTATCACGCTCTTTCACATCCGCAAAAGAAATTCTACTAAGCCTCGATCAAGCAGCAAAAGAAGTAGGCTTGAAAACCAATGAAACAAAAACGAAAATAATGACACAAACAAGGAAAAGGACCCCCAATAGACAAAACATTACAATTGACGAATATAATTTGGAAAATGTGGACGAATTCATATACTTAGGCACAAAATTGACAAAGAGTGGAAATGAAACGAACGAAATAAAAAGACGAATCCAGCTCGCAAATAAAACGTATTATTCAGTCTTAGCTATTCTTAAGGCCAGCTGCGTATACAGGAAGACCAAACTCCAAGTCTACAAATCAATAGTAAAACCTGTGCTTTGCTACGGATGCGAAACATGGACCCTTACACAAGCATCCGCAAATATGTTGAACGCTTTCGAAAGACGGGTCCTGAGACGAATAATTGGAGCGAAACGTGATGGTGACCGATGGCGAATTAGATACAACAGTGAGCTGTATGATATATTCGACGAACCGGAGGTTTCCACTATCATCAGATTGCGGAAGCTGCAATGGGCTGGCCATGTACAAAGGATGGACGAAACTCGAATACCTAAAAAGGTATTCGAGGGAAAAACGGAGGGCCGGAGGCCAGTGGGAAAACCCAGGAAACGCTGGTCCGACTCTGTTGACGAAGACTGTTCATCGCTGCTCGGATTTAAAAATTGGAGGACGCGGTCACTGGACCGAGATCACTGGAGACTTCGGCTACGGGAAGCCAAGGCCCGAAAGGGGCTGTGGCGCTGCGACGAGACGAGACCATTAAAGGTCTCGGAGATATGAGTCCATATGTATGGCGTACGGCGGGACGAATTTTTTTTTTTGCATTTTTAGGCTAATTTAGTCATGAAACGCGAAAAAAAAAATTTCAGGGTAGCAAATTTTTTTTTTTTTTGTGTCGATCACAATACTTTATTATTAGAATAATAAAGTAAATAAACAGCCAACAAGTCGGGCGAAACTTTATTATTCTTGGGACATGTTGTGGATGAGTGGAAAGTCAATATGCAGGTTAGGGAAGACTAAGTGAAAGGGAGTTCTTGGGCAGGGCTGTTGTCTATTTAACGATATTTCATTCGTTTTTGCAAGTTTGGGTTTCTATGAGGGGAGGAGGAGGGGTAATAGTAAGGTTGGGTGGATGTTAATAGCTTTTCAGTTAATTGCTTGAATCACGTCCAATACTCTCTGTATAGAATGTGTTTCATAGACGAAGTTGCATAGAATTTTCATAAAATGCGGTGTATTTTACATTCACGAAACCGAACATTTGTATGGCATGTGGTAGAGAAGGTAGGGGAATCGTAAATTTTGATATGTAGTTTTATTTCGCTTGTCTTTTAAAGTACTTGTATAAAATTTCAAGTTCATAGCTTTTAGTTTGTTGGTTATTAGTTGATTTAATGAAATTGGTCGAAATCATAGTTTTGTATCGGAGGGGTAGAAGGGCAAGCGCGATTTCAAAACTTTTAAAGCAACTTTATTTGAATTATTTTGATAAGTTTCTGTGCAAAATTCGAAATTGATAGCTTTTAAGAGTTAGCTGATAACTTATTTCATAAAAATGCTCGAAAAAATAATTTTGTATTAGGGGGGGTAGAGGAGGTAGGGGAATCGTAAGACTTGTGATGCAATTTTCTTTCTTTTCAGTTGTAAGGTGCTCGTACAAAATTTCAAGTTCGTAGCTTTCAATTTGTTTGTTATTAGTTGATTTAATGAAATTGGGCGAAATCATACTTTTTTATGGGAGGGGGTAGAAGGGCTAGCGCGATTTCAAAACTTTTAACGTAATTTCATTTCAATTATTTTTGTAAGTTTTTTTGCAAAATTTCAAATTGATAGCTTTTAATAGTTAGGTGATAATTGATTTCTTGAAAATGGTCGAAAAAATAATTTTGTACGGGAGGGGGTAGAAGTTTTAAAGATTTTGGACCAGTTAATAATTCATTCTTTTAGGGATTTTTTTCATGCATTTTGCAAATTTTCAAGTTTCTACCTTAAAATTTCATTCAAAAATTTTCAGCTTATGTGTTTTTTCATTTCACATGAAACATCTTGTGCACCAGGGGGGTCGTGACATAACAATTGCAGAATTTTTATTATTTTTTGTGTATGCACAATAAATAGATATATTGTCCTGCAAAATTTAAACTTTGTATCTTTTACCAGAGCCCTAAAAAAATTACTCAAAATTTTTAACATTTTTGCTTTCCACCTTCCTCCTCTTACACCCCCCACTTAATTTTTTTACCAAAATTATATAGCTCTACGAACTGAGAAATTTTTGATTGGAAATCTGCCCTCAATTTTGAGATATAATGGTTTGAAATTTTGGAAAGTTCAATGCTCCCCATTTTCCTCCACTACTAATTTGTGCAAATTTTTCGTATTTCTCTAGTATAGCTTAATATAAGTACCAAGTTTCAATTGCATACCACAACAAATAGCCGAGATATTGATTTTTAAGTGTTTTCCTTTGCACCCCCCTGACCCTCCCTCTTAAAATAATTAGCCTCTATGTAAGCTTATCCCAGTGAATCTGTATGCCACCTTGATGGTCTAAGAATATAAATTTTTTATGCTAAGTAATTTCTAAGATATAATCATTTGAAAAAAAATTCGGCCGACAATTGGTTTTTAGCCCCAATGCACCCCAATGGATAAAAAAATTAAATTAATTTTAAAGGTTGTCTTACAAACCCTTTTATATGTATATAGATTTCTAACTTCCTAGCTTTAACCATGTTTGAGATATTTGAATTCTTAGTTTTCGGTTTAAGTGCTCCCCCGCCTCTCCCTGAACCCTTACACCCCCCAAAATTAATGTCCTCCTGAGATCCGCAACTATCTACAATCCCTCCAAAAATGAATTTTCTATCTTGAATGGTTTGGGAGTTAATGTGCTCTGAGCGTACACACCGGCGTACGGCGGACGGCGTACGGCGAACGGCGTACAGACAGACGGAATTTTTTTTTTGCATTTTTAGGCTAATTTAGTCATGAAACGCGAAAAAACAAAATTTCAGGGTTGCAAATTTTTTTTTCCCAAGTCTATCACAATACTTTATTATTAAAATAATAAAGTAAAATTAGTTAGATAGAAGAATACCTTACGCAACTATTATTAAATTGCAATTTTCTCAAGACACGAAATTTTTTTTTAATATTTCGTAACGTATTGTCGAACTAACTGAGGATCACTTTAATTTGGAGCAATTTTGATGAAAAAACCATCAATAAAAAAAAATCTAATGTTGCAACCGTCTACGAAAAAAAAAACACTGAATAAAATCCAACCTTTCATTGTTAATTTTCTCCGAATAAAATACAACTCGGATAGGTCACAAATTTCATCGAAGGGTCAAAATAATAAATAACCGAAATCACAAACCACCACGACCACCTATGTGATACACAACACATCGTAGATTCTATCGGACAACCTCCAAAAGTGCTAATGGCCCATTGAAACAAGAAACCGATTTAATTAACGATGAGCCTCCATTTTTCTATCCTACATTCACATCATCATTTACACCGAGTGTTCGGGTGTCATGAACGAAAAAAAAATGGAACAAGGTCATTAAATAGGTGTGAGAAGAATCTGCTCAAAGTCTCACGAAGAGGTTATTTGCAGGACAGCTAGCTAGCCTCGGTCCAGATTAGAAAATAAATGGATAAAATTGGGGACTAGCTAATAAAAAAGAGTGTTTCCTTACTTACTTTTCAACTTAATAAAATTTATCTTTCCGAATGTCCTTTTTCGGTAGTGGCTACTTACTCTTTTTTTTTCTTTTTTGCTTTTAGAAAGGCAGCTTTGCCAAAACAAAAACTTTTTTTTTATCGAAAAACACAGGATTGTATCTGTTTCACTAAAAGGGAACTACATATGTCTGAGTGAATTTAATAATGTCTTTAACATTTTGTAAGATCTGATCGTATATGGTATTTATTTCATTTATTCCATTAATAGATATTGCACGTAGAAACGTATAATGTTACGGATGGGGTTTGATATTTAGAAAAAAGCACATAAATAATTCGCAAAAAGTTCAGTACATTGGACCGGATAAAATCTAAATATACTTAAAAAAATCGATCGGCTTTTAAGATTTTTAAAAATTTATTTAATTATATAAATCTACTAGCAAAACTAAGTTTTACTTGTAAATACTTTCTTTATTTCTAACGAAAAATTAACTTGTTTATACCTAAGCAATAAATAAAACTATTTGCTTAGAATAGAATAGAGTGAGCTAGTCAGGCTATCTCCCTTCATCGGTGGGCTGTATTCTACATTGCGCGTCCATGGGATGCGGAAAAAGAAACAAATCTAGGTAGTTAACCTAACTTCCTTCAATCAGATTTTATATTTTCACAAACCATGCAGTGTCATGCGATCCGTTCTTGGATGTAGAAACATATTAAAATCGAACGTACCGAAGAGAAGGCATCCAACGAAGAATGCACACCGCCTGGAGGATTCTGAAAGGTCCACTGCGGTGACCACTTTGCGCCGCAGAAATCATTCATCAACTCTGGTTTCTCAAGCAAGGACATCAGCGCCCAAAAGTGCAAAAACTACTTCAGCGTTAAACGCCAAGATTCAGAGAGGTCAACGAGAACGAACCTCTGAAGAGGCAGCTGACTGGCACTCGATCTCCCGCAAGAAAGAAGAGACAAGGTACTGCATACTAACGCTCCTAAACAACGTAGCGGTTATCAATCCAGCTGCACAGTCGATAACTAATTCCCAAGCATTTGAAGGAGAATATGGGACCAGCTGCTATTTTTGCAGCTATCTTCAGTGAAAATAGCGAAGGTATTCGCTTCAAGCCTAGTTATATTCTAATCTTCTCTGAAGATAGCTAAGAAGCGTTGTCCCAATGAAATAACTTTCAAACAAAGCAACTTTCTGTGGTGACAGGCAAGGACATTCCCCGTCCACATATCGTCGAAGCCTATTTCCTCTAAGGAAGGTAAAAAAAAATTGATTCTGATTTTGTTTTGGTTGAGTCGACTTCCGATCAAAAGGCTGGATCGTCCACAAAATTACATTCACCAGAGTTTGAAGGCTCCAAGCAGAGCGGCAGTGAAAACAATCTTTTCGGCATCCATCCCGAAAGAGATTGACCTGGACATAGGGACTATACGTTTAGGGTCAAGCTCCTATCCACCGAACCAGAAAACCACATAAGCCCAGCTATCTCCAGAGTAATTAACGTGGATCCCCACCAACCCTTCCATATTTTGTTTAAGAGATTCACTGCAGAAGAACTGGGCTAAGCAATGCTGTAAGAACAGTGGACTTGCAGGGACGTAATCAAAAAATTTACGGCAAGAACAGAAACTATAACAAATGTAACCCAAAATCCAAAAGCATGTTTAGTAAGGCAAGACATTAGACTCTTTCTCTCTCTTACAGAATTGCACAAATCCTAACAGATAGAAGTCATCAGGAGGGAGTGATCGATCGTCTCTGCTTAATTGTAAGCGCTCTACTATAAAGAATTGGGCAAAAAGCTCCTGTTGACCTGCAATAATCGACGAAGATAATCATTTCCTTTATGAAAAAAGTTGTCCTTCCAAAATCAGAAACAACTACAGAATCGTACTGTTTTCGAAAGAGCGAGAGTCAGAAAGTCCGTTTACAAGGTAAAACCCGATGGTGACTGGAACTCATGTAGCTACGCCCTCACAGTTCTGTCCAGTAGTCCAAGAAAAATCGAAGGCAGCAAGATTGTATGAAGTTCTTTCAAGGACCAAATGTAATAAGCTGCGCACATTTGATCGGATCCAAAATCTTATATAACCCTTTTCCCCTCAAAAAAATGGAGAGTATATTCGATCAAACCCTGGGATAAGCAGCACCTAGCTATTTGCCTCTACTAATGAATCAATAAGTCTAATAGGGCGGAAGAGGAACGGAACTTCGAACGTCGAAAAAAGTAATCGATAAAGTTTCAGGAGGATGGATTAATACACAATTATGTGTCCAAGAGGAAGACCTGAGCCTTAATCTGAGGAAAATCGTTATTGTTTCGCTTACCAGAAAAAGATTCTTAAAAAGGATGACTCAGGATGAATAGGAATACAACTGAATTCTTGAAAGAGATAAAATACCTAGGAGTGATAGTAGACCAAATATTTCTATGAAACAAACACTTTGAGAAAGTTTCAAGGAGTGCAAGCACAGCTGCCAAATCAAACTGCACAAGTTTCAACAGTTAGCATGTGTTATCTTTGCAAGTGCTAGATTATGTCTAGTAGGTTCTCCTAGATCTTACATCACCGCTCATCTTTATTAAATCAGAGGTAAAATTACCAATGATGAGAGAAGTACTAATAGTGGGCATGGTGATAGTATGAAATGGACAAAACAAAATATTCAGGCTAAAAAATATAACTCAAATAAATTGTCTGAACATATCCTCGGTTTCAATAACAGACTTTCTCTATATTGAGTGCCGGGTCATCAAGAAAAATAATGAAAGAAAATAGCAGACAGCAAAGGAAGGATCTCAACCTACTGTATAGGTTCAGAATCCTTCCGAGGGACTCCAACTTGCTCCATCAAAAAGAGTATTAGGCAATGGACAGGTCAACATAATTGTTCTTTCGAAATTTAGAAAGGCTTAACATTCCTTTCCATCAAACAATCCCAACAGTTCATCGCCTTGGACAGAAATTAGGGGGCGAATCATAAGAGAACGACTGACAGGTTAATCTTGACTGAAAAGGTCATATTCATGCAGATTTTACTAAATTTCGCTTGAGACCACACAAAAACAGCCTAATAACGTCGTAATTATTTAAAATTAAAATTTTTTTTATTGGAACTTGGAAGGAAAAAAACAACTTTGAATTGTGTCCCCCTTAAATCTGAATCGCTCCACCTTATCTGGTCCATCCAAAGAGGAACGGAACTTCGACACAAAAAATTAATTTTCTTAAAACGTATGAATTATACTTGCCTCAAATTTAAGAGATGTTAGTTTTATAATATTCGTAGTTATTTTTGAAAAAATCAATAAAAACATCCCACTCCTTGCACCACCTCCCATACAAACTGTACAATTGCAATAAAACTAATACACTGAATTTCTCAGTGTCCATTGAATTTTTGAAGCTTGGATTTTGTATAAAATATTTTTAGAGCTCCTCTAGCATGATAAGGAAAAAATAAGTCTAATGCTGTCAACCCTTCTACTACTCCCCATACAATATTTCGTGGAATCACAAAACTTTATATTTCATCTATCGTATTATTGGGCTTTACGCACAATCGTAGTCCTGTTATGTTTATACTCTAGATGAAATCTGAGAGTATTATAAGTTTGCCACAAAGTTTGTAGCGCTAAGAAATAAGGCTCGGAGAAAAAAATGAATGATACAGACGTTCATATAACCACTCAAAAATCTTAAAACCGGATGTCCGTCCGTCCGTCGGTGTTCTCTCTAGCTTGAGAACGTGTTGATCTAGAAAGTTAAAATTTTATACACGTCGTTTTTGACAAGAAAGTAAGGATAAATTCGTGAATGGGCCAAATCGCTCCACCCCTTCTACCCCTCCCATACAAAATGACACAATTACGCAATTTGTCAATAAGCGGATTTTCTCGAAAAGTTGTTCTGATATTCGGAGCATAATACTTCTATGATGATTCCATTCTACTGTATAAAAATTATTTGTGTCCTCCCCCTCCTTCAAGCACCTCCCATACAAAATGTGCACTTTCATGAAATGCTCTATGCCAATTTTCTAAGTGCGTATACAATTTATAGATTTGAAATTGTGCACTAACTATTTGTTTAGAAAATTAGACGATTAATTTTACTTCTTCTACCACCTCCCATACAAAATTACACAATTTCGCAATTCGATAATAAACAGATTTTTTTAAAAACCATGAAAGCTATTGATCTAAAATTTGGAATATATTACTTTCATAATCATTTCAATCCACTGTATAAAAATTATTTGAGTCCTCCCCTTCCTTCCATCATCTCCTATACAAACTGCACGTTTTTATGAAATACTCTAAACCAATTTACTCAGTACGTATAAAATTTATCGAGGTGAAATTATGCAGTAAATATTTATTTAGAATTATTAGCAAGACCACAAAAAATAAAATGCCAACAAGTCGGGGAAACTTTATTATTTTTGGGACAAGTTGCAGATGCATGGAAAGTCAATATGCAGGTTAGAGTGATTTGGGAGAATAAGTGAAAGAGAATTCTTGGGCTAATTTAACAATATTTCATTCGTTTATGAAAGTTTCGGTTTTTATGAGGGGAGCGGGAGAGATGATATTAAGGGTGGGTGGATGTTAATAGCTTCTTAATTGATTGCTTGAATCATGGCCAATATTCTCTGTATAGAATGTGTTTCATAAACGAAGCTGCACAGAATTTTCATAAAATTCGTTGTATTCTACATTCACGGAACCGAACATTTGAATCGGAGGGGGTAGTATGGGTAAGGGAATCGTAAAATTTGTGATGCAATTTTATTTCATTTCTCTTGTAAGGTGCTCGTACAAAATTTCAATTTCATAGCTTTTAATTTGTTTGTTATTAGTTGATTTAATGAAATTGGTCGAAATCATACTTTTGTATGGGAGGTGGGATTTCAAAACTTTTGAGACAATTCTGTTTCAACTATTTTTAGAAGTTCTTATGCAAAATTTTAAATTGATAGCTTTTAATAGTTTGGTGATAATTTATTTCTTGAAAATGGTTGAAAAAATAATTTTGTATGGGAGGGGGTAGAAGTCTTAAAGTTATTCGACCAGTTAATATTTCATATATTTAAGGATTTTTTTAAATACATTTTGCAAATTTTCAAGTTCCTACCTTAAAATTTCATTCAAAAATTTTCAGTTTATGTGTTTTTTTCAATGCACATGAAACACCTTGTGCACGTTAGACCAGAGGGTCGGTTTATAACAATTGTGGAACAACTTCTAAAAAGAGTCCCGTTCGCCAAATATCTAGGTGTTATATTCGATAAACACCTTAAATGGGAAATCCATATCTAAAATCTTATATCCCGTCTACGAAAACTTTTTCCAATTTGCCTCGAAGTTAGATCTTTTCTACAAATAAAAACTGTCAGGATATTTGACTTCTCCATGATTCAGTCACTGCAACAATATGGAATAATTGCTTGGGGTAGTAGCAACCCTAGTTTTCTTTCACCACTTAATATCGTCCAAAAATTATTAATAAACATAAAAGAATTATGATTGGGCGTAAAGCCCAATCATATGATACTCTAGATGAAATGAGAAAGAGTTCAATGTACCGGAAAATATGTCACCTCCAATTCTTTTAAATAATTAATAGTGACTTTTGTATGGGAGGTGGTAGAAGGAGAGGAGGAAGGTTTGTAATTTTTGGATATGACACCTAATGTGGTATGCAAAATATTTCGTGCTGAATTTAAGATTTGTAGCTTTCATTATTTTCAGTTGAACATAGTTTTCCTGAAATTGAGGCATTTGTATGGGAGGTGACAAAGGAAGTGGAGTGTTTAAGATGATTTTGAAACTGCTTATCATCATCCTTATCACCACGCTTTGATTCAATTTCAAATTCGCTAGTTCTAATATATTCGAAGGAGAAAAGCTTTTCTTGAATTTATAATACAGATATTTGTATGGGAGGGGGTAGAAGGAGTGAAGAGAAGCTGATATTTTTTTTAGCATTTATTGTAATTATTAAAAAACAAATTCTTGCAAAATTTTAAGTTTATACTTTTTCTAGTTTTAATGGAAATCGATATAATGCACTTAACAAAAATTATACATTTGTATGGGAGGGGGTAGAAGGATTGTATGGATCAAAACACATTTTTTTCTCGTTATTGATGTTTCTATTTTTATACTTTGCGCAAAATATTAAGTTGATAGCCTTAACAGTTTCGAAGAAAAATAATTTATGTTAAATTTGAAAATTTCGTGAAATTTGTATGGGAGGGGGTAGAAGGAGTGAGGTGAAATTTATAATTTTTTCAATTCTGATTGGAATTATATTAAAATTAATTCTGGCAAAAATTCGTTTTTATAACTTTGCTAGTTTCAATGAAAATCGAAAAACTGCATTTTTCAAAATTGTCCATTTGTATGGGAGGTGGTAGAAGGAGTGACGCGATCGGATCAATATTCAGTCATATTAATGACGTCTATATCATAATACTTTAACCCAAATTTCAAATCGATAGTTTAAATAGTTTCAAAGAAAAATCAATTTTTGAAAATTTCGGAAATTCGTAAAATTTGTATGGGAGGGGGTAGAAGGAGTGGGGGGATGTGGCCCGTTCACGAACTTAAAGTTTCTTTGTTGCTAAAAATTACACACAACAAATTTCAGCATGATAGCTCAAAGCGGTCGAGAGTTATGCTGTAGACAGACGGACAGACTGACAGACAGCAACTCGGAATCGAAGTTTTTGAGCGACAACAAATATTTCTGTACCCTTGGCGGCTCTGTGCGAGCATTATTTCTTAGCGTTACAAACGGTAAGGCAAACGCAATATACTCTCAGATTTCATCTAGAGTATAAAAATTTTGTTGAGAAAAAGTAGACTTTCTCCTTCTGATAAGTTATATTCGGACTTACAAGTACTTTCAATCGAACAAATATTCAAACTAATATCAAGTATTAAAATACACAAAGAAATTAAAAAATTTATTCATCCGGTTAACTTAAACTTTCCTAGGGCTGGCACTCGTGAATATATATTGCTACCGAAATGGAAAACAAAAGTTGGCCTAAGCCATTATTCATACTCTGGGGTCAAATTTTATAATGCCTTGCCTTCAATAATAAAAAAAACCAGAATTATTGAAACCTTTAAAATTGATATAAAAATGTATTATTATAAAGATATCAGTTAGTCGATATTGTTTCATTTTTCATTTAACAATCAATTTTAAAAATGTTATTACTATAGTCTTGGATTGAAGAATTTGTTTGAATTAGATTTAAATTCCTACTGAATAATTTGTAAAAATAATTGTAATCCGAATAATGTAACTTAAACTTATGTATTAATTCTTAAATTTAAGTACCTTCCTATTTATATGCAACGGCTCGATTAAAATCAAATTTATATTGTTTACTGAAAATTAATTAATATCTATTACTGTATATCATTCTTAAATTTACATATTATACATCACAAATCACAATGTATACTTCTATATTATATTTCAAATGTTGTTAACATTTCATTGTAACTTTCCTAACCAAAAATTGTATTGAATTGAATCCTCACCCCTATCACAAGTTAAAAGGGGGAGTAGTGCATGAATTCATTTAACTTAAAATTATGTTAAAACAATAAATATAATTTAATAAAAAAAAAAAAATATTATTATTATTTTTCTATGTATATCAAATAGATGTATCCAAATGCAAAATATAAACTTTGTATCTTTCACCACAGCCCTAAGAAAATTACTCAAAATTTTGAACATTTCTGCTTGGCACCTCCCTCCCTTTACACCTCCCAACTCAAAATTTTTACCAAAATTAATAATTATTTAGTTCTACAATCTGATTTTCAATTTAATATCTGTACTCAATTTTGGGATATAAAGATTTGTAATTTTGAAAAGTGCGTTTTTTTTAAAATGCTCCCTATTTCCCCCACTACTATTATTTCTACAAGTTATATTTTTTTCGTATTTCGCTAGTATAGATTAATATATGTTTCAAGTTTCAATGACCCTCCCCCTTGCAGTAATTAGCCTCTCTCTAAGCTGATTCTGGTGGAGCTATATGCCGCCTTAATGGAATTTCTTATGATAAGTAATTTCGAAGATTTAATCATTTGAAAAAACAATACGGCCGACAATTTGTTTTTGGCCCCCCTTTTCGGTCGCCAATGGATAAAAAAATTAAATTATTTTCGTAGTTTATCTATATCTCTGCTGATTTTCAGCTTCCTATCTGCATTTCTGGTGGAAATATTAGCAAGTGAAGTTTTTGACTCTTTCCCTCCCCTGCCTCCCCCTTCCAACTAACACTTCCCAAAATTTAGAAATTGGAGTTCACTTACCTAATCAACAATCTGCCCAAAAATGAACATTCTGCCTTTAATGGTCTCGGAGATATTGAGTCCATATGTACGGCGGAAGGCGTACGGCGGGACGGATTTTTTTTTTGCATTGTTAGGCCAATTTAGTCATGAAACGCGAAAAAACAAAATTTCAGGGTAGCAAATTTTTTTTCTGTGTCGATCACAATACTTTATTATTAGAAGAATAAAGTAAAATTAGGCGATAAGCTTCGCTACTTCTACCCCCTGCCGTACAATTTGACACAATTCAACAACTTTACAAAAATTCGATTTTCTAGAAAATTATGAATGCTGCTGATCTGCAATTTAAAAATGTTCATTAAATGATGTTTAAAGTTATTTCTAACTTCATACTCCTTCTGCCACCTCCCATACAAACTGAACAAATTCACTAAATCCAATATACTAATTTTTTCAGTACCCATTAAATTTTTGAAAAATTGCATAAAGCATTTTGTATACTACGTTCGGTGTTATATACAAAAATTACAAACTTTCCTTTCTGCTTTTACCACCTTCCACCCAAAAGTCACTATTCACAAATCGATGGAATTTGAGATGACTTATTGTCCTGTACAATAAACTCTTTCATATTTCATCTAGAGTATCATATGGTTGGGCTTTACACCCAATCATAATTCTGTTATGTTTTTCATTAGCTTATCCCTGTGATGTTAATTTTTCGACTATTCTGATCGCTATTACTTAAAATCGTAAGCTCTCAGAATTTTGAAATAAATCTCGTTTCGAATAATTAAAATAGTCGAAGGAAATTTTCCAAAAGCTCTTCGAAACTTTTGGGCGTAATTTTCATTCGAGAAAGGATCGCCTGTATGCATTTCTATTATCTCCATACACGGTACTGGCAGTCACATCTACCATTCATATCAGGCAGTAACGAGATTAATTACAATCTCCTTGGTAAACAGGATAACAAGCGACCTAACCCCTCATCGTCATCATCCCACTCTAGCCACCCGGCAATAGCGTATTCAGCTCCTGAAATTTTCAAAATAGCTGCGCTAGATACTCCGGTAAATAGAGGGTATCCTTTTCATAGAATTGGGGCGTAAAAGAGGTCGTAGGAATATATGTCAGTATAATCCGTTGCTCCGGAATTAGCATATTTTCCAACCGTAGCTTCATTCCCTCTCCTTCCACCACCCTTATTGCTAACTTAGTTAGTTTATCTTGTTTAATTTTTCCCCAACTTCGACTGCGCGGACTTTGTCGTCAGAATGTTTACTTTGTTGATTATTTACATTGCAGAGACATCCGCATTCGAATTCTGTACTCCACATTCTTCCTCCATCCCCGAACCTGCCAAACGACTCATCTTACGGGTAGGAAATATTAGGAACATTTGGCCGTCGTCGCGCCCGTCTCTGAGCACAACGAGAAAACAAGGATATGTCCTATAATAATAATAATCATAATAAGAATGGTTGATGGTACTCCTGGGGAGAGTCATTCGTTTGCATTTGAATGGTCTTTTATGGACCGTAACTATTCTTCTTAAGATGAAATTAAATTCTTACATTTTAGTGGCATTAATAAGCGGGGAAAAGTTTATGCTTCGACGCTATGCTTTATGAAAAGTCGACACTCGTTTTCGAGTCCTGGTGATATCGTTACGCGAAATGGATATGCTATTACGGAAAAGCTTTATAAGGACGAAAAAAAACGACGCTGGGATGAGTATTACTCGAGAGTAGCACTTGCTTTATATTTCACAAAATACGGTTAAGGATGCTCTAGCTTTTCGAAAGTATTATACGAGTTAATTGAAAGATTAGTTAAATGCAATTTTATTACAAGAAAATGGTTTGGAGGAAAATTCGTATATGTTCAAATTTCGGAATACGCTATTTATCAGGAATGCTCCGCTGGAGCAATGAAATTTTGCATTTTGTAATTTAATTTGTGGACGAATTAGTTAGAGTAGGATTCAGTGGAATTTCAAAAGCTTAGCTCCTTTAATGTAGCGCACAGTACTTGAGAATGGAGGATTTAATTGGGGTTTTCTTTTTAAAGAAATTTATTCTGACTTGAAAATGGATAAACTTCAATACATTACTTTCAAAATGATAACAAATTCAGTGTTCAGCAATGATTTTTCAGTGTAAGAAATGTTTAATATTATTTGAAGTGTTTTTGTTAATAGCAAGCTAAAGCCCTCAGATCGAAAATAAATTCGAACCATCTAGCCTAGTGAAAAATATTATACAACCGCTTAGCTTTGATGTAGCCCATATATACGGAACTTGTCTTTTGTTAATGTAAATATTAAAAATAGATTTTTCAAAATATAGATACTTAGTGGCTAGGGTTTAGCCTAATTGGTAGCGTATTGGTCTACAATCCGAAGGTCGTGAGTTCAAATCCCGGTCGACGCATAATTCCAGCACGCTGCCTGCTTGGGTATATCTTGACCACCTCAATCTGCGAAAATGGAAAACGCGAACATCTAACAACTCTTTCACAATAAATAATGAAAAATGTTAAGGAACCTGTAGGTCAGGAGGTCAAGGATCGATTTCGATTCTAGTGCCATTGTAGAAGTAGAAGAGGCTCAATTAGATATTAACAAATGATGATTAAGTCAAAATTAGGGTCGTATTTAAGGAAATGAGATATCCAGTCAACTGCAAGGGAGTTTCAATGAAAATAATTTTAATATACTTCGAAAACAATCAAATTTGTTATATATAAGTAAATTTTTAATTTACAGTTACTGGATGTATATTGAAAGGTGGCTGGATTTAATCTAAATTGGCACCAAATTATGACATTATTTATTTATCAATCTTTCACCTCATTTACGTATGTATGTATACATATACCAAAGCAGATTTTCATGCATGTAATTTAATTTTAACCTATCTAAATTTAACCTCTGAAATGCTTGTAGGCAAGGAAATTTATTTGAACATATGTCACTCACATGTATGGGTAGTTGCCACCCGAAGGCTGAGTGACTGCACAAATGTCACAAGTTTACACTGCATGAATCACGTGTTACGTGCCATGCCATATAGTTATAGTACAGAATTTATCGGTTTTTTTTGGTTGAGAACAAAGTTGTGATAATCTTTTTTTTTTTTCTTAAACAGAAAAGAAAATTAAAAGGATACGAATGATAAAGAACTTAATCTAGAGCGGAGTTTTCAGATATTTACATTGAACTTAAGTTAAGCCCAATAAAAAACTTTCAACTGAAATATGACAACAATTGCGAAAAATTTTATAGATTACATTTTGTCAAAAATGTTTAAAAAACAAATATTTTGGAGGTCCTATGCCAAATATCTCTAAAAAATATGACTGTATGCTACAAATATTGCTAAATGTAAACCGATTTTCGGTATTATTTTATAGATGAAACCATCCTAGCAGTGTGTAAATACAATATATTTGAGAAAAAAATTGTGACAGTTTTGTCTAATAATATGTTGAAGAAAGAAATTCGACTATTTTACTTTATTATTTTAATAATAAAGTATTGTGATTGACTTGGAAAAAAAAAAAATTGCTACCCTGAAATTTTGTTTTTTCGCGTTTCATGACTAAATTAGCCTAAAAATGCAAAAAAAAAATCCGTCTGTCTGTACGCCGTCCGCCGGTGTGTACGCTCAGCACACATTAACTCCCAAACCGTTTAAGATAGAAAGTTCATTTTTGAAGGGATTGTAGATAGTTACAGATCTCAGGCGAACACCCATTTTGGGGGGTGTACGGGTTCAGGGGGAGGCGGGGGGAGCGCTAAAATCGAAAAATACGAACTCAAATATCTCAACCATGGTTACAGCTAGGAAGCTAAAAATCAATATACATATAGAAAAGTTTGTAGGACAACTTTTAAAAATAATTTAATTTTTTTATCCATTGGGGTGCAAAAAGGGGGGGCTAAGAATCAATTGTCGGCCGAATTTTTTTTTCAAATGATTATATCTTCGAAATTACTTAACATGAAAAATTCATATTTTGAGACCATTAAGCCGGCATATAGATCTATTAGAATCAGTTTATATAAAAGCGTATTATTGTAAGGGGGAGGGTCAGGGGGGGGGGGTGCAAAGAAAAACACTTAAAACCCAATATCTTGGCTACTTATTAAGCTATGTAATTAAACAAATACGAGAAAAATATAATATTTGGACAAAATAATAGTGGGGGGAAATGGGCAGCATTTCAAAAATAGTGCACTTTCTAAAAATTCAAACCGTTATAATTCAATATTCAATAATATATCAAATTCAAATTTTGTCAAATTGTAGAACTAAATAGTTTTTAAATTTGGTAAAAATTTTGGGTTGGGAGGTGTAAGGGGAGGGAGGTAGTAACCAAAAACGTCGAAAATTTTAAGTGATTTTTTAAAGGCTCTGGTGAAAGATACAAAATTTAAATTTTCCATGTCAATACATCTATTTGTTCTACATACAGAAAAAATAATAGAAATTCCACAATTGTTATGCACCGACCCCCCTGGTCTACCGTGCACAAGGTATTTCATGTGCAATGAAAAAACCAAATAAACTGAAAATTTTTGAATGATTTTACGGTAGAAACTTGAAAATTTGCGAAATGCATTTAAAAAAAAATCTTTAAATTTACGAAATATTAACTGGTCGAAAACCTTTAAAACTTCTACCCCCTCCCATACAAAATTATTTTTTCGACCATTTTTAAGAAATCAATTATCACCTAACTATTAAAAGCTATCAATTTGAAATTTTGCACAAAAACTAACAAAAATAAGTGAAATGCAATTGTGTTAACAGTTTTGAAATCGCGCTTGCCCTTCTACCCCCTCCCATACAAAATTATGATTTCGACCAATTTCATTAAATCAACTAATAAACAACAAATTAAAAGCTACGAACTGGAAATTTTGTACGAGCACCTTACATGAGAAAAGAAAGAAAATTGCGTCACAAATTTTACTATTCCCTTACCTCCTCTACCCCCTCCCATACAAAATTATTTTTTCGAGTATTTTTAAGAAATCAGTTATCAGCTAACTCTTAAAAAGCTATCAATTTCAAATTTTGCATAAAAACTTATAAAATTAATTGAAATGAAGTTGCTTTAAAAGTTTTGCAATTGCGCTTGCCCTACTACCCCCTCCCATGCAAAAGTATCATTTCAACCAATTTTATTGAATCAACTAATAACTAACAAATTAAAAGCTACAAATTTGAAATTTTGTACGAGCTCACTACAAAAGAAAGGAAATAAAATTGCGTAACAAATTTTACGATTCACCTACCTCCTCTACCCCCTCCCATACAAATGTCTGGTTTCGTTAATGTAAAATACACAGAATCTTATGAAAATTCTATGCAACTTCGTCTATGAAACTGACATTCTATACAGAGAATATTGGACGTGATTCAAGCAATCAATTAAAAAATGATTAACATCCACCCACTCTTACCATCACACCTCACCTCTCCCCTCATAAAAACTCAAACTTGCATAAATAAACGAACAAAATATTGATTATAAGTACTGGAGCCTTTGAACGTTTCCGCAAAGTGTTAATTTGACAATTGCCCTGCCCAAGAACCCTCTTTCACTTAGTCTTCCCTAAATACTCTAACATGCATATTGACCTTCCACGCATCCGCAACTTGTCCCAAGAATAATAAAGTTTCGCCCGACTTGTTGGCAGTTTATTTTAACATATTTTTGTATTGACATTGTTGGACACAAATATAACATTTTTTCTGTTATAAAATTTGGCTTCAGGTTTAGATAGCCTTCCTAATCAGACGAAAATGTTGATTGCCAACAATTTGCGACAAAATTATTACACAACAGTTGACTCTGAAATAATATGAACTTCTGCGTCATTTTTTTTGTACGAGCCTTAATTCTTATCGTTAAGTTTTGGCAAATTTATAATACTATCAGATTTCATCTATATGACTTGAGTTCAAAATTTTATGATTGGTGAGGAATTTGAACGTTCACTGTGAGAGGTGGTGAGGGTTTAAAAAAGCTATAGGTGGAGCTTTATTTGTTAAAATGATGTTGACAACTAATACGTTCCGAAACAATGTTAAACTTTAACTTCATTTATCTCAAAACCTACCTGTTTTTAGATCTAATACTCAAAATGCCGTAGCTTCGAAAATCGGCTGAGGGCCTCATTCCCGTACAGATTTATTTTGATGGGGCTCCTCCGAGTCGGACAGCACCTGTTTCTGGCTGCTCAGGAGCGTGGGCGTGGACTTAAGGTGACTCAGAGGAGCAGCCATCCTAGATGGGTGCTGAAAACAAAATACTTATCATGACGAGTGGAGGTGGTTGAAGGGCAAATCGATACAGGGCAGCCTCAGGGCTTCCGTCGAGAACTCAATCACACTTCATTACGGTGAGGTATGAGGTACACCTAACAAACTGTGCAAGTTTCATTACAATCGGTTCAGCCGTTTGTGCGTGAAAAGCGGCCGGACAGACAGACGAAAATTTCAAAAATGTGTTTTTATGCTTAGTTTTTGCTAAAATAATGCAAAAAACTAACTTATAGCAATTTATATGCAAATAACAGAAAGACACTACAATTATATTAATACTAGCAAACGTCCGCGACTTCGTCCGCATAAAAATAATAAGCAACTTTTGAGAATGTAGTTAGTAATACATTATATGGGATATATAATCCGCTTACTTTAATGGCTCTTTGAACACAATGTTTTGTATTTTGTTGGAATCAGAACCATAAATTATTAAGAATGATAGCATGATACTCACATTTGAATGGAAGAGGCTTGTGATCAAATCAATCCCGTGATTTGAGATCATATACGTATTGAATAGCATTTAGGACATGTGAACAATTATAGCTTGTGTTAATTAAAAAAAGCCCAAATAAAATAACATTAAGCTTGAAAACCTAGCAGGACTAAGATTGTGCGTAGAGCCCAATCATACGATACCATAGATGAAATCGAAATTTTTGTGATATTATGGAATTTTGTATGGGAAGTGGCTGCACTGAACTAATTTGTTTCACATCATGCTAGAGTAGCTATAAAAATGTTTTGTACCAAATTTAAGCTTCAAAAATTGAGAAGGTACTGAGAAACTTAGTGCATTGAATTTAATGAAATTGTGCAATTTGTATGGGAGGTGGTAGAAGGAAAGGAGGGTTTTTGATGATATTTCGAGAAACAACCATAATCATCATGCAATTGATATATTTTAAATTTCAGGTCTTTATCATTCAGGTTTTGAAGAAAATCGAATTTTTGTAAAGACGTGGAATTGTGCCACATTGTATGGGATGGGGTAGAAGAAGCGAAGCCACTCGGTTAATTTTTTCCCGATATTAATAATGCTAATTTTGTATAGAGTACGAAATTTGAGTTCAGTGAAAGTTATATGTACTGAGAAAATTAGTTTAGAATATTTCATGAAAAAGTGCAGTTTGTATGGGAGGTGGTGGAAGGAGTAGGGGGTTTTAAGTGAATTTTTGAGACGCAAATATAATTAATTTACAATTGACATATTTTAATTTCGGATCAGTAACATTTCCAGTTTTCAAGAAAATCGAATTTAAGTAAAGTCGTGGAATTGTGTTACATTGTATGGGAGGTGGAAGAAGGAATGAAGCTGATTGGCTAATTTTTTCCCGATATTAATAATAATGCAAATTAAAGATTAAGTACAACATTTGAGCTCGATGAAATGACAAACTTTAGGTACAACTGGCAAGACTAAAATAGGTATTGAGATTCAAAGGCAAAAATAGCAGTGAAGTGGTCATACTTTGTGGAAACCAGAGCAAAACATCGCCAAACAGGCTCTGGATTATAATCCTCAAGGAAGATGTCGGGTTGGTCGATCATGTAACACATGGAAGCGAGCAGTTGAGCGGGAGGCCAGAGGAATAAACAAGTCCTGGCAACAGCTTAAGGCCGATGCTCAGGATTGAGTCTTGTGGAAGAGATTTGTTTCTGTCCTATGCCCCTATTGGGGGTCCTTATAGAAATTTGATTTGTTTGATTGAAGACAATTTTTAGGTCATTCGAGGGCAGTGAATCATTGGTTGTCTCTAGGGTGGCATAAAATTTGTCTTTAGTTATATCGTCCTTGTCTTCTGTTGGTGCGTGAACGTTGATCAACCAAGTGTTGAAAAATTTAGTTTTTATTCGGATTGCATACAATCTTTCACTTACTGGTCTGAAGCTCGTGACATGCTGTTTAAATTTTTTGTCAACGACGGAATTTTCCACTTTGATAGATTGTGTGTGATCTCATGTCCATGATTTCGTTACCAAGTCATTTCGTTTCTTAGATGGCAGTTTTGTTGATGATGTGTTTTGCCACTTCTTAGAGGAATTTTTTCAGAGCTCCTGCCCTAAATAAGGATCGAACATTCCAAGATCCAATAGAGTAGTCCATTTTTCGTTTGCGGGGTCGTTGCCGTTGAGTCCATCCTTTCCGAGGCTATTCTTCAGGTTTTTGGACAGTGTTCTTTTTCCGATGATACGTTTTCGGCGCCTCGCCCAACTCCCGACCGGGATGACCGGTCCTACTTATTTATTACACCCTAGTAGAAAAAGGGTGGGAGTTTTGAGCTAAATATGACATGCTGAAGTTCTCACAGCTATGCTGCAAGTCCAACTATGTCATACTTTTTGCCTACTTCCTGAGACGCACTGGTATTACTGGCCATTCAGGATACCTCCATGTTCCCTCCTCCTTTCTCAAACCGGGCTTGGGACCGTCTATGGCGGAGTTAAGCTCATTATACCTCAATGAATTTTAAACTTGACGAATTGTTGGGAACACTGAACTCAGACCTCAACTTAATCTCGCATTGGGCAGGAAAAATAGAGTAGAGATCTATGCCACTAAGACTCAGGCCTGTTATCTATCCCTTAATAAGGATATTTTGGCAGGATCCTCGAAGCCAGCATACAATTGCACTCTTCAGAAGAATTTATATTACTCGGCATAAAACTCAACAAACACCAAAATTGGGGAAAACTTATTTTTGATGTTGCACATGATGCCTCCAAGCCCCTTGGTGTTCTTCGAAGATGTAAAAAGTATTTTACGCCTCACGATCTAGCAAGTATTTACAATTCCTACGTTCGTCCCGGTCTCGCATACAACTCGCACATATGGTCTGGGGCACACAAAACTCAACTTTCGGTACTGGATCGAATCCAAACGCATGCATTTCGTCTAATTGGAGATGAGACCAAAACAGCCTCCATAGACTCCCTCGAGCATCGCAGAAACGTGGAGTTACTAATCGTCTACTACCGATAAATGCAACAAGGAACTGTCCAACCTCATCCCTCCTCTTTTCAACTATCCCAGGAATGCACGGCCAGCTGCACGCGCTCATGAGTTCACTGTTAAGCCTTTTTAATCGCGTACAGTAAAATATAGGCAGTCCTTCATCACCCGAATATCAAGACTATGAAATGCATTGCCGTCCCACGTGTTCTCAGAAACTTACAGCATTTAGTGTTTCAAAAACAACGTCCACCGACTCTCCCTTCCTGAAACTCTCTTGTAACACCATCTTTCTTATACCCTATACCAACTTGACTGTGCATCCAATGCATTAAAGTGTGACTCCATAAATTTTTAGGAAACGTTTCACTGAAAACATCGTCACAGTGAAGACAGTGTTGAAAACGACCCAAACACCTCCATTCGTCTCCGTGCGCGAGAGCTCGATCTCTCCACGTCCACACTGCAGCGAATATTGACAAAAGATTATGCCCTGCATGTGTACGAGGTCCATTTGACTCAAGAACTACAGTCGGCGGAACACCAGCAGCGTCGTACGTTCTCTGATTGAGTCTAGGAAACACAGCCTACACCTCTTATTGGTCCACCTCATGTATCGAAGAATGGGTGAAAAAGAACAATATCACATGCAGAGTCCCACAGGGCTCAGTACTAGGATTCGTATTAAGGAATATTCAATATGATGAGATCATCCGGTATGAAGAAGTGTACAAATAATCAGAGAGTAGTTGTCAGTGAGTGAATGACTTTAATTTACCGCAAATACAGTGGCTACGCTCTGATGATAATGAGGTTTGTATGACGCCTTCGTATTCCTCCTGTGCCCGACACGAAATACAATTTGTAGACAACATGCTTGCTACAGGATTTTTCCAAGTGTGTCCGATTTCGAATGATCATGGTAGATTTTTGGATCTGATCTTCTCATCTGATGCCAGCCTTACGACGATTGATAAATGTCACAGCCCTTTGCTGCCTGACTTGCCTATTCATCCTGCGTTTCACGCAACATTCAACTCTCACACAGAATTCACGAACTCGAAATGCATTGCTAGTAATTATTTTAATTTCGCCAAAGCTGATTTTGAAACCTTAAATCTTGACATATCCAATTGCGATTGGTCGTCTGTGTTGAATGAATCTGATGTTGACAAAGCCACTTCTAATTTTTACACGATTTTAAATGGCTGCTTTCTGCGTTGTGTCCCTGTAGTTTGTTCGAAACCTACTAGGAGGTTTCCCTGGTTTGACGATGATTTAATCAATTTGAAAAATCGGAAAACGAAAGCTTGGAAAACTTACTCGCTCTCAAGGAGTGATACGGACTACATAATTTACATAAACCTATGTAATTGTTTTATAAGTCAGTCTCGAGCTGCATATAACCAATACCTTTTTAGAATTAAAAACTCTTTTAAAGATCGAAACCGAAACAATTCTGGAATTTTGTCAACTCTAAGAAAAACTCTGATGGTTATCCCTCCAGTATGTTTTTTAATGATGTAGTCAGTGCTGATCCTACTACAATTAGCAACTTATTTTCCAACCATTTCCGCACCGCCTTCAATTGCAGTACGCCGCTAACATCCGTTGGTAACTTTGAATACATGTCAAAGTTTCCTTCTTCGTCCTTGGTTCCTAAAGATCTTTTCATTGACGACTCCACTATTTTGAAATACATTGATAAACTTGCTATTAATTTCTCCAGAGGACCAGATGGTGTTCCTTCTTCTGTGATTAAAAAGTGCAGTTTATCCCTTTTACCTATCCTTGGGTATCTTTTTAATACATCGCTTCGTAGTGGAGTTTTTCCTATGTCATGGAAATACTCAACTATAATGCCCTTACTTAAGTCTGGTAAAAGAGACAATGTAAAATTATAGGCCTATAGCGAATCTTCCATGTGTTGCTAAGCTATTTGAATCCATTGTGTGTGATGTAATGTATTTCCATTCCAAGTCGATTATTGGATCATTCCAGCATGGCTTTGTCAAAGGCAGATCTACTGTAACTAATCTTATGGAATTTTCGAACTTCTGTCTTTCTGCTATCGAAAACGGGCAGCAGGTCGATTGCATATACACTGACTTCAGTAAAGCCTTTGACAAAATTGACCATAACATTCTTGTGCATAAACTCCGCCTGCTTGGTTTTCCTGACATTTTCGTCCTTTGGATTAAGTCGTATCTTAGTGATCGCATTCAGAAAGTATACTTTCGTGGAGCCTTATCTTCTGAAATATATAATACTTCTGGCGTTCCGCAAGGTAGCCATCTGGGTCCACTTCTATTCCTTCTCTTTATTAATGACGTGAGTTCGTTTATCTCTAACTCGAACATTCTTCTCTATGCCGATGATGCGAAAATCTTTAAGATTATCTCCAGCAGCAATGATTGTCTATTATTGCAAAGTGATATCTTGCGTTTTCATGACTGGTGCTTACTTAACAATTTACATCTCAACATTAATAAGTGCACTGCTGTTTCGTATTCTAAGAAGAGAATATCAATGAATTTTGACTATGTTGTAGATGGATGCTCTTTACTTCGTTCTGACAAAGTACGTGATTAGGGCGTACTATTCAACTGTAATTTTACCATTGATGATCACGTGAATCACATTGCTGGTAAAGCGAACGCTATCCTCGGTTTTGTTAGGAGACAATCGAAAGAATTCAATGATTTCTTTACAACGAAAATGTTGTATTGTGCATTTGTCCGATCTATCCTAGAATATGCTAGTCCTATCTGGTCACCATTTTATTCCATTCACATAGATAGGATCGAAGCAGTTCAGCGTCGGTTCTTAAGGTTTGTCCTTCAGGGCCTTCCCTGGTCCGATCCACTCAGGTTACCGCCATATGTTGATCGTTTAAATCTGCTGTCTATGGATTCCCTTGAGAAACGGCGTATACATGCCAGAGTTGTTTTTGGTTTTAAAGTAATTACAGGTATAATTGACTCTGACAAATTATTGTTTATGATTAATTTCAATGTTCCATATCGCCCTTTACGAAATTATGAGCTTTGTAGAATTCCGCAGCATCGCACAAACTACGGGTTTTATGAACCAGTTTCATTCATGTTAAGAGATTTCAATAACTTCTTCTCGCAATTGGATTTTCACATGAGTGTCCCACAAGTAAAAAGTCAGCTTTCTTGATGTTCATAATGTTTGATTTTGTATAAAGTTTAAAGTTCTGTGTACCTAATTCTGTTTAATTGTTATTAATTAATTATATTATTAATTTATATTATTATAACTGTTGTTAAATGTAGTAATCAATTTTTTGATGAATAAATTATTATTATTATTATTATTATTAATCGGCTACGCGGATGATAATGGGAGCATGAAGTGCATCTAACGTTGAATATAGCTGGATATGAAATCGTATTTCAATCATTCATGAAAGGGCCTATGATTGATGCAAGATTATCCTTCATAACGAATATCGGACTAGCTTGTGCAAAAACAGGATAAGTGAATTTCGCTCCATGCTGAAAAATGGCATAACCAAAGCTTTGAAGAGTGACGTGAAGCAGAATAATGTACTTCAAAAAATACCCAGACCCGGCATGCCGACCTTTGTTCTTGAAATTAAGTACTTTCACTCAAAGTCCCCGGGCCATCCATACACATTCAATCCCCATACGATTGCCAAAATATGAGTAGGCAGCCACATACGTATATTTTGATAACGGAAGGAGGACGTAAAACTTCCGGAGTTTCACTATTTGCTCATAATACAGAAAATTGTCAGTGACTTTGTTTTTATTTATTATAAAAGGACGAAAATGATATTTATATCATTTAAAATCTACTAAGCCAAAGATGTGTACAAACCAAAAATCATATCTGTATGCTGCCGTTAAGGCAAGTAAAATAAAGTAGGAACTTACAAGCGGGATCCCTTTTCAGTACTGCACATATTCAATGTTGCTTAAGTTCGGTGATCGGACGAGTACCGGCAGATTCGATGCACTCTATTGAGCTCTTACACAAGGTCTTTTAGTCAGTGAATGTGGAAATGGAAATGTGTCTAATTAAAGGATGCTTAATATTATGTGACGGCATATTGAAAGTATTCATCGGCAAAAATCAACAACAGTAATCTCCAAAGCTTCCAAACTTTAATTGGCGTCCATTGCTGCTGAGACCTTCATCAATTTGATAAAAGTGTCAGCAGAGACTGAAACTTCACGAATAATAAAGCGTATCAGTATAGATTCCGGAAATCTTTTCTTTCAATTCGAAATGTACTGTGAAAACATTCACCAAACCATAATAATTTAGAATTTGTACAACTAAATTTCAATTAATTATGTCAAAAACAAGGTGAATTTCTTTATTTTACTCACACAATTTATTCAATTTCAACCACAGATGATACAGGTAATGATAAATATAATAAAAATATTTCATTAATTTATTAAATACTTCGAATTATTTGCAGTATAAAAGCCGGTAATGCATCATCGATTTATTTTATAGGCAGGCAGTGCCAAACCTGCTGCACTTGATGAGCCGCCACTGATTTGTACTCAAATAAATTCCATTTTTCCTATGAATCCAAAACGGAAAAAAAAAATTTACGAAATAAAATTTACGAATTCCGGTCTCTTTATTCACACATTTTATTAGTAAAGGTCGAAACCCATAGCTGTAGCTTTTCCACACAAGGGCTTAACATTACGAAAAAACGCCATCATTTTATAAACCCATAAATTTATTTGATTGTATCAAAATTTTCGCATCGTTTTTCCATCCTGCAAGCTATTTAAGTACACCAAACTATCGTTTCACTGAAATCTTAAGCGGAAAACGAAGGATGAAAAAAATTTTTTTTTACACTTCCCCAATATTGAACATTTTAGTTTCTTGTTCACAAATTTCAGTGTAACTTGAAAAACCACATCCTTCATCCATCAATACGATGATCCCCACTTATAGCCCTCAGGACATTCGGGTGTACTATGCAAACTCGATGAATATAAACACGAAAACCAATTCTATGTTCTTAGTTCCGTGTCTTGAATTTTCTTATCAATCGAGCACTACATAAATGTTTAACCTTAACCTCACTACGAGCACTTCTAACTCTATGTATACATCCTTTCAAACCCAGAACTTTAAAAGGCTAAGATATGGGATCGTTCAAAACCATTTCTTTCGCCTGTCATAAAATCAATGCTTCGCCTGATCCTATCTAAACGACTATGTCCAAGGACTATGGATTTATGGTACACTGAAGGGAAATATATAAATTTCCTTGCCACCTCATAAAAGAAAATTTTTAAGGTTTTCTGCCAGAAAAAAAAAAGAAAACCTTTCGGTTAGGAGTGACGGGAGGAAGTACAGATGAACTGGACGAAGAGTCTATAGACTAAAGCAATGAGGAGGACGTCAGGACATGAACAAACGTTAGTATAGGAGAAATAAAGGCCAAAGTTTGTATAGGATGTGTTAAACGTAGAAAGACGAAAGTCTTACCTCATTCACTCTTTGACTTTATTTAAGGTCCAATCCTTAGGGAAAAATTATTCGAAATGGAAGGACATAAATCCTTTATATATGACTTCCTTGTTTATTGGAACATCCTGGAATTAAGGAGTAAAACGAAACTGCTCGTTTGGATCATGGTAACGGGCACTTAGATGTTCGACTTTATATTTTTTTATTTTCCTTTTCCTATTTTGTTTGTTATTGTTTGTTTGTTGGTCTTGTTTATGATTATGAGAACAGGTGATTGCAATAAAGGAAAGACAATAATAATTTAAAGAGAAAGAAAGTGAGAGAGGGAGTGAAGACCGGAAACTTAAATTGTACTGTTTCGAAAATTGAAATCGTATTTCATGATGTTGTTTGAAATTGTGTATTATAATTATTCTGTATAGCACTTTATCTGCAGAGGAGGGTGTATTTTTCTGCAGCGCATTGACTTTAAAGTCCATTGATCGAAATTTCTTCTTCTTCTTCTTGCAAAGATATATTTTCAGAATAGGCTATTAATCAACTTTGTTCAATACGAAAAAAATTTGTGACTAGCAAAATTGGTCATAATGAGCAGGTGGTCACTTTCGGAGGTTGTATTCATTATATGTCACTTGTATAAATAAAGAAAATTTTCCGAATTCTAGAAAGCAATCGGCTCAAAATTTGGAGTAATAGCAACTCTCCATCGGCTTTTGAAAGTATCTCAATTGGTTGAATATCATTCCGGAATTAACGCATTTCACTGCAAGCTTATGCCACGAAACTTTGCAAAAATGCGTTGAGAATGAATTGTAAAACTAAATTTCTATACTTTGCTCCTTTCGATATTTACAAAGTAACGATTTTGTCGAAAATAATAACTTTCGTTGTATGAAAAATTAACTTACTTTCGACTTGCTTTCGATCGAAAGTAATGCGAAATCGGTCGATACTTACAGAATAAAATTTTTGTTTGAAATAAATTTTAGTTAATGAATTTGAAAACGTATTGAACCTCACATTCGCTTTCCTATTCTGTTGTCGTAAAGTAAGTAGTCAATGTTAGTCAGTTTCGAACAAATAACTTTTTTCATTACTCGATAACAGTAAAATAAAAATAAAGAAATTTTTCATCAAATGACTTTATTTCATCATTAAAATTAACTAAATGTATCATGAATCGAATTATTATGATGTTCGGACAGCAAAAGGTTCCCATTGTAAGTTATAAGTTTTTTTTCCTCCGAAATCGGAATTCATCCCCCGAAATTATACGACAGTGATAACATTCGTACAGATATAATTTATATATTTTTCGTATACTGTAATAGAATCATAGACGATGGAGGCGGATTAAATAGGTGGTCTTTCCGCCATCACTAAACAAAAATGAGGGATTACATTAAACAGGACCGTTCCATATCAAATAAACACGTTCACTGCCCTAATCCGGTTCGTAAGACTATTTTGCGAGATGGATAGGGGATGATTCGGACGACTCCCACACAACGCAAACAAGGGTATGAAGCAGTAGAACTTTTAAATCTTTTTCGTCTTCATAAAACATTAATGTCCCATTCAAGAAAGGAATATTAGCTGAAGTAAAATTGAGCCGAGGCTATGCTCATAAAACCGGAATGGCTCATCTGGATGATTTACTTTCATGGCCAATAAATGAGATCCTATAAGATTTATATGCGAAATGTATGTGAATGTAGTTGTATGAAAACAGAAGGCTCTGAGATTTCGTTTTTGTACGATATCTTATAAATGGATCGCCTTTTAATGTGGCTAGAAATTATTGTACTGGGTTGGACAGAAGATTTCGGTTTCTTGCGTTTTTCCGGGTAATATTTTAAGAATAAATGGCGATAGTACCGGATGTTTCGAGTGAACAAGATTGAATTGAATCGAATTTATAACTTAAATTGCGCTAGATTTTTGTTTTGTTTAGTTGGCACCTTCTTGGTTATTCCAATTAAAAAGAATTAACAAATATGATAAAAAAACATTTTTTCTGAAACATAAAATAATGCAGTCCTTTGAAATTTCGGAAATATTCCAAAATAATAATACATTTCTAGTCTTAAACATAAAAATATAAAACTTGAACGTAACAGTAATGCGTAGAAATGGGGGAGCATTTCAAATTGATGCACTTTCAAAATTTTTTAATATTTGATCAGTTGAATTTTCATCAGATTGCAGAGCTACATAGTCCCATCAATCCCTGAGCCCTCAGAAATTAGTGTCTGTCTGAGATCAGCCTCCACATACCTATAATTAACTCAAAAATGAACTCTTGAAGGCGATTAACTAAAATTTCAGAGTAGCAATTTTCGTTCCTTAGTCTATCACAATACTTAATTATTAGAATCATGAAGTAAAATTTAAAATTTAAAAAACCTGAAAAAATATGAATATAAAAAAAATATAACAAAATTAGATATGAAAAAAAGTATGTTAGAACCAAAAGAATATTTATCTCGACAGTCATGCGTCAAAAGAAAAAAAATGTTTCCAGCTGGTCTGCAACTTTGTCCAATAAAATTTTTTGATTTCGTCAAAAAAGTGTATTTGAATATTTCAATTTCTTATACTTTTCTGGATTTCTAGAATCTCAAATAAGGAAAATCAGTCAAAAACATAATAGAATCATGATTGGGTATAAAGCCCAATCCATATTTTTAAATTCGTCATTATTGTACTTCCGTTTTCTCTGCCTGCAGATTTTGCTTACAAATCGTCTAAGATCATTATATTCGCCATGTTTGGCTCGTTTATGCCTAAACGTTAATTTCCGTCAAAACAATTATAATTATCTAATTTGGACTTCCAGATTCCGCCATGTGTAGGGTGCAAGGATGTAGCCTAGAAGGTAGCGTGTTGGTTTACAATGCGAAGGTCGGGAGTTCAAATTTCGGTCGACATCATTTCAGCACACTGCCTGCTTGGTTATATCTTGGCCATCTCAAGCTACGAAAATGGAAAACTCGTAAATAGAGGTTTTTGCGAAGGGCTAATAACCCTTCCACAAGAAATAATGAAAAATCTTAAGGAACCTGAAGGTCAGGAGGCCAAAGCTCGATTTTTACAAAGCAGGTAACATTATCAAAAATTATAAAACTCCTCCCAATTATTCCACCACCTCCTATAAAAAAAGTCTTTTTGAAAGAGTTAATCGAAACTTGAGTGAGACTAAAGTACTCGTCGGCGATGGTTTGGGAATTAGACGTCCAATATCAAAAGGAAGAAATATAAAACGACTTGAGAAAATTATATTAAATTTTAAGTTCTTCCTTAATCCAACCGGAACAGTTCCGAGCTAGACTCTGTAGCTAGCAGACAAATTTTCACCGATCGCCCTTTTAGCGAAATTTGACGGACTACCAAGTGAAAGTTATTAACACGGTTTCTTCAAGTGCTGCTAGTCAACTAGCTCCAAAAAAATTAATTATGGAAGGGCAAAACAGGGGCCGCGATGACCCCTCTGGAACCAAAATTCGTGACCGTATTAAAATCAAGTTCCGTAAAGTCTCGGGCAACAACAACGAAAACCGGTACGCGATATTGCAAAACCTGAGTGAAAATTCCAACGAAACAGTCGATTGTACTGTTCCTAGGGTTAAAACTAAAACTCGTATCCCACCATTTGTTATTACTTCATTGGACATCAAATCGGTTAAAGCCCTGCTTCATTCTTCTAATATTAGTGATTATACCGTCCAACATATGTCCGTTGGTATCAAGTTAAAAGTGAACACAGCAGAAAACTACGACACTCTAACCAAAGTCATGGTCGACCAAAACATTGAGTTCTATTCTCACTCTAATAAAGAGCATAGACCTATTAAAATAGTGCTAAGTGGACTACATTTCATGGAGGCCAATACGTTGAAATCATATTTCGCCAACAACGGCCTGAAAATCCTTGACATCAAGCCTTTTGACCTGAAGACCAAACGATTTAATCAACATGCGACTTACCTGTTCTATTTTGCACATAATTCCATTAAACTGTCTGACCTACGCACCCAATTTAGAACTGTGATGAACACCATAGTACAGTGGAATTACTACAGGCAGAAAAATAAAGCCCCAACTCAATGTCGCAACTGCCAGAAGTACGGGCACGGCTCTTCGCACTGCAACTTACGACCGAGATGCATGATATGTGGCGACCAACACAAACACGACACGTGCGACGCGGTGCAAGGCACTCAAATCAAGTGTTCAAACTGTGGAGGGAACCATCTATCTAATGATCTCAGCTGCGCGTGCAGAAGGCACTACATTGAGGTAAGAGAAAAAATTAAAGCCAGTAAAAATGGAAACGTACGCAGAGCTCCGATGCCAAATGCACCTGACCTAGGTGTAATAAGCTTCCCTCCTATTAGAAGACAACTACAACAGCAAATAGCATCGTCTACTACACCACTGAAAGTCTCTTACGCATCGACTGCACGCAATTCAATACTAGCAACAACATTAGTGCCAGCTGCGAACAACGCTGAATCCCTATTCTCAACGAGCGAAATCATTGAGATAACAAACGAGGTTCTCTCTAGCCTGGCTAAATGTAGAAATAAACAAGAGCAATTGCAAGCAAAAGCTCAACTTGTATCTAAATATAAGGTATATATGGCTAAACACGCTCTTAAATGCATGCTATGGAATGCTCAAAGCATTCGAAACAAAATCGTTGAAACCTTCTGTTTTATCAAAGAAAATAACATTGACATTATTATTATAACAGAGACATGGCTTAAGCCAACTGATAAATTGTATGATCCCTTGTACTCAGTCTATAGACATGATAGAGAGAATCAAAAGGGTGGTGGCGTTGCAATAATCATTAACAAACAAATACACCACTCTCTCCTGCCTATTCCCATAACCCAAGAAATCGGCTCGTTATCAGTTAAACTTGTTGACATGGACCTTATCTTAACAGCCAGTTACTTTCCAGGAACTCATGTCACGTCTGAAAAACTAAAAAAATTCAAATCTGACCTCAAAACCCTCACAAGAACAAAAAATAAAATGCTATTGTGTGGAGATTTCAATGCCAAACACCAGCACTGGAACTGTCCCCGAACCAACAAAGCCGGTCAAATACTCTTCGATGAACTAGCCAAGGGAATTGGAATAGTTCTTCCTCCATCTGAACCTACATACCATCCACCTAAGAGGCTTTCTTCCACCCTAGACCTAATTATAAGTTTTGGGCTAATTAATGTATCCCAACCAAAAACTACACAAGACCTCTCGTCTCCACATCTTCCGGTGCTGTTTTTCCTCTTGGACGAAGTACCATTGAATAATAACGCAGTAATAATCCGTAACTATTCTAAAACGCGATGGAAAACCTACCACCGTCTCCTGAGCAACTCCTTACCTATCGATAAGCTCGACCTGTCAAAAACCACCCCCACAATAATTGACGAAATGGTGAATAGCTTCTCGTCCAAAGTCATTGAAGCCGCCGAAAAATCAACTCCAAAAGCAACAATCAAGGAAAACATTATTACACTCCCTGTAGAAATCAAAAATCTCATCTCTGCTCGTAACCAAAAAAGACGGCAATGGCAAAGATGTAGGGATCCCCCCTTAAAAAAAGAAGTTCTCTTCCTGCAAAATGAGATTAAATATGAAATATCTCAACTGAGAAACAAACATAAAAGAATTATGATTGGACGTAAAGCCCAATCATATGATACTCTAGATGAAATGAGAAAGAGTTCAATGTACCGGAAAATATGTCACCTCCAATTCTTTTAAATAATTAATAGTGACTTTTGTATGGGAGGTGGTAGAAGGAGAGGAGGAAGGTTTGTAATTTTTGGATATGACACCTAATGTGGTATGCAAAATATTTCGTGGTGAATTTAAGATTTGTAGCTTTCATTATTTTCAATTGGACATAGTTTTCCTGAAATTGAGGCATTTGTATGGGAGGTGGCAGAGGAAGTGGAGCGTTTAAGATAATTTTGAAACTGATTATCATCATCCTTATCACCACGCTTTGATTCAATTTCAAATTCGATAGTTCTAATATATTCGAAGGAAAAATGCTTTTCTTGAATTTAAAACACAGATATTTGTATGGGAGGGGGTACAAGGAGTGAAGAGGAGCTGATAATTTTTTTTAGCATTTATTACAATTATTAAAAAACAAATTCTGGCAAAATTTTAAGTTTATACTTTGTCTAGTTTTAATGGAAATCGATATAATGCAAGGAGTGTACGGATCAAAACACATTTTTTTTTTCGTTATTGATATTTCTATTTTTATACTTTATGCAAAATATCAAGTTGATAGCTTTAACAGTTTCGAAGAAAAATAATTTAATTTAAATTTCAAAATTTCGTGAAATTTGTATGGAAGGTGGAGTTGAAAATTTTTTTAATCCTGATTTAAATTATAATAAAATTAGTTGTGGCAAAAATTCCTTTTTATAACTTCGCTAGTTTCAATGAAAATCGAAAAACTGCATATTTCAAAGTTATGCCTTTGTATGGGCGGGGGTAGAACGAGTGACGGGATCGGATCAATATTCCGTTGTATTAATGACATCTATATAATAATACTTTGACCCAAATTTCAAATCGATAGCACAAATAGTTTCAAAGAAAAATCAATTTCTGAAAATTTCAGAATTTCGTGAAATTTGTATGGGAGGGGGTAGAAGGGGTGGGGGGATGTGGCCCATTCACGAACTTAAAGTTTCTTTTTTGCTAAAAATGACACACAACAAATTTCAGCACGATAGCTCAAAGCGTTCGAGAGTTATGCTGTAGACAGACGGACAGACGGACAGACGGACAGACAGCAACTCGGAATCGAAGTTTTTGAGCGATAACAAATATTTCTGTACCCTTGGTGGCTCTGTGCGAGCATTATTTCTTAGCTTTACAAACGGTAAGGCAAACACAATATACTCTCAGATTTCATCTAGAGTATAAAAACTGGAATGCTGTCCTAGAAGGGTTAAACAAAGGGTCCACAAAATTCTGGAAAATTAATAAAGTTCTAAAAAATAGGGGAAGAAGTATACCTTATTTAAAAGTCAATAATAAAAACATTTATACTGACAGCGACAAAGCAGAAATATTAGCGGATCAATTCCACTCCGCTCATGACATCGCTGTAAGTAATTCTGCCCACGACCAATTCACCAATAATATCAATAATCAAATTGATAAATTGCTGTCGACTCCCTTTACAACATCCGAGCGCTTCCTTCTTTGCAAACCTGCTGATATCAGAAACATACTGCGCAGATCCAAAACCAGGAAAAGCCCTGGAAAAGACGACATACCTAACATTCTTTTGAAAAATCTCCGCAAAAAAGCGGTGGTTTTCTTGAGTCATATATTTAATAGTTGCCTGAAACTAGGATATTTTCCAAAATGCTGGAAAGAAGCCTCTATAATAGGTTTGTGGATAACCCGGAAAAGACTCATTCACACCCAGTAGTTATAGACCTATTAGTCTACTCTTCTCAATCGCCAAAATTTTTGAGAAAATTATCCTTCACCGTCTTCAACTCCACACCGACGAAAATAATATTCTCCCGGACTACCAATTTGGCTTTCGACAAAAGCACTCCACGTGTCACCAACTTCTCAGAGTCACTAATTTCGTTAAAAAGGCATTCCAGGACAAAAAATTTGTTGGCTTGATCACGCTAGACATTCAAAAAGTGTTCGATACAGTATGGCATAATGACCTGCTATCCAAGTTAGTGAAATACTCGTTTCCCAAATATTTAATCCACCTGATCGGTTCCTTTCTCTCACAGCGATCCTTTCAAGTAAAAATCAAATCATCCAAATCGGAAAGCCGTGGGATTCCTGCAGGTGTTCCTCAAGGATCGGGTCTAAGTCCCCTACTCTTCAACCTATACACCTCCGATCTTCCTAAACACTCCACTTGTGAGTTAGCGACTTTTGCAGATGATACTGCTGTTTTCACAACATCAGTGGACCCTGCAATCATAATCAGCAACCTGCATAAACAGTTTGCCTAAATTGCAGCATCAATTTTTTTCACGAAAAGAAGAGCATCCAAGTATCTACCACCCCTTACACTCCACCTTGGCGGAGAAACTATACCATGGTCCAACAACATCAAATACCTTGGGATGTACTTAGACAAGAAACTGACATACCATCACCAGATCTCATACGCTGTCTCCAAAACACTAAAGCTTATCAGGATATTATACCCTTTGATAAACCGGAAGTCAAAACTATCGATAGCAAATCAACTGCTTCTGTACAATGTGGTAATGCAACCATGTCTCTTGTACGCGTGCCCTATTTGGAATGGATGCGCCCAAGCACACAAAAACAAATTACAAATAACGCAAAACAAATGCCTTAAGCTTGTACTGAACAAACCCTGGTATTTCTCAACTATACGCCTTCACCAACTTGCTGTTACAGACCTAGTCCAAACTCAGTGCAACAAACTGGAAAAATATTTTTTAAGTAGTTGCAAGAACTCGATCAACCCACTGATTCATTCTATCATCGAATAGTATTTAGCATTTAGTTTAAGTTAGTAGTTTCCTTTTACTTTTAAGCTAAAATTTACAAAAGGTTTTTTAGTTTTCCCCTCTTTCCTTAAAGTATTAACTAGATCAAGCAAATGAACTACAAACCACTAATCCTAAACTCAACCATAAGTTGCAAAGGTTAATTCAAAACCTGATTTCTAACATTACCAATCTAGCGTAAGCACCATATTATAAAAATCTTGGGAAATAAATTATATTATAACTTATGAATAATCGAACCGGAAAAAAGAAAACTTTCGGTCGTTATGGACGGCTTTTCCTCTAAGAATTCAAGCTACTTACTTACTTACTATATTTCAACAAATTATAATTTGATACTAAATCTAGTATAATGTCCTAATTTAGAGCTCAGAGTGGTGCCTTTTCAACTACATTTTTGTTATTAAGCATTGTAGAGTTATATGTGAAAATTTAATTGTTTGAATGTTAGGGAAAAAGTGTGCAAAAAACCCCTTTAACTTAATATAACTTAAACTTAGCCAAACTTAAAAATTAAACAGATTTAAATAAAATTCAATTAGAATGTATACAATTCAAGTGAGTAGATGTGAATTAAGTTTGAATGCATACATACAATATTGCATGATTTTAATGAAATAGCAAGGATGAGATCAAGGGGTTGTAAGAGCATGGTGAAATAAATTTGTTACTTTGAATTGTCGATACGTCAGGTATAAGCAGTTCGTCTGCAATTTCGTGCAACCGGCGAATTGAGAAATGGAATAGTTGGTTCAAAATGATATTTAGACACTTATTCAGTAGGATTTGTAGTTAAGCTTTGTAAACAGCGGCACAAATATTTCAAATTAGAGCTCCATATAGGATGATAGGCTGCAATGCTACTTTGAAGATTAACAATTTATTGGGTGTACTCAACTTGGACTTTCGACTTATGAATGGGTACAAGGAGAGTATGCTTGTCGAAATTTTACTGCTAACTTCAACTGTATATGCCTTGAAGGTTAGTTTTTTTGTCGAGATGTAGTTCTAAGTGCCTTGTGGATTGTAACCAGGAAACTGGTTCTCTAGGGATGCTTAAGGTTGGGTACGGAAGAAAGCGTTTTGAGCGACTTGAATTTTGCTTGCGTTTATTTTTATTTTTTTCTATTTTGCAGAAACCTTGTGGATAGATTCCAGTTACGATTGCAAGTTTTGAATTATATGCCGGGATAAGAGTATACACAGCCTTTTCACAGTTGGGTTCTTTGGTAAAGTCTGAGGTGTAAATGTTGAATAGGGTTGGACTCAGGCAAGAGCCTAGAGGTACGCCTGCATGTATTATTCGGGGTGTAGAGGTTATTGATTGGACTTTTAGACTTTTTGCTAAGAATGACGTTATTACTTTAATACTATAAGGAGGAAACGAAAACTTTTCTAATTCATATATAAACCATTGTGCTATACAGAGTCAAAGGATTTTTCTATGTCTAAGACAATCATGCCCGTAGACTGTTTTAGTTGGAATATGTTTGGTGACTCTGTATAATTGGTGGTTGGCGCAGAGTTAAGAAATGCGTAATTTTTTTCTGTGAATTGCAGACTATTAAATAAACCTATCAAAAATTATGGCTAAGGTAATTCTCAATAGGATTAGTGATGTCGTCGAGAGCACTCTCGAAGTTTATCAGGCTAGATTCCGTAAAGGATCATCTTGTACCGACCACACAAATACCCTACGGATAATATTAGAGCAGTCAGCCGAAATGAGTTCGCAACTACATCTCATGTTTGTAGACTTCGAGAAGGCTTTCGACAACGTTAAGCGAGATTACATATGGAATGCTTTGCGTAGGAGAGGTATTCCAGATAGGGTCATAGCTATGATTAAAGAATCCTACGAAGATGCAAGGTGTCGCGTCTTGCATAGAGGAGAGCTGTTCGAGAGCTTCCCTGTGCAAACGGGTGTCAGACAAGGCTGCATATTATCACCAGCCCTGTTTCTGGTGGTAATAAATGACATTTTGAAAGCTGCACTGGAAGGTGGGGAAGGTAAAGGTCTTCAATGGAGACTATTTAACATCTTAAGTCACCTTGATTATGCTGATGACGTGTGTTTGCTTTCACATAACTGTTCGGACTTAGAGTCAAATGTTCGCTGCTTGCATTCTAAATGCAAAGAGGCGGGACTGAAAATAAATGTGCGTAAAACCTAATACATGCACATGGGTTCGAACGCAAGCACACCGATTGTTTTTAACGGACAGGATGTGGAAGAGGTGCAAGATTTTTGCTATCTCGGAAGCATTGTCAGCATGGACGGCGGAGCCGAAAAGGACGTTGAAGCTCGGCTAAATAAAGCTCGTCAGGCCTTCGGTATTCTTTCCCCTTTCTGGAAGTTAAGAGAGATCTCCCTTCGCACGAAGCTGCGAATTTTTGACGTATGCGTCAAATCCGTGTTGTTATATGGTTGTACTACGTGGAAAGTGACCGTTTGACTTACCAAGAAACTACAGACTTTCGTAAACCAATGCCTCCGGCACATTTTAGGAATATTCTGGCCAGAAGTGATCTCCAACGACGAACTTTGGAGTACAACTGGCCAGACTAAAATAGGTATAGAGATTCAACGGCGAAAGTGGCAGTGGATCGGTCATACTTTGAGGAAACCAGAGCAAAACATCGCAAAACAGGCTCTGGATTATAACCCTCAAGGAAGGCTTCGCGCCTTGTGGAAGAAAGTAGTTTCTGTCCTATGCCCCTATGGGAGGTCTTAACAGGAATTTGATTGATTTGAAATAAACCTGAACAATATTTTAGCCATAAGATTAGTAAAAAGAAAATTTGTAGTTCTCATAAGCTAATGTTAATGGCTATGAGCGAAAGTGATTATTGTTATTTTATTTAGGGAATACGTGAGAGGACCGCGACCTTTTTGGGATATTGTGCGTTTATTGTCCCTTTATCCTACCATAACTCAATAGCTTAGGTTAATTCCTTAAACATACTTAATCTTTAAAGAAACCATGTTGGCTGGTTAATCAGTTTTTCTTAAGGAACCGAACAGAAACCTTTTCCTAGAAGATTGAATGTTTTCTTTGCTACTACTTCGCAGTGACATAGGATATGCTCTGTCGTTGGCGGTGATGTCGGTTTCAGCTAGACCCACATTGTGGAGGTGGTGATTTACTCCACTATGCCCAGTCAATAGGCCGATTAGAATACTAATATGACGCTAGCTGAATTTTGAAATATCCTCCACTTTATTTATTTATTTTTTTTTTTTGTGATAGGATAAATTTCTTTGAGATTTATAAGCCTGAAAGTCTATTTCAGTAGATTCTATGCTCTTGTTCATTCCACTCTTTAACTATAAGGTTTAAGTGTCCGTTTGGTTTTCCACAGAATGGCTTTGGTCCAATAAAATTTGTTTCTGTGCCATTTTACACGAGGCGGTCTGCTTCTTCAGTTCACTCAATCCCCGTATGTGCTAGGGTATTGGGACCGAATGTTATTTTGTTTCTTTTTCCCAGGACGATTACCGTTTGAAGGCAGTCCCAAACAAGCTTCGACTTGTGATTGTAAGATGCTAACGATTTGAGAACTGCCTAATTATCAGATAAAATAAACTGCCAACAAGTCGGGCGAAACTTTATTATTCTTGGGACAAGTTGCGGATGCGGGGAAAGTCAATATGCGGGTTAAAGTGGTTAGGGAAGACTAAGTGAAAGGAGGTTCTTGGGCCGGGCAGAAACATTCAAAAGCTTCAGTATATATAATCAATATTTCGTTCGTTTATTTATGCAAGTTTGAGTTTTTTGAGGGGAGGGGTCAAGGTTGATAGTAAGGGTGGGTGGATGCTAATAGTTTTTTAATTGATTGCTTGAATCACGCCCAATATTCTCTGTATGAAATGTCAGTTTCATAGACGAAGTTATATAGAATTTTCAAAAGATTCTGTGTATTTTACAGGCACGAAACCAAACATTTGTATGGGAGGGGGTAGAGGAGGTAGGGGAATCGTAAAAATTGTGACGCAATTTTATTTCCTTTCTCTTGTAGTGTGCTCGTACAAAATATCAAGTTCGTAGCTTTTAATTTGTTGGTTATTAGTTGGTTCAATGAAATTGGTCGAAATCATACTTTTGTATGGTAGGGGGTAGAAGAGCAAACGCGATTGCAAAACTTTTAAAGGAATTTCATTTCAATTTTTTTTGTAAGTTTTCAAGCAAAATTTTAAATTGATAGCTTTTAAGAGTTAGCTGATAAATGATTTCTTAAAAATGCTCGAAAAAATAATTTTGTATGGGAGGGGGTAGAAGAGGTAGGGGAATTGCAAAATTTGTGACGCAATTTTCTTTTCGTTTTCTTGTAAGGTGCTTGTACAAAATTTCAAGCTCGTAGCTTTTAATTTTTTTTGTATGGGAGGGGGTAGAAGTTTTGAAAGTTTTCCACCAGTTAATATTTCATTCTTTTAAAGATTTTTTTTAAATGCATTTCGAAAGTTTTCAAGTTTCTACCTTTAAATTTCATTCAAAAATTTTCAGCTTATGTGGTTTTTTCATTGCACATGAAACACCTTGTGCACGGTAGACCAGGAGGGTCGGTGCATAACAATTATGGAATTTTTATTACTTTTTCTGTATGTACAACAAATAGATGTATCCACATGGAAAATTTGAATTTTGTATCTTTCACCAGAGCCCTTAAAAAATCACTCAAAATTTTCGACATTTTTGACTACCACCTCCCTCCCCTTACACCTCCCGTCGTAAAATTTTTACCAAATTTAAAAACTATCTAGTTCTACAATTTGACAAAATTTTAATTTGATATCTGTACTCAATTTTGAATTATAACGGTTTGAAATTTTGGAAAGTGCATAATTTTTGAAATGCTTCCCATTTACCCTCACTACTATTTCGTTCAAATGTTATATTTTTCTTGTATTTCTTTAGTATAGCTTAATATAAGTTCTAAGATTCAATTACATAGCATAATAAATAGCCGATATATTAATTCTTTTTTGTGTTTTTCTTTGCACCCCTCCTGACCCTCCCCCTTACAATAATTAGCTTTTATCTAAACTGGTTCTAGTGGACCTATATGCCTCCTTCATGGTCTCAAAATATCAATTTTTTGTGGTAAGTAATTTCGAAGATATAATCATTTGAAAAAAAAATTCGGCCGAGAATTGGTTCTTAGCCCCCCCTTTTCGCACCCCAATAGATAAAAAAATTAACTTATTTTTAAAAGTTGTCCCATAAACCCCTCTATACGTATGTTGAGTTTTAGCTTCCTAGCTGTTACCATGGTTGAAATATTTGAATTCGTATTTTTCGGTTTAAGCGCTCCCCCCGCCTCCCCCTGTACTCGTACACCCCCCAAAATAGGTATTCGCCTGAGATCCGCAACTATCTACAATCCCCCCAAAAATGAACGTTCTATCTTGAAGGGTTTGGGAGTTAATGTGCGCTGAGCGTACACGTCGGCGTACGGCGGACGGCGGACGGCGTACAGACAGACGGATTTTTTTTTTTTTTGCATTTTTAGGCTAGTTTAGTCATGAAACGCGAAAAAACAAAATTTCAGGGTAGCAAATTTTTTTTTTTCCAAAGTCGATCAGTATTGTGATCGACTTTGGAAAAAAAAATTATTATTAAAATAATAAAGTAATATAAAAACATAACAGAATTATGATTGGGCTTAAAGCCCAATCATATGATACTCTAGATGAGATGGAAATGACTTTGATATACCGGCAAATATGTCATCTCAAATTCTTTCGAATAGTGAGAACAGACTTTGCATGGGAGGTGGTAGAAGTAGAGGGGGAGGTTTGTATTTCTCCTATGTGACACCGAAAATGGCGTGTAAAGTGTTTCGTACTGAATTTAAAATTTTTAGTTTTCATTATTTTTAAAGAAATTGGACATAGTTTTCCAGAAATTGGGGCATTTGTATGGGAAGTGGCAGAGGAAGTGGAACGTTTTAGATGATTTTGAAACTGCTTGTCATCATCCTTATCACTATGCTTTGATTCAATTTCAAAGTCGGCGGCTCTCATACATATATTCGAAGGAGAAATGCTTTTCTTGAATTTATAATACAGATATTTATATGGGAGGGGGTAGAAGGAGGGAAGCTGAGCTGATAATTTTTGCCAACATTTATTGCAACTATTAAAAAACAAATTCTGGCAAAATTTTAAGTTTGTAATTTTTATAGTTTCAATGGAAATCGATATAATGCATTTAACAAAAATTATGCATTTGTATGGGAGGGGGTAGAAGGAGTGTAAGGATGAAAATAATTTTTTTTCCTGTTATTGATATTTCTATTTTTATACTTTATGCGAAATATCAAATTGATAACTTTAACAGTTTCGAAGAAAAATAATTTAATTTAAATTTCAAAATTTCGTGAAATTTGTATGGGAGGGGGTAGAAGGGGTGAGGTGAAGTTGATAATTTTTTCAAAGCTGATTGGGATTCTAATAAAATGAATTCTGGCAAAAATTCGTTTTTATAACTTTACTAGTTTCGATGAAAATCGAAGAACTGCATTTTTCAAAATTATGCATTTGTATGGGAGGGGGTAGAAGGAGTTATGAGATCGGATTAATATTCAGTCATATTAATGGTATCTATATAGTAATACTTCAACCCAAATTTCAAATCGATAGCTTAAATAGTTTCTAAGAAAAATCAATTTCTGAAAATTTCGAAATTTCGTGAAATTTGTATGGGAGGGGGTAGAAGGGGCGGGGGGATGTGGCCCGTTCACGAACTTAAAGTTTCTTTTTTGCTAAAAATGACACACAAAAAATTTCAGCACGATAGCTCAAAGCGTTCGAGAGTTATGCTGTAGACAGACGGACAGACGGACAGACGGACAGACGGACAGACGGACAGACGGACAGACGGACAGACGGACAGACGGACAGACAGCAACTCGGAATCGAAGTTTTTGAGCGACAACAAATATTTCTGTACCCTTGGCGGTTCTGTGCGAGCATTATTTCTTAGCGTTACAAACGGTAAGGCAAACACAATATACTCTCAGATTTCATCTAGAGTATAAAAATTTGTTGTGATGGGCTTCTCTAATATCCTCTTGGATACATAGCTCCATTGCAATAAGTTCGGCTTGGAAGATTGTGGCTTCCTTACCAAGAGGTTTTGCGCCCGAAAAGTTAGGACCTTTGACGCCAACCCCAGTCCCCTTCGAGTTGCTAGAGTCATCTGTGTACCAGATGGTTGATCTCTATTCCATTTCAGGTAGCATAGATTGCCATTTCTTGCGTTCTATGATTATCACATTGAATGGGGTTTTTTATGATCCCTCGATTTGTAGTTGTTATCCTTCTGTATGCGTAACACCTATTTGATATCTTCCTTTTTTATTTGGAGATGAATCGGAGGGATGTTTGGGAATATTTTCATTGCCGCAGTAGGGCAGGTTTTCATTGCACCTGTGATACAAAGACAAGCTAGTCTTTGATTTTTTTGCAGTATAAACTGCGCTTTTTATTGTAGTAGTTTAGTCCACCAGACTGTTGATCCGTATGTGACTAGTGGAGAATGATTATTCTGTAGCACCAGTACATCATCTTGGATTGCAGTCCCCTTCTTTTGCAGGCCCAAAATGCCTTTAATACTTTGGCGTGAGATCATTCTTTATGTCTGTTCCAGTTGAGCTTGTTAAAAATATTTGACCTCATCTGAAAATGGTGTTGGCCATTTGTAGTAGATGGTACTATCTCAGTCTTACTTGGGTTGATGTTCAAATTCTTAGACTGATACCAGTTCGTAATCACTTCCAAGGCAGATTGTAACCTTTCCGACAAAGTTACATCATATTTGCCTCTAATGATAATAGCAACGTCATAGGCATACCCTATGTATAACCTCATAGGCTTGTTCTGTTAGACGGTCTTGGAGCTCATCTACTACGATTGATCAACGAAGTGGAGATAGTACTCCTCCCTGGGAACAGCCCATGCAGTCAATCTGCTATCACCTAGATCCGCGGTTACATCTTAGCATGGCATATATCCATTTTATCGTGGCCGATTCAAGTCTTTTTTTCCTAGCTGCCGCTATTATGGTGTCATGTAGAGTATTGTCGAAAGTTCCTTCAATATCTAAGAATGCACACAGGGCGATTTCTTTGTAGTATTTAGCCTTTAATATTTGTCTAACTAGACCGTGACGTGCTGACTCTGTTGATTTGCCTTTCTGGTAGGCAAGTTGATTCTTATTAAGACATATTTTGCTAGGTCCTGTTCTTATGTAACGGTCCATTAGTTTGTCGATCATCTTAACAAAAAAGGAGGTGAGACTTATAGGGCGATATGACTTAATGATATCGGACGAAAGTGTAGCTGCAAAAGTTAAGAAAAATCGTTTTTGAGGGAAATTCAATGGATGCCGTGCAGGACATAAGTGCCACTACGATTTGGTTTAAATAATAAGCAGTGTGTAGTTTGTTTTCAGAATCCTTAATTAATTTTAATTTCATCAATTCATCTTTTCGTAATTGTCTATGCCTCCCAGCGATGGCGGTTTGAGTTAATTTTCTCATTTCTGGCGCGGACAAAATGATAACAAGTTTGTTTATTAAAAATTTAGAATTCGCTTAATTTTTTTTTCATTTGTACTGAGAAATGCACAATCCTCAACGTAATATAAATAGATTTAAATCACCGCACGAAGAAAAACTAGAACTATTTCCCATTCAAATTTAACGAAAAATCTCATAACTATAACAAAGATGCTTTAATACGGCGCTAATTCGATTTTCGAAGCGACGAAATGGCACTAATTCTCGAATTCCAATTAGGAATTCTCACACTCGCTCGCTTGTAATTCGAAAATGATTTGATGGCATCTTAATTATTATTTTCGTAATATTAGAACTGTGCGCAGAGAAGCGAGGGTCTTAATTTTAACCAGTTCGCGTATAATCGATGAAGGCACTAGCTTGTCAACAATCTTTACGTCCCTCTCACAGCGCTAATTTCCTGTTGTCGAAAGCGAGGCTTTCGTTAAACCATCTTCAAAGGATACGCGACTTGAACGCAATTACCTTTCACTGTTTAATTGATTTACGGATTTCTTTGGCTTTAGCACTTAATCGTTTCTCGCGCGTCTTGGCTACGATGCAAAACGACACGATAACGACGAGGCTACGAGAGTCCTTAATTTCAAGTCTAATTCGATTGGGGAGGCAACAACCATCGCACAGAAATCCAACAAAATTTTCGTAGACGAATTCAACAGCAGCCTTGTGATCATGACGCCAATAATTTTTGACGATGCTTTCGTTGTTGCTCGGAGGCCGAAGAGGTTGTGCGTGTAACCTTTAAATTTATACGAGATGAATAGTCATAAGGCCGCAGTCGTCCTTCGACGAAGAAATATGAAAATTTTCGCAATTTCTGTAAATATTAATTGATGCCTTTGCCTAGAACGGGAAAATTTTATTCATGCCTTGGCCTATAAAAACAGACGAAAATTTTATGCGAACTGCTTGGTTTCGAATAAATTCATTTTCTTTGCCGCCGTCGACGCCACCACCACCATCCTCGTTGGCAACTTTTTTCCCTTAATATTTTAATTACTGTTTTAAATTTTAGGGATATACGAGAGAAATAATTAAGGAATTTTCTGAGTTACCATTCGTTTTTGTACTGCCACATATATGTATATATAGCTCTTAGCATACGCGTTGAAGTTGGGTGCTAGGAGTTGGAATTTTTAAAAGCATTGAAAAGTACTCAGGCGTTCGTAAGATAAATGCTAGGAAGAATATATAGATTCGTTTGTTACAAGGATGTTTCTTAGATATGCAAATCAATTCGAAACAAAATTAAATTCAACGGTAAGAATGTCTTATAGGATTGATGTATCTGTATTTAGGTTTCATAGCCTTGTTGATTTTACACGTTCGAATACTTACTTATATCCCGAATTAACTCAACAAATTTAATGAACTGAAGGTTCGAATAACTAATTAGAGAAATATTTATTTTGGGCATTTCCTCAAATTTCAAAGATCTTAGGGTGATTTTGGGAAATATGATCTTAGGGTACACAGGTCTGTTTTAAATTATGTTCAAAAGTTGTACAATAATAATTAGTTCAATAAGTTTTTCAGAAAATATTAATTTCGTTACGCTTTACCACCTTATTTATTTATTTACTAGCAAACGCCCGCGACTTCGTCCGCATCAAAATCGCATTAATAAGCAATTTTTGAGAATGTAGTTAGTAATACATTATGTGGGATATATAATCTGCTTACTTTAATGGCTCTTTGAACACAGTGTTTTGTATTTTGTTGGAATCAGAACCATAAATTATTACTAATGATACCATGATACTCGCATTTGAATGGGAAAGGCTCGTGATCAAATCAATCCCGAGATTTGTGATAATATACGTATTGAACAGCATTAAGGACATGTGAATAATTATAACTTGTGTTGATTAAAAAAAGCCCAAATAAAATAACATTGAGCTTGAAAACGTAACAGGACTACGATTGTGCGAAAAGCCCAATCATACGATACTATAGATGAAATTGAAATTTTTGTGATTTTATGAAATTTTGTATGCGGAGTGGCTGCATTGAACTAATTTGTTTCACATCATGCTAGAGTAGCTATAAAAATGTTTTGTACCAAATTTAAGCTTCAAAAATTAAGTAGGTACTGAGAAACTTAGTGCATTGAATTTAATGAAATTGTGCAATTTGTATGGGAGGTGGTAGAAGGAAAGGGAGTTTTTTGGTGATATTTCGCGAAACAACTATAATCATCATGCAATTGATATATTTTAAATTTCAAGTCTGTATCATTCACGCTTTTCAAGAAAATCGAATCTTTGTAAAGTCGTGGAATTGTGTCACATTGTATGGGAGGGGGTAGAAGGAGTGAAGCTACTTGGTTAATTTTTTCCCGATATTAATAATGCTAATTAAGGTTTGAGTACAAAATTTTAGCTCGATTAAAGTTATATATATTGGGAAAATTAGTTTAGAATATTTCATGAAAAAGTGCAGTTTGTATGGGAGGTGGTGGTTTTAAGTGAATTTTTGAGAAATGACTATAATCATTATGCAATTGATATATTTTAAATTTTAGATCTGCATCATTCACGCTTTTCCAGAAAATCGAATTTTACTTTATTATTCTAATAATAAAGTATTGTGATCGACACAAGAAAAAAAAAATTTGCTACCCTGAAATTTTTTTTTTCGCGTTTCATGACTAAATTAGCATAAAAATGCAAAAAAAAATCCGCCCCGCAGTACGCCGTCCGCCGTACATATGGGCTCATATCTCCGAGACTGTTAAAGGTAGAATGTTTGTTCTTAGGTGGATAATTGACTGGGTAAGTGAGCTCTATTGTCTTAATTTTGGGGGGTGTTAGGTGGAAGGGGGAGGCGGGGAGAGGGAAAGAGTCGAAAACTACACTTGCTAATATCTCCACCACGAATGCAGATAGAAAGTTGAAAATCAGTAGAGATATAGAAAAGGTTGTGAGACAAACTTTAACAATAATTTAATTTTTTTATCCATTGGCGTCCCAAAAGGGCGGCTAAGAACAAATTGTCGGCCGAATTGTTTTTTCATATGATTATATCTTCGAAATTACTTATCGTAAAAAAATCATATTTTGAAACCATCAAGATAGCATATAGTTCCATTGGAATCAGCTTAGAGAGTGGTTAATTATTGTAAGGGGGAGAGTCAGGGGGGTGCAAAAAAAACACTTAAAAATGAATATCTCAACTATCTCATAAGCTATGTAATTGAAACTTAAAATTTATATTAAGCTAGACTAGAAAAATACAAAAAAATATAACATGTTGAAATAATAGTAGTGGGGGTAAATGGCGAGCATTTCAAAAATGGCGCACTTTTCAAAATTACAAATACTTATATCTCAAAAGAGTACAGATTACAAATCGAAAATTTGTCAGATTGTAGAACTACAGAATGGTTAATTTTGGTAAAAATTTTAAGTTGGGAGATGGTAAGCAAAAATGTCGAAAATTTTGAGTGATTTTTTTAGGGCTCTGGTGAAAGATACAAAATTTAAATTTTGCATGTGGATACGTCTATTTGATGTACATGGAAAATTAATAATAACTTGATCCATAATTGTTATAAACCGTCCCCCCCGGTCTAACGTGCACAAGGTGTTTCAGGTGCATTGAAAAAAACACATAAACTGAAAATTTTTGAGTGAAATTTTAAGGTAGAGACTTGAAAATTTGCGAAACGCATTAAAAAAAATCCGTAAATATACGAAATATTAATTGGTCGAAAACCTTTAAAACTTCTACCCCTCCCATACAAAACTATTTTGTCGACCATTTTTAAGAAATTAATTATCACCTAACTATTAAAAGCTATCAATTTGAAATTTTGCATAAAAACATAAAAAAAAAATAATTCAAATGAAATTACGTTAAAAGTTTTGAAATCGCGCTTGCCCTTGTACCCCCTCCCATACAAAAGTATGATTTCGACCAATTTCATTAAATCAACTAATAATCAACAAATTAAAAGCTACGCATTTTGCACGAGCACCTCACAAAATAAAAGAAAGAAAATTGAGTCACAAATTTTACGATTCTCCTACCTCCTCTACCTCCTCCCATACAAAATAATTTTTTCGAGCATTTTTAAGAAATAAGTTGTCAGCTAACTCTTAAAAGCTATCAATTTCAAATTGAATTCGGGGTTTTTCGAGTTGGAAAGCGGCCGTGCTGGCCACTGAGCTATCTGGACGCCACGGCTTAGTCGGTTAGTAGCGATGCAGTATAAGCCGCCACGACTCACCGCTGTCACTGGTGGGGGAGTACTGTGGCGGCTTATACTGCATCGCTACTAACCGACTAAGCATTGGGGTCTAGATAGCTCAGTGGCCAGCACCGCCGCTTTGCAACTCGAAAATCCCCTGGTTCTAGTCTTACTACCTGCACGGTATTCCCTTAGCGTCTAAGGCAGGGCCTGCTTACACAAGCCTTACTGACGAGTCCGTCGTAAGCAGACCTGGGACGAAACGCAACATAGCGCAGTAGCCGCTAACTCGCTACAAATTGCGTATCATGGATTTGAACTTACAACAATCAAAAAACGCATATACCGCATCATGATCACTAATATGAGGTATGGCAATATTTCTTGAATCTAGTACAAGATCTGGTCTGTTAGTTAAATTCAAATCAATCAAAGTTTCACTATCAGTCGTCACTCGAGTAGGTTTAAATAAGTTAATTCTATTACATCTAATACCCTCCAGAAAACTATCAAATCTCCTCGTCTCAGAACTAGTTGATAACATGTCTATTTTAAAGTCGCCAAGCATAATGTCCATTGGAACCATACTGCAAATATCGGTCACTTCGTTAAAAAACTGATTTAGTTTATCAACTCGAACTGCCTGTGGCTTATAAACACAGCCTGTGACTATTTTCAATCCTTTGTTGTTAGTCTCCAAGAACATGTACTCAACTTCTCCATCGGTAGAAGCAGAAGATTTAATAATTGCGGTGTAAATACCTTTCTTTACGTACACTCCAACACCGCCCCACCCATATTCTATCATTTCGGTAAAAATTATAATTATTTAAATTTTCGCGCGAGTTATTTATATTCTCTTTGAACCAGGTCTCTGTTACACAGATAGCGTCAAAATCATAGGTAGTTAGCAAAGCACGAATATCATCTATACTACTCAAGAGACTCCTACAATTCAAATGAAAAACACTAAATGGATTGGATTGCATGACGTTGTCAGTTTTTGTCATTGTATTAACGGTGCAGAGATCTGGTAGTGGGTAGTGGCTGGAGTCATTTCTTTACCACAAATAAGCATTAAATTCTCTGAACAATTTAAAGGAATAATTACGAATAAATAGAAATAAAAATAAAAACTTTTAAAGAAAAGTAAAATATGATATGTATACAAAATATTGGTTTGGATTCATTCGTAATGTGTTGTGAGTTTATTCATTTATTGCTCCAATCCCGATTAATTTGACTAAGTGTGTCATTTGATGAAGTCCAATTTTACTTCTCTCTTCCATTTGTGATATCATTGAGGCTTCCGTGGCGTAGTGGGCTGCGTGCTTTCTTTTCTGTCAATAGGTCGTGGGTTCGATTCCCATTCCAGACGGGATTTTTTTAAGCACGAATTTTTCAGTTGCTACTGGCAATGAAAAAATTATTCGAAATAAAATGGGCAAACGGTGTAAAAGTGAAACAGTTCCACTTCAAGAAGGCCTAGATACTCAGTAGATGGATTTTGTTCGCTTCTATCATTCAGTCTCCCATAACAACTGCAAATATTTGTCAGTAGCAGCCAGTACAACTGAAAAATATATATCAGCTTCTCCACTCAGTAAGGTCGTTCTCACTCTTCTTCCCCTACCTTCCTAATCCCATTCCTTCTCTCTATGACTGTGTTTGTGCATTGCACATAAAGGCCGAAATTGCCTATAACACAGGTCATTCCGTAAAAAAAAAAATATAATGGCGCTTCCATATCAAGTAATTTGGCCATTTCAGTGATTTTCATTGGTGTTCCCTTTGGTGATACACAAACATGCATAGTCCCAAGCCGCGTAAAGCAATTGTGTATGGTCTCTTTGGCTTTGAGATCACGAGCCCGTTTAAATATCAGCTTATTCATTAAAGTTAGACTTTCCGACATAAATACTGCGGAGTTGCCATTGAATCCTATGTTCATTCAGTTTTGGTTTACGGAGTCTCATTTTCTTCATAAATTCAATTTTATTCCGAAGTGTCGAAAACCTTACTACAATAACTGAATGTTTTTTGCTGTTGGATGTTTGCCGGGTTCGAAAAACTTCAGAAGCCATTTCTCCTTTGTACTGGATAACAGACGCAATAGACTTAAACGTTTCCGAAAGATTTTCATTCTGAACGAATGGAATGCCGGAAATAATGACATTGCGCTCAATGAGTTTTCGTTCCAAAAAATCGCACTTATTGTTTAATTCGATGCACGTTTGATTAATGGAACGGATTTCCTGGCTCTTCCTGTCAATAAGAGCAACTACCACTTGCTTATATTTATCAAACATGCTCTGAAAAGTAGCCATTATTTGTGAAATTTCTTGTTTTATTCTGCGCTCAATTTCCTTCATCTGGTTTGACAGATCTTCCATTGTCTTCGGTCTTCGCCGATTAATTTACATTCAAAGGAGATGACTTAGCAGATCCATGACGAGTCGAACGAGTTGCCATCCTTCGAGCAAGTATTATTATTGCAGCATCAACCAACAAACAATGAGATCATCAACCAGCAGAACTCAAAAAGGAAGAAATTAGAAAAACGGAGAACAAAGGTACCGAACGATTTTTTTTTGTTAATGAATTTATATTAGGGAATTGAAAAAAAAAATATAGTACCTATAACAATAGACAAATTTTTGTTATCTCTTTAGTACTGTTTTTTTTTCTCTCTATATATGTATTTTTTTTGTAAGAAATAGGTGCTGGTACGGACAGAAAACGTAAGTCTTATCGATCAATTATATATATTTTTGGGAAAACAAATATAATAATGTCTAAAGTGGAAATGAGGTGCTAAGCGGCCCAGTTGTGGCCTCGGCGCTCCCCATGACAGGTATGCTGCTCACCGTATATTTTCGCTCCTTTGCTCGCGTCGTAACGTTCTGGAGTCCAGTATAGCCTAGGCGGCCATATATGGAGCCCGGGCCAAGATGATTCGTGGCGATGGTTAGAGCACACATCGAACTTGCGACAGTGCTGTCGCAAGTTCGATGTGTGCTCTCTTAGCTCTTCCCAACGAATATAAGCTCCAATGTTTCAAGAATAAAGTCCGCTATTACTTTTAATTCTTTATTATAAATCGATCATTTACTGGTTATGAGACTTTCAGGCTAACAACGGCACTGCGCTGGTCTCAATATTTCATCAAATGACTTCACTGCTGCCTTGCACCACTTAATCAAGGTAACCTTAAGGCAATACAATTCAATAGCACTCAATAATTTTACAAAATTCAATTAATTTCTGTTATTCCAGAACGTGTACTGCCCAGCACACTTGCATCTCTTTCTCTGTAATTCTGTGAAACCAATCACAGATTGCACTTCAAACTTGTGATGAATGAGTATATTTTGTCCATACAAGCGACAGTGACGGAACCAAACTATAACCCAAACAATCTCTCGTACTACCCTTTATATAAAAAGATAACAACGTTGTATAGGTCACAGCATGGTACAGGTGTACTATAAGTCCATTCCCAATCTCGATCCATAGACAGGTGGCACTTGCCATTCAAATGCACTCTGGGATACAAAAACAGAAACGCAGCACCCAAATGTAAGGTTGGCTCTGCAAGCCTGATGGCAATATATAGAGTCCATCCCGTAGTGGAAAAAGTATCATAGACCAGCTATGCTTTATCCAAGTTCTATGATTCAGTTGCTCCGTATCGATGAACGTCCTGTACAATAATTTCCTGAGTCGAATACACTTCAGTATCAGCATACCACTCAGGTACAGTTTGTTGGAACGATTTTTGCAATGTTGTATTTGTATATAGAGTTAATGTTGTTTTTTGATTTCGTTGTAGATTTTCCAGTTAATTGACTGCAGTCCAGAATTAAATTAAAAATAAAAAAAAATTCGGAAAAGAGGGAAGGAAAATTATTAAAAAAGCTGTAGGATTTAAAAAAAGCGTTATACTTTTAAAAATATGGCAGATCACATGCTCATCATTAACGAAATGGTACCACGTTCAAAGATTAATGCCCCAGAGAATTTTCAATGAAATTTTTAATTAAAAATATCTCTCGTATTCGATAATTTCATGTTTTTAATATAAAGGATTCATGTCGATACCTCTCAGTCTCTATTAAATTATTAAAACGACATAGGTACAGATTTTATATGGGATGCGTATGAAAATTAGTTAACGATTGAAAGAAAACCACGGGAAAGAGAAAAAAAAACATTTCATTGATTTAAAACGAATACTTTAAAAAGAGTGCAATTATGGATCAACAGCTATTACAGTTTTCCTAGTCGCTTCTGACCAGCCTCATCTCACGCCCTTCGTCTTAGCTTAGGGAGACGGCATTGTTCATTTTATAACTACACCTGGGCGTGAAATGTGAATTACGAATTTCGACCAAACGTTACATTTTGTTTTTACTTTTAAGTAGTGATGGGCACTATTGATAGCTTATACTATCGATAGTCAACTCAACTATGATTATCGATAGATTTTATTCGAATGTAATTGTCGATTGTTATTCGAATAAAAACTATCGATTTATTCGAGTGTAATTGTCGATTGATATTCGAATAAAAACTAACGATAGTTGTTCGAATGAACTATTGATAGTTCGATAGTTATTCGAATGAACTATCGCCAATCGATAATTTTTATTCGAATGTAATTGTCGATAACTATTCGAATGAAGTATCTATAGTTATTTGAATAAAAACTGGTTATTTGAATGATCTATCGATAGTTATTCGAATGAACTGTCGATAGTTATTTGAATAAACTATCGACTACTAGTTATTTAAATGAACTATCGATAGTTCGATAGTTATTCAAATAAAAACTATCGATAGTTATTCGAGTGAACTATCGATAGTTATTCAGCTAGGCCACCTATTCCGCATGGCCTGGCTGAGCAGCACTGTCATTCACACGAAGAAGCCAAAAATAGCGTCAATTTGTGGATCGGCTCAACAGCAGAACAGTTTTTTCGAAGTAGAATCCGTATGCTGTCAGAAAGATGAGAAAAGTTGTGGCTAGCGATGGGCATTTCTTTCAATAATAAATATTTAGCCATTTTTACACACCAATGGCTCGAATTTAAAAAAAAAACGCCGGTTTCCAAATTGTTCTCCCGAAAATTTATTAACCAGTGACTATATGCTTTTGGCAGTGGGCAATTTAGGGACAAGGAATGAAAGAAATCGAGGAAAATTTAACGGAAGTGATAAAACTTTAAAGGTATTATCGCCGTATAAGTAATTTAAAATTCACTAGCAGACACATTTCTTCAACAATAAGCAAACAATTTTGCGTGCATCAAAATGGGTAATCTTATAATACAGTTTGCTTAATAGTAAAATCTAAAAATCTTTATAATTTGTAAAATTTATTACAAAATGTCCTGGCAACAGAGATGGGTTGGAAATCTTCCGCGATCATTTCGAAATATTCGTCAATTTCTTGTTTTTTGTCGCATTTAAAATAGCAGCCTTATGAGTGATTGTAGTTTGCAACAACTGTCTCTTTCCACTTCTATTTGAAGATGCAGTAGAAGTAGAATCTGTAACATTAATTGACGTCGATGGTAAGGGGTCAAGCAACTAGTACTGGCTTCGAGTTTTGGGCTGCTCTATCCCGAAAACTTCACCGTCTACCATGAACGACTGTAGGATGTGTTCGTTTTATATTCATTCATATTTGAGTTTTTTCCACTGAAGTCCATTTTGCATAATTTTCACTGCACTTTTTCAAAATTATTTCAAACACGACTATTTTTAAAGAACTAAGGCCAAACACAAATAGACAATTATTGTTATTTTTTTTTTCTTATGGCACCGAATATAACTTAGGAGGCCACCCTTTAATGCATAGCACAGTTATCGTCAGTATACGAAGAGGATAACATTTGGTGTGTTATGGGAATTTTGGGGGAGAGACACGAAAATGGCGATGGACATTATTTTTGAAGCGCTGAAGGTTATACTTGCTTGGAAATATGCTAGGAGGCAATGCTCTCAAAAGTCTGGACGTTCGGGAGATAAATGAATGTCTATATTTCACTGTACGAGTAGGAATAGGGTTGATGGTAAGCTAGTGTGTGCGTTTAGCTTGACGAGTATTTCATGGAAAAATTAAAAGTGAAGGGATGAGTGATTTAAGTTCCGCACTTCATTTACCAACGTCGTCTCCAATTAGGCGGAACTCATGTCTTTGGATTCGATCGAGCAGCGCAAAGTGTGTTAAGGGTGCTCCAGCCCATAAATGCGAATTGTACTCCAAACGAGGTCGAATGTAAGCTTTGTAGATGGTAGCTAAGTCGCGAGGCGTAAAATATTTTTTACATTTGCAAAGAATACCTTGGCGTTTGGAGATATCAAGGGCAACATCAAATATATGTTTGCTCCAATCAAGATGGTTATTTAATTTTACGCCTAAGACGATAAGCTCATCTACAGAGCAAATTGCTACGCCATAAAAGGCTAAATTAGACGACGACGCTGGAACATCGCGTTTAAGGGAAAGGTGACGTATTTTAGCAGCGTTGAACTCTACTCTATTTTTCCTGCCCCATTCCAGAATTAAGTCGAGGTCGGGTTCAATGAAGCAAATAACTCCCTGCGTTGGGAAGCAACATATTGCTTGTTAGAATCCGCAGCAGAGTTAAATTCAAAGGTGTTATCTAAAGTACTGTCATCTGCAAAACTATGGATTGGATTGAGAGTAGAAGACAAAAGGTCGTTGATAATTACTAAGAACAGAGTAGGCGATAGGACAGAACCCTGAGAGACACCAGAATTAGTTAGAAAAGAGGAAGAAGTAACGCCATCTAATACGACTCGTATATTGCGTTCGGACAGGTAACTCTCAATCCATCGAGGTCATTGGTCGTTAGCTTAACAAGGAGATATTCATACCAAACTCTGTCAAAAGATTTTACAATGTCAAGAGCAAGAATTTGACCTTCGCCGTATTTGTGCAATAAAGAGTTCCAACGTTCCGTCAGGTAGACCTGTTACGTTTCATTCGTAACGTAGCGATTCCTGAAATAAAGGAAAAGAAATGAATTAAAACACCGTATAGAGTATTGAAATTTGAAGCTCACTTACCTCGATTACGATCAGGCCGCACCTTCCGTAACAGCTTTCAGTATTCCTGATACCGATCGAATTGCACCTACAAATATAACGTAACAAGATCGAAATAGGAAAGGCAAGAGGCAACGAATTACGTAGTAGGATCATTAAATTGTTAAATAGAGAATCCCCTGAGTGCGCGTATTTTGCTTTTGATTATTAAAAGAAAACAAGCTATCGCGAGTGCAAAGACTTTTACACGGATTTTCGCTTTGCGGACGAAAACCCGGTGATTACGGAACACCCCTAAAAACAACACAACACAAATCCGCGAGTGCAAACGAAAACCCGGACAATCTAGCAATATCAGCGGGAATAGTAGTCGGCAGGACTGGTTTTGTAGTGATTGGTTTCCAGTCCTAGCGAGTATTGGTACAGGAAGTAGCAGTGCAACATTTAATGAAAACCGGTACCAGGCGTCAGCGGGTAGGAAAATAACGCAGCGACTGGCATCTAAATCTGAAAGTCGCCGAAAACTTTCTCCGAAATAAGCATCAGGTATGGAGGAGGAAGGATACCGAAACGAGCAACGATGCTCACGCCCAACGTTCCCGAAAGCCCCACTTACGTGAATGGCGGAATATTTCTGTAACACGGTCCCACGTCTCTTAATTTACCCCGAGCACTTTCGATCCACTCTAAAAAATTAGCAGTTTCGCCAGAACGAAGTTCGTAAGAATTTTCCCGAACCCAACTCAAAACACCCTGGCCGAAAGGTAAACACTAGAGAAATGTCAAATCGTAGCGGCCATGCTTATTTCGAGCCATGGGGAAATATCTAATACCCGAGACTGGGAAATTGTTCAGGCCTACGAAGGGTTGAAGCAGGAGATATTGTTGTAAACAAATACCACCACAACAACAACTGTGTAACCGAGCAACGAATATAGGCGGGAAAGTAAATGGTTTATAACAAAGGAAGTTCGACGGCCTCAAATCCAATTTAAAGCCTGCCAAGGCCAAAAGATCCCGTCATGAAGCTTGATGGCAAGAGATCAAGCTGGTCTTGGTGGCTTTTTTCGCAAGTTATCGGCAAAAAACCCAGACGTGCGCCTAACAAGTGATCTTTTTAAGTGTCGATTAAAAAAAAAATAAGTAACGTAGATGAGTTCCAGGAGTTGGTGGGGTTTTTTGTTGATATATTGGTCGGAAAGTGAGTGTGTAACAAGCAACGAGACCGGAAACGTAACGAAGTGGAAAACATAGGCAACCTTTCAGGAAAATTTTGACGATAAGTTTACAGGCTTCATCGCAGTTATTAGAATCGAGGCGCAATTTCCAATTGAAGGCATTGAATAACTCGTTTAGCGCCCCCCAATTTGCTCTTTTGAAATGCCAAACAGTTCTTCGGGGTGCCTTAACTGACAGCGGTTTTAGTGCTACAACTGGATATTGTGCACGAATCAAGAAGTGATCCGTATTTCCAAAATATATAAATATATCAAGATGATTGGAGAATTGACCTGCAATTCCTGGCAAACGACTAGTCTCATTTACCAGCTGTGTTGGACCGTTTAACGAGGCAAAGAGCTCAGTATCACGTCCCTCTTGGTCTGTGCAGGAAGAATGCGAATATATAAATTAAAACTACACAAAAAAATAATTGCAACAAATCTAATAATTTCTCAAATTATTTATTTATTATCTCTATTTATTATCACTATTACAGTTTAGTTGCATAGCTTAGCGATGTTTCAAAGTCAAATTTGAAATGTTAGTTGATACTTGAGATTCTTGCAAAGACCCTAGATATGCCGAAATGATCGTAAAGGATATTCAAAATAGTTGTACCTGATGCACCAACCATTTTTGTGATTTGTTTCTTCTTTGAACGAGTATCTTTGAGACCAAGTTTCTCTACTTTTTCGAAGATTTTTGAGGAAGTGTCCTCAATCGCACGGCCCGAGTGTTTATCATCTTCAATAGACTCTCTGCCATGCCTGAATAAACTATTCCACTTATAAATCATTGCTTTTCAAGATCAAGAGTCCCCGTAAGCAAATCTAAAATTTTTGATACCACGAAACTCAATTTTGTCTATAGTTAGCGTTTTCTTTCCGATTGACTTGTTGATGTGGCGATAACTAAAATGTGTATTACAATACATCCACTTAAAATTATCGTCCCCTCCCTTGTCCAGCCCCTTCATCTGCAAAATTTTTGACTTCTCTTCGTATTAAGTATCCCGTTTGGCTTTCACCACAATCTTTATTTGCATTAAAGGCAAAATATAAAGCGTATTGTCTAATGAAAAAACCACTTATGAGAGATAAATTAAAGGATTTAAGAGATAGTTTTGCTTATTTTCGATGATAAAACTGGACTATGATCGGTATATTTCAAATATTGAAGAAAAATAACCTTAAGTACTTTCATTTCTTCACCAAAAGTCTAAAGTTAAGTAAAGTTGATTTCTACACTTCTACTTCTTCTACAATGGCGCTACAGCCCAAATCGGACCTTGGCCTCCTGATATTCAGGTTCCTTAACATTTTTCATTACTATTTGTGGAAGGGTTGTTAGCCCTTCGCACAGTTGATTTAGGTCACATCAAATTCCTGCTAAGACCCACTATAGGCGCATAGGACAGAAACAACTCTCTTCCACAAGGCGCGATCCTGCGCATCGGCTTTAAACTGTTGCCAGGACTTGTTTATTCCTCTGGCCTCCTGCTCAACTGCTCGCTTCCATGTGTTACATGGTCGACCAACCCGACGTCTTCCTTGAGGGTTATAATCCAGAGCCTGTTTTGCGATGTTTTGCTCTGGTTTCCTCAAAGTATGACCGATCCACTGCCACTTTCGCCGTTGAATCTCAATACCTATTTTAGTCTGGCGAGTTGTACTCCAAAGTTCGTCGTTGGAGATCACTTCTGGCCAGAATATTCCTAAAATGCGTCGAAGGCATTGGTTTACGAAAGTCTGTAGTTTCTTGGTAAGTCGAACGGTCACTTTCCACGTAGTACAACCATATAACAACACGGATTTGACGCATGCGTCAAAAACTCGCAGCTTCGTGCGAAGGCAGATCTCTCTTAACCTCCAGAAAGGGGAAAGGATACCGAAGGCCTGACGAGCTTTATTTAGCCGAGCCTCAACATCCTTTTCGGCTCCGCCGTCCATGCTGACAATGCTTCCGAGATAGCAAAAATCTTGCACCTCTTCCCCATCCTGTCCACTAAGAACAATCGGTGTGCTTGCGTTCGAACCCATGTGCATGTACTTGGTTTTACGCACATTTATTTTCAGTCCCGCCTCTTTGCATTTAGAATGCAACGAGCGAACATTTGACTCTAAGTCCGAACGGGTATGTGCAAGCAAACACACGTCATCAGCATAATCAAGGTGACTTAAGATGTTAAATAGTCTCCATTGAAGACCTTTACCTTACCCACCTTTCAGTGCAGCTTTCAAGATGTCATTTATTACCACCAGAATCAGGGCTGGTGATAATATGCAGCCTTGTCTGACACCCGTTCGCACAGGAAAGCTCTCGGACAGCTCTCCTCTATGCAAGATGCGACACCTTGCATCTTCGTAGGATTCTTTAATTATAGCTATGACCTTATTTGGAATACCCCTCCTACTCAAAGCATTCCATATGTAATCTCGCTTAACGCTGTCGAAAGCCTTCTCGAAGTCCACAAACATGAGATGTAGTGGCGAACCCATTTCGGCTGACTGCTCTAATATTATCCGTAGGGTATTTGTGTGGTCGGTACAAGACGACCCTTTACGGAATGCAGCCTGATAAACTTCGAGAGTGCTCTCGACGACATCACTAATCCTATTGAGAATTACCTTAGCCATAATTTTTGATACGGCAGTAAGTAGACATATACCACGCCAATTGCCGCAATCCCGAAGGTCGCCCTTCTTCGGAATTTTCACAATGACGCCCTCCTTCCATTCAGTCGGATATCTTCCTTCATTCCACACCTTAGTGAAGAGTGGGAGGAGTATATCGGCTGTTATTTCCGGGTCCGCTTTGAGGAGTTCGGTTGGTAGTCCGTCAATACCTGGAGCTTTCCTTCCCGCCATTGACCGAATGGCGGAAACTATCTCTTCCTTATCTGGGGGATCGTCCCTAATAGAGGATTGTTGCGGTTGGATGTTTGGAAGTTGTTCTGTTTCCGGAATATCTTCATCTGACAAGATGTTTAAAATATCATAGAAGTATTCCTTCCATCGTCGCAACTGGTGTTCACTCATATTAAGGAGAGTTCCGTTGACATCTCTCACCAGGTGGTTGGCGGTGAAATTCCTGTTCGTCAACTGTTTCATGATTTTAAATAGTGAACCCATATCCCCAAGGTAAGCCGCAGATTCTGCCTTGTTTGCCAGATCTTCAATGGCCTTTCTCTTGTCGCGTCTAACAGCCTTTTTAAGCTGTATATGAGCATCGCGGTAGTTCTGCCTCAAGTCGGGCGTTCGTTGGTTGACATCGGGTTGAGAGATGATTGCCAATTTGGCTTTTTTCCGATTGTCAACCTTGTCCCATGTGTCTTGCGACATCCAGGGTTTCTCACCGCTTTGCGCATATCCCACAGATTCTTCAGCACTAGTTAGAAAAGTGTTTCTGGTTGCCTCCCAATTGGCGTCCAGTGTGCGCATTTCATGTTCACCCAATGTGGATGACTTTTCACGTAGAATGGTGGTGTATTCGAGTTTTTTGTTGGGATCTCTGAGCTTATCCACATTAAGCTTGCGCTTCATTTGAAGAATTTGTGGTCGTCGGATAGCTGCTGTACACAATCTCAAGCAGGCAACCATCAAGTGGTGATCGCTCCCCACGTCAGCTCCACGTTTCGCTCGCACATCGAGGAGACATCTTCTCCATCGGCGACTTATAGCCAAATGGTCGATTTGGTTCTGAGTAACACCTTCAGGGGAAACCCAAGATGTTTTATGATGACTCTTGTGTGGAGAAAGGGTCCCTCCGATGACCATTTGCCGAGTACTACAGAACTCCACAAATAATTCGCCGTTTTCGGGTCTCTTAATCCAGGGTCGTGAAGCGTCGACCCAAGGGTCACCATGCCTCCTCATGACGTGTTCTAGTCCAGTGTTGTCTGATCCAACCTGGGCGTTCATATCTCCCGAGATGATAATAATATCACCTCTTGGAACACGTTCGAAGGTGGCACTCAGTTGGCTATAAAACTCCTCTTTGTCACCAGATGTTGCGGTATTAGTTGGTGCGTAGCACTGCAGAATTGTGACGTTTCTGACACTGGTCCTGAGCCTGACGACGATAATCCTATCCGAGATTGGTTCCCAGCTAATGAGACTGTTTCTCGCTCTCGGCGTAAGGACGAACGCCACGCCATTTCTGGCTTCACTTTCAGGGCCAATGTACAGAATAGTGTTTCCGCTAGGGGTTCGTTCTTCTCCTGATCCTGTCCACCTGACCTCGCTCAAGCCCAAAATTTGGATGTTATAGTGCTCCATTTCACGGTCGATCACCGATTGGCGGTGCAAGGACCGAGTAACCCCAGCTCTTCCCCCGTCATTCAATGTTCAAACGTTCCAGAAGCCAATCATAGTCCGTTTTCGAATGCCAAAAGTCGTTACCGTAGAATCAGTCCGTATCCGAGGCGATGTATCTGTTTCTCGTATCATTTAGGTCTTAAGATCACGGGTGATAAGCCCATGATCCAGTGAGTGTCCATTTGCCATTTTTAGGGCAAGCAGGACTGGCTGTGGGTGAATTCTACAGCCCCCATCCCAGAGGGGGATAGTTAGCTCAGGTCCGTAGAGTCGCTAACTCCAAAGATAGTTGCAGGAATTGGTAAAACCTCATACTACAACTACCCCCTTGCGGGGGTCACATAAAAGAAACTAATTCTGCAGACTGTTGTAATTAATTTGCAAATTTCTTTGAAAATAATTATGCAAAGGATGCGCCTATTCAATCCGACTATTTGATATCTTCACAGCAAACCAGCTTAATAATAAAAGTTCCACACATTGATCCTCAATGGGTATATAATATACTTTAATCGTTAGATATTAACAAGGATACCGGTCCTGATGGGATTCCAATATCGTATAGTATTTCAAAACTGCGCGGAATAATTTTTCAAAACTTCATTGGGACATGATAAAAATATAAAGGCTTAAAATTATTTTTCTACGTAATCTTCTGATTTCATGACACGTTTTTCCTCAACGGATGGGTAATTTTGTTATCCCGTTTTCGTAATACGAAGATGATTCCGCCATAAGCTAATTACGCACGAAATCTTGAACTGCAACATCGTAATCAAAACGTTGTCCTCCAAGTGCTTTCATCGATTAAAACAGGTGATAGTTGCAGAGCGATAAATCTGTACTCTAGGAAGGGTTTTTGAGTGTAGTCCACGACAATGTTTCAATTTTTTCGCAGTTAAGTCAGCTGTATGGAACCGGACATTGTCTTGCAGCAGGGTGTCTTTTATGGGTAAGCCGCATCTTTTCTGACGTTATGCCGTTTTTGCATCGTTTAAAAGTTGGCAGTAGTACGCGAAATTTACAGTTCGATGTTCGTGGAGAAAATCAATAACTAGGACTCCTTTAAGGTCGAAAAATACGGTCGCCAAAACCTTTTCAGCCGAGAGGCTAGTTTTGGCTTTGACAGGTGCAGATTCGTTCGTAATTCGCCATTCCATAGTTGCTTGCATCGGGGTGTAATGGTGCAAGTTTTGTCACAAGTCACTATCTGGTTTCCCTTCAGCCTCATAGCGGTTCAAATGCCGTTGGCACACTTACATATGATTCCGTTTTTGGTTTTCGGTGAGAAGACCCACCTTGCGAACACTTTCCGAAACCCAAGGTTGTCAGTAATGATGGTCTGAGTACTGCCAAAGCCGATTCTCACCTCTGAAGCAATTTCAGCTACTGTTAGTCGTCGGTCGTCCTCTAAAAGTCTGCGGACAGAACGAATGTTCTCCAACGTGACACGCAGGTTCTTGGTCAACGTTAGTGACCTTCATTTTCGACTGCTTCTCACCCTTCTAAGAAGTTTTTGTGCCCTGAATACACTTGTGTATTTTTTAGTGAATTATCACCGAGCTGTGCCTGAAGTTTTCTCAAAATTTCTGATGGTTCACGCCTTCTTTCGTAAGAAATTTAACTATAATACGTTGTGCAACGGACGACGGTACTTCTCGCTCAGACATCGCGATAGTTACTGAACACGTGGTAATGTGGCGTTCTATAGTGGTGCAAAGTCCTTTGGACATCCCCACCAGTGAACCTATGTTTACCTCACTGTCGGCACGAAAATAATTCCAGTTTATATTTGATCCACCCTTATATTACCAATCTTTCTATCTTCAATTGTTCAATGGTTTCACTCATTTCTAACAGAACGGACACAGAAAGTTGCTTTAAGTGGATCCATTTCGCGCGATATATTTCCAACTTCAGGCGTTCTGTAAGGTTCAATCATGGGTCCTTTGATTTTAAGTATTTACTTTAACGATATAACAGAAGGCCTTTCCTCTTCTGTTTTATTGTATGCTGACCATATGAAATTATTTAGAACCATCACCAACGTAAGAGATTATATTAAAAGAATATTGAAAAGATTCAAATTTGGTGCGATAGTAATCAAATCGAACTTAATCCTAGTAAATGAACAGTTCTATCATTCTTAGGGAAATATCACACAATCCTGTTTGATTATTTGTTCCATAATATAAAGCTTTCCCGTGTTCATTTACAGCGTGACCTTGGTGTAATATTTGATACGAAATTCCTGTTTAATATTCATATCTCTTCTTTGATCACTTAGGCTGACAGAGATATTGACTTTTTGTTTAGAAGTGGAAAAATTTTAAAAATCCAGAAATACTCATAGCTCTTTTTATCGCTTATGAAAGAAGTGTCTTGGAAACCTATTTATCAAGTTTATCAAATATAAATTGAACGTGTCTAAAGAAGGTTTACACGGCTTCTACATTTTAAGATGAAAATAGAGTTTTCCAACTATCCACAAGGATATGAAAATTTGCAGCTTTTAACTTTATATGAGAGAAGACTACTAATTGATGATCTATTTTTATATAACTAAAAAAACTAATTGCACATATTCAACAGGCAAACTAAACATTAATGTTCGATACAGAGGAAATCGGTTAACTTCAAATACAACATTTCGTACACCAAAACAAAATATATGTTGCGATTCTTTCTAAAATGATATCTGTAACTTATTTCTAACATAATTCTGCAAATATATACCATACAATGGTGGTTACATTGAAATAACAAGCAAAAAAAAAAACCCGTTTCTGAATTAACATTTGACCTCACCAATGAAAAAAGGAATTATTTTCTTTCATTGTTAAGCAAAAAGAAATTAATCCTGCAATTTTGTTGCATGTTAAAAAAAGAGGCATACTTAAAAAAATAAGAGAAAAATGCTTTAAAAGACTGGACAGCTTGTGTTCTTCCTGATTTTCAATGTTAATGTAACACACAAACTACTGTACATCTTTCTTTTTCATTATTATCCTTACCATAAATTTACAAAAACAATGACAAAAGGATTGTTTATATCCTGTGCAATTGTGGAAATGTTTTTCTTGTTCCGCATCCCAACGATTTTCTATTCCTTTTTTTATTCGTTTATGCTATCTAGTTGGAAGTAAAAGCAACATCGAAGGAAGAGATGGAGACGGTCAGTAGATGAGGGGTGGAATGAATCGTGGAGAGATGGACAGTGGTACCTCTTTTCATTTCATTTTAGCTGATAGTTTAATTGTTTTGTCATTTACTGTGCTTTCCATTATTATTATTTTTTTTTTATTTTTCACAATTCATCTGCATTGTTTGTAATGTCTTTATTTCGCTGAAAGCAAAGGATATATATGTATATAATGAGATTTATGTATACTGAAGTGTGGATAACGAACTGACTTTTAACGCTTTAAGAAGTTATATAATTTGTATGCGGTGTTGAAATATTTTACACAAAATTTGAGCTTCATCATTTTTTACTGAGAAATCTGAAGAATTGTATGCCGCGAAATTAGGAAGTTTTTATGGGTGGTGGCGGATGGGTGAAAGACTTTAGTTGTTTTGGCAAAAACAGCCACATGATTTAAATTTTAGATCAGCCGTTTTTGTACTTTTCAAGAAAATCGACTAACTGGGAAGTTGCGAAATTTTCATTTTCTATTTACTATTTGGGCACAAACTACGAGCTTTAATTCTCTAGCAAGACAGCACACGAACGGACATACATACGTCTAGTTTGGTACTTTTCGAATAAGGACATAAACTTCCATGTAATTTTTTCTTTTTCGAGTCTTATTTCTTAGCCACAGACTCACAGATTTTATCTGATGACAAATAAGTTATATTGTGGAACTCAGCAAAACTCATAAAATACCAGTCATTCTGGGCTATGACGCTAACGCGCACCAAAAAGTTGTGATATCAACAAAAGAGGTGAATTACTTTTAGAATACCTTACTACTAACAACCTAGATATAATTAAGAAAGGCAATACACCGACCTTCATAAATTCAGCTAGGCAGGATGTACTTCTCCTAACCATAACAAGCCCCTGCCTCGTTGACAAATGCGAAAATTGGCACGTATCAAAAGAAGCTTCATTATCAGATCATAGGCATATCTGTTATTAAGACTTCATTTGGCTATATAGGACAATACAGAAACCCTAAACGAACCAACCGGAATCTTTACCAGTCAGTCCTATAGTACGAACTAGGTATCGAAGAGGAATCAATAAGCAGCCCAGACTGCATTGATAAAATCACGAACAAACTCGTAAACAATATTATTAATACTTACGAACAAAGTTGTTTTGTTCTACACAAAAAAAGGGCGAAACAAACACCTTGATCGCGGTAAAACGCAAACAAACTAGGAAATTGTTCAATAGATCAAAAATCTTTGGTAACTGAGACGAATACAGAGAGTTCCTTACTGAATAAATTAAACTTTTAAAGCAGTTAAAAAAAGAGTCATGTAGAAGACTTTGTGAAGAGATAGATGATCTCCCAACGGCTCAAGACTCTGTGGCGATCAACATTTAAATTTTGAATCACAGGAAACTGCGCGATAGAAGTCGCCCCCTAATAAAAATATTTTTAACAAAAAAAAGCTTTCAAAATTTTTTAAAAAAGCAACCGAACACGGATTATAAAAAACATTATAAAAGTATAAAAATAAATATTTTTAACATTAAAAATAAAAGTTACTTTTGTAATAAGTGGAACATTGTTGTACTCCACATTTGGTGACCCCGACGTCGCAATATAAAGCAGTTTCGGTTTTGTGAAGTTTAAAAAACCCACATTTGGTTAAAACATGACGGAGAACACGCCATCAAACACTACGGCAACGGATGAAGTGTGCAGAATCGGGATTAAGCCTCCACTATTCAGCAAACGAGATCCGGATTTATATTTTATCCAAATGGATTCGCAGTTTCGAAATGCGAATATAACAACAGATCAGACAAAATATGATTATGTCGTTGGATCGCTGGACAGTGCTACACTCGCAAATGTGGCGGACATCGTACGTGCACCACCGAAGGAAAACAAATATCTGTCAATCAAGACACGACTGATAAACGATTTCACTGATTCTGAAAACAAAAAATTGCGACGACTCGTGCAAGAATGCGAATTAGGCGATAGAAAGCCTTCGCAATTACTTCGACAAATGCGTGATCTATCGGGTACTGCATTGAAAGATGATGCAATTAAGGCATTTTGGCTCGAACGACTGCCGGAAAGCGTACGCGCTGTTGTTTCAATAGCTGAAGTGGATTTGGATCGATGCGCCCTACAGGCTGACAAAATGATGGAAATGAGCAGTTTCGGTTCTATTTCATCGGTTCAGCGGCAACAATCACACCCTAAGTCAGACGATTGGCAAACATTAAAGCAAACAATCGATGCTTTAAGAAAGGAAATCAGTGAAATCAGGACATCGTGCAATCAACAACGTGGGCGTTCACAAACACCATCACGGGACAGCAGACAACGAAATCAGACCCGTTCAAATAGTCAAGTGAAGAAATTTCCGCATTGCTATTATCACCATCGATTCGGTAATGACGCGAGAAAATGCGCTCAGCCGTGTTCATATAGGTCGGAAAAAAACTAGAAGAAGCTTTACCACCGGCGGTTGGCGAAGCATTCAGCAAAAAGAAATCAAGCCGTCTTTTTATCATCGATTCTACAACGAAATTAAAATTTTTAGTTGATACAGGGGCAGATGTCTCAATTTTACCAGTTTCATACTTTCGAACCGGGCTAAAATCAAACGATTATTCACTATTTGCCGTCAACGGATCGCCGATCGCAACATTCGGTGTCAAATTATTATCGCTTGACTTTCGACTTCGTCGTAAATTCGATTTTGAATTTGTTATAGCGGACGTTGCAAAACCAATTTTAGGTGCGGATTTTCTCAACAAATTCAATTTGCTTGTGAACATCAAGAACAAATCACTCATCGATAAGGAAACAAAACTCGAAACAAAATGTAAAAAAAGGGTGGACTTTGGCGACCATGCGGCGATTACCGACGATTGAACGATCAAACAGTTCCAGATCGTTATCCTATAAAACATATTCAGGATTTCACTCAATCACTCAACGGTAAATCAATTTTCACAATACTCGATCTGGAAAAAGCTTATTTCAACATTCCAATTGACGATGAGGATAGGAAAAAAACCGCTATTATAACACCATTTGGACTTTTCGAGTTCAACGTAATGACGTTTGGGCTGTGTAATGCAGCACAAACATTTCAGCGATTTATGGATCAAGTGCTGTTCGGTCTGGATTTCGTTATATGCTATATAGACGACATTTGTATAGCGTCTAGCAGCGAGGAAGAACATCATCAGCATGTACGCATTATTCTGCAACGCTTGCATAAATACAACTTAAGAATAAACGTCGCAAAATGCGTATTTGCTCAAGAAAATGTGTTATTTCTTGGCCATCAGGTCAGTAAAGCTGGCATCCGACCACCAACAGATAAAATCGAAGCGATTGCAAACTATAACAAACCAACAACGGCGAACAAACTACGCAAATTCATTTGTATGTTAAATTTTTACCGACGTTTTTTGCCAAGCGCGGCACAAATTCAGGGCCGACTACGAGTGCTTATCAAAGGCAACAAAAAGAACGCTAAAACACCCGTTATTTGGACCAGTGACGCCGAAAAAGCATTTGAGGAAAGTAAGCAGTCATTGATTAATGCTGTAACATTGGCACATCCGGTACCAGATGCAAAATTGGTACTTCATGTTGACGCGAGTAATTTTTCCATTGGTGCAGCTATTCATCACATTAACGAAGGGCAACTTGAACCACTTGGCTTCTATTCTAAGCAAATGACCGACTGCCAAAAACGATACAGTACATATGATCGCGAACTACTAGCTATCTACCAATCGATCAAACATTTTAAATACATGATTGAGGGTAGAAGCTGCACAGTTATGACAGATCATAAGCCAATCACCTATGCCTTTATTCAGAACCCGGAAAAGGCATCACCTCGACAATTGCGGCACCTCGACTTGATCGGTCAGTACACCACTGACATACATCACATCTCTGGAAAAAACAACATTGTAGCTGACTTGCTTTCACGAATTGAAAGTATAGACGGTTGCGAACAAATCAGTTACGAGGGGTTGGCTGAAAGTCAAAAAATCGACGGTGAGTTAAATAATTTGTTGACATCCAACGAATCAACATTACAACTCAAATTAGTCAACATCCCGAACGCGACTAAAGCTATTATGTGCGATGTTTCGACGAAACGAGTGCGACCATTCATCACAAAAGAATTTCGCCAGAGAGTTTTTAATTCAGTGCACAATTTCGCTCACCCTAGCAAAAAGTCAACAATCAAGCAAATCAGCAAACGATTCGTTTGGCCGAGCATGAAGAAAGACGTAGCACAAATGGCCAGTACTTGTATCGCGTGCCAAAAGTCAAAAATTGAGCGACACAATAAAACGGCTTTCGAAAATTTTAAAGTGCCAGATAAACGCTTCGCGCACGTAAACATCGATATTATTGGTCCACTTCCAATATCAAATGGATATCGGTATTGTCTAACGTGTATCGATCGCTTCACACGTTGGCCAGTTGCCATCCCCATGGAAGATATTCATGCAGATACGGTCGCGATCGCGTTCATAAATGGATGGATCTCACATTACGGCGTACCAACCCAAATCACCACCGACCAGGGTAGACAGTTTGAGACAAAACTTTTCAACGAATTGACACGAATCATTGGAGCAAAACATCTCCGTTCAAGTCCTCGACACCCACAGGCAAATGGCCTAATCGAGCGATTTCACCGAACTTTGAAAGCAGCAATAAAATGTCAAAACAATGAACGCTGGGCCGAAACATTACCACTAATAATGCTCGCTCTGCGCAACGTTCACAAAGATGATATCCAAGCAACTCCTTCAGAAATGGTTTATGGTACAACCTTAAAAATGCCATGCGATTTTTTTCAAAAAATCAACGACGACGGTTTTAACAATGAATTTGTGCAACATCTGCGAGAATTGATGAAGGAAATTCAACCAGTTCAAACTTCAAATCATGCCATCAACAAAGTTTTTGTTCAAAAAGACTTGCAAACCTGCACTCACGTTTTCTTGTGTGATGACGCTGTCCGAACACCACTTAAGGCACCGTACGATGGCCCATATGAAGTTTTAAGCCGAAATGACAAAATTTTTGAACTCCAAGTCAAAAATCGTAAAGTTCGTGTTAGCATTGATAGGATTAAAGCAGCTTTTCTTCCACTTGAAGATGAATCATCGACGAACGACGTTACTCCAAGAGCAACAGAAACGTCAAACACTTCAATCAATCGATCGATACAATCAGATAAGCAACCAAGGGAGCTAGATGTTCAACAAAAAACGACAGGAAGCGGACGAATTATTAAGAAACCACAACGATTCGTAGCTTTCGCCAAGCAATAATGCTATGATTTTCGTGCCTTTCACTATCACTCAGTCACTGGTGAGGGAGTACTGTGGCGATCAACATTTAAATTTTGAATCACAGGAAACTGCGCGATAGAAGTCGCCCCCTAATAAAAATATTTTTAACAAAAAAAGCTTTCAAGTATTTCAAAAATCAACCGAACACGGATTATAAAAAAACATTATAAAAGTATAAAAATAAATATTTTTAACATTAAAAATAAAAGTTACTTTTGTAATAAGTGGAACATTGTTGTACTCCACAACTCCAAAAGGTGTAATCAAAAGAAACCACGATAGATATGAGACTATTTGAGAGGCCAGATGGCTCCTTAACTAATAGCAGCACGGAAACTCTTGCAGTGTTATTGGCAACACATTACCCAGGCTCCAAGATAATTAACAACAATGAAAATTTAGAGCTTAAATCTGGCGCTGGTCTCCTGTAGTCGCCTCCAATCGTCTCGACCCAAAGGCCGCAGCTTATTATTCCGGTGCACTTTCTTGGATTTCATTATTGGAAGTACCGAATAGTACGTCTATTTGCTGATATTATCCCTCGTTTGTTTTCGTACATTTCATTACCATCCTTTGCTACATTAATCCCAAGACATACGAAGTTTTCCACACTCTCCAAATTATGTTCCGCAATTGTTATGTTTTATCTGATGGGCGTTCTCCTTCTTGTTTGCATCTTTATTTTTGATTTCCTTTCGTTAATGCGCAGCCCGGCTTCTTTTGCGGCGGAGTCAAGATTGACAAAACCTCCTTAGCACTAAGAAAGGATCTTGCGAGGATGTTATTGTCGTTGGCGTATTCTACTAGTTGGCTGGACTTGATTAGTAGTAGTGTCCCGTTGCTGTCGACTGGGATTTTTCGAACGACATACTCTAGAGCCATGATGTAAAGCATGGGGGCTAGACCATCTGCCTATTTTAAGCCACATTCCGATTGAAAGTTGGTTGTGGAATCGGTTTGTATTCTCACTTGGGATTCAGTGTTCATCATTGTGAGTCTTGTTAGTCGGACTAGTTTCAGGGGAATTCAAAAGTCAAGCGTGATTTGGTACAGTACGCCTCTGTCCATACTATTTGTGTTGTATTCCCAGCATTTTTCAAGCACCTGTTTCACCGAGAATATCTGGTCCGTGGTAGATCGTCCGGTACTGAATTTACTTTGGTATTCGCCAATTATTTCATTAGGATCAGCAATATGGTAGGCTAAAATATTACAATAAAAAGCACAGCTGAGTCCATGCTACCGGAAGTGGAAGAGGAATCAACCATCTGGTGTACAAATGGCTCGCGCACCTCGTATGGTACTGGAGCCGGAGTTAAAAGTCTTAACTTCTCGCAATGGAGCTATGCAGCCAAGAGAATATAAGAAGGGCTCATCGGAACAAAACTAGTTTATATCCTATCGGATAGTCAGACGGTTCTCAAAGCCCTAGCATCTAATAAACACGGACCGAGGCTAATTTGAGACTGCCTTCAAAAACTAATTATCCTGTGAAAAATGAACGATGTAACCTTAATGTGGGTACCAGGACTTATGGGAATTGAGGGAAACGATCGTCTTGCAAAAAACTGCGCAGAAACAAATTTTATTGGTTCAGAGCCATTCTGCGGAAAACCAAAAGTGCACTCCAACTGAGAAGTGAGTTGAACAAGAGCATATAATCTACTGGAATAGACTTCCATGTTCATCAATCTCAAACAAATTAATCCTTCCACAAAAAATAATAATAATAATAATAATGGAGGATATTCTAAAATTCAGCAATAGTTAGTACTCTAATCCGCCTAGTGATGGGGCACAGTGGAGTAAACCACTTCCTCAAAAATATCGACATCTGCCGCCTCTGTCTCTAAGACCCAAAAACGACAGAGCACCTCCTATGTTACTGTGAAGCAGTAGCAAGGAAAAGTCTCAATATTCTAGGAACCTTACCACTGAGGTACTAGCCAACATGGCTCCCTTTAAGATACTAAAATTATTCAAAGCTATCCAGTTATGGTAGGGTAGAGGGGCAATAAACGCACAATATGCCGCGGAGGTCACTGTGCTCTCACGTGTTCCACAAATAAGAAAAAAATAATTTAATTTCGTAATCAAACTTGACGACTGATAAAATAACGAGAACCAAAATGAAATCCCTCAATTACCAGAACGTCCTTAACTTTTTCAAATGCTATCAATAAAGACCACCACACAAAAACTAAAAATCACAATCTTCGCGCACTATTAACTGACTCTACACTTTGAAACTCTGTGAAATCCCTCTTTGATCCCAGTTAAGTCCTCTTTTTATATTTCTTGATGAAATTCTTTACAGTAAAAAGAAAATTCATCTAATCAAAAACCATTTCAATGAGGCGTAAAATAAGAAACGAATAAGCTTAAATTGAAACATTTGACTTTTGAAATACGTTTGATAATTTCAAGGACACATTTTTCGAGAGAACATCAAAGGATTTTGAAATTCAATGAAGCTGATGAGTAAGGGGAAATGTGACGAATGAATTTTTATGAATCGACTTTGTTATTGACAAATAATTATGTTCAACAATACAACTTTTATTTTTTTATACAATTCCGAATGGTTTTACAAACGATACCAAATCGAAAACAGACAAATATACAAAACACGTCAAAAGACCATAAAAAATTTCATTTTTTTTTTCGGCTGCACCGAAAGATCCAGCGGTAAGAGCAGTATAGTATTCTTAGCGACGACGACATAAGAAAAGGACATTACAACTCACAAATGTACAGGGAGAACGTATTTCGGTTCAGCAAATTTGATGACCCTTAAGGGACCACTCTGAATAATTCCTCCCGGCATTCTAAATTACTTTGATAACGAACGAAAAAATCTTTTGCGCTAGACATCCTTATGAAAGTCGGGACGACGTCGACGTCGTTTTCGACTTGACTACGACGACAGAACTAGAGAGTGCTGTACACAAAATATACCAGTCATAAAAATGAGACTAGATTTAGTCAAGAATACAGAAAAATATTTTTGTTTCGTTTCTTGCAATTTTTTTTTTCGGTTTAGTCAATTTAACTAACGAGTTGGCATCTGATCTAGAGCCAAAAGTATGAAATTAACCGAAGGATAATGACGCAAAGATAAAGGCATGATTCACATTTGCCATCAGGCGGCGAGAGGAAGTCCGAGAAAAAAGAAAATAGTCGAGGAGCTCCAAGTTTTTGATACAAAGCGTATTTTATTGCATAATTTAGATTTTTGGACAGTTCATTTTTCAGTGAAGAAGAATTATGAGAAATTTTATCACTGCCGGAATATGTCATTAGGATTAAGCGGTTTTTTATGGGATGGGTCGATGAATGATATTTGTAAAGTCTTTAAGGTGGTAGTTATTAGTTCATTAGTTCGAAGTTTGAAGCTCCTTCGATGGAGTTTATTAATATTTTGCACTAATTGGAATCAGTTAATGGATGTTTATTAATTCCTAGATGATGTTTTTTTTCGAGGATTTGTATTAATATGTGCTATGCATTTATTTTATAGAACCGACTGAAAAAAGTCCTCAAGTCAATGTACTTAAATTTTTGCAATTATCTACTAGGAAAATCAATGCTACCTGCACTGCTATTCTTTTGTATTATACAATGGCGCTACAGCGAAAATAGGACCTTGGTCTCCTGAACTCCAGGTTTTTAACGTTTTCTTTCCCTTATTGTGAAAAGATTGTTAGTCCTTTGCACATCTCTCTATGGATTTTCATTTTCGTAGATTGGGGTAACTTAAGCTATGTGCTGGAATTATGTACATCGACCGAGATTTAAATTCAAGATCCTCGCATTGTAGAACAACAAGCTACCCCCTAGACTATACCTTAGCTGCACTATACTTAATTTGAATTTTCCAACGAAAATATTTAAAAGTCTATACACATCAACGGTTTTAACGATAGATATGTAATGTAGCCGAAAGTGAGCTGATTCAGTCTCCCACAACATCCACAAGGAATCCTTTAGCCTAACTTATTTCCTTCTTAAAGGTTTGGAAAGGCTGGTGGACAGCTATGTGCAAATCTGAGCCTCTCGGACAGATGGATATACCAAAAAGTCCGTCAGGAATGTATAAATCTGACGGTGACCGCTGTAGAGAATGCTTTCCATCATAGATGCCTTTCTAGAAGGCGCATTAACCACGTCAACATAGATGCCATACTTAATGCCTTGCGCAGTCATAGAGTGAAACCTCTTTTGACTGTTGACTGCATGGATTTGTAAGCTATTTCCTAGGAAGTGAGAACCAGTTCGTTTCACAAAGGTCTGGCAAAAGGCGGTGGGTCCTAACTACGAATGAGCTCCTTTTCACTTTAAATCGAAATGGCGACTCCACAATAGCATATGCAGACGATTTTTTCATCATGTTAACTGGTAAATTTGAACAAGTTCTTGGGTATCAGTCTCCTCTACAATTGTTAGATAGCAAGATAAAAGACTTTCCAACAACCCTCAAAAAATAGACCTCTTCCTCTTCTCCAGAAAGAGAAGACCCCACATTTTTTTAATCAACCAACTATCCGAGGCGCCAACCAATATTGTCCTCTTAAGCCAGGTTTAATATTTAGGTCTCATTCAGGAGAGAAAAGTAACATGATGGCCAACATTTCAGAACGAGCAAAAAAAAAATGTTCGCTTGCATAACGACGTTCAGCTCAAGATTTGGCCTTAAGCCGCACTTCATTCATTGCAAGTATTGTTAGAGCTATTATTTGCTATTCCGTTTTTTCATGGTGGCCAGCAGTGGCACTAAAAGCTAACATAACATCCTTAGAACCACGCTAACTGAAGTCCAGGTGGTAATTCTTTCACAACGTACACTTGATTTTTAAAATCTAGATGAAATCTGAGAGTAAATATTATAATGCTCGCACAGAGTCGCCAAGGATAAAGATATATTTGTTATTACTCAAAAACCTCGATTTTCTGTCCGTCTGCCCATCTGTCTGTCAGTCCGTCTGTCTACAACATAACTCGCCAAAGCTTTGACCTATCGCGCTGAAATTAAATTGTTTTTGGCAAAAAAAGTAACTTTAAGTTCGTGAACGGGCCACATTCCCCCACTCCTTCTACCCCGTCCCATATAAATTTCATTAAAGTTCGAAATTTTAAGAAATTGATTTTTCTCCAAAACTATTTCAGCTATTGAATTGAAAATTAGTTCATAGTAAAATAATTTTAATGTCATTAACGTCAAAAAATGTTGAGCTAATCACTTTATTCCCTCTATCCCCTTTCATACAAATTCGCAAAAATTTAAAAAATGCATTTACTCAGTTTGCATTGCAACTAGCAAAGCTAAAAGAACCAATTTTTCTCATAAATAATCTTATTACAATTGCAACCAATTTTGAAAAAAACTATCAGCTTCACCTCAATCTTTCTACCCCTACCATACAAATTTCGGAATTTTCACTAAATTACTTTTCTCAAAAACCGTCAAAGCTATCAACTTTAACTTTTGAGAAATGTATACCATTAAAAATATCATGAATGTCGAAAAATTTGGTTTTGATTCGAATACTCCTTAATTATTCCTTAATTTTGGTAAATTCATTTAATCGATTTTCATCGAAACTACTAGAAAAGATACAAATTTTAAATTTTGCCACAATTTGTCCCTTAATAATTGCAATAAATACTAACAAAAATATCCACTTCACTTTACTCCTTCTACCACCTCTCATACAGATATTTGTATTGAAAATTCAAGAAAAGTAGTCCTCCTTCGAGCATGAGTAACAAAGCAATGTGATGCAAAGCAATGGATGTTGATAAGCAGATTCAAAATCATCCAAAACCTCCTACTTTCTCTGCCACCTCCCATACAAATGCATAAATTCAGATAAAAATTGTTCAATTTCCTCGAAAATTATGAAAGCTACTAGCATTAAATGGTGGCTGGGTGTGTATAGATAGGGTAGGCATCTGATAAGCGTCATAAGGCGACACCCAGTGTTGTAACTATCATTTACACATCAATTGTGCTCATTATACCTCCACGTGGTAGCCACCGGGTACTGCTCTTGTCCATCTGGACTTGACTTGCTGAACTGATAGGCGCGAGTGCTCATGAAACAAAAAAATTCTAGCACTATAATAATATGGCACTCCAAGTTGGGGGTTGGGCGATGTGTTAGCAACTCATCCTCGGAAAAACCACACCCGTTTTGAAACCTGAAGCAACGCCTCGGCGGATTGATTCAACGGCAATGACTACGCACACGAAAAATGGACTATTCATTCGAATCTTGGAATTTTCAAAAGTAGAAAATCATCGGGAAGCTCGGAGTTTGGAGTTGCGTTTGTCGTCGACAACAAGTTTAAACACCAGGTTACCAGCTTCAAACCCATCAATGAACCCCAACGGAAGACAAAGACGATGAAGTTAAAGACGATTTCAACAGCACCCTAGAATCAACATTCGACTCCCTTCCGTCGAACGATATTAAAATAGTTATAGATGACTTTAACGCGATAGTGGGCAAAGAAGAAACTTACATAGGGACAATTGGAAGGCACAGTCTCCATGATATTAGCAACGACAAGGGCCAGAGACTGATGGATTTCGCCAGCAGCAAAAATCTCATTGTAAGCTCGACATGCTTCCCGCATCGTGACATTCATAAGAAAACGTGGGCATCACCCGACGGACGAACATTCAATCAAATAAACCACGTTCTAATAGAAAAAAAGACGGCCTCCAGCATTCTCGAAGCGCGTACATGTCGCGGTGCTGACTGCGACACAGATCAGCATTTGGTACAGACCAAGTTCCAATGTCGAATCGCAAACCGAGAACAAAAACACAACCGGTTTCAAATTCGACATAGGAAAACTCAAGGATGAGAAAGTAGTTGCGAAGTGCGTATAAGCCTTAGAGAGGCATTTCGCGCCAATACTGAACAACAACGCCAGCATGCCAATAGAAGAAATGTGGCAAATTATCAAAGATGGCATTATATCTGTTGCAGAGGATGTGATAGGACAAAAACCCCGGCGCAAAAAAAATGACTGGTTCGACAACGAATGCCAAGATGCCTTAGACCGAAAAAACCAGGCTTACAAAATATTAAGAGAACGGCCAACACGAGGCAAATGGGACATATACTGATCTGAGATGATTTGCAAACAAAATATGCAGACAAAAAAAATGGAAGTACAACAATGACGAAATTAAAAACATGGACGAACACTTTAAATTACACAACACAAGAGACGCGTATTCCCTTGCCAAAATAATGAAAGGGGGATATGAACCGAAGACGACCCTCTGCAAAGATGCAGAAGGGAACATTTTAAGTAATGCGGAAGATATAAAATTAAGATGGGCACAATACTTTGAACACTTTCTTAATTCGAGCCCATCACCCGCAAGAACTGCAGTAGCAGACATAATTGCAGATATAACTGTTGTAACAGCTGATGAAGGATCCGCGTTGAGTCCTCCCATAATCGGAGAAATAAAAACAATCCTGAGGAACCACCCAAACAACAAAGCGCCGGGCACTGATCAAATTCCAGCTGAGCTTCTGAAAACCGGCGACACCTGGATAGCACATCTCCTTCATAAATTAGTCACGGACATATGGACGCAGGAAACACGTCCTGAAGATTGGCGCAAGAGCATCATATGTCCAATTTATAAAAAAGGTGACAAACTCTGCTGCTGAAACTACCGAGAAATATCTCTGTTGTGTACGTCTTATAAAATATTGACGAAAATCCTTGAAAAGAGAATTAAGCCCTATGCTGACAAAGTAATTAGTGAATACCAAAACGGATTTAGAGCTGGACGATCGACCACGGACCAGATATTCTCAGTTAAACAGGTGCTGGAAAAGTGTTGGGAATATAATATTGATGTGCACCAGATATTCGTTGACTTCAAACAAGCAGGCGCTTACTGAATAAAATCATGTTAGAGTTTGTAGTCCCACCGAAACTGGTTCAGCTTACAAGAATGACAATGACCGAGTCTTTGTCACGAGTCAGAATAGGAAACGATCTGACTTCCAGTCTTAAAGCAGACAACGGCCTTAAGCAAGGTGACGGCCTCGCATAAATGTTCAGTTTGACACTCGAATATGTTATTCGGAAACTTCCTGTTGACACCAAGGAACACCATGCTTCAAATCCACACAACTCGTAGCATATGCCGACGATATAGATATCCTTGCGAGATCTCTGGAGAGTGCTAAGAAGGTAATTGTCAACCTTGACTCGGTAGTAAGGTAAGTTGGACTACGTATTAATGAAAACAAAAAAAAATTATGACGCAATCTAGGAAAAAGACGCCAATCAGACAAAATATTACGGTAGGAGATTATAACCTAGAAAACGTAGACAACTTCATATACCTAGGGGCGAGCCTATCAAATGATGGAAGCGAACTCATCGAAATTAAAAGAAGGATAATGATAGCAAACAAGACTTATCATTCGGTACTTCCAATAATCAAAAACAAGAACGTGCTCAGGAAAACAAAACTTAAGAAATACAAAACCATCATAAGATCTGTGCTATGCTATGACAGCGAAACGTGTACTTTAACTCAGGCGTCCAAAAAACTACTTACCGCTTTTGAAAGAAAGGTCCTCAGAAGGATCCTCGGACCTATGAGGGAAGACTCGATGTGTAGAATACGATACAATAGAGAATTGGCTCTTCGACAATCCAGAAGTGTCAACCCTCATAAAATTTAAGAAGTTGCAATGGGCTGTTCATAAGGAGCGTATGGATGATAGACGAATTCCCAAACGCACACTAAAGAGGAAAGTCAACTGACAAAGGCTGGTCGAAAACCACGGAAGCACTGGCAGGATTCGATTGAGGCAGACAGCTGGTGGCAGCTTGATATCTGTCGAATGTCTAAATACCTTTGGAAAGACACAAATAAAAACAAAACGGCTCAGCTATTGCAACATAGTCGCTATGGCTTCCATCCCAACTTTTGTAAAGATGACCACAGGTCATAGCCAGCTTAAGCTCCACCCACTCTTTGCTGAGGTTGCAAGAAAGACGAGAAATCCATCGAATACTATCTTTGTCATTATATATATTATATTATATTCACCAGTCGTCTCTTTTCGTTGGGCTCTAGATTGTTCTCAGAGCTTGAAGATCTCAGAGGCGTCAAACATTCGAGCATGCTTTGGTTCGCAAACCTTATCAAGTGACTAACATAACAGGAGTAAAATTTGTCTCAAATTTTGTTAATTTATGGGAACTAAATCTAAATAATAAAAAATCATCATTAAAATAAAATCGACCAGCCCGTTAAGCTCAGACTATATCAAGTGTCTGTTCTTTGCATTCCAAATGCAAGATTTTTGTTAGTTTGGGAACATTGTTTGTATGTACACGGCTGGGTCGAAAGAATGTTCATTCTTTTTCTAAGGCTCACCTGGTCTTTTATAATCTTCCCTATTTCTGGCGGTTAAGAAAGATCTCCCGCGATGGTTTCTCTATGTGCTTTACAAATAATCATTGTTCTTAGCGAGAGTTTGCATACTGTTGAAATTAATTGTGTGATATTCCTAGAATTGAATGCATATATGCTGCTTAATACGAAGACAGGGAAGGTACGGTATCTCAGGGATTCCTGGTAAATCAGGCTTGGCTCTTTTTACTACGAAACGAAAAACTGAAGTTGTTATAACTCTATGTTATACAACTGGAAATAAATCAATCAGTTAGTATCGATAAGAAACTTCGCATTGACATATCTTACACAAGATTCTCGCTTAAGTGAGATCTACCTGCGATCCTTTCAATATCATCTTCTAATCACCATAAATAGCGCGACAGCCCAAATCGTGCCCTGGCCTCCTGAAGTCGTCGCCTCCAATAGTCTCGATCCAAAGACCGCGTCCGCCAGCTGCTAATTTTTAAAATGGTCTTGCTGTCTTCATCAATCGAGTCTTCTCATGGCTTGCGTGGTTTGTCTACTGGCCGATTACCATTCACTTTGCCTTTAAGAGCACGTTTGGGGATTCTTCTGTCTTCCATTTGCTCTATATGGCCAGCCCACTGCAGTTTACGTAGCTTGATGAACGTTGAAGCTTCTGGCACGTCGTAGAGTTGATACAATTCATGGTTGTATCTTATTCGCCATACTTTTCCTGCCTTCACATTTCTTTTAAATGCGTTAACTGCTTTTCCGGAAGTTTGCGTTAATGTCCACGTCTTTCTTTCTTTCTTCTAATAGTGAGTATTAATGTTACGGAACCTGAAGCGCCATTGTAGAAGTAAGAGAATAATGAGTATTGACCTACTCTCTCAAACAAAAATATTCTGAAATGGTTCAATCAAGTGCTGCAGGAGTATTGAAGCACTTGATAATCTTCCTAAATCATGTAAAAATTAAAATTTTTTTCTCCTTATGAGGTTTAAGAACGCAATCAAAGTATCGTATTTTACTTCACCCATACTCTTTCTTAATTTTGTTAATGACCTTCTGTAGTCAACTCTCAATCCGATACATTGCTTTGCACATGACAGTACCTTGGGTAACATCTATGAATTCGACATGATTACTAATACTCACTGTGTCCCAGTAGCATCTAACTTCTTTGAACTCTGACCTGAACCTAATCTTGGCATGGGGCAGGATCAAGAGTAGAGTTTAACAACACAAAAACACAGACCTGTTATCTTTTCCTTAGACGTGAAGTTCCAGCGTCGATCTCATATGTAGCATTCGGTAGTGACCAATTAGACTGTTCTGAATACTTACTACTCCTTGACCTTAAAATAAATGAGAATTTAAACTGGAATCAGTATATACTCGATGTAGCACTAGATGTTTCCAAACGTTTAGGAGCCCTACGAAGATGTAAAAAATATTTTACTCCCGGTCACCTAGCAAATATCTATAAGGCCTACGTTAGACCACGCCTCGAGTACAATTCGCATTTATAGGCTCGGACACATAAAACGAAACTTGCGATGCTAGACTACATGAAAAAAGGCGTTCCGACTAATTAGAGATGAAGCCAACACGGTTTCTATAGACTCCCTAGAGCATCGCAAAAATGTCGGAGTACTAAGCATTTACTATTTACTACTTTCATGGTAAATGCAGTGAGAAACTCGCTAAACTTATTCCTCCTCTGTACTCATTTCCTGGAAATCTAAATCTAGAGGGTCGCGAATGTTCAGCCAATTTCAAAGAAAGAAAGCAAATCGAACTCCGCTAATTAGCGCTCCATAGCTACACAAAGAGCTCATAATTAACAATATCTATCATTTCTAATAATGCAAAAATAATTGAAAAATTTGCCAAAATAAGACTTGTAACTGAATTAGAAGAAAAAATTTGTTGGCCAAGAATCAATTTGGTTTTAGAGCGGAACGCAGTACTCATGATGCCATTGCAATGTTGAGTAAGCATATCGCCTGGGCTTTAGACGTAGGATTGGAATATTGTGCTGTATTGTTTTGGATCTAGCCAAAGCTTTTGATTCGATTCCATACACAAAAATTATTTCCAAGCTTCACAAAATGGACGTAAATAAATCATTAAAAGATTGGATATCAAGCTATCTTACGAAAACACCACAAGTAGTTAAAATAAATAACGTCCTAAGCAACGAGCTGACTTTTGAGTTTGGTGTACCACATGGGACTGTTATGGGGCCTATTTTATTCTTGCTATTTGTTAACGATCTACATTCACAAACATTGAGGGCCAACTAATCTCATTTGCTGATGATACAGTTCTATTCATTGAGGATAATACCTTGGAAGGCGTAACTGTCACAGCTAATCACAGTCTTTTAATATTAAAAGATTGGATGAAATTTAATATACTGACACTGAACGCACAAATGAATAGATGCAGCACCTTTTCCCCAAACCATTTTGGACAACCCACATACATCGGATGGAAAAAGTCAAAAAATACACTTGCTAATATCTCCACCACGAATGCGCAGATAGGAAGTTGAAAATCAGTAGAGATAAATAGAGGGCTGTGGGACAAACTTCTAAAAATAATTTAATTTTTTATCCATTGGCGTCGGAAAAGTGGGGGGGGGGGGCTAAAAACAAATTGTCAGCCGAATTGTTTTTTTCAAATGATTATATCTTAGAAATTACTTATCGCAAAAAAATCATATTTTTGGACAATTAAGGTGGCATATAGTTCCATCGGAATAAGCTTAGAGAGTGGCTACTTGTAAGAGGGAGGGTCAGGGGCATGCAAAGGAAAACACTTAAAAATGAATATCTCAACTATATTTTAAGCTATATGTAATTGAAACTTGAAACGTATACTAAACTACACTAGAAAAATACAAAAAAAAAGATAACATGTTGAAACAATAGTAGTGGAGGGAAATGGGGAGCATTTCAAAAATGGCGCACTTTTCAAAATTAAAAATCCTTACATCTCAAAAAAGAGTACAGATATCAAATCGAAAATTTGTCAGATTGTAGAACTACATAATGGTTAATTTTGGTGAAAATTTTAAGTTGGGAGGTGTAAGAGGAGGGAGGTGATAAGCAAAAATGTCGAAAATTTTGAATGATTTCTTAATGCTCTGGGGAAAGATACAAAGTTAAAATTTCGCATAATAATAACTTGATCCATAATTGTTATAAACCGACCCACCCGGTCTAACGTGCACATGGTGTTTCATGTGCATTGAAAAAAAACATATAAACTGAAAATTTTTAAGTGAAATTTGAAGATAGAAACTTGAAAATTTGCGAAATGCATTTAAAAAAAATCCCTAAATATGCGAAATATTAACTGGTCGAAAATCTTTAAAGCTTCTAACCTTGCCATACAAAATTATTTTTTCGATCATTTTCAAGAAATCAATTATCACCTAATTATTAAAAGGTATTAATTTGAAATTTTGCACAAAGGCTTTTAAAAATATTTCAAATAAAATTGCGTCAAAAGTTTTAAGATCGTGGCTGTCCTTCTAGCCCCTCCCATACAAAAGTATGATTTCGACCAATTTCATTAAATCAACTAATAACCAACAAACTAAAAGTTACGAACTTGAAATTTTATACAAGCATCTTACAAGAGAAACGAAATAAAACTGCAAATTTTACGATTCCCCTACCTTCTCTACCCCCTCCCATACAAATGTGCGGTTTCGTGAATGTAAAATACACCGAATTTTATGTAAATACTATGCAACTTCGTCTATGAAACACATTCTATGCAGAGAATATTGGATTTAAGCAATCAATTAAAAAGCTATTAACATCCACCTACCCTTACTCTTACCCCTCCTCCTACCCTCATAAAAACCCAAACTTGCAGAAACAAATGAAATATTGTTAAATTGACAACAGCCCTGCCCAAGAACTTCCTTTCACTTAGTCTTCCCTAACCACTCCTAACCTGCATATTGACTTTCCGCTCATCCGTTACTTGTCCCAAGAATGATAAAGTTTCGCCCGACTTGTTGGCAGTTTATTTAATCTACAAGCCATTACTCCTCACCCCTATCACAAGTATTTTTCCTATAAGGAGGAGTAGTTCAATGTTTAATTATTGTAAAAAAGAAAAATTATGTTGAAAACTTGAATTATAATAAAACAAGAAATAAAAATTATCCCAGTGCCTTCAAAAGTAACGGAAACTGCTGTCAATCGCAATATAGTCAATTTTATTGTAAATAAAAATCTCGTTCCTGATCGCCAATATGGATTTCGCTTGGATCGTTCAACAGGCGATCTACTTGTCTCTCTTACCAAGCGTTGGAATTCCTGCATCTACAAATTTGGTGATGGTAAATTTCTTGCTCTTGACATCGCTAAAGGCCTTTGGTTTTAACACTTCATTTCTTCAATGGTTTGAGAGTTTCCTCTCCGAGCGCTCTATTCAAGTCGCACTAAACGGAGTAACTTCTGCACCCTTTTCCATTGATTCCGGCATCCCTCAGGGCTTAGTTTTATCTCCCACTCTCTTTTTAGTCTTCTTAAATAACCTTTTGTTGTCTACTCTCAATTTTATTTACTGTTTTGCAGATGACAGCACTCTAGATAACATCTACCAATTTAAGTCTCCTGCGGAGGTTCGTCCGACATCGATGACGTTATGTCGTTGTAAGTCGATTCAATAACTGAACTCTGGCCTCAGTTTAATCCTGGAATGGAGCAGAAAAAAAAGAGTAGAGTTTAATGCCTTAAAAACGTGTTCATAGTATCATTTATCTCTTAAACATAAATTCCAAGGTCGGTCGCTAATAAGCCCTAAATGGCATACAAACTGCAGACTTTGCGGCACTAAATGTGCCAACACATTTACGAAGTCGCTCTTTATGCTTCGAAACGTCTTGGTATTCTGCGGAAGTGTAAGAAATACTTTTCTGCCTTCAAACTAGCTACCATCTTTAAGGCTCTCTATAGCTCGCGTGTTTGGGCAAAGTCACACATAGCTTTGCTCAAGCGTATTCAAAAACACGCATTCCGATTAATTGGAAATGAGACCATATCAGCGTCAATAGACTCCCTCCAGCATCGTTGAATGCCCCCCGAAATATTCGCCAAGCTGCACGCTCACACGAGTACACTGTGAAGTCCTTACCGTAGGGAACAGTGAAATTTAGCCAGTCTCGTACAGTGAAATATAGGCAGCCATTCATATCCCCAATTTTAAAAATTTAGAATGCATATCCAGAGTCGATATCCCCATTGTCACACGATCTTCGACGTTTCAAGTTCAACGTTTTCCAACGTTTTAGGTTTTTCCTCCTTTCAATCCCGTTTAACCTTCAACTCCTTATTTTTTCTCCCATGAATGTGTGAATTGCATTAAAGGGTGTTGAGTTTGGCAACGTAATAAAAATTAATGGTAGGTAAGATGCAAGAATAATAATATCGAAATACCAAATACATTTCAAAATATTGCTCACAACTTTCCCACGGATTGTTTGAATACCAGGATAAATGCTCCAAACAATGAAGAAACGTTTTTACTTTAAGTTACTTATTACCTCGTAAACCTTTTGTTGTAACGTACGCATACCCACTCTACAACCAACAGTATACAATCGCTTCCTTCCTGTTACGAGAGGAGCCTTGACTAAAAAGGATAACACAGCGAGATCTTAGTGCTTCACCTTTTGACTGTTTACCTTTGTACATATTTCGACATTCGATTTGTGTTTATATTCACTTCAGAAGTGCCTGGCGTAAATTGAAGGCTTGAATCATCTGAGGTTGGAAGGACACCATTGAGTACAACACGACAGCAATGCAGAGGAGACAATTTTTTTATAGGTATTTATTTCACTCCCTATTATTTATTAATATTTCATTTTCATAACGTTATCAAGAAAGCATGTATAGGAAATAAGTGTGAAATACATCCATAGCTGAATTATTCTTTGTTTTTTCGCCGAAATAAGCCTCATATGTTCGTACCTTTTTATAAAGTGAGTTCGTTATTGCTGATTTTCTTTTATGGTCGACCATAAAGACGATCACAAATTGGATACCGTTCTTGGTTTTGAACTTTTTACTTGCTGCTGTAAAATTCATGTAATTTGTAATCATTAGGAAATTTCAATCTTTGGTAGCTGGTTGTTAAAAACTGGGTGTAATTGGGTTTATTAATTTGTTGATAAGATTACGTATTACGGCAAAAACAAAGACTTATGAAGATGATGGAATTTTTTCAGTTTTTTTGATGGCAGCCCCACTTACAAAAAAAAAATTTAATTAATTTTTGGCATAATCGAAAAATTTTGTATGACAATGTTGTTCGGCAGACTATTTACCTTATTATTGTAATATAAAGTAATGTAATCGACTTGGGAAAAAAATGCTACCTTGAGATTTTGTTTCTTTTTTGCTTTTCATTACTACTGTTGCAAAGAAAAACACTTAAAAATTAATATCTCGACTATTTCTTATGCTATGACATTGAAACCAAATTGTGTCCTAAGCCTATGCTATACTAGTGGAATATGAGAAAAATATAAAATTTGGATTATAGTAGTGTATAATTTTCAAAATTAAAACAGGGTATTTCTCAAAATCTAACTCGAGCTGTGTATTACACATTATTATATACGGAAGGGGGGCCTTAACCTGCGCAAAGTCTTTCCTGTAAATTGAAAAAAAAACACAAAACCCGCATTTTTTGATTGAAATTTGAAGCTGAAATCTTGAAAATTCGTGAAATTAATTTTAAATAAATATTTAAAAATTAAGGATATTAAGTGGTTGTTTCAAAACTTTTACACTTCCATTATAATTTTTTGTGCCATTTTTAAGAAATCAATTATCATTAAACTATTTAAAACTATCAACTTGAAATTTTGCTTAAATGTTTTTAAAAATATTTAAAACAAAGTTGCATCGAAAGTTCTGAATCCCTCTTGCCCTTCTGCCCTTCAAAAGTATGATTGATGAAGCAATTAAAACTTTATCACAAAGTTTGCGATTCTCTCCTCGTCTAACACCTCCCATACAAATGGCTGGTTCGTGAATATAAAATCACCAAATTTCTAATTAATTTTAAGCAATTCCGTTTATGAAACTAATATTCTAACTTGAAATCAATTAAAAACCTATCAAAACCCACCTACCCTTCCCAGTTGAAAGAGAGAAATATCATAACTAAAGAAACTAAAGCTTCGTATTACCACAGGGCCTACTTAATTTTTTCGCTGAAAAGGATCATTTTGTGTATTGCACCGATATTTCTGGTTAGATGGCTGCCATGGGCTTACAGAGATATGACGCAGTTTGCAGTGTGTACTACTGCGTAAGAGAAATAAACTAGGGTTCTTACTGATAGCACATTCAACCAATACAAATTCGCAATTTGGTGAACAATACTGATTTCAGCAGTTCAATGTCATAAATCAAAAAGAATGTATGGGTTTCGTTTGCTTAGGTTATTCAAAATTTCTTAAGCAATAAAATGGATGATGATTACGTTGAGCATGGTGAAAAATGTTGTCTAAATTCCAGCTAATTGGATGCAACATCAACATTAGTACAGCCATTTAGATCATTTTCCTGAAAATCTAGTTGACTTGAGTGAAGAACAGGGCGAACGATTCCACCAAGATATTCGGACTATGGACAGGGTCGTTGGAATACACATATGATGGCCGATCTTTGCAGGAGTATTCAGAGCAACATTTCGTCGTTCAACAACAGTAGGAAAAACATAATAGGTGTACGATTGGGCATAAAGCCCAATCGTACGATACTCTAGATGAAAGAGAAATTTTTGTAGAGGAAGTGGCCGAGGGGGTGACTCCATTAAACTAATTTTACTTTATTATTTTAATAATAAAGTATTGTGATCGACACAGAAAAAAAAAAAATTTGCTACCCTGAAATTTTGTTTTTTCGCGTTTCATGACTAAATTAGCCTAAAAAAGCAAAAAAAAAAAATCCGTCCCGCCGTACGCCGTACATATGGACTCGTACCTCCAAGACCGTTAAAGGTAGAATGTTGATTTTTGGGTGGGTTATTAACTTAGAAAGTTAGCTTCATTATCCAAATTTTGGGGAGTGTGGGGTGGAAGGGGAGGCGGGGGGATGGAAAAAGTCGAAATATACACTTGCTAATATCTTCACCACGAATGCAGATAGAAAGATGAAAATCAGCACACGTATAGAGAGAGCTGTGGGACATATTCCAAAAATAATTTAATTTTTTTATCTATTGGCGTCCGTAAAGGGGGGGCTAAAACAAATTGTCGGCCGAATCTTTTTTTGAAATGGTTATATCTTCGAAACTACTTACCATAAAAAATTCATATTTTGGGATAATTAAGATGGCGTATAGATCCACCAGAATCAGCTTAGAAATAGGCTTATTATTGTAAGGGGAAGGGTCGGGGGGGTGCAAGGAAAAACACTTAAGAATTAATATCTCAACTATCTCTTAAACTATGTAATTGAAATTTAAAACATATACTAAGCTATACTAGCGAAATACAAAAAAAATATAAAATTTGGTCATAATAGTAGTGGGGTGAAATGGGGAGCATTTGAAAAATGGTGCACTTTTCAAAATTAGAAATCATTATATCTCAAAATTGAGTACAGATATCGAATTGAAAATTCATCAGATTATAGAACTACATAATTTATAATTTTGATAAAAATTTTAGGTTAGGGGGTGTAAAGGGAGGGAGGTGGTAAGCAAAAATGTCGAAAATTTTGAGTGAATTTTTTAGGACTCTGCTCAAAGATAGAAACTTTAAATTTTGCATGTGAATACATCTACTTGATATACATAGAAAAAAAATAATAATTTGATCCACAATTGTTATGAACCGACCACCCCGGTCTAATGGGCACAAGCTGTTTCATGTGCAACGAAAAAAACACGAAAACTGAAAATTTTTGGATCTAATTTTAGGGTAGAAACTTGAAAATTTGGGAAATACATTAAAAAAAAATCCCTAAAAGTATAAAATATTAACTGGTCGAATACCTTCAAAACTTCTACCCCCTCCCATACAAAATTATTTTTTCGACCATTTTTAAGAAATTAATTATCACCTAACTATTAAAAGCTATCCATTTGAAATTTTGCATAAGAACTTATAAAAATATTTGCAAAGAAATTATTTTAAAAGTTTCAAAATCAAACTTGTCCTTCTACCCCATCCCATACAAAAGTATGATTTCGACCAATTTCATTAAGCCAACTAATAACCAACAAATTAAAAGCTACGAACTTGAAATTTTGTACGAGCAGCTTACAAAAGAAAGGAAATAAAATTGCGTCACAAATTTTGCAATTCCCCTACCTCTTCTACCCCCTCCCGTACAAAATTATTTTGTCGAGCATTTTTAAGAAATCAGTTATCAGCTAACTCTTAAAAGCTATCCATTTCAAATTTTGCCTAAAAACTTATAAAAATAATTGAAATGAAATTCTTTTAAAAGTTTTGAAATCGCGCTTGCCCTTCTACCCCCTCCCATACAAAAGTATCATTTCTACCTATTTCATTGAATCAACTAATAACCATCAAATTAAAAGCTACGAACTTGAAATTTTGTACAAGCACACTACAAGAGAAAGGGAATAAAATTGCGTCACAAATTTTACGATTCCCCTACCTCCTCTACTCCTTCCCATACAAATGTTTGGTTTCGTGAATGTAAAATGCACCGAATCCTATGAAAATTCTATGCAACTTCGTCTATGAAACTCATTCTATACAGAGGATATTGGACGCGATTCAAGCAATTAATTAAAAAGCTATTAACATCCACCCACCCTTACCCCTCCTCCTCCCCTCATAAAAACCCAAACTTGCAGAAATGAATGAAATATTGTTAAATTGACAACAGCCCTGCCCAAGAACTCCCTTTCACTTAGCCTTCCCTAACCACTCTAACCTGCATATTGACTTTCCACACATCCGCAACTTGTCCCAAGAATAAGTTTCGCCCGACTTGTTGGCAGTTTATTTTTACATGACGTTAAGGTTGCTATCAAAATGTTTTATGCAAAATTTAGGGTTTAAAAATTTAATAGGCACTGAGAAAATTAGTGTATTGGATGTAGTGAAGTAGGGCAGTTTGTATGGGAGGTGATAGAAGGAGGGGCGAGTTTTGAATGACTTTTCAGAAATAACTATAAACATCATGCTTTTTACATGTTTTAAATTGCAGATCAGTAGCATTTATACTTTTCAGGAAAATCGGCTTTTTATAAAGTTATGAAATTGTGTCATTTTGTATGGGAGGGGGCAGAAGGGGTAAAGCTAATCGTCTAAATTTTTTTCGGTTTTACTAATAATCCTAAATATATATTTAGTGCACAATTTCAGCTCGATCAATTTTATACGCACTGAGTAAATTGGTTTAGAGCATTTCATGAAAAAGTGCAGTTTGTATGGGAGGTGGTGGAAGGAGGGGGGGAATACACAATTTTTTTTATATAGTAGATTGGAATCATCATAAAAATATTACATTCCAAATTTCAGATCAATGTCATTTGTACTTTTCGAGCAAATCCGTTTATTGTCAGATTGCGAAATTGTGTCATTTTGTATGGGAGGGGGTAGAAGGGGTGGAGCGATTTGGCTCGTTCACGAACTTCACCTTACTTTTTTGTTAAAAACGACGTATACAAAATTTGAACTTTCTAGCTCAACGCGTTCACAAGCTAGAGAGGACACGGACGGACAGACAGACAGACAGACAGACAGACGGACGGACGGACGGACATCCGGTTTTGAGATTTTTGAGTGATTATATGAACTTCTGTAGCATTCATTTTTTTCTCCGAGCCTTATTTCTTGGCGTTACGAACTTTGTGGCAAACTTATAATACTCTCAGATTTCATCTAGAGTATAAACATAACAGAATTATGACTGGGCTTAAAGCCCAATCATATGATACTCTAGATGAGATGGAAATGACTTTAATATATCGGAAAATATGTCATCTCAATTTCTTTCGAATAGTGAATAGAGACTTTTGCATGGGACGTGGTAGAAGTAGAGGGGGAGGTTTGTATTTTTCGTGTATGACACCGAACATGGCATGCAAAATGTTTTTTGCTGAATTTAAAGTTTTTATTTTTCATTATTTTTAAAGAAATTGGTCATAGTTTTCCTGAAATTGGGGCATTTGTATGGGAGGTGGCAGAGAAAGTGGAGCGTTTAAGATGATTTTGAAACTGCTTATTATCATCCTTATGCTTTGATTAAATTTCAAAGTCGATAGCTCTCATATACTTGAAGGAGAAATACTTTTCTTGAATTTATAATACAGATATTTGTTTGGGAGGTGGTAGAAGGAGTGAAATGGAGCTGATTATTTTTTCTACAACTTATTTTAATTATTAAGAAACAAATTCTGGCTGAAGCTTGTACTTTTTCAAGTTTAAATGGAAATCGATAAAATGCATTTAACAAAAATTATGCATTTGTATGGGAGGGGATAGAAGGAGTGAGGCGAAGTTGATAATTATTTTTAAAATAAATTGCAATTATAGTAAAATTGATTGTGACAATATTTCGTCTTTACAGCTTTACTAGTTTCAATGAAAATCAAAAATATGTATTTTTCAAAATTGTCCATTTGTATGGGAGGGGGCAGAAGGAGTAAAGGGATCGGGTCAATATTCCGTGATATTAATGACGAGAAGCATATTTTTAGCCCTAGTGAGAAAATGCTTACTTTTGATTTTAACAAGCTGATTTTTCACGGTTGGACTATCTTATCTCTAATTTTAACTTTGATAAAATTTTTGACAATCCTGATTTTGAGGGTGCCATATTTGATTTTTATTATATTCTGTACCAATTTTTTGTTGCTACAGTTCCTTTTACTTATCGCAAGAATAGTTCATTGTTGTATCCTTGGTACACGAGTGAGTTGCGTGCGATTCGCAACTCGCGTAATGCAGCGTGGAATAGGTATACTAGGACGAAGAATGACATTGATTTTCGTTTGTATGAAGAATATTATGACTTATTCAAAGAATTATCAAATCGCTTATATTCTGAATACTTACTTAAAGTGGAGTCGGATATTATTAGAGATCCCTTTAATTTTTGGAAGTTTGTTAATTGTAAGCGTAAATCTGATGGTTATCCAGCTTCTTTTCAATTTCTTGGTAGTAATAGTAATGACCAAATAACTGTTTGTAATTTTTTTGCCACATTCTTCAGTGGTTCCTTTTCTGGTAGTGACTTTATCCTTGATATGTCGTACTTTGATAATTTTAAAGATACTTGTTCAACTACGTTGTCTGGTATACCGATTTCTTATAACGATATAGTTGACCATATCTCTCGCCTAAAGGATGTTTCTTCTCCTGGCCCAGATGGTGTTCCTGCAGTTGTCCTTAAGCACTGCTGCCTCTCTATTGCTAAGCCACTCTCTCTCCTCTTTAAAAGGTCGCTAGAATCTGGGATTTTCCCGAATGTATGGAAGGCCTCCTTTATCATACCGACTCACAAGAGTGGTGCAAAATCTGCTGTTGTCAACTATCGACCAATAGCTAAGTTGTCAGCTATTCCAAAGCTCTTTGAATTTGTGGTGTATGAGTGCCTGTCGTTTCACTGTAAATCCCTGATTTCAAGTAAACAACATGGATTTGTCAAAAACAGGTCAACAGTCACCAATCTGATGGAGTTTACGAATAAATCCATTGTAGAAATTGAGGAGGGTAAGCAGGTGGATTGTATTTATACTGATTTTAGTAAGGCTTTCGATAAATTGCCCCATTCAATTATTTTATAGAAATTAGACATGCTGGGTTTTCCTACATGGTTTATCAGTTGGATTAAGTCATATCTACTCAATAGAACTTATCAAGTTCTTTTTCGTGATTGCACTTCTAAGCCATTTGTTGCGCATTCTGGTGTTCCTCAGGGAAGTCATTTGGCGCCACTTTTGTTTGTCTTGGCCATTAATGATGTTGCGTCTGTGCTTAAATACTCGGAAGTGCTTATTTATGCCGACGACATTAAGATCTTTAGATCTCTTAGTTCCAACTCGGACAATTTTCTTCAGGAAGATTTGATTAATTTTAGTAATTGGTGTCACCATAATGATCTTCGTCTGAATTTGGATAAATGTCATGTTATGTCTTTTACTAGGAAAGTCTCGCCGGTTGTAATAATATATAAACTTAATGACTGTATTTTGAATCGTGTCAATTCTACTATTGACTTAGGTGTTACATTTGACCATAAACTTGATTTTAGCTTGCATATAAATAAGATTGTGCAAAAGGGTAATTCTATGTTGGGATTTACCACTCGCTTATCCAAGGAATTTAAAAATCCCTCTGTTAAATTGATTCTTTATAACACCTTTGTTAGATCTCACCTTGAATATGCTTCCCAAGTTTGGTCTCCTTATTATGATGAGCACATTTGCAGAATTGAATCAATTCAGCGTAAATTTGTGAGAATTGCCTTATGCCACCTTAATTGGAATGACAGAGTTCGTCTTCCTCCTTATATTGATCGACTTAAGCTATTAAATATGTCATCACTCTCCAAACGACGTGAGGTAGCTGATGTAGTTTTTGCTCATCAACTTCTTACTGGTTTAGTTGATTCTTCCACACTTTTGGCATTGATGCAGTTTGCTGTTGGTCGATATATACCAAGACAGCCTAGATTGCTTCAGATTTGCTTTCACCGGACAAACTATGGTATGAATGAGCCGATTTCGCGTCTCGCGAGAGAAGTGAATAAGAATGCTGATGCATTCGACTTCTCTATCGACAAATTATGTTTAAAGCGTAGACTTAATGCTAGTTGATACCAATTTTTTGTCAATTTTTGTTTATTTTATTTTCATTTATGTAATTGGTGTAGGGATTTTATTGTTTGTTTCGTCCCTTCACTAAATGATGAGCCAGAGGATAATTGATTTCCATATTTTAATTTGGAATCGATTTATGGCAATTCCTTGCATTAAGGAATTCTGATAGTGATGAACATCTGTATCATAATACTTTGACGAAAATTTCAAGTCGATAACTTAAAAAGTTTCATAGGAAAATCAATTTCTTTTTATTTCGAAATTTCATGAAATTTGTATGGGAGGGGGAAGAGGGAGTGGGGGATGTAGCCCATTCACGAACTTAGAGTTAATTTTTTGCTAAAAATGACATACAAAAATTTTTTAGCACTATAACTCAAAGTTTTCGAGAGTTATGCTGTAGACAGACGGACAGACAGCAACTAGGAATCGAAGTTTTTGAGCGACAACTAATAACCCAGGGGGAGGCGGGGGGAGCACTTAAACAGAAAACTAAGAATTCAAATATCTCGAACATGGTTACAGCTAGGAAGCTGAAAATCGATATACATATAAAAGGATTTGTGGGGCAACTTTAAAATTAATTCAATTTTTTTATCCAATGGGGTGCAAAAAGGGGGGCTAAAAACCAATTGTCGGCCGAATTTTTTTTTCAAATGATTATATCTTGGAAATTACTTATCATAAAAAATTTATATTTTTAGACCATCAAGTAGCATATAGTTCCATTGGAATCAGCTTAAAGAGTGGCTAATTATTGTAAGGGGGAGGGTCAGGGGGGTGCAAAGAAAAACACTTAAAAACCAATATCTCGGCTATTTGTTGAGCTATATAATTGAAACTTGGTACTTATATTAAGCTATACTAGAGTAATAAAAAAAATATAACATTTAGACAAATTAGTAGTGGGGGAAAATGAGAAGCATTGAACTTTCCATTATATCTCAAAACTGAGTACAGATATAAAATCAAAAATTTATCAGATTGTAGAGCTATGTAATTTATAATTTTGGTAAGGGGCTGGAAAGCGAAAATGTTGAAAATTTTGAATAATTTTTTAGGGCTCTGGTAAAAGATAGAAAGTTTTAATTTTGCAAGTCAATACATCTATTTATTGTACATACAGAAAAAATAATAAAAATTCTGCAATTGTTATGCAGCGACCCTCCTGGTCTAACGTGCACAAGGTGTTTCATGTGCAATGAAAAAACACATAAGCTGAAAATTTTTGAATGAAATTTTAAGGTAGAAACTTGAAAATTTGCATAATGCATTTACAAAAAATCTCTAAGGGAATGAATTATTAACTGGTCGAAAAACTTCTACCTCCTCCAATACAAAATTATTTTTTCGATCATTTTTAAAAAATCAATTATCACCTAAAAATTAAAAGCTATCAATTTGAAATTTTTCACAAAAACTTTCAAAAATAGTTGAAACAGAACTGCGTCAAAAGTTTTGAGATCGCATTTGTCCTTCTACCCCCTCCCATACAAAAGTATGATTTCGACCAATTTTAATAAATCAACTGCTAAACAACAAATTAAAAGCTACGAACTTGAAATTTCGTACGAGCACTTTACAAAAGAAATGAAATAAAACTGCATCACCTCCTCTACTCCCTCCCATACAAATGATTGGTTTCATGAATGTAAAATACACCAAATTTAATGAAAATTCTATGCAACTTTGTCTATGAAAGTGACATTTTATGCAGAAAATATTTGACGAATTGGGGCAATCAATTGAAAAATTATTGACATTCACCCACCCTTAATATGACCTCTCCCCCCTCCCTCATTAAAACCCAAACTTGCATAAACGAATGAAATATTGATTACATGTACTGGAGCCATTGATCGTATTCGCACCTAAGTGTTGAATTGGCATCATCCCTGCCCTAAAGGGGGTTCCACTTGTGAAAGGGGCTTTCACTTGTGAAAGGGGGTTCCACTTTTGAAAGGGGGTTTCACTTGTGAAAGGGGGTTCAACTTGTGAAAGGGGGTTCCACTTACTCTTCCCTAGCCGCTTTAACTTGTATATTGACTTTCCATGCATCATTAACTTGTTCCAAAAATAAAAAAGTTGCGCCCGACTTGTTGGCAGTTTATTTAAGATGACTTTGCTATCTTCATCAACCGAGTCTTCCCATCGCTTGCGTGGCTTGCCTACTGGCCGTTTACCACTTGCTTTACCTTTCAGAGCACGTTTGGAAATTCTTCTGACTTCCATTCGCTCTACATGGCGAGCCCACTACAATTTACATAGCTCGATGAACGTTGAAGCTTCTGTCTCGTCGTAGAGTTGATGCAACTCATGGTTGTATCTTATTCGCCATTCCGTTCCTTCCTTCACAGATCTCAAAATTCTTCGGAGGACCTTTCTTTCAAATGCGTTAACTGCTTTATCGGAATTTCGCGTTAATGTTCACGTCTCGCTGACATAACAGAGAACAGGTCATATAATAGTTTTATATATCCGCAGCTTTTTGTTCCTGTGCACTTTCTTGGATTTCATTATGCTTGTTTAAAATCTACGAAGATTTGGTGCACGTCTGTGTTATATTCCCAGCATTTCTCAAGCACCTGTTTCACCGAGAATATCTGGTCTGTTGTAGATCGTCCGGTTCTGAGTCCGCCTTGGTATTCGCCAATTATTTCATTAGTATAGGGCTTAAGACGACGTTCAATTATTTTTGTCAGTATTTTAAAGGACGTACACAACAATGATATTCCTCTGTGATTCTCACAGCAGAGTTTGTCTCCTTTCTTGTAAATTGGACATATAATGCTTTCGCCAATCGTCGGGTATGATTTCCTCTGTCCAAATGTTGCATATCATGTTGTGCAGTATTTCAGCGACACAAATTTCACAGTTTTCAAGAGGTTAAACTGGTATTTCGTCAATTCCCGGAGCTTTGTTTGGTTTTTGGTCACATAGGGCTGCTTTGATTTCAGCAAGCGTGGGCAGTGTCGATGATGGTTCATCTTCGTCAGTTGAGGCTTCATTTGAAATGTTGTCTGTCGTGATCGGTGTGAATGGGGTGCGATTTAAAAGATGTTCAAAGTAGGAAGCCCATCTCCTTTTGATTTCTGGTGTGTCCCTTTACGTCTTTGCAGAGACTGGTTTTTGGCTTATATCCCTTTTTTAGATCTTTCGCTATTGCGTATGCGTCCCGCGTTTTCTTTTTTCTCATGTCGTCGTCCATTTTACTTTATTATTCTAATAATAAATTATTGTGATCGACACAAGAAAAAAAACATAGCAGAATTATGTGAAGGCGATATTTTTTTTAGCACTTATTACAATTATTAAGAGACAAATTCTGACGAAATTTCAAGTTTCTACTTCTTCTAGTTTCTATGAAAATCGGTTAAATGCATTTTCCAAAATTCTACAATTGTATGGGAAGGGGTAGAAGGAATATCCGAATCAAAACCAAATTTTTTGACATCAATTATATTTAAAACTAGCAAACGCCCGCGACTTCGTCCGCGTACAAATAGCAATAATAAGCAATTTTTGAGAGTGTAGTTAGTAATGCATTATGTGGGATATAAAATCTGCTTACTTTAATGGCTCTTTTAAGAGAATGGTTTGTATATATTGTTGGAATCAGAACCATGAATTATTAAGAATGAAAGCATGATACTCCCATTTTTATGGGACAGGCTCGTGATCAAATCAAACCCGTGATTCGATTTCATATACGTGTTGAAGAGCGTTAAGAACATGTGAATAATTGTAGCTGGTGTTAATTGAAAAAAAGGCCAAAAAAATAACATTAAGCATAAAAACATAACAGGACTACGATTGTGCGTAAAGCCAAATCATACGATATTATTAAGAGATAAAATCGAAATTTTTGCGGTGTTAAGAAATTTTGTATGGGGAGTGGTAGAAGGGGTGACAGCACTGAGCTAATTTGTTTCACATCATGCAGGAGTAGCTATAAAAATGTTTTGTACCAAATTTAAGCTTCAAAAGTTGAGTAGGTACTGAGAAACTTAGTGCACTGAATTTAATGAAATTGTGCAATTTGTATGGGAGGTGGTAGAAGGAGTGGGGGGTTTTTGGTGATTTTTCGAAAAACAACTATAACTATCATGCAATTGATACACTTTAAATTTCAGATCTGCTTCATTCACACTTTTCAAGAAAATCGAATTGTTACATAGTCGTGTAATATATCACTATCAGTATTCCTTAATGCAAGGAATTGCCATAAAATGGATTCCAAGTATAAAAGATAGAAATCATTTTATCCTTTGGCTCATCATTTAGTGAAGGGACAAAACAAACGTCAATATCCCTACACCAACACATTAATAAACAGAGCACAAAATAAATATACAAAAACTAACATAAATTAGTGTCAACTAGCGTTAAGTCTGCGTTTTAAACATACTTTATCTATAGAGAAGTCAAATACATCAATATTCTCGTTAACTTCTCTTGCAAGACGCGAGATCGGTTCACTCATACCATAGTTAGTCCGGTGAAAGCAAATCTGCAACAACCTAGGATGCCTCGGTAAAAATTGACCAACAGCAAATTGCATCAAACCCAAAAGTGAGGAGGAATCAACCACCCCAGTGAGAAGTTGATGAGCAAAAACTACGTCAGCAACCTCACGTCGTCTCGAGAGTGATGACATATTTAGCAACTGAAGCCGGTCAATATAAGGAGGAAGACGAACTCTGTCATTCCAATTAAGGTGACATAATGCTATTCTTACAAATTTGCGCTGAATAGATTCAATTCTGGCAATATGTACATCATAATAGGGAGACCAAACTTGAGAAGCATACTCAAGATGAGATCTGACAAAGGTGTTATACAGACTCAACCTAACAAAGGAATTGGTAAATTCCTTGGATAAGCGAGTGGTAAAACCCAGCATAGAATTACCCTTTTGCACAATCTTATTTATATGCAAGCCAAAATCAATCTTTTGGTCAAATGTAATGCCTAAGTCAATAACTGAGTTAACACGATCTAAAATACAGTCATTGAGACTGTAAGTTACTACAAACGGTGAGAATTTCCGAGTAAATGACATTACATGACATTTATCCAAATTCAAGCGAAGACCATTATTGCGACACCAGTTACTAAAATTTAACAAATCCTCCTGAAGAAGATTATCTGAGTTAGAACTAATAGACCTAAAGATTTTAATGTCATCAGCATAGATGAGTACTTCCGAATATTTGAAAACAGAGGCTACATCGTTAATGGCCAGGATAAATAGAAGTGGTCCCAAATGACTTCCTTGAGGGACCCCAGAAAGCGCAGTAAATGGCTTAGACGTACAATCACGAAAGATAACCTGGTAGGTTCTATCAAATAGATAAGACTTAATCCAATTAATAAACCATGTCGGAAAACCCAACAGTCTTAGTTTTAACAAAATTATTGAATGGGGTAATTTATCAAAGGCCTTACTAAAATCAGTGTATACACAATCCACCTGCTTACCATCCTCAATAATGTGTCTCATTGTATGGGAGGGGGTAGAAGGAGTGAAGCTACTCGGTTAAATTTCTTCCCGCAGTTAATAATAATGCTAATTAAGGATTAAGTTTAAATTTTTACCTCGATGAAATTTCAATGTACTGAGAAAATTCGTTTAGAGTATTTTATGAAAAAGTGCGGTTTATATGGGAGGTGGTGGAAGGAGAAGGGGGTTTTTGGTGATTTTTTGAGAAACAACTATAATCATCACGCAGTTGATATATTTTAAATTTCAGATCAGTAACATTCAGACTTTTCAAGAAAATCGAATTCTTGTGAAGGCGTGGAACTGTGTCACATTGTATGGGAGGGGGTAGAAGGAGTGAAGCTAATCGGTTAATTTTATCTTGATATTAATCATAATGCTAATTAAGGATTTAGTAGAACATTTTAGCTCGATGAAAGTTACACGTACTGAGAAAATTGGTGTAAAGTGGTTCATGAAAAAGTGTAGTTTGTATGGGAGGTGGTAGAAGGAGTGACAGACCTTAAATAATTTGTATACCAAAAGACTGCATTTATAATAGAAATAATATAGTCCAAATTTCAAATCAATAGCTTTTATAGTTTTCAAGAAAATTTGATTAATATATATTTTTGAAAATGAGTCACTTGGTATGGGAGGGGGTAGAAGGCGTGAGGAGAGTGAAATAAAACCAAAAGCAGATTTCATTCCGATGGACACCTAACAAACTGTGCAAGTTTCATTACAATCGGTTCAGCCGTTTGTGCGTGAAAAGCGGACGTACAGACAGACAGACAGACAGACAGACAGACAAAAATTTCAAAAATGTGCTTTTATGCTTAGTTAGTGCTAAAATAACTCAAAAACTAACTTATAGCCATATATAAGCAAATAACAGACAGACACTACAATTATATTTATATGTATAGATAGTATACTTTACTCAAATTTTAAAGTTGATAGCTTTGACGGTGTTGAAGAAAACTAATTTAATTGAAATTCCGAAATTTCGTAAAATTTGTATGGGAGGGGGTAGAAGGAGTGAGGTAAAGTTGATAGTTTTCCAAAATTAGTTGCAATTTTAATAAAATTAATTATGGAAAAAATTGGTTCATTTGGCTTTGCTAGTTGCATTGCAAACCGAATAAATGCATTTTTGAAAATTGTGCATTTGTATGGGAGGTGGTAGAAGGAGTTAAGAGAACAGATCAATATTTCTTTAGGTTAATGATATTTATATCATTATACTATGACCTAATTTTCAAGTCAATAGTTGAAATGGTTTTGGAGAAAAATCAATTTCTTTAAATTTCGAAATATCATGAAATTTGTGTGGGAGGGGTAGAAGGAGTGGGGGGATGTGGCCCGTTCACGAACTTAAATTAACTCTTTTGTTAAAAATGACATACAACAAATTTCAGCACTATAGGTCAAAGCTATCGAGAGTTATGTTGTAGAAAGACGGACAGACAGACGGACAGACGGACAGACGGACAGACGGACAAACAGCAACTCGGACTCGAGGTTTTTGAGAGACAACAAATATTTCTGTACACTTGGCGGCTCTGTGCGAGCATTATTTCTTAGTGTTACAAACGGTAAGGCAAACACAATATACTCTCAGATTTCATCTAGAGTATAAAAATTTGCTTCCGTGAAATTTTTTTTTTCGCGTTTCATGACTAAATTAACTTAAAAATGCAAAAAAAAAAATCCGTCCCGCAGTACGCCGTACTTATGGACTCATATCTCCAAGACCGTTGAAGGTAGAATGTTCGTTTTTGGGTGGATTGTTAATTGGGTAAATGAGCTCTATTTTATAAATTTTGGCGGGTGTTAGGTGGAAGGAGGATGCGGAGGGAGGGAAAAAGTCGAAAACCATACTTGCTAATATCTCCACCACGAATGCAGATAGAAAGTAGAAAATTAGTAGAGATATAGAGAGGGTTGTGGGACAAACTTTAAAAATAATTTACTTTTTTATCCATTAGCGTCCGAAAAAGGGGGCTAAAAACAAATTGTCGGCCGAATTGTTTTTTCAAATGATTATATCTTCGAAATTACTTATCGTAAAAAATTCATATTTTGGGGACCATCAAGGTGGCATATAGTTTCATTGAAATCAGCTCTCCTCAGCTACTCCTAATTATTGTCAGGGAGAGGGTCAGGAGGTGCAAAGAAAAACACTTAAAAATGAATATCTCAACTATTTCTTAAGCTATATAATTCAAACTTGAAACGTGTATTAAGCTATACTAGGAAAATACAAAAAAAATATAACATGTTAAAATAATAGCAGTGGGGGAAAATGGGAGCATTTCAAGAATGTCGCACTTTTCAAAATTACAAATCCTTATATCTCACAAAAGAGTACAGATATCAAATCGAAAATTTGTCTGATTGTAGAACTACATGGTGGTTAATTTTGGTAAAAATTTTAAGTTGGGAGGTATAAGTGGAGGGAGGTGATAAGCAAAAATGTCAAAAATTTTGAGTGATTTTTTTAGGGCTGTGGTGAAAGATACAAAGTTTAAATTTTGCATATGGATACGTCTATTTAATGTACATAGAAAAATAATAATAACTTGATTCATAATTGTTATAAACCGACTATTACGGTTTTTCCCCGATTGGGAAAAAACGTACTACAATTCTTAAACCCCTTGCACCAAGGGGCGGAACGCCTCCTGTCCGGCCAACCAGTGAAGAAGAGTCGTGGGCGCCAGTGGCTCTCAATTTAGGCCGCGTTCCTTCCTATTTCTCTCCGAACCGAACCACGAGTCCGGGGAAATTGTCACAACACAAGACAAAAACTAATTGCGGCGCAGGCAAGAAAACTTCACACGATTTTTCACAAGGAGGAGTAGAACATTAGTTTTTTATTTAATTTTAAATTTATCGCACCAATTGGATTTTTTAACGTTCTTTTGTTGTTTTTTAAAGAGAATCTCAGGTTTACCTGAACTTAAAGCTAAATTAAGCATTAACTTTCGATTTGATTATAGATTTATTGCACCAATTGGATTTTAAATGTTCTTTTGTTATTCTTAAAGAGAATCTTAGATTAACCTGAACTTAAGGCTAACTTCGTTTCCATTGGGGCCCGTCGTTGATGCTTATCCAGCGTTGTCCCTCGTATCTGCTTCGCCGTTTCTGAATTCTTTTTCTTCGATCTCGTTCACGCTGTCGTTTTCTTCCCACGAATCGCTGATTCCCTCGAATTTTCGAATTTGGAGACTTTTCTCGACACTCCACTTCACTTCGTTCACTGATTCTACTCGCTTTATTACTTGCAGCACTTTTCTAGTTAATCTCCAACAATAATTTTCACTTGGACGAAAAGAATTGCTCGTCAACCACTCTGGCTCAAATCCGGTAATAAAAGAGGACGTTATCCCTATCTCTACTTTCCGCCAAAACTCCTTGCGGGAAAATCATTCGGTGATTCCCAACCGTTTTTCATTAACCCCAGTCATCACCCTCATCGAAGTTCGATCGAGTTCATCTTTTCATCACTCGCCGCTCTTATAAAGTTATTTTCTTCTCGATCATCCGCCGCTCTTATAAATATGATCAATTTTCCCCTCCGTAGCAACGTAACTTTTCTCGTCGAGTGGGTAATGCTGGTTTCTCTCCGAACCGCGACTAGCGCCGCTCGTGACGATATTTGGTACTCTCCCATGTCAACTGACAGTTCTCCGTCAGTAATATTTGCGTGTAATCGCGAAAAGTGAAATGTGTTTTGTTTACATTTTAACGTTTGTGTTTTCAGTGAATATGGTGCGCTGAATTCACCCATGCCACCCCAATCGTTCCAGGTAAGTACATATATGTGATGGTGATAGTGTCTCAGGACGTAGTTCGGTTGGCCATCGGTGTCTGCGGTTGTCGTGGGTTGGCAATCGACGTGTCAGCCAGAATGCTGCAGATCGCGCCCCACGAGTCCAAGTCTCCGACTTCTAGATCGTGCGTTATGGCGTTGTGGTTGGGGTGTTGCCGTGATTACCAGGTTTTCGTCTTGCAAGCGGAAATCCGAGGAAATATGTACTCGCGGATTTTGTGTTTTATTTGAAGTATTTGCACTCGCGGTAGTTTATTTGTTCGTTGCTCGATTGTTGATCGAAATTACGCGCACCGATCCAAATTACGCGCACTCAGGGGCTGTTCTTAGACAATAATTACAAAATCCTTCTTACATTCATCCTACTTCAGAGTCCTAGTTCTCTTGCCTTTCTTGTGCCGTCTTTTCCTATTTTATTTTTAGGTGCAAGTTAACTAGTCATGGTATTGAAAGGCTGCTACGGAAGGTACGGCCTGATCGTGATCGAAGTAAGTATATAATCGAAATCCAATCTTTAATTGTTATTAACTTGTTCCTTTTCTCTCTTTCAGGTAGTCCTGGCCCCTGTTACGGTGGAACCGTAACACGACCCCCCCGGTTTAACGTGCACAAGGTGTTTCATGTGCATTAAAAAAAAAACACATGAACTGATAAACTGAAAATTTTTGAGTGAAATTTTAAGTTAGAAACTTGCAAATTTGCGAAATGCATTTAAAAAAATCCCTAAATATACGAAATATTAACTGGTCGAAAACCTTTAAAACTTCTACCCCCTCCCATACAAAATTATTTTTTCGACCATTTTCAAGAAACCTATTATCACCTAACTATTAAAAGCTATCAATTTTAAATTTTGCACAACAACTTTTAAGAATAGTTCAATAAAATTACGTCACAAGTTTTGAGATCAGGCCTGTCTTTCTACCCCCTCCCATACAAAAGTATGATTTCGACCATTATTAAGAACTCAATTATCACCTAACTATTTAAAGCTATCAATTTGAAATTTTGCATAAAAACTTACAAAAATAGTTGAAATGAAATTACGTTAAAAGTTTTGAAATCACGCTTGCCCTTCTACCCCTTTCCATACAAAACTATGGTTTCGACCAATTTCATTAAATCAATTAATGACCAACAAACTAGAAATTTTGTACAAGCACCTTACAAGAGAAACGAAATAAAACTGCATATAAAATTTTACGATTCTCCTACCTTCTCTACCCCCTCCTAAACAAATGTTCGGTTTCGTGAATGTAAAATACACCGAATTTAATGAAAATTCTATGCAACTTCGTCTATGAAACTGACATTCTGTACAGAGAATATTGGATGTGATTCAAGCAATCAATTGAAAAACTATTAACATCTACCCACCCTTATTATCAAACCTCAAAACTCCCCTCATAAGAACTCAAACTTGCATAAATAAACGAACGACTACTGCCCTGCCAAAGAACCCCCTTTGACTTAGTCTTCCCTAACCACTCTAACCAGCATATTGACTTTCCACGCATCTGCAACTTGTCCCAAGAATAATACAGTTTCACCCGACTTGTTGGCAGTTTATTTTGTATTTTGGCATTATGGTACTTCCTTTGTTTTCGTCTGCAGGTCTTTTTCGCATATCGCCTAAGCTCGTCATTTCTTTCTTTTTTGGCTCGTGTTGGTCGTTCAGTAAAAATTTTGTATGCCTCGTTCTTTCTATTTATTGCATCGCGACATTTTTGGTCGAACCAATCATTATTTTTTCGCAGTGCTTGATATCCTAATACCTCTTCTGCGGAGGATTTGATGCCGTCTCGTATTTTCATCCACGCATTCTCCACTGGCATATTTAGGATATTTTCATATATTGGTGTCAAAAGTTTATTACATGCTAGCATGTACGCCTGCGCCACCGTTTCGTCGTTAAGCTTGTCCACATTGAATTTGCGAGCTCTACTCGTTTCGAATATCCACGACAAGCTATTCTGCATCGATACTTCCTATTTCATCAATAGTATCATATGACTGGGCCTTACGCCCAATCATAATTATATTATGTTTTTTTTTTTTTTTTAATTTGCAATTATTGCAATTGCGATTCAGTAAGAGACTGAGTAATTGTAATCGATAGAAAAATTATTGATTTAATAAAAATAAAGTAAATATACTTTTATTTAACTTTAGCACACTTCAATGTTTCATCCTTTTTATTACTAGTTAAAATTTTCTTCATTATAAAATTTCAAGATACTTAATGCGATCCATCGATTCAGTTGAATTCAATTTACACAAGTAAGTTAAACTAAATGAGATATCCTTAAAAGCATTATTCTTGACAGAGGGAAAATTGAAAAACTCGTACCGATATCGAGTTAAACTCCGTCGATTTGATTGGAAACATTTACAAAACTCTCGAATCCAATTAAAAATTCCACTAACTTTTCATCTATTTGTCATTTTATGTCCTCTTTGCAGCTGTCTCGATTTCATTCTCGGGAAAAGCCTTGATTGATTTAGTCGTATGTAGAAAACTATGCCAGCAGGCAACCACACAGATTCGCATATTGCACTCATCGAGTCCTTGCTACCATGCAAGTTGAATTCCGTAAAAATTTCCTCGGCATCGAGTTTTCTATTTGTTCATTTAGAAGCAAATTTCACGTCATATTTTCGTTCTTGTTACGTTTCCTATGTATTGAAATGTTTACTAAATTGTAGGGAAAATTTGCATCATTTCGTTTGTACCGAGAAGCTGTCGTAGCCGATCTCCGGGAGGTCTTAGACATCTGTACTATATGCGATACACTCAATGTGGCAACACTCAATGTAAAATTGTTTATTTGGCGAATTTTTGAGAGAGAAAGAGAAAGAGAGAGAGAGGAAAAAAAAGAGAAACTCGGTGAAATTCTACCTACCATTAGCAATGATTAAGACGCTTGAAGAAAATTATTGTATGGTTGAGAGAATTGCTTGGTTCAACCGTGTAACCTGAATTTCGGGGACGATGTTGGTTCATCCCGTTTCCACCACTAGCTATACGTTGGGCTATCACTTTTCTTTTATAATTATGTTTCCTGTTGATTTTGTGTACGAAAACAGAAAATCGTACACAAATATTTGGTATGCAAATTTCGGAGAATTTCTATGTGTATGTGCATTTGGTTGGTATGTAGGTACATATATATATCTTTGCTTTGATATCCAAATTTGGACATTTCAATTTCTAGTCACGGAAATTTATTTGGGATTTGTTGTATTTTATGGGGGAAGCTATAGGTTGTTGTTGACGGAAATTTGTCGTAATTGGTTGAGTAAAGACTCGTTCTATTCGGGAAGAATTCGAAAAAAACTTCTTGAATAAATACTGTAATTTCGAATTTATTTAAATTGCGAAAAACTTACATCAACCCTTTCAATGAGAGCAATCCGCAATACTAATTGGAAGATTATCGAAAATTAATGTAAACGATACAATTGTACGTGTATTATTTTTATTTGTTTATTTTTCAATGGAGTTACAGCCTCACAACTTCAGACTTTCGAAATATTTGTTTCTGTTGATGGATTGGTGGATTTTTGTACTCAGCAAACGCGCACTACAGAAAGAACCAAAATCGTAAAAATGGGAAAATGTACATCAACCCCTCACCCTCACCAAAGGGGCGCGACGGACCTAGCAGGCCAACCCTTGGAGACGGGTTGTGTGCACCAGTGATTGTTTCTGCAGGTTCCTTGGTTCGATCTCCAGGCCGAATCACTAGCGAGGAGGTAGATTATATATAAGAACTCTCGAGATGACTAGTGCTAAAAGAAAAACGATCATACAATATTCGCAATCAAAAAAAAGTTATTGAGTGATTTCCAAGCAAACTAATATAAGAATCTTTATTGAACTACTTGGCTTAAATTACTTGCACATCGCTTCGTCGATCGTTGTGGCTCTTTATCGTCAATGTCCGGTTGCTCGTTCTTGTCATTCGTCGAATTAACTCGAAAATTCTTCTCCCATAGTTTTTATGTCGCCCCGCCGTTTCCTGTTCGAAAAACTGCGCCATGATGTCGCCAAAAGTGTACAAAACAAATGCTGGTCCTGTTTTGATTTTAGGCCACCAACTCGTAGCACTTGCAAATTCAAGTTTTTCAAGCAGAGTGAAGAGACCGCATCAAGCTTCGTTGCGAGATTCTTAACAGATTCCTTTGGCCATGAAGCCTTGGTCATTTAAATCCGGGCTTTCAACTTTCTTTGTTCTCGCCTTTAGCCATGCATTTTTCTCGCCCCGTATATTGGTACTCATTATGTATGGCAAATTATGTGGGTGTATTATTTATAAGCGTTTTTTCCCAACTAAGGCTTAATTCTCGCAGTGGCAGTGCCCCAAGACAGCTGCGAATTCTATTTCCCCCTCTCTTGGGGTATCGGTAATGAAGAGAATTTGACAGTTCTCTTGTTTATTTACGTTGCTGTCGATCGTTACTCGCGACTTAAATGTTTCGTGATGTCCTTTGTGCTGTAATTGAGTCTTATTGTGGTGTTATTGGTCCTTCACCGGCTAATGTAATATTTCGTTCGACATAATTTCGAGTTTACAGCACCCCATCTCTACGTAACTCATTTTGTTGGTTATGTGTTTGTGCTTATCGCTTTGTCTCCAGGTGCTCCTCTGGAATCGTGTTTGGTGTTTAGGCGGGAGATCGGATTTACTAATAAGTCCTTTCCCTGGCTTGGTTCCGAATGACGTTGCCGAAATTCTCCAGGGATGTCTGGTTTGATGTTTTGGTTGAAAACGTTGACTCGTGATTCTACAGGTACTTTCAATTTGCAATTTTAACTAACTACTCATATAATATTTCGTTTCTTTTAGCCAATCTTATTGTTGTGGAATATCTCGACATTAGGTGTAGTTCTTGCCCAGAAATGAGAAAGAGGTTACGCAACGTATTGGACTGATCGTGATCAAGTTAAGCCATTAGAATTTCGACACTTACAACGTACATTCACTTCTTCTTTTTTTTCCTTTACAAGCGAATTACGCCCTTTTACGGTGGAATCGTAATAATTTGTATGATTAGAAAGACAAAGACACAAGGGTGATATAGAATCGAAATTGATGAGTATCGATACGATAGTTTCGGTTAATTTAAGCACGATTGCAATGTATCTCCTGGTAATTTACGAGTATCTAATACCATTCGTCTCTCGTGTGGTTTGTTCTTCAATAGCACTAAAGCCAAAATCGGTTCTTGTGGAAGTGCTCTTTAGCTTCCATAATATTTATTTCTTTTTCTGAAAGGGACATTTTTTCCCTTTAACTGCAAGGTCGTACATTAGCACATATTTTCAGGAATAACAAAGTAAATTTTCCCGCAGAATATTCTTATTAAATTACTTTTAGGTCTTCTGTGTTATACTACTGGGAAACATAATTCTCTTCAATGAGTAAAAAGTATTGAATCAAATGTGCTCGATACTAGGTCAGTATGTATGGGTACCAACGATTACTCAAATGTATCTAATTCGCACATCACTTTTAATCATAGCGAACTGCCGACGGCTGAATTTCACGTCTCTCTTTCTCTCGTCTGGTCTGACATACCTATTTTGTATATAGAGACGACGACAGTGGTACTGGTTAATATCACTTCAGTCAGTACAGCTTTTACATACTTTTTTTTTTTAAGTGACACCGGAACTAGAGGGGTTGCCCTTTTATACTGAAGCACAGCTCCGGTGAGGGGGAAGAATATTGGTTTTTGGGAATTTATGGGATAGAGTCGGAAGTGGCTATGAATATTTCCCTTGAATTGTTGAATGTTGTAGTCGTGTGGGAACACCGAGATGGGCAGGAGTTCCATATTCGAACAGTCCGGTTTAAAAACGAATCACGAAATTTGACAGTGCGACCGAAGGTGGGGTTGAGAGAATACTTACGAGCGCGCGAAGCAGCTCTAGTATTACGGGGTAAGGGCATGCATGGGGGCATGAGATTAAAGATTTCGTCCGAACAATCTCCATTGTAGTAGCGATATAAAAGGGTTAGGGAGCTTACAGTTCATCTATGCTCGAGTGAATCGAGCGATGAAGTGTCAGAATCTCCTTTAATTTTAATAGTCCGAGACTGGATACTATCCAGATAGAAGAGGTAAGTTTTTGCAGCTCCCGCCCACAGGTGGGAATTAAATTCAAGACGTGGTCTAATATAGGCCTTCTAAATTGTTAATAGCCCAGAAGCGGTGAAGAAGTTTTTACATCGTTTTAGTTAGCCCAAGCATTTAGATACGAACTTGGCGATGTTAAATATATGGTCGTTCCAAGATAAGTTATCTGTAATTCGGATACTTAACATCTTAACACTTGAAGAAGTGGTGACCTCCGAAGGTGATTGGGTCAAGGATAGAGTCACGTTTGTGGGACACAAGACAGCACTGGGTTTTCAAAGCATTAAACTCAACTTGTTTCTTATTGCCCCAACTAAGAATTTTTGCCAAGTCCTCATTCAATGACTGAATCATGTACCTACGTTGTTCTACTAAGCTAGTACATCGTGCTAAGGACGCACTGGGACAATGGAGGACGATAACGAGAGACGGTAAAGTTTGCATAGAGGTTTAGCTAGAGAAGCGCAACAATTTTTAAGGACAAGGGCAGGGATTTCATCTGGATCGGACGATTTATTAGCATCTAGATTCTTAAGAACTCGGTAAACGTTTCGCGGACGAAAACTAATCTGTCCTAAGGAGGAATTTAGCGTAGTATACCTTGGAAGGCTAGAGTTCGTTGGTGGTAAAGAAGAGTTGGCAGCGAATTGGTCCGCTAAGATGTTTGCCTTCATGTGAGGATCCGTAATAACCTCATTATTGTAGATTAAAGATGGAATTGAAGATGCAGAATTACCTCTGATGGAACGAGCGAGAGACCAGAAACTTTTGCTGCCCTTAGGACTTCTCAAAATTTTTTGCCTCAGCTTCTGGTTATGCAAATATTTTTCTCGTTGTAAGCTGGATTTGCAAAGGTTCCTTTCTTTTTTGAAATTTATCCAATTACCCTCGGATAGCAGCTGCTTATTAGCACGGTAAGCTGCCTCTTTAGCCCTTATCGCAATACTACAATTTTCATTAAGGGGGGACATCTGAGTAACTAAAAAAAAAGCGTATTTTCTGGATTTTTTTGGCCAAATGAAAGAGCCAATCAAAAATTTGTAAAGTAGGTTTTATAATAGTAGACACGAAGTACAAAATATAATTTTTTCAAATAAATCCAAAACAAAATTGCGGCTGTGCAGCATTAGGCCCTTTTTTTGGAAGGGGGTCCATGGCTGGACAGCTAACGTCCTTAATTTTTGATCTAGAACAAAAAATCAAGTTTGGTTAGTTTTTCTACATCAACAGCTATCGACACACGTAGGATTTTTGCGACATATTGATTTTTCGCAAAATGGTGAGTGATCGAAAAAAAAGTTACAATTTTCAGGGAAAAAAAACGTCACCAAATTTTTGATAAAAAAAAAGTAAGCAATATAAAAAAAATCTTACGTGTGTCGATAGATAAAGGTATTTTGAATATACTGTCAAAATTTCAGATCGATCGGTTAAGATTTATTCGAGTTATGTATCCGGCCGTCTCAAAAAAAGTGGTTTCGAGAAAAACGCGATTAAAGTTTTAAGTACTGTAAAATATACCTGATATACCTGTGAGGCATCGCCGCTGAATGGAAAATTTGGACATTTAGACACTTTTGCCGGATTCTATCTTATGGTATATTATTTTTAAGATCCTAAAGCATTTTTTAAGCGAAAAAAAATTTTTTGATTTTTTCAAAATTTTACTCAGATGTCCCCCCTTAAACCAAGCCTTAGAACTTGGCCTGATTGGTTTGTAGCTTTGAGGGATGAAAAGTCTCATGCCCAACAAGATGGTCTCAATTACTGCAGAAGAAGCATACTCAACACCTCTGTTAAAGCATATAGACCAATCAAATGTATAATAAAATTGCTTAAGACTGGACCAATCGGCACTTCCGTAATGCCATACCAACTTTTTAGGAGCTGGTGTGATTGGCGTCGAGATGGAAACTGGGAAACAGGCGGAAATTAAGCAATGGTCTGAGCTTAAGTCATTTTTAACAAAATATTAACTTTAGGTTCGTAAGCGGGCCACATCGCCCCACTCTTTTTACCCCACCCCCACCATCTCCCCATATAAATTTCATGAAATTTCGAAATTTATTTAAATTCATTTTTCTTCGAAATCATTCCAGCTATCGACTTGAACTAGACTAGGTTATAGTATCACGATGTAAATACCATTAGTGTCAAAATTGACATCATCCCCTTACTCCTTCTACCCCCTCCCACACAAATGTATAATTTTCAAAAATGCTTTTACTCGGTTTTCAGTGCAACTAGCAAAATTTAAAGAACGAATTTTTGCCAGAGTTAATTTTATAATTAACAGCAACTTTTAAAAAATTATCAAATTTCACAAAATTTCAAGATTACAATTAAGTAATTTTTTTTTCTAAAACCTTCACAACTATCAAATTTAAATTTTGAGAAAAGTATGTATACTTTAGCAAATATCATTGATGTTGAAAAAATAGGTTTTGATTCGAATACTCCTTTTACTCCCTCCGATACCAATGCACAATTTTGATAAATGCATTATATCCATTTTCTTTAAAATTTGAAAAAGTAGAAAATTAAATTGTTGCCAGAATTTGTCGCATAACAATTGCAATAAATGCTAAAAGAAATATCAATTTCGCTTCACTCCTTCTACCCCCTCCCATACAAATTTTTGTATTGGCAATTCAAGAAAAGTATTTCTCCTTCGAACATATGAAAGCTATCGACTTTAAAATTGTAACAAAACAATGTGATTAGGATGTTTATAGGCAGTTTTAAAATCATCCAAAATACTCCAATTACTCTCCCACCTCTCATACAAATTCCATAAATTCATCCAAAATTATGAAATCTCCAAACTTTATATTCAGCATGAAATATTTTGCATACCACGTTCGGTGTCATATACAAAAATGACGAATCTTTTCGCTCCACCTCCCATACAAAAGTCTTTATTAAATCTTCCAAGAATTTGAGAGGACATATTTTCCGGTACATTAAACTCTTTCCCATTTCATTTAGAGTATCGAATGATTGGGATTTACGCCCAACTAAACTCCCCCTCCTTCCTACCTATTTAAAATTAACGTATTCTATATAAAGGGTTTTCAAATAAGGACTTGACAACTTTTTTTCAAAGTAAATTTTTATAATTTGCAGACGTTGTTCCTTCGTGTACTTTACCATGATAAAAATGTTAAGTTTACTGAATAAATTGACAGTGACAGTTCGATGATTAGTGAAAGGGTGCGTTCACAAATTGAATTTAAAGTTGTCAAGTCCCTATTGGAAAACCCCTTTAGTCCATATAAAGGGTTTTCCAATAACGACTTGACAACTTTTTTTCAAAGTAAATTTTTATAATTTGCAGACGTTGTTCCTTCGTGTACTTTACCATGATAAAAATGTTAAGTTTACTGAATAGATTGACAGTGACAGTTCGATGATTAGTGAAAGGGTGCGTTCACAAATTGAATTCAAAGTTGTCAAGTCCCTATTGGAAAACCCGATACGTTCGGTTCTACCAAAAACTTGCTGCTAGCATTGCCGCAAGAATCGCCGCAAGAGTTCGTCGTCCATATGCATAGCGGTTGAACCCATAGAACGATCGGCAATGAAACATGACCCACACAGGACGATGGCCGTCATTTGTTAGCTGACAATTTGCATCTATCATGCGAAATTTGATGGGCACACCTTCAACCAAATTGACCACGTTCTCATCGAAAAAAGGGCTGCCTCCAGCATTCTAGATGTCAGGACTCTACGTGGCGCGAACTGTGACTCGGACCATTTTCTTGTTCGAGCTAAATACCGCTGTCGCATAGCTAACAAGGGCTACACTAAAAGGAGCTGGGCTCCGAAGCTCAATATGCAAAAACTAAAGGACGACACAACAAAAGTGGAATATATGACCACAATTAAAGCACATATTGAGGCATTACCTCAGGCTGAGCCTGAGGAAAGTATTGACCAAATGTGGCAGAACATTAAGGATAGTATTCACCGCGCAGCAGAATACACTTTAGGACATTTAGAGCGGAGAAAACGAAATGACTGGTTCGATGAGGAATGCCAAGAAGCCATCACCAAGAAAAACGAGGCCTATCGACTGTTTCTCGAAAGACGAACACGAGCTAGAGATGACAACTATCAACGGCTCAGGCGAAATGCCAAAAAGATCTGCAGACGAAAACAACGCAAAATAAACAATGACAAAATTTTATCACTGGACGAAAACCTGAAGAAAAATGACGTGCGAGCAGCATTTAATACCGTGAAACAAATGAGACAAGGTTACAAACCGCAAACTACCCTCTGTAAGGACGAAGAACGCAACATCATAAGCGACGCTACCGAAATCAATGCACGATGCAGTACTTCCGAACACTGTTAAATAGAACGACATCACAGACTGAACCTTTTATAATTCCGGAAGATCCAGATGGAGATCATCTGCCTATTGCACCAACTTATGATGAAATAGAGACAGCCTTACATAATTTAAGATCGAACAAGGCGCCCGGAATTGACGGAATCCCTGCAGAACTCTTGAAAGAAGGTGGAACAGAGCTTACCACTCAAATATTTAGATAATTTGTTAAAACCTGGACAACTGAAAAATTACCCGACGACTGGCGGAAAAGCATTATATGTCCGGTATACAAAAAGGGTGACCGTTTGCGTTGCGAAAATTACAAAGGAATTTCATTGCTATGTACGTGTTACAAAATCTTGACTAAAATAATCGAACGAAGACTCAGTGAATACGCTAACAACATAATCGGAGAATATCAAGGTGGCTTCAGATCTGGACGATCGACAACGGACCAGCTATTCTCAGTAAAACAGGTGCTAGCAAAATGCTGGGAATATGATATTAATGTGCACCAACTGTTTGTCGATTTTTGCCAAGCATACGATAGTGTCGACCGTAATGCTCTGTACAGAATAACGATTGAACTAGGTGTCCCACCGAAACTAGTTCGGTTAATAAAAGCCACGATGGAAAACAATGAGTGCCAAGTAAAAGTCCAAAACGAGTTGACTCACAGCTTTCCAATGGAGTCAGGTCTTACACAAGGAGATGGTCTCGCCCCCACGCTCTTTAACTTGGTGCTCGAGTATGTCGTCAGGAAAGCAACTTCAGTAACCTCAGTGGACACCAGAGGTACGCTACTCGTAAAATCCGCACAGTTGGTGGCGTATGCAGACGACGTTGATATTCTGGCCCGATCAATACTTGGCGTTAAGGAGGTATTCCAGGAGTTGGAGTCGACAGCGGGTGAAGTAGGGCTCAGAGTCAATGAAGCGAAAACTAAATACATGACCCAGACACGAAGGACTGTCCCAGAGAGGCAGAACATTACAATAGGCGAATACAACTTCGAGCAGGTGGATGAATTCGTATACCTGGGAGCCCTTCTCACAAAGGACGGCAATGAGCGACATGAAGAATCACGGCAGCTAACAAAGCATTTTATGCAGTCCTCCCCATAATGAAATCAAGGAAGGTCCATCGAAACAATAAACTACGCATCTACAAGATATTAATTCGTCCTGTGCTGCTATATGGATGCGAAACGTGGACCTTGACAAGGTTTTCGGAGAAGTTAATCGACACTTTTGAGCGAAAAATTCTTTGGAAGGTATACGGAGCAGTTAAGGAAGGAGATTATTGGCGAATTCGATACAACCATGAGCTGTATCAACTATTGGACGACCCACCAGCATCTATAGTGATCAAACTGCGCAAGCTGCAATGGGCTGGCCACGTGGAACGAATGCACGAGGAACGAATCCCAAAACGAGTGCTCAAAGGCAAAGCTCAAGGTAACCGACCGCAGGGGAAGCCACGAAAGCGATGGGAGAACTCAGTCGACGCAGACTGCAGATCGCTTCTCAATTTTTCAAACTGGAGGACGCGGTCGTTGGACCGAGACAACTGGAGGAGGTGCATCCGGGAGGCCAAGGCTCGATATGGGCTGTAGCGCCCTTGCATCATCATCATCATGCTAAATTTGTGTGTTTACGCTGGGTGTTTTGAATGAATTGCTGGGATCAAGGGAGCCCGAATTGCTGGCATAGTTTTATGGCTAGCCTCTTTAACAGAGCAGATACAGTCTTGACGGTAGCCACGCGCGTCCGTCCGTCCTTTTCTGGATGTAGGGCAACGATTCGCCCAAGGTTACATTTGATTGTAGGGAACCGTTCGTCGCGCATTATTACTAAATCATTTAGTTAGTTTGGCTAGTTGTCCATTTAGGGCGCTGTTGTTAACGCTAAAGGTATTCGCTCGACCATTTATACCAAAAGTCTTGATTTGGTTTTTGTAGTAGTTAGATATGCTTCCTGTAAATTTCTTTCCAGCGGTGATAGTAATGGGCGTCCGATGAAAAAATGACCCGGAGTAAAGGCCAAGAAATCTTCTGGATTGTCTGTCAGCAGACCGAGAGGTCTCGAATTGAGGCAGGCTTCGATCAGATTTGCGACGGTAGTCATCTCCTCGTATGTGAATGTGATTTCTTCCAGCACGTGTCGAAAGTGATGCTTGATCGATTTCAAACCAGCTTCCCATATACCTTCAAAGTGTTGCGAAGTGGGGGGAATGAAATGACATTCGATTCCTTCGGTGACTAGAAGCGGTATACATTTGTTCTCTGTTAGTTTCCGGAATGATCTTGATCTTGTTGGAGTTTCGTATTTGCTCCAACGAAATTGGTACCGCAAAGTCCCCGTCGAGATACGAAGCGTCGAAGAGCCGCAAGAAATGCTTCGCTGGTGAGATCACTAACCACTTTGATGTGAATTTGTTTGGTGGAAAGCAAACAAAAATTGCAAGGTATCCTTTCTAGATTTCGCCACCTCGTCCCTTTGATACACGTAGAGAAATTGGACCTGCACAATCGACATCTACATTGGTGAATGGTCGGGTGATTTCAGTGCGCGATGTCGGTAAACTTCCCATTAACTGATTTTGCACATCTACGAATGCACGAATTTATGAAGTTGCGGAGTCTCGTAATCTAAAATTGCTGGCGGAAGATTCCGAACATCAGCTTTATGGTCCCGTGCATGGTATCCTGATACGATTGATGGACTATTAGTTTAGCCAAACGGCTGTAATGGCATAATTTGATGGGGTGTGTGTCATCACATTGCCGATTTGCCAAGTGGAGACGTCCTCCTACTCGTAAAAGCCCATTTCTGTCCAAGAAGGGGTTCAATGAATTAATCGTACTGTTTTGAAGAGCGATTTTGTTCGCCAAGTTTTCCGTTTTTGAGCGAAATGACACTTTTGATCATATACAAGAAGTTCATATCGGGCAGCACACAGTTCGTCGACGCTCATGACACTGCGGTCGGCGAAACTTTGGTTGACATTGCTGGGTGAATTGATGTACATATACAAAAACACGAAGTAGTCAGTGAAGCGAGGAGTATCTACTGATCAGAATATCGAGCAATGGGTATGAAGAATCTGCGGTTGACAGTAAAGACATCGTAAAGCTTTTCCTAAAGTCCAGTAGTTTTGGATCTGGATTGCTGGGAGTGATGACTGGCCAATGAGCTGCTACCAGCTGAGGCCAAATCACCACAAAGAGTAATCCAAAAGTTGGGTTACGTCTATACCTCTGGAGGTGAGCTCAGCTGGATTGTTCTTAGAACGGACGCGTTTCCAAATTTGTCCACCTACCTTTTCCTGTATTTCCGTAGCTTGGTCCGCAACAAAGGTTTCCATTAGTTGGATCGTTTACGGAGTCATGTCAAGACAATGGTGCAGTCTGTTCACGCAGTTTTGTTTTCAACGCCTGGCATACGCACGCTCGGAGGCATCGCTGAAACCCAATAGTTGTCTATCAGTCGTGCTAGTGGTATTGATCCAGCGTGGAGCTCGTAGATATTGTAGCATAGGAAGCGTTCCTTTGCAATTTCTCCCGATTACTTGCAGTTCTGGAGATAATGGATCATCCCAGGCTAAGTTTTTCAGCCATAAGCCTTGAAGGAGAATCTTCGCTTGGATGATGGCTGGTGTAGCCCAACCGAGAGGATTGAAAAGTCGAGTGATGGTACAGAGAACTTGCCGTTTCATTGGGGCGATATCGTTTTCTGGCAGCAGTTTCCATTTGAAACCCATAGTGTTGTCTTCTGGATTCCAGATGATTCCGAGAGCCTTGATTTTCATATCGTTCGTGAGTGATAATCTATCCTGCTGAGCCTGTTTTTACAACGGGACATCCTTCTACATTAGTGGGGAATTCGAAGACTATTTGTGTACCCTAAATCCGACGGATTGTAAGAACTTCTTCTATGTTGTCAGAATCAGACGCGCCAAGAGGAAACCGATTGAATTCATCGTCGGCCAGCTGATGGATTATTCTCATTTTCTTAGTTGAATCTTAAAATTTTAACAAGTCAATTTTATAGCTATTCTGCTGTGATGGAAAAAAATAAACTGCCAACAAGTCGGGCGTAACTTTATTATTTTTGGGACAAGTTAATGATGCATGGAAAGTCAATATGCAAGTTAAAGCGGTTAGGGAAGACTAAGTGGAACCCCCTTTCACAAGTGGAACCCCCTTTCATAAGTGAAACCCCCTTTCACAAGTGGAACCCCCTTTTACAAGTGGAACCCCCTTTAGGACAGGGATGATACCAATTCAACACTTACTTGCGAATTCGATCAATAGCTCCAGTACATGTTATTAATATTTCATTCGTTTATGCAAATTTGGGTTCTTATGAGGGAGGGGTATGGATGATATTAAGGGTGGGTGAATGTCAATAATTTTTCAATTGATTGCTTCAATTACGTCCAATATTTTCTGCATAGAATGTCAGTTTCATAGACGAAGTTGCATAGAATTTTTATAAATTTGGTGCATTTTACATTCACGAAACCAATCATTTGTATGGGAGGGGGTAGAGGAGGTAAGGGAAATGTAAAATTTGTGATGCAGTTTTATTTCATTTCTTTTGTAAAGTGCTGGTACAAAATTTCAAGTTCGTAGCTTTTAATTTGTTGGTTATCAGTTGATTTATTGAAATTGGTCGAAATCGTACTTTTGTATGGGAGGGGGTAGAAGGGCAAATGCGATCTCAAAACTTTTGACGCAGTTCTGTTTCAATTATTTTTGAAAGTTTTTGTGCAAAATTTTAAATTGATAGCTTTTAGTTTTTAGGTGATAATTGATTTTTTTTAAAATGTTCGAAAAAATAATTTTGTATGGGAGGGGGTAGAAGTTTTAAAGGTATTCGACCAGTTAATAATTCATTCTTTCATAGATTTTTTTTAAATGCATTTTGCAAATTTTCAAGTTTCTACCTTAAAATTTCATTCAAAAATTTTCAGCTTATGTGTTTTTTCATTGCACATGAAACACCTTGTGCACGTTAGACCAGGGGGGTCGCTGCATAAAAATTGCAGAATTTTTATTATTTTTGCTGTATGTACAATAAATAGATGTATCGACCTGCAAAATTTAAACTTTGTATCTTATACCAGACCCCTAAAAAAATTACTCCAAATTTTCAACATTTTTGCTTTCCACCTCCCTCCCCTTACACCCCCCAACTAAATTTTTTTACAAAAATTAAAAATTGTATAGTTCTACAATCTGACAAATTTTTGGTTTGATATCTATACTCAGTTTTGAGATATAATGGTTTGAAATTTTGGAAAGTTCAATGCTCCCCATTTTCCCCCACTACTATTTTGTCCAATTATTATATTTTTTTCGTATTCCTCTAGTATATCTTAGTATATGTATCAAGTTTCAATTACAGAGCTTAAGAAATAGCCGAGATATTGATTTTTAAGTGTTTTTCTTTGCACCCCCCCTTACAATAATTAGCCTCTACATAAGCTGATTCCAATGAATCTGTGTGCCACCTTGATGGTCTAAAAATATCAATTTCTTATCTGTGCGCTGAGCGTACACACCGGCGTACGGCGGACGGCGTACAGACAGACGGATTTTTTTTTTTGCATTTTTAGGCTATTTTAGTCATGAAACGCGAAAAAACAAAATTTCAGGGTAGCAAATTTTTTTTTTTTTCAAGTCGATCACAATACTTTATTATTAAAATAATAAAGTAAAATAGTTAATGCTGTCACCCATTCCACGACTCTGCATACAAAATTTCTTAAGATTACCACCTCCCATATAAACTGCTCAATTTCACTAAATTTAATGCATTTATTATCTCGGTACCTATTCAATTTTTAAAGCTTAAATTTTGTAGAAAATATTATGTGAAAGATCAGTTTTTTGCTGTAACTCCTTCTACCACTCTTCATACAAAATTGCTTAAGATCACAAAAATTTCTATGTCATCTAGAATTTCATATGATTGGGCTTTACATGCAATTGTGGTCCTGTTAAGTTTTAAAATGCGATTTTTCACCTGGACAAACTTTACTAAAGCGCCTCTAACTCTAATTATATCAATGTCAATCGTTTGCCTTTCAGTTTTTAGACAATTTAATCGCAACAGATAAAACTTAATTTCTAGCTTAAAATTACATAGGAAACAAAAACTCAACGAAAAACAACAAAAACCTGTCAGAAATTCGAAATTTACAACTCATTGAGATAGAACTCGATGCCAAAGTGTAAATTGATAGACTGGCTCCAAACTTTCTCTGGCCAAAAAGATCGTAAAGCTGGTGGCCAACTTCATTCCAAGCGAATAATGAAAACCGAATTTTTGGCAAAAACTGATTTTCTCCAAGTAAAGTACCCACCCAAGATGAAAATAAGTGAAATAGGTCCGGGAAATAAAACTTTTCCGTCTCCTTTCACTTCTTTTTATTTTCTCTTGCTCTTCTCTTCCTTAATTCACGAATTGTTATGTTTTTTTCAGTTTTTTTATCCTGTACTATTTTTGTGAAGAAAATCAGTTTGACTATAGGAAAGAAAAACTCTGTAATGCCGTCGTACAGAATTATTTTCTGTCGTTGATTTCATTGCCAGTGAGAGCGTACAGTTTGGAGATGTGCAAACCAATACTTCTTTCCTGCTGCCCCGTCTTCGTTGGCGGTTGGAAAGTGTTTTTGGCAGTCTTATAATTGCTGAAAGAAAATGTCGGGACGGAAAAACTTTTCTTTCATAAATTTCCTATTGATGTTGGTAAATTTTCTTTAACGGCTTATTAATTAAATTTCCTGGCACTCTTCGGTTTACATTGACTTTTGAAAGTACCGACGACAGTGCAATATTTAACCGACATCAAAACGACGAATTAATAAGGAAATTGAAAAATGAAAGACCAAAAAGTTTATGATTAAGAACTTTGAGGACATGAAGAAATACGAGTAGTTTAGGAATTTAACTATGGTTTCGGGGAAAGGTTTACAGATTGTATTTTTTATTTTCCTGTAATGATCTTTAAACTTATAAATCTTGTTAAACTGAATGACGAAGCAAAAATGTAATGAATAAAAAATTTAATAACTTAACCTTTTCAACGTTTCATTGTACATCCCAGTTCGGTACTGGATAAGAGAAATTCAAAAAAGAATAATCTTTGCTAATTAAGCTAATAATCTGTACAAACCCGGAGGATTGGACTTCCTTCGTCAATGTTAAAGTATGTGAACTTATAGTTTGAATCCGCGATTGCCATTAGAGTAATACCATAATATCCCGAGAATAGCAAAAATCATTTTACTGAATATACATCGTTAACTTGACGGAAAGTTTTAAACTTCTTTATAATTAAAAAATTATTATTATTATGTCCACCTCATTATTAAAGGGTGAGCATCTTGCATTTTGAGGACATTACATTCGATTCAAATATACCAGAAGCAAGTCCAGTAAGCTACTAACTTTCGATGAAAGTGTTTCAAGTTTGTATCGAACATGCGTCGTCTACTGCAAGTTAAGCCCAAATCAAATGTTGATTAGATCATGTCAAAATAACAATATAATCTAAATCAAAGTAGTTTAAGAAAATTTAGAAAAAAACATAACAGGACTACGATTGTGCGTAAAGACCAAACATATTAATTTTTTTAATTTTAAGAAATTTTGTATGGGAGTGGTAGAAGGGGTTACAGCAAAAAACTAATCTTTTTACATCATGCTGGAGCAGCCTAAAAATTGTTTTCTACCAAATTTAAGCTTCAATAATTGAAAAGGTACTGAGATAATTAGTGTGTTAAATTTAGTGACATTGAGCAGTTCGTTTATATGAGAGGTGCTAGAAGAAGTGGGGTGTTCTTAATGATATTTTTTGAAATTACTACGAATATTATTCAATTGATACCTCTCAAATATCAAACTAGAAACATTTATACTTTTCAAAAAAACCGATTTTTTTAAACATTATGAGATTGTTTCACAGTGTATGGGAGGGGGTAAAAGGAGTGAAACTAATCAGCTATTTTCTCCGATTTTAATAATCAATCAATCAATCAATCAAATTCCTGTTAAGACCCCCGATAGGGGCATAGGACAGAAATAACTATCTTACACAGACGCGATCCTGTGCATCGTCCTCAAGTTGTTGCCAGGACTTGTTAATTTCTCTGGCCTCCTGCTCAACTGTTCGCTCCCATGTACTACATGGTCAACCGGTTTTATTAATAATGCCAATTAATTTTTTTGGACAAAATGTAAGCTCCATAAATGTTACATGTACTGAGAAAATTGGTTTATAGTATTTTATCAAAAAATGCAGTTTGTATGGGAGGTGGTGAAAGGAGTGGAGGGATTCGCATTCTCAAGATAGAGAGTGCACGGACGGACAGACGAACATCCGGCTTTGAAATTTTTGAGTTATAATTTGAAAATTCTGTATCTTTCATTTTTTTCTCCGTGTTTTATTTCTTAGTAATCTAAATTTAAGAGCAAACATAAATACATATAATGTACTCAGATCTCATCTCTAGAGTATAAATATCTGCTAACAAGACGGTGGCATTTTTACTGTTATTGGAACGAGTTAAAGCTGCGTAGAAAGCCAATATCGATGGTGCAACTAAAACATAACAAAGCTACGATTGCGCGTAAAGCGCAATCTTACGATACTCTAGATGAAATAGAATTTCTTGTGATCCCAAGAAATTTTGTATGGGGCGTGTTAGAAGGAGTGATAGCATTGAATTAATTTTTTCACCATCATCAAAGTAGCTATAAAAATATTTTATACAAAGTGCTTACTCCGAAAATTGAATAGGAGCTGAGAAAATTAGTGTGTTAGATTTAGTGAAAATATGCAGTTTGTATAGGAGGTGGTAGAAAGAGTGGGGGATTTTACTGATTTTTTCAGAAATACCCAAGAATATCATAAAATTGACATATCTTAAATTCTAGACTAGTAACATTCATACTTTTCAAGAAAATAGATTTTTTGTGAAGTTGAGAAACTGTGTCATATTGTATAGCAGGGGGTAGAAGCAGTGAAGCTAATCAAATATTCTTTTCTGATCTTAGTGATAATGCTAAATAAATATTTATTACAAAATGTGAGCTCGATAAATGTAATGTGTTCTGAGAAAATCGTCTTAGAGCATTTCATGAAAAAGTGATGTTTGTATGGGAGCGGGTGGAAGGAGAGGAAGGATGCGAATAATTTTTATAGTTTAGATTGAAATTATTATGGAAATGTTATGGTGTGCTAAGAATTTGTCGAGCTCTTCCTTCCCATGTTACCAAATGATGAACGTGTCATCCACATACCGTAGATATAATTTCGGTGTTAATGGAGCTGAGTCCAGGGCGTTATATTCGAATTCCTCCATGAAAATTTCCGCTACCACCGGTGAAATTGGAGATCCCATTGCCGCTCCTTCCGTTTTCTTGAAGAGTTTCCCTAAAGCTAAAAAGAAAGTATTATTCAAACAAAATTCTAATAAGTCATACCTGTTGTCCGGAATGAGTTTCCTTATTATACTTAAGGTGTCTTTAATCGGGATGTTGGTGAAAAGCGATTCCACGTCTAGGCTGACTAAAATATCAGTTGGTTCCAAGTTGATTTTCTGAAGAATCTCTACTAGATGAGCGGAATTTTTAACACAGCGTGATGTGTTACCTACTAGTGGGCGTAACTCAGTCGTGAGAACCTTAGCCAGTTTTTGGGTAAGTGATTGTATCGAACTGACGATGGGTCGAAATGGGGTATTCTCCTTATGAATTTTCGGAAGTCCGTATATTTTTGGTGTATGAGGGTCTGACGGGATTAATTTGGCATATTTTTCCGCTAACATGGGATTTTTCTTGATGAATAAGGTTAATTTCCGGTGGAGGGCAACGGTTGGATCTCTCTTCATTTCTGTATATGGTCCTGTTTTTGAGATATCTCGTATCTTCTCCTCGTATTGTTCCTTGTCCATGACTACCGTTGCGTTTCCTTTGTCGGTTCGCATAGTCGCTATTTCCTTCGTTTGTTTAAGCTCTTTTAAAGCTTTCCGTTCTTTCGGGAGGATATTCGTCGCTTGATGATGTGACTTCTGCTTCTCTGCGTTCTGAAATAAAAGAATCAAAATAATTAAAGATATCCCTCGGTAGAAGGCTACCGAGGAGGAGGTGAAGGGATAGGGCTTCTTTGTTGAGGTAGTCCAGCTTAGTTCTCTTGAGTTTGATGTCATCCCTCAAAAGCTGCTGACTCGCTTTCTTCAAAATAGCCTTGCTACGATGGTTGTCCCATGTGCCCACGATTTTGAAGCCCTTAGGAACAAAGTTCGTATCTCTGCATTGTTTTTCGAAGGCTATCTGAATGAGAATTGTGTCGATTTTGTTTTTTGTAGTTTCCAATCGCCGAGATAATTGGAGAGTCTGCTCTCCGCAGAGCTCTCTAATGGTTTTGTGAATGTTTTCACAGTGCATTTCGAAATGAATGAAAAGATTTCCGGATTCTACACTGTTACGCTTTATTATTCGTGACGTTTCGATCCCCGCAAGGGGGTAGTTGTAGGATGAGGTTTTACCAATTCCCGCAACTATCTTTGGAGACTAGCGATTCCACGGACCTGAACTAACTATCACCCTGTGGGATGGGGGCTGTAGAATTTACCAACAGCCAGTCCTGCTTGCCCTAAAAATGGCAAATGGGCACTCACTGGATCATGGGCTTATCACCCGTGATCTTAAGACCTAAATGATACGAGAAACGGATACAGCGCCTCGGATACGGACTGATTCTACGGTATCGACTTTTGGCATTCGAAAACGGACTATGATTGGCTTTTGGAACGTTCGAACATTGAATGACGGGGGAAGAGCTAGGGTTACTCGGTCCTTGCACCGCCAATCAGTGATCGACCGTGAAATGGAGCACTATAACATCCAAATCTTGCGCTTGAGCGAGGTCAGGTGGACAGGATCAGAAGAAGAACGAACCCCTAGCGGAAACACTATTCTCTACATTGGCCCTGAAAGTGAAGCCAGAAATGGAGTAGCGTTCGTCCTTACGTCGAGAGCGAGCTGGGAACCAATCTCGGATAGGATTATCGTCGTCAGGCTCAGGACCAGTGTCAGAAACGTCACAATTCTGCAGTGCTACGCACCAACTAATACCGCAACATCTCGTGACAAAGAGGAGTTTTATAACCAACTGAGTGCCACCTTCGAACGTGTTCCAAGTGGTGATATTATTATCATCTCGGGAGATATGAACACCCAGGTTGGATCAGACAACACTGGACTAGAACACGTCATGGGGAGGCATGGTGACCCTTGGGTCGACGCATCACGACCTTGGATTAAGAGACCCGAAAACGGCGAATTATTTGTGGAATTTTGTAGTACTCGGCAAATGGTCATCGGAGGGACCCTTTTTCCACACAAGAGACATCATAAAACATCTTGGGCTTCCCCTGATGGTGCTACTCAGAACCAGATCGACCATTTGGCTATAAGTCGCCGATGGAGAAAATGTCTCCTCGATGTGCGAGCGAAACGTGGAGCTGACGTGGGGAGCGATCACCACTTGATGGTTGCCTGCTTGAGATTGTGTACAGCAGCTATCCGACGACCACAAATTCTTCAAATGAAGCGCAAGCTTAATGTGGATAAACTCAGAGATCCCAACAAAAAACGCGAATACACCACTATTCTACGCGAAAAGTCATCCACATTGGGGGACTATGAAATGCGCACACTGGACGCCAATTGGGAGGTAACCAGAAACACTTTTCTAACTAGTGCTGAAGAATCTGTGGGATATGTGCAAAGCGGTGAGAAACCCTGGATATCGCAGGACACATGGGACAAGGTTGGCAATCGGAAAAAAGTCAAATTGGCAATCATCTCTCAACCCGATGTCAACCAACGAACGCCCGACTTGAGGCAGAACTACCGCGATGCTTATATACAGCTTAAAAAGGCTGGTAGACGCGACAAGAGAAAGGCCATTGAAGATCTGGCCAACAAGGCAGAATCTGCCTTGGGAATATGGGTTCACTATTTAAAATCATGAAACAGTTGACGAACAGGAATTTCACGGCCAACCACCTGGTGAGAGATGTTAACGGAACTCTCCTTAATATGATTGAACACCAGTTGCGACGATGGAAGGAATACTTCTCTGATATTTTAAACATCTTATCAGAGGAAAATATTCCGGAAACAGAACAACTTCCAAACATCCAACCGCAACAATCCTCTATTGGAGACGATCCCCCGATAACAAAGAGATAGTTTCCGCCATTCGGTCAATGGCGGGAAGGAAAGCTCCAGGTATAGACGGACTACCAACCGAACTCCTCAAAAAGGACCCGGATATAACAGCCGATATACTCCTCCCACTCTTTACTAAGGTGTGGAATGAAGGAGGATATCCAACTGAATGGAAGGAGGGCGTCATTGTGAAAATTCCAAAGAAGGGCGACCCTCGGGATTGTGGCAATTGGCGTGGTATATGTCTGCTTACTGCGTATCAAAAATTATGGCTAATGTAATTCTCAGTAGGATTAACTATCTTGGAAGCATTGTCAGCATGGACGGCGGAGCCGAAAAGGATGTTGAGACTCGGCTAAATAAAGCTTGTCAGGCCTTCGGTATCCTTTCCCCTTTCTGGAGGTTAAGCGAGATCTCCCTTCGCACGAAGCTGCGAGTTTTTGACACATGTGTCAAATCCATTTTGTTATATGGTTGTACTACTTGGAAAGTGACCGTTCGACTTACCAAGAAACTACAGACTTTCGTAAACCAATGCCTCCGGCGCCTTTTAGGAATATTTTGGCCAGAAGTAATCTCCTACGACGAACTTTGGAGTACAACTCGCCAGACTAAAATAGGTATTGAGATTCAACGGCGGAAGTGGCAGTGGATCGGTCATACTTTGAGGAAACCAGAGCGAAACATCGCAAAACATGCTCTGGATTATAACCCTCAAAGAAGACGTCGGGTTGGTCGACCATGTAACACATGGAAGCGAGCAGTTGAGCAGGAGGCCAGAGGAATAAACAAGTCCTGGCAACAGCTTAAAGCCGATGCTCACGATCGCGCCTTGTGGAAGAGAGTTGTTTCTGTCCTATGTTCCTATAGGGGGTCTTAACAGGAATTTGATTGATGAAATTAGTATCAGGTAGTTAAATTAGTTTAGGATTTGTGGGTACGGATTTTGTTCTTACCAAATTTTAAGGCAGGTAGCCAAACTGCTGATAACTTGTATCCGGTGTCTCGGTTGAAGTTCTGTGGATGCTTCGAAATTTCTATTGCTTCTCGTACTATTCGTTGATAATATTGATTTGTCCTGGCCAGAATGTGCACATTGTCGAAATCGATTGTATGGTCCTCTGTCGTTGCATGTTCCGCGATCGCTAATGACTGTATTTGGATTGGAAAAATCCATCGAAAATCCAACATCAAAACAACATTCACTACCCCGACTACTATCCGAGGAATTTTAGGAAACCAGAAGGACAAAGAACCATTGGAGACTGAAGGAGCATACAAAGTACCGTGCGGCTCATGCGATAAAGTATACATAGGAGAAACGGGACGCACAGTCCAAACAAGGATCAACGAGCACAAACGATGCACACGGAAAAACCAAATACAGTCATCAGCGATCGCGGAACATGCAACGACATAAGACCATACAATCGATTTCAACAATGTGCAAATTTTTTATTTTTGCAGATTGTGGTGGCTAAGATAAATCCACTTGTTATATGGATGGGCGTACAATATTGCAGTGCTGCGAGCGAAGATTGTGATACTTTGTTGCCAGAAGAATTGTTGAGTGGGCTTGCGATAAGGTTGACGATCAGCAGCTTGCCAAATGTGTAACATGATATGCATCTGAAATAACAATATATTGTTATTGTTTGTGAAACGGCTTGGTAGGCTACATTTAAGAATTTAAAATGTAATATTGAACGGATCAATCCGTCTTAGTTTTTAGTGTTTCTATAGACCTCCAACGCCTCCTCAGCCAAGTATTAAGTAGTCTTTTTAGTATTTTCGTGTTTTTCGTTTTAACAAATCTCTTTTGGTTACGGCTCAATCAAATCCTGAATATAACACACGCAAGCAGCATACTGACATTAGCTTCACCCAAGTTAGCTGTATTATACTTTTTTTAAATATTCTATTTGCCAAAACATTAGCATTGTCTTCGTTTTCATATGCGCCGATGTCAAATTATATGAACTTATAGTTTGCATTCGCGATTACTATTAGAACAATACTGTGATATCCCATTTAGGTTTGTTGATCCTTGTTTGGACTGTGCGTCCCGTCTCTCCTATGTACAATTTATCGCAGGAGCCGTAAGGCACTCCTTAAGTCTCCAATGGTTTTTTATCCTTTTAGTTTTCTAAAATTACCCGGATAGTAGTCGCTGAAGAGAATGTTGTCTTGATGTTGGATTTGCGAAGAATTTTCCCGATCTTATCCGTCGTGCGGCGCATGCGATAAAGAGTACATAGGATGGATGTACGTATGGGGTGTATTAACAAGAGGTGTAGGATTTGTTTCCACAGATGAGTGAGTGCCTCTTCTTAATTAGTATAGTGCTATGTTTCACCAATCTACTAAAGGTAAAGACAAGCTAAATTACGAATTAGTTAAATGATAATTAGGACTGCTACAATTTAATTTATTATCAGTATCGATTGTTAGCTTTTACTTTCTGCATGTAATTTAGCACTGTACTATGGTTGTTTCTAACTGCTTTTTGGCTTTCGAGCAGCTTATTATGTTATGCAAAAAGATTTCTTTTGTGATACTTCTCCTTGTCATTCCAAAATTTTATCGCCCAACAAAGGATAATACGTACGTAGTTTTCTTTGAGCATGAATTTTTTTCGATTCAATAAATCATCAAAGACCAAGAATATTCCTCGTGATATTTGGTCTGTGATAAATTCTCAAAGCGAGTAATTGTAAGTGAATAATGTCAAAGAGTGTTCAGAAAATCGTCTCATTAATAACATGTAAATTCTTCTTCTTCTTAACTTCAAATATTTCATCAATAAATTCTCATAAATGATATTTCTTTTTAATAATAAAATTTCTATACTTTTCTTGCAAATTCCTAAGCTTATTTTATATATTTCAATTTTCTTGTCAGTATAACGTACCAAGCTCATAAATGCAAAAAAAAAAAACCTTAGAAAAATACCGCAAATCAGAATAAATACGTACCCCGTTGAAGAAAATGTTGTGAGGAAAAGTATCGTTCCGATGGGAGCGCAATGGTCGAAAAAAAAAAACACTACAAAGAAAATACGTATGTATACGGTTTTCTTTCAACTGTGTTAACCGCATCCAGAAAGCTATTCTGATTTTATTTTACCTCGGGGAAATCGAAGTCGGGGTTCCGACCCGAAGAAAAATGAACGTACAAAAAAAAAAACGTTCAGAGTATAAACACAGTTTTCCAGTACTCTGGAGCATATTGTTCATATTTGTGAAAGTTTTCCTTGTTTTGATGTATGCAGTTTTTTTCCGCCACTTCGATGTTGGGTGTGTTGTTTGGTGGATGTAGTTGGCTTTTTTTTATTATTATTATTCAGTCTCTGAGTTTTTATGTTGTTTTTTTATTGTTACTCTCATTCCCGGACTCACCTATGCGCAGCATACATCGCTGAAGTTCTAGACTATGTGGAAGTGGCCTGAAGCGTTGCGACCTTTCGAACTAGTAAATGAACAATAGGTGAGCATTTTCAATATGCATAAGCCGAGTCGACAATAGTTACGTATAATACGGGGTGTGTCGATGGAGCGAGCCAATAGCGCATTTCTTAATGACCTGATATGAACCCAGTTCAGATACAAATTATGAATTGGTTTTGAACTAAATAGAGATCAATGAAGTAATAGATACTACCGGCTATGGTTAACTAGTGACCAGGAACCTTTCGAAATTCGGATTGTTGTTTAAACAAGGACAAAGCTAATTTCTCCCCTAATATATATCACAAACATGTCATTTAATTTTGCTTACAAAGCTACTGACTGTACGCAACCCGAAACAATATTGAATGGAATTCGAAAACAAAATTGTTACAAGTACAACATTTCAATAAAACCATCTGTCTGCCGAATCCTGGCGCTCGAAAGCACAGTACGGCGATGCCTTCAAATTAAACTTTCGGTATGTATTCCATTTCAATTGAAGGGATGAAGTTCAAATAAAACCGATTGATCGGAAATTTCCATTGAAATATACCCGTTCAAAATTTCATACCAGCAGAAGAGCAGAGCATCTCAACCGTCTGTCCTTTATTCCAGAAGTCTGATTTTCAAGATCTTAAGGAATGATGACTACTGAACACAACGTACAAAATACTGTCGTCGTTTCACCCATTCTGTTCAGTTTCAACGACGAAGGAAATCCTTTATTAAATTGGAAATTCCCCTTTGACATTTAAATTTCGTTGCCAATGAGAACGTCTGTGAAAACGAACTTCAGGAATTTATCACTTCAGTGATTTTGATCTATGTATGTGCGAACCCGGATCTGGCGTAATTACTTCGTATAAAAATCATCTTTTAAGGGGATCTGGGATTCTATTTTGTCACTAAACGTATGATTTCTTGTTGTCTGCTGGCCTTAATTAAAAGAGAATTTAATGTAATTGCTGTAATATTTATGTATCGGTCATCATCAAAAAGAAGTTGATATTACGCAAGCAAACTTGGCACTAAAGTTTACGGGAGTAAAATAACAAAAAAAAATTAAAAAGCTGCATTTTTAGCTCTCCATATTTTGAAATAATAATGGATAAAGTTGGTAATCGTGAAAATTTTCGACATCCCTTTTTTCCATGAATGAAAGATATTAAAGATTGCGTCACGCGAATGTATCTTTTTCCTATCTCAGTAAATATGACAGAAGAAGACAGTGAAAAGCGATGAGCTATTTTACTTTATTATTTTAATAATAAAGTATTGTGATCGACTTGGAAAAAAAAAAATTTGCTACCCTGAAATTTTGTTTTTTCGCGTTTCATGACTAAATTAGCCGAAAAATGCAAAAAAAAAATCCGTCTGTCTGTACGCCGTCCGCCGTACGCCGACGTGTACGCTCAGCGCACATTAACTCCCAAACCCTTCAAGATAGAAAGTTCATTTTTGGAATGATTGTAGATAGTTGCGGATCTCAGGCGGATACACATTTTGGGGGGGTGTACGGGTTCAGGGGGAGGCGGGGGGAGCGCTTAAGCCAAAAAATACGAATTCAAATATCTCAACCATGGTAAAAGCTAAGAAGCTAAAACTCAACACACATATAGAAGGGTTTGTAGGACAACTTTTAAAAATAATTTAATTTTTTTATCCGTTGGTGTCCGAAAAGGGGGGGGGCTAAAAACAAATTGTCGGCCGAATTGTTTTTTTAAATGATTATATCTTCGAAACTACTTATCGTAAAAAATTCATATTTTGAAACCGTCAATGCGGCATATAGTTCCTTTGGAATCAGCTTAGAGAGTGGTTAATTATTTTAAGGGGGAGAGTCAGGGGGGGTGCAAAGAAAAACACTTAAAAATGAATATCTCAACTATCTCTTAAGCTATGTAATTGCAACTTAAAACCTATATTAAACTATACTAGGAAAATACAAAAAAAATATAACATGTTGAAATAATAGAAGTGGGGAGAATGGGGAGCATTTCAAAAATGGCGCACTTTTCAAAATTACGAATCCTTATATCTCAAAAAAGGGTACAGATATCAAATCAAAAATTTGTTAGATTGTAGAACTATATAATGTTTAATTTTGGTAAAAATTTAAAGTTGGGAGGTGAAAGGGGAGGGAGGTGATAAGCAAAAATGTCGAAAATTTTGAGTGATTTTTTTAGGACTCTGTTGAAAGATACAAACTTTAAATTTTGCATGTGAATACGTCTATTTGATGTATATGGAAAAATAATAATAACTTGATCCATAATTGTTATAAACCGACCCCTCCGGTCTAACGTGCACAAGGTGTTTCATGTGCATTGAAAAAAACACATAAACTGAAAATTTTTGAGTGAAATTTTAAGGTAGAAAATTGAAAATTTGCAAAATGCATTTAAAAAACATAACAGAACTACGATTGCGGGTAAACCCCAATCATGCGATACTCTAGATGAACATTTATGATGCATTAATTTAAATGCAGTTTATTTAAACTGCAGGTAAATTTAGTTCCGCTAATCAACAATTTCATTTATTTGAAAGAAGAAAAAAAAATTGTCCATGACTGGCTTAAGGAGTTTTGTTAGGGTTTTTACAACCGTATTAGTTCACTGTAGAGTAAGTTTCCTGCCTGACGGAATGAATTTTACAGATTTAGTACCATATTTATGAGTATGTCAACATATGCCGAAAATAATAAATATTAAGTAGTATTGAGTATTTTGATTACCTGTTTCAATAAAATGCTATTCTTCTTCTACAATGGCGCTGCAGTCCAAATCGGACCTTGGCCTCTCGATATTCAGGTTCCTTAACATTTTTCATCACTTATTGTGGAGGTGTTGTCAGCCCTTCGCACAACCTTCTTTCTACGAATTTTTCATTTTCTTAGATTGAGGTGAAGGTATATCCAAGCAGACAATGTGCCGGAGTTATTTATTGCGTCGACCGGGATTTGAACACCTTCGCATTACAAGACCAACACACTACCTACTAGACTATACCCTAGCTACCTAGCTACCCTAATAAAATGCTATTGTATGGAATTAATAGCAATCCGTTTGTACCCTTGGTTATGGATAATAAAAAAACCTCAATTGAGAATTTTTCTCAACTTTCGTAGCTCTTGAAAATATTTTGTAGAACAAAATTTTAGTTTGAAATTTCAGAATTATCTGTTATTTTGTGTGAGAATTTAAGAACGATTAAATAACATTTTTGAAATTTTCGTTATTCAACTGTTAAACAAAATTATTAGCTTCAAATTTATGTGAATAATAATTGATATAATATTTAGTGCTTTTTTCGTGATTAAAGTGATTTTGATTCTCGGTTTTCACAAGGTATTTGCAGCTCTCTGTATTTTTAGTGAGAATTTAAGAAAGTTTAAATAACATTTTTGAAATTTTCGTTATTCAACTGTTAAACAAAATTATTAGCTTCAAATTTATGTGAATAATAATTGATATAATATTTAGTGCTTTTTTCGTGATTAAAGTGATTTTGATTCTCGGTTTTCACAAGGTATTTGCAGCTATCTGTATTTTTAGTGAGAATTTAAGAAAGTTTAAATAACATTTTTGAAATTTTCGTTATTCAACTACTAAACAAAATTATTAGCTTCACATTATTGATATAATATTTTGTGTTTAGTTTGTGATTAAAGTGAGTTTGATAGGTGGTTTACACGAGGTATTTACACTAAAACATAAGAATTAACCAAATTAAATTACTGGATTCATACCTCATTTAAAAAGGTTTTAACTGTTTTCTTTTTAATTTTTATAAATTTTTTTAATTTTTTTAGCAGAGAGAGTAATATTTATTACAATTTTCCTTTTTTTTTGATTAAGAGCTTGAAAAGGATTAGAAATTAATTTATTATATTTCATCACTCTTGCAAGGGATAATAATAATTTAATATCCACTGAACTTTCATTAAAATACTTTCTAACCCAAGCAATTGCTTCTTCAATTTTTTCATCTATATTATTTATATTAAAAAAATAATAATTTAAAAACTCTTCTCATACAAATAACTATTATTTCAACTTTGTTAATTAAAAGAGGGACCGCCCCTTTTACTTTTGATTTCCTAAAGTTATAGATGGATTCAATTGAATAAATGAATTAATCTTAATAACCTGATATTCTTTATTATTCATCATAAGATTCTGAAAATTGTGGCTTATTTTTATTTGGTTAACCAGAACTTTAATAAAATCAAATTAGTAATTTTTTTTGAATTTACTTGCTACGTATTATTGTGTAGCAGTATAAAACATTTTCGAGGTTTTGCTTATTTGGTTTTTTTTCTACGAAGTCCCATAATAATATTACTATCAATTGTGGCTTTTTGCATAAAATTGGAAAGATTAAAATTGTATAGCATAATAGTCTGTTGATTAAGTCTTCATCGTAATATTTAAGAATTTTCCTTTTTTGGTCTCTTCTCTTAAGTAAGCTGTGGGATCAATTGATCAAATTAAACCATTTCTAATCTTGTTTTAGTATAGAATTACATCATATCCATATTGCTATATTTTCTGGTAGCTGTTTTGTTTAATTTTGTGGGAAAAAATTAAGATGCCCAGATTAAGCAGAACTAGTTATTCGCAGCGTAAGGTTTCTCGAAATCAAAGAATGCACAGGCTTCGCAACGATGCCGAAAGGCGAAGCGAGGAACAAATACGCAACACATTCGAACATGCTTCAAGGCGATTAGATTCCTCATATCAGCTCGCTGAGCAAGCTGAAAATACTGCCAGGCATGCCGTTAGGAGAGCAAACTTTAATGTACGCACTGAAGAGCAAGGAAGAAACACTAGAGCCAGGGCAACAACACGGTCAAATCCGTTAGTCCGGGAGGAAGAACAAGCGGTAAACTCTCAGGCAAGAGCCGTAACACGAACAAATTCTGCAGTTCGGACGGAGGAGCAAGTTCAAAATACCAGGAGGCGTGCTTTAAGGAGAGATAATGTGGATATACGCACTGAAGAGCAAGGAAGAAACACTAGAGCCAGGGCCACAACACGGTCAAATCCGCTAGTTCGGGAGGAAGAACAAGCGGCAGACTCTCGGGCAAGAGCCATAACACGAACGAACTCTGCAGTTCGGGCGGAGGAGCAAGTTCAAAATACCAGGAGGCGTGCATTAAGGAGAGATAATGTGGATATACGCACTGAAGAGCAAGGAAGAAACACTAGAGCCAGGGCCACAACACGGTCAAATCCGCTAGTCCGGGAGGAAGAACAAGCGGCAAACTCTCGGGCAAGAGCCATAACACGAACGAACTCTGCAGTTCGGGCGGAGGAGCAAGTTCAAAATACCAGGAGGCGTGCATTAAGGAGAGATAATGTGGATATACGCACTGAAGAGCAAGGAAGAAACACTAGAGACAGGGCCGCAACACGGTCAAATCCGCTAGTCCGGGAGGAAGAACAAGCGGCAAACTCTCAGGCAAGAGCCGTAACACGAACAAATTCTGCAGTTCGGGCGGAGGAGCAGGCAGAAAACTCTAGGGCAAGAGCAATAAGGCGATTTAATCCAAAAATTCAGGCGCAAGAGCGGATGCGTAATTCTAGAATGAGAAAAGCAAAAAGGTCAAATCCAGCAGTTCGGGAAACTGAACAGGCAGGAAATACTAGGGCAAGGGAAGAAAGAAGATTAGATGCAGCAGTTCGTGCTGAAGAGCAATTAAGAAATTCTTCAAGACGTGCAGCTCGACGCACTAGAGATGATTATCGTGCAGAAGAGCAACTAAACAACACTGTAAGGCGTGCATTAAGACGTGCACAATTAAATGATGCCAGACGTCGCACTGCGTTGCTGTCGGGTGGACGGATTCGCTCTTACCGGAATTCGGATCAAAACCGTCGTGCGCAAAGTACTCGTCAATCGCAAAGAAATATTTTGCGAAGATCTAATATGAGTGTTGATGAGTACGAGGAATATTTGGAAAGGGGTTCACAACAATATTATAGAAGGTTGCTTAATAACTACAATGATATTGTTAAACAAGGCCCAACGAAAATTTGCATTTGCTGTGGTGGACTATGGTTTCCTGGCCAAGTGCGAATTGTAAATAAACAGCATATCACAGATAAGTATTCAGTGGAATTTTCCACAAAAGTTTTTTTCCTCGCAGAAAAAATGCCTAGTGATGAAAATGTTTATAACATGTGTTCAAATTGCAACTTACTGGTAAATAAGGGAAAGATTCCTAATATTTGCTTAGGAAATGGTTTGGACTTTTTAGAAATACCAGAGTGTCTCAAAAATTTAACTTGTTTGGAACAACGGCTAATCGCTCCAAGAATTCCTTTTATGCAGATCCGAACTCTTGGATATGACAGGCAATGCGGAATTAAGGGTGCTTGTGTAAATATTCCTATTAACGTCAGGGAGTTAGTACAGGAATTGCCAAGGTCAATGCATCAGACTCATGTTGTTCAGCTTCATTTAAAGCGGCAGCTTTCTTATAATCATAGTTTTATGAGCGAGACAATTCGACCGTTTTTAGTTATGGCAGCTGTAGAATATCTCATAACAACAAGCCTATACCGGGCAGCAGGAATAACTATACGAGAAGATTGGCGAATTGAGAATTGTCAAGGAGAAGAAATTCCATTTGCAGTTTTAGAAGAAGATAGGCCTGCCGCAGAGGATTTTTTCAGAAACCGTTCCCAAATAGTCGACAACGAATCTGATTTGGATAGTTTTCTGCCACAGAACCTGAATCCTGGTGGCCACGAAACACTTCTCGATAATGTTCCAGTGGAACATGTTGTTATAGCTCCAGGGGAAGGCAAACGGCCAGTTGATATTATTCTTGATACAAATTCAGAAGAAATGTCGTTTCCTTCAATATACTGTGGGGAAGCGCGGCAAACGCCAACTACATTATCGTACTCAAAAATAGCACGATCGGAGCTTAGACGATATGACAGAAGATGTGCTACAGTAGAGAAGCTTTTGTACACGTATAAGAAGTATGAGTTGATTAATATAAGAAATTCAATTTCAATATGCTTACGCAAAAAAAGTCGATCTGTTGGTCAAGACACAGCTACTAATCTTCTTGATGAAAATTATGTTAGTAATCTTGTTCAACACGATGCTGGCTACCGTCTTTTAAAAGGAATTAGATCATCTCCTTCTCACTGGGAGAGCGAAAAAAAGAAAGTTATTGCCATGATTCGGCAATTTGGACTTCCAACTTTTTTCATAACTTTATCAGCTGCTGAAACCAAGTGGCAAGAGCTACTTGTGATTCTCTCAAAAGTAGTTGACGATAAAGTCATATTAGAGGCAGATGCCGAAGATCTGGATTTTGCGACCAAATCGCGGCTCATTCGATCTGATCCGGTTACATGTGCAAGGTATTTTGATCATCGATTTCGTACCCTGCTAAAGCTTTTTAAAAGTAATACAGGGATTTTCGGTAATAATTTCGTTATTCAATATTATTATCGAGTAGAGTTTCAGCAAAGGGGATCACCACATGTTCATGGAATGTATTGGCTAAAGGATTCACCCCAATTAAATTTGGAGGAGGCCGAGAGCATTACATTAGCTGAGAATTTTATTGATCAATTCGTAACAACTGATAGCCAATTTGAAGGCTTGGGGAGTTATACCGTGTACCAAAGACACACACATGCACGCTCTTGCCTTAGGGAAATTCGTGGAACAAAAATATGTAGATACGGTATGCCTTATCCTCCAATGGATAAAACGCAAATATTAACTCCTCTTCCTGATTCGGACAATAGTGAAGTGAATGACGCTAACTATAAAAAAATATTGGAGTTTTTGAACGACCGTTCAAATACAAATGATTACACCTTCTCAGAGTTTCTAGGAGCGCTAAACTTGGACCGTAATGCCTACATTTCGGCTATTAGGTCTCACTTAAGGAAGCCTGCTATTTACCTTAAACGCAAGTTCAGAGATATACTAGTAAATGCATACAATCCAGATATTTTGCGCCTACATCGTGCCAACATGGATATCCAATTTATATTGGACGCTTACGCTTGTTGCAGTTATATAATTAATTATATAAATAAGTCCAATAGAGGTGTTTCTAAGCTACTAGCGGACGCAATGGATGAAGTTGCAAATGGTAACTACAGTATCAAGCGAAAATTGCAGCATTTGGGAAATAAATTTATATCTGGTAGTGAAATATCTGCACAAGAAGCAGCGTATAATGTTTTAGGAATGCATTTATCAGAATGCAGTAATGCAGAATATTATATTAACACCTCGCCCCCAACTGAACGCGTCCGTATGGTGAAATCTAAACAGCAACTGCAAATGTTAGAGCCAAACTCAACAGATATATTTGTATCGAATATTTTGGACCATTATGCCCAACGTTCAGATGTTTTGGAAGAAATATGCCTTGCAGAATTTGTAGCATTTTATAAGTTCAGTCTTACAAGAAGAAGCGAACACATTGTTGAAAACGCAGAAGATAATATCGAACAAGAGTTAGATGTTAATACGTCAGAACCACTAAGATTGAATGATGACAGTGGATTTTTACGAAAGCGCACAAAACCTTGTATTATCCGCTATCGCCGGTACAACTTTTCGCAAGATGCGCCAAACTATTTTCGAGAGCAGGTTATGCTGTTTGCTCCATGGCGAAGTGAAATTAATGATATTTTAAATAAAAATTGCGAAGAAATTTGTGCACAAATTGCCGATTTAATTACCACAAATCGCAAAAAATTCAACATTTTTGAAAATGATTCTGAACTTGATGATGCTTTGAGATCAGTACGAGAATCTAATATTATAGACGCAGAAGAAGATCTTGGAGAAAACGGCGATTTGGGACTGGATAGAGAATTTCGTCCCTTTGCCGTGCCTGAAGTGACCCCAAACATAAACATTGTTGACCAAGGAAGAACTGACAACGACGATGGAGTTCGACTCATTAAATTACCCCCAGTTGTTCCCGAAATTGAGTTTTTGGAACTTATTCGTAGTTTGAATGACAAACAACGATCTTATTTGAACCATATTCTCCATAATGCAAATCTTGGTTCATATTTTCACGAATTTGTTAGTGGAGGTGCAGGGGTAGGCAAAAGTCGTCTTATAACAGCTATTTATCAAGCCTTAACCAAAAGATTTTCTGCTAAGCCTGGAAGCGATCCAAGTTTAGCTACAGTTTTATTATGTGCACCAACTGGCAAAGCTGCGTTTAGTATCACAGGGTCTACTTTACATTCGATATTTTCTTTACCTGTCAACCAAAGTGCTGGTGAAATCCGTCCTTTGAGCAGTGACATTGCCAATACTTTGTATACGAATTTCATAAATTTGAATGTAATTATTATTGATGAGATTTCAATGGTTGGCTCTAAAATGTTGTCTTATTTAGATTCTAGGCTCAAGCAAATTTTTAAAAGTACGCTTCCATTCGGTGGAAAATCCCTTTTAGTACTTGGCGATCTAAGACAGTTACCACCCGTTGGCGACAGATGGGTATTTGCAAGCAATAGGAATGATCCTTATTCTGCTCTTGTTGGATCACCACTTTGGAACTTGTTTAAATACTTTGAGTTAACGGAGATTATGCGCCAACGAGATGATATAGCTTTCGCAGTTGCCCTTAACAATTTGTCAAGTGGGTGTATGACGCTAGATGATATAGCACTATTTAAGGAAAGGAAATGCGATCCATCTTCTGTTCCGAGAGACTGTATTCATTTGTTTCGATCCAATGATGAAGTTAATCAGTTCAATACAGAGAAGCTTAATCTAATTGAATCAGAGCTATTTATTTCGAAGGCTACTGATAAAATACGCGGTACCATAAATGACAGGTCCAGAGAAAATATATTAAGGACTGTACAAAGTTTCAAAGCTTCAGAAACTATGGGCTTGGCGTCAGAAATTATGCTAAAAGTAAGTGCTAAGTATATGATTGTTTTGAATATAAGCACTACTGATGGCTTGGTTAATGGCGCTACTGGAACTCTTATGAACATAGACACAGGCACCTTAGGCGATGGGATAATTAGTCCTGTTAGGCTTTGGATTTATTTCAGCAATGAATCAGTTGGCCGAATAGCTCGGTCAAAAATGCAAAGTTCTATTAACCCCGATTGGACACGAATAGAAAAGTGCTCCAAATCCTTTCAGTACAAACGAAATAATCAGGTGTGTATTGAAAGAAGTCAATTTCCGGTTGTACCTGCGGAGGGTATAACTATTCACAAAAGCCAGGGAGCAACGTATTCGTGTGTAGCAATTCACCTAAAGCCAGGAATGACTAGAGCTTCCCTTTATGTTGCATGTAGTCGAGCAACGAAAGCAAGTGGGCTTTATTTGATAGGGAATTTCAACGCACCTAAATCAATTAACTCTTCAGACCCTCTTGAAACTGAAATCACTTATCTTCGTAGAGAGAAGTCTCTAAGTCTTCACTTCAACTTTTTAACATCGCGGCCAGTGGGTTCGACTCTCGTTCTATACCATAACGTACAAAGCCTCAATAAACATTATCTAGATATTAAGAGTGATAAATTGATGTTATCGTCTGATATTTTGTGTTTTGTAGAAACATGGTCCTATGCTGAAGATGAATACTTTTTGAATGGATTCTCGCAATTTTCACGAATTGACAGTGCATTTAGTAGAAGCACTAGAAAAGCAAGGGGTATCATATGTTTGGCGAAAAATGAAGCAATATCAAGAATCAAAGTTGAAGAAAGTTTGAGAGACTATATATCCGGTTCAAACCATTTTGAATATACTTTCTTTAAGTACATTGATATTCACTACTTGATAATATATAAAAGCCAATCATATTCTATGAATTCTGTTCAGACGGCTTTAGACAGCCTTTATAATAAATATACAATAAATAAAATCGTTGTAATGGGTGATCTAAATATTGATCTTAAAACAAATAGTACAAATACTATAAGCTCCAAATTGACGCATTTAGGGCTAAGAAATTTGTTGGCTGCAAGTACCTCAACAACCCATTTAGAAACGCAGATCGATTGGCTTTTCTCAAATGTCGAAAACTCTGCCGCGACTGTGACGATTTATGAAACGACCTATAGCTATCACGACGCAATATCTTTGCTACTATCAAGTTAGATAGATTCTGATTTTCGTTTTCTATTGGTTTGGGAATAAGGTGAAATTTGTATACCGGATTATTTTTCGTTGAGCATTACATGTATTACATGTTTATAGGCCTATTGGGGAAACTGTCATGTATAAAAATTAATAAAACAGTTAACGCGCCGTAAGAGTACCTCATTGCCTCTGAAGGTTTGGGTGGTGCGGAAATCTCTGAAAATTTAAAATTAGTTAAGCGAAATTTCCTTATATCGTGGTTTTTAATATATTTTAAGAATATAAATCATATTGTGTGGCATTCTATAGCAAAATAATATATTACTGATTAGTTTTACGCAGATAACTACAAATATCATCGGAATATATCATTTCGAACTTCAGACCTAAAGCTCTCATTGATTCCAGGAAAAACTGCGGATTATAGCAAAATATTGAAATCATGTCGTTTTGTATTCGATGGGGTAGAAGGAGTGACCGGTTTGTTTTAGATTTTTTTGTTATCAATAATTCTATTACGATGATTTTATGTACTCAATTTCAATTCGATAAATTGTATGTACATATGTTACATACACTGAAATAATCGGTCTCCTCAATATAGTGAATTAATTATTAATTTTTTTGGGAGAGGGTAGATGGAATGAGGAGTTTAAATATTTATTTTTCACGAAAGACTCCAATAATTATCAAAATAATATATTCCGAATTTCAGTTCAATACCTTAAATTGTTTCCGGAAAAATTTGGTTATTTGGTAGTGGAGAAAATATGCCATTTTATTTTTTGTTCTTATAAATATTGGTAAAAACAATTTCAGCTACTTAAATGTGATACATACTGAGAAAGTCGGTCTCTTGTGTATCGCAAGTTCTTGTACTTTGTATGCGAGGTGGTAGAAAGAGTGAGTGGTCGCAAATATTTCTTTCCACAAAAGGCTTTATTTATTAAGAAAATATTATAATCCGGATTTCAGATTAATATCTTGTACACTTTTTGAGAAAAGCTGCTTATTGGCTAGTGGCCTAAATGTGTCATTTTGTACGGGAGGGGGTAGAAAGATAGTATAATTTTTTTTGTTTCTATTAATACTTCTAAGAAAATTTCCATTGACGATTTTCAGCTATAAGAATTCGATGCATACTGAGAAAATCGGTCTTTGTACATCGCAAATGATTGCTCTTTGTATGGGAGAGAGTAGAAGAAGTGAGCGGTCAGAAATTACCAAAATAATATAGAAGGTTGCAAGAAAAGGAGCAATTGAGTTATTTTGTGTGTGAGTAGAAACGGTGGAACGATTTGGCCCGTTCACGAGCTTGACCTTACTTTTTTATTCAAAATAACGTGTACAAAATTTGAACTATCTAGCTCAATGCGTTCTCAAGATAGAGAGCGCACGGACGGACGGACATCCGGTTTTGAGATTTTTGAGTGATTATATGAACTTCTGCATCATTAATTTTTTTCTCCGAGCCTTATTTCTTAGCTTTACAAACTTTAGAGCAAACTTATAATACTCTCAGATTCCATCTAGAGTATAAAAATGTTTCATTCAAAATGCTTACGCCAAAAATTGAATGGAAACTGAAAAAATTAGTGAGTTAGATTTAGTGAAAATATGCAGTTTGTATGGGAGGTGGTAGAAAGAGTGGAAGGATCTTAGTGATTTTTTAAGAAATAACTAGGAATATTATAAAATTAACATCCCTTCAATTTCAGACTAGTATCATTCACACTTTTCAAGAAAATCGATTTTTTGTGAAGTTGTGAAACTGTGCCATATTGTATGGGAGGGGGTAGAAGCAGTGAAGCTAATCAAATATTTTTTTTTTGATCTTAGTGATAATACTAATTAACTATTTATTACAAAACATGAGCTCAATAAATGTTATATGTTCTGAGAAAATCGTCTTAGCGCATTTCATGAAAAAGTGTAGTTTGTATGGGAGGGGGTAGAAGGAGAGGGAGGACGTAAATAATTTTTCTACTGTAGATTTAAGTCATTATGAAAGTAATATATCCCAAAATTCAGACTAATAGCCTTTATGCTTTTCGAGTAAATCCATTTATTGTCAAATTGTGAAATTGTGTTATTTTGTATGGGAGGAAGTAGAAGGGGTGCAGGTAATCGTCTAAATTTTTTTGACCTTACTAACAATTTTAAATAAATATTTGGTGCACAATTTGAGCTCGCAAAATTTTATAGTCACTGAGTAAATTGGCTTAGAGTAATTCATGACAAGTACAGTTTGTATGGGAGGTGGTAGAAGGAAGGGGAGGACACGCATAATTTTTATACGGTAGATTGATATTATCATAAAAGTAACATATTCCAAATTTCAGGCCAATAGCTTTTATAATTTTTGAGTAAATCTGTTTATTGTCAAATTGCGCAATTGTGTCATTTTGTATGGGAGGGGGTAGAAGGGGTGGAGCGATTTCGCCCGTTCACGAACTTGACCTTACTTTTTTGTCAAAAACGACGTGTACAAAATTTGAACTATCTAGCTCAACGCGTTCTCAAGCTAGAGAGCGCACGGACGGACGGACGGACGGACGGACAGACGGACGGACGGACGGACGGACGGACGGACGGACGGACGGACATCCGGTTTTGAGATTTTTGAGTGATAATATTAACTTCTGTATCATTCATTTTTTTCTCCGAGCCTTATTTCTTGGCGTTACAAACCTTAGAGCGAACTTATAATACTCTCAGATTCCATCTAGAGTATAAAAATCCCTAAATATACGAAATATTAACTGGTTAAAAACCTTTAAAATTTCTACCCCCTCCCATACAAAATTATTTTTTCGACCATTTTTAAGAAATCAATTATCACCTAACTTTTAAAAGCTATCAATTTGCAATTTTGCATCAAAACTTACAAAAATAATTGAAATGAAATTGCGTTAAAAGTTTTGAAATCCCGCTTGCCTTTCTACCCCCTCCCATACAAAAGTATGATTTCGACCAATTTCATTAAATCAACTAATAATCTACAAATTAAAAGCTACGAACTTGAAATTTTGTACGAGCATCTTACAACAGAAAAGAAAGAAAATTGCATTACAAGTCTTACGAGTCCCTTCCCTCCTCTATCCCCTCCCATACAAAATTATTTTTTCGAGCATTTTTAAGAAATAAGTTGTCAGCTAACTCTTAAAAGCTATCAATTTCAAATTTTGCAGAAAAACTTATAAAAATAATTCAAATGAAGTTGTTTTAAAAGTTTTGAAATCCCGCTTGCCCTTCTACCCCCTCCCATACCAAACCATGATTTCGACCAATTTCATTAAATCAACCAATAACCAACAAACTAGAAGTTACGAACTTGAAATTTTATACAAGCACCTCACAAGAGAAGCAAAATAAAACTACATATCAAATTTTACGATTCCCCTACCTTCTCTACCCCCTCCCATACAAATGTTCGGTTTCGTGATTGTAAAATACACCGAATCTTTTGAAAATTCTATGCAATTTTGTCTATGATACACATTCTATACAGAGAATATTGGACGTGATTCAAGCAATTAATTAAAAAGCTATTAACATCCACCCACCCTTCCTATTACCCCTCCTCCTCTCCTCATAAAAACCTAAACTTGCAGAAACGAATGAAATATTGTTTAATTGACTACAACCCTGCCCAAGAACTCCCTTTCACTTAGCCATCCCTAACCACTCTAACCTGCATATTGACTTTCCATTCATCCGCAACTTGTCCCAAGAATAATAAAGTTTCGCCCGACTTGTTGGCAGTTTATTTTAAATGCGGCGATGAGCCATTAGAATAAAAGAATTAGTGATAGAATATATTTTTGGTATTTGTATTTATTACGATAACTAACAATTGAACTCCTTCCTCTTTTTAAAATCTTTTTCTCAGCTAACTAGATTATTTTGTTACCTTGACTACAGTTTGTGTGGTGACTTTGCTATACACACACTGCAATCAAGATATTACATTAAGGTAGGATCACAACATCTTGGCCACCTTGAAAATAATATAATAAATATTTTTTCAACTAAGTAATGCATTTTTTATATAAATCAAATGTGAAAAGAAAGCAAATTGTGATATTTAAGTTATAACAATAATATAAATATTTTACAATGGCAATGGAGAAATTTTACTTATAGCTCGTTTAATTATGCCATTTTTGGTTCTAACCGTAACAACTCGAATCAAGTCATCCTGTCCAGGATGAGTGTCGACTACTCGTCATAATAGCCATTTTTGTGGTGGTAAGTTTTCGTCTTTAACAAGAACTAGAGTATTGATGTCAATGTTGATTGATTTCGTATGCCATGTTTGACGCTGTTGTAATCGTTGGAGATACTGTGTTGACCAGCGATGCCAGAAGTGCTGCTGTAACTGTTGTACTTTCTGCCATCGTTTAAAATATCCTGGTTCAACATCCGTAAGCTTCGGTTCTTGTATCGCCGTAAGTGGAGAACCTACAAGAATATGGCCGGGTGTTAATGCATTATAATCATTAGGATCAGCCGAAATAGCTGTAATTGGCCGTGGATTTAACACGGCTTCGACTTGGATGACAATCGTATTCAATTCTTCAAATGTCAACGAGGCATTGCTTAAAATACGTCGCAAATGATATTTCGCGGACTTTACCGCCGCCTCCCAAAGACCACCAAAATGGGAAGAGCGCGGTGGTATCATATGCCATGTAATTGATTCTTTTAAGCACTGAAAATAACTGCGAAACTCCTTTAGATCCCTGCTAGGTCCAACAAAGTTAGTGGCATGGTCCGAAAAGATATTGGCACAAACTCCTCTGCAGCCAATAAATCTCTTGAGGGCTGCTAAGAAGGCTGCTGAAGTTAGATCTGTTACCAATTCCAAGTGAACTGCCTTGGTGGCAAAACAAACAAATATAGCTACGTATGTTTTCGTTGGTGTTTTCCCACGGATCTTATAATGTGTACTGAACGGTCCACAGAAATCCACACCGACGTTCAGGAATGGTCGAGATGGTGGTTGACATCGATGCTGTGGTAAGTTGCCCATAAGTTGATGAATGTTCCTTGGTTTTGATTTGAAACATCGTAGGCATTTGTGGACTGTAAGACGAGTTAAATTTTTTCCACCTAGTGGTCAGAACCTCTGTCGCATATGTGCTAATAAGGCAAGAGCTCGAACATGAAGATGTTTCCTGTGAAGATAGGATGCCAACAGGGTGGTGAATTGATGTTTTGGTAGAATAATTTGATGCTTCGAGTCATAGGACAGCGACGAATTGTCCAACCTGCCACCCACGCGTATTATTTTCTTGTCGTCTAAAAAGGCGTTTAAAGATTTAAGTTTGCTTCTTGCATCTACGATTTGATTTGATTCCAAACATCGAAGCTCGGACTTGAATTCTTTTACTTGAATTGCTCTGATAATGAGATGCAGGCCTGCGTTGAGTTCTGCTGCACTCAGAGGACCGACCGATCGATCCGGTCGTTGTAGTTTTGTGTTTGATATAAAACACTGACAATAGGCAAAAATTCGTTGAAGACTTTCGAATGAATTGTGAAATTTGATCTTTAGGATTAAATCCTCTTGAAGACTGTAATGAGACATGATTTCATATCCCGACGTTCAATGCTTGTATCTGCTATATGAGGAACCGTGTTTGGCCATGCGGATTCTGACTTACTTAAGAAATCGGGACCAAAAAACCAAAGTTTTGAATTCATTAGTTCCAGTGGCGACATACCTCTGGATATTATATCGGCTGGATTATTTTTGGAATCAACGTGCAGCCAATTTTGTTGATTGGTTAGATGCTGGATATTTGACACACGATTTGCTACGAACGTCTTCCAATGATTTGCAGATGCAGCAATCCAAGAGCACACGATTGTGGAATCCGTCCAATAATATGTACGATCCACCCGTACTTTCAGCGTTAACTGCAAACGATTAACTAATTTAGCCAGCAACTCAGCTGCGCATAATTCCAAACGTGGAAGCGATACTTTCTTGGTTGGGGCCACTCTTGATTTCGCGCACATTAGTTTGACTACAATATTGTTGTGATGATCTTTAGTTCGAAAGTAAATGCAGCAGCCATAAGCCCTTTCACTAGCGTCGCTGAAACCATGAAGCTGAATTACCTTAGCGTTGTTTTGAGATAAAATATATCTATCGATGGCCACATTATCAGTAGCATTCCATTGCTGACGAAAGTCAATCCATTTCTGTTGTAAATCATCAGGTAAGGGAGCATCCCAGTGAAGATTTGAGGTCCAAAGTTCTTGAATAAATAACAAAATAATTACTGGGCCTAGTAATCCAAGTGGATCGAAGATTCTTGACATATCTGATAGCACAGATCGTTTCGTGGTGCAAGAAGCTTCTTTAATATGTGGTCGATTAAAATGGAACTTATATATTTTTGACTGCCAAATCACGCCTAGCGTTTTTATTGCATCGTTAGCATTAAATAGAAATTGCGTCTCACAATGTTCCGATGGAATATGATCCAATAACCGTGCGTGGTTAGCGCACCATTTCCGCAATTCGAAACATCCCTTATGCAAGATTGCAATTATATCCCTTTGCAGGCGCTGAGCATCAGCTAAAGTATCAGCACCAGTAATTAGGTCGTCGACATAGAAATCTTTGTCAATAACGTTTGATAATTGTTGATTTCTGTCCTGAACCTCTATGCCGAGTTGCCGAAGACATCTAATTGCTAGAAATGGAGCTGCTGAAGTTCCATACGTAACGGTGCTAAGTGTAAATTCCTGCAAAGGCTCTGATGGATTATTTCGCCAAATTATTTTCTGTCTTCCGGATGAACAAGAATTTGTCGGTACATTTTCGAAATGTCCGCCGTATCGGTGAGTGCGAAAACGGCAAAGAATAGCAAATATATCATCTTGTGTGGTTGGACCTACCATAAGGATGTCATTTAATGATATTCCTGTACTCGTTCTTGACGACGCGTCAAAAACTACACGTAGCTTTGTGCTCGAGCTATCTGGTTTCAGGACGCAATGATGCGGTATATAATAATTTAGATTGCAGTTGTTATTGATGTCACTTGGCTCCATGTGACCAAGTACTTTGTATTCGTCAATAAAATTGGAATACATTTTCTTGATGTCAGGTTCCCTATTTAATCTTCTCTCCAAATTGAGAAACCGATGCTTCGCGATTTCAAAAGATTCTCCTAGCTGAAGTGAGCTTGAGCGAAAGGGAAGTCGAACTATAAAACGTCCAGATTTGTCTCTGGAGAATGTTCGTTTAAAGTAATCTTCGCACTCAATTTCTCTATAGTCATTCTGGAGTTTGTCTGTGGAACCTCTTCTAATTCCCAGAATAATTTTACTTGCTCTGACAAATTGTGGTCAACGTTAGACTTATCAGAGGATATACTAGCCGATAAACATACATTTTTGTTGGTTCTACCAGCAATCACCCATCCAAACAACGTCTTTTGCATACTTGGAAGATTTTTGCCCAAAGAATGACGCTCTGAGTCCAAGATTTGAAAGAATAGGTCAGCACCCAATAACAGATCTATTGCACGGGGATTATTAAAATCAGGATCTGCTAGCTCAAAATCATTCGGAATAGGCCATTGATTGATGTCGATAGCTTGAATTGGCTGTTGCTCCGTAATTTTAGGGATTATAAGAACGTTTATCGTAGTACTGAAGCTTGTACACCATGATTGTAACGTAATAGATGCGGATTGCTTAACCTTAATGCCGGTAGTTCCAATGCCTCCAATTGAACTATTGATTTTCCTTCGCTTCAGTCTTAATTGTTGAGCCAAACGTTCTGACATAAAATTAGTTTGTGACGCTGAATCAAGCAATGCACGACACGTTGTCATCTTAATACCACTAGAAGGATCTCCTGAGATTTTAATAATTGCCGTCGCCAGGAGAACATGATCTTCAGGTGGACTCTCCCCACCCAAACAAAATGAGTTTTGATCCGCACGACTAGAATTTCTTGCGAGGGACTCCATAGATGTGGAAGGTCCTGAGATGTTGCCCGAATGTAGAAGAGTATGGTGCTTACCGGAACAGCTAAGACATACTGAAGATGGACACGACGACGCGAAGTGCTCTGACTTTAAACAATTCTGGCATAAGTTCATTCGTTTACTTCTTTCGACCTAAGTTCAACCGATAAATCTTTAAAACGCTTGCAAGTGTATATGAGATGGTCAGAAACCGAACAATATGCACACGTTTTCACTCGCGACGATACATACGACGACGTTTTGCGAAAAGATTTAGGTTTTATTGACGATTGTTCATCAGTTTTGGTGTCATTGTAACCGTCCAAAATTTGACACCTTTTCTTTAAGAAATTTGTAAAGTCATCTAAATTTGGCAGAGTCTTTAAAGGAATTTCTTTTTCCCACTCAAAACGCGTGTTATTATCTAATTTCGACGACATTAAATATATCAATAAGGAATCAAAGAGCGTAGCCTTATCAGCTATTGACAGGACAGACCGAATGTGGGCATTAATTGAATCTAGAAAATGTCTTAATTTTGAACTAGATTTTGCTTCCAAGCTGATAATATCCCGAAAATGTATTTGAAGCAGCTTTCGATCATTTTCAAGTCTCTAATGCCTCAATAACTTTAACCGCACTATCGCGAAGGCAATTACGCAAATGGGTAAACTTTTCAATGTCGGTTTTAGTTTCGTCATCATGAACGAATTTCCAAAATGTCTCATAAAATATCTTAAATTCGCGAATATTTCCGCTAAAAATCGGTAATTGCAATTGTTGCAAATTGACCCGTTTTTCGTAAGCATTAACCGCAATACTTAAATTCGGATTGATACACTCGTTTTTAACGGATTTATCTAAGTTCTGAATTAAATCTAAAATCATAACCTTTAAAGTGAAAAAACTGTTTTCAAATTTTTCGCGAGCATCCGTATTAAATTCTTCTTCATCAAGTTGCTCTATTTCGGTTTGCAACTTCTCGAATTTATCGAACAATGTTTCTATGAAAGTTAATCGCACTTTTAATTCGGTATCGGACAAAGGACCATCTGCCGATATCACAATATTTTTCACGCGTGTTAATTGTCCGATAACACTTTTACGCTGATTTTTTAAGTTCTCCATTTTTTTAAAAAATTCACTCGAAATAATAAAACAATTATACAATACCAAAAAATCAAGGTATTACATTAAGGTAGGATCACAACAGACAAATTAAAAGAAAAGATTTTCGGATTCAACAGTGTTACGCTTTATTATTCGTGACGTTTAGGGCTCTGCTGAGACCTTTATCAAACAAAGCTTAGACCGAAACATCACTTATATTAAAGCGTAACAGTGTAGAATCCAGAAATCTTTTCTTTCAATTGGAAATGCACTGTGAAAACATTCACCAAACCAAGACAAATTAATTTGGTTTTATACTTTTCATAAAAATAATAAACCTTTTTATACTCTAGATGAAATCTGAGAGTATATTGTGTTTGCCTTACCGTTTGTAACGCTAAGAAATAATGCTCGCACAGAGCCGCCAAGGGTACAGAAATATTTGTTGTCGCTCAAAAACTTCGATTCCGAATTGCTGTCTGTCCGTCTGTCCGTCTGTCCGTCTGTCTGTCTGTCCGTCTGTCCGTCTGTCCGTCTGTCCGTCTGTCTACAGCATAACTCTCGAACGCTTTAAGCTATCGTGCTGAAATTTGTTGTGTATCATTTTTAGCAAAAAAGAAACTTTAAGTTCGTGAACGGGCCACATCCCCCCACTCCTTCTACCCCCTCCCATACAAATTTCACGAAATTTCGAAATTTTCAGAAATTGATTTTTCTTAGAAACCATTTAAGCTATCGATTTGAAATTTGGGTTCAAGTATTATGATATAGATACCATTAATGTGACTCAATATTGATCCGATCCCATCACTTCTCCTACCCCCTCCCATACAAATGCATAATTTTGAAAAATGCAGTTTTTCGATTTTCATCGAAACTAGTAAAGTTATAAAAACGAATTTTTGCCAGAATTCATTTCATTAGAATTCCAATCAGCACTAAAAAAATTATCAACTTCCCCTCACTCCTTCTACCCCCTCCCATACAAATTTCACGAAATTTTGAAACTTAAATTAAATTATTTTTCTTCGAAACTGTTAAAGTTATCAATTTGATATTTCGCACAAAGTATTAAAATTGAAATATCAATAACAGGAAAAAAAATTGTTTTCATCCTTACACTCCTTCTACCCCCTCCCATACAAATGCATCATTTTTGTTAAATGCATTATATCGATTTCCATTAAAACTAGAAAAATTACAAACTTAAAATTTTGCCAGAATTTGATTTTTAATAGTTGCAATAAATGCTGGAAAAAATTATCAGCTCAGCTTCCCTCCTTCTACCCCCTCCCATATAAATATCTGTATTATAAATTCAAGAAAAGCATTTCTCCTTCGAATATATGAGAGCTGTCGACTTTGAAATTGAATCAAAGCATAGTGATAAGGGTGATGATAAGCAGTTTCAAAATCATCTAAAACGTTCCACTTCCTCTGCCACCTCCCATACAAATGCCTCAATTTAAGGAAAACTATGACCAATTTCTTTAAAAATAATGAAAACTAAAAATTTTAAATTCAGCACGAAGCATTTTACACGCCATTTTCGGTGTCACATAGGAGAAATACAAACCTCCGCCTCTACTTCTACCACCTCCCATGTAAAGTCACTTCTCACTATTCGAAATAATTTGAGATGACATATTTGCCGGTATATTAAAGTCATTTCCATCTCATCTAGAGTATCATATGATTGGGCTTTAAGCCCAATCATAATTCTGTTATGTTTTTTATGTGACACTGGCACTAGAGGAGTTGCCCTTTTTTATTGAAGCACAGCTCCGGTGAAGGATATTGGTTTTTCAGAATTAAGGGGATAAAGACGAAAATGGCGATGAATATTTCTTTTGAATTGTTGAATGTTGTAGTCATGGGGTAATATTGAGATGGGCAGCGAGTTCCATATTCGAACAGTACGGTTGAAAAATGAATCACAAAATTTGACAGTGCGACCGAAGATAGGGTTGAGAGATTAATTACGAGTGCGCGAAATATTTTCATATAAATTTTTATTTTAATCTCTAATGTTTTTTGGATTAAATTATTTTTGATTTATTTTTCTTTCTGCAATGGCCGAGTGCACTGCAATGTCATGTGTCGACAAACTAAATAAGACACCACTTATTTGCTGTTCCGGTTTTTGTGGAAAATTTTTCCACTGTAAATGCATCGGTTTTTCCGGTACTGTTGGAGATGCTGTTTTGAAGTCCGCTAGTGGATTGCACTTTTTTTGTCTTGCGTGCCGCCCAACCTCCCCATCGACATATGCGGCTGAACTGTTATAGGCTAAAACAGCCCTGCATGTCTTAAGCAATGAATTCGCTAGTATTCAAATCAAGCTACAAGCCACACTTAGTGAGCTAGAACAGGCTTGTGCGAACATTCCTGCAGATCCTGTGAATCATAGCAATGGCATCGCGTTGCAGCCTAGAGTACTTCGCCCTAGGCCAACTGCACCTAAAGTACCAGTGGTTAACTCCAATGCATTGTCGCCGTCTCTACCTATGCCGATTAGCGCAGAGTTAAGAGATGATGTTTCACGCACTGATCTATTGGCTAGTGTGAATGCAGAACCTAGTAATCAAACAACACCATCCGATAGTAGTGCTTAGAAGCTTATCAGGAAGAAACGGCCTACCGAAAATAGAATCATCGGAAATAGAAATGCTTGTGATAAACTGAAAGTGTTGTCGAGTTACAAATGGCTGCACCTTTCTCGTTTTGATGCCAATACTAGTGAAACCGAAATTATCGACTTCGTTGCAAATAAATTAGGTTCAGCGCCTGATAATATAAAATGTGTGAAATTAGTCAAAAATGGTACTGACACAAGCTCCTTACGTTTTGTCAACTTTAAAGTTGGAATTCCGTCGAACCTGTTCGATAAATGTTTTTTGTCGGAGTTTTGGCCTTCGGGATTGCATGTACGCCCATTTCGGAATCTAACAAAAAACGAGCTGCCCGAAATAGCACTGGACGGAACTTAGACGAGATTATTTGCTATTATCATAATACCAGCGGAATGCGAACAAAAATTTATAATTTTTTTCTTGCTGCTGTGGATCATCATTATGATATCATTATTCTGACTGAAACCTGGTTGAATGATTGTTTCAACTCATCCAAGCTGCTTGATTCCTTCTATACATATATTGTCTATCGTAAAGATAGGTCAGGGAAGACCAATATGGAGAGAGGTGGTGGGGTCCTTCTTGCTGTCAATGTAAGCTTCGGTAGCCAAGAGATTATTTTTCCGCAGTATACCGACGTTTATCTATCCGAAATTGTGGATCAGCTCTGCATCTTCGTGCAATTTCCGTCATCTATCGGAATTTTCTTCATCATAAGTTATATTCCGCCGCGCAGCAGCTTACAGTTGTTCCAGCGACACATCGACAATATTAATTGGGTTGCCGATCATCTAACAAAGGATCAACAGATTTGTGTTGTTGGAGACTTTAATCTGGAGAATGTTCGTTGGACAAGATGTTGTGAAGATAATTTATTGATTCCATTTAATGTTAGATCAGATATTGAATTTAATTTTATTGACTCCAGGTTTTCTAATAATCTGCAACAATTTAATGATATTTTTAACAGTAATGGAAAAATTTTAGACTTAATTTTTGCAAATAATGATTTTTCCTCCTTTAATATTATTGACGTTAATGAGGCTAGTGTTAATCTTTTAAACAACTCGGTCAATCACAAAGCTATTGATTTTAAAATTTAGTTTTATAAATTTCGTAATGATCCTAACAATGATTTGGACAAATTCTACTGTTTCTCTAAAGCAGATTATTTTGAGTTAAATAGATACTTTGGCACAATTGATTGGGCACATTCTTTCAATAATTTAGATTTAAAAGCTTTTAATGCTACTTTCACGTTGATACTTAATGAGGGTATCGATCGGTATGTTCTTAAGTCAAGAAGAGTTCGACCAAGCTTCCCTGGCAAAACTCTCGCCTTTCTAGGTTGAAAAATGCAAGAAATAAAGCACATAAACTGTTTATAACCACGATTAACATTGCGCATCATAATAACTTTTTTCGTTTACGTAGGGAGTATGAGGTTCTGAATAAATTTTTATATCATAATTACTTAATGAATGCCGAATCAAAAATAAAATCAGATAGCAGATATTTTTGGCATTTTGTAAACTCGAAGCGTACACCCAATGGTCTCCCATCTAGTATGGAGTACAAAGGTCTAACTTCAATGGATGCATCTTTGTCTTGTGAATTATTTGCAACTTTTTTTCAATCAGTTTATTATAACAACAACATATCTTTTAGCCCAAATCGATATGCTAGCATTAGTCCTATTGCTGACATTGGCCTTATTGGAGTATCTGATGAAGATGTTTATGTCGGGCTTTGTAACTTAAAAAGTAATACTTGTCCAGGCCCAAATAATATTCCAGCATCTCTATTGAAGCATTGCCGAGACTCTCTGCTATTTCCATTGAAAACTATTTTTAATCTCTCCTTGTCATATGGTGAATTTCTAGACCATTGGAAAGATTCCTACATCACTGCCATTTTTAAATCAGGCCCTAGGCATTTAGTGGAAAATTATAGAGCTATCTCTAAACTATCCGCAATTCCTAAACTTCTTGAAAATATTGTCAAAGACAAGCTATATTTCTTAGTTCGTGAACATATTTCAACCTGTCAACATGGTTTTGTTTCTGGGAGGTCGACTTTAACTAATCTTACTCTATTTAGTAATTTTTCTATAAATTCACTAGAAGCAGGGTTTCAAGTTGATGTCCTCTATACAGACTTCGTTAAAGCATTTGATAGAGTGCACATCAACCTTTTTCTGTCTAAGCTATATGCTCTTGGCTTTCATTCCAAGATGCTTGATTGGCTTACTTCGTACCTGTACAATAGAACTCAACACGTCAAGATTGATTCCTTTATATCTAAAAGCATTTTTGTCCATTCTGGAGTTCCTCAAGGGAGCCACTTGGGACCTATTCTGTTTATATTGTTCATAAATGATGTTTTCTCAATTTTTCAACATTCTTCTTGTTTGGGCTATGCGGATGATTTAATGATTTACACAAGAGTGAGTAGTCTCCAAGACTGCCATAAATTTCAAAGAGAAATTGATGCATTTGTTGATTGGTGCAAATTCAATCTCTTAGAGCTAAGTCTTCCTAAATGTAGGATTATGTCTTTTTATCGTTGTCGTTCACCAATATTGAATATCTATTATATGGATAATTCAGTTCTATCTCGTTCACGTGAAGTCGATGACCTAGGTGTATTGCTGGATCATAAACTAAGTTTCGTTTCGCATATTGACGGAATGGTTGCACGAGCTAATTCTCGCATGGGTTTTGTTAAGAGAAAATCAGTTGATTTTCAGAATCCTTATACTTTGGTAACACCTCTTTTAGAATACTGTTCCGTTGTCTGGGATCCATCATTTGACATTCACAGTAGGCGAATTGAAAGTGTTCAGAGAAGATTCACTCGTTTTGCTTTGAGGAGGCTGGACTGGGCAAATGATTTGCCTTGTTATGAAAACCGTTGTAAGTTAATCGACTTACGTTTTCTTGATCTTAGAAGAAAACAACATTCGATAGTGTTTCTGCGAGATATTCTTTGTAATAAAATTAGCTCTCCTGAGCTGCTTTTTAAAATATCCATTTATGTTCCTGAGAGACCTTTACGAACTCGTGATTTTTTAAAACATCCTGCAAATAAAACAGCTTATGGATCAAATGAACCCTTAACTCGTAGCATATCTAATTTTAATTCGGTTGCCAATGTTATCGATATTAGCTGTACGAGGGACTGCTTTAGAGAAATGGTATTAGAAGATTTCAATCTTTAGCGATCTTATTGTTGATTTATGTTTTTTTTATCCTTATGTTTAAGTAGTTTTAAGTTTCGTTTTTAATTTTTAATTTTCTTCTTTTTAATATTATTTTCAAGTTCCAAATGTCGTTACATTTGTTTAATTTATTCTCATTATTAATGTATATAATATATAATGTATACAAATTTATCATCAGGCCTCTAAGGACTCTGTTCGGTAGGCTAAATAAATAAATAAATAAATAATATGCTATCATTAGCGAAGCTATATATAGGAAGATAGCAGGTCATTAATTAAAATTACAAAAAGGGTTGGAGAAAGCACCGAACCCTGAGGGACACTAGCGTTAATTCTATAAGAGGGGGAAACCACAGCATCTAATATCACATGCATTGAATGATTGGCTAAAAAACTTTCAACCCGCCCAAGCCAATAGCATTAAGTTTAATTTAAAGGACGCTGTACCATAATCTGTCAAACGCTTTGGAAATATCGAGAGCGAGGATACAAGATTCACCAAACTGGTGAATGCTATTATTCCAACGTTCAGTGAGGGTGGTTAAAAGGTGGAAGGTTTTTTGCGGAATCCATACTGTTTTTCGTCAATAATATCATTGTTGGCTGTATAACACTATGGTTGATGATTGTTTTCATGACCTTTGGCAGAAGTGAGGTTATTGCTAATGGGCGATAATTAGAGGGATTGATGCGTTCTCCTTTTTTTGGGTCTGGCTGAACATTTAAAATCTTCCATGAAGATGGGACGGTGATGAAGCGCAGAGCAATTTTTAGGAACAAGGGCAGGGATTCCGTTTGGACCGGATGATTTGTTAGTATCTAGATTCTCAGCAACTCAGTATACGTTTCGCGGACGAATGTTAATTTGTCCTAAGGTGGAATTTAGCGCAGTATATGTTGGAAGGCTAGAGTTCGTTGATGGTAAAGAAGAGTTGGATGCAAATTGAGTCGCTAAGATATATCATGTTAGAAAACTTCATTGTTGTAGATCAAAGATGGAATTAATGATGCAGAACAACCTCTGAGGGACCGAGCGAGAAACCAGAAACTTTTGCTGCCCTTAGTGCATCTCAACATTTTTTGCCCCAGTTTCTGGTCATGCTAATATTTTTCTGGTTGTAAGATGGATTTACAGAGATCCCTTTCTTTTTTTAAATAAGCACGGTCAGCTGCCTCGTTAGACCGTATTGCAGTACTGCATTTTTCATTAAGCCAAACTTTAGAACTGGGCTTGATTGGTTTGTAGCTTTGGGGGCTGAAAAAACTCATGCCCAACAAGATGAGAGATACAGTGGAATAAGCATACTGAGCACATCATCATAATGCCGTACCAATTTTTTGTTGAGTTGTTGTGATTGGCGTCGAGATGCAGGCTGGGAAACGGACGGAAATTGAGCAATGGTTTGAACTTCCGAGTGGAGAATTAACAGAAGTTGGGTATTTATCTGGGTCTGAAATTAAGAAAAAATCAACAAAATAAGATCCTTGGCCTGCAACGTCAGGAATACGAGAAGCCTTATCTACACTTTGGCAAAGCTTATTCGATAATGCGAATAGTGTAACAAATCGGCCGGCTGGGGATGTGTTATGGGAGTGCCGAAGCCAATTTATATTGTGGACATTAAAATCGCCTGATTTCGGATTCAGGGTGTTTGTAGAGAATTCGATCAATTGAGTTTCAAATATTTTCAAATTCATTGATTCTGTTCTCGTCCAATATATTAGGGCTTCGATACAAAAAACAAAATGAATAATGCGCTTTTGGATGAAGAATTTAACCCAAATGACTTTGTGAAGTGTGGAAGTGAAATGAAGTGATTTCTTCAATGCGGCTACTGCGAGAATTTGCTCATGACATTTTGCACCGGATAGTTCTATTTGCAATTTTTGTAATGAACTTTTGGGTAAGAAATGTGATAATAAATTAAAAAAAAATATATTGAGATGTGTGGATTGTAGGTATAAGTAATCGAAATTCTGCAAAATTGATAGAAAATGCGACTCCAGCATGAAAAGTTTCAAGCACTTCCAGCAATGACAAGAATCTTCAGATCTCAGGAGATACCGGTAGAAACGAAGGAGCTGCTGCACGACTTTGGAAAATGGAAATAGAGAGGATATTACAAATGTCAGTTCAACATCTTTCGAGTGCAGAGAAATAAAATGAAAAAAATAAATAATATGTCCAATCAATTTAAGAGAAAAATATCTGTCGATCTGTCGGTATGTGGAAAGTCAATAAGAAGGTTACGGTGCTAGCAGATTGAGGGGAGGCTCCACCTTAGAAGTATTGGCCTCGCTTAAAGATTATTTTGGGGGAGCTTTAGGCAACACAGATGGTCTTAAGATATGAGATCGCTGTAATTAGTAATTCCATAATATATCTACTCAATGCATAACAGTTCGAATCTATACATATTAATATAATTGTAGTGTCTGTCTGTTATTTGCTTATAACTGGCTATAAGTTAGTTTTTTCTACATCTTATCTACAATGGCACTACAGCCCAAATGGGGCGTTGGCCTCCTGAACTCAGGTTCATTAACATTTTTCATTATTTATTGTGGAATTCGATGATAGAGGGTTTTGCGAAAGTCTAACAACCCTCTATCATCGAATTTTTCATTTTCTTAAATTGAGGGGACCAAGGTATACCCAAGTAGGCAGTGTGCTGGAATTATGCGTCAACCGAAATTTGAACTCACGACCTTCGCATTGTAGACCAACACGCTATCCACTAGGCTACACCTACTAGCTAGTTAGTTAGTTTTTATACTCTAGATGAAATCTGAGAGTATATTGTGTTTGCCTTACCGTTTGTAACGCTAAGAAATAACGCTCGCACAGAGCCGCCAAGGGTACAGAAATATTTGTTGTCGCTCAAAAATCTCGATTCCGAGTGACCGTCTGTCCGTCTGTCCGTCTGTCTGTCTGTCCGTCTGTCCGTCTGTCTGTCTGTCCGTCTGTCCGTCTGTCCGTCTGTCCGTCTGTTCGTCTGTCTACAGCATAACTCTCGAAAGCTTTGAGTTATAGTGCTAAGATTTTGTGTGTATCATTTTTGGCTAAAAAGTAACTTTAAGTTCGTAAATGGGCTACATCCCCCCACTCCTTCTACCCCCTCCCATACAAATTTCATGAAATTTCGAAATAATAAGAAATTGATTTTTCTCTCAAACCGTTTAAGCTATCAACTTGAAACTTAGGTCAAAGTATTATGATATAGATGTCATTAATATCACGGAATATTGACCCGATCCCTTTACTCCTTCTACCCCCTCCAATACAAATGGACAATTTTGAAAAATACATATATTCGATTTTCATTGAAACTAGTGAAGCTTAAAAGACGAAATTTTGTCAGAATTAATTTGTCAACTTCACCTCACTCCTTCTACCCCCTCCCATACAAATTTCATGAAATTTTGAAATTTAAATTAAATTATTTTTCTTCGAAACTGTTAAAGCTATCAACTTGATATTTTGTATAAAGTATGCAAATAAAAATATTAATAATGCAAAGAAAATTTGTTTTGATCCGTAAACTCCTTCTACCCCCTCCCATACAAATGCATATTTTTTGTTAAATGCATTTTATCGATTTCCATTCAAACTAGAAAAAGTACAAACTTCAAATTTTGCCAGAATTTGTTTCTTAATAATTGAAATAAGTGCTAGAAAAAAATATCAGCTCCGCTTCACTCCTTCTACCACCTCCCATACAAATATCTGTATTATAAATTCAAGAAAAGCTTTTCTCCTTCAAGTATATGAGAGGTATCGACTTTAAAATTGAATAAAAGCATGGTGATAAGGATGATGATAAGCAGTTTCGAAACCATCTTAAACGCTCCACTTTCTCTGCCACCTCCCATACAAATGTCCCAATTTCAGGACAACTATGACCAATTTCACTAAAAATAATGAATACTAAAAACTTTAAATTCAGCAAAAAACATTGTGCATGCCATGTTCGGTGTCATATACGAAAAATACAAACCTCCATGCAAAAGTCTCTATTCACTATTCGAAAGAATTTGAGATGACATATTTTCCGGTATATTAAGGTCATTTCCATCTCATCTAGAGTATCATATGATTGGGCCTTATGCCCAATCATAATTCTGTTATGTTTTACTCTATTTTAACAATAACTAAGCATAAAAACACATTTTTGTCTGTCTGTCTGTTCGGGCGTCTTTCCGCATAAACGGCTGAACGCATTGTAATGAAACTTGCACAATTTTTTAGGTGTGCTGCGAGATGTAATATGCTTTTAGTTTTATTTTACTCCCCTGAGGCCTTCTAACCCCATCTGGCCAACCCTACCATCTCCCAAACAAATTTTACTTTTTCATGAAATACTATACTCCAATTTTCTCAGTACGTGTAACTTTCGTGGAGCTAAAATGTTGTACTTTATCCCTAATTTGCATTATTATCAATACCGGGAAAAAATTAACCGATTACCTTCACTCCTTCTAGCCCCTCCCATACAATGTGGCACAGTTCCAGGACTTTATATAAATTCGATTTTCTTGAAAAGTATGAATGTTCTGATCTGAAATTTAAAATATATCAATTATTTGATAATTATAGTTGTTTCTCAAAAAATCACTAAAAAACCCCTACTCCCTCCACCACCTCCCATACAAACTGCACTTTTTCATGCTCTCCCACTTAAAGCCTATCTTCTTCTTCTACAATGGCGCTACAGCCCAAATCGCCTCTTGGCCTCCTGACATTTAGATTCCTTGACATTATTTTTTTTTACTTATTGTGGAAGGGTTGTTAGCCCTTCGCACAACCTTCTTTCTACGAGTTTTTCATTTTCGTAGATTGAGGTGACCAAGGTATATTCAATCAGGCAATGTGTTGGAATTATATATTGCGTCGACCGAGATTTGAACTTACGACCTTTGCATTACAAGTCCAAAACGCTACCCACTAAGCTACACCCTACCTAACCACTTAAAACCTATAACTCCCAAAATTGATGTTCGCTTAAGATCGGAACCCATCTACAGTCCACTACGAAAATAGCTTTCTATCTTCATGAGCTTGGGAGCTATTTTCCATTTGATGTGTAGATATGAACACAAGGTCTCTGAGTGACGTAATGCGCAGAGCATGAACGCTTTTGGTGTCGTTATCTTGTCTTTCATTGTATCATGCGATTTTTGATGGATTTAGAACTGACGAATGCCTTTAAATCATTGCGAAACCTTTCGCTCTAAGCGAAAAATGTAGTAAATGCTAGGCTTGGGATATTTTATATCCTTGATAGTCCTTGATCGCAAATTATAACAGATAGCTATCTGTTATAAGTTCAAGCTTCCAAGAAAAAACGGCACAAAAATTTCTGAAATAATCTCATTAATTGTCGAGGAAGTAAACATTTTAACACCCTACATAGCCGTGCCGGATCATAGTCAGAAAACAGGTAAATATACTGCAGCATTAAAGCGGTAATGGCAGCGTACCAGGGAGCCTTACCTTAAATCACAAGTCAAACATATCCCAGACAACATTAGACAAAATGGTAATCGAAGCTGGGGCGACAAACTCTCTAACTTACTGTAGAGACAGTTGTAGCAGCTCAATAAACTATTTCATAAGGGCCGAAATATAATGTCGTCACTTAAGGGTAGCACTGTGTGTGACGACCGAAACAACTACTACTATTCCTGAAGAATTTGGCAATAAAGCCACTGAAAAAGTAAGGAAAGTAGCAACAGTAATTACTATAAGTAATTTCCAAGTAACCAAGTAAAGACCCAATGCAATCTAATAGTTAGCAACTAATGATCCGGAGAAAATATGTGATAGATAAAATTGAAGACCTTAAGATTGTTTCTAACATTCAATCTGGTTTCAATGCAAAGCAGAAGTAACACAGCAGATTTCCAGAGTAAGTTCTTAAATTCGACTACTCCATATGATTTCAAGAAATGTGTAGATGATTATGTAGTGGTACAGGGGTTGACGACATTGAACTAATTTTTTCTCATCACGCTAGAGTTGCTATCAAAATATTTTATACAAAATTTAGAATTCAAGAATTTAATAGGTACTGAAAAAATTAGTGTATTGGATTTAGTGAAATTGTGCAGTTTGCATGGGAGGGGATAGAAGAGATAAAGTTAATAATATAATTTTGTTGGTATCGCTAATAAATATATAATAAATTTATTATTAAATAAATATTAAGTGCACAATTTCAGCTTGATATTTATACACACTGAGTAAATTGGTTTAGAGCATTTCGTGAAAAAGTACAGTTTGTATGTGGTGCAAGGAAGGAGAGAACTTAATTAATTTTTATATAGTAGATTGAAATCATCATAAGTGTTATGGATTCCAAATTTCAGATCAATAACATTTATGATTTTCGAACAAATCCGTTTATTGTCAAATTTCTGAATTGTGTCATTTTGTATGGGAGGGGGTAGAAGAAAAGCTAATCGTCTAATTTTTTTTGGTCTTACTAATAATTCTAAATAAATCTTTAGTGCACAATTACAGCTTGATAAATTTTATACGCACTGAGTAAATTGGTTAAGAGTATTTCATGAAAAAGTGCACTTTTTATGGGAGGTGGTGGAAGGAGAGGGGGACACGCATAATTTTTATACGGTAATTTGAAACCATCGTAAGACTAATATATTCTAAATTTCAAACCAATGGATCTTATAAAATCCATTAATTGTCAAATTGCGAAATTGTGTTATTTTGTATGGGAGGGGTGAATCGATTTGGCCCGTTCACGAACTTTTTGTCAAAAATTACGTGTATAAAATTTGAATTATCTAGCTCAACGCGTTCTCAAGCTAGAGAGTGCACGGACGGACAGACGGACGAAAGGACGGACGGACATACGATTTTGAGTTTTTGCGTGATTATATGAACTTCTGTATCATTCATTTTTTCTCCGAGGTTTATTTCTTAGCGTTACAAACTTTGGAGCAGTCTTTTAATACACTCAATGGCTGATAAGCTATCTCACAACAGAGCCATCCATTCAGGAGTACCACAAAGTTCTTGCATTAGTTACACTTTTTAGAACACCTCTACAGCAGAAATCCTAAAACTTGAGTCTTGCAAATTAGCAACATTTGCAGATGATTTCTCAATTTTATTTGCGACATTAGGTCCAGAAACAATAATACATAACAATCGGAAAAGTTCCAGAATACTTCGACAAATGCAGAATTATTCTTCGCAAAACGTGGTCCATATTCTTCACGAAAGGTAGAGTATCTACCTGCAATCAACATAGTCGGCGAAGTCGTACAATGCTTGAAATCCGAGAGTTAATCTTGACACTAAACTAAGTTCTAAATCCATGTTGACCAAGTATTAAAAATTTATTACCTAATTTGTACATTTGCTACTTAGTAATAAAGATAGTTGTAGAGAGAATAATAAGTATAAACTCTGATTGTGAAAGGTTTTCATTGTTAGATAAACACGCTGAAAACATACGCAATAAATATACACATACACCTATACATATGTATAAATATAATTGTAGTGGCTGTCTGCTATTTGCTTATAAATGGCTGTAAGTTCATTTTTTGCTTTATTTGGACAATAACTAAGCAGAAACACACCTTTTTAAAAAATTTCTCTGTCTGTCTTTCCGGCTTTCACGTCAAAACGGCTGAACCGATTGTAATGAAACTTCCACAGAATATTAGATGTACATCAAAAAGTGATCTGCTTGAGGTTTTATTTTACTCCCCTCACGCCTTCTACCGCCCCCCATACAAAGTGACTAATTTTCAAAAATTTATAACATTCGAATTTTCTTGGAAACTATAAAAGCTATTAATTTGAAATTTAAAATATATTATTTCTATTTTAAATGCAATCTTTGTGTATAAAAATTTTCTTGAAAAGTGTGAAAGTTACTGTTCTGAAATTTAAAATATATCAATTGCATGATAATTATAGTAGTTTTTAAAAAAAACTAGCTAAGAACCCCTTACTCCTTCGACCACCTCCCATACAAACTGCACTTTATCACGAAATACTCTAAACCAATTTTCTCAGTACGTATAACTTTCATCGAGCTAAAACTTTATATTATATCCCTAATTAGCATTATTATTAATATCGGAAAAAATTAACCAATTAGCTCTACTCCTTCTACCCCCTCCCATACAATGTGACACAATTCCACGACTTCGCTAAAATTTGATTTTCTTGAAAAGTGTGAAAGTTACTATTCTGAAATTTAAAACATATCAATTGCATGATAATTATAGTTGTTTTTTAAGAACTTACTAAAAACATCCTACTCCTTCGACCACCTCCCATACAAACTGCACTTTTTCATGAAATACTCTAAACCAATTTTCTCAGTATATACATATACTGAAAATTTTGTATTAAGTCCCTAATTACCATTATTATTAATATCGGGAAAAAATTAACCGATTAGCTCCACTCCTTCTACCCCCTCCGATACAATGTGAAACAATTCCACAACTTTGCAACAACTCGATTTTCTTGAAAAGTGTGAATGTAACTGATCTGAAATTTAAAACATATCAATTTCATGATGATTATAGTTGTTTCTGGAAAAATCACCAATGGCCCCCCACTCCTTATACCACCTCCCATACAAATTGCACAATGTCACTAAATCCAATGCATTAAATTTCTCAGTTCCTATTCAATTTGTCGAGCTTACATTTGGTGCAAAACATTTTTATAGTAACTCTAGCATGATGTGAAATAAATTAGTTCAATGCTGTCACCCCTTCCATCACTCCCCACTCAAAAATTCTTAAGATCACAAATATTTAGATTTCATCGGTAGTATTATATGATTGGGCTTTACGCACAATCGAAGTCCTATTATGTTTTTAAGCTTAATGTCATTTGATTTGGGCTTTTTTTAATTGACACAAGCTACAACTATTCACATGTCCTTAAAGCTCTTCAACACGTACATGATCTCGAATCACGTGGATGATTTGATCACGAGCCTGTCCCATACAAATGTGAGTATCATGGTTTCATTCTTAATAATTTATGGTTCTGCTTCCAACAAAATACAAAACATTGTGTTCAAAGAGCCAATAAACTAAGCAGATTATTTATCCGACATGATTTACTACTAACAAAATTCTCAAAAAATGTTTATTTTGTAATTCTTACGCGGACAAAGTCGCGGGCGATCGCTAGTATAAAAATAAAATAAATCATAACAGAATTATGATGGGCGTAAAGCCGAATCAGATGATATTCTAAATGAAATAGGAGAGAGTTTATTATACTGGAAAATAACTCATCTCAAATTCTTTCAAATAGTGAATAGCGACTTTTGTAAGAGCGGTGGTAAAAGCAGAGGGAGGAGGTTTATAATTTTTGTATATAACACTGAATGTAGTATACAAAATGTTTCATGCTGCTTTTAAAGTTTGTAGCTTTCATAATTTTCGAAGAAATTGAATGAATTCAGTCTGAATTTATGGCATTTGTATGGGAGGTGGCAGAAAAAGTGGAACGTTTTGGATGATTTTAAATCTGCTTATCAATATCCTAATCATATTTCTTTGTTACAATTTGAAAGTCGATATCTCTCATTTGTGCGAAGGAGAAGTGCTTTTCTTAAATTACCAATTCAAAAATTTGTATGGGAGGTGGTAGAAGGAAAGAAGCGAAGTTCATATGTATGTTATCATTTATTGCAATTATTAAGGGACAAATTGTAGTAAAATTTTAAATTTGCGATTTTTCTAGTTTCAGGGAAAATCGATTAAATGCATTTACCAAAATTGTGCATTTCCATGGGAGAGGGTAAAAGGAGTATTCGAATCAACAACAAATTTCTTGACATCAATGGTATTTATAATAGCATACTTTTCTCAAAATTAAAAGTTACTAGCTTTGACGGTTTTGAAGAAAAATAATTTATATAGAATTCCGAAATTTCGTGAAATTGGTGTGGGAGGGGGTAGTGAAGTGAAGTCGATAGTTTTTACGAAATTGATTGCAATTATAATAAATATAATTATGGCAAAAATGGGATCTTTTAGCTTTGTTAGTTGCAATACAAACCGAATAAACGCATTTTTGAAAATTGTGCATTTGTGTGATATAGTGTAGACGGAGTGATAAATATTTTTTAATTTTAATGATATTTACATCATTATATTATATGCTATATTAAATGAAATAATTTTAAAGTCAATAGCTGAAATGGTTTCGGAGAAAAATCAAGTTCACGAACTTAAAGTTACTTTCTTGTTAATAATGACATATGACAAATTTCAGCACGATAGGTCAAAGCGTTCGTAAGTTATGTTGTAGACAGACGGACAGGCAGACAGACGGACAGATGGTCACTCGGAATCGAGGTTTTTGAGCAACAACAAATATTTACGTACCCTTGGCGACTCTGTGCGAACATTATCTCTTAGCGTCACAAACGATAAGGCAAACACAATTTACTTTCAGATTTCATCAAACTGGTTTTACTTTACACGATTAAAACAAAAGTATGCAATTTTAAAATAAATAAATGTCCTTAAGTAAACCCTTCATATAATACATCACCCTCTCCGTGCAATAATAATGTCTTGGCTTTTTCATTATTCGAATAGCGTTTTAAAACGTATTTTCTATCCATTTCGTTAGCTAGTACTTTCCATTCATATAATGGGATTTTTCAGATCAAACGAAGAAAATAACGTCTGCTGCTTGAAACGGAAATGAGGCCTGGTTTCCTGTAGCTTTGCACAGCACACCGAGACATGACATGGCAACGACAATTAAAAAGATCAGCCAAGAAATAGCTAAAACACTTAGCTAAAAGCATTTTTACGTTTTCTTAAAATTAACTACAAGTACTCTTGACTTTGTGCCGACATTCAACCACAACCGTAGCTAATAGGTCCTGGAGAGGTTATACTGCGAGCGTTTTTGGTTTTTTTTTTCGCTCTCGTTCTCAAGGATGAGGAGGCCATTTCCTGACACATGATAGTACTTGAAAGATATTCGAAATCAGAGTGCAGAGGAAACATCAGTTCCCTTTTAGAACGAAAAGAAAAGGGTGAAATATTTTCCGACGAAAAAGGCTTTATTTCATTCGGAATTAATGAAAAAAGAAAAGGGATTAAGATATTAAGTCTTAAGTCTTTTTTTTATTTAATTAAAATAAGAAAGTAATGAAAATGAAGTAATTTTGACATATCTGCGTCCTTTTAAAATCGACAGTATGACGAGTCACCACCTCTTCGCAGTTCTGAAGATTGAAATATAGTTACATGTACTTGATTTCGTAAACACTGGCCTCTGTATTATAAAATATTGCAAGAATATGATATTCTTAAGTGGCAAAACTAAGCCGCTCATCAACTGTTTCCGATCTTCTACTTTTTCTGACCTTGACATATGAAATACACACTCAACTGCGCATCGACCATTTTCCATCTTCAATTATAATGCATCACTGATGAATTATAAATAAACAAAAATCACTTTTATAAAAATATGTAACGTGCCATGAGAAAAGGGACCTCATCTTCTTCTTTGACAATGGCACTGCAGTCCGAATTGGGCCGTGTCCTCCTGACATTCAGGCTCCTTAATGTCTTTTTTTCATTACTTATTGTGGCAGGATTGTTAGCCCTTCGCACAATTCTCCATCTACGAAAATTTTAATTTTCGTAGATTGAGGTAACCAAGGTATATCCAAGTAGGAATTGTGCTAGAATCAGATATCGCTAGAGATTTGAACTCGCGACCTTTGCATTTGTAGCCCTATACGTTTCCCACTAGGTTACACCCTATCTAGGGATCTTATCTTCCCAAAGCAAATTTGCGCAGTGCAGGCCAAAACACGAGTTTAGTTGAAAATTTCTTATTTTAGGTTTTGTGCATGGTTGGAAGGTGGCGGGAAGAGGGGGGGGGGGAGAACGGGGTACAAAATGGGATGAAATTGGAAGAGCTTTACTTTTTGGAATTTTGTTAACAATTAATAACGGAAACGTAGTGAAACTTTAACCTCAATTATCACGAATCTACTATTATTCATATCCAATTACCAATCTTCAACATTTTCAAGCGGTTTTTTCATATTTTACTTTATTATTCTAATAATAAAGTATTGTGATCGACAAAAAAAAAATTTGCTACCCTGAATTTTTTTTTTTGCGTTTCATGACTAAATTAGCCTAAACATGCAAAAAAAAATCCGTCCCGCCGTACGCCGTACATATGGACTCATATTTTCGAGACCGTTAAAAGTAGAGTGTTCGTTTTTGGGTGGATTGTTGATTGGGTAAGTGAGCTCTATTTACTAAATTTTGGGGGGTGTTAGGTGGAAGGGAGAGTCGGTGGGAGCGAAAAAGTCGAAAACTACACTCGCTAATATCTCCACCACGAATGCAGATAGAAAGTTGAAAATCCGCAAAGATATAGAGAAGGTTGTGGGACAAATTTTAAAAATATTTTAATTTTTTTACCCATTGGCGTCCGAAAAGGGGGGGGGGCAAAAACAAATTGTCGGCCGAATTGTTTTTTTCAAATGATTATATCTTTTAAATTACTTATCGTAAAAAATTCATATTTTGGGACCACCAAGGTAGCGTATAGTTCCACCAGAATAAGCTTAGAGAGCTGATTCTAGTGAATCTATATGTCACCTGTATGGCCCCAAAATATGAATTTTTTATGGTAAGTAATTTCAAAGATATAATCATTTATCAAATTCGGCGGACAATTTGTTTTTAGCCGCCCTTTTTAGACCCCAATGAACAAAAAAAAAATTAAATTATTTATTTATAAAGTTTGTCTCACAAACCCCTTTATGTAAATGTTGATATTTAGCTTCCTAGCTAAAACCATGATTGAGATATTCAAATTCTTAGTTTTCGGCTTTAGCGCTCCCCCCGCCGCCCCCATAACTCCAAAAATGCGTGTCCACCTGAGATCCGTAACCATCTACTTTTACTTCTACAATGGCACTACAGCCCAAATCCTTGGCCTCCTGACATTCAGGCTCCTTAACATTTTTCATTACTTATTGTGGAAAGGTTGTTAGTCCTTCGGATAACCCTCTTTTCTATGAATTTTTCATTTTCGGAGATTGAGGTAACCAAGGTAGCAGGCAATGTGCTGGAATTATACATTGCGTCGACCGGGATTTGAACTCACGACCTTTGCATTACAAGACCAACACGCTACCAACTAAGCTACACCCTACAACCATCAAAAATTCACCCAAAAATGAACTTTCTATCTTGAAGGGATTGGGAGTTAATGTGCGCTGAACGTACATGTCGGCGTACAGCGGACGGGACACAGACAAACGCGCGAAAAAAACGAAAATTTCAAGGTAGCAAATTTTGTTTTTTCCAAGTCGATCACAATACCTTATTATTAAAATAATGAAGTGAAAAAATTACCTTGATATTGACAAGTCTATAGTTTGTATGGGACGTGGTGGAAGGAGGTGATTCAAATTATTTTTATACCGTAGATCACAATTGGAATAAAAGTGATATCTCCCAAATTTCAAGATAAAATTTTTGATAATGTGTCATTTTATGTGTCGGCGGAAAAAGGAATGGAGCGATTTTACCCGTTCACGAACTTGTCTTTACTTTTTCATTAAAAATGACGAGAAAAAAATTTGAACTATTTAGTACCACGCGGTCTCAACCTAGAGAGCGAACTGACGGTCTTGAATTAACTTATGTATGTGTCCTTTACTTTTTTATCTCCAAGTCTTATTTCTACTCTCAGATTTCATCTAGAGAAAAGTAAAGCAAAGGAAGAAAATTTGCTGACGAATAGCAGTCAAGTTTTGCTTAAGAAACCTTTTAATTGTGGTACAAAAAAGAATTTACTACGATTTTAATATACGACTTCATTAACTCAACTTTAGTCCATAAAAAAAACCTCTACCTAAGCTTCTTTTAGATAAAAAAAAACACTCACACAGAGGTATATTAAAATGCATTACAGTCAAAAGTCGAAACTTTAAACAAGCCAGTGGAAAAAATTGTAGGTAATTATTCACCATGGCTCTTTTCCTGAATAAAAAACCAAAACTCTTTATAAAAACTCCTACTATGTTTATCACTACCTCTGCAAAAAAAAAAATAAAAATAAAAAATCTCGACTTACATGCTAAAACTTTTAACCAGTCGAGTGCTGCTATATAAAACGATTTATCTTTGTTATCTCCGTGAATGGGCTTTCCCATTGCGGCGCTAATGTGACAATGTGAACCTCTTTAACCCCATTAATTTTAATGCCACACGTTTATAGGCGACTTTTGCCACTTTCCACACACATGTCTGATTTTTGGTTGTTGTCCAGGTTGTTACTTTCCACCCTCAATCCAGATGGTTCGTACAAATTAAATCTGTGATTTTTTGTTGAGGTTATATGGACATGAACATAATGCATTTTTGAGTGCACATTTGGATTTCCGTGAGTTATGGATTTGGGCTCAATGCTGCCGGTTCAATAAGTTTGGTTAATTATGCGCGATATTTGCAAGTAGGTAGAGACGCCCAAATCTGGACATAGCTTTTTGATGAATTTTAAAACAAATTTTCCATATTAAATCCAATGAAGAACTGTCCAAATCGGCGGGTCAGCAGTAATTAATAGCATAACAGGGCTACGATTGGGCATAAAGCTCAATCATACAATACTATAGATGAAAGAGAAATTTGTTGATTTCAAGATATTTTGTATGGGGAATAGAAGAAGGGGGTGACAGCATTGAACTAATTTTTTTCAGATCCTATTAGAGTAGCGAAAAAAATGTTTCACACAAAATTTAAGCTCCAAAAATTGAAAAAATACTGTGAAAATTAGTTCATTTGATTTACCGAAATTGTGCAGTTTGGATGGGAGCTGGTAGAAGGAGTGGTTTTTTTTTTAAATAATTAAAATAATATATTCTGAATTTTAGATCAAAACCCGTTTATTGTGAAATCCCGAAATCGTTCATTTGGTTTGGGTGGGGTTAGAAGGGGTGGAGCACTTTGGCCCATTCATGAACTTGACCTCACTTTTTTGTGAAAAATGACGTGTATAAAATTATTACTTTTTAACTCGACCCGTTCTCAAGCTAGAGAGGACGCGCACAGACAGACGGACGGACGGATATCTGGATTTGAAATTTTTGAGCGAGAATATGGAAATCTCTATCATTAATTTTGTGTGACGGCATTGAACTAATTTTTTCACATCATGCAAGAATTTTTTTCAAAATATTTTAAACAAAATTAGGTAATGAGAAAATTATTAGGAGGAGGTGAACAATCATCATTCAATTGACACGTTCTAAATTGCAGATCGGTAGTATTCAAACTTTTTAAGAGAATTGAATTTATGTGACGTTGTGAAATTTTGGTTGGGGTAGAAATAGTAAAACAAATCGTTCAATTTTTTTCAGTCTTACTATTAAGTCTAAAGTACAATTTCAGGTCGATAAGTAATATATAGTCCAGTCGGATTAGATCAAAAAAGGTCTGTTTGGCGAAATGCTGCGATATCGATGTTTTTTTAACCTCATTGTTATTTGGCGTAGATTACGATAAAAATATTGTAGACACGGAGAGAGTGGGAAAAGTACTCGAAAAATAGCTAAATTTGAAAATTTTCGCTAGAATTAGGATTCTTAGAGAGGAATGAGTATCCCGCGAACGGTAGAAAAGATATTCTACCAAAACTTACAGCATTGCCTCTTATATGTATATATAATAAATAATTTAAATAACTGAATCCAAATTCAGCCCAATTTTAGCCGGTTTAATAGAAATTTCATCTGATGAAGTTATTAGAAAATGGCTTTTCGAGTAATGTCTTGTTTTAAAAAAGAAGTCTATATAACATTTCCTACTAAGCTTAATAGTCACGTTGTATTGTGGACATTCTGACGATGAATTTGCGGAGCTTGAAATTTAATTTGACCTTTCCGGATCGGAGCTATTGAACTTGTTCTTCCAGATTTTAAGTTTTTTTTTACAATAACATTATTTTTACTCGTAAAAAGTGTCTTTGAGAGAGGCAACCATATTCTTCTTAAATTGTCATGCAGCTAAAATTTGGGGAATGGAAACGCAAGATTAAACAAATGAGTTGACTGCATAAATGCGAGTCTAGCTCTTTTATTACTGGGCTGAAATTCAGAATTCTCTACTAATTTCACGGATTCTTCGCTCTTTCTGTCTTCGATTGATAAATTCATTTTAAGAAAAAAAAGACATTACGAAAAAATTTACTCGAAAAGCCATTTTCTAATAACTTCATCAGATGAAACTTTTATGAAACAGGCTAAATTTGAGATGAATTTTGATTCAGTTATTTAAAGTGTATTTATTAGGAGACAATGCCGCAAGTTTTGGTAGAATATCTTTTCTACAGTTTGCGGGATACTCATTTCTTTCTAAGAACCCTAATTGTTTAAAAATTGCCAAAATCGTCTTAATTAACAGTCTACACATAGATAAACTAAATTGAACTACGTGCCACTAAAATGAAAGGTCTAACTCTCTGCAATCGAACCTTATTTTTAGTTTTCGATATCGTTTAGTATAGCGTCATAAATCTCAAAAAACCTCTAAAACTAGCGAAAATTTGCAAATTTTGCTATTGTCCACAATATTTTTATCGTAATCTACGCAAAAGTAGCAATGAGCTTAAAAAAACATCGATATCGCAACATTTCGTCCCGACTGGACTATTATGTAGTGAGCAAATTGGCTTTTATATTTTCCTGAAAAAGAGCAACTTGTATGGGAGGTGGTGAAAGCAGCATTTAAATAATTTGTATACCGTAGATTGAAATCATTACAAAAATAATTTACTCTGATTTGATTAATCTTTTTATATTTCGATAAAATCAGTTTATTGTCAAACTGCAAAATTTAGATATTTTTTATGAGAGGGGTAGAAGGGGACAAGCGGTTTGGCCCATTGATATACTAAACATTATTTTTTGTCAAAAATGGCGTGTAAAAAATTAGAAAATTCTTACGCAAAGCGTTATTGAGCTAGAGAGGACACGGACGACGGATGGACATCCGGTTTTGAGATTTTTGAGCGAAAGTACGAGCCTCTGTATCATTCATTTTTTCTCTGAGCCTTATTTCTTCGCATTAAAAACTTTGTGGTAAACTTCCTTCTGGCGGAGGGTGTTGTTCTCAGCTTGAAGTTTCGTGACAAGCATCAATGTTTGGGACGGTGCGTTGAAGCGATGTAAAATTAACGTGATTTGTAGCCATAATTATGTTCGCTTCTTACGCAATGGGCTATTTAAACGACACATAATCCTGAGATAGTATTGCGCATTAATCGTAGAGTCAGTTGGAACGATTCTTGAAGCTCCGAATTAGAATAAAGTCGAAGAACACAATGAGCATTGACTTCACTTTTGGCTTCTTTGTTTTGTGGTCTTGCCTCGCCTTTTGAAGTCCATTAGCTTCACTTGATTCCCGTATTAAAACCATAGACCCACGACTCATTGCCAGCAAGGATATAGTGTCACAGGATCTCATCGATATGTCTACATCTTTGACTGACTTTCTTATTAGATCTAAGATGTTAGCACGATTTTCGTCACTAACAGAACACGCTGTCTTCTATGAAACGTTTGTACCACTCCTCTGGAGTTGTCACGAATATAGCGTTCTCACAAAGGCAATAGGAGGAAATAAAACATTTCGACCGGAATGTTAACAACTTTTTGGCAATATTTTATGCAGATAGGTTGCTTTTGTTTTTTCATTATCGTAGTCCAATAAGAAGGTTCACTCCTGTATATATATAACAAATTTGTGCGTAGACCAAAACTATAGATATGTGAAACAAATATTTAAATTTTTGAGCAGGAAATTGGAAGCAGAATTCCTTGTATGTTCTTCTTCAATGACACAGCAGCTAAGATTGGGCCTTGGCAACCCGACCTTCAGGATAATTAATATTTGATTTATTATTATGGAAGGCTTGTTAGCCCTTCGCACAAACCTCTATCTACGAAAAAATTAGCTCAGTGATATCTACGCAGGTAGTGTGCGAGAATTCTACGTCGACCGGGATTTGAACTTGCAACATTCGCTTGTAGACCATTCCATGTATGCTGTGATTATATTCAAAAGCGGCGATCTTGAAAGTAGTGTCATTCATCTTGGTAACCCTAATCGAGTAATAGAGAGAATTGGGCACGAGTAATAGGAAGCGAAAACGAACTGTGCAGTCGTTAACGTGTGGTGAATGGGTCGACATGTAATAAATATTAATTTTGTATTCGTTTTGGTACCGAATATTTTGTGTTAAAACTTATTTATTTATTTATTTATTTACCGTAACAAGATATAAATATTAAACTAATATACTTTATTTTAACCTAATACAATACAGTACAAATATTTACATTAGCTTAAACTAAATTATCCTAATTCAATACAGTGCAATTAAACATAGTAGAATCCAATTCATTAAATTATTTTGTATTATTGAAATCATTTGCTTTAACGATATAGCAATTTTAATGAATATGCACTGGTAGAAGGATAGTCAAACAGGGTGTACGTGATCAGATAAGACAGAACGTAGTCTCAGTTTGTAAGTCGGTTTACTTGTAGGAGGAGTGTAGTGTAAGCTGAATTTGTTAAATGTTCTACAGCACCTGTTGATGGGTTCATTCTGACCGTATTCTGTACAATGTGGGTATTAGAATGTCTCGTCAGCCTGACATTGTCATTGAGTCTGATTTTATTTATAAAGTGATTGACTTTAATATCACCATTCAAAACATCTAATGTAAAACAGGATATAAGCATAGTTCTTCTAGAACTAAGAGGTAGAAGATTTAACAGTTGCAGTCTATCTGCATAGTGCGGAAGGTTCTTAAAATCTCTGGGATCATACAAGTCCCTAAGAGCAAAAAGAAGGAATTGCTTCTGGATTGACTCTATTCTGTTGCTGTATAACTGGTGATAGGGATCCCAAATAGGACAAACATATTCCAAAATAGGGCGGACAAGCGAACAGAATAATGACTTTGTGACCCATAAATTTTTGAACTCTTTAGCTCTTCTCTTAATGAACCCAAGAAGCTGGTTGGCCTTTGTGATAATTCTGTTATAGTGAGATTTAAAGCACATTTTATTGTCAAGTAGTAAACCGAGGTCCTCAATTTGCTCTACTCGATGTAGATCAGTTTCATTCAAGACATAGTTATGGAGATACGTGGATTCTTTGTGTGAGAAGCTTATCACGTGACATTTACCGATATTGAGCTGTAATTTATTACGGTTGCACCACTCATCTAGTGCTAGAAGTTTCGATTGCAGGAATTCGGCATCTGCGGGTGAAGTTATGGCATGATATATTTTAAGATCATCAGCATACATCAAATGTGAAACATTTTGTAGTACTTCCGATAGATCTGAAATAAAAATATTGAATAAAAGAGGACCCAAGTGACTTCCTTGGGGTACCCCGGAGGACACGACTATTTTCTTAGACACAAAACCTTGGAACTTAACATTCTGAGTTCTGTTGCTAAGATAGGACTTAAGCCAGTCAAGTAAGGAGCCTGATATACCGATTTTCTTTAACTTTGAGATCAGAATATTATGATCTACTCGGTCAAAGGCCTTGCTGAAGTCAGTGTATACAGCGTCGATTTGGTGCCCATTTTCAATTGTACAGAGTGTATCTGATACAAGAATCATGAGGTTAGTCATGGTTGAGCGCCCTTTTCGAAAACCGTGCTGCTGGTCATTAAGAATGGGATTGACAATGTTGGTAACCTTTTCACAAATAATTTTTTCGAATAATTTCGGTATAGCTGATAGAATTGCTATACCTCTGTAGTTTTCAACTTTTTGTTTATCTCCATTCTTGTGGATGGGCGTGAGGTGTGAAGATTTCCAGGCTAAAGGAAAAATTCCCGATGATAATGACTTGTTGAATAGTAAGCATAGAGGAATATAAAGTTGAACGGCAGAGTTAGATAAAAACACATGAGGAATAAGATCCGGTCCAGGTCCTTTTTTGATGTCGATCGTTAAGAGAGCTTCGAGCACCTCCTCAGCGGACAATGAAATATTATCAAGGATTGGAGGAGCCGAATTGTCAGGTTCGCTCTGGTTTGAAAGCGACTGCGGGCCGAAAACTACATGAAAATGGTCAGCGAACATATCGCAGATATCACTACGTGAGGATGAGTGCGTGATCCCATTGGACATGGTTGCGGGATAACCTGAACTTTTACGTTTTGTATTCACAAAGTCGAAAAACTTTTTAGGGTCACTTATGATATCTTCGCCGGTTTTGTTTACATACAACTCATATGCTGCTCGGGATTTATAAGAGAACTCTGAGGCAAGTGTGTCATATTTTCTCTGAAGACTCGGACTGGTCGTGTCCATTTTTTTCAGTCTTTTAAATAGCTTGTTTCTCCGGTTACGCAGCGATCTAAGATTCTTATCTAACCATGGTTCTGATACTTTAGCCTTTTGTTTGATTATCGGAACATAGTTATTGATAATCCTAAAGACCACATCATAAAACAATGATACAGCATTGTCCAAATCATTAGATGCGAACAGAGAATTCCAGTCTATAGCAGACAGTTCAGTATTAATGCTTTTGAAATCAGCATTGCGGAAGTCAAATACAACATTATTATTGTAAGAGTGAGTAAAATTGGTTTGGTCGCATGGAAGGTCTACTATGATGGCAGAGTGATGTTGGGTATTAAAGAAAAGATTCTCGGCGTCAGAAGCAGGACCAACAATCACCTCCTCATATGCGTTGGTAACGACCATATCAAGCCATCTCCCGTTTTGATTGGGAAAATTCACTACCTGATGTAGATCATTATTATACATCGTGTCAATAATAGTGGTGTCTATTTCAGACGTAAGGTTCCCGGGTATGATGGTGCTATCGATATGATCATTAATGAAAGTGATGCTTGGGCGATTAAAATCACCAAGAAGGAAAATATTATCATTTTCCGTTAGGGTACAATGGACACTTTGAAAGATATCCAAAATATCATGGTATTTGTGGATCTCAGAATCAGGCTGGACGTAAGCAGCACCGATGTAAACATATTTATTGATCAGCTTGATTCTGATAAATTTATGTTCAAAATATAATGATGGGGATGTGTTTACAATCTCACTAAATAGAGAATTGTGAACCGCAATAAGGACACCTCCTCCTTTTGTTAGACCGGTAGCGCTGTAATTCCTGTCATTTCTGTATATGGTCCAGTTGTTGTCCAGTATTTCCTCATTTTTAAATGAGTTATTAAGCCCGGTTTCTGTTATAATTAAGACGTTAAAGTGACACGATTTAGTGTCAACAAAAAGATTACTTACCTTCCCTCTAATCCCGCCGGCGTTGTGATAGAAAAATCGTAGACTACTATTGGGTTTATCATTCAGGTTAGGAACGAAAAAACCTATTGTGATCTTCACGGCTTTTTTGCATATCAGAAATATGCCTCGAAGACATATGGGAACCATATGCGGCGAGATCTTTATCAACAGAATCGGGGGAGATATTGTAGTGCTCGTGGAAGCGAGTATAGATCGGCCGTAATGCTTTTAGATCCGTAGGAAGCCCTTCTTGTTGAATGGAAAGTATCAGGCTGGTTTTTGTTTTGCCATTGATACATGTCGAGTCAGATGCTTTGTGCATATAGGCCAGATACAACCTCACATCATCATATATTTTGCGCTCTCTGAATCTCGATAATAAATATCTGTTTTCCTCGGAACTTGCAGAATTTATTGTAAGCTTTACGATTGGGGAAGAAGTGGGTCAAGAAAATTGGGCTTATTATGTCCTTCATGTTCAGGTATGTTAGTTTGTGATGTAGTGTCTAGTGCCAACGTTAGAGATGAGGAAGTGTCAGGATTAATTGTGTCGCCACGCACGAAGTTACAGTAAGGACCAGATACTGAGACTGGATTAGAAGTAGGAGGTGTATTAGACCGCTTCAAAGAATTGTTGCTAGAGTTAGGAAGAGTAGTAGTAGCCTTAGTACTAGCATTAAGTTCAATTCTAGAATTAGACCGCTTCAAAGAATTGTTGATAGAGTTAGGAAGAGTAGTAGTAGCCTTAGTGTTAGCATTAAGTTCAATTTTAGAATTAGAGATTCGAGGCAAAGAATTAGCAGAGGTTTTGTTTTTTCTCGCGACGTTATGCCTTCCAGTGATACTATTAAACGGGGTATTACTTTTATCAAAATAATTGTGTGAATTTGAAGAGGTTATTTTCTTATGCTGTCTAAAGTTATTAATATTGTTATAATTATTATGCTCTCCATAATCATTAATGCTACTATTTTTGTTATGATTATAATTATTATTATTATTATAACTACTGCGTCTTAAATTTACCTTCCAGCGTCGGATTTCCATATTGTTCCAATTGAAGACCTCAGATTTAGCGTTGAAAAAGAGCCAGTCATATTGTACGGGCATATACAATTTGAAATTTGTACATTTTGTCCCCCTAAGTTTGCGAGCTGGTATCTTTTCGCACTTGCAGCCTTTTATCGAAAATTCCTCCGCAAGTGTTTTGTAGAGCCAGGATTCATCAGCGTTCGGAGGAGCTCCCTTTACAAAATATGTATATGTGTTGAGTGACTTCTTATTACCTCCTTGGTTGTTGTTGTTGTTGAGCCTCTTTAATCTGGCATTCCAATCAGTTTGCGACCACGTTGTGTTGAATTTAGTCAAAGTATTTTTCGGTGCGTCAGGGACATCCTTAGGAAGGTGTACCTTTGGCAGTGAAAAACGTTGATTGGGCGAAAGCGGAACTGTGTGAATATGCAGATCATGCAGATTTCCTTGCTGAGATGTCGGAGGATTTCGTGAGTCATCAGAAATATTACCGCTAACAAAACGTGTGACGGCTAGTTCGCGTTCAAATTCGACTATTTTCGCCGTTAATTCGCTGTATTGCTTCGGTTCAGATACCGGAGATTTGTCAGCCTTGGCAACAAGTGCCTTAACCGATCTGATGTCATCATGGATGCTGCTAAGCTTGCGTGTGACAGCATTACCATCCACGAGCGAAGCGTTGTCAGAAAACGAGATATTATTTGTTAATGACGACAGACCATTAGCCGAGACATCGGACAATGAATTAAAGATAGCAGTTAGTTTCGCATCTGATTGTGCCCACTTTTTTTGAAATTTTGCTGCGTCGTGTTGGATTAAGCCGGAACATGAATTCAGTTTATCCAGTTGGGCCCCGTAGTCGCGAAATTCATCTGAGCAGTCGCACAAGGTCGTTATTTTATCCACGAAACAGTTCACTTTATTCGCTATAAAAGAGCATACACTTTTTATATCTTCTAGTTCGGTGTTGTTCGATTCAATACGCGCTGAAGTTAATTTAAAAAGTCTCAACACGTGACAAGGTTTAATCGCACAACATTCGGTACATGTAAAGCACGAACTGGACGATGCCCGATACGATGGCAAACAGTCTATATGGAAGCTGTGCTCACATATTCCATCACATGTAACGTTGTTTGTATTTTTTAGTGCCTTAGCGCAAATACCACATAATTCGGAAGGCATTGCAAAGGTTACGATTTTTAGTCACTGGGTCACCACTTATAGCTAGTGGGACAGAAGAGCACACACTCAGCGTTTTTTACGAAACAGTGTCAAGTATGTCGAACTGATTATTGATCACTCACTATTATGTAATTTTATGTAATTTTATAAACTGCAAGTAAACAAAATCGTAAGGTTAAGCAGTTTACACAGGTAACGGTTATTCATACACATAAATATAACCACGCGACGACCGAGTAATTTTGTTGAGAAAGTAGAACAAAATAACAACAACAATAACAACAATTGGTCGGCTGTTAATACTTATTTTTTTATTATTTCGCGGAGCTAAACGAAAAGACGTCCGTATAGTAAGGCGGTCTGGAATCATCACTTAATAGTAGTGAAATGGGTTTGAAGCGTTTGTTGATCTTTAAAAGGCATTTGGCAGAGTCATAATTGGCTCCTGGTATGTAAGCTAAGCAATTGAATTTTAAAAAGGCTACTTAACTGGAAGGTTACTGTAAACAAGCCTTTCTAATATTCTAATATCCTTCAATGTACAGTGCTAAGACTAATTTTGTTTCTCTTCAAACAAATGGCCTCTGCACTATCGCGTTTTGCGCGTTATCAACTTTACCGCATGTTCTTCTGATATTTTTAGAGAAAATCTATGATATCACTGTTAATTAGAGTACTTATTACTTACTTATGATGGCGATACAGTACAAATCGGACCTTGGCCTCCTGAATCCTTTACGTCCATCCATCTTGGTTCAGAGACTGCGTTTTCCTGTTTGAAAATCTTAGCAGTGATTTGTTGTCTGCGTCAGTTGAATCCACGCAGCGCTTTCGTGGTTTACCGATCGGTCTTTGTCCATTGACTTTTCCTTTTAGAGTGCGTTTGGGAATTCTTCCATCATTCATCCGCTCCACATGTCCAGCGGATTGTAACTTCTTAAATTTTATGAGGGTTGACAATTGTAGATTGTCGAAGATGGCATACAATTCTCTATTGTATCGTATTCTCGTGATCGAGTCTTCCCTCTCAAGTTTTTCGGACGCCTGAGTTAATTTTTTCGGTCGGAGGATTGCACGTAGTTGCGAATCTCCGGTGGACACCCATTTTGGGGGTGTAAGGGTTCAGAAGGAGACGAACGGGTCGTTTAAACAGAAAATTAAGAATTAAATATCTCAATCATGGTTCCAGCTAGGAAGCTGAAAATCAATATGCATTTAGAAGAGTTTGTGGGACAAACTTTAAAAAACCATTAAATTTTTTTATTCAAAAAAGGAAAGGAGGGGCAAAAAAAAATTGTCCGACGATTTTTTTTCAAATGATTATATCTTCGAAATTACTTACCATGAATAATTCATATTTTGGGAACAATAAGGTGGCATATAGATCCACTAGAATCAGTTTAGAGAGAGGCTTATTATTTTAAGGTCAGGGAGGTGCAAAGAAAAACACATAAAGATCAATATCTCGACTATTTATTAAGCTATGTAATTGAAACTTCGAAAATATATTAAACTATTCTAGCAAAACACAGAAAAATATAACATTTGGACATAATAGTGGTGGCAGACAGACAAATGGAGAGCATTTCAAAAATGGTGCACTTTCCGAAAGTTTAAATCAAAACTGAGTGCAGACATCCAATTGAAAATTTGTCAAACTGTAAAACGTCAATAGTCAAAACTGTCGAATATTTTGAGTTATTTTTCTAGGGCTCCGGTGAAAGATATAAAGTTTAAATTTTTCATGTTGATACATCTATTTGTTGTACATACAGAAAAAAAATAAAAATTTCACAATTGTTATGCACTTACCCCCCTTGTCTAACGTGCACAAGGTGTTTCATGTCCAATGAAAAGAACACATAAACTGAAAATCTTTGAATGATATTTTAAGGTAGAAACTTGAAAATTAATAAAATGAATTTAAAAAAAATCCCTATGAGAATGAAATTTTAATTGGTCGAATACATTGAAAACTTCTACCGCCTCCCTTACAAAATTATTTTCTCGACTATTTTTAAGAAATCAATTATCACCTACATTTTGAAAGTTATCGATTTGAAATTTTCCACAAAAATTTTTAAAAACAATTGAAACGAAACTGCATCAAAAGTTATGAGATCGCGCTTGCCCTTCTACCCTCTCTCATACAAAAGTTTGATTAAGACAAATTTCAATAAATTAAAAGCTACGAACTTGAAATTTTGTACGAGCACCTTGCAAGAGAAATAAAATAAAACTGCATCACAAATTTTACATTTCCCTTGCCTCTACCCCAACTATACAAATGATTAGTTTCGTGAATGCAAAATACACTGAATTTTTTAAAAATTCTATGCAACTATAAAACCGACATTCTGTACAGAGAATATTAGACGTGAATTAAAAAATTATTAACATCCACCCACCCTTATTATCAACCCTCCCCTCATGAAAACCGAAATTTGCATAAACGAATTAAATATTGATTACACGTGCTGGAGGTATTGATCGTATTCGCAATTAAGTGTTACACTGACAGCAGCCCTGCCTAAAGGGTTTCTACTTGTGAAAGGGGATTCCACTTAGCCTTCTTTAACCATTCTAATCTGCATATTAACTTTCCATGCATCCTCTCCTTTCCCAAAAATAATAAATTTGCGCCTGACTTTTTGGCAGTTTAGTTTTTGTTTGTTTTCATTAATAAGTAGTCGAACTTCCCTTGTTAACAAGTCAAGGCTTACAAATATCTCCTTAGCACTTTCCAGAGATCTTGCAAGGATATCTTTATCGTCAGCATATGCTACGAGTTGTGTGGATTTGAAGCATAGTGTTCCTTGGTGTCAACTGGAAGTTTCCGAACAAAATATTCGAGTGTCAAGTTGAAAAGCATTGGTGCGAGCCCGTCACCTTGTTTAAGGCCATTGTCTGTTTTGAAACTGGAAGTCAGACCGTTTTTTACTCTGACTCGTAATAAGGACTCGGTCATTTTCATTCAGCCGAACCAGTTTCGGTGGGACTCCAAACTCCAACATCATTTTATTCAGTTCTGTCGTATGCTTGCTTGAAGTCAACAAATATCTGGTGCACATCAATATTATATTCCCAGCATCTGTTTAACTGAGCATATATGGTTCGCGGTCGATCGTATAGCTCTAAATCTGCCTTGACATTCACCAATTGCTTTGTCAGCCCGAAGCTGTTCCCCTTTCCAAAATTTTCGGCAAGATTTTATAAGACGTACATGACAAAGATATTCCTCGGTAATTTTCGCAGCAGAGTTTGTCACCTTTTTTATAAATTGGACATAGGATGCTCTTGCGCCAATCTTCAGGAAGTGTTTCCTGCGTCCATATGTCCGTGACTAATCTATGTAGGAGATGGGCTATGCAGGTGTTGCCGGCCTTCAGAAGCTCAGCTGGGATTTGATCAGAGCCCGGCGCTTTGTTGTGTGGGTGGTTCCTCAGGGCTGTTTTTACTTCTTTGAGTGTGGGAGGACTCAAAGCGGATCCTTCATCAGCTGGGGCATCGGTTATACCTGCTATTATGTCTGCTACTGCTGCTGTTGGTGCGGATGATGGGCTCGGATTAAAAAAGTGCTCAAAGTATTGCGTATTATTCCGCATTACTTATAATGATCCTTTCTTCATCCTTGTAGAGGTTCGCTTTCTTTATGCTTTTAACGAGAGAATACGCGGCTCTTGTGTTGTATAATTTAAAATGTTCGTCCATGTTTTTAATTTCGTCACTATTGTTCTTCCTTTTTTTTTATTTCTGTAAATCGTCTAAGATCATTATATTTATCCTATTTGGCTCGTGTCGGCCATTCTGTTAATATTGTTGCGAGCTAAGGGTTCGCCAGATTTATAACAATATTTTTTAAGCTTAACTTTTTTGCTCTAAAGAATCTTGGCATTCGTTGTTGAACAAATCACTTCTTTTGCGCTGGGGTTGTTGTCCCATCACTTCCTCTGCGACAGATGTAATGCCATCTTTGAAATTTTGTCACATTTCTTCTACCGGCATGCTGGCCTTGGTGTTCAACATTGCCGTGAAGTGCCTCTCCAAGGCTAATACACATTTCGGTTCTATTTTCTCGTCTTTGAGTCGAATTTAGGAACTGGTAATATTTTTGTTTAGTTAGGGTATAGCCTAGTAGGTAGTGTGTTAGTCGTGTAATGCGAAGGTCGTGACTTCAAATCCCGGCAGGTGCAACATATAATTCCGGCACATTGGCTGCTTGGGTATACCTTGGTCACCTCAATCTAAGAAAATGAAAAAAATTCGTAGAAAGAGGGTTGTGCGAAGGGCTAACAACCCTTTCCACAATAAGTAATGAAAAATATTAAGGAACTTGAATATCAGGAGGCCAAGGTCCGATTTGGGCTGTAGCGCCATTGTAGTAGTGTTTTAATATTTTTGTGTGACCTCAGATTGCGATTCGACATCGGTACTTGGTCTGTATCAAATAGTGATCTGTGTCGCAATTAGCGACATATACGTACGTCGAGAATGCAGGAGGCTGTCCATTTCTTTATTCGAACTTTGTCTATTTGGTTCAATGTTCTTCTCAGCCCACATCCTTTCATGAATGTCATGATGCGGAAAGCATGTCGAGCTTACAATAAGATTTATGTTGCTAGCGAAATCAATTAGTTTCGGTCCATTGTTGTTACTAATATCATGGAAACAATGCCAATTGTCCCTATGTACGTTTCTCTTTGCCCACTTTCGCATTAAAGTCACCTAAAACCATTTTAGTATCGTTCGATGGAAGGGAGTCCAATGTTGATTTTAAGGTGCTGTGGAAATCGTCATTAACTTCGTCGTCTTTGTCTTCTATTGGGGCGTGGACATTAATAAGCTAAACATTAAAGAATTTTATTTTGATGGCGATTGCACACAATCGTTCATGGACGGATTTGAAGTCGGTAACTTGGTGTTTAAGCTTCTTGTCGATGACAAACGCAACTTCAAACTCCCGGATGCCCGATTTTTTCCCACTTTTAAAAATTCTGTGCGATCCAATGTTAGTAACAATTTAGTTTCTTGGAGTGCAATGATGTACATAATCCAGAAGCGCTCCCACTATTGCTGCTTTGTACAGGGATCGCACGTTAAAAAATCCGAAGGAATAGTCCATTTTTCGATTGCGTGGTCGTTGCCGTTGAATCAATCCAGTTTGAGGCGGTGCTTCAGGTTTCGAAGCAAGTTTTTTTTTCCGAGGATGAGTTGTTAAAACATCGCCCAACCCCTGGAGGGACTTGGAGGGACATATTATTATAGTGCTAGAATTTTTCTGTTTCATTAGCACTCGCGCCTACTATTTTACCGAGTCAAGTCCGGATGGACAAGACCAGTACCCGGTGGGTACCACGTGGAAGTATGATGAGCACAATTGATATGTAAATATTATATAAAAAATTTAACTTAAATAATCCATAATAATTCATAACCCTTTCAATTAATAATTACTTTCTTAACCATTTAAATTAATTAATTAATATTTTCTCCTATAAATAATTTATAAAATACTTATTTATAAATTTAAATAAAGATTTCATTTAAATAAAAACCCCATTTGATAGGTATGTTACAACACACAATGAAACCTTGATTTACTGCTGCAATGAAAATAATCCTCGGCATTCTACCGATACACCTGCAAATAAAAAAGGAGTCCACCAAAGGGGTGGTATGCATTCAGAAGAAAATAAATATATACCGGAATGGTTATTGTGGCCATCTCGAAACACCACAAAACTTAACATTATTGGACATTATTGCCACCAAATTCAAAATTATGATCAGAAAACGCAAGAACAGGAAATTCATGCTACCTTAAATGGGGTAGTGATCTTAAGACCTAAATGATACAAGAAATCGATACATCGCCTCGGATACGGACTGATTCTACGGTAACGACTTTTGGCATTCGAAAACGGACTATGATTGGCTTCCGGAACGTTCGAACATTGAATGACGGGGGAAGAGCTGGGGTTACTCTGTCCTAGCACCGCCAATCAGTGATCGACCGTGAAATGGAGCACTATAACATCCAAATCTTGGGCTTGAGCGAGGTCAGGTGGACAGGATCAGGAGAAGAACGAACCCCTAGCGGAAACACTATTCTGTACATTGGCCCTGAAAGTGAAGCCAGAATGGGCGTAGCGTTCGTCCTTACGCCGAGAGAGAGAAACAGTCTCATTAGCTGGGAACCAATCTCGGATAGGATTATCGTCGTCAGGCTCAGGACCAGTGGCAAAAACGTCACAATTCTGCAGTGCTACGCACCAACTAATACCGCAACATCTGGTGACAAAGAGGAGTTTTATAGCCAACTGAGTGCCACCTTCGAACGAGTTCCAAGAGGTGATATTATTATCATCTCGGGAGATATGAACGCCCAGGTTGGATCAAACAACACTGGACTAGAATAGGGAGGCATGGTGATCCTTGGGTCGACGCGTCACGACCTTGGATTAAGAGACCCGAAAACGGCGAATTATTTGTGGAGTTTTGTAGTACTCGGCAAATGGCCATCGGAGGGACCCTTTTTCCACACAAGGGTCATCATTAAACATCTTGGGTTTCCCCTGATGGTGTTACTCAGAACCAGATCAACCATTTGGCTATAAGTCGCCGATGGAGAAGATGTCTCCTCGATGTGCGAGTGAAACGTGGAGCTGACGTGGGGAGCGATCACCACTTGATAGTTGCCTGCTTGAGATTGTGTACAGCAGCTATCCGACGACCACAAATTCTTCAAATGAAGCGCAAGCTTAATGTGGATAAACTCAGAGATCCCAACAAAAAACGCGAATACACCACCATTCTACGCGAAAAGTCATCCACATTGGGTGAATATGAAACGCTCACACTGGACGCCAATTGGGAGGCAACCAGAAACACTTTTCTAACTAGTGCTGAAGAATCTGTGGGATATGTGCAAAGCGGTGAGAAACCCTGGATGTCGCAGGACACATGGGACAAGGTTGGCAATCGGAAAAAAGCCAAATTGGTAATCATCTCTCAACCCGATGTCAACCAACGAACGCCCGACTTGAGGCAGAACTACCGCGATGCTCATATACAGCTTAAAGAAGCTGTTAGACGCGACAAGAGAAAGGACATTGAAGATCTGACAAACAAGACAGAATTTGCGGCTTACCTTGGGGATATGGGTTCACTATTTAAAATCATGAAACAGTTGACGAACAGGAATCTCACCGCCAAGCACCTGGTGAGAAATGTCAACGGAACTCTCCTTAATATGAGTGAACACCAGTTGTGACGATGGAAGGAATACTTCTCTGATATTTTTAACATCTTGTCAGAGGAAGATATTCCGGAAACAGAACAGCTTCCAAACATCCAACCGCAACAATCCTCTATTAGGGACGATCCCCCAGATAAGGAAAAGATAGTTTCCGCCATTCGGTCAATGGCTCCAATAGACGGACTACCAACCGAACTCCTCAAAGCGGACCCGGAAATAACAGCCGATATACTCCCACTCTTCAGTAAGGTGTGGAATGAAGGAGATATCCAACTGAATGGAAGGAGGGCGTCATTGTGAAAATTCCAAAGAAGGGCGACCTTCGGGATTGTGGCAATTGGCGTGGTATATGTTTACTTACTGCCGTATCAAAAATTATGGCTAAGGTAATTCTCAATAGGATTAGTGATGTCGTCGAGAGCAATCTCGAAGTTTATCAGGCCGTAAAGGGTCGTCTTGTACCGACCACACAAATACCCTACGGGTAATATTAGAGCAGTCAGCCGAAATGGGTTCGCCACTACATCTCATGTTTGTAGACTTCGAGAAGGCTTTCGAGAGCGTTAAGCGAGATTACATATGGAATGCTTTGCGTAGGAGAGGTATTCCAGATAAGGCCATCACTATATTAAAGAATCCTACGAAGATGCAAGGTGTCGCGTCTTGCATAGAGGAGAGCTGTCCGAGAGCTTTCCTGTGCGAACGGGTGTCAGACAAGGCTGCATATTATCACCAGCCCTGTTTCTGGTGGTAATAAATGACATCTTGAAAGCTGCACTGGAAGGTGGGGAAGGTAAAGGTCTTCAATGGAGACTATTTAACATCTTAAGTCACATTTATTATGCTGATGACGTGAGTTTGCTTGCGCATAACCGTTCGGACTTAGAGTCAAATGTTCGCTCCTTGCATTCTAAATGCAAAGAGGCGGGACTGAAAATAAATGTGCGTAAAACCAAGTACATGCACATGGGTTCAAACGCAAGCACACCGATTGTTCTTAACGGACAAGATGTGGAAGAGGTGCAAGATTTTTTCTATCTCGGAAGCATTGTCAGCATGGGCGGCGAAGCCGAAAAGGATGTTGAGGCTCGGCTAAATAAAGCTCGTCAGGCCTTCGGTATCCTTTCCCCTTTCTGGAGGTAAAGAGAGATCTCCCTTCGCACGAAGCTGCGAGTTTTTGACGCATGCGTCAAATCCGTGTTGTTATATGGTTGTACTACGTGGAAAGTGACCGTACGACTTACCAAGGAATTACAGACTTTCGTGAACCAATGCCTCCGGCGCATTTTAGGAATATTCTGGCGAGAAGTAATCTCCAACGACGAACTTTGGAGTACAACTCGCCAGACTAAAATAGGTATTGAGATTCAACGACGAAAGTGGCAGTGGATCGGTCATACTTTGAGGAAACCAGAGCGAAATATCGCAAAACAGGCTCTGGATTATAACTCTCAAGGAAGGCGTCGGGTTGGACGACCATGTAACACATGGAAGCGAGCAGTTGAGCAGGAGTCCAGAGGAATAAACAAGTCCTGGCAACAGCTTAAAGCCGATGCTCAGGATCGCGCCTTGTGGAAGAGAGTTGTTTCTGTCCTATGCCCCTATAGGGGGTCTTAACAGGAATTTGATTGATTGTAAATGGGGTAGGGATCAACCATCTGCTTTACAGCTGGCTCATGCACTTAAGAGGGAACCAGAACCGGAGTCAAAGGCCTCAATTTCTTGGTTTCAAAACCCTTCGGTAAAGAAGCCAAAATCTTCCAGGCCGAACTAATTGCAATGCAGTTATACGTACAACAAAATATTATGAGAGCTCGTCACAGCAAAACTATCTTTATTGTATCGGATAGTCAGGAGGTTCTCAAAGCACTAGCATCCATGCACTAGGCTAACTTCAAAATCTAATCATCCTTGGAAAAAATTAGCAATGTAACCTTAATGTGGATCCCAGGACATACATATAAGAATTGAGGGAAATAGAAAAGCAGAGCCATTCTGCAGTAAACTTAAGGGGCATTCCAACGTAACATTGAGAAAGTGGATTGAACAAGAGTAAAGAATCTACTGAAATAGAATTCCGGGTTTATCAATCCCAAAAAAAAAAAATGAATCCCACCACAGCAAAGCAAAGTAGCGGAAATTCTTAAACAAGAATGATAACAAGTCTTTCGGCCCCTTGATGGGCCACAATGGTGTACGCCACCACCTCAAAAATATGGGACTTGTAGAAACTAACCTCTGCCAGCTCTATCTATCTAAACGACAGAACAACTTCTATGTCACTGCGAATCAGTAGCAAGGAAAAGGCAAAATCTTCTAAGAAAATGTTTCCTTTCAACTGATGGCTAATTCAACATGGCTTCCTATGTTACTTAAATATGTCAAATTGAAGTTGGAGAAAGGGGAATTTAACGTACAATAGGCAGGGGAGGTCGCAGTGCTCTCACGTGTTCCCAATAATTAATAATAATAATTAAAGATTAGTTTCGTTGCAGTTTTGCATATTTTATGAAAAGCTTTGTAATCCGAGGGCGGACTACTTTTTAATAAGCCCTTAAGAATTTTATCATTTTCACACTCCTTCCAATATTTTTGTTTTCTCTATAATTATTGCTTACGTATTTTTGGTGGCGTATCGTAAATCAAAGTTTCTTCCTGAATATCAATATCAGACTGACTCTGCGCAATAGTTTTTGTTTGGTGTCAAATATGGAAAGTCGAAATCAGAATTTTCGACATATTATACATTTTCACTATCGAGATAAAGGTAAAGTTAAAGGTAAAAGTATAAAGTATGCTAATCTAAAGTTGAAACGAAACTGCAGTAAATCTTCGTCACAGGATTCATTATTTAACGAAAGTTCGGTTTGGAAAGAGAAACCTTCCTAAAGCCCCATGTAGAATCAAAACTTCCCCATTCATTAGACCACAAATTGGCCAAACCCTTAAACTCCACCATTTTTTTTCATCTTCTTCTTCATGATAAAAAATTAAACAAACAATTAATACTGCCTAATGAATACCACGATGCTGTCGTATTTTGTGTATCATTTTCACTTTTTTCAGAACTGAACGACCACAATCTGTGCACATGTCCTGCCACTAAAAAACTAAAAAATTTAATAGCCCTACACAAAAAATAAAACGGACGAAACAAAGCTTGAGCACAAACAATGACAATAATCAGCAAACATCTCCCCTGTTTCATAAAAACTAACCACTTGCGGGGTCTAACCAATGAATACAAAAACAGCTCTGGAATGATTACGGCCGCCCGTTTATGACGTTATTGCCAACCGGAAGCCCGTCTTCTGCCTAACGACAACGTCCGTACCGCAAAAATGAAAATGGTATTGCATTGTGCCACTGGGCATATTAAAAGCTTCCTAACTTCTTTGCTTTGCCTCGCCTTGTTTTATTGTACTTTTAATCTTAGACTCCATTCAAGTGCTAAATTGCAGCTAAACGAGAAGAACGTCATTACTACCACTTGGGCACATCCCCACTCCTGGAAAATTTTTCCAGAATCCGCATTCCACTAAGCTTCTTTTTCTTGATCCAGCCCGTCCTACATAACAGCTGCTAAGCTATTTCAGAATGTCAGAAGCTCGTTTCGCTCAAAACGCCCATTGTTGTTGGCTTTTGAATAAACATTTGCCCACTGGCTGGCACTTCTGTGTCCTTCCCGGCATGAAGAAGAAGAAGAAGAAACTAGCGCTACACCGAACTGCAATTGTAAATTTTTAATTGGAATATCCTTAAATAGACAGCAAACACTTGTTGGGGATTAAGACGTTTTCCTGACGTCTTTCCGGGGAAAAAAAATGCAAAATAATTAAAATCTCTCAACTGAGTCGCAGCGGAATTGGGCGGATAAATCTTAAGAGTGGATTATTCGCTGCTTACAATACAAGATAAAAGATTTCGACTAATCCTCCTCGGACCGTAAAGACTGTCTCGCAGCTCGCAGTCAGCCTGTCAAGGATATTAGTGTACAGTTCGTACGAGGAACATGCCGGCTCTTCACATTTCGCAATGGATTCTCATTAAAGACATTACCAACATATCCGCAAGCAGTGTTACATATATGGATTTCAATAGTTCGCACTAGCAACATTTAAACCGCCCTGGGAGCTAAGTGCTCAAGTTTTCGAATTAAATAATTACGGGATCATATCCTGTTACCGCAAAAACAACACTTTACAGGTTTATCCTTTTCGGATAGCTTTACAAGCTTTCGCCGTAGTCATTAACACCTTTCCGCCTGGATTGTTCAGCTCTTCTGTCGTACCGGAAAGCCATAACCGTTTCACTTTGTATAGAGCTCCTAATACTGGAAAAGATCTTATCGGTCACGCTAGTGGTTTGGTTATACGGGCGAGGTGAGCGGTAGGGATTGGGAGTGATTATAAGAGTCGTCCTGTTTTGCGTTTCGAGCATCGACTCCGGAAGTAATTTGTTGCAATAGGGCCGCACGAGAAATTAGTATAGGGATATTTCGATATAGTCGGGAAAGGATTGTAGACTTTTCGAGAAACTTGCTAAAGGTTGACCACATTTTATTTCAATCCAAACCTATACGTCCAGAGATATGAATTTTAGTTAGCCTATTAGTAGGATGGTGGTTTGCTGTAATAAATTGCTTCCGATTCGATTGATTACTGATTAGAGTTTTATTGCTCACTAGCGATCGCCCGCGACTTTGCCCGCGTAAGAATCGCAAAATAAGCAATTTTTGAGAATGTAGTTAGTAATACATTATCCGGGATATATAAACTGATTAGTTTAATGGTCCCTTGAAGTGGTTTCTATTTTGTTGGAATCAGAACCATAAATTATTAGAAAACCACGATACTCGCAATATGTATGGGACAGACTCGTGATTAAATCAATCCCGTGATCTAAGACTATATTCGTATTGAAGAGCATTAAGGACATGTGAATAGTTATAGCATGGGTTAATTAAAAAAAAAGCCCAAATAAAATAACATTAAGCTTAAAACCATAACAGAACAATGACTCTGCGTAAAGTCCAATCATACGATACTGCAGATGAAATCTTTCTGATGTTAAAAATTTTGTATGGGGATTGGTAGAAGGGGTGATAGTACTGAACTAATTTGTTTCACATCATGCTAGAGTAGGTATAAAAATGTTTTGTACCAAATTTAAGCTTCAAGAATTGAATAGGTACTGAAAAACTTAGTGCATGGGATTCAGTGAAATTGTGCAATTTGTATGGGAGGTGGTAGAAGGAGAGGTGTGTTTTTGGTGATTTTTCGAAAAATAAAACTGATATATTTTAAAATTTAGTTCAGTAATGTTCACATTTTTCTAGAAAATAGAATTTTTGAAAAGTTGTGAAATTGTGTCGCATTGTATGGGAGGGGTAGCAGGAGCGGAGCTAGTCAGTTAATTTTTCCAGATATTAATAATAATATTAATTAAGGATTCTATACAAAATTTAGCTCGATGCAGTTTGTATGGGAGGTGGTGGAAGAAGTGAGGGGTTTTTAGTGATTTTTTGAAAAACAACTTAAATCATTATGCAATGGATATATTTTAAATTTTAAATCGTAAAGTCGTGGAAACGTGTAACATTGTATGGGAGGGGGTAGAAATAGTGAAGATAGTTAGTTAGTTTTCTCCCGATGTTAATAATAATGCTAATTAAGGATTTGGTACAAAATTTTAGCTCGATGGAATTTATTTAATCAAATCAATTAGGCGAAGGAGTAGGGCGATTTAAATAATTTGTATACTTAAAGATTGCATTTTTAATAGAAAAAATATATTCTAAATTTCAAATTAATAGCTCTTATAGTTTCCAAGAAAATTTGATTATTACATATTATTAAAAATGATTCACCTTGTATGGGAGGAGGTAGAAGGCGTGAGGGGAGCGAAATAAAACCAAAAGCATATTACATCTCGGAGCGTACCTAATAAACTGTGAAAATTTCATTACAATGGATTCAGCCGTTTTTGCGTGAAAGCCGGACAAACAGACAAACGGACAGACAGAGAAGAATTTTAAAAATGTGTGTTTCTGCTTAGTTATTGTTAAAATAAAGCAAAAAAATAGTTTATAGCCGTTTCTAAACAAATAACAGACAAACACTACAATTATATTTATATGTATAGGTTAGTAAGATCTATCTTATATTTGGCCTAAATATTCAAATAAGTTCTTCTCTAAATTTCGCCAACCTTTGTGCTTTAGTAGTTTTTAAATTTTAAAAAACTCTGGAGCTCGATGTGTATATCTCATAATCATTCTGTAGTTTTGATAATTGTCGAATGGAAACATATTCATATCCATATTCATATTTATTTATTTCATGTAAAGGTACTCATCTTGTAGTCTTAACTTCTTCTTCTTCAATGGCGCTACAGCCCAAATCGGGCCTTGGCCTCCTGACCTTCAGGTTTCTTAACATTTTCATTATTTATTGCGGAAGAGTTGTTAGCTCTTCGCACAACCCTCTATCTACGATTTTTTTCATTTTCGTAGATTGAGGTAACCAAGGAATATTCAAGCAGGTAGTGTGCTGGAATTATGCGTCGACCGGGATTTGAACTCACGACCTTCGCATTGTAAACCAAACACGCTACCTACTAGATTACACCCTCTTAAATTAGTACAAATAATTAATGTAAAAATGAAAACAGGGGGTGAAGATAATAAATAATTAAATTCCAACAATAATAAAAAAGAGAATAAAGATTAAAAGAACAAAAAAAAATAGTAAGCAAAATAGAAAAAATAAATAAAATAATATAAGAAGAAGAGAAGAAATAATATGTATATAAAGAAAAGAGGAATGAAAATATGCTAAGATATTGGTCGTACAAAATTAAAGCACACAAAAGAAATAATTAAAAAGAGTACTCAGAAAACAGTCTACGAATTGCATCCACATGAGTGACAAGAAATGGCAAACTATTTCATAATTTTAAGGAATGAACACAGAAGGACATCTCCATAATCCTAACTTTATGATGAGGAATAGCAGTTTACAACAACGAGATGATTTTAGGAAACGTACGTATATCATCAAGTAAATAAGTCGGACAACTCTTCGAAATGACACTGCAAAGAAAAATCAATATTCGCTTTTTGTAACACGCTTCCGGAAAACAACCTACGATAGCATTCTTGTACATTGAGATGTGGTCAAAAGGACGTACGCCAAAAATAAATCGAGTACAATTATTAAAAGCTAGCGAAAGGAATCAAGCTTGGGGAAAAATTATACATCGAAAGGTTAAAAACGGAAAAAATTAGAGATGCGCAAGCTAAAAGGTAAAACATCTGTATGCAGCCATAAATAAATTGTGACAGAAATTTTTCTCAAAATACTAGCGATATGGGAACAAGAGCTAATATCAAAATTTAATGTACTGCCAAGACTACGTATCTGTGACTGGAAAACGTCTTTAGTAGTATTCAGTTCAATTGGAGGTATATTGGAATAATTAGATTCATCTATATTAGCAGAAAAAACGATACATTGTGATTTGCTAGGATTAAGAGTTGTTGTGACACGAAATCTGGTCATTTTTACTCATCTGAACATTCGCAATACAGCAGAGCATTGCTCGAAAGGTTGAATGCATACGAGTCATAATCGTGTGGGAAAAACATATCATGTTCGAAAAGACAGAAATAACCTGCCTTAACTGAATATGATCCCAACAATAAAATTTTCAATGTCAGGCTGCGTATCTAAAATAAAAAAAAATGATGATACGTTCTAGCCTGACATAATGAAATTACAATAACAATTCATACCGACATGTACGGCTAGCCATGCAAGCGCATATGTATAATATGTATATCAGATTGTAGATATGCATGTCTATGCGGCCGGCATATGAATTATGATTACGATTATGACTCAATGAAATGCAGCGGGCAATGTTTTGAGTAATTAAAAATACTATAAAAAATTATTATGCGAAGAAAAGTTCGATGACAAAAATGCTGATTTGGTGTTACGGCACATTATGGGTAAAAAATATAGTAAACAAAATACAATTAACTGGAACACTTGAGGTTATACGACCGAAAGTGAGGAAAAACTAAAATAATTTATCAACGACGATGCAGTTATCGGTAAATAAGAAAATAGGAAATGTAGTACATAGAATATTGTATAAAATAGTGAGCTCTACTTAGGCTCGCGGTCAGTCAGTCTTTTTTTTTTGATGAGCCTACCAAGAGCCTGTCAAACAACAAGATTAGGAAGACTACCAAGTGCTTCTAAGGTATTCTTTAAATAATATATTATATTGTAATCACAAGTGTTTCTAAAGTACTCTTTAATTGTATTGTAATCACAAGTGTTCTAAAGTGCTCTTTAATATTGTACTGTTCTGTAATCACAAAGTGAATTTTGTTTAGGTGTAGGAGAAAATATAACATTCCAAACAATTACTGCGTTTTAGTTTTCAATTGAAGCACAAAAGGAGAAAATATGGAGGTGAAAACAAAAATAATCCTATTTTTGTAATTTCAGGGTCTGCGAGAAATTCCAGCCCGTCTTCGGCTCTACAAGGCTGGCTCTTATTGAGCCGACTGGCTGGGTCCACCACCCCCCAAAACTTAGACGACAACGTCGTGGAGCCCGTTCCTGGTTTCCGGACCTGCTTTTCACGACGCTGATCTTGTAATCCGCGCTTGGGTTATGGCCAAAGCTCATGTCGCTACTTCCGATCACTAGGGATTTACATAGGGTAAATCCTTAGTGTATCTAGGTATTCTTTTGTCAATTTGTCAATCACTAAGAATTTACCCAATGTAATTATTTTTCCCTTACGGAACAAGTGAACTACGGATCTACATTGGGTAGGTTCGTAGCTCATCTTTTACGTTCCATTAACTTCTTGTTTGGTCCTTATGAACCAAATTTATTACTACTCCATTTGAAAGAACTATGAATTTGCAATGGGCAAACTCATAGTCAAACAAGTAACCAAAAAATTTTTTTTTGGGTTTACATTGGGTAAACCCATAACGTGATTTACTTGCCGTTACAATTTATAAGTAACCAAGAAGAATAAAGAATTCAAAGAAAAAAACAATTATGGGTTTACATTGGGTAAACCCATAACCTAATTCTCTTGGCGTTATAATTCTCTTAGCGTTACAATTTTACAATTAGTTAACCTAAATTTCTTGGCGTTACAGAGTAAGGCCGTTTGCATAGGACCAATTAGAAATATTCGCTAGATCCGATAATACACGAGCCGCACAATCTTCAATCAACTTCATAGGCCTACACAAATACAGCTGAACATAATCAGCATACATATGGATACTACAATCACATGCTACATTAGGAAGGTCATTTATAAGCATGCAGAGGAGTAATGGACCTAAGATAGAGCCCTGAGGAACACCAGACAAAAGGCCACACAAAGAAGAGAAACCAGAGCTACCCTTAACCTGTTGTGATTTAATACTTAAAAAACTTTTAATTAGCTCATTCGCACTTATAGAGAATGAAATGGAAGCGTAAAGCTTATTAAGAAGTAAAGGATGACACACAATCAAACGCTTTTGAGAAATCAACCAAAACCAAATAGGTTAATTCTTTCCGGTCCATGGCTTTATGGATATCATCGCAGTTTTACAGTTATGAACAGAGCGGAGACCAGATTATCAGTCACTCAAAAGACCAAGTCTTTTTATATGACTACTGATTTGAAGGTTATCTAAGGAATTTAACAATCCCTTTGTTAATTTGATTCTTTATAACACTTTCGTTAGATCTCACCTTGAATATGCTTCTCAAGTTTGGTCTCCTCATTATGATGAGCACATTGGCAGAATTGGATCAATTCAGCGTAAATTTGTGAGAATTGCCTTATGCCACGTTAATTGGAATGACAGAGTTCATCTCCCTCCTTATATTGATCGACCTTAAGCTATTAAATAGCTGCTGTAGTCTTTGCTCATCAACTTCTTACAGGGTTAGTTGATTCTTCCACACTTTTGGGCTTGATGCAGTTTGCTGTTGGTCAATTTTTACCAAGGCAGCATAGATATGTTTTCACCGGACAAACTATGGTGTGAATGAGCCAATTTTGCGTCTCGCGAGAGAAGTCAAAAAGAATGCTGATGTATTCAACTTCTCTATTGATAAGCTGTGCTTAAAGCGTAGACTTAATGCCAGTTGATACCAATTTTTTGTTCATTTTTTGTGTTATTTTATTTATGTACTTGGTGTAGGGATGTTGTTGTTTGCTTCGTCCCTTCACTAAATGATGAGCTAGAGGATAATTTGATTTCCATCTTCTAAATTTGGAACCGATTTCTGGTAATTTCCTTGCATTAAGGAATTCTGATAGTGATAAATGGAGTCAGATTTCAACCATTTGGATCAAAGAGGCACATGTTCTATGTGCAAGTTTTGAACAAAATGATTCAAAGCTAATACCTGGTCACCAACATTAGTATTATTATATATTCTGTCCCAATATGATATGCAGTCCACAATTAAATTCGTCATATTAATATTTCCGTAGTCATAATTATTAGCTAATTTATTGGGTTTTTTCTTATCAAAGCGAACATTGTAAATTAAGAATTCGAAGTTATGATCAACAGTAGAGGACGGAGATGTTTGACTAAAAAACAATGCATCATTTTAGTCGGAAATCATAAGAGATCATGAAGATATGGGTTGGTAGCATCAACAAATGTTGGCTCAGTTTTAAGAACAGATAAATGAATTGAACAAATAAGCGACAAGAAAACATCATGATGTGAACATTTGCTAATATCTCCACCACGAATACAGATAGGAAGTTGAAAATCAGTAGTAATATAGAGAGGGTTGTGGGACAAGCTACAAAAATAATTTAATTTTTTTATCCATTGAGGTCCGAAACGGGGGGGGGGGGGGGGGCTAAAACCAAACTGTCGGCCGAATTTTTTTTTTCCAAATTATTATACCTTCGAAATTACATATTGTAAGAAATGCATATTTTGGGACCATTATGGTGGCATATAGCTCCACTAGAGTCAGCTTAGAGAATGGCTAATTATTGTAAGGGGGAAGGTCAGGGAGGGGGGCGCAAAGAAGAACACTTAAAAATTAATATCACAATTATCTCTTAAGCTAAGTAATTGAAACTTGAAACATATACTAAGCAATACTAGGAAAATACGAAAAAAATATAACATGTTTAATAGTAGTGTGCGAAAAACTTTTAAAAAATACAAATCGTTACATGCCAAAACTAAGTACAAATATCAATTCGAAAATCTGTCAGATTGTAGAGCTATAAAGTCGTTAATTTTGGTAAAATTTTGAGTTGAGAGGTGTAAGGGGAGGGAGGTGGTAAGCAAAAATGTCGAAAATTTTGAGTGATTTTTTTTGGGCTCTAGTGAATGATACAAAGTTTAAATCTTGCATGCACTTGTTCCATAATTGTTATAAACCGACCACCCCGGTCGAACGTGCACAAGGTGTTTCATGTGTATTGAAAAAAACACATAAACTGAAAATTATTGAGTGAAATTTTAAGGTAAAAACTTGAAAATTTAGGAAATGCATTTAAAAAATTCCCTAAGTATACGAAATATTAACTGGTCGAAAACCTTTAAAACTTCTACCCCCTCCCATACAATAATTTTTTTTCGACCATTTTCAAGAAATCAATTATCACCTAACTATTAAAAGCTACCAATTTGAAATTTTGCACAAAAACTTTTGAAAATAGTTGAAATAAAATTGCGTCAAAAGTTTTGAGATCGCGCCTGTTCTTCTACCCTCTCCCATACCAATTTCATTAAATCAACTAAAAACCAACAAACTAAAAGCTACGAACTTGAAATTTTGTACAAGCACCTTACAAGAGAAACGAAATAAATATATAAATAAATATCAAATATTACGATTCCCCTACCTTCTCTACCCCTCCCATATAAATTTTCGATTTCGGGAATGTAAAATACACCGAACTTTATATAAATTCTATGCAACTTCGTCTATGAAACACATTCTATACAGTGAATATTGGACGTGATTCCCCTCCCCTCCTCCTCCACTCATAAAAACCCAAAGTTGCAGAAACGAATGAAATATTGTTATATTGACAACAGCCCTGCCCAAGAAGTCGGTGTCACTTAGTCTTCCCTAATAACTCTAACCTGCATATTGGCTTTCCACTCATCCGCAACTCGTCCCAAAAATAATAAAGTTTCGCCCGACTATTGTCAGTTTATTTGAGGATACTCTAGCATTCACCAAGCAAATATTAAATCCGATCGATTAGCTACAGAAGATGCATAGAAGATGCCTAACTAACTAAGAGGCCTGTTCAAGAAAGTATTATATGTATACCATTATCGACGCATAGGAACCAGTGACAGAGGCAAGCAACAGCGATCATCCCTTTGTAATGGAGCCAATGAATAGCATGAAGAATGAGAAGTAAATCTAAAAGAAAAGAAATTGAGTACAAAATAGAGGAAAAAATTAGAAAAGAAAAAAGTAAAAAATATACATATTAGTGAGAAGGTTCTTGAAGAAAGCTAAGCTCCATCGAAAAGTTATTTAACTGTTGCTTTACAAGTACGCTTAGCCGCATAAGCTTTCGTAGTTGTATCACCAGGATTATATCACCTCATCAACACAAAAGATACGAATGACAGATGACGTTTGACGAAAATGCTGCCTGTTGGCAACGCCATAACTGCTTGAATAAAATACTAGTTTTGAATTACTGTTAACGTAGAGCAAATTGAAATATTAAAAATGTATTTTTAGATCTTAATTGAATATAGACCATCTACCAAGCAAGACGACCTTTTTTTACTAGCCCGACCCGTAGACATAACAGTGGCGACGAGGATTTTTTTTTGTGGATAATTACCTGCAGTGTTTACAATATCTAGTTTTGGGAACTGTGACAATTAAATACAATTGAAATAGTTAATAAATAGTACAGAAAAACAGTGAGAAAAGTGTACATATTTAAAAAACAGTTACAGTGAGGAAAGTGCACACACATTTAAAAAAAAAAAAACAGTTACAGTGAGCAGTAAGTGAAATAAAATTCATCTGGTAAGCGTTTTTGATTCTTTTTTTTATACATTAAAATTGGCTGCAAATAAGTTAGCATGGCAGATGAAAAACTTATGCAACTTTTGGAGCAGCAACAGAAAACGTTAGCGGTACAACAGGAGATGCTGCAGAAGTTTTTGCATCAATCGCTACGCACGGAAAAATTTACGGCGGATAATATTGCAGCTAGCATAACGGAATATCATCATGACGGCGCAAATACTTTCAATTCATGGTATTCGCGATATGAAGATATCTTTAGGGAAGATTGCGCACAATTGGACGATAGCAAAAGCTCAGTCCAATTGCACACGAACGTTATAGCAATTATATTTTGCCCAAGACACCAAAAGAAATAAAATTTGACGAAACAGTTACAACGTTAAAAAAAATTTTCGGTGCACGGGAATCTCTATTCAGTATTCGTTACCTATGTTTCCAAACGAAGAAGACTGAGACTGAGGATTACGTGTCATACGCAGCATCGGTTAATAAAAATTGCGAGGATTTCAAATTCAACGATCTCTCAATAGATCATTTCAAGTGCCTCATATTTATAACCGGGCTTAAATTATCAGATGATTCAGACTTAAAAACTCGTTTATTAAATAAATTAGAAACAGAAACTGCTCAATCTCCTAGATAAATTAGTATCAGAAACACAAAACATTATAAGTTTAAAGAAAGACTCAGCTCTCATTAATAGTGTCACTCGTAATATTAATTCGATAAAAACAGTTCCCAATAAACAATTTAAACCAGTGCGAAATTCTGATAAGTCAGATCCGCGTACTCCATGCTGGGGATGTGGAGGTATGCATTTCGCGCGCGATTTTCAATATGCTACACACCGGTGTAGTACATGTAAAACCGTCGGGCATAAGGAAGGTTACTGCGTTTGTTTCAAAAATTGTAAATACAAATCAGTTGAAACACAACCGAAACAATCCAACCACTCAATCTCACAAACTCAATTAAAACCAAGACTGCAACACAAATCAAAAGCAATTTTTGCAAATGTGAACCAGCTATCATTCAAAAATAGTAGGAAATTCGTCACTATTCAGCTTAACAATGTAACTGGAGCATCGAATATCAAAGATGCACCTGTTAAGCTTCAAGTTGAAACAGCTTCCGACATAACAATCATTTCGAACACTGTTTGGAAGAAACTTGGCAGTCCCGGTACAATACTAGAAACTAACGAACATCTTGCTAAGAGTGCATCAAAGCACGGCATCGAGCTGATTGCGAAATTCTCCTGTGAAGCAACTCTTAAAAATGATACTAAGCACTGCACAGTTTATGTGACAAACGTATCTGAATTAAATGTATTGGGTATAGATCTCTGCAATACATTTAACTTATGGGATAAACCATTGTCAGCTGTTTGTTTCCAAATTCATACAACAGTAGCAGATGAGATCGTAAAACTCAAACATACATTCTCATCGCTTTTCGAAGAAGGCATCACAGAATGCAAAAATATTACAGCAAAACTTGTGTTGAAATCAAATTCTGAGCCAGTTTTTAAGCCTAAGTGTCCAGTGCCATACGCTACGCTATTAGATGTCGAAAAAGAACTCCAACATTTGGAAGACTTAGGGATCATCACACCAGTGGATTATTCCGATTGGGCGGCTCTGATAGTAGTTGTCAAAAAGCCAAACGGAAATGTACGCATTTGTGGCGATTACTCTACAGGACTGAACAGCAGTTTGGAGCCACATCATTATCCTCTTCCAACACCCGAGGATATTTTTGCTTCATTATCAGGTAGCTCCATTTTCACGAATATCGATTTATCAGATGCATATCTTCAGGTTCCAGTTGACGAAAACTCCCGGAAGATGCTCACCATCAATACGCACAAAGGTCTCTATTCTTTTAATCGTTTAGCACCTGGAGTAAGGTCTGCACCTGGAGCTTTTCGGCAACTTATGGATACAATGCTGACAGGAATTCCTGGTGTTGCTGCATATCTTGATGACATCGTATTTTGCGGTGCAACCCAAAGGCTACTGACAGATTATATCAAGTTCTTCAGCGCTTCCTTGATTATGGTTTCCATTTAAAACTGGAAAAATGTAAATTCCTCTCATCGGAAATTAAATATCTTGGACACATATTGGACAAAAATGGAATTCGTCCCGATCCAGCGAAAATTGATAAAATAAAACTTATGCCTGCTCCTCAGAATGTATCACAACTCAGATCTTTCTTAGGCGTGATCTCATATTATGGCTGGTTTGTCAAGCAGATGAGGAAACTTTGAGCACCTCTGGACAAACTCTTGCAAGAGAATAGTACCTGGAATTGGTCACAAGAATGTCAAAATTCATTTTTGAATTTCAAAAAAATTTTATCCTCAGACTTATAGCTAACATATTACGATCCGTCATTACCAATAAAAGTTGCAGCAGATGCATCAAATGATGGAATTGGCGCATACATAGCACATATATTTCCAGACCGTTCAGAGAAGGTAATTGTTCATGCAGCCAGAGCTCTTACTGAAGCTGAGCGTAAATATAGCCAAATAGAGAAAGAAGGGTTGGCCTTATCATTTGCTGTAAAGAAGTTCCACAAAATGATTTACGGGCGAAAATTTAAACTGTACACCGATCACAAACCTTTACTATCAATTTTTGGCTCAAAAAAAGGAATACCTATTCATACAGCCAACCAACTTTGAAATACAATACATATCCACTGAAAATTTCGGATTCGTCGATGTTCTCTTACGACTTATGGGAGACTACAGCAAAGCGGACGAAAAATATGTGATAGCATGCACACAATTGGAGGATATAATTCATCATCAATTGGAAAATTGTAAACAAACACTTCCGCTAACATATCGAATGATTCAAAAAGCAACACAATACGATTCTGTACTACAATCAGTCATGAAATTCGTAGAAGATGGGTGGCCGAAATCATTGTTATCATCAATAGCGTCAACAATGTTTTCAAATGACAATCTTGCACCTTATTTTCATCGAAGAGAACAGTTATCTATATTTGACAATGTCCTACTTTTCGGCGAAAGAATTATCATACCAAAAGTATATCGTCAGCGTGTTCTACGTCAGCTCCATAGATGGCATCCGGGTATTCAGCGTACAAAAGCATTAGGTAGAAGTTATGTTTATTGGCCCAACATTGACTCTGACATCGAACATTATGTTAAACAATGCGAAAGTTGCGCGCAATCCGCAAAATTACTAATCAAATCAAAACTAGAATCCTGGTCGCTCTGCTCCGAACCTATGGAACGGATACATGTTAACATCGCAGGACTATTCCAAGGAACATTTTTTTTAGTTTTAGTTGATGCATATTCCAAGTAGCCAGAAATTTTTCACTCAGATACGATAACATCAACAACTATTATTAAACTATTACGGCAGGTATTTGCGAGTTTCGGAGACTGTAAAACTATTGTTACGGACAATGGCACTCAATTTGTCAGTGCACAATTTACTTCGTTTCTACAATCTCGAGGAATTCAGCATTTGTGTTCAGCACCATACCATCCGCAATCAAACGGACAAGCGGAACGTTTTGTAGATACTCTAAAGAGAGCCTTGAGTAAATTAAAGCAGAAAGGATCCATTACGGAAAACTTAAAAAACTTTCTACAAACTTACCGCTGCACGCCTAACAAAAGGAACTTCACCTGAAGAACAATTTATTGGGAAGAAAATTACAACAACGCTAGACTTGTTAAAGCCTCCTAAAGTTGTACCACGAACAACAAACGAAAGGCAAAATTTGCAATTTAATAAGAAACATAGCGCAAAATATTGATCTTTTGAAGTGGGAGATCTTGTAATGGCAAGAACTCACAGAGAAAACAAATTCTATTGGACATCTGGAGAGATTTCCAGTCGCGAAGGACGAGTCAACTATACAGTATTAGTTGATTGCCCAAATGGAAAAAGGCTTATAAGGTCACATACTAACCAACTACGGAAAAGATATTCAGACGATATGACTCAACAGCAACTGAATTTGGACTTGAACATGCTTCTGGATGAATGCAACATTGTACCGCCTGACGAGGTTCCAACACCAAACTCACTCTAGAACGACGAACATGAGCGGACGAGCGCACCTACATCAGCACATCAGACACCAGCAACGTCTATGAGTCACCAGCTGCGGAGGTAATCACTTCAGCTTGCACCAGCCGTTTCGGAAGACCGTTAAAACAAACGGCCTTTTATCCTTCTTAAAATGGGAGGTGTTGGCAACGCCATGACTACTTGAATAAAATACTAGTTTTGAATTACTGTTAACGTAGAGCAAATTGAAATATTAAAAATGTATTTTTAGATCTCAATTGAATATAGACCATCTACCAAGCAAGACGACATTTTTTTACTAGCCCGACCCGTAGACATAACACTACCATCTCTGATAAACGCTGAATGAAACAGTCCAGATCTACACAGGCGTAAGGCCTCACGAAGAAAGTACGTAGATCCACCAGAGCCACATAGTTTTCCTACAGAATTCGATATGCTACCAAAATACGATTCATCATTACACAAAACAATAATAAACTAAAATTTATTCCTAGAGGTAAATCAATCTATTTACTGTACAAATTGATTAAAATTGTTAATTTTAATTGCAAACACACAGGAAGTTGAAATAATTGGAAAGTCCAATAATAAATCAGAATCGTATCGAAATAGGTAACAGCAAAAGCATAAATGGAAAATGTGTAGCTGTACATCGAAAGAATTAATTACACGAAGGTCGTATCGTTACGCACGGAGATTATTCATCACGGTCTCGTCCATTAATTCATAATGGCATCCACTAATTAAGGGAAGCCATCAAGGTAGTCGATAAAAATAAATCAGAGCTTTTCGACCGTATCCTTTCACCGTTCCGGCACGAGCAGAAATACCCGTGCGACGGTGGCAACATCGGGATACGAACTCCTGTTCCGGTCAACTGGTACCATGGGTTAATCAAAAGATCAAGTGCTAGATGCTTGCCAGGATTTCGAATTTGTCACTTCTATGCATACGCTTCAATTTCAGCCTTAGCCTAGACTAACCGCACTTCCATCCACTGAAACTGCTTCACTTGTTTACAATTTGCAATCGATGGCATCAATTTATGATTGATGCTGCGCTCCTTTTCAAGGCGTGTATTCTAATTGGAGGTATATGGAGGCATTAAAGCAAGTCTGGTCGGTATTGCTTCCCGACAACTTGTGGTTCCATTGAAAGTAAATTGTATTGAGTTGAGTTCGGGAAATATACATGATATGCCTGCCAATTAATTGATTAGAGTCACTAAAATAGGTCAAATCCTGTTGGAATTTTGCACAGAGGTAGCGGTTGGTCCTTCTAAAGCTTTCCTTTTATAATGCGATTTTCGAACTAATTAAGCTTTTTGTCAAGATTCTTTGGACGTCCTGTTCTACTTCCCCATATTATGAAAACATAACAATCATGCGATAATGTAGATGAAATGTTTGAGTTAAGAACACTAGAAATTATCTCATCTCAAAGTTTGCACATTTGTATGGGAGGTGGTGAAGGGAGAATAAAAGAAACTTAATTATTTACGAATATACTTCGGCATTGTTAGCATTTTATAATTTTGAAGGAAATTGACAAGTGGATTTTTCTGAAAATGTGGCATTTACATGGGATGCGGATGCATTCGTCAATTTTACAGACGCTGGCTCGAAGGAAATATGCTTTCATTGAATTTTTAAAATATATGACAATTTTTAATGGAGGGCGGTAAAAGGAGTAAGAAAAATTTGTTTAACATTTGTTGAAATTATCACGTATTTTCCAATGGCACTGTAGCCCGAATCGGGCCTGTGCCTGCTGACCTTCAGGCTCCTTAACATTTTTATTTGTGATTGTGGAAGGATTGTTAGCCCTTCGCACAACTCTCAGTCTACGAATTCTCATGTTCATAGAATTAGTTGACCCACGTAGGCAGTGTGTTAGAATAATGCGTCGTCCGGGATTTCAACTCACGAGCTTCACATTGTAGACCGACATGTTACTCAATTGGCTACACTTATGCCGAAGATCAAAGATGGCGTAAAATTCTCGATTGTATCGTATTCTTCAGATCGTGTCTTTCCTCACAGGTTCAAGGATTCTTCTGAAGACCTTTCTTACAAAGGCATTAGGTAATTTTCCGGATGCCTGGGTTAATATCCACGTTTTGCTGCCATATCATAGCACAGGTCTTATAATTGTTTTATAAAAAAGAGTTTCAGAAAATCAGATGATTTCTCTAAATACATATTCCTTACGGAGTGCTCTTGAACTGAAGTGTTTGTAGTTGTCTGTAATAGAGATTGTAAAAAAGAGAGGCCCTAGAAAAGAGTTTCTTGCAACACTTTTCATAATTTTAAAATAAACAGCTGCTGAAAGTTCTTTGTATGTAGTATAAATTTTTCGAAAAAGGGTGTTTGGAAAATGATACTTTTCTTTTGCAACGATGCTCATTATGGTCAAAATCTGGGTGTTTTGGCGCATTTTAAAGAAAGCGATTTGGCCACTAAGCCTAGGCTCCTTGTTAGGCTGTTTTAAATTGCCATTTAGAGTTCACATCTTGCTACCGTAAACACCGACCCAGTTTCAGAAAATTTCAAAGAACATAAACCAAGCTACCTCCTGGGACTAGATAGGGTAAATAAGTACAAAGTTAAAGGTGATAACAAACAACAGCCTTAACCGCTACAACCGCAAATCATCCGGGTAACTTTGTATATGGCTAATCAAAATCGATTCGAATGAAGTCGATATAGGCGATGACAATAACAACGACTATGTCAATAGTTTTCTTCATTGTGAGGCGCTCTATTTCCAAGGACCAAGCCACTAGCATACTACAATGGCTTTCTCGTTTGATAGCGTTTATTTCGTTCTCCGAGTAAACTGATCGTCAAGCACATCTGCCGTCGATAAATTGGCCTCTTTTTATGTATCGAACGTGATAAAGGGGAGTAAAAAAAATAACCGTTCCCGATAAATTGTCCTTCGCACACCTCAACCTATAAGGTTTCGCATCTAGTGAGTTCTACCTTGATACGTATCTATCGCTTGCAAAAGACAAACTTTTTGGCGACAATTTTTTTTTCGCTTCTTTTACCGTCTTCGTCCTTGTGCCTGATTGTGTATAGCTTTCTTGATAGCGGGAAGACTCCAATATTGGTGTATATAACTAGAGGTAGAGATACTATTTGTCGTTGTTATTTGTATAGTTGGTTTCCATCACCATCATCAGACCAAAGAGAAATGGTTTTAAGGCTTCCGAGTGCGATTCGCAGCTTCCAAAAGCGGCAGAAACGGCGGAAGGAATCGATTGATGGCAGGAAGAAATGAATTTCGAATAAAGTTTGGGGTTTTTGTGAGATGAATTTCTGAAATTCTAATTAGATTTCTGTTTATGTTTACTCCTACACTCTAGCTATTTCCACCTTGATATATGTATACAACAAGGGATGACGGCAAAATAAATTATGTGCTTTAGTAAGTTTTTTTTTTTTTATGTCAAAAGATGGTAAGACATGGTATAGCTAGTGAGTTAAGAAAGGGGTCTTGAGAAGGGAGTTTTTATCGCTACAAGAAAGGATGGATGGTTCGTGTGGTTTTTCTTGTCTTCTCCTTACTAGAAATGGGGTTGCTATAAGTTGAGCAAGGGTAATAATTCACAGATTGCTTTATGTAAGCAAAAACAATTGGAAAACAATTTAAGTTTTCCGCAAATAAATTCAATAATTTTATGCATTTTGAATTTTAAGGTAAATAAGAGCGCGATGGAAAACATTGGAGATGGTTTAGAATAAAATTTAATTTAGTATAAAATTTTATAATGGAGCAAGGTTGAAAGGGTTATATAAGTATCCTAGTAGCTTAGTCTGAATGGTTGCGTACTTCTCAGGATAATTGATTTGTTATTTATGTTATTATTAAGTACACACAAGTTGTTTTTTCTTTGCATTTTACTTTATTTTTATGATAGGCTTGGAAAAAAATTGCTAACTTAAAAAATTTGTTTCTTACCGTTTCACGACAAAAACTCCATCTGACTGTACACCCTACGTGTACGCTCAACACACAAGATTTCCCAAGCCCTTGGATATCATCATCATCATCAATGGCGCGATAGCCCGAATCGAGCCCTGGCCTCCTGAAGTCATCGTCTCCAATTGTGTTGATTCAAAGTCCGCATCCTTCAGCTGATAATTTTACCTTCCCTAAGTGGAAGGGTTATTAGATCTTCACACAACCGTTTTTCTTCTAAATTTTAATTTTCATAGATTGAGGTGACCATGGTATTCCCAAGCAGACAGTGTGCTGGAATAATGCTTCGACCGTGATTTGAACTCACGAACTTCGCATTATAGACCAACACACTACCCACTAGGCTACACTTTAGCTAATAACTGCTAATTATGATCTAGATAAAATCTGAGAGTATATTGTGTTTGCTTTACCGTTTATAACGCTAAGAAATAATGCGAGCACAGAGCCGCCAAGGGTACAGATTTATTTGTTGTCGCTTAAAAGCCTCGACTTCGAGCGACCGTCTGTCCGCTTGTTCGTCTATGCGTCTGTCTACAACATTACTCTCGAACGCTTTGAGCTATCATGGTGAAATTTGTTCTAATTTTCAGCAAAAAAGAAACTTTAAGCTAGTGAGCGGGCTATTTTCCCGATTCCTTGTACCTCCTCCCATGAAAATTTGTCGAAATTTCGAGATTTTAAGTAATTGATTTTTTTTCTTAAAATTTAGATCAAAATATAATGATGTATATCATTAAAATCATAAAATATTGATCCGATCCCCTTACTCCTTCTGGAATACAAATGCACAATTTTGAAAATTTCATTTTTAAGATTTTTATTGAAACTCAAAATTTGAAAGACTTATTTCTTCGAGAATTCACTTTATTATACTCTAGATGAAATTTGCGAGTATATTGAGCTTGCCTTACCGTTTGTAATGCTAAGAAATAATGCTCGCACAGAGCCGCTAAGGGTACAGAAATATTTGTTGTCACTCAAAAACTTCGATTCCGAGTTGCTGTCTGTCCGTCTGTGCGTCTGTCTACAGCATAACTCTCGAAAGCTTTGAGCTAAAAAATTTTGTGTCTCATTTTTAGCAAAAAAGTAACTTTAAGTTCGTAAACGAGCCACATCCTCCACTCCTTGTAACCCCTCCCATACAAATTTCACGAAATTCCGAAATTTTCAGAAATTGATTTTTTTTTAAATTATTTAAGCTATCGACTTGAAATTTGGGTCAAAGTATTATGATATAGATTTCATTAATATGACTGAATATTGATCCGATCCCGTCACTCCTTCTACCCCCTCCCATACAAATGCATAATTTTTTTCGATTTTCATTGAAACTAGCAAAGTTAGAAAAACGAATTTTTGCCAGAATTAATTTTATTATAATTGCAATCAGCATTGAAATAATTATCAACTCATTCTACCCGCTCCCATGCAAATTTCACGAAATTTTGAAATTTAAATTAAATTATTTTTCTTCGAAACTGTTAAAGCTATCAGCTTGACATTTTGCATAAAGTATAAATGTAGAAATATCAATAACGTGAAAAAAATGTGTTTTGAACCGTACACTCCTTCTACCCCCTCCCATATAAATGTATATTTTTGTTAAGTGCATTATATCGATTTCCATTAAAACTAGAAAAAGTATAAACTTCAAAAATTTTGCCAGAATTTGTTTTTTAATAATTGCAATAAATGCTAAAAAAATTTATCACCTCCGCTTCACTCCTTCTACCCCCTCCCATATAAATATCTGTATTATAAATTCAAGGAAAGCTTATACGAGAGCTATCGACTTTGAACTTGAAAAGCCTGGCGATAATGATGGCGATAAGCAGTTTCAAAATCATCTAAGCCCCTCCACTTCCTCCGCCACCTCCCATACAAATGCCCAATTTCAGGAAAACGATGTCCAATTGAAAATAATGAAAGCTACAAACTTTAAATTCAGCATGAAATATTTTGCATACCACATTAGGTGTCATATCGAAAAATTACAAACCTTCCTCCTCTGCTTCTACCACCTCCCATACAAAAGTCACTATTTATTATTCAAAAGAATTAGAGGCGACATATTTTCCGGTACATTGAACTCTGTCTCATTTCATCTAGCGTAAAGCCCAATCATAATTCTGTTATGTTTATAATTGCAATCAGTTTTGAATAAATTATCAACTTCACCTAACTCCTTCTACTCGCTCCCAACTTCGTATCAACTTCACCTAACTCTTTCTACTCGCTCCCATACAAATTTCACGAAATTCTGAAATTTCAATTAAATTATGTTTCTTCGAAATTGTCGAATTTATCGACTTGAAATTTTGAATAAAGTAAAATAATTAAAATTTGATTCAAATCAAATTCCTGTTAAGACCCCTTATAGGGGCGCGATCATGAGCATCGGCATTTATCTGTTGCCAAGACTTGTTTATTCCTTTGGCCCCCTGCTCAACTGCTCGCTTCTAAGTGCTACCTGGTCAACCAACCCGACGTCTTCTTGAGGATTATAATCCAGAGCCTGTTTCGTTCTGATTTCCTCAAAGTGTGACCGATCCACTGCCTCTTCCGCCTTTAAAACTCAATGCCTATTCTAGTCTGTTCAGTTGTACTCCAAAGTCGGCCAGAATATTCCTAAAATGCGTCGGAGGCATTGGTTCACGAAATTTTTCAGTGGTAAGTTGAACGGTCACTATTCACGTAATACAATCATATAACAACACAGGTTTAACGCATGCGTCAAAAACTCACACCTTCGTGCGTAGGGAAATTTCTCTTAACCTCTAGAAAGAGGAAATGATACCGAAGGCCTGACGAGCTTTATTTAGGCGAACCTCAATATCATTTTCGGCTCCGCCGTTCATGCTGATAATGCCCCCGAGATTACAAAAGTCTTGCATCTCTTGTACATCTTGTCCGATAAGGAAAATCGGTGTGCTTGTGTCCGAACCGATGTGCATGTACGCAAATTTATTTTCAGATCCGCCTCTTTGCATTTAGAATTCTCTTCTTTTATCATAGCTATGACCTTATCTGGAATACCTCTCCTACGCAAAGCAAGATATGTAATCTACCTTAACGCTGCCGAAAGCCTTCTTGGAGTCCACAAATATGAGATGCAGTGGCGAAACAATTTCGGCAGACTGCTCCAATATTATCCGTAGGGTATTTGTGTAGTCGGCACATGACGACCCTTTACGGAATCCAGCCTTGCTCTAAACCTTGTTTAATGTGGTGCCTTACTCACATGATGGAATTGCCACACAGTTGCCTTTAGCAACCGGATTATTTCTGACGACAATCATTAACGCCCCCGAAGGTAGCAGTTTCTACTATTTGCAGGGTAAGTATTCATACTGCTAGATGCGAGACCTATCTAAATCTCTGCCAATCTCTCGTTCATGGCAACAGGTTGTTAATCTAAATCACGCAACCTTACGTCGAGCTATTGCTCTGCCCGTGATGTGGGCACCACCAGCTACATCGTGTATGTCGAAGACATCCTCAACCAACGCTGGGGGTGGAAGTAACCTTCCATGGGCTCCCCAGCTCCTGATGTACCAGTTTACCCCTGGTAAGGCTACACATCTGAAGCATAGATCCCTGCACTATGATCAGTTGCACCCCTCGGGTACGTGGGGACGGTAGGCCCCAAAAGTAGTTACTGGAATCGCCGAAGCTTTCTGGACTAGCACTTTTTTCCCTGTGAGATAGGTTGCGGAGCTGACGGACCATACGGTCTGTTCAACTTTATCCCCCCTATCATTGCAGGTTTCGGAGCCGGTGATCTTAGTATGATTAAACTGATAAATCAATTTAATATACAACATCGACTTAGTCCCTCCTACTTGGGTATGATAGGCGGAGTTGACGGACCATTCAACTTTATCCCCCCCACCTAAATGGGCTACGGAGCTGACGGTCCATCAACTTTATCCTCCTATCATTGCAGGATCGGAGCCGATGCCAATAGTATGATTGAACTAGGTTTAATATACAAGACATTGGCTTTATCCGTCCTACTGTTTGTCGGGTTTCGGAGCCAGTGAATATAGTGTAATAAGCCCTTTTTAAAAGAAGGCTCAATACACCAAACGCTGACTTGCTCCCCCCCCCGTTGGAAGGTTTCGGAGCCGACAGCAATCTGCCGACTTGCTCTCCCTATCTATTGCACTTCAATAGCATCAGTGTGCCGGCTTTATCAACTTCAGTTATTTTCATCTGTTGTTCGGATTTCCACTAATATCAACTTTGCCAATCTTCCGTAAACCTTGCTACTTTGCATCAGCGTTTCGCAACTAGTTATCCTCGATTGCCTCCGTTTACAACCATTTGTGCCATATTATCCGACATTTAAACGTCAGTAATATCGTGGCTCACTTGTTCTTCGATTCATCGATTTAATACCTCCATATTTGCTCATTTGTGCACATGGTTAACTATGATAGGTTTCAAAGAAGATACAATGCGTTCAGGCTCACGCTAGTATCGACCTTGTCCCCCATCATTAGATCTCAACTTTATCAACAGATTTGAACATCCTGACTACTTTGCATTCCGCGTTTCGCACACTAGTTTTCCTCAAGTTGCATCAGTTTCTGCCTCGGTTTTTGACAACCAGTATTGCAGAACGTCAGCCGATGTCGCAGCCCGGCCCTAACAGGGCGCCACCTCGGACCTTCCAGTTGCTACTTTCCTTACATTTTCATGCACACTTTTACACATATATTTAGCTCCATGTTTTGCTCATTTCACATTCATACCCATTTACTCTTCGTTTATTCGTCTATTCACAGCCCATTTGCTTTACATCATATCTGGTATGCTCGGATTTTGCTTCCTTGGGACCTCAGCGACACCTCGCAGAGCCGTTGGCTACTAATTGACATCCGTTTTAGCAATTGATGGGTTGCGGAGCCGGCGTAATATATTGCAATAAGTATTAACTCAAGGCAACTACCACCGACGGATTCCCCTCCATCTTTGATAGGTTTCAAAGTCGACACAATGCCCCAGGACGGTCTTCCCACCTAAGTGAGAACTGAAGCTAGTATACGACTTTGTCCCCTATCTGTAGACCTCTTAGCGTTACCCAGCCTGCACCACGTGGATGTGGATCTACTTCGCAGGCCGGAATCCAGCCTAATGAACTTCGAGAGTGATCTCCACGACATCACTAGTCGTATTAGGAATTACCTTAGCCAAGATTTTCGATACGGCATTTACAACGCCAATTATTACAATCCCCAAGGTCGCCCTTCTTCAGAATTTTCACATTGATCCCTTCTTCTATTCATTTGGATAACTTCCTTCATTTCACATCTCAGTAAAAAGTAGGAGGAGTATACCGACTGTTATTTCCTGGTCCGCTTTGAGGAGTTCGGTTAGTAGACCATTTATACCTGGGGCTTTCCTTCCCACCATTGAACGAATGGCGGAAACTATCTTTATCTGGGTGATCGTCCCTAATAGAGGATTATTGTGGTTGGATGTTTGGTAGTTTTTCTGTTTCTGGAATATCTGCCTCTGAGAAGATGTAAAAAAAATCACAGAGAAGTATTCCTTCCATCGGCGCAACTGGTGTACACTCATATTAAGGAGAGTTCTGTTGGCATCTCTCATCAGGTGATTGGCAGTGAAATTCTTGTTCGTCAACTGTTTCATAACCCATATTCCCAAGGTAAGCAGCAGATTCTGTCTTATTGAACTTTCTATTGTATTGTAATGGCCTTTCTATTGTCGCGCCTAATAGCCTTTTCAAGCTGTAGATGAGCATTCCGGTAGTTCTTTCTCAAGTCGGATGTTGCTTAGGTGACTTCGGGTTGAGAGATGATTGCCAATTTGGCTTTTTTTTCCGATCGCTAACCGTGTCACATGCATCTTGCGACATCCAGGGTGTTGCATTCACCAGGGCCCGTTCTACTCGCCCTCCTTGGGCGCCGGCATCTCGGCCTGCGCGGCCGCCCGATAAATCCGAGATTTATTATTTACGCGGTGCATGGCAACATGACAGCTGCGAACTGTCATCCGGAACATATGATTGCGATCATATGATGCAGCGTTCCATTTCCAACCATTCTTCTTACTATGTACACGACGACCTATTGCGGCACTTCTAGCGGCTACTTTGGCAACTACCTATACAACAATAACTTCCAATATGAAATTGCTATTGCGGCAATCCTAGCGGCATACATCCACAACGATAATTTCCAATATGAAAAATTATGCTTTGTTCTTATTCTTATTCTTATTAGAACCGCTCTGGTGAATAAACGTTACAATTTTTAAATCGAATTTTTTGCTTGCTTTTCTTTCCTTTTTTTTATAAGTTTCAGATCCTCATATGGAATCATTTTATCCTCATCTGGAAACACAGGGTTTCTCACCGCTTTGCACATACCCCAGAGATTCTTCAGCACTAATTAAAAACTTATTTCTGGTTGTTTCCCAATTGGCGTCCAGTGTGCGTATTTCATATCCGCCCAATGTCGATGATTTTCTGCGCAGAATGGTGGTGTACTCGCGCTTTTAGTTGGGTCTCTAAGTCTATCCGTATTAATCTTGCGCTTTATTTGAAGAATTTACGGTCGTCGGATCGCTGCTGTGCACAATCTCAAGCAGGAAACTATCAAGTGGTAATCGCTTCCCGAGCCAGCTTCACGCTCGCACATCAAGCAGACATCTTTTCCATTGGCGACTTATAGCCAAATGGTCAATCTGGCTCTGAGTAACATCATCAGTGAAAGCCCAAGATGTTTTATGGTAACTCTTGTGTGGATAAAGGGTGCCCCTGACGACCATTTTCCGAGTACTACAAAACTTCACAAATAATTCGCTGTTGTCGGGTCTTTTGATCCATGGTCTTGTCGCGTCGACCAAAGAAAGGGTCCCATGCTTCCCCATGACGTATTCTAGTCCAGTGCTGTCAGAGCCACCTTGTGCGTCCATACCTCCTGAGATGATAATAATATCACCTCTTGAAATACGATCGAAGGTTGCGCTCAGTTAGCTATGCATCTTCTATTTGTCACTAGGTGTTGCGGTATCAGTTGGTGCGTTGCACTGTAGAATTGTGACAATAGTCCTGAGTCTGATGACGATAATCCTATCCGAGGTTGGTTCCCAACTGATGAGGCTGTTTCTCGCTTTCGGTGTAAGAACGACCGCCATGCCATTTTTGGCTTCACTCTCAGGATCTACGTACAGAATAGTGTTTCCGCTCGGGGTTTGTTTTTCTACTGATTCTGTCAACCTGACCTCGCTGAAGCCAAAGATTTGGATGTTATAGTGCTCCATTTCACGGTCGACCACTGATTGGTGGTGCAAGGACCGAGTGACGCCAGCCCTTCCTCCGTTATTCAATGTTCGAACCTTCCAAAAGCCAACCATAGTACGTTTTCAAATGCCAAGAGGCGTTACCGTAGAATCTGTCCATATCCGAAGTGCTGTATCCGTTTCTCGTGTCAGTTAGGATTTAAAATCTCAGGTGATAAGCCCGTGATCCAATGAGTATCCATTTGCCATTTTTAGTATAAGCAGGACTGGCTGTGGATGAATTCTACTGCCCCAGACAACAGGGGGATGGTTAGCTCAGGTCCGTGGAGTCGCTATTCTTTGAAGATAGTTGCATGACTTGGTAAAGCCTCATCCAAAAATTACTGCGAGGTAAATATCAGTGACGACGTTGAATTTTGTTTTGATCCATATACTTCTTCTACCCCCTCCCATATAAATGCATAATTTTGGGAAATGCATTATATCGATTTTCATTAAGACTAGAAAAAGTACAAACTTAAAATTTTCCTGAAACTTATATGAAATGTTTTCGCATCATCAGCATGCAAAGATGACCAAACTCCCGTCATTAATGATCAAATAAACAGAAGAGAGCAAAATGGTTACTCTAAGGTGTTTTTGAGCGAAATTGGATTTCAATTTCATTTGGCGAAACGGATTATTTCGATACCAAAATATTGAAAAAATCCGAGAGAGAAATTAAGGAAATTAAGGTTCTGTAAACAATCTGGTCCGAGATCCACCAACATCCATCTCGGTGGGAGCGACGTACTAGCGTGTTGCCAGATCTAGCTACGGGAGTTGTGGGGGTGTTCGTTGCTCCGATGCTGACCAAAACCATGGCCTATAACAACAAATTGAGCTTTAAAGATTTAGCGGCGACCGACTAGAATCCCGGAGTTTCGAAATTAAAAAAACAACATGCACTTACGAAGCTATTAACTGACACGAGTTTATCAATATCAAAATGATTCCGATTATTCTCAAAGTTTAATGCAAGAAGAAAAAACCTCATCCGAAACAATGCGATCCGGCTCGTTTAGCATCTATCCACCAACAACCTCGTCTTCTCTTTCATTTCCGCTTTCTGTCCCTTGTCTCTCTCGTTGTTTCAAACCGGATCGAGTTAGGGTGGCCAGATCATTCATTTTGTTTTTCTTTTTTTTTCGTTCGAAGGCGCGATGAATATTTCGTCAGGCCTTAACTCGTCACACACAACAAAGGAACACCAAAAGTGTTTGGATTAATTGATGATAAATGATCACGAATTCACTCTTGCTGGGTGCTATTAGAAAGATTAGATTAATCAAAATGTAGGAAATCCAAATAAACAAAGCTTGTGAATAAGTATGACGGGATTAAATTTATCAAATGCCTTACAAAAATCTGTATATAAACAGTCTTGTTTTTTCGGCTCCCTTCTCTAGTTTTGTAAATTTGAAGTTTAAGTTTTATTGCCTTGAGTAAACCTTACAAAAATTTTAAAATTAAAAGAGATGTGTTAAATAAGGATCTAATTCAAGATAAAAGTACAGAGGAGCTTCTTTTAAGCACAATAGACCGCATTCCATCTGCAGCGCTGTGAAAATTCTCAGCGATGTTCGAGATAGAGTCTACTTATCAATAAAAAGATCCTTTATCTCAAGTGTAGAAGAGAGAAATTTGGTCAAGTATTGGAAATTTTTAAAATCAATATCACAATCCATGGCTTGATTCAAGAGTAGTTGACAGTACCTATTTTTCATTACTTTTAATAGAACGAAAGTAAAGGCTCTAGGTCGATGATTTCCGGTGTACGATTTGGTTTGTCCTTTCATTATTTCGAAGCCATGTGAAATTTGCTTGATTGGTTGGAAAGAGCCAAAGCCAAAGATGAAAGTAGTAGATTAGTTAATATTGCTCTTCCGAAGGATTTTAGCGTAGATCATCTGTCTTTGTCTATCTCTAGTATTTGCTCTATATTTCCTTTATCTACTGCTATTTCTCTTAATTTGTTTTCCACTTTCTCGTGTATTTCATCACGAAATAACTTTTTCAATATTTATCTTTCTATTTATCTCAATCTGATTATCAGTCGATTAGATTCGCACACTAGAGCGTGAAGCTGTAAAATTAATTTTCACACAAAATTGAGAGCTCCATTATTATCGGACATTGTGCTCTCTCGAAAAGCGTTAATTGAGATAAGCGGCCTATTCAGAAGGTCTTACCTGATATGCATAGTAAATAAGCTTGAATTGAAGCCGTACCATGTGCTATGAAAATTAATATGAAATCCGACATTGTTGTAAATCATTGCTCCCTCATGTTCGGAATATTCCATTTCAAAAATTTTACGTATTCAACAATGACGTAGTGTAATATATCATGCCTTGGATAGGTAGCACACATACACTAAAAACGAGATATTTACTGATCCTAATACTAGCTGACAAAGTATTTAATTTGATGAGCGAAACATTTAAGTGATTCTACCAGAAAATAAATGGGATCACTAAAATATTTACGGAATCATTTCCTTAACAGGGTGGGTTTATTAATTTCATTAGGTCGACCTCTACAAGAACAAAAGGACACTCGAATTCTCTATACAAGGATATAAGTAAACATGTATATATATCTAACTGATGGGAGGTCGACAGTCAACCCTTTCAGTTTTCTTGAAAGCCATGAGAAGAAAAACACGAACTCTTTTTGTTAAAATAGACTTGGACATATTTTGTGAAATTCTAACGATGACCCGAACTGTGGGTCAAAAAAGGGAAGCAAAAAAAAAAATAAGCAAAGTTTTACGATAAAACCACTGACCCTTATCAAATGATACGCAAAGTGTTTTAAGTTGTTCTTGACACGTAGAATTGCCCAATTTGACTTTAAGACAAAACATCAACAGCAACAGTAATTCTCTCCTCTATACACTACGGATGAGAATATCCTTGATAGAAGAAAGAGGAATGAAAAGGAAACAGTACAGGTTGACTTCAAGATCGGAACAAAGGTAGGCATTTTCCTTGTCGTCGTAACTTGTCACAAACCTTCCTCCTGATTGTCTCCGTTCTTAAACCCTTCGTTATATTATTATCTTAATCAAGCACTTGAGATAAGGAGACATACACCTTTATCCACTTGATTAAATACCTTTGTTACTATAGAATCAGATAAAGGATACAATCTTGTGTTAGTTGGATATGGTGATAATGAAGAAAGGAGATAATTAAAGGACAAGGAGTTATAACATTTCTGATTGAACTTTATTCGAAGTGGATACTTGGAAATTAGTTAAATTAAGTGAAAGGATTGTTCGAGGGTTTTTAAATTAAAAGTATGTATTTGATTTAAATTGGTTTTGTTTTTTAGCTTTTTCTATTTAATGGTTAATTTGGAAAAAAATTTTAAATTGCATATGACTAAGAAAAGTTCTTGTATTCTTAATTTTGTGCATGTTAAAGTTTTTACCAAAATATATTAAAGATACATAACAGAACTGCGATACTCTAGATGAAAGAGAAATTTTTTGATTTGAAGAAATTTTGTGGGAGAAGTGGACGACAAAGAACTATTTTTGGCACATCACGCTAGAGTTGCTATCAAAATGTTTTATTCAAAATTTAGAATTCAAAAATTTAATAGGTATTGAGAAAATTAATGTATTGGATTTAGTGAGATTGTGCAGTTTGTATGGGAGGTGGTAGAAGGATGGCTGTGTTAATGACTTTTTCAGAAATAACTATAAACATCATGCTTTTGACATGTTTTAAATTGTAATAGTTGTGAAATTGTGTCGGGAGGGGGTAAAAGGAATGAAGCTAATCGTCTAATTGCTTTATTATTTTAGTAATTAAATATTGTGATCGACTTGGAAAAAAAAAATTGTTATCCTGAAATTTGGTTTTTTCGCGTTTCATGACTAAAATAGCCTAATAATGCGTCTGTCTGTACGCCGTACGCAATACGCCGATGCGTACGCTCAGCTCGCATTAACTCCCAAACCCTTCAAGATAGAAAATTAATTTCTGGGCGGATTGTAGATAGTTGCGGATCTCAGGCGGACACCCATTTTGGGAGGTGTACGGGTTCACCGGAGGCGGGGAGCGCTAAAATCGAAAATTAAGAATTCAAATATCTCAACCATGGTTCTAGCTATTAAGCTGAAAATCAACATACATATAGAAGGGTTTCAGGGTCAAACTTTAAAAATAATTCAATTTTTTTATCCATTAGAGTCCAAAAAGGGGGAGGACTAAAAACAAATTGTTCGCCGATTTTCCATTTTAAGGCGGCATAAAGAATCAGCTTCTATCTAAGGCTAATTATTATAAGGGAGAGGGTCAAAGTGGTGCATAGAAAAACACTTAAAAATCAATATCTCGGCTATTTCTTAAGCTATGTAGTTGAAACTTCGAATGTGTATTAAGCTATACTAGCAAAATACGAAAAAATATAAAATTTGGACTCAATATAAGTGGGGGGAAATGAAGAGCATTTAAAAAATGGTGCACGTTAAAAAATTCCAAACCTTTTTATCTCAAAACTGAGTGCAGATATCAAATTGAAATTTTGTCATAGTTTTTAATTTTGGTAAAAATTCTGCGTCGAGGGAGGTGGTAAAATTTTGAATGATTTTTGTAGGGCTCTAGGTAGAAGATACAATGTTTAAATTTTCCATGTGCATACATCTATTTGATATATTAGGTTATTGCAGATGAAATGGCGACTTTCGCGATGAAGTGAAGTTAGTTGCGAATTTCATGACTGCCGCCAGATGGCTCTGGTAGTAATAAATATTAGTATAAATACTACAATATTTGGTCATGGAATCATTTCAATTTTGGACTTAAAAAAAAAATGGAATCGAGTCAAAAACGGTTACTTTTTCTTTATGAGTTCAAAACTTGGCCCCAACGTAAGGGAGGCAAACAAAAATATCAACAGCACATTTGGAGGTGACACAGTAAGCGAACGAACATCACAGCGATGGATCAAAAAATTCCGATCAGGAGATAAGACCCTTCAAAGTGAGCCATGTGGTCATCCAAGACCATCGATAGGCAACCACGAGCTACGTTTACTAGTGGAGTCTGACTCACGCCAAACTGTAAGGGACATTGCAAAGAAACTGGGCGAACACTACTCGACAGTTTCCCGGCACTTTCAACCGCTTATAAAAGTTAAAAAGCTTGATAAGTGGGTTCCGCATGAGCTTACTGAGCAAAACATAACGCGAATAATATGAATAACGGTCAAAAAATTAAACGAGTGTCAGTATGAGACTCTTCCTCATCCACCATATCTACAAGACCTCTCGCCAACCGATTACCACTTTTTTAAACATTTGGATCATTTTTTGGCGGAGAAACAATTTTACAATGAAGCAGCCATCGAAAATGCTTTCGAGGAATTTCTTCAATCTAGAAAGTCGGACTTCTACGAAACTGGCATAAGTGCATTTGTATCTCGTTGAGAGAAGTGTATTGCATCTGCTGGTACCTATTTTGATTAATAAAATTAAGTCTTAGAAGAGTTAAAGTTGTTTGAAATTTCACTAGCAAAGTTGCCATTTCCTTTGCAACAACCTAATATATAGAAAAAACATAACAGAATTATGATTGGGCGTAAAGCCCAATCATATGATACTCTAGATAAAATCGGAAAGAGTTTATTATACCGGAAATATGTCATCTTAAATTTTTTGTAATAGTGAATTGTGACTTTTGTATGGGAGGTGGTAAGCGCAGAGGGGTAAGGTTTGCAATTTTTGTATATAACACCGAACGTAGTATACAAAATGTTCCATGCTGAATTTAAGGTTTGTAGTTTTCATAATTTTCGAGGAAATTGAACAATTTTTGCCTAAATTTATGCATTTGTATGGGAGGTGGCAGAAAAGTGGGAGGTTTTGGATTATTTTGAATCTTATTATCAATATTCTAATCAAATTGCTGTGTTACTCATATGTTCGAAGGAGAAATACTTTTATTGAATTTTCAATATAAAAATTTGTATGGGAGGTAGTAGAAGAAGAGAAGTGTAGTTTATTTTTTTTAGCATTTATTGCAATTATTAAGGAACAAATTGTGGGAAAATTTTAAGTTTGTACTTTTTCTTGTTTCAATGAGAATCGGTTAAATGCATTTACCAAAATTGTACATTTATATGGAAGGGGGTAGAAGGAGTGTTCGAATCAAAACCAAACTTTCTGGCGTCAATAATACTTGCAATAGTATATTTATCTCAAAATTTTAAGTTGATAGCCTTGACGATTTTGGAGAAAAATAATTTTGTTCAAATTCTGAAATTTCGTGAAATTTGTATGGGAGGGGGTAAAAAAATTAAAGTGAAGTTCACAAATTTTACAAAATTGGTTGCAATTGTAATAAAATTAATTTTAACAAAAAATCTTTCTTTTAGCTTTGCTAGTTGCGATGCAAACCGGACAAATGTATTTTTGAAAATTGTACATTTGTATGGGACGGGGTAGAAGGAGTGAGGGGATCAGATCAATATTTTTTGATTCGAATTTCGAAATTTCAAGAAATTTGTGTGGGAGGGGGTAGAAGTAAGGGGGATGTGGCCCGTTCACGAACTGAAAGTTACTTTTTTGCTTAAAATAATACATGAAAATTTTCAGCACGATAGGTTAGTTAGAGAGTTATTTTTGTAGACCGACTGATACGAAATGAGCGTCCATTTTTTTTTTTTATTTTTTTTATTTTTCCTTTCATGGTGCGGATCTCCATGAATTTTTGATCAGCACCTGTATTTTGCTATTACCTTTTGTTTTCATTTCTTTTTCTTTGATGTAATTTTTTTTGTCAAATCTTTATAGTTTTTCTATAAATATTTTTTTTTAAATAATAAAAATTAAATAAATAAAAAAAACGACATCTAACGTCTCAATATAAAACCACTTAATAACAACTAGTGCTGGCTGTCATCATTTTCGCGCGAACGCAACGAGAAAAAAAAACCGTTGAAATGGTTTATAAACGCAGCGCGTAGAAAAATCAGGGGCTTTTTGAAAAGTTTATTTTTGGTGGTCGGATGAGGGAGTCGCCGAAGAACGGGTGTGAAAAAGTAAATTTAAAAGAATAATGAATTTAAAAAGTAAAAAGGCAGAAAGTGTAGTGAGAGCACACTTTAGAAAAGAATAAACCTAACGTAAATTTTATAATACTAAACTGAAATGAAAAATTGGAAGTGCAAAATATTGGCTCGAGACAGTGAACATAAGATTTAATAGCGATCCAAAAACCTTTCAAAATAACAAGTAGATTCATTTAAATAAAAAGTGAAGTACCTAAAAAAACATATAAATCCAAAATAAAACGTGAAAGAAAAAACATAAAATTAAACAAAGGAAGACAGACTAGCTGCAGGATCCAGGGCCCCAACGCTGAACGTCAGGTACCCAACGATAGTATATGATTAGTTTTTTTATATTAGGAGTTAGGGAATTAATAAATCGCGCTTAATACTTAACCAAACATATTTTTTTTTTCTCTTTCCTTTTCGTATTCATTATATTTTTTTTAAACTAAATTTAATTCCACTGTCGAGCAGTACACAGGTACGGACGGAATGCAAAAGTAAGTCCTTAACAATATTTTTTTTTTTCTTCTATTCTTTTCCTTTTTTTTCTTTTCGGGGTATGAATCATAAAAAAAATATGAAGTGCTAAGTCGCCCAGTTGTGGCCTCGGCGCTCCATATGTCTGGGATGCTCCTCCATATATCATCTTCTCTCCTCTGTTCGAGTCATGCGTCCTGGGCACCGTTTAGCCTAGGTGGCCATATATGGAGCCCGGGCTGAAATGATCAGTGACGATCTGCGATTAGAGCACACATCGACCTTGCGACAGCACCCTCAAGGATGAGGGATTCTCAGGTCGAATTCCCCCACACCCACGCTCCTGAGCAGCCGGCAGGAAGTGCTGTCACGACCTGGGGAACCTTCAAATTCTGCATGCGGAATGGGCCTCCTGAGGCTCATTTCGTATCACGACGGACAGACGGTCACTCGGAATCGAGATTTTTGAGCGACAACAAATATTTCTGTACCCTTGTGCAAGAATTAATTCTTAGCGTTACAAACGGTTATGCAAACACAATATACTCTCAGATTTCATCTAGAATATAAAAATAATAATTTGTTCCACAATTGTTTTACACAGACACCTCTGGTCTATCGTTCACAAGGTGAAACATAAAAACTGAAAATTTTTAAATAAAATTTTAAGGTAGAAACTTGAAAATTTGTGAAATCCATTTAAAAAATATCCGTAAATGTAATATTTCATATATTCAGGGATTTTTTTAAATGTATTTATTGTAATTTGTCGAATAGCTCTAAAACTTCTACCCTCTTCCATACAAAATTATTTTTTCGACCATTCTTAAGACATCAATTATCACCTAACTATTAAAAGCTATCGATTTGAAATTTTCGACGAAAACTTTTAAAATTAATTGAAATAAAAATGCGTCAAAAGTTTTGAGATCGCGCTTGCCCTTCTACGCCCTTCCATACAAAAGTATGATTTAGACCAAATTTAATAAATCAACTACTATCCAACTAAATAAAAGCTACGGCATTATGTGCGAACACCTTACAAGAGAAATGAAATAAAATTGTATCTACCCCCTCCCATACAAATTTTCGGTTTCGTGAATGTAAAATACACAGAATTTTACGAAAATTCTATGCAATTTCGTCTATGAAACTGATATTCTGTACAGAGAGTATTGAACGTGATTCAATCAATCAATTAAAAAACTATTAACATCCACCCACCCTTACTATCACTCCTCCCCTTCCCCTTATAAAAACTCAAACTTGCATAAACGAATGAAATATTGATTATTGGAGCTATTGATCGTATTCGTAATTAAGTATTGCATTGCAGAAGCCCTTCCCTAAAGAGAAAAGGGGTTCCACTTAGTCTTCTTTAACCACTGTAACCTACATAATGACTTTCCATGCATTCTCCACTTGTTCCAAAAATAATGTAATGTAATGGAAAAGTGCAGTTTGTATGGAAGGTGGTGGATGGAGGGCGAGGGCTCAAATAATTTTTATAAAGTAGATTGAACTCATCGTAAAAGTATTATATTCCCAATTTTAGATCAATAGCATTTATATTTTTTGAGCGAATCCGTTTATTGTCAAATTGCAAAATTATGTCATTTTGTATGGCAGGAGATGAAAGGGGTGGAGTGATTTGGCTCGTTCACGAAGTTGACCTCGTCAAGAACAACGTGTATAAAATTTGAACTTTCAAGCTCGACGCGTTATCAAGCTAGAGAGGACATTAGATTTCATCTAGAGAATAATTAAGATCCGATTCGACAGGGAAATGGAGTTATTTTTTGATTTTTTTTAATCAAATAAGAGCTCTAGCACTGTGTCGTTTTGCTTGAAAGGTGTTAGAAAATTTCAGGAAATTTTGGTTCTTCTCGAATTAGGCTATTCTTGTTTACAGCTTTGAATAGATAAAAATTTATTGTAAAATTAACCTATCTCGAAGTACGCATAAACCATCGATATCATTAAAAATCTGTATCTATTTTTTAAACTTTAGATTCCCACTATTCAATCTGAATTAAGCTTTCATGTGCTAAACGACACCAATTCTAAAGTGTAAATTTTTTTTTGGTCTTATTATGCTTATCAATTTAATTTCTCATTCCAAAGGTAATTCTTTGAAAAAACTGTTTTCCTTATAAAATTCTTGACCTATAAATCTCCTTTCTCAAAAAAAAATCAAAGAAAATTAGCCAGGCTAAATAAATAATTTATTTGTTTGCCGTTATCGAAGTAAATGTTTCCCGAGTCAGGCTGTAATAAAAGAGAAAAAAAAACAGGTAGGGAAAAAAATTAAATTTCTCTTTGCATGCGTAATCTAAAGCTCGTCGCACCTTGAAACATTATTACCTACCGCCTGCTTTCCGAATGAAAGCATTAAAAAATGTTTTCGGAAGAACGAGGAAGCAGGTGAAGATTGAAAGATGAATTTGGTAAATTTGTATCTCACCAGCCGCAGCCTAAGGCTGGCTTCCACCTAGCAGCCACTTCGTCAGTGGGGCGTGAAAAGCATGGTAGCTTTGTGTACATTTTCAATTTTTTGTTATTAATTTTTCATTAAATTTTCGCAAATATTTACACCATCCCCATCGATGGTGCTACAATTTCTTGCTCAAGTAATTGTTATGCAATATTCTATCGCTGAATTGAAGACACGACAGACGAAAAAGATTTTCCACTTTGTGAGGTGCCTGAGGATAGTGGAAAATTTGAAATTATTTTCTTTTATTATTTTCGGCTTAATTATAATTAAATTGAAATTATCATTATCATTAGTAATAGTATACGATATTATGTAAACGACAAAATTAATTTTTACTCGAGAAAGTCATCTATAGCTTCAATTGGAAAATGGCCAGGAGAAAATATGTCCAAGCCCTGTATTTTTAAATATTGAATTCTGCGTGTTTATTGAACAGTTAAAACTAAGTTGTTTGACTGAATCATATTATAAATGAGTCCAGTTTGTCCTAAAAATGGCTAATGGACACTAACTGGAACATTGGCTTATCTTCTATAAAGTTAGTGCATACGAACGAACCCTTCTTTACTAAAGTATGGACACAAGATGCCAACATCACCATCAATGGTGCGACAGCACAAGTCGGGCCCTGCCTCCTGAAGTCATCGCCTCCAATTGTCTCGTTCCAAAGACCGCGTCCTCCAGCTGCTAATTTTTAAAATGGCTTTGCTGTCTTCATCAATCGAGTTTCCAGTCGTTCTCTGGCCCTCGAAGAGAAAAGTTTAACTCTAATTTAATCTCGGTTACTAGATACATAAAAAAAAACAAAAAAAATATTAACGTTATTTCGCGAAAAAAAAATAGATTCATCTCGGTGATGAATATGATTTCGCCCTAATGGCGAATAATAAAAAAGTGATTAGGCTACCACCATCGGAGGCAAATAAAAACACTATTGTACGCCGTAATTTGTACCAATCCGCTACAGTGTATTAGTGATAACGATAGTGGCAATCTTGACAGCCAGGTACTGTCAAGTTGTAGTGCAGTTACAAACATTAAGCAAACGTTCAAAGAACCGGTTCCTCCGAATACGACATTAAAACAGTCATCGAAACAAGTTCATGACCTATTAAAAGAATTAAATATTAAAGACTATACAATTAAACTGATGTCAATTGGCATCAAAATAAAATGTGGTATCAAATTAATATTCGATATCGTAAAGACAAAGCTCTCTACGATAATTGGGAGTTTTTTACTCAGGGCCATGGAACTAATAAGCCCTCGAAAATAGTGCTTTATGGTCTCCATATAATGAATGTGGATGACAAAAAGAATGAGTTACTTGAGTTCGGCTACAATGTTGAGTCAGTTAGGCAGATGCAATTTAAGGAACCACGATCACGTGACTCATCAGCATTATACGTCGTCCACTTCAGCCCCGGCACGAAAATATCGACTGTCAAAAAAGTAAAATCTCTTTTTAACACCATCATTCACTGGGAATTTCAACGCGGAAATTCCAAAAATGTAACGCAGTGCTATAACTGCCTTATGTTTGGTCATGGTTCTGAACATTGCAATGTAAAGGCATTTTGTGCAAATTTCTCCGGTCAACACAAATCAGCTGAGTGTACGCAAACTAACTCAGTAAAATACTTCAATTGTCGAGGTCATCACAAAACGACTGATCCAACTTGCCCGAATCGAGCAACGTACTTAGAGATCAAACATCGAATTGCGAATAAACGTCACAACACAACTTTAAAACCAGCTCATCAAAATCTGAAGCTAGATAACTTGCATTCTTTTCCGCACCTGTGTTCATCTCAGCCTGGAGACAATAACGAATCATTGCATCGTTCTATCCGCCAAAATGCTTGGAGCAACAATAACAACCACAACATAACATCAATCAACAAACAAAACAATAGTAATTTATTTTCAGTAGGCGTTATATATTCTCTTCTTGATGAATTGCTTAATAAATTATCAAAATGTTCATCCAAAAATGATCAATTTAAAGTAATTACAGAACTCGCTGTTAAATATGTCTATAATGACTAACTTATATGTCCATAATATGCTAATATGGAACGCAAGAAGCATCCTAAACAAAAAAGCCGAATTTATTGACCTCTTGAAAAAAATCGCTAAAGAGTGATAATCAAATAACTTTTCGAAATTATACTATTTATAGAATGGACAGAGAGTACTCAAAACACGGGGGAGTTGCTATAATTATTCATAAGTCTTTAAAACATAAATTAATCCCTGCAATAAATACATCTGTTATTGAAAACATAGCTATCGAAATTGAACTTGTTTCTGGTAAAATCATAAAATTAGTTTCAGTATACTTTCCTGGAGGTGGCAGAAAAATAAGTACCAATAAGGAATATTTGTTCAAATGTGATCTGCGAAAAATGTTTTCGCTAAGTGGAGATTTTCTAATTGCAGGCGACTGGAACAGTCGACATCAAATGCGGAGCTGTGGAAGGAATAATCATTGGGGTGGTATTCTTAACAAGTTTCTTCAAACGCATCCAATATCAATTCACTTTCCTAACGATCCAAGTTTTGTACCGTTCAACAAAAAACAAAATCCATCTACTCTTGACTTTATAATCTGCAACAACCAGTGTAGAATCTCAAAGCCGATTATTCTTAACGAACTTACATCTGATCATCTACCTGTTTCTTTCAAAATAGTATCACCGCTAATAACTAACCCAGATAACTATCTCCTTAATTTCCATAAAGCCAATTGGATCAAGTTTCAAAGTACAATGAGCACAAAAATTAATTTAACCTGCAGATCCTTTGACACCATTACCTCAACAACCCTAATTGATAGTCTTCTTCTTGAACTCAATGAGTCTATACAATCTTCGATAAACTGTAGTGTTCCTAAGATACCCCTCAAGAACAATCCCTACCCCTCCATTCCAAAAGACATTAAGTTACTCATACAAAAAAAAAACGCGTGCCGCCGCAATTGGCAAAGGACTAGAACACCTAGCTTTAAGACTTCGTGGAAATCGCTTAACTCTCTCATTGACATAATAGCTGTGTTTTTTTGCGGACGAGAGTAGAGCAGGTTAAGATACTCCTCAAAAAAAACGATCCAGAGTAGAAGTTCAGTACTAAAGTATTGAACTGGAAAGTTGTTGCACCTGGAAACAATTTGACAAGTTTACTTCGAATTGCCAGTTGTGAATTATAACAGGTAATTTCTGTATTGTGAATTTTCGGCGATAATTCAAAACATTTCCTTACAGATCCAATTATGAGTGCAAATAGAAAAGTGTTTTTATTGGAACATCAAGTGATGCGAGGGTTTCGCCTCGGCCCCAATAACGACGAGATCTATAAAAAAAAATCGAATTATTCACTTAATAAAAATTGAAATCGTTAGTTTACCTTTTATTTCTTTTCTTACTGCGTATCTTCGAAAAATAACTGAGATGAGAATACGTTATTTTGTCTCAAATGTCAAATTTCATTGCTGCCAACCGCTGGGAAATGAAAGTCCCAAGTTCTTAAAACTTCTGAGCCCTCTATCAGTGAACACGGAACTATTTATCTAGAGTAGATTAGCTACCCCAATGATCTAATTGCTTTCAATGTAGTTACGCTAATCTGCTCTGGATGTAGCCGCAAAAAAACACGGCTAACGATGTGCACCTTTAGAAATCGTACCTGGAACTCTAAATTATCTGACCTGAGTAAGGGCTCCAAGCCTTTCTGGAACATAGTGAAGGTACTTAAAAACAAAAGAAGTCCAATGTCCCACTTGGTGAACTGTAATAATAAATATATTACATGTGAGGAAAAAACAGAGTGCATTGCAAAATTTTATCACTCAAATTTTACTCTTGATACCTGACTCTCTGATACTCTAACGGAAACTGAAGTTAAAAATATGCTTTCGAATTTTCAATCATCTCACAAAAGTATCAATGAACATTTCCCTTTTATTAAACCAAACGATATTAAAAATATATTGCGCTTGTTGAAACCTAAAAAGACATCTGGCTTTGACAACACTTCAAATTTAATTCTTAAACATCTTCCCAAAAAAGCACTTGTTTTGTTGACATACATACAGGGTGTTCGGGATAAATTTGACAGTTTCGTAAGGAAAAAGAAAATCTTCTTTGTATTTATTAAATTTAATGAATTGACAAAAAAAATTACAGGCAGAGTAAATTACAATACTATGAACAAGATTCACTCAAAATAACCACCATTAGCATCGATCACAGCTTCAATCCTGCTTCGGAACCTCGAACAAGCTGATGCTACAGTATCCCTGGGAAGGGCCTCAAAAACTGTTTTAATTTTATCCATTAACTGGGATTTTGTATTACTGGAAGTGCGATTGGTGTCTTTTTCAACTGCGCCCCATACATAAAAATCCATGGGGTTAAGGTCTGGGGAGTTTGGAGGCCAAACATTTGGACTGGTGAAGTCGTAGAAATTTTCAGACAACCATTTTTGACTTTTCCTAGAAGTGTGGCAAGGGGCCGAATCCTGCTGCCATACATACGACCTACCATTGGCTACCCTTGTTATCCAGGGCTTGACTACACGTGACAAAGCCCGAATTCCAATGCCAGGGTTCTTCAACACCTGCTCTTGCAGATTTGCGAGGAATTCTGCTGTACGAACGCAATCAGATCGTCTGCTAGGGATCTTTCTTCTTGCTACATCCTCGTAGTCACCATTGCAAGCCTATAGTTCATGCCTGACTGTTTTTACTGTGTTCAGGGAGCATTGGACAGCAGTCATAATATCCCTATTTTGATGGCCGGCACAAATCATCATGATGCAAGTTATTCTCTTCCATGATTTAGGTGGGTTCCAGTCATCCATCCTTTCTGACATCTTGTATATGAATGAAGAAGGGTCCAAACTTTTAAATGACGAGTAGTGTGTGTTAATACCTCAAACCCACGGAAAAATAAAATCAATTAAAAATATGTCAAATTTATCCCGAACACCCTGTATTTAATGCATGTCTCAAGATAGGCAACTTTCCTTGCTCTTCGAAGTCTGCCAAAATTATACCAATCCATAAACCACAAAAGCCCCAGACCTCTGCGAGCAGCTACCGTCCAATCAGTCTCCTCAGCAATCTTTGTAAACTATTTGAGCGAATAATCAAAGACAGGTTAAATGAGTTTTTAGATGAAAAAAAAATTCTTCCAGACGAACAGTTCGGATTTAGAAAGTCTCACTCGACAACACACCAGCTTCTGAGAATACGAAATTCTACTTCAAACACATTTGCTTCCAAAGAATATATGGCCCTTATATCACTAGATATTGACAAAGCTTTTGACCGCGTTTGGCATGACGGTCTTATCTACAAAATGATTAAATGCAACTTTCCTTCGTACTTAGTCAATATCGTTCGTAGTTTCTTAGCCGATAGAAACTTTAGAGTTTGTATTCAAAAAACTTTTTTCCAGAAATTACCCTATTTGCGCTGGGGTACCTCAGGGATCAGTCCTTGGACCGCTGTTGTATTTAATTTATAATAGAGTGGGTTCCATCAGAATATTATGAGGGTTACGACATATCTACGGTGTGTTGTATGTCCTGAACACTTGGAGTGGGCTCACGAAGCACGCCGTGGATACTATCAAACAATCAGGCTTCCGTGGCGTAGTGAGCAGCGTGCTTGCTTCACAGTCAATCGTGGCTTTTATTACCACTCCAGGCGGTAGAATTTTTCTAAGCACGATTTTTTCAGTTATAACAATGAAAAATTATTTGAAATGAAATGGTCAAACGATGTAAAAGTGAAACAGTTCCACTATTCCACTTTTTGTTTTTTTTACAGAATGACCTGTGTTATAGGCAATTTCGGCCTTTATGCACAGTCATAGAGAGAAGGAATGGGATTGGGAAGGTTGGGAAAGGGGAGTGAGAACGACCGTACCGAGTGGAGAAGCTGGTATATTGCTCAGTTGTACTGGCTGCTTACTGACAAATATTTGCAGATGTTATGGGGGACTGAATGATAGAAAGCAAACAGAAGTGGAACTGTTTCACTTTTACACCGTTTCCCCATTTTATTGCGAATAATTTTTTTATCACCAGTAGCAACTGAAAAATTTGCGCTTAAAAAAATCCCATTTGGAGTGGGAATCGAACCCTTGACCTATTGACTGAGAAGCAAACACGCTGCCCACTACGCCACGGAAGCCTCCACTTCTAGAAGATCTATACACAGTAAATTTTTTTTAACTGGATATCATTAAAATTTAACTAGAGTGGAACTCCTAGCCTCTTTAGTTAAAGATCTAGTTAGATTTGTTTAACTGAAAATCTAGTATATTCGTTTCATTGAATTTTCAGATGATTATACAGATTTCTCCTAGTCGTAACTAGACCGCTCTGGTTTTAAATTTTAGTGAATTTCTTGTTAGTTTAATTGTATTATTCACTGAAAATCCAGAACATTTAATTTCCAGGGTTTCAGCACGGAGAATATATAAAATAAAGTACCTGATAGGCTGTCTTATGTGGGAATACTTTTTGATTCGGAAATTTTCGAAAATTGTGTCCAAGCTTAGTATGGCTTCAAACTTTTACAAAAAAAATTCCATAATTTGTATTCTCTCGTGTTTGCTAATATTCAGTCAGCAATAGAGTAATTTTCAGTGCAATGGACTTAGCTGTTTAATTTCAGAAATCTTGAGTTTTTTCAATTTTTATTAGTTTTTGGTTCGTGTCACTTTAGCAACGGACAATTTAACGCGGGACAGAGATAGTTGCATTAGGTTTAAGTATGCTAAGCAAGGATAGCGAAACAATTCTTTTGAAAAATTTACAATTGTTTCGAACAATTTAACGCGGGACAGAGTTAGTTGCAATACGCTTAAGTGTGCCAGAAAAAGATTTGCTATCTTGTTTCAAATAATTTCGAGAATTTCGCCAGTAAGGGAAGGAAATAGTTTCATTCCCATTTCCTTAGAAGGCAAAGCATGTGTTGGCACAACAATTAGGTATAATGCACTTTATCCGAAAGATTATTAAACACACTAGGTCTAATGAGTTTATCCGAAAACACATTAAACGCATTAAAATAAATGTCAAAATATTCCTAACCAAACTCCCTCATTTCTTCCCGAACGGCGTCGCAGCACGAAAGGTATATTATTTTTACTTAGATTTATAATGTAACAAATAAACAAACTTAATTACAGATTTAATACAGAAAGAAAGGAATAAATTTAAAGAAAATAAAACCAAAGAAAGAAAGTTTTATTTCTAAAATTTACCTTAACATTGCTTTAAATTTATTCTGGCGAAAAGATGTCTGGACCGGCCGAAGACGATTCAAACGCTAGGCAACGAAATTCCTCAACATCGTGCAGCTGCCAAATCTGCGAAAGACCAGATACCAGCGAAATGGTACAGTGCGACGAGTGCAATCTTTGGCAACACTTCGATTGTGTTGGCGTAGGATCCTCGATCGCGGACAAAGAATTTCTTTGTCCAAGCTGCCGAGCACATAGGTCCATAAGAACATCGACATTAGTTGAGGATGTTAATGCCGACGACGATAAGTCCAAGGCATCCGCAACATCATCGCGAAAATCCGCTCATAAAAAGCAGCTCAAGTTGCGGCAGTTGGAAGAAGAGCTTTTCTTGAGCCGGGAATACCTCAGAAAAAAGTACGAAGTATTAACGGCAGAGAGCGACGACGAGCTCTCAGAAATGGACCGCAACGAGAACGCCAAAGCTATGAAACGATGGTTAAGCGAATCATCGAACAATCCAACGCATCCAGCAGTTAGCACTGGCGAAAGGTCGGAGGCAGCAAGGGAATGGCTGATGCAACCATCGAGCAGCCTCATACCACCACCATTTCATCCCTCATCTGTTGGTGTGCCTGCGGTGTCTACTCAAATTTCGTCGCTGCCACCGGTAATTGCAAAAAAGGGTAACGTAGCATCAACGGCTGGCTATCCAGTAAACGCAGCAGAGACGGTCGGACCAGTCCACCGAACACCAGCCGAAATTTATGACAGAAACCAAAGCCCCGTTGTTTCGGAGATCACAAATAACTTAGCAAAAGAAAATGTGAACTTTCGTGCTGCGCCACTAACATGTAAAAATTTATATAATAATCCAACATATCTCTCCAATAATGCTACTTTTCCACAAAACTATCCTATTCCAATAAATAATCAACCGCCTACAACCCAAAGTGCATATTATCAAGAAGTGCGACATCCTCAATCTATAAGTTATGTGTCGAATAATGTGAATGCCTTTGAAAATAATCAACCGCGTACAACCCAAAGTGCATACTCCCAAGAAGTGCGATATCCTCAATATGAACCTGCCAATGAGTCAAGTAATATTTTAAATGCAAGACAGTTGGCTGCCAGGCATGTAGTGTCAAAGGATCTTCCAATATTTGGTGGAAATCCGATTGACTGGCCAATATTCATTAGCAGTTACGAAGCCACTACTTCTATGTGTGGTTATAGTGATGAGGAAAACCTCATTCGACTTCAAAGGTGTTTGAAGGGAAGGGCGTTAGAATCGGTAAGAAGTAGAATGCTTTTACCGAATAATGTAAAAAGTGTCATAAGTACCCTTCGTTTGTTGTATGGTAGACCGGAAGTGGTTATAAATTCGCTTCTGGAAGAAATTCGTAGCCAAACGTCTCCAAAGGCCGAGAATTTGGATAGTTTAATTAAATTTGCTCTTTCGGTGCAAAACTTATGTTCGACCATAGAAGCGTCTGGGCTTCTAGCTCACATCAGTAATCCAATGCTATTACAAGAACTTGTAGATAAACTCCCTGCCCAAATAAGACTTAACTGGGCCATGTTCAAAAAAACAATTCCAGTTCCGTCAGTAATCTCATTCGGGAACTGGCTATTTGAACTAGCTCAAGCTGCCAGTGATGTAACACCGCACCTAGCAGATTTTATCCAAGATAAGTCCGAGAAACGATCGACTGCAAAGAAGGATAAAGGATACTTGCATGCTCATTCAGAGAAAGCAAGTAACACATTCGAGAAGCAATCTAACCACACTGCTAAAAAACCCAAAGATTGCACAATATGTCTGAGAGGAATTCACAAAGTGGAAGATTGTACAAAGTTCAAACAATATAGCCTTTCCGATAAATGGAAAGCTGTCAAGCAAAATGCGTTGTGCAGAAGGTGCCTCAGTGAACATAGTCAATGGAAGTGTAAAGTCGAAGGTGTTTGTGGTAAGAATGGATGTGCGTTCCGACACCATCAGCTCTTACACAATTCACACAAGGACACAAGCGACACTCAATTGGAATCATTGAATCCTACGCCAACATCAACTGCGCATTATAATTGCCACACATTTCATAAGCAAAATATCATGTTCCGCGTAATTCCGATTATGCTCTACGGTAGAGACACGTCCATAAAAACTTACGCCTTCCTTGATGAAGGCTCATCGTTGACATTAATGGAAGATGGACTCGCTGATGACTTAAATCTAAGTGGAATTAAGCAAAGTCTTTGTCTTAAGTGGACCGCAGATGATACACGAACCGAGCCCGAATCAAGAAGGGTTTCGATGGAGGTATCTGGAACACATAAAAATGCTCCCAAGTACAAACTTTCTGAAGTTCGGACCGTGAGTAAATTGAATCTACCTATCCAATCATGGCCTGATGAGAAAACCTGTAGGGAGTACGCTCACTTGAAAGGAATACCTCTTGAACCTTATTATAACGTCATTCCTCGTATTCTACTTGGAATTGACAATTGGAGGTTAGGAGCACCGCTAAAAATTAAAGAAGGTAAATCGAACCAACCTATTGCGTCTAAAACTCGCCTTGGTTGGATCATGCATGGATTCAACGACGAAAGTGGTTTGCATGAAACCTTTAATCTCCACATGTGCGAATGTAACTCCGAAAAGGATTTACACGATCTCGTAAAATATTTCTTTTCCCTAGAAAGCGTAGGCGTAAAGGTACCCGACCAAATCTATGAATCCAGGAATGATAAACGTGCACTAGAAATCTTGAAGTCCTTTACTCACCGTGAGAACAGTAAATATGAAACTGGTCTCCTTTGGAGGTTTGAGAACATAAACCTACTAGATAGTTATGCTATGGCATTTCGCCGCTTTCTTTGCTTGGAGCGACAAATGCAGAATGATGCAGAACTCCAAAAGAAAATGCATCAAACAATTAAAGAATATATCATGAAGGGTTATATTCGAAAGTTAACGAAAGAAGAGCTCGCGACACCACACCCGCGAATATGGTACCTACCGATATTTCCAGTCAAAAATCCAAATAAGCCAGGAAAATTTAGGGTTGTATGGGACGCAGCGGCTAAGTCCAATGGAACTTCACTGAATTCGGCCCTCTTAAAGGGCCCAGATCAACTTTCTTCATTGATTGGCGTCATGTTCAGGTTCCGAGAGCGTCTAATAGCAGTTACTGGTGATATTCGCGAGATGTTTCATCAGATAAAAATAAGACCAGAGAACCAAAATGCACAAAGATTTCTTTGGCGTGATAGTCCTGAAAGCAAACATCCTGACACATATGTAATGCAGATCATGACGTTTGGCGCTACATGCTCACCCAGCGCTGCCCAATTTGTTAAAAATTTGAACGCCACACAGTTTGACGAACAATTTCCTAGAGCCGTAACATCAATAGTTAACAACCATTATGTCGACGACATGCTTGATAGTGTAGACTTAATTGAAGAAGCTATTGACTTGACCAAAACGGTAAAATACATTCATCAGGCAGGTGGGTTTGAAATGCGCAACTGGGCATCTAATTCACGCAAATTACTTGCTGCGCTAGGCGATAATCTCGAGCAAAAATCCAAAAACCTGAGCATAAATAAAGAGAATGGAATTGAGAAAACACTCGGAATGTGGTGGTGTACATCCTCCGATACGTTAACATTCTCTTCTGCATTCACGAAAATCAATTCTGATATCATAAACGGCAGCGAACGACCAACCAAACGCGAAGTTCTCCGCATTCTAATGTCAATTTACGATCCATTAGGACTTCTGGCTCCATATTTGGTTTACATCAAAATTCTATTGCAAGAAATCTGGCGATCGCAGCTAGAATGGGATGATGAGCTCACAAACAATCTACAAAGCAAGTGGATGAAGTGGCTAGGAGTTCTCCCTTCAATCCAATCTCTGCGGGTTCCGAGATGCTATTCACGTGTAGAGTCAACAAAGCACACATCAATACAACTACATGTATTTGTAGATGCTGGTGAAGATGCCTACGCCGCCGCAGCATATCTCAGGATTGAAAGCGAGAACGATCTAAAATGCTCACTTATCATCGCCAAAACAAAGGTTGCTCCGCTTAAGCCACTCTCCATCCCACGACTCGAGCTTCAAGCAGCCGTAATAGGTGCTCGTCTAGCAAAAAGCGTCGGCGAGGAGCATTCCCTACCAATCGATAAGCGCTACATATGGACTGATTCTAAAACAGTTCTGTGTTGGATCACCTCAGATCCCAAAAAATACCGTCAATATGTCGCATATCGCATTACAGAAATACTGGAAATAACCGACGTAAAGGAATGGAAATGGGTGCCAAGCAAATTAAACGTAGCAGATGAGGCGACTAAATGGTCTAAAACACCTGAAATAAACGAGCGTAGTCGTTGGTTTCAGGGGCCATCATTCCTTTACGACACAGAAGATCTCTGGCCTAGCACCATCATACAAACATCCGACTCAGGTGACGAAGCGAGACCGGTCCATCTTCACACTGTTCAGACAGTCTCTAGCATCGTCCAACTAGACCGATTTTCGAAATGGCTTCGTGTGTTAAGATGTATGTCATACGTGTTTCGATTCGTCCGCAATCTAAGAGCTACAATCAACGCGAAAGCGCGATCACTAGGACCTCTTAACGCCGACGAGTTATCACAAGGGCAAAATTATCTGATTAAACTTGCACAGTCTGAGGAATATAGCGATGAAGTAAGTAAACTTGAGAGCAATCGAAATCAGTCCCTAGAAAAAGCTAAATTAATTCCGAAGACAAGTAAAATATACAGCCGATCACCATACTTAGATGAGTCTAATATATTAAGAGTGCGAGGTCGTATAGACGCGGCAGTTGGAATTGACTATGATACTAAACGTCCAATTATACTCCCGAATAATCATCGGATCACCCATCTTATCCTTGATCATTACCATAGATCGTTCTATCACCATAACCAGGAAACTGTAATTAATGAGGTTAGGCAAAGGTACGACATTCCAAGGCTACGTAGTGTTTTAAAGTCACTTGTACGATCCTGTCAATGGTGCAAAAACCAAAAGGCCAAACCAATAGCACCAGAAATGTCAGGTTTACCAGCGGCTAGGCTAGCTGCATTCACGCCGCCATTTACTTTCGTAGGAGTGGACTACTTCGGGCCATTCAAAGTATCAGTTGGAAGACGATCAGAAAAAAGATGGGATGTACTGTTTACATGTCTTACCATCCGGGCTATCCACATTGAGATCGCGCACTCATTGACAACTGATTCCTGCATAATGGCCATACGTAACTTTTCCGCTCGCAGAGGTACTCCCCAAGAGATCTTTAGTGACAATGGCACTAACTTTCGAGGCGCAGATGAAGAACTGCGAAGCGAGATCGAAAATATGAACATAGAAACCATTCAAGAACGAACCTTTCCGAGCTCAAATATTAAATGGAACTTCAACCCACCGTCAGCTCCTCACATGGGTGGCTGCTGGGAGCGTCTGATCAGATCAGTGAAAACGACTTTGAAATGCATACTACCTGCCGGATCGATATCTGACGAAGTATTAAGAAATCTTCTCATTGAAGTGGAAAATATTGTCAATTCGCGACCACTTACGTATATGCCGCTCGAAACAAATACAAACGAAGCACTTACGCCTAACCATTTCCTCCTGGGACGGTCAAACGGTGAGAAACTAACAGGCGAATTAAACGATCACCCGTTACATTTGCGAAGAAACTGGAAGATCTCGCAGCAACTTGCGGATCACTTCTGGAAGCGATGGATAAGAGAATATCTACCCGATCTTACTCGTCGTACAAAATGGTACCACAAAGCAGAACCGATTAAAGTCGGTGATGTCGTTATAATCGTTGACAACACTCAGCCTCGAAACATTTGGAAAAAAGGGATCATTCTAGAAACCACAGCTGGAAGAACAGGTCAAGTACGGCAAGCTGTGGTGCAAACAGCAAGCGGAGTTTTGACAAGACCTGCAGTAAAACTGGCCGTTCTAGATGTTTACAAACCAGACGTATAAATGGTAAGTCGATTTATAATCGTCATACCGGGAGGGAGAATGTTGGCACAACAATTAGGTATAATGCACTTTATCCGAAAGATTATTAAACACACTAGGTCTAATGAGTTTATCCGAAAACACATTAAACGCATTAAAATAAATGTCAAAATATTCCTAACCAAACTCCCTCATTTCTTCCCGAACGGCGTCGCAGCACGAAAGGTATATTATTTTTACTTAGATTTATATTGTAACAAATAAACAAACTTAATTACAGATTTAATACAGAAAGAAAGGAATAAATTTAAAGAAAATAAAACCAAAGAAAGAAAGTTTTATTTCTAAAATTTACCTTAACAGCATGCTTGTAGTCTCTCCTTATTATATATCCTCCTTGGTTTTCAGTTAATTTACTTGATTTTACGTATTTATTAGTATGCCTGAGTTTTAAATTTTAATAATTTTTCAGTTAATCTAATTGAATTATAATTATCCAAACTAAATTCTGCTTATTTTGAAAACTAGTAAGTCATTTAAATTAAAATATAGTTCTATTTTTCAAATTAAAACTCGGACAGTTCTGCTTATACAGTGAATTAAACTTAGTTTAATCTTTTGAATTTTTCCACTACTCATCTGTCTTTTACTAGAGAATTTTTGGCATAATAATCTGGAAATGAGTAATTAAATGAAGGTCAAAGCTGTAGGGAAATTTTAAGTAAATCAAAAAAAAAAATTAGTAAGAAAAACAAATTTATTCATTTAAACACAAAAATGAAGCATGTCAAAATCTATGACAAATTGTATTGTTTTAATATAAAAACATACTTTATATTATACAACGCATTAAAGCGGCATCAGATAAGGGCAATTCTGCTCTACATAAGATATTGGGTTGTTGCTTCTTCACCTTCAAAATCGCGTTCTCGACATCTCATCAAGCTAGCAAATAAAAAAGTATAATAGTTGTAATGATAGTTGATTGATTATATGCTGCAGGATATGATATTTAACGAAATTAACCTTAAGTTCCTAACAAATCCGTCAACAGATATAATGCGAATAAAGCAATTCATTTCAAAACAAAATTTCACAAAAAAAAAAAACAATTAAATTACAAAACACTTTCACCTTTTAATAAAGCAGCTGCGGTCTATACGGAGATTTTGCGCCAACTGGCTAAAACAACCAAACAATATGTGAAGTATTATATATCTGAAAACTTCTTTTCGCTCATTTCTAATGGAAAACAGTTGAAAATGACTGGAAGTCTTGTGAAATTTAAACGAAAATCAGGTGGATTGGACTAAATATTCAATGAACTCAACTGCAAATCTAGCTATGTTTTTATATGAAATCTATCGATTGCTTTTCTAGTTAATGAAAGCAGAAACTTAATTAAACTGAAAATTGAATGAATTTCCAGTTGAAAAATATTTCAATCTAGTTTAATTTTTAATTTTACTAGAAATTACTAGTTAGTATTACTAGAATATCAGTTTATTGAATGAAAACAATTGGAAAAATAGTTTTTATTCTGAACTAGAAAAAGAATGCTATTCTTGTTAAATTTAACTAGAATATTTTTAACTATGTAACTAATAAAACTCGGGTGTCGATGTTTTATATTATTTTCAAAAAAATAACTTTACACGTAATTCAATGTTAACTCTTCTGCTGACATCCTAAGACTAACTTAATTTCTAAGAGCTTATCCTAATTTATAATTTACTGGCTCAGCATATGGGAAAGCAATATAATTTTGTTTCCCATCGTTAACATTCGAAAATGCAAAAGTGCATCTACATTTTATGATGGGTTCAGGACCGTTTCTTAACACCTTAACCCAATGCCTATGTTTGCTTGCATAGTTTTTCCGATGGGCAAACATTAGATAAACGTGGGTATACTTGTGATCTTTTCCGATGCACAAACATTAGATAAACTTGGGTATACTTGTGATCTTTTCCGATGCGTTTGACCAAATATACCCGCATTTCTCGCATGTGTTTCCCGATACGTAACCTGTATACTCAGTATATGGTTTCTGTTCGCTTTATATAATTCAGTCCCCAACAACATCTGCAAATATTTGTCAATAGCAGCCAGTACAACTGAAAAATATACCAGCTTCACCACTTGTTACTGTCGTTCGCCCTCCCCTTCCCAATCCAACTCCTTCTCACCGTGATTGTGTTCGTGCATAGCACGTAAAGGTCAAAATTGCCTATAACACAATTAACACAAGTCATTCTGTAAGAAAAAATTACCTTGACGAATACGTTTGCGATTTTAGCAGCACCATACCAACCTAAACTAAATTGAAATCCAAGCGTTTCTTACTTTTGAGCAATATTTGTCCTTTTTTACGAGTTTTATTTCACTTATTAGAGGAACTTTCATCTTTTTGCGTTTGAAAAACTTTTGTATTTTTGGTAAAGTGAGCTCAAACATTAAAAACATAGATTTAATTGGATATTTTTGTTAATACACTTAAAAAAATCTGAATTTCTGAATTTTTTGAAAAAGTTATTGTAAGTTAAGCATACCTAACTTTCCTTTTAGTCAGTTTCATAATCTAATAGCCTGCATGCTGTTAGAGGTTCCCAGTTTTACTCCTTTCTCCCCTACATGCGAATGAGTTTCCACACAAACAAGATGTGCAAGAAGTGCAAGATTTTTTTTACATTGGAAGTATTGTTACCATAGCTGAAATATATATTGAGGCATAAGAAGAGCTCGTCAGACCTTAAGCTAAGGTTAAGATTTCTCTTCAGACGAAATTGTAAGTGTATCATACATGGATCTTATGTGCGTTGCGAAAGTGACCGTTAAGTTTACCAATAAACTGCATCATTAAGCAATGCCTCCTAAACTTTTTAGGCATATTTTTGGCAGATGTCTTCTCAAAGGCAAATTTTTGTGGTAGAACTGGACAAACTAAGATAGGCATTATGATTCAAAGGCGGAAGTGGCAGTGAATCGGCCAGACCTGGAGGAAAGCAGAGTAAAACATCTACAAACAGGCTCTACAAGTAACCCTCATGGAAGGCGTCGAGTTGGTTGGCCGTGAAAAATGAGGAGAAATTAATTGTTCTTTTGGCAGTCTTATTAGTGAAATGATTTGTAGAAACAAGTCTAAATCAAAATAAACTGCCAACAAGTCGTGCGAACTTTATTATTCTTGGGACAAGTTGCGGATTAGTGGAAAGTCAATATGAAGGTTAGAGTGGTTAGGGAAGGCTAAGTGAAAGTGAGTTCTTGGGCAGGGCTGTTGTCAATTTAACAATATTTCATTCGTTTCTGCAAGTTTGGGTTGGAGGAGGAGGGGTAATGGTAAGGGTGGGTGAATGTTATTAGCTTTAATAAATTGCTTGAATCACGTCCAATATTCTCTGTATAGAATGTGTTTCATAGACGAAGTTGCATAGAATTTTCATAAAATTCGGTGTATTTTAAATTCACGAAACCGAACATTTGTATGGGAGGGGGTAGAGAATGTAGGGGAATCGTAAAATTTGATATGTAGTTTTATTTCGCTTCTCTTGTAAGGTGCTTGTATAAAATTTCAAGTTCGTAGCTTTTAGTTTGTTGGTTATTTGTTGGTTTAATGAAATTGGTCGAAATCATAGTTTTGTATGGGAGGGGATAGAAGGGCAAGCGCGATTTCAAAACTTTTAAAACAACTTAACTTGAATTATTTTTATAAGTTTTTAGGCAAAATTTAAAATTGATAGCTTTAAAGAGTTAGCTGACAACTTATTTCTTAAAAATGCTCGAAAAAATAATTTTGTATGGGTGGGGGGTTGGGGAATCGCAAAACTTGTGATGCAATTTTCTTTTTTTTCTGTTGTAAGGTGCTCGTACACAATTTCAAGTTCGTAGCTTTTAATTTGTTGATTATTAGTTGATTTAATGAAATTGGTCGAAATCATACTTTTGTATGGGAGGGGGTAGAAGGGCAAGCGCGATTTCAAAACTTTTAACGTATTTTCATTTCAATTGTTTTAAAAAGTTTTTATGCAAAATTTCAAACTGATAGCTTTTAATAGTTAGGTGATAATTGATTTCTTAAAAATGGTCGAAAAAATAATTTTGTATGGGAGGGGGTAGAAGTTTCAAAGGTTTTCGACCAGTTAATATTTCGTATATTTAGAGATTTTCAAGTTTGTACCTTAAAATTTCACTCAAAAATTTTCAGTTTATGTGTTTTTTTCAATGCACATGAAACACCGTGTGCACGTTAGATTATTATTTCAACATGTTATATTTTTTTGTATTTTTCTAGTATAGCTTAATATAAGTTTCAAGTTCCAATTACATACCTTAAGAGATAGCTGAGATATTCATTTTTAAGTGTTTTTCTTTGTACCCCCCTGACCCTCCCCCTTACAATAATGTCTAAGCTGATTCCGATGAAACTATGTGCCACGTTGATGGTCCCAAAATATGAATTTTTTACAATAAGTAGTTTCGAAGATATAATCATTTGAAAAAACAATTCAGCCGACAATTTGTTTTTAGCCCCCCCTTTTCGGACGCCAATGGCTAAACAAATTAAATTATTTTTAAAGTTCGTCCCACCCCACAACCTTCTCTATATCTCTACTGATTTTCAGCTTTCTATCTGCATTCGTGGTGGAGTTATTAGCAAGTGTAGTTTTCGACTTTTTCCCACCCCCTGCCGCCCCCTTCCACCTAACACCCCCCAAAATTTAGAAAATAGAGCTCGCTTACATAATCAACAATCCACCCAAAACCGAACATTCTACCTTTAACGGTCTCGGAGATATGAGTCCATATGTACGGCGGACGGCGTACGGCGGGACGGGTTTTTTTTGTTGCATTTTTAGGCTAATTTAGTCATGAAACGCGAAAAAAAAAAATTTCAGGGTACCAATTTTTTTTTTCTTGTGTCTATCGCAATACTTTATTATTAGAATAATTTAGTAAAATAGTTTCATTTATAATATTGCAGCGGATTACAGGAATCATTTTGTCAGAAACTCACGTTAATCTACTAATCTGCATTAACTCAATATTATTTTGCCTTTCATTCGTTCCACTACTCCACACACTACACGACACCCGAATTATATTTATCTGTTTCGAGAATACAAAATTGTTTTCTAAATTACATTATCGGAATTTCGACAAATTAATTTTCAAAACACTTATCACATTTCAGCATCTTCCCTTACGATTATTAAAATTACGGCAAATTCTGTTTAAGCATGTACTAAATTGGAATTATCCTAGGTGAATTTGGTATCATTTTCTTTCCCTGCTATATATACTCATCTATCAGATAACATTACCGATTTTAACAATGGCAAATGAAATACATATCTTTATACGAGGCATGTAGCTAGATCCTTTTTGAAGAACATCAACCGAGAAGAACTTTTGCTTCTTCTTACCGTACACGCGATAGGAGGAATCCTTGCCAGGTCTTTGTGAAGAAAAGCACAATCTCAAAACAACAAAACTTAGTTAATTGCATGCCTTAATTACATAGCATAGCGATGAATGAACAATTAATTCACGAACGTATAATCACAAAGCGATTACATTTTGCGATATCTAATTTATATTCTAATCTATAATTAACATAATAACGATATGAATGGTTTATTAAGAAGATCATGACACATTGTCGATGATTGCGGATTAATTTATATCAGTCGGATAAATTGCATCTGTGGATAACCGTTGGGCCGAAGATTGAAACGAGGTTTAAACTAATCTGATAATTTCAATTGGTGTGTTATTATGGTATGATATAAATGAGTTTAAAGCGGATATAATTAGGGGAGGAGAGGTGAATGGATAATGTAACGAACGAGTGCTGTAATCGTATTCCTAACTCATATGCCAATAAACACTAAAATCTGTTCAATGATCCTTTTGATATTGTTTTCAATTGTCTTATTTGGGGTACGATGATTCTCTGCTTATTGCTATACTATCTACCAAGTCCTGGCCAATGGCAAATTTCGAATTGGGATGATTGTAATGTCTGGGAATTGGATTCTTATTATATTCAATGGAGCCTTAAATTGATTTTACTGCTATCCGATGGTAATGGAAGAGGTTATAATTGTTTATAGGATATCCGATAATAGAAATGTAATGCATTTTGAACATAATTGTTTTTGACCTCATTTCGATGAGAATTTGAATTTAATTTAGAGATGAATATTAAAAAAAAATAAAATAAAAAGGTTTACGCAGAAAAAAAAATCAACTGATATGTAAGGATTAGGGATAAACAGATAAATTCTTGTCTTGCTATGATTCGTAATTGCGTGTGGATTTGTAAATAACATGAAAACCTAGTAGAATTATGTGTGCGTAAGTTCCACTGCTTTTCTTGAATTTCTAATGGAGAAATTTGTACGGGAGGGGGTAGAAGGAGTGAAACTAACTTGATATTTATTCTAGCATTCATTGCAAAATTTTAAAGGAAAAAATTTGGGATAAATTTTAAGTTTGTACTTTTTCTAGTTTTAAAGGAAACTGATATAATGCATTTACGAGAATTTTGCATTTGTGTGGGAGTAGCTATTTGCATACTAAAAATATCAAGTCGATACATTTAAATGATATTTCGAAATTTCGTGAAATTCGTTTCAGAGAGAGTAAATTTAATTGCAATTATAATAAAAAGAATTCTGGCGAAAGTTTGTCCTTTTAGCTTCGCTCGTTTCAAAAATAACCGAAAAAATACATTTTTTAAAATTGTGTAATACATTTGTATGGAGAAGTAGTGAGTGACCAGTATTGCTTAACGTGATGTTTAAAAAAAATCATTGTGTATTGACCTAGCTTTCAAATTGATAGCTTAAAGACGGGCTAAAAACCAGAGGAGTACAAGTGCAAATTTAAATTTTTCTTGATAGTTCTGGAATTGCATTTTTGAAAAAGCCTCCATTTATTTATATATTTTATTTAAAGAACACGTGAGAGCACCGCGATCTTTTTGGCCTATTGTGTGTTTATTGTCCTTTTACCCTACCATAACTCGAAAGCTTTGGCTTATCTAAGTAGGTATGTCTAAGGGAGCCATGTTGGCTAGTTCTTCAGTTTTAAGGAAACCTTTTCCTAGAAGATTTAATCTTTTCGTTGCTATTGCCTTGCAGTGACATGCTCTGTCGTTTCTGAGTTTTCGAGACAGAGTCGGTAGATGTCGATTTCAGCTAGACCCATATTTTTGAGGTAGTGATTCACTCCACTATGCCCCATCAATAGGCCGATTAGAGTACTAATATTACGCTTTATGAATTTTGGAATATCCTCCACTTTGGTTTTTTTGTGGTAGGATTAGTTTTTTTTTTAATATTAATAAGCCTGAAAGTCTATTTCAAAAGATTTTATGTTCTTGTTCAACCCACTATCTAAGTATAAGGTTGAAGTGTCCTTTTGGTTTTTCACAGAATGGCTCTGGTCCAATAAAATTTGTTTCTGCGCCATTTTTTTGCGAGGTCTGCCTCTTCATTTCCCTCGATCCCCGTATGTCCTGCGATCCATATTAATGTCACTTTGTTCCTTTTTCCCAAGAGGATTAGGTTTCGAAGGCAGTCCCAAACAAGCCTCGATCCGCTTAAGCTTTGAGAACTGCCTGACTTATATCTATAAGAACATTTATTGCGATGGAATCTATTAATATTCTCTTGGATACATAGCTCCATTGCAATAAGATCAGCTTGAAAGGTTGTGGCTTCCAAGAGGTTTTGAAACCGAGAAGTTAGGACCTATGACTCTGGCTCCAGTCCCTTTCGAGGTGCACGAGCCATCTGTATACCAGATGGTTGATCGTTCTTCCATTTCAAGTATGAATTGCGATTCCTTGAATTCTCTCAATGGGGTTTCAAAGTTGAATTTTGTCGGCAAAGTTTCGGACAGTGCTGAAGTTAGAACCGCACTTCTCAAGATTTGTAAGTGACCTATAAAATCCCCCAACTTTTAGTTCTTATCCCTGTTTGCGTAACATCTCTATGATAGCATCCTTTTTTATTTGGAGATGTATCGGAGAGATCTTTTGGAATATTTCCATTGCCGTAGTAGAATAGGTTTCCATTGCACCTGTGATACAAAGACAAGCCAGTCTTTGAATTTTACTTTATTATTCTAATAATAAAGTACTGTGGTCGACACAGAAAAAAAAAACGCTACCCTGAAATTTTTTGTTTTCCCGTTTCATGACTAAATTAGCCTAAAAATGCCAAAAAAAAATCCGTCCCGCCGTACGCAGTTCATACGCCGTACGCCGTACATATGGACTCATATCTCCGAGATCGCTAAAGGTAGAATGTTCGTTTTTTTTGGATTGTTGATTGGATGAGTGAACTCCATTATCTAAATTTTGGGGACTGTCAGGTGGAAGGGGGAGGCGGGAGGCGGGAGGAGGGAAAGAGTCAAAAACTTCACTTGCTAGTATCTCCACCATGAATGCAGATAGGAAGCTGAAAATTAGCAGAGGTATGGAGGATTGTGGGGCAAACTCTAAAAATAATTTTATTTTTTTTTTCCAGGGGCTAAAAAAAAATTGTCAGCCGAATTGTTTTTTCAAATGATTACATTTTCGAAATTACTAATCACAAAAAATTCCTATTTTAAGAACACTATAGACCTACTAGAATCAGCTTAGAAAAAGGCTAATTATTGTAAGGGGGAGGGTTACGGGGGGTGCAAAGAAAAACACTTAAAAATGAATATCTCGACTGTCTCTTAAGCTATGTAATTGAAACTTGAAAAGTGTACTAAGCTTTTTTAGCGAAAAATGGAAAAAATATAAAATGTGGACATAATAATAGTGGGTGAAATGGGGAGCATTTAAAAAATGGCGCACTTGCCAAAACTACAAATCATTATATCTCAAAATTGAGTACAGATATCGAATCAAAAATTTGTCAGATTATATATATATATTAGCTACATAGTTCTTAATTTTGGTAAAAAATTTAAGTTGGGGGGTATAAAGGGAAGGAGGTAGAAGGCAAAAATGTTGAAAGTTTTCAGTAATTTTTTTAGGACTTTGCTAAAAGATAGATGGTTTAAATTTTGCACGTCGATACATCTATTTAATATACATAGAAAAAAAATAATAATTTGTTCGAAAATTGTTATGCATCGAAGTGGGGGTCTAAGGTGCACAAGGTGTTTCATGTGTAATGAGAAAAACACATTAGCTGAAAATTTTTGAATGAAATTTTAAGGTAGAAACTTGAAAATGTGTAAAATGCACTTAAAAGAATTTCTAAAAGTTTGAAATATTAACTGGTCGAATATCTTTAAAACTTCTATTCTCTCCAATACAAAATTATTTTTTCGACCATTTTTAAGAAATCAATTATCACCTAACTGTTAAAAACTATCAATTTGAAATTTTGTACAAAAACTAACAAAAATAATTGATATGAAATTACGTTAAAAGTTTTGAAATCGCGGTTGCCCTTCTACCCTCTCCCATACAAAAGTATGATTTCGACAAATTTCATTAAATTAACTAATAACCAACAAATTAAAAGCTACGAACTTGAAGTTTTGTACGAGCACCTGAAAATTGAAAGGAAAGAAAATTGCGTCACAAGTTTTACGATTCCTCTACCTCCTGTACCCCCTCCCATACAAAATTATTATTTCGAGCATTTTTAGGAAATCAGTTATCAGCTAATTCTTAAAAGCTATCAATTTCAAATTTTGCAGAAAAACTTATAAAAATAATTAAAATGAAGTTACGTTAAAAGTTTTGCAATCCCGCTTGCCCTTCTACCCCCTCCCATACAAAAGTATCATTTCGACCAATTTCATTGAATCGACTAATAACCAACAAATTAAAAGCTATGAACTTGAAATTTTGTACGAGCAGACTACAAGAGAAAAGAAATAAAATTGCGACACAAATTTTACGATTCCCCTACCTGCTCTACCCCATCCCATACAAATGTTTGGTTTCGTGAATGTAAAATACACAGAATCTTATGAAAATTCTATGCAACTCGTCTATGAAACTGAAATTCTATACAGAGAATATTGGACGTAATTCAAGCAATCAATTAAATAACTATTAACATCCACCCACTCTTACTATCACGCCTCACCTCTCCCCTCATAAAAACTCAAACTTGCATAAATAAGCGAACGAAATATTGATTATAAGTACAGGAGCTTTTGAACGTTTCCGCAAAGTGTTAAATTGACAATTGTCCTGCCCAAGAACCCCCTTTCACTTAGTCTTCGCTAACCACTCTAACATGCATATTGACTTTCCACGCATTCGCAACTTGTCCCAAGAATAATAAAGTTTCACCCGACTTGTTGGCAGTTTACTTTGTAGTATAAGCTGCACTTTTTATTGTAGTAGTTTAGTCCATCAGACTGTTGATCCGTATGTGACGATAGAGAGGATGGTTGTTCTGTAGCACCAGTGGGCTGTAATCCCCATCTTCTGCCAAATAAGCTTTTGCAGGCCCAAAAAGCCTTTAATGCTTTGCCATGAGTCCATTCAATATGTTTGTTACAGTTGAGTTTGTTATCAAGTATCAAACCTAGATATTTAACTTCTTCTGAAAAAGGTATTGGCGTACCATTTAAAGAAGGAGGTGTTACGTAGATTTTCCTTCTATTCGTAAATGCTACTACCTCAGTCTTACTTGGGTTCTCGTTCAAGTTCTTAGACTGACACCAGTTCATAATCATTTCCAAGGCAGACTGTAACCTTTTGGACAGAGTAACATCATATTTGCCTCTAATGATAATAACAAGGTCATCGGCATATCCTATTACATTATAGCCTTGTTCTATTAAGCGGTCTAGTAGCACATCTACTAAGATTGACCAAAGAAGTGGAGATAGTGCTCCTCCCTGGGGACAGCCCCTGTAAAAGTGAGTTTACAAAGGAGAGCAGGAAGGGTACATGTGCTCATATCTCCGAGATCATTAAATATAAGAAATTCATTTTTAGATGAATTGAAGATTTGATAAGCGATTTCAATTACCTACAATTTGGGGAGTGTCATTTGAAATGGGGAGCCGTGGGAGGGCTGGAGTGAAAAACTACACTATTATCTCCTCTACGAAAGCATATAAGAAGCTGAAACTCGACATTTCAATACATTTCTTTATAGAAAAATAAAAAAAAAATTAATTAATTTCTGGATTTAGTGGGGTCAGAAAATGGTGGGCTAAAAGTAAATTGTCAGTCGAAATTTTTTTCAAAAGAAAATAAAGGGTCTAACAATAGGTTTGATAGAAATATAGCCAACATGAAACTGAACATTGAAGTTAGGTAGGCGTTTCCTTTCACCGCATTTACCAGATCTTCACAGCGAGCATATTAAAATTAAGATAGCAATTTATCCAGCCGCCAATAAATCGTCCTTTTTTTAAACCATTTCGATATGAAATAGCAGAAAGTAGAAAACAAGTCACAGCTGTACCCAATGACGAAGCTTATAGTGAGGTGGACTGTGCTGTTGATATTTACTATGACTATGAATAAAACTTTATTATGTTTTGCTTTAATCATAATAATATAAATTTTATTTTGTTTTTTAAAAATGAAATGTTTGAGCTTTCATGACAATGAAGAGTATCTTTAATCCAGACTTAATAACTATGTCTGATCCACTTGTTAATAACATTATTCTTTGAGAAGTAAGCTATCTATGGCGCATGATAATGTAGAAAAATATTTCTGTTTGAAACCAAAGAGGTACAAGTACAACTTTTGCGGGGACGAGCCACTAAAAGCCTTAAGTCGTCCAAAATATGCTTTTTTTCATATGATTGTTTGGCACATATTTATTTAACTTTTTACAGAATGACCTGTGTTATAGGCAATTTCGGCCTTTATGTGCAATGCACAAGCACAGTCATGGAGGGAAGGAATGGGATTGGGAAGGTTGGGGAAGGGGAGTGAGAACGACCGTAGCGAGTGGAGAAGCTGGTATATTGCTCAGTTGTACTGACAAATATTTGCAGATGTTATGGGGGACTGAATGATAGAAAGCGAATCTACTAAGTATCTAGGCCTTTTTGAAGTGGAACTGTTTCATTTTTACACCGTTTTCTCATTTTATTGCGAATAATTTTTCATCGCCAGTAGCAACTGAAAAATTCGTGCTTAAAAAAATCCCGTCTGGGGTGGGAATCGAACACACGACCTATTGACTGAAAAGCAAGCACGCTGCCCACTACGCCACGGAAGCCTCGCATATACTTTCACAGAGTGTTGTATTGTATATTCATACAAACTATTCTAGCGGGGACTCTGGAAATGAGGAAAAATGCTTCAGAATTGCAAAATTTAAAATCTTATTTGCACTTAAAAATTTTAAATTAACATGCTTTTATTAGTGGAAGACAAACAAATGGCGCAATTTCAAAGCGGCTTCGTCAAAAAATAAACTTCCAAGAAGTCGGGAGCAAGATTATTATTTTTGGGATTTTTGGGAAGTTAAGGATGCATGAAAAGTCAATATACAGGTTAGAGTAGTTAAGGAGGACTAAGTGGAAACCCCTTTTACAAGTGGAACCTTCTTTAGGGCAGGGCTGTTGTCGATTTAGCACTTAATTGCGAATACGATCGATAATATCAATATTTAATTCGTTTATGCAAGTTTGGCTTTTTTTGAGAGGAGAGGGATGGGTGATAGTAAGGGTGGGTGGATGTTAATAATTGTTTAATTCATTGCTTGAATCACGTCTAATATTCTCTCTATAGAATGTCAGTTCCGTGGAATTTTCATAAAATTCGGTGTATCGTATCTTTCACAAAACGAAACATTTGTATGAGAGGGGGTAGAGGACGTAAGGGAATCCTAAAATTTGTGATGCCGTCTTATTTTATTTTTCTTGTAATGTACTCGTACAAAATTTCAATTTCTTAGCTTTTAATTTGTTGGTTAGTAGTTGATTTATTGAAATTGGTCGAAATAATACTTTTGTATGGGAGGAGGCACGATCGCAAAACTTTTGACGCAGTTTCGTTTCAATTATTTTTAAAAGTTTTTGTGCAAAATTTTAAATTGATATCTTTTAATAGTTAGGTGATAATTGATTTCTTAAAAATTGTAGAAAAAATAATTTTGTATGAGAGGTGGTAGAAGTTTTGAAGGTATTCAACCAGTTAATATTTCATACTTTTAGAGATTTTTTTTAAATAAAATCTGCAAATTTCAAAGTTTCAACCTTAAAATGTCATTTAAAAATTTTCAAGTTATGTGTTTTTTTCTTTGCACATGAAACACCTTGTGTACGTTAGATCCCCACTTCGGTGCATAACATTTATGGAACAAATTATTATTTTTTTTCAATGTACATTAAATAGTTGTATTCACATGGAAAATTTAAACTTTGTGTCTTTCACCAGAGCCCTAAAACAATTACTCAAAATTTTCGACATTTTTGCTTACCACCTTCCTCCCCTTGCACTCCTCCCCATAAAATTGCCAAAATTAAAGACTCTATATTTTTACATTTTGACAAAATTTTAATTTGATATCTGCACCTAGTTTTGAGATATAACGGTTTGAAATTTTGGAAAGAGCACCATTATTGAAATGCTCGCCATATTTCCCACTAGTATTATGTCCAAATGTTATATTTTTGTATTTCGCTAGTATAGCTTAATATACGTTCCAAGTTCCAATAACATACCTTAATAAATAGCCGAGGTATTCATTTTTAATTGTTGACCCTCCCCTCTCAATAATTAGCCTCTCTCTAAGCTGATTCTAGTGGATCTATATGCCACCTTATTGGTCCCAAAATATACTTTTTTTCTGGTTAGTAATTTCAAAGATATAATCATTTGAAAAAAATATTCGGCCGACAATTGGTTTTTAGCACTCCCCCCCCCCCCTTTTGCACCCCAAATTACTTTATTTTTAAAGTTTATCCCACAAACCCTTCTATATGTATGTTGATTTTTAGCTTCCTAGCTGGAATCATGGTTGAGATATTTGATTTCTTATTTTTCGGTTTTAGCGCTCCCCCTGTCACCCCTCAAAATGGGTGTCCGCCTGAGATCCGCAACTATCTAAAATCCCCCGAAAAATGAACTTTCTATCTTGATTTGATTTTTTTTTCCATTTTTAGGCTATTTTAGTCAACTCGAAAAATCAGATGAATAAATTGTTGGAACAGATGAATAAATTGTTTCGAATAGTGCAAAAGACAGCTGTAAATGCAACTACAACCGAATTTCATTGATGATTTTCAAGCTCTTTATTTTCTGTTGGGCTTATATGTATATTTTTCTTTTATAGTTTCTTGTATCTACACTCGGCAGAAAAAGTCTGCGTACATACCCAACACATCCAACATATCTATAAAAAACATCGTTTTAAGTAATTTATTTCATAATAATTTTTTTTCTTTTTTTTTCATGGCTTTATTACAAACATAAAACAAAACAAAAATGATGATTATTGTGCTCCATAAAAATATTAAAATTAAAAAACGAAAACAAATCCTGAATTGCAACAATAAAAAGTCTGCGTACAAATATTTCTTTTCAAAATAAAACAATTGTTTTTCCTCGTTAATAGCTTGTGGGATATCCTCGTCTCTTTATTACTTCCCACAACCGTTTCTGCATGGAATCTCCCAGCTTCTTAGTGAACTCTGGAGTTATTGAATTCCACTCCTGGATCAGGACTTCCTTGAACATTACCTTCGACGTTATTTTTGCGCTCGAATCCTTTGTTCCAAGTGATGCCACAAATGCTCTATTGGATTAAGGTCAGGAGATTGGGGCGGTGTACTAAGCTGATTTTGGGCATTATACAGCAACCAGAGTTTTACTACCTTCGCAGTGTGCTTAGGGTCGTTGTCTCGTTGGAAGTAAAAGTTGTCGCTTAAGCCCAAATGTTCTGCACTTTTCTTCAAATTGCGCTTGAGAATATTAAGGTAGTCTATTTTATTCATAATACTTTCAATAAACTCCATTTTTCCAACACCTCCACTAGCCATACACCCCCATATCATAACACCGCCACCACCGTGCTTTACTGTTGGACAGAGATGTTTTACGTCGAAGGTCGCGTCAGTTTTTCTCCGTACAATCTTCCAACCTTTGATTCCAAAAATAAAAAATTTACTTTCATCTGAGAAAATAACTTGTTTCCAAAATTCTTTTGGCTTATTTATGTGTTCCTTAGCAAACGCCAGCCGCTTGAGTCTGTTTACTGTTATAAATGGCTTTTTACGGGCAACGCGTCCGTGATACCCATATTTCCTAAGAATTTTACGAACACCATCATCAGAAATAGACTTGCAGTACTTTGCTTTGATGTCCTTTGCCATATCAGCTGCAGTTAATCTAGGATTAGCCTTCATCGTTCGGTGCAAACTCCGAGTTTGCTGACGGCTCAACTTTGAAGGCCGGCCAGATCTGGGTTTTAAAACCAAAACTTCTGTGTTTTGAAGTTGTTTACGACTCGTAAGACAGATGAATGACTTCCGCTGACTATTGCACCTATTTCACGATATGACGTACCTTTTTTCCACAAATCCACGATAATTTTCCTTTCCCCAAATTCAATTTCCTTTTCTTTATTAGACATCTCTTACTTAACGTTTTTTAGCAATTATTTTTAACGCAAACCTTAGATAAAAACACATTTATCAACTTTCCTACAGAAACTTTATTGTTATTAATGATGATTTAACTGCGACTCAGAGACTTTGACTTACCTTTATACGCTTTGAACGCAGACTTTTTATTCCTGGAAATTCAGACTATTTTTCGTTTCCGAATTTTACCGTTGTCTTAGAGTACAGTAATTCTCATTTTTGTTTTGTTTTATGTTCATAATGAAGTAATGAAAAATAGGAAAAAAAAATATTTCGGAATAAAATGTTAGAAACGATGTTTTTTATGGATATGTCGGATGTGTTGGGTATGTACGCAAACTTTTTCTGCCAAGTGTAGGTATTTATAACAAAAAAATCATGGAGGACAAATGGACAATACGCGTAACAAAATGTTAGACAGATACTAGCCAGTGATTCTAATCAGACTTTTAACATAAAATTGTGCCGAACAACGCGTGCCCTTATAGAGAATAGAGGCCATAGTAATATTTTTTGTGAGTCAGTAAAGACGCGAAGGCATTATGTGTACGTATAACGATCGTACAACTGAAAAACAACAAAGTAATAACTCTAAATGTACAACTCTTGAGGTCATGCTTCCATTTGTAGAAAAAATAAAAAAAAAACATTGGAGAAATCAAAAAAAAAAATATTGCGTTTTGTCCCACCTTTTTTCAAGCTCTCATGTGCTTGTCGAATCTATACATATAAATATAATTGTAGTGTCTGTCTGTTATTTGCTTATAAATGGCTATAACTTAGTTTTTTGAGCTACTTTAGCACTAACTAAGCATAAAAACACATTTTTGAAATTTTTGTCTGTCTGTCTGTCTGTCTGTCTGTCTGTCTGTCTGTACGTCCGCTTTTCACGCACAAACGGCTGAACCGATTGTAATGAAACTTGCACAGTTTATTAGGTGTCCATCGGAATGAAATCTGCTTTTGGTTTCATTTCACTCCCCTCACTCCTTCTACCCCCTCCCATACAAAGTGACTAATTTTCAAAATATATATTAATCAAATTTTTTTGAAAACTATAAAAGCTATTAGTTTGAAATTTGAAATATATTATTTCTATTATAAATGCAGTCTTTTGGTATACAAATTGTCTGAGTTTCCTCACTCCTTTCACCACCTCCCATACAAACTACACTTTTTCATGAATTACTTTACACCAAATTTCTCAGTACGTGTAACTTCCATAGAGCCAAACTGTTGTATTAAATCCTTAATTAACATTATTATTAATATCGGGAAAAAATTAACCGATTAGCTTCACTCCTTCTACCCCCTCCCATACAATGTGACACAGTTTCACGACTTCACAAGAATTTGATTTTCTTGAAAAATCTGAATGTTACTGATCTGAAATTTAAAATATAGCATTTGCATGATTATTATAGTTGTTTTACAAAAAATCACCAAAAACCTCCTTCTCCTTCCACCACCTCCCATATAAACCGCACTTTTTCATGAAATACTCTGTTTTACAAAAAATCACCAAAAACCTCCTTCTCCTTCCACCACCTCCCATATAAACCGCACTTTTTCATGAAATACTCTAAGCGAATTTTCTCAGTACATTTAAATTTCATCGAGGTAAAAATTTGAACTTAATCCTTAATTAGCATTATTATTAATATTGGGACAAAAATTAACCGAGTAGCTTTACTCCTTCTAGCCCTTCCCATACAATGAGACACATTCCACGACTATATAACAATTCGATTTTCTTGAAAAGTGTGAATGATACAGATCTGAAATTTAAAGTATATCAATTGCATGGTAGTTATAGTTGTTTCTCGAAAAATCACCAAAAACCCCCCACTCCTTCTACCACCTCCCATACAAATTGCACAATTTGATTAAATTCATTGCACTAAGTTTCTCAGTACCTACTCAATTTTTGAAGCTTAGATTTGGTACAAAACATTTTTATAGCTATTCTAGCATGATGTGAAACAAATTAGTTCACTGCTGTCACCCCTTCTACCACTCGCCATACAAAATTTCTTAACACCGCAAAAATTTCGATTTCATCTATACATAGTATCGCATGATTAGGCTTTACGCACAATCGTAGTCCTGTTATGTTTTCAAGCTTAATGTTATTTTATTTGTATTTTTTTTTTTTTTAAATAACACCAGCTACAATTATTCACATGTCCTTAACGCTCTTCAACATATATATGATCTCGAATCACGGGTTTGATTTGATCACGAGCCTGTCCCACAAAAATGAAAGTATCATGCTTTCATTCTTAATAATTCATGGTTCTGATTCCAACAATATACAAATCATTTTCTTCAAAGAGCCATTAAGGTAAGCAGATTATATATCCCACATAATGTATTACTAACTACACTCTCAAAAATTGCTTATTATTGCTATTTTTACGCGGACGAAGTCGCGGGCGTTTTCTAGTGTATAGATATGAAATGAAAGATCGGTAGGCGGTACCACTGAATGGTGTTTGTGCTTTATGTTTCTATCTCGTTCTGGTTTTTAGTTCGTGTATGCTTGTCGGAGGTCTGATCTGATTACTGGAGGAGTTATCAGTTTTCCTTTCACCTTTTTTTCATCATGTTCCCGTATTTCAGCGGGAATCCGGGCCCGGAACAGGTAGAGACCTGGAATCTGGAAAAGGCACACCATCTTGACGAAAATAATTTTACAATGGTATTTAATATGTTGATTTTGGATCATTGGTTTTGGCTGTACTGTGTTGACAAAAAATGCTTATTCTTTGAAATATTTCATAATCTCATTTTTCATTATATAGATTGTTACATTAGAAATATCTACCAACAAGTCGGGAGCAACTTTATTATTCTTGGGACTAGTTGAAGATGCGTTGCAAGTCACTACGCTGGTTAGGATGGTAAGAGGACACTAAGTGAATGGGGGCTGTGCAGTAGGGCAGTTATCAATTATTTAACACTTAGCAGCCATTACGATCAATAGTTCTAACATATGGAATCAATATTTTATTGGTTTATTTATACAGGTTTGGGTTTGTATGGAGGGGAGAGAGGGTGATCGAAGATGTGAACGGATGTTAATACTTTTGTAAGTGATTGCATCACGTTCAAAATTCGCTGTATAGAATGTTAGTTTCACAGCCGAAGTAATTTCTATGAAATTCGATGTATTTCATATTCTTGGAACCAAATATTTGTGTGGAAGGAGATGGAGGAACCTTTTAATTTGTTGATTATTAGTTGATTTATTGAAATTGGTCGAAATCTTACTTTTGTATGGAATTGGGTAGAAGGACAATAGGCATTTCACAACATATAAAGCAACTTTGTTTTAAATATTTTTAAAAGTGTTCTTACAAAATTTCAAGTTAATACCTTCTAAAGTATCGGTGATAATTGATTTCTTATAAATAGTAAAAAAAAGTGGTTTGGTGAATGTTTTTAGATTGCGTTTCGAATTGAAAGAAAAGATTTCCGGATTCTACACTGTTACGCTTTATTATTCGTGAAAATTTGGTCTCTGCTGAGATGCATTTTGATAACGGTCTCAGCAGAAACCGAAACTTCACGAATAATAAAGCGTGGCAGTGTAGAATCTGGAAAACTTTTCTTTTAGTAAAAAAGTCTATTTATAAAGAGGTGTTGAGGTTTTGAACTTATTATACCAGTTATGCATTTTTTTAAATGAATTTTGATCATTTTCTACTCCTGAGCTTAAAATTTCAATGAAACATAACAGAATTATACCGTATATGTATACATATATGATACTCTAGATGGAATTGGAAAGAGTTTATTGTAACGGAAAATATGTCGTCTTAAGTTCTTTGGAATATTGAATTGTGACTTTTGTATGTGAGGTGGTAGAAGCAGAGGAAGAAGGTTTGTAATTTTTGTGTATAAAACCGAACGTAGTATACAAAATAACTCCGCCATAGACGGTCCCAAGCCCGAGTTGAGAAAGGAGGAGGGAGCATGGAGTTAACCTGAATGGCCAGTAACACCAGTGCGTCTCAGGAAGTAGGCAAAAAGTATGACATAGTTGGACTTGCAGCATAGCTGTGAGAACTCCAGCATGTCATATTTAGCTCAAAACTCCCACCCTTTTTCTACTAGGGTGTAATAAATAAGTAGGACCGGTCCTCCAGGTCGGGGGTTGGGCGAGGCGCCGACAACGCATCACCGGAAAAAGAACACTGTCCAGAAACCTGAAGAACAGCCTCGGAAAGGATGGACTCAACGGCAACGACCCCGCAAACGAAAAATGGACTACTCTATTTGATCTTGGAATGTTCGATCCTTATTTAGGACAGGAGCTCTGAAAGAGTTTCTCGAAGAAGTGGCAAAACACAACATCAACATAACTGCCATCCAAGAAACGAAATGGCTCGGTAACGAAATCATGGACATGAGATCACACACAATCTATCCAAGTGGAAAATTGTCGGGAAGCAGAGAGTTTGGAGTCGCTTTTGTCGTTGACAAAAAATTTAAACAACAGGTCACGAGCTTCAGACCAGTAAGTGAAAGATTGTGTGCAATCCGAATAAAGACTAAATTCTTCAACACTTGGTTGATCAACGTTCACGCACCAACAGAAGACAAGGACGATATAACTAAAGACGAATTTTATGCCACCCTAGAGACAACCTATGACTCACTTCCCTCGAATGACCTAAAAATTGTCTTAGGGGATTTTAATGCAAAAGTCGGAAAGGAGGAGGCTCATAGAGGAACAACAGGAGGGCACAGTCTCCATGACATAACCAACGACAATGGCCAACGTCTTATTGATTTCGCAAGCAGCAAAAATATCATAGTAAGCTCTGCGTGCTTCCCACATCGCGATATTCATAAACGAACGTGGGCATCACCAGATGGTCACACCTTCAACCAAATAGACCACGTTCTAATTGAGAAAAGGGCTGCTTCCAGCATACTTGATGTACGAACTCTCCGCGGTGCGAATTGTGACTCTGACCACTATCTAGTCAGAGCTAAGTATCGATGCAAAATAGCTTGTCGTGGATATTCGAAAACGAGTAGAGCTCGCAAATTCAATGTCGACAAGCTTAACGACGAAACGGTGGCGCAGGCTTACATGTTAGCATGTAATAAACACCTGACACCAATATATGAAGATATCAAAAATATGCCAGTGGAGAATGCGTGGATAAAAATACGAGACGGCATCAAATCCTCCGCGGAAGAGGTATTAGGGTATCAAGCACGGCGAAAAAATAATGATTGGTTCGACCAAGAATGTCGCGACGCAATAGATAGAAAGAATGAAGCTTACAAAATTTTTACTGAACGACCAACACGAGCCAAAAAAGAAAGATATGACGAGCTTAGGCGATATGAGAAAAAGACCTGCAGACGAAAACAAAGGAAGTACCATAATGACAAGATACAAAAAATGGACGACGACATGAGAAAAAATAAAACGCGGGACGCATACGCCATAGTAAAAGACTTAAAAAAGGGATATAAACCAAAAACCAGTCTCTGCAAAGACGCAGAGGGCAATATCATCAGCGACACAGAAGAAATCAAAAGGTGATGGGCTTCATACTTTGAACATCTTTTGAATCCCATCCCAGTAGCACCGATAACGACAGACAACATTTCAATTGAAGCCTCAACTGACGAACATGAACCAGCATCGACACCACCCACGCTTGCTGAAATCAAAGTAGCCCTATGTGACCAAAAACGAAACAAAGCGCCGGGAATTGACGAAATACCAGTTGAACTTCTGAAAAACGGTGGAAACTGTGTCGCTGAAATACTGTACAACATGATATGCAAAATTTGGACAGAGGAAATCATACCCGACTGGCGAAAAAGCATTATATGTCCAATTTACAAGAAAGGAGACAAACTCTGCTGTGAGAACTACAGAGGTATATCATTGTTGTGTACGTCCTATAAAATACTGACAAAAATAATTGAACGTCGTCTTAAGCCCTATACAAATCAAATAACTGGCGAATAGCACCAATAGGTGCTTGAGAAATGCTGGGAATATAACACAGACGTGCACCAAATATTCGTAGATTTTAAACAAGCATACGACAGTATCGACAGGAGCGTACTGTACCAAATCATGCTTGACTTTGGAATTCCTCCAAAACTAGTCCGACTAACAAGACTCACAATGACGAACACTAAATCCCAAGTGAGAATACAAACCGATTCCACAATCAGCTTTCGAACGGAATGTGGTTTAAAGCAGGGAGATGGTCTAGCTCCTATGCTTTTCAACTTGGCACTAGAGTATGTCGTCCGAAAAATCCCAGTCGACACCAACGGGACACTACTATTCAAGTCCACCCAACTAGTAGCATACGCTGACGACATTAACATTCTAGCAAGATCCTTCTCTAGTGCTAAGGAGGTATTTGTCAATCTTGACTCCGCCGCAAAAGAAGTCGGGTTGCGCATTAATGAAAGCAAAACAAAAGTAATGACGCAAACAAGAAGGAGAACGCCAATCAGACAAAACATAACAGTTGCGGAATATAATTTGGAGAGTGTGGACAACTTCATATATCTTGGGGCTAATCTAGCAAAGGACGGTAATGAAACAGACGAAATCAAACGACGGATAATACTTGCAAATAAGACGTATTATTCGGTACTTCCAATAATGAAATCCAAGAAAGTGCACAGGAACAATAAGCTGCGGATTTATAAAACTGTTATACGACCTGTGCTCTGTTATGGCAGCGAGACGTGGACATTAACGCGAACTTCCGAAAAAGCAGTTAACGCATTCGAAAGAAAGGTCCTCCGAAGAATTTTGGGACCTGTGAAGGAAGGAACGGAATGGCGAATAAGATACAACCATGAGTTGTATCAACTCTACGACGAGCCAGAAGCTTCAACGTTCATCAAGCTACGTAAACTGCAGTGGGCTGGCCATGTAGAGCGAATGGAAGACAGAAGAATCCCCAAACGTGCTCTTAAAGGCAAAGCGAGTGGTAACCGGCCAGTAGGCAAACCACGCAAGCGATGGGAAGACTCGGTTGATGAAGACAGCAAAGCCATTTTAAAAATTAGCAGCTGGAGGACGCGGTCTTTGGATCGAGACGATTGGAGGCGACGACTTCAGGAGGCCAGGGCCCGATTTGGGCTGTCGCGCCATTGATGATGAGGTAGTATACAAAATGTTTCATGGTGAATTAAAAGTTTGTAGCTTTCATAAATTTCGAGGAAATTGAACAATTTTTGCCTGAATTTATGCATTTGTATGGCAGGTGGCAAAGAAAGTGGGAGGTTTTGGATTATTTTGAATCTCCTTATCAACATCCTAATCACATTGCTTTGTTACCCATATGTTCGAAGGAGAAATAGTTTTCTTGAATTTGCAATACAAAAATTTGTATGCGAGGTGGTAGAAGGAGTGAAGCGAAGGTCATATTTATTTTAGCATTTATTGCAATTATTAAGGGACAAATTGTGGCAAAATTTTAAGCTTATACTTTTTCTAGTTTCAATGAAAATCGATTAAATGCATTTACCAAAATTGTGCATTTGTATGGGAGGGGGTAGAAGAAGTATTCGAATCAAAACCAAATTTTTTGCATCAATGATACTTGTAATAGTAAACTTTTCTCAAAATTTAAAGTTGATAGCTTTGACGATTTTGGAGAAAAATAATTTTGTTAAAATTCCGATATTTCGTGGAATTTTTATGGGTGAGGTGAAGTTGACAATTTTTACAAAATTGGTTGACAATGTAATAAAATTAATTTTGACAAAAATTGGTTCTTTTAGCTTTGCTAGTCGCGATGCACACTGAATAAATGCATAGTTGGAAATTGTACATTTGTATGGGAGGGGGTAGAAGAGTAAGGGGATCAATATTTTTTGACAGTAATGATATTGACTTTATAATACTATTGCCTAATTTTCAAGTCAATAGCTGAAATGGTTTCGGAGAAAAATATTTTTTTTAAATTTCGAAATTTCATGAAATTTGTATGGGAGGGGGTAGAAGGAGTAGGGGAATGTGAACGGGCGTTCACGAACATAAAGTAACTTTTTTGCTAAAAATGAGATATGAAAATTTCAGCACGATAGGTCAAAGCTTTCGAGAGTTATGTTGTAGACAGACGGACAGACGATCACTCGGAGTCGAGATTTTTCAGGAACAACAAATATTTATGTACCCTTGGCGACTCTGCGCGATTATTATTTCTTAGCGTTACAAACGGTAAGGCAAACACAATATAGGTACTCTCAGATTTCATCTAGAGTACAAAAATTCTAAGCCCGTTGCAATTTTCATTTTGATCTCTTCAATTTCCGTTTCGGTTAGGAAAATTTTGCTTCACAGGCATAACAACAAGAGATGTATGATTTGTTTTTTGAATAAATGTCTCTAAAAATTGTATTAGCTTTTAAAGTAGATATATGGGAAATATATATTGAGTACGATATCCATGGAATGGCCGCCGCAGCTTTGCTTTCCGATCTTCATTCATTTCTCGAAATTTTCGATCACTCTTTCGCTTGATTGGAGCTATATTTTGGCGTAGCATGGACCTTACTTTTCATATAAGCTGGAAAAGAGAAGTTAAACGTTGTCAAATCGCAAGATCTTGGTGGCCAGTTGATGTTTCCAAAACGCGAAATTATACGACCAAGGACCTTCGTGCGCAATAACTCGATTGTTTCGGAACTTGTAGTACTTAGCACCGTCCTGTTGAAAGTCCGTGTCCATATATTTCATCTTTAGCTAAAAAATAATGTTTATCATGCGTCTGTAGCGCACCCCATTGACTGTAATGACTTCTCCGTCGTCATCTTAGAAAAGGTACGACCCTATGATGCCTCCAGCCTACAATCCCCATTAAACAGTCAGTGCATTGGCTTATCCTGTATCACTTGCGTGTTTTCGAAGCTTCAAATGCTACAATTTTGCTTATTAACATTTTTATTTATTTTTTCTTTACGGAATGACCTGTGTTATAGGCAATTTCGGCCTTTATCTGCAATGCACAAACACAATCACGAAGCGAAGGAATGGGATTTGTACATAAGTTAGGGGAGGGGAAGTGAGAACGAGCGTAACGAGTGAAGAAGCTGGTATATTATACTTTAGATGAAATCTAAGGGTATATTGTGTTTTTCTTACCGTTTGTAACGCTAAGAAATAACGATCGCACAGAGTCGCCAAGGGTACAGAAATTTTTGTTGTCGCTCAAAAACCTCGATTCCGAGTGACCGTCTGTCCGTCTGTCTGTCCGTCTGTCTACAACATAAATCTCGAAAGCTTTGACCTATCTTGCTGAAATTTTTTATGTATCATTTTTGGCAAAAAAGTAACTGTAATTTCGTGAACAGGCCAAATCCCCCCAATTCCTTCTCACTCCCATTCAAATTTCATGAAATTTCCAAATTTAAAGAAATTGACTTTTTTTCCGAAACCATTTTAGCTATTGGCTTGAAAATTAGGTCATAGTACAACAATGTAAATATCGTTGACGTCGAAAAATATTGATCTAATCCTTTTACTCCTTCTACCACCACCCATTCAAATGCACAATTTTCAAAAATGCATTTATTCGGTTTTCATTGTAATTAGCAAAGCTAAAAAAACCAACTTTTGTCATAATTTTGTGATAGCTATTAACTTCACCTCACTCTTTCTACGCTCTCCCATACAAATTTGACGAAGTTTCGGAATTTTAACTAAGTGATTTTTCTCCGGCAAAGCTATCAACTTTAAATTTAAAAAAAAGTATACTGTTATAAATAGCATTGATGTCGAAAAATTTGGTTTTGATTCAAATACTCCTTCAACCCCATCCCACACAAATGCACAGTTTTTGGCACATGCATTTAGTCGATTTTCATTGAAACTTAGGAAATTACAAACTTCAAATTTTGCTAGAATTTATCCCTTAATAATTGCAATAAATGCTAAAAAAAATGAACTTCGGTTTACTCCTTCTACCACCTCCCATACAATTTTTTGTATTGAAAATTCAACAAATGTATTTCTCCTTCGAACATATGAATTACAACTGAATGTGATTAAGATGCTAATAAGCAGATTAAAAATCATCCGAAACCTCCCACTTTCTCTGCAACCTCCCATACAAATGCCATATGTAGTCTTTACGCCCAATCATAATTCTATTATGTTTTTAAATTGTACTGGCTGCTACTGTCAAATATTTGCAGATGTTATTGGGGACTGAACGATAGAAAGAAACCATCTACTGGGGATATAGACCTGTTTCACTTTTACACCGTTTGCCCATTTTATTTCGAATCATTTTTCATCGCCATTAGCAACCAAAAATTCGTGCTTAAAAAAGTACCACTGTCTGGGGTGAGAATCGAACCCACGGCCTACTGACTGCGATTGATGCACGCTTTCCACTACGCCACGGAAGCCTACATATCCGCCAATGTTAAAATGTAATTCGTCGGGAAACACGATTTTTTTTTGTTGTTGTAAAAATCACCTTTGTCATTCATATTTTTTAAGACTCAATCAGAGAACGTACGGTGCTGCTGGTAATCCGCCGGCTACAGTTCTTGAGTCAATTGGACCTTATAAGCATGCAGAGCCAAATCTTTCGTAAATATTCACTGCAGTTTGGACGTGAAGAGGTCGAGTTCTTGAGCACGATGACGAATGAAAGTGTTTGGGTCGTTTACAAAATTTTCCCTCACTACGGCGATATTTTCGAAGGAGAAGACTTAAAATTTCTAATGATACTGAACTAGAGAAATCAAAGTTTTTAAAAAATTTATTAAAAGTGTAATCTTGCTTCTGGCGTTTGTAATTAACTGCAGAAATCGGAAATAATACTCGAACGAAGAAATCTGAAATAAAAACTCATTTCAGTTATACCATATGTGCAATTTTTAATAACCGTCCACACCTCCTCACCAAAAGGATAGCGACCTCTCCAATAGGATTCACTGCTATAAATATATAGTACACAGCTGGGGACACCACCACTACTTCTACTCCAATGCCTGTTAATTCTCTTTCCAATGTCAGGATAACTCCGAACATCTTGGAACATTACAACTTACAAGGAAAATGTTTTACGATTGAGACGAAAGTGTTGTAGGACAAGTTGTATCGCAGGTAATTACGCGTCCAATTGGATGTGACTTTCTTCGAATCTTGTCTGGAATTTTTTTTTCCGGAAGAAAGGGACGAAGGAAATGTCTTTGTTGGTGTAGTACGACGATAGCAGAGTATGGTTACAATAAAAATAACAAAAACAAGCACACAATTCCAAACTGTAATTAAGGGCGAATTGCGTCATGGCTCCAACGAAACATTCTTTGTGAGAAATACTTTCACCAAATGAACATCGGGATGGTACAAGTGCTCGTCCTTTTTTTCGAAGCAGTCCCTTACTCTGTCCGCTCGTAACCTAGGGAATTGAATTTCTCTTCTTTTTTATTCTGTGTAAGGAATTTCTGATATTTATGCTTTGTCCCAGGGATTACTATTTTCCAGCTTTCGACCATTCCACTAAAATAGATTTCTCGTCGAAAAAATAGGGATAGAAGAAAAAAAACTCCTGTTTGTTATGTAAAAAAAACTAAAATAACAATATACATTATTTGGTTTCAGCAGGACAACATTGAAAAATAAAAACGCAACTGGACGAGAATTAACAATATCGGTTTTTCATCACGAGTTGGGGGGGCTGAAATTTTCATTTCGAAATGTTTCGAATTCGGTCGGAATTTTGAAATTATTTGAAAATCAGTTTTGCAATAAGCGAGATTGAATGACGTGCAGAGATGAATACGAAAGTTTTAGAACATGCTCCTAGAATATGAGGCTTTTGATAATGAGTTTACCGGCTCATCTCATTTTCAGCGAAACTTTTATGGCTATGAAATATCGTGCGTTTCGAAACGTTTAACGAGAGTCGCACGTTGATATTCGAGGACGGTGATGAGAGTGGAAATACTATTTTATGAGTAGGGACTTATGTATGGGAAAAAATTCTGGCACTAATAATCCACTGCCGCCGATATAAAAATGGAGAAAATTGTGGTGATGGTTAAATATCCACCATATCGTCGAAATGGAAATTAAATTAATGTGAACGGATCTCTTTTTTTCCATCTAGAGTTGATAATAAAAGTTCCTTTTTTAACTCGATTTTCTATTCTAAACGTGGCAAAAGTTTCTCAGCTCGCGAGCGAAATGGAAATCGATTCGAATGTGAATGTGAACGAAAGTCAAGACAATTCTATGAATTTTAAGGAGATACTACGACATCTGATATAATACACTTGTCAGATCGTATTTGACATTGCTGTTAACATTTCAAGACTGTTTTTAGCTTGATTGATTCAAATCTGTGTCAGGATATTGACACATTGTTATTGGAAGGTAGCTCAATATTAGATGAAATATGAGTGTGATATGTGTATACTATGGCGTTTCGATATATAATCAGTCGAGAAAAGGATATTCGATGATATCGGGTCATAATCTGCTTATAGAATTGAAATGTTTTACATTTTTGCGGTATTTTGTGGAAATCACGATGTGAATATAAAGGTGATTCCTTGTCAAAATTGATAAGAATGAAGTAATCTGGATGAAATTGAATTCGCTTTATTCCATAATATTACGAAGTCGCAATATTTAATGTGAGAATAGTTTTTTTTTTTTTTGAATAAAGTTGTTCACAATTTAATTATCCGATTTCATAATAATAATTAAATTTTGATATGGAAAAAAAATGTTGTTTAACTTTTTGCTGTCAGAAATATATCACATACACATGGTATGTTGACAAGTTTATCCTTAGAAATTTGTCATAACAAAAGTATTTTATTTATTTAAGAATTCATCACATATGATTACTTACAAATAATAGTATAAGTTAACACGAGCCAGACAAAATTCATGGAAATTCACCTGTAAAATAAATCCACCTGTAAATATGCTGAGCTAGGAATGGTTCCCACCGATGCAGTGAAAATTCGGGTCAGCAGTTTAGAAAATTAAGTTCTTATTCAAAATTGTAAATTTAGTCTTTAGCAAACCTTGTAAACAATCGGAGTTTCTCCTCAATAAATATTTTTTTTAAAATAATAATACCTTCGTATTATTAACTGGCGCCCGAGCAGGGACCGGAAGACTTGTGTGTTTTGTATTAAACCTTCCGAATGTGCGATTATCATTAAAAACGTGCGTTTAATTAATCGAGTGAGCTTAGAAAAAAAAGTTTTTAAAGTGCAATAAAAATAAAAGTGATAACTCGAACAATAACGCGTGAAATAGTGAAACACAGGGATACAAACACCAAACAGGCAGCAATTAGTGAGAAAAAAAACATCGCGAAACCACCAGATCGGAGCAATAGGAAATTAGGCCCCCGAGTACCCTCATCCAAGGAAAAAAGGAGTTTTTTCGGAAAAACAGCCGACTATTCGTTTCTAGTGGAAGACTGCCCTCCGGCCCAGAAGGAAGAAACATCGAAGATCACACAACAAGCTATGGCTCAATTTGTATTTTTTATTTTTTTGTAAGTAAATTACCAGTTTTAGAAATTATTAAATTATATAAAAAAAAAAAAAACAGAAACTAATAAAAAACTTCAATTTTTATAATAAAAATTAAATTTTTTAAAAAAGAAATATCAATTACACTGTAAACCAAATTTTTGCTATTGATTTGTGACAAAACGGAGTAAACCAAAAGATTTTTTTGACAAATCCGTGTAAACCTGAAATTGTTAATAATTGTGTACACCTTTTTACCTTCGGAAAATGAATCCGAATAATTTAATTAGACCGGCACGTCTTAACAGTACCGAAAGCCTTAATAATCCTGTCCCACCTGCTCCACCTGCACCCCAAAATACACCTCACACCAACGAACCCCTGAATTTAAATTCTCTAACTGAACAAATCACCAGAATTGTCACCGAAATATTATCTAGGGAAGGACGAAATATTGTAAATAATATTATTAATCCTAACCTAGACGAAAATAACGATAAGGATCAAACGATCGAAATAAATAATGATAGGGATCTAAATGACTTAGACAAAATACCGGACGTTGTGAAAAGTTTACGTGAATTTTCCGGTCAACCGGGAGAATTCAGTTCATGGAAAAAAAGTGTAGACAGAATATTGACAATTTACGAACATTTGCAAGGCTCCCCAAAATATTATGGCATTCTAAGTGTTATAAGAAACAAGATCGTTGGTCACGCGGATATCGCACTTGAATCTTATAATACCCCCTTGAATTGGAAAAGAATTGCTAAATGTTTAACTCTTCATTATGCAGATAAGCGCGACATCGGTACACTTGAGTACCAAATGACCACTCTGGTACAAGGAAATAACACCATTCCTGAATTCTATCAAATGGTTTACCAGCATCTCTCCTTAATCCTAAATAAATTAGGCTGCATGGAAATGAGTCACGAATCATTAACTAATATGACTCAATCTTACAGAGATAAGGCTCTAGACACGTTCGTTAGAGGTCTTAAAGGTGATTTACCACGCCTCCTTAGTATAAAGGAACCGGCCGACCTCCCACAGGCGCTTCACCTTTGCTTAAAACTACAAAACGTTGACTATCGAGCTCAATATGCAAACAATAGCCAGCACTTCTCACGCAGACCTCAAATAACACCCCATTTACAATCTAAACCAAATATCCCTCGAGATCAGCCTATCATGCCGATTCCAGCACCTAGAAGAAGTTTTTACCCAGAACTTCTACATAACCCACAAAGGCCACCAAGACCAAATTTTGAGAGACAAAATTACCCACAATACAGACCACAGCACGAAAGGATGCAATATGGACCCCCTCAGCAACGGATGCAATACGCACCCCCTCAACAACTACCCCCTAAGCCTATGGACATTGATAGAAGTATTCAAATCAAACAAGTAAATTACGCAAACAGACCACAAAATCAACAGGTTACTCACAAACGCCAACAAACTAATCAATCTTATCAAATGCACCCTCCGAACAAATTTCAAAGGATTTACAACACCGGACAAGACAACGACGAAGAAAAAGACCGACAAGAAATGACTGCACAAAATACGGACGATGACAACGCACTCAAAGACTACATAGACTCCTTCGAAGATGTAAGGTCCGATGAAACCCAAGAATTGGAAGACATTTATTTTTTAGACTAAGGCACTCTTCACTTCCATACTTTGAGTTCAAAGTAAAAAGTGGAGAGACGTTCAAATTCCTTATTGATACCGGATCCAATAAAAACTACGTTCAACCAAGACACATAAGCCGTCCTATTCCCAACGAAAAACCATTTATCGCTAATTCCATCGGAGGAAACATTAGAATTACTCACCACGCATTAATAAATCTATTTGAGCCAACTACCAGAAAACTGAAATTTTTTATCCTTCCAAGTCTGATATCATTCGATGGAATAATAGGCAATGATTCCCTTAGAGAACTTAAAGCCGTTATCCATGTCGATGAAAATTTAATGACAATCTATCCGAATATCAAAATACCACTTAAACAAAATGTCTCTGAAAACGTCAATAACATAAATTTACGAACTTCACACCTATCCAAGGACCAACATAAAAGACTCAACACCATTATCAAAAATTATCCCCATCTTTTCGCGGACCCCGACAAAAAGTTGACATACACTACGAAAATACAGGGTGAAATACGTACCACTAGTGACACACCTGTGTACTCAAAATCATACCCATACCCGATGGCCCTCAAAGAAGAAGTCGAGAGGCAAATCACCGAATTACTTAATGAAGGAATTATAAGGCCTTCAAGATTCCCATATAATTCTCCTGTTTGGATCGTTCCAAAAAAATTAGACGCATCCGGAGAAAAGAAATTCCGAATGGTAATAGATTATCGTAAACTAAATTCCATCACCATTCCCGATAGGTACCCCATTCCAGAAATAAACGAAGTCTTGTCTAATCTTGGTCAAAACAAATTCTTCACGATAATCGATCTCAAAAGCGGATTTCACCAAATACCCCTCAGAGAAAATGATATAGAAAAAACAGCTTTTTCTGTTAATAACGGTAAATTTGAATTCATTCGTCTACCCTTCGGACTAAAAAACGGTCCTTCCATATTTCAAAGAACTTTAGATGATGTTCTAAGAGAACACATTGGTAAAAGATGCTATGTCTATATCGACGATATAATCATTTTCGGTAAGAACGAGGACGATCATTTCAGAAACCTAGAACTGGTATTTAAAACTCTCGAAGCAGCAAATATGAAGATTCAACTTGATAAGAGTGAATTTTTAAAGCAAGAAATTGAATTTTTAGGTTTCATCGTAGGAATTAATGGTATTAAAACAAATCCACAGAAAGTACGCGCTATAGTTGAATTACCTCCACCTCAAAACCTCAAAGACTTACGATCGTTCTTAGGAATGTCAGGCTACTACCGTCGCTTCATAAAAGATTACGCGAAATTAGCCAAACCACTGACATCCCTTTTGCGAGGGGAAGATGGACACGTGTCCAAAAATAAGTCTAAAAATAAAATTATTCAACTTGATAAAAATGCACTGGATACCTTCCTGAAACTGAAAAACGCACTTGTTTCAAAAGAAGTAATACTTTCACATCCAAACTTTGACAAGGATTTCGAGCTGACTACAGATGCTTCAGAGTATGCGATTGGTGCTGTGCTATCACAGGATAACAAGCCAATTACATTCATTTCCAGAACACTTAACAAGACCGAAGAAAGTTACGCCGCTAATGAAAAGGAAATGTTGGCAATCATCTGGTCACTAAACTCTTTCAGGAACTTTCTATATGGCTCAAGGAAAGTGAACATATTCACAGACCACCAGCCATTAACATATGCCCTAAGCAACAAAAATACGAACTCTAAAATGAAACGATGGAAGTCTATTCTAGAGGAATACAATCACGAAATTAAATATAAACCTGGAAGAACAAACATAGTCGCGGACTCACTTTCAAGACTTCCACCTCAAATGCAGGTAAACTCCTTAACTGCAACCCAACATAGTGATGAGAGCTCATCTCATAACTTGATCCCAACAGTCGAGGTACCTCTGAACGTTTTTCGCAATCAATTGATCCTGCAAATAGAAGATGAAAACAGTTATCAATTAAAACCCATTTTCTCAGGATACAATAGACACGAAGTTAAAAAACCAGATTATACGCAATCCGATATTATCAACATTTTTAAAAGATACCTCAACCCCAACATCGTGAATGGCCTGTTAACATCAGAACATATTATGGGAAAAATTCAAGAAATTTACCCACTCCATTTTAAAAACTACAAAATTCGCTTCACGCAAATATTAGTCGAAGATGTGGAAAATGAAGACCAACAAGAAGAAATAATAATTAAAGAACATAGAAGAGCACACAGAAATGCTCAGGAAAATCGACTTCAAATTCTTCAAAAATATTACTTTCCTAAAATGACAGCCAAAATTAAAAACATAACAAACAACTGTAGTACCTGCAAGGAAAACAAATATGAGCGACACCCAAATAACCAAGAAATCAACCCCACACCCATTCCAAGATATCCGGGTCACACGCTTCACATCGACATATTTTCCACGGAGAAAAAACCTAGTTTTAACAGCAATAGACAAGTTCACAAAATTTGCACAAGCAAAAATAATCGAATCGCGATCCGTTGAACACATTAAACGCCCCCTGCAAAGTATATTGTTTTATTTTTGTGTCCCAGAAATTGTGATTATCGATAACGAAAAATGACTCAATTCGGCCTCCATAACCTCTATGCTCGAAGATGACTTGCATATTACAGTTTTCACGACCCCTCCTTATAAGAGCGAAGTCAACGGGCAAATCGAACGCTTCCACTCTACACTTTCTGAGATCATGCGTTGCTTGAAAGCAGATGGGCGACGCCGTTCGTTCGAGGAGCTCTTAGAAAGGGCTGTTAACGAATATAACTTTACTATCCACTCCACCACAGGTAAAAAACCCGTGGAATTACTTCATGGACGCAATCCAAATATTGACCCAGAAAAGTTTGAACAAGCCCGTTTAAGTAATATCGAAAGGTTGAAAGCTAAGCAAGAAAAGGACATAACGTACCACAATAAGAAAAGAAAACCAATCAAGGAATATCTCCCAGGAGACACTATCTATGTTAAACATAACAAAAGAGTAGGGTCTAAATTGACAGTTAGGTACCGCAAAGAAATAGTTAGGGAAAACAAACATACCATAGTTACAACCGAATCTGGCAAAACAATACATAAAAGTAATATAAGGAATTAACATTTAAATATTTAACTTTCAGATGGATGTTCCAATCCATTTTGGGCGAAGTTCAAATTCTGGATTTCTCCAACTCTCAAGTGGTGACAATACATACAGGGAACGCACTGATACAGAACGGAAACTTCAAACTTATACACGTAATCGACATTAATCAGTACGAAACCATCTTGACTGAAATAATCCCTATCCTTAATGAAAATAAAAACCATTCCTTATTTCCTTACCTCGATCATGAACTACAGCAAATTCAAAATTTAATACATAATCTCAAGCCACGACAGGTAAAAAGGTCCCTAAATTTTATTGGAACAGCATGGAAATGGATCGCGGGTAGCCCCGACCATGAAGATTTTATAACTATTAAAGAAAAAACCAATAATATGCTTCAAAATAACAATAAACAAGTCATAATAAACGCATTACATAACGAAAGGATAAATAATATTACGAAAATGTCAAATGAAATTGTAAAAATTCTAAAAGATAACAAAACGATCAAAAACGAAATAATAATTAACGTTCAATATAAAATTAAGCTTTTAAAAGAAGAACTTGAAAATATAAACTATGCCATACATTGGGCCAAACTTGGCATTGTAAACTCTCTAATATTGTCCAGACGAGAGATCGAAATTGCCATAAGCACCTTAAGTAAAGAAAAATTACCATTTATGACTATTGAAGAAGCACTCAATTTTTCAGAAATTAAAATCATAAGTAACTCTGTAACAATCCTTTATATAATAAACATCCCTATAACAGACTCGAAAATTTTTCAAAAATTACTTTTAAAACCTATTAAACGCAATAATTTAGCAACTGAAATATTATACGAAACAATTCTTAAATCAGATACTGAAATATTTGGAGTAAAAAATCAATGTAAATTATATAATTCTGTTTCTATTTGTAATCCTCAAAATATTGTACATCTATCTAATACTAGCTGCATCCCAAATTTACTCAGAAGCGTGAAAGCCACTTGCAACATAATCAACAGCCAGCAACTTCCAAGGATCGACGAAATCTCAGCGGGCATTATACTCCTCAATGATTTCAATGGAACCATCTCCATAGAATCAACTGATCGAAAACTCGACGGCACATTCCTGATTAAATTCCACAATAACAGCGTGACTATCGATAGTAGGACCTTTATTTCACGGGAAGTATCGAATTATCAAATTCTACCCGCTGTCCTACAACCACTACCTAAAGAAAAGGAATACCGAAGATTACTATCCTTAGAAATGATGAACGAAATAAACATAAATAATACAAATATGATTGAATCATTCCAGTCTGAGGCAATAGTACATCGGTTCACCACATATGGGCTCCTTGCAATCATCATCCTAGCCATGGTTCTGACAGCATCAATCTGCAAGTTCCTGAGAAACAACAAGACGGAAATTATCATTCAGGAAAAACACATAGAACCTACGCAAAGTCATCCTAGGTCAAGAACCGTGCCAACTACGCAAACCTCAACACTTAAGTTCAACGACATCCCGTACTTCTAAGCGCTTGAGGGCAAGCGAATTTAAGAAGGGAAGAGTTAACACGAGCCAGACAAAATTCATGGAAATTCACCTGTAAAATAAATCCACCTGTAAATATGCTGAGCTAGGAATGGTTCCCACCGATGCAGTGAGAATTCGGGTCAGCAGTTTAGAAAATTAAGTTCTTATTCAAAATTGTAAATTTAGTCTTTAGCAAACCTTGTAAACAATCGGAGTTTCTCCTCAATAAATATTTTTTTTAAAATAATAATACCTTCGTATTATTAACTTATATTACAAAAGATTACAGTGAAACATTATATTGTTTTGTTTTTTTTTTGTAACAAAGCTGATTTTATCTGAACAATATTAAGAATGAAATCAATTTTGCTATAATTAACATTTAAAGCCCGTGAAATGGAAGTTACCAGTTCGTGCTGGCCGTAATTAGTTCGATGGAATGGAATATCGAGAAGTACGTAGTCTCTCAAGGATCGATAAAGTATTTCGAAGGACAGAGATCCTAACAGGGGCGGAGAGTCGATTTAAAAAATAAATAAACTGCCAACAAGTTGGGCGCAATATTATAATTTTTGAGACAAATTTAGGATGCATGGAAAGTCAATGTGAAAGTTTGTTGATGAGAACGAGTTTATTAGCAAGATCGGTATTAAAATGTAACTTAGTTTTTTGTTAGAATTACGGAAACCTTTATTCACACCGAGTTGATTTTTGACAGACAGTTTTTGACAGTGTTTTCAGGGTCCGATCTTCCACGGCCCTTCTTATTGCAGCAAAGTGCTTGCAGCGCATGATCTTTCTCAGACATTTCCGCCCGCCTCGTCATGACGAAACGAAGAGGGTCGCTCGCCGTATTGTGTATTGCTGTCGGTAGGCAAAAGGCGACATAATTTGACGACGGGTCGTTTCATCGTTGTGTAGGCAGTTTTGATCGTGGCGACACGAACTTCTCCATCGTCTCCTGGATGAAGATCCACTACTCGGCCCAGTGGCCATTTCGTTGGGGGTAGTTTTTCGTTGGTTATCAAAACTAGATCATTGAGTTGTAGCGATGGTTGTTTTTGTTGCCACTTAGATCGGGGTTGCAATGATTGTAAGTATTCCTGCGTCCAAACGGGTCCAGAAGTGCTCCTGCATCTGGCGTATGCGTTGCAAGCGTGATAGGTTGGAAATTGCAACGCCATCGACGAGAGATTCTGGTAGTACGTTCAGTGCTGAACCAATCAGAAAATGACCCAGAGTTAGAGATGTTAAGTCGGTAGGATTATCGGTTAATGCTTGAAGGGGACGAGAATTCATGCACGCTTCAATTTGTGTAAGCAAGGTAGCGAGTTCCTCAAAGGTGAGAGTTGTGTCCCCAATCACCCTTTTCATGTGGTGTTTAGCCGACTTGACGGCCGCTTCCCAGATGCCACCAAAGTGGGGAGTGGCTGGCGGGTTGAAACGTCAAATGGTGCCATCATTGGCTACTTGTTGAGCGATAGCTTCCGATTGGTTAGAAGCCTGTGAAAACATCATTCGTAGTTCCCTGTCCGCGCCGACAAAATTGGTGCCACAGTCACTTAATAAGCTAGCGCAAATTCCTCGTCTTGCAGTAAAGCGTCTATAAGCGTTTAAGAATGCCTCTGTAGAGTAGTCAGAAACAGGCTCAAGATGTACTGCTCTTGTGGCCAGACATATAAATAAGCAGATATATCCTTTATATGACTTATGACCTCGTCCCTTTGTAGTTCGCACCCAGATAGGTCCCGCATAGTCAACTCCAGAATTGTAGAACGGTCGAAGTGCTTTCGTAGTTCTTTCGCGAGGTAAATTTCCCATTATTGGTGGTTGAGGTTTAGATCGTTGTAGGATGCACGGAATGCATCGTTTGATTAACGTTTTGACTGCCGCACGGCCTCGTGGTATCCAGTAGTTCTGTCTCACAGTACTAAGTGTCAGTTGAGTTCCACCGTGAAGAGTCCTTTGATGACAATAGCGAATGATGAGAATTGTCCACGGGCTATCCTTTGGTAAAATTAGCGGATGCTTCTGGTCAGGATCCAGTAAGGAATGGTTTAGACGACCACCTACTCGCAGGAGTCCACACTCATCCAGAAAAGGTGTGAGATTAATCAATATACTTTTCTTGAGCGCTTTAAATTCATGCTTTAAAGCCGAGATTTCCGATGCGAAGGCTTTTCTCTGAACAAGCCAAACCCACATTAGTTTAGCTCTATTTAATTTGTCGGCTGAGATGACTGTAGAATATGCCTGTATCGGAGGCCCATATTTTTTGAAGCCTGGTATCACTTTACAGATGAACCGAAGGCACCAGGATGTTATTCTCAATAAGCAATTGAGCGACGAGAATCGATGAATTAGATTCCAGATTGGCTGTATTTCATTGAGCGTCACTTGCATGGAGATCCGTGCTTCTGGTATATCGTTCACAGTATATCTTGTTGAAGTAATAGGCCACAAATTTGTGTTAGACCTTATCTCCTTCGGTCCTTTCCACCAAAGTTGGTGATCAAGAAGATGGCTCGGGAGCAGCCCTCGTGATGCACAGTCGGTTGGGTTGTTAGATGTGCTGATGTGGTGCCACTGGCTCTGAGGTAGCGTGCACTGTATAAGTTTGCAACATAGGTCTGCCAGCGAGTGGGATGTCCGCTGATCCAGGAAAGAGTGATTGTTGAATCTGAATGTAAATGAACTGCAGTCTCGTTCATGTTGATGTGATTCGATAATTTTCTTAGTAAGCTGTGTAACAAGTGTTGCTGCATAGAGCTCTAGACGAGGTATCGAAATTTGTTTCAGCGGTGCCACCTTAGTTTTGGCTGCCAGGAAGGAGACGCAAACTCTGTTGTCGACATCTATAGTGCGTAAGTATACGACTGCTGAATAGGCTCGTTCTGAAGCATCACAGTAGCCATGCAATTCATTTAGCTGATTTTTCGGAGAGTAGTTGTTCCAGCGGGCAATTCTCAATTGGTTGATCATATGCAGTTCCGAGCTTATTTTTTTCCATTCAGTGCGTGCTTCAAGTGATATATCGTCATCCCAATTCAACCCTAGTAGCCATAAGGACTGAATTAGAATTTTTGTTGCAACGATAATTGGTGATATCCATCCAAGAGGATCAAATAGCCGCGCGACTTGTGATAGTACATTTCGTTTGGTGATGACAGCAGGCTCTGGAACAGTATGCAGTTGAAATACAAACGAGTCGTCCTCTGATTGCCAAGTTAAGCCAAGAAGCTGAAACGTAAAATTTTCAGACTGCTAGCTTACAGTTGAAGTTGCGATACTATTCGCCGGTAGATGTTCCAGTATGCTGCGGTGGTTGGCGTTCCATTTTCGCAAATGAAATCCGCCCGCCCTGGTCAATTCAATTAGTTGATGCTGTTTATCTAAGGCGGTTTCGATATCATCGTCACCAGAAAGTAAATCATCCATGTATATATCTTGCTGTAGTACAGTTGACCCAAGTGGGTAACGGTGAGCCTCGTCTTTGGCTAGTTGCTTGAGAGTCCTGCTCGCTAAGTACGGAGCACAGGTTAAACCATAAGGGACGATTTGAATTAACGAATTGGTAATGTTGAAGATTTTTTTCTCCATTGGATCGCCACCCTATTCGCTGTAAATCTCGGTCATCCGGATGTACCCAAATCTGGTGGTACATCTTTTCGATGTCAGCGGCAAATACATAAGCATGTGATCGCCAACGAGAAATCAAGCTTGCACGATCTGGAAGCAAAATGGGACCAGCAGCTAATTGTTCGTTCAGTGATAATCCTAGGTCAGTTTTCTGCGATCCATTGAATACTACTTGGAGGCGAGTAGGCGCACTATTTTCTTTTATCACTCCATGGTGAGGTAGGAAGTAGCACATCTTTTGTTGTTTCATATGAAGTTCTTGTTGACTAGATACAGCTATCATATGTCCAAGTTCTTCATATTCTGCAAGAAATGTTTGATAGTCTTGTTGTAAGGTCTCATTACGAAGAAACCGCTGTTTCATATGCTGCCAGGCGTTTAATGCTGGAACTAATGAGTTACTTAAGTGTAGCGAAGTATTCTTCAATGGTAGGCGAACAGTATATTTGCCATCAGCTCCACGCGAGTGCGTATCCTTGAAGAATTTCTCGCAATCAACATCTTCATCACTAAGTGGTGGGAAACTTGTCGCAATATCCTCTTGTTCCCAGAATTTACGGACTAATTGTTGTAGCTCAGGGTCAACTGTGCATTGAATGCTCGTACATGCCGTGTTCAGTAATACACTGTCGTTGATTGGTCCAGGTACAATCCATCCCAGTTTAGTCAGTTGTGCTATCGGATTCCAAGACGGACCTCTCACAATTTCTGATTCAATTATTTGAGCGTACACATTGGAGCCTAGAACCAAGTCGAGTCGTTCGTTGCTAGTAAGCTTCGGATCAGCCAATTGTAAGTTTCTTAGATGAGACCATTCTTCAACGTTCAGATTCCTATCCGGTTCATATGACGTCAGTTTCGGTAAAACCAGTGCGTTCACAATACAGCAGTACGGTGAATCAAAGTTCGGTCTTATAGTGAATGTGACTGATTGACCCACTCGAATGATGTGATAGTTAGTAGTTGAGCGGTTTAGTTTCAGTTGTTGTGCGATCCGTTCTGATGACGTACACGGATTGCCAGTATTTGTTGTGGCTGGTGTCCCTTCATAACTAGTGCCATGGATCATAGTATGATGGCGATCTTGGCAAGTTTGACAAACCTTGTTAGATTTGCAATCACGAAGGAAGTGTGTTCCCATACAATTAAGACACAGCTTATATGTTAATAGCACTTCACGTCGAGCACTAGGAGATTTTGACCTAAACATGTCACAAAAGAGAAGAAAATGTTGTTGTGAGCACAATGGGCATTTTTTCTTACTCCTTTCTTTTGGCTCAAGTTCATCTGCAGTGGTAGTATGAGACGAGAATCTTTTCATACTATTGGATTGTTGTGTACTTTTTCCCTTGTTGATCCCTTGAGAACGCGTTTGATCTGATGAGCTTCTTTTCGACGTTGCGCAATGGAACCCAGATTGTTCTAATGCTTCAAGTGTCCGAATGCGTAGCTTTACGAATGTTTTCATACGCTCGAATGTTGGAAGTTCTTGATCTCCACCAATCTCCTTTTCCCACTCGCGACGTGCTTGTGAGTCCAAGCGTTGAACTGTCAAATACACGAGCTAGTCATCCCAATCAGCGACAGGTCTTTTCAGAATAGCTAACGCGTTAACTGCGTCGACGGTTGCGTGGAGTATATATGCACCGGATGCTTTTATAACTTACGACAGAGCGGGCAATTGGTCCTTATATTTTTGTTATTCGTGCTGGCCTGGCAGTATTCTGCGCTGTTTGAGTGAAACTCCATAAAGGTGAGAACTAGTCGAACTAGAGCAAAGGAATGAAGATGTCTGGCAACTGTGAACCGTTTTCTGGCGCGGAATCAATCCTCCGTGTCAACTGCGGCAGATGCCTCGCAAAAGTTTCTCTGCTGCTTAAAATCATCCGAAAAAATGCAGTAACCGCTTTTTGCTCTCAGAACTCTTCGCGTATGGTATCTGGACGGAAATGAGCAAGGGCGAGCTCCCGATTTGTAAATTCGATTGAATTTAAGAATGGGAAAGACATAAAACTGAACATGATTTTTGTTGTTATTCTTTTTTTTTTCTTTGCTTTTAGCGATTTTAAATTTCCTTTTTTTTTCTTCACGAGATGGAGGAAAACTTTCACTTGGCACGAAAAACAAAAACGTGAGACGTAAAACTTTTCCGTTATTTCACACGGATCTTGCGAATTGAAAACATGGAAATTCTTCGCACAAACCCTTTCAAAAAATTCAAGTCTATTTTCTAAAGAAACGCGTTTTAATTAGCTTTTGAAATTCTCCTAATTCAGAAAATAAAATGTTTTCGAAAACGCGATCACCGTTAACTGCGAACCTCACGAACTTCGCCGCCCATCCACATAAATCTATTTTCTTGTTAAAACGATCGAACCGTACTGATCAGTACTCAACTATATGGCAAGGTGTATTCAAAATTTATATGTAAAACTTTACGAAAAAAACCAAATTTTTATACTAAAACTATTTTTACGTTAAGCCGAATTGTTTCGTCCACAACTATGTGCTCCCACTCAAAATCTCCGCCCGACTCCACGTTTTTTTCTCTTATCATTTCCGCTTTCTCCCGTCCCTTGTCTCTCCCGTTGTCTCCAACCGGATCGAGTTAGGGTGGCCATTCATTCATTTTTTCCTTTTTCCTTATCTTTCTTTGTCCAATTTTGTTTTTTTCGTTGTATTTTTAGGGTGCGATGAATATTTCGTCAGGCCTTAATTTGTCACATACAACAGGTTCCGAAAAAGCAGCGCGACGAGTTTTCACGCGACTTCTCTGTAGCGAGAACAAGGATAAAATGTTGACCCAGATTGTTACTGGAGACGAAACTTGAGTTCATCATTATGAGCCTGAACTAAAGCAGGAGTCAATGCAGTGGTTGGTAAACGGGCTTTAGCTCCAAGAAGTTCAAGGTCTCATAATTCACCAGAAAAATCAAGGCCACTATTTTTTGGGATTCAGAGGGGATTTTTATAATCGACTTTAATGAAAAATGACAGCATATCACAGGGGGATACTATACCAACCTGCTACAAAAATGAAAGGGTGCCACCAAAGAAAATAGAAGAGGATAAAAGACTCGAGGTATGCTGCTTTTACACGACAACAAACTTGTTCTCAAGAGCCACGTTGCAATGGCTGCCCTCCAGAAATGCAGCTACGAAATATTGAACCAACCCCCTTATAGTCCAGATCTGACCTCTTCCGATTAATATTTGTTCCCAAAACTGCAGAAAGAACTTCGGGAAAGAAAATTTACCAACGGTGAAGTGGTGAAGTCGGTTATTTCAGCCTATTTTCAAGGCCTTGCTAAGGCATTTGTTTCGAAGTAATTAATAAACTTTGTGGGAGATCTTTTAAATGCATTAGGTTTAAGAGAGAATATATTGAAAAGAAAAAAATAGTAACTTGTTCCATTTTACCACCCCCCTCCTTTCCCTGTCATTCCGTGAAATTTTTGACCTAAATTTTTGAATTAAATAAACTTTTTTGTCATTATAATCATATTGGACAGAAACATCGATCCTGCTCATCGGCCTTAAGTTGTCTTTTATTCTTCTGATCTCCTGTTGAACTGGTCGTTACCATGCGTTAGAAGGGAGACCAAATGGACGTCTTCATTCTGGGCCATAATCCGGAGCTTATCTAAAGACGGTTTGCTCTAGTTTTCTTAAAGTGTAATCGATCCACTGCTACTTTGCCACTCTTTGAATTGCCTTTCTTAGTCTGTCCAATTGTACTCAACAGATCATCATATCTGACCAGAATATCCATAAAATGCATCGCAGGCAGTGGTACAGGAAATTTTATAGTTTCTTGTTTGTATTGTCTACATATTTTTATTTTTCCAAATTCAATTCGAAACAAGTAAAAATAAACTGCCAACAAGTCGGGCGAAACTTTATTATTCCTGGGACAAGTTGCGGATGAGTGGAAAGTCAATATGCAGGATAGAGTGGTTAGCGAAGGCTAAGTGAAAGGGAGTTCTTGGGCTTAGAATTTTCATAAAATTCGGTGTATTTTACATTCACGAAACCGAACATTTGTATGGGAGGGGGTAGAGAAGGTAAAGGAATCGTAAAATTTGATATGTAGCTTTGTTTCGCTTCTCTTGTAAGGAGCTTGTATAAAACTTCAAGTTCGTAGCTTGCAGTTTGTTGATTATTAGTTGATTTAATGAAATTGGTCGAAATCATACTTTTGTATGGGAGGGGGTAGAAGAGCAAGCGCGATTTCAAAACTTTTAACGTAATTTCATTTCAATTATATCTGTAAGTTTTTCTGCAAAATTTCCAATTGATAGCTTTTAATAGTTAGGTGATAATTGATTTCATAAAAATGATCGAAAAAATAATTTTGTATGGGAGGGTGTAGAAGTCTTAACGATTTTCGACCAATTAATATTTGGTACATTTAGGAATTTTTTTTAAATGCATTTCGCAAATTTTCAAGTTTCTACCTTAAAATTTCACTCAAAAATTTTCAGTTTATGTGTTTTTTTCAATGCACATGAAACACCTTGTGCACGTTACACCGGAGGGTCGGTTTATAATAAATATGGGTCAAGTTATTATTATTTTTCTTTGTACATCAAATAGACGTATCGACATGCAAAATTTAAACTTTGTAAAAAAATCACTCAAAATTTTCGACATTTTTGCTTATCACCTCCCTCTCTTTACACCTCCCAAATTAAAATTTTTACCAAAATTAACCATTATGTAGTTCTACAATCCGACAAATTTACGATTTGATATCTGTGCTCTTTTTTGAGATATAAGGATTTGTAATTTTGAAAAGTGCGCCATTTTTGAAATGCTCCCCATTTTCCGCCACTACTATTATTTCAACATGTTGTATTTTTTTTGTATTTTCCTAGTATAGCTCAATATACGTTTCAAGTTTCAATTACATAACCTAAGAGATAGTTGAGATATTAATTTTTAAGTGTTTTTCTTTGCACCCCTTCCTGACTCTCCCCCTTACAATAGTTAGCCAATCTTTAAGCTGATTCCGATGGAACTATATGCCAGCTTGACGGTTCCGAAACATGAGTTTTTTACTATAAGTAATTTCGAAGATATAATCATTTGAAAAAAAAATCCGGCCGACAATTTATTTTTAGCACCCCCCCCCCCCTTTTCGGGCGCTAATGGATAAAAAAAATTAAATTATTTTTAGAGTTTGTCCCACAACCTTCTCTATATCTCTGCTAATTTTCAGCTTCTTATCTGCATTCGTGATGGAGATATTAGCAAATGTAATTTTCGACTTTTTCCCTCCCCCCGCCTCCCCCTTCCACCTAACACCCCACAAAATTAAGAAAATAAAGCTCACTTACCCAATCAACAATCCACCCAAAAACGAGAGTTCTACCTTTAACGGTCTCGGAGATTTGAGTCCACATGTACGGCGTACGGCGGGACGGATTTTTTGTTTTGCATTTTTAGGCTAATATAGTCATGAAACGCGAAAAAACAAAATTTCAGAGTAGCAATTTTTTTTCCTTGTGTTGATCACAATATTTTATTATTAGAATAATAAAGTAATTGAAAAAGTGAAAATTAATCGAAACTGCTTGACTCGTAACCAATTCCATCCATCTATCATCAGGAAATCACTTTCAAGTCAATTAAAATGCCGACAATAAACGAAAGCTTTACATACAAAGAGTCAGCAATTGTTTTGAAATTCTGCCCCACACCCAAAGTTTTTTCCCCCGTAACTTCTAAACTTGAAAACTCCTTCAGGGAATCGAAATATTCAACTGAAGCTGACACTTGAATGGAATGTCCTGCTTGTCACGCGTTTATATGACAAAATATTTTGCCCCCTCACTACGCCGGTTATTCAAAGCACGCTCTATGGTTTAACAACAGCATGCCATGCGTCATCGTGTTGAATGAAATTTACCCTCCAGGGATATCACCAGAATTTGTTTCGTCCTGTTTTGCTAGGTAGAACCATAGTCGTCTGCACTCGAACGAACTGTCACACATAGCGAGTCCTGAAATGGGGAGGCATAATTGCATGACAACTTTAATAAGTGGACTCGAAAATTTCGGACTTATAGCTCTAGCTTTGGTTAACTGCAATAGGGATGTTGTTGTTTTTTTTCATCCAACCTGAAACGACTCAAATTGCATCATATAAGCACTTATCTGAAGGCAACAAAGGATTTGTCCAGCCAAGAGCTGGATCATTTCGAATTATTATGGAGCCTTACAGAACACGAATATTGGGAAAAGCTTTGTTCTACAATAGGTTTCGGTACACATACCATGTAAGAGGATATTTTTGACCCAGTCACAACTGCTTCACCATTCCCTCATTATCCTGTCCGAATAATGGTTTTCGATATGTGCCTAGATCAGCTCGTAGCGACTACGCCTGTTAAAGCCTGGTTATGGACGTTAAACTTGCCATTCAGGCAAGCTCGGCTATATTTCGGTTGGTAAACTGTCGCATATGCAATGCTTGTTGACATGCGATTCGTTAATTGGCACTTAACCGCATGCAAATCAATTTTCCGGATTTCCCACGGCTAACGAACTTTATTTATTTTCAATTTAATTTTCCGAAGCGGACAGGTCTGCGAGGATATGCCGGAGGGCCGGTCATTGAATGGCTCTTCTTTCTGGTCCGACCTGATAACCTTTGTTCAGCAGAAATTGTGAGGGGGATGATGGGGGGCATCCCATAAACCAGCGAAATATATGTTGACAATTATTTTCGATAGTTAGATATATGCATGATTTTGTGGTAGGTGCGACAGTCTCAATTACGCCTATGTCAACAATCATCCTGCTGTGTACCTTCTGTACAGGTAAATTAATAAGACATGAGGTTCAGTGATTTTCGATAGCGCCGCTTAATGCTTTAGTTTGGTTTAACCTTTATGATTCAATGGGATTTGCATTTTATTTGTTTTTTTTATTTTATTGTTGCCAAATTAATTGCTTAATTATTCAAATTTTTGTTAAAATGACGTATTCGGGATCGTCGCGAATTCAATTGATTTGTGATAAATATAATGAATTGTGAAAGGATTTAATTGGGATGCGGCTTATGAAATTAAATTACAATATAATAGACTTTATTGAATTCAACGACTCTTTGGACAATAATTCGATGAATTGATTAATTTCAGAATTGAGAATGTTTTCGTGAAATAAGGTAGTAGGAGCGTGGTTTCGAAGAACCACTTTGCACCAGGGTTATATAGTTGGGCCCATTGTATTCCCCTTATTGATTGTGAGATGGAGGTTACTCCACTTGTGCTAGGCACTTGGTACGGTTGGCGAATCTATGCAAGTTTGGATGTTTAATGTCTATGAGGTCGTCTGGTTATGAGAATAAACTTGAGCCTAAGCAAAGCAGACGACTGTTGAAAATAATGGTCGATAGACTCTTCGTCTTCCACGCAATTTCTGCAAAGGTTGCCATTCGCGATCCGCAGCTGGAATGCGTGGTTAGGCCGAAAATAGTTCGGATGATATAGTAACTACGTTGTAGAAGCTGAGCTGTGATATTTTTATTCGGTTCTTCCCAAAAGGAATTGGCTGTCCAGCTGCCGCCATCCCTCCAAGAAAGAAACCAAAATAGTTTGTTTGAAGCTAGCCTTCAGCGCAGTTGGAGTAACATCGACTGACTTCCTAGTGGAATTAATGTTTGTAGATCCTAGCGGCATTTCCTAACAGTTTGATACGAATCGGTTTCCAAAATAAAAATACTTGGGTTATAGCCACTAGGCGATTCAAATTGTTTCCAAAAATTGACAGTAGTTTCGATGTGGTCATGTAGGATTGAAGTGCCAGAAGTGCAGCCCTGCTGTCCGAAAAAAAGTTTCGATTTCCAAGAATGTTTTGCAGATCTGAAATAATTTTTGTTTACTTGTTAATGGCTGATACTTCCGTTTGGAACACAGTCGCTTGATATGGAAGATGGAAAGAAGTGTGGATGTCGAGGTCGTGGGAGTAGATGCCTGCATCTGTTCTCTAGTCAGTTTTAGATCCGTCCGTCAAGAAATAAGAACCTGCAGAGACGCCGAGTATTGTGATTGTTGCGTTCAAGAAATTAAACGTGAAACATCCTTTTCTCAACCTGTGATAAGTTAATTAAATCATACTTGCAGTCCAAAAGGGAAGTTGATTCTCTAATGACAAATAAATTTGGCCGATTCAAGGTACTAACCACAAATAAGAGGTGTTTAATCTAATGTCAATCAATAAATCAAATTCCTGTTAAGACCTCCTATAGGGGCATAGGACAGAAACAACACTCTTCCACAAGGCGCGATCCTGAGCATCGGCCTTAAGCTGTTGCCAGGACTTGTTTATTCCTCTGGTCTCCTGCTCAACTGCTCGCTTCCATGTGTTACATGGCCGTCCAACCCGACGCCTTCCTTGAGGGTTATAATCCAGAGCCTGTTTTGCGATGTTTCGTTCTGGTTTCCTCAAAGTATGACCGATCCACTGCCACTTTCGCCGTTGAATCTCAATACCTATTTTAGTCTGGCGAGTTGTACTCCAAAGTTCGTCGTTGAAGATTACTAAATCCTAAAATGCGCCGGAGGCATTGGTTTACGAAAGTCTGTAGTTTCTTGGTAAGTCGAACGGTCACTTTCCACGTTGTACAACCATACAACAACACGGATTTGACGCATGCGTCAAAAACTCGCAGCTTCGTGCGAAGGGAGATCTCTCTTAACCTCCAGAAAGGGGAAAGGATACCGAAGGCCTGACAAGCTTTATTTAGCCGAGCCTCAACATCCTTTTCGGCTCCGCCGTCCATGCTGACAATGCTTCCGAGATAGCAAAAATCTTGCACCTCTTCCACATCCTGTCCATTAAGAACAATCGGTGTGCTTGCGTTCGAACCCATGTGCATGTACTTGGTTTTACGCACATTTATTTTCAGTCCCGCCTATTTGCATTTAGAATGCAACGAGCAAACATTTGACTCTAAGTCCGAACGGGTAAGTGCAAGCAAACACACGTCATCAGCATAATCAAGGTGACTTGAGATGTTAAATAGTCTCCATCGAAGACCTTTACCTTCCCCACCTTCCAGTGCAGCTTTCAAGATGTCTTTTATTACCACCAGAAACAGGGCTGGTGATAATATGCAGCCATGTCTGGCACCCGTTCGCACAGGGAAGCTCTCGGACAGCTCTCCTCTATGCAAGACGCGACACCTTGCATCTTCGTAGGATTCTTTAATCATAGCTATGACCTTATCTGGAATACCTCTCCAACGCAAAGCATTCCATATGTAATCTCGCTTAACGCTGTCGAAAGCCTTCTCGAAGTCCACAAACATGAGATGTAGTGGCGAACCTGTAATGTAAATGTTTTTGTATGTATACATATATTGAATAAAGCAGTTGCGATTCTAACTCGGACCGGGTCGGTTGATTATTTAACGCGCTCTCTGATAACGTAACATCTGGCGACGAGGAGGTGCGAACAAACGTGTGCGATGAACGCGGAACAATTTAACACGTTCATAGGATTGTTTCAATCGGCGATGCAGGGATTAACAATGGGAGAGAGCCTGTTTGGCGATGTTCGCACTGGTTTCCTCAAAGTATGACCGATCCACTGCCACTTCCGCCTTTGAATCTCAATACCTATTTTAGTCTGGCCAGTTGTACTCCAAAGTTCGTCGTTGGTGATTACTTCTGGCCAGAATATTCCTAAAATGCGCCGGAGGCATTGGTTCACGAAAGTCTGTAGTTTTTTGGTAAGTCGAACGGTGACTTTCCACGTAGTACAACCATACAACAACACGGATTTGACGCATGCGTCAAAAACTCGCAGCTTCGTGCGAAGGGAGATCTCTCTTAACCTCCAGAAAGGGGAAAGGATACCGAAGGCCTGACGAGATTTATTTAGCCGAGCCTCAACATCCTTTTCGGCTCCGCCGCCCATGCTGACAATGCTTCCGAGATAGCAAAAATCTTGCACCTCTTCCACATCCTGTCCATTAAGAACAATCGGTGTGCTTGCGTTCGAACCCATGCGCATGTACTTGGTTTTACGCACATTTATTTTCAGTCCCGCCTATTTGCATTTAGAATGCAATGAGCGAACATTTGACTCTAAGTCCGAACGGGTATGTGCAAGCAAACACACGTCATCAGCATAATCAAGGTGACTTAAGATGTTAAATAGTCTCCATTGAAGACCTTTACCTTCCCCACCTTCCAGTGCAGCTTTCAAGATGTCATTTATTACCACCAGAAACAGGGCTGGTGATAATATGCAGACTTGTCTGACACCCGTTTGCACAGGGAAGCTCTCGGACAGCTCTCCTCTATGCAAGACGCAACACCTTGCATCTTCGTAGGATTCTTTAATCATAGCTATGACCTTATCTGGAATACCTCTTCAACGCAAAGCATTCCATATGTAATCTCGCTTAACGCTGTCGAAAGCCTTCTCGAAGTCCACAAACATGAGATGTAGTGGCGAACCCATTTCGGCTGACTGCTCTAATATTATCCGTAGGGTATTTGTGTGGTCGGTACAAGACGACCCTTTACGGAATCCAGCCTGATAAACTTCGAGAGTGCTCTCGACGACATCACTAATCCTATTGAGAATTACCTTAGCCATAATTTTTGATACGGCAGTAAGTAGACATATACCACGCCAATTGCCACAATCCCGAAGGTCGCCTTTCTTCGGAATTTTCACAATGACGCCCTCCTTCCATTAAGTCGGATATCTTCCTGCATTCCACACCTTAGTGAAGAGTGGGAGGAGTATATCGGCTGTTATTTCCGGGTCCGCTTTGAGGAGTTCAGTTGGTAGTCCGTCTATACCTGGAGCTTTCCTTCCCGCCATTGACCGAATGGCGGGAACTATCTCTTCCTTATCTGGGGGATCGTCCCTAATAGAGGATTGCTGCGGTCGGATGTTTGGAAGTTGTTCTGTTTCCGGAATATCTTCCTCTGAAAAGATGTTTAAAATATCAGAGAAGTATTCCGTCCATCGTCGCAACTGGTGTTCACTCATATTAAGGAGAGTTCCGTTGACATCTCTCACCAGGTGGTTGGCGGTGAAATTCCTGTTCGTCAACTGTTTCATGATTTTAAATAGTGAACCCATATCCCTAAGGTAAGCCGCAGATTCTGCCTTGTTCGCCAGATCTTCGATGGCCTTTCTCTTGTCGCGTCTAACAGCCTTTTTAAGCTGTACATAAGCATCGCGGTAGTTCTGCCTCTAGTCGGGCGTTCGTTGGTTGACATCGGGTTGAGAGATAATTGCCAATTTGGCTTTTTTCCGATTGCCAACCTAGTCCCATGTATCCTGCGACATCCAGGGTTTCTCACCGCTTTGCACATATCCCACAGATTCTTTAGCACTAGTTAGAAAAGTGTTTCTGGTTGCCTCCCAATTGGCGTCCAATGTGCGCATTTCATTTTCACCCAATGTGGATGACTTTTGGCGTAGAATGGTGGTGTATTCGCGTTTTTTGTTGGGATCTCTAAGTTTATCCACATTAAACTTGCGCTTCATTTGAAGAATTTGTGGTCGTCGGATAGCTGCTGTACACAATCTCAAGCAGGCAACCATCAAGTGGTGATCGCTCCCCACGTCAGCTTCACGTTTCGCTCGCACATCGAGGAGACAAATGGTCGATCCGGTTCTGAGTAACACCATCAGGGGAAACCCAAGATGTTTTATGATGACTCTTGTGTGGAAAAAAGGTCCCTCCGATGACCATTTTCCGAGTACTACAAAACTCCACAAATAAATCGCCGTTTTCGGGTCTATCAATCCAAGGTCGTGAAGCGTCGACCCAAGGGTCACCATGCCTCCCCATGACGTGTTCTAGTCCAGTGTTGTCTGATCCAACCTGGGCGTTCATATCTCCCGAGATGATAATAATGTCACCTGTTGGAACACGTTCGAAGGTGGCACTCAGTTGGCTATAAAACTCCTCTTTGTCACCAGATGTTGCGGTATTAGTTGGTGCGTAGCACTGCAGAATTGTGACGTTTCTGACACTGGTCCTGAGCCTGACGACGATAATCCTATCCAAGATTGGTACCCAGCTAATGAGACTGTTTCTCGCTCTCGGCGTAAGGACGAACGCCACGCCATTTCTGGCTTCACTTTCAGGGCCAATGTACAGAATAGTGTTTCCGCTAGGGGTTCGTTCGTCTCCTGATCCTGTCCACCTGACCTCGCTCAAGCCCAAGATTTGGATGTTATAGTGCTCCATTTCACGGTCGATCACTGATTGGCGGTGCAAGGACCGAGTAACCCCAGCTCTTCCCCCTTCATTCAATGTTCGAACGTTCCAGAAGCCAATCATAGTCCGTTTTCGAATGCCAAAAGTCGTTACCGTAGAATCAGTCCGTATCCGAGGCGATGTATCCGTTTCTCGTATCATTTAGATCTTAAGATCACGGGTGATAAGCCCATGATCCAGTTTAATCTAATGTGCTTGCACGTAACCATTCGAACTTAGAGTCAAATGTTCGCTCATTAAATTGCAAATGCAAAGAAGCGGGGCTGAAAACAAATGTGCGTAAGACCAAGTACATGCATAAGGGTTCCAACACAAGCACACCGATTGTTCTTAACGGACAATATGTGGAAGAAGTGCAAGATTTTTGTTATCTTGGAAGCATTGTCAGAATGTGAAGCCGAAAAGAATATTGAAGCTTGTCTAAATAAAGTTCGTCAAGTCTTCGGTATCCTTTCCCCTTCTGAAGGTTAAGAGAGATCTCCCTTCGCTGAAAACTGGGAGCTTTTTAAGCATGCTTCAAATCCGTGTTGTTATATGGTTGTACTACGTGGACTTACCAAGAGGCTGCAAACTTTTGTGAACCAATGCCTTCGACGCATTTTAGGAATATTCTGCCCAGAATTGATCTCCAACGACGAACTTTGGTGTACAACTAGACAGACTAAAATAGGTATTGAAATTCAAATGCGGAAGTGGCAGTGGATCAGTCACGCTTTAAGGAAACCAGAGCGAAATATTGCCAAACAGGCTCTGGAATATAATCCTCAAGGAAGTCGTCGGGTTGGTCGACCATTTAGCACATGAAAGCGAGCAGTTGAGCAGGAGGCCGGAGGAATAAACTATAATAAAGTCCTGGCAAAAACTTAAGGCCGATGCTCAGAATCGCGCCTTGTGGAAGATAGTTGTTTCGGTCCTATGCCCCTGTAGGGGGTCTTAACAGGAATTTGATTGAATCTAATGGCAGCTAGGCCTGCCGTTTGTGTTATAAAAAGATCAATTGCAGATAGTGAGAGAAATGCCTCGCTGCAGTTGGTGTGATTCTAAGACCACCTAATATACATAAACAAGGCACCCGTTCGCTTAGCTGTAAAGGTCAAATTCCTGTTAAGACCCCCTATAGGGGCATAGGACAGAAACAAATCTCTTCCACAAGGCGCGATCCTGAGCATCGGCTTTAAGCTGTTGCCAGGACTTGTTTATTCCTCTGGCCTCCTGCTCAAAGCTGTAAAGGTGTTAGGTTAGATTTAGGACCAACGCTGGTCACCACACTAACGCGCCATAGCAAATAATTCGTCTAACAATACTGATATATATCCAGTAGGTGAGGTGCGGCTTAAGACCCCATCTCAAGCCGAATGTCTTCTTGCAAGCGGAGAAGGCTAAGGCGGCTTTTCCAGATCGTCTTGAATGTTGGCCTTCCAGGATAATCTACTGTCACAAACAAGACCTATATATTTAATCTGATTTGAGAGGTTGTGAATGGTGAGGTTGGTGAATTGAAAACGTATGGGCTTCTTGTTCAAGTGAAGATGACCAAATCTGTTTTTAAGGGTTGATGGTAAGTCATTTACCTTGTGCTGTAAGGTTTTACTGTCGATGGGTGCTATGGATTGAATTGGCTATCTATAGTGACCATCGAAGAAGAAGCATCATTCAGAATATTTATCGAACATTTTTGAATGGTTTGAAGATAGTTGTGAAATAAAATCATGAAGGTAATCGATCACGAGTGTAGCCATGTCTTTAGTGTCAGCAATACGAATGTCGTGAGTTTAAATTCCAGCCGAGGCTTAAATCCAGCACACACTGCCTGCAGGTTAAGGTCCTTGATATGAAATTGATTGGCAATTCATGCGAGTCTCACAAGCAGTCTCACATCGCACTCTTGCGTCAATGTTTGCCTTAATTGATGCAACTAACCACTGACTCTGATCTCAGCGACTAAATATAATAGAGAGTTCCAGTATTTGAAAGCATATTTTCTGTTTTTTTCTTATATTGAGTCGTTGAATGTTGTAATCAGCCGGAATACAATAGCGTAAACATGAAGAGATAAAGTTTTCGAGCAACTCGTGATGCAGAAAAGATGCTTGTAAAAACAAAGATATAAATAATGATTTTTCGAAAATCATAACTTAGTAGTAGTCGAAAGGTATAAAAGCAAGTACATAAAATAGTGCCTGTTCCACATAGACTAACTTCAAATCATAAGAATAGCCTATGCACAGCGATAGCTTTTGATTTACATCCGCTTCAAGTGTTTTGAATTAGTTCGATTATTGTATTATGAAAGTAACTCCTTTGGACACAAGTGATTTCTTCGCGTATATTTCAAGAAATAAAGTATCAAATGCGTAGAGTTCAGCTCGATTAATCAATCGTTTTTCAATTTATTTTCAGTTGTTTTCAATTTTCATAACAGGAGCTTAGTGTTAACTAAGTCAATTTTGAGATGACATTCGATTAGTTCAGTTACTTTTGAAAACCGGTGAATACACTATCTTATGGAAATATCTAGCTTTATTGCGTTTTTTCCCGGAATTCGCCTAGTTCACAAAAAGCATATGCGTGTAAATTAATAAACGACGAATGAACTTAGTTGATCAGGCTGGATGTGCCCCTAATATTTTACGCCTACGCAAATAGTGTTTTCTTGGTATGAAAATGTAGCATAATTTCAACCTTCTTTTAATGCTTTCCATGCAACCAAAAAAATATAAACAAATTTCATAATTAAAACTTAAATCTAGCTTATTTATAGAAAATCCTTATTACTAAGATACGTAAATTCCATCATAATATTGTCACTACAAAACGCAATCGTTAGAAATTCGTAGAAAATATATGGCACACATGCAAAGATTTCACTCGAAGTTAAGAACAAAAGTTAGAGAATGCATAAAACATTATTTATACTCAAAGCGTTAAAATACAGTGCATCACACTTTGGGGAGAGACACAACAAATTCCCAAGTTATGCGAACGCACTTATCGGAGCATCCGAACTCAACTTCCAGAGCAAGCATAATCTCATTAGCAACACAAACTTCGTCTACCATCGGAGTTGTTTGTGTCTATAGCACTCTGCTAGCATTTCTGCAGTTCAGATGGAGATTTCGTAATATTATTCGCCAACATCTAGCATAATAAAGCCAGTTTAGGGAGCATATACTCATATAGGTAAAGCTACGAAGAATGGCACAAATTGCTTCTAAATAAGCAGTGACATAATCTACGTACAAAGCTTATCGGCAAGTTTTAAGGAGGTATGTTCTACGTAGCCATTACTGCCACAGGAATAATACAGCTGATCATTTTATATGTGGAGAATATAGTTGGCTTTCTGAATTCGCATCTAAATTAACTGGAATGAAACGTGAATAACAATCTATGAGAAGTTAGTGTGTTCAGGGAGAGATCAATATTGATATTTTGTACTTTTCGATTCTTATTCATATAGACGGAATACAAGTTAGGGTGTAGCCTAGTAGGTAGCGTGTTGGTCTTGTAATGCGAAGGTCGTGAGTTCAAATCCCGGTCGGCGCAATATATAATTCCGGCACATTGCCAGCTTGGATATATCTTGGTCACCTCAATCTACGAAAAATGAAAAAATTCGTAGAAAGAGGGTTGTGCGAAGGGCTAAAAAGCCTTCCACAATAAGTAATGAAAAATGTTAAGGAACCTAAATATCAGGAGGCCAAGGTCCAATTTGGGCTGTAGCGCCATTGTAGTTGTAGTAGTAGACGGAATACAAATGTTCTTATCGTTAGCTTTGTTTTAAACTTTTTCAAGTATATATTCTCTTTTAATACTTTTTAATAAAATAAACCAAATGCTTGCCAGCCCATCTACCCGTCCGTCTGATCTTTAGTTTAAAAACGTATAGAACTCAAATTTAGCAAATACTAACACGAAAGATTTCCGGATTTTACACTGCTTTGCTTTATTATATGTGAGGTTTCGGTCTCTGCTGAGACCTTTATCAAACAGTTTGATAAAGATCTTTGCAGAGACCAAAACGTCACACATAATAATTCAAACAGAGTAAAATCCGGCAATTTTTCGTTTTAATTCAAAATGCATTGTGAAAACATTCACATATTAAATATTATATTTCCAAAAAAAGGCAAGTTTGCGAATAAGCGGTGAAGGTATTCGGTACTCGAAACTTTATAATAAGCCGATTGTAGATGACAGTAGTTATTTATCTGAAATTTTGAGAATAATCTTTTGATGAAAAAATAATTGTCTTTCATATAAAATTTATTAGAATCCTTACTACTCAATCCTTCTCTACGAACTGGGTTATTTCACGAAATATTTAACCACCTCCAATGCAAAAAGCCCAGCTTGACCTTATAAATTAAGCCAATTGTCATGGTGATACGCCAATATGAGTCTGCAGTAGTTGAGAAAATCAAACCCCAACTTATAATCTAATCAATTGGTATAGCCGAAAAATTTCCGTTTATAACCATCCTCCCTTACAAAATGTGACAACTTCCTTTATTTTATTGGGAGTATCGCGTGATTTAGGTCTATCCGCAGTCGTAGTTCTGTTATGTATTGCATTGATTCTTCCCCTTCAGTGTGAAAATTCACTACCAGAATAAGGGGCACACTATAGGCGAACCGAAGTCATTAGGAGGTAAACTGAAAAAAATTTTCTCGTTCTAAATAAATATAACTATAAAAGAAAATCAAGAATTTTCCATGAAGAGTTAAGAAATAGAAATAATAACCACCACTACCATCGTCGCTGGAACTGTCTGAAGAAATATCGTTTCTACAGTTTTAATTAACATCAAAACGTAATAGCAGAAATTCCATAGTTCATTATGATATTAATTAAATGCTTCTCTGCTCAATTCTGTACCTAAATCGATCTGAAAGAGTTTGCTTTTTAATTAACTTGGCAGACAATTTCAAAAACTTTTTTTTTTTCCTTCTATATTGCCGAGAAATTCGTATTCACTGTACTCACTCATTGGTACTTAATGAGTTCATAAGTAAATTAAAGATAATTATCCTGAATGATAAAATATGTTCGGGTTTTGAAAATATCAAGGATATTTGAAATTAGATTGAAATTGAATTGGATTGTTATCTTTCATTAGTGGAAGAAGTGTTTCATCGAAAAATGGTAGAAATTAGTAATTCGTGATATTCGGTCGCAGGAAAATCAGAATTATTTATTCATTGTTATTAATAGAATGATTTTTATTGAAGAGGTTATAAAAAAAAGTGTTTAAATTAATTCGATTGAACTCACCGTTTTCTGTCCAATTAAGTTTACATAATTTCCATTAAAGCTCTTCTAAATGTTTTCTTCTTGTTTGAATTTTTTTAATGTGTACTATTGGCGAGTCGCATTCTCACATCGGTTGCCGAATTGTGAAGTTTAGCTCATCGGGAAGTATCCAAAGTTTAATGTTAAATTTAAGGTTTGAATCCGTCCACTCTCTAAATTGAAAATTACGTTGCAGTTGTTTCAGCTTCAGCAGCAATTAGTTAACTTATGTAAGAACGCGTGATATTCCACGCAAGGCGGCAGTTATAGGATGAGGTTTTACCAATTCCTGCAACTACCTTTGGAGACTAATGACTCCACGGGCCTGAGCTAACCATCCCCCTTTGGGATGGGGCAGTAGAATTCACCCACAGCCAGCCCTGCTTGCCATAAAAATTGCAAAAGGACACTCACCGGATCATGGGCTTATCACTTGTGATCTTAAATCCTAACTGATACGAGAAACGGCTATAGAGTCTCGGATACGGACGAATTCTATGGTAACGAATTTTGCATTCAAAAACGGACTATTATTGGCTTCTCGAACGTTCGACTATTGAATGACGGGGGAAGGGCTGGGGTTACTCGGTCCTTGCACCGCCAATCAGTGATCGACCGTGAAATGGAGCACTATAACATCCAAATCTTCGGCTTCAGCAAGGTCAGGTGGACACGATCAGGAGAAGAACGAACCGCGAGCGGAAGCATAATTCTGTACGTTGCGTGGTGTTCGTCCTTACACCGAGAGCGAGAAACAGTCTAATCAACTGGGAACCAATCTCTGATAGGATTATCATCGCCAAGCTCAGAACCAGTGTCAGAAACGCCAAAATTCTACAGTTCTGCGCACAAACTAATACCGCAACACCTGGTGACAAAGAGGGGTTTAATGGCCAACTGAGTGCCTTCTTCGATTTCGTCCGAAGATATAGCATCTATTATATTATCATCTCCGGAGATTTGAATACACAGGTTGGCTATGACAACACTGGACTAGAACACGTCATGGAGAAGCATAATGACCCTTGGGTCGATGCGCCACGACCTTGGATTAATAGACCCGAAAATCGCGAATTATGTGTGGAGTTTGCAGTACTCGGCAAATGGTCATCGCAGGGATCCTTTTTCCACACAAGAATCACCATAGAGCATCTTGGGTTTCCCCTGATGGTGTTACTTAGAGCCAACCCGACCATTTGGCTATAAGTAGCCGATGGAGAAGATTTCCCTCAATGTGCGAGTGAAGCGTGTAGCTAACGTGGGGATCGATCACCACTTAATGGTTGCCTGCTTGAGATTGTGCACAGCATCTATCCGATGGCCATAAATTCTTCAAATGAGGTGCGAGCTTAATGTGGAGAGACTCCTCCTTTCTACGTGACATGAAATGTGCACATTGGACGCCAATTGAGAGGCAAGCAGAAACCCGTTTCTAACTAGTGGTGAAGAATCTGTGGGATATGTAAGCGGTAAGAAACCCTGGATGTCGCAATACACGTAGGATAAGGTTAGCGTTCGGGAAAAGGCCAAATTGGCAATCATCTCTCAACGCAACGTCAACGAAAGAACTCTCAGCTTGAAACAAAACTACCGCAATGCTCATATACAGTTTAAAAAGGCTGTTAGACGCGATTAGAGAAAGGTCATTGAAGATCTGTCCAACAAGGCAGAATCTGCGACTAAGTTCGGGGATATGGGTTCACTATTTCAAATCATGAAACAGTTGACAAACAGGAATTTCTTCGCCAACCTCCTGAAGCAATGTCAACGAAACTCTCCTTAATATGAGTAAACACCAGTTGCGGCGATGGAAGGAATACTGATATTTTAAACACTTGTCAGAGGAAGATATTCCAAAAATTGAACAGCTACCAAGCATCCAACCGCAACAATCCTCTATTCAGGACGGTCCTCCAGATAAGGAAGATATAATTTCTGCCATACGCTCAATGGTGGGAAGGAAAGCCCCAGGTATAGATGGACCGCCAACCGAACTCCTCAAAGCGGACCCGGAAATAACAGCTGATATGCTCTCCCACTCTTTACTGAGATGTGAAATGAAGGAAGGTATTCGACTGAGTGGAAGGAGAGCATTATTGTAAAAATTCTGAGGAAGGGCGACCTTCGGGATTGTGGCAATCGGCGTGGTATATGTTTACTTACTGCCGTATGGAAAATCATGGCTATGATTATTCTAAATAGGATTAGTGATGTCGTGGCGAATACTCTCGAAGCTTACCAGGTTGGATTCCGTAAAGTGTCGCCTTGTACCGACCATACAACTACCCTACGGATAATATTGGAGCTATCAGTCGAAATGGGTTCGCCACTACTTCTCATGTTTGTGGACTTCGAGAAGGCTTTCGACAGCGTTAAGCGAGATTACATATGGAATGCTTTGCGTAGGAGAAGTATTACGGATAATGTCACAGCTATGATTAAAGAATCCTACGAAGATGCAAGGTGTCGCGTCTTGCATGGAGGAGAGCTGTCCGAGAGACAAGGCTGCATATTATCACCAGCCCTGTTTCTGGTGGTAACAAATGACATCTTGAAAGCTGCACAGGAAGGTGACGAAGGTAACCGCCTTCAATGGAGACTATTTAACATCTTAAGTCACTTTGATTATGCCAATGTCGTGTGTTTGCTTGCACATATCCGTTTGGACTTGGAGTAAAATTTTCACTCGTTGCATTCTAATTGCAAAGAGGCGGGACTGAAAATAATTGTGCGTAAAACCAATTACATGCAAATGGGTTTGAACGCAAGCACACCGATTGTTCTTAACGGATAACATGTGGAAGAGGTGCAAGATTTTTATTATCTCAGAAGCATTGTCAGCATGGACGTCGGAGCCGAAAAATATATTGAGGCTGCTCTAAATAAAGCTCGTGAGGCCTTCGGTATCCTTTCCCTTTTCTGGAGGTTAATGGAGATCTCCCCTCGCTCGAAGCTGCGTCAAATCCGTGTTATTATATGGTAGCACTGCGTGGAAAGTGTTCGTCCGACTTACCAAGGAACTGCAAACTTTCATGATTTAATGCCTCCGACGCATTTTAGGAATATTCTGGCCATTAGTGATCTCCATCGACGTACTTTGGAGTTCAACTGGACAGACTAAAATACGTATTGAGATTCAAAGGCTGAAAGTTAATATTTATACAATACTATAGAACAGCCTTAAACTAAATTTAAAACCAAATATTTAAATTTTGAAAAATATTACAGTTGTAAATTTTGGCCATTTATAAAGTGTGATTCAAGGAAATGTTTCTTGGCACCATAAAGACTTACTTTTCACTTTTACAGATAGCAATGTAGGTATAGTAATTTTATTTTCCAACTAGCGATTTCCCGCTACTTTGTCCGCGTAAGAATCGCATTAATAATGAATATTTTTTGGGAATGAGTTAGTATTATTATTATTATTATTACTAGGGGAACGCGCGAGAGCACTGCGACCTTCTTGGCCTATTGTGCGTTTATAGCCCCTTCACCCTATTTTAACTCAATAGCTTTTGCTAATTTGAGAATCGTTAAGGGAGCCGTATTGGCTAGTTCCTCCGTAGAAAGGAAGCCCTTTCCAAGAAGACTGTGTCTTTTCCTAGCTACTGCTTTACAGTGACATAGGATGTGTACTGTTGTTTCTGAGTCCTCTAGACAAAGGCGACAAATGTCGGTTTCAGCTAAGCCCATATTTTCGAGGTGGTGGTTTACTCCACTGTGCCCCGTCATTAGGCCGATTAGGATAATAATATCCTTCTTGCTTTAAAATTAAAATATCCTCCACTTTGTTTTTTGTGGTAGGATCAGTTTTTTTGAAATTGACAAGCCTGGAAGTCTATTCCAGTAGGTTTTATGTTCATTTTCTACCCACATTTTGAGTATGGGGTTAATGTACCCTTTTGGTTTTCCGCAGAATGGCTCTGGACCAATAAAATTTGTTTCTGCGCCTTTTTTTGCAAGGCGATCAGCCTCTTCCTTACCCTAAATTCCCATGTGTCCTGGTACCCACATTAAGGTTACATCATTCCTTTTTCCCAGGATGATTAGGTTTTGAAGGCATTCCCATACTATCTTCGATCCGTGTTTGTTGGATGCTAGAGCTTTGAGAACCGCCTGACTATCCGATAGAATATAAATATATTTATTGCGATGAGCTCTCGTTATATTTTCTTGGATGCATAGCTCCATTGCAGTTAAGATTGTGGCTTCTTTACCGAGTGGTTTTGAAACCGAGAAGTTAAGAGCTTTGACTCCGGCTCCTGTCCCCTCAGATGTGCGGGAGCCATCTGTATACCAGATGGTTGATCCCTCTACAATATCAGCTAGCATAGATTGCCAGTCCTTGCGTTCCCTGATTATAGCTTTGAAGGGGGTTTCAAAGTTGAATTTTGTCGGCATCGCGTCCGATAATGTGGAAGTTATAACTTCCATTTTCGTGTCTTTTAAGATTTTAAGGTGACCTCTAAAATCCCCTGACTTATAATTGTTTTTCTCCTGTATGCGTAACACTCCTTTGATAGCTTCCTTTTTTATTTGGATATGTATCGGAGAATGTTAAGGAACATTTCCATTGCCGCTGTCGGACAGGTCTTCATTGCACCTGTGATACCAAGGCAAGCTAGCCTTCGGATTTTTTGTAGCGTAAGTTGAGCTTTCCTTTGTAATATTTTAGTCCACTATATCGTTGAACCGTATGTGACTATTGGGAGAATGATTGTTCTGTAACACCAGTAAATCATTTTGAGCTTTAATCCCCATTTTCTACCAAATAAGCCCTTACAGGCCCAAAATGCCTTTAGTGCTTTGGCATGAGTCCATTCTATATGTTTGTTCCAGTTGAGTTTGTTATACAGTATAACACCTAGATATTTTACCTCATCTGAAAAGGGTATTATTGTTCTATTTATTACAGAAGGTACAATGTGGTTTATCCTTCTATTTCAGAATGGTACTATCTCAGTCTTACTTGGGTTAATGTTCAAGTTTTTAGACTGACACCAGTTCATTATCTCCTCTAAGGCTTATTGAATTCTTTCCGATATTATTGAATCATATTTGCCTCTAATGATAATGACAAGGTCATCAGCATATCCTATTGCCTCGTATCCCTGGTCTGTTAGACGGTCCAGGAGCTCATCTACTACAATTGACCAAAGTAGTGGGGATAGTACCCCACCTTGAGGACATCCTCTATAGGTCTGTGCAGTCACTGTGCTATCACCTAGTTCCGTGGTTGTCATTCGGCTTTTCAGCATGGCGTGTATCCATTTTATTGTGGCCGTTTCCAGACCCTTTTTCCTAGCTGCCGCTATTATGGCTTCATGGGGAGTATTGTCAAATGCTCCTTCTATATCCAGGAATGCACAAAGGGCAATTTCTTTATAGTCTTTTGCCTTTTCGATTTGTCTAACCAAACCATGAAGGGCTGACTCTGTTGATTTGCCTTTTTGGTAGGCATGTTGGTTTTTATTAAGACAGACTTTGTTAGGTCCCGTTCTTATGTGGGTGTCCACCAATTTCTCCAGCGTTTTGACAAAGAAGGAGGTAAGACTTATAGGGCGGTATGACTTTGGCTGTTCACTAGGACGGTTCCCTGCCTTCGGTATAAATACCACTCTCGCTTTCCTCCAGATTTTTGGGATGTATCCCCATATAAAGCTAGCTTTAAAGATCCTTATCAATATTGGCATTAGGATCTCTAACCCCTTCTGCAATAATGCGGGGAATATTTTATCTACTCCGGCTGATTTATAGGGTTTGAAGGTGTTGATTGCCCATCTAATCTTTTCTGGAGTGAAGATTTTACCAGCAATACTTTTGCTGTATGGAGTTTGACGACACATCCTTTCCTCTTCATCTAAATCTTCATTATTGTTAATTATTTTGCAGCAGTGTGTTACCAATAAAACTTCAAGAGTTTCCATGCTGCTTTTGGTTAAGGAACCATCTGGTCTCTCTAAAAGTCCGATGTATGTCGGGGTGTCTTTTGACAACACCTTTTGGAGTCTTGAGACCGTTGGGAGATCATCTATCTCCTCACAGAATCTTTTCCAAGACTATTTTTTTTAAATTTTTTAGAAGTTTATTGTATTCAGTAAGGGACTCTCTGTAATCGTCCCAGGTACCAAAGGTTTTTGCTCTATTGAACAATTTTTTAGTTTGTTTGCGTTTTGCCGCTAATTCCTCGTTCCACCAAGGAGTTTGTTTGGCCCTTTTTTTGTGTAGAACAGGACAACTTTGCTCGTAAGCATTGATAATATTGTTTACGAGTTTATTTGTGATTTTATCAATGCAGTCTGGGCTGCTTATTGTTTCTTCCTCGATACCTATTTCGTACTCTAGGATTGTCTGGTAAAGATTCCAGTTGGTACGTTTGGAATTTCTATACCTTCTTCTACCGGCCCCGCTTAACCTCTTCTTATTTTCAGTCAGACTCAACTGTTTTAGCTCTGCTAGTATCAGTTGTTCGTCCGATTGTGGTTTTTTTGCGGTTTTGCTATCCGCTTTTAGTGGTGGTCTTATATGCTTATTATTGACCGAAGGATTACCCTCTACAGTCAAGTCAAGCATATTTACTGGAGGGGTGCTTGTTCCACTACCCACTTCCGTTGCGTTATTAGCCGCTGTTTGTGATGCATTGGGGGAAGCATCAGCCCCTTGTTTGTTTTTTTTAATAAAATTTTTGTTCATGTTCCCACGAGTAGCGCGAGAAAGTAGAGTCACCCCCAGCAGAGCTCCGCATTACTAGGAGAAGGCTAATTAAAACTGGAGGTCACCAGGTATCCAGAGTTCGCATATTAATGGTTAGTTACCCACTAACCATTCATCCATTGGCATATGCTGTTCCACCGTGGATTAGGGGATTTTTATATACGAGGTTTACTCCTCTAGCGTTCATACTTCATATTGGTCACCATATAGGTAGTACGAACACTTGCAAATCACTACAGGGATAAGTCCCCTTGTAACCATAGAGCTTCTTGAAAACTGCCTGAAACATGACCAGTCCAGATTTCAGTAGGCTCCATGCTGCGATAGGATACGGAACCGACAGCTAGCTGAACGATTTAAATCCCCCCCATCACATCCGCCAAAGACCATAGATAGGATACGGAGCCGACAGTTGTCTGTTCGACTTGTTCCCCCCTATCTTGATAGGATACGGAGCCGATAGCAAGCTATTCGACTTATTCCCCCCTATCTGTAGATCTTTCAGCATTACCCAGTCTGCACCACGTGGAGGCGATGTACTCAACAGACCAATGAGTTAGTAACACATTATGCTTAGTTTAATGGCTCTTTGAACATAATGCTTTGTATTTTGTTTGAATCATATTCGTAAATTATTAATAATGAAACCATGATACTCTCATTTGTATGGGACAGGCTCGTGATCAAATCAATCCCGCGATTCAAGATCATATACTTATTGAAGAGCGTTAAGAACATGTAAATAGTTATATCTTATGTTAATTAAAAAACCCAAAATAAAATAACACTGAGCTTAAAAACATAACAGGACTACGATTATGAGTAAAGCTCAATCATACGATACTGTAGATGAAATCGAAATTTTTGTGATCTTAAGAAATTTTGTATAGGGAGTGAGAGAAGGGGTGACAACATTGAACTAATTTGTTTCACATCATGCCAGAGTAACTATAAATAAAGTAAAACACTAACTTAGATCCATTTATTAACAAATAATAGACAGACACTACAATTATATGTATAGATTTAAAATATTAATTAGTTGCTTGAAATATCATCTTTAATTATTTATTTCAGTGAATTTTGATGAAAAACACCACGCAACTTTAAATTTAATTAGCTTTATTCAGACTCTTCATTCTTTCTCATCAACCAAAACACGTTCATATTTCGTCATCAATTTACGCTCCGTAAACATCTCTAATCATTACCATATATCCTTGATACATGTATTATAAGCATATATACGTATATATATGCTTATTATATTCGAACCCGTAGTAGTAGAATTATCTATATATGGATGTATAGTATTGAGTACAACGAGAATTCTAATTGGAGCATAGATAAAACGTTAATACCAAGCATATAATTCTATCGTTCATAATATTCAGAGAAGTATGATACTGGTATATGTATACTCATAGCGACTTTTGGTGAATCGTGGAAGGTATCTCATGCGAATATTACAGGAAAAATAATTAATGCATCCTAATATGAAATCCAAGCTTCAACATCGTGTTATAAAATACGAATTCGGTTTCTGGATGGACTGTAAATATTGAAAGTTTGTTTTTAAACTTTTGAAAATAAATTTTATTTTCATATTAGTATTTTAATTGGCACTAAAAAGTTTTAAAAGAGATAATTGCAAATACATACAATACAGCTCAATAATCATAAAAAATGAATAGAAATAATTAATTGATAATTATGATTGAAGTCTGCAGTTCAGGTAAGGCTTCTACCAGGACAAATCAAAATAATAGTGCTAATAAAAGGCAGTTACTTCACGTTTTGAAATTTACTTCTTAAGACGTTCGAATCGTCGTATGTAGTCCTTCAACTTTGCAGTCACTAGTCCGATGAACAATGCAATAATTTGAATAATTGGGTTACTGGAAATTATTATGTACGACTCCAACTCCAGGCGGAAGGTTTCATTTAAGTACGAATTTTTCACTTGCTACTGGGAATGAAAAATGATTTGAAATAAAATGGACAAACGGGTAAAAGCTTTTACCTCCTCGAAATATTGTCAGAAAGTTAGTATCATACCACCTACAAACGAAATGCATCGATTTGCGTTGGGAGATGTTGAAACTTATTTCGAAAGCGAGTGCTCGAAAAATCAACTTTTCTGATAAGGCGGATTAATTGCGATTGTTGTTGCTTCCTGTAAATTATTTCCTCGTTGTCTGCGTCTTGTCCCTGTGTACATTGCCCGTGCAATTCGTTGTTGGTTGGCGGAATGTTCAAGATCTTCAAACCTTGAATATTCGATGTTCGCGCGTTCTAATAGTGCACGTGTTCTTTCATTACTGTTTGTTGAGATCTTGAACTTTCCGATCGATTTCATGCAGGTGTCTCTTATAGTGTTCGCACGCACGCATTAATATGCATCAGTGTTCAGTAGTAGATGATAAGGAAGTAGAGCTGACATGTAACAATACATCTCGGCGGATCTATAAGAAAGAAAAACTGCAGCATCTGGTGCTCGGAAAATCCACCTGGGATCATCGAGAAGCCAATGCATTTTCAGAGAGTAACAGTTTGATGCGGATCATAGAGTAGTGGAATCACCGGACCATTTTTTTTTCAAAAATGCAGCTTCAAACGCTGTTTTGGTCAGCAGAGAACGCTACAGAAGCATAAAAACTGACTCTGTGTGGTCAGAACACTTGTACTAGAACAACCTTTAGTTCAACCGGATGGCGCGACATTCCATACAGCCCATCAAACAATCGATCTTTTACGCATCAACTTCCGTAATCGTGAAATCAGCCGTCTTAGGAACGACTATTGACCGGCTCGGAGCTGCGGTTTGAACCCATTAGGCATCTTTTTGAGAGGTGCCGTGAAAGATCGATATTATGTGGATGATCCGCAAACGATTCAAGCCCTTAAGTTTTATATTGACCGAGCCCTTAAAGGCCAAAACCATCAATAACGTCTTTGATATTAGGTGGATAGGATGCGCTACTGCGAAGCTAACCGAGCCAGCCATCTGACTGAAGTTGTACTCTGTAAATAATTGGAATGTTTGCTCTCTCAAGAACTTTGAAAAATTTTAATCAGCGTTAATTTTATTATGTTTCTAAAAAGAAACTTGTATTTGACCCACATTGAAAGTCTATCTGCTCAGTAAATGGTTTTTGTTTCAGTTCCAAGTAACACCTATAAATATTTGTCAGTCGCAACCAGTTGAACAGAAATATATTCCAGCTACAACACACGTTACTTACCTTACTCCGCTTTACCTACCATTCCGAAGAATTCGTGTTTGTGCATTGCACATAAAGGCCGAAATTGTAATTCAGGAAAAAAGAACGAACTGTATGATGACTGGTAAATCCCAATCATACGATAGTCTAGATGAAATAGGAAAGAGTTTAATGTAGCAGATATAATATGTCTTCATAGATTCTTTTAAATTGTGAATAGTGACTTTTGTATGGGAGGTGGTAGAAACAGAGGAGGAGGTTTGCAATTTTACATTATTAATCTATACATATAAATATAATTGTAGTGTCTGTCTGTTATTTGTTTATAAATGGCTATAAATAAGTTTTTTGCTTTATTTTAGCAATAACTAAGCAGAAACACAAGTTTTTAAAAATTTTCTCTGTCTGTCTGTCTGTCTTTCCGGTTTTCACGCAATAACGGTCAAACCGATTATAATGAAACTTTCACAGTTTCTTAGATATGCACCAAGATGTAATCTGCGTGAGGTATTTCAATACCCCCACGCCTTCCACCCCCTCCCAGACTCATTTTCAAAAATATATAATAAAAAACCATTGAAGCAAATCATTTGAAATTTAGAGCATACTATTTTTATCAGAAATGTGATCTATGGTATATAAATTATTTGAATCCCCTTACTCCTTCCACCGCCTCCGATACAAACTGCACTTTTTCATGAAATGCTATACACCAATTTTCTCAGTACCAGTAACCCTCATCGACCTTAAATGTTGTATTTAATTCTTAATTTACATTAATATTAATATTGGGAAAAAATTAACCGAGTAGCTTCACTTCTTCTACCCCCTCCCATACAATGTGACACAATTGCACGACTTTACAAAAATTCGATTTTCTTGAAAAGCGTGAATGATGCAGATCTAAAATTTAAAATATGTCAATTGCATGATGATTATAGTTGTTTCTCGAAATATCACCAAAAACCGCCGTTTCCTTCTAACACCTCCCATATAAATTGCACAATTTCATTAAATTCAATGCACTAAGTTTTTCAGTACCTACTCAATTTGAGAAGTTTAAATTTGGTACAAAAAATTTTTATAGCTACTATAGCATGACGTGAAACAAATTAGTTCAGTGCAGCCATTCCAAATACAAAATTTCATAATATCACAAAAATTTCGATTTCATCTATCGTATCGTATGATTGAGCTCTACGCACAATCGTAGTCCTGTTACGTTTTCAAGCTTAATGCCATTTTATTTGGGCTTTTTTTTTAAATAAACACAAGATAAAATTATTCACATGTCCTTAATGCTCTTCAATACGTATATCATCTCAAATCACGGGATTGATTTGATCACAAGCCTCTACCATTCAAATGAGAGTATCATGGTATCATTCTTAATAATTTATGGTTCTGATTCCATCAAAATACAAAACATTGCGTTCAAAGAGCCATTAAATTAAGCAGATTATATATCCCACATAACGTACTAACTATATTCTCAAAAAATGCTTATTATTGCGATTTTTATGCGGCCGAAGTCGCGGGCGTTTGCTAGTCTAATAATAAACTGCCAACAAGTCGGGCGAAACTTTATTATTTTTGGGACAAAATGCTCATGCATAGAAAGTCAATATGCAGGTTAGAGTGGTTAGGGAAGACTAAGTGAAAGGAGCTTCTTGGGCAGGGCAGTTCTCAATTTAACACTTTGCGGAAACGTTCAAAAGCTCCATATTTCATTCGTTTATTTATGCAAGTTTGAGTTTTCATGAAGGGAGGCGTGAGGGTGATAGTAAAGATGGGTGGATGTTAATAGCTTTTTAATTGATTGCTTTAACCAAATCCAATATTCTTTGTATAGAATATCAGTTTCATAGACGAAGTTGCATAGAATTTTCATTGGATTCGTTGTATTTTAAATTCACGAAACCAAACATTTGTATGGGAGGGGGTAGAGAAGGTAGGGGAATCGAAAAATTTGTGATGCAGTTTTATTTCTTTTCTTTTGATAGGTACTTGTACAAAATTTCAAGTTTGTAGCTTTTAATTTGTTAGTTATTAGTTGATTTAATGAAATTAGTCGAAATCATACTTTCGTATGGGAGGGGGTAGAAGGGCAAGCGCGACTTCAAAACTTTTAACGTAATTTCATTTTAATTATTTTTGTAAATTTTTATGCAAAATTTCAAATTGATAGCTTTTAATAGTGAGGTGATAATTGATTTCTTAAAAATGGTCGAAAAAATAATTTTGTATGGGGGGGGGGGTAGAAGTTTTAAAGATATTCAAACAGTTAATATTGCAAACTCTTAGAGATTGTTTTTAAATGCATTTAGCAAATTTTCAAGTTTCTACCTAAAAATGTCATTCAAAAATTTTCAGTTTATGTGTTTTTTTTATTGCACATGAAACACCTTGGCACGTCAGACCCCCACTTCGGTGCATAACAATTTTGGAACAAATTATTATTTTTTTTCTGTGTACATTAAATAGATGTGTCGACGTGCAAAATTTAAACTTTGTATCATTTACCGGAGCCATAAAAAAATCACTCAAAATTTTCAACATTTTCGCTTTTCAGCTCCCTCCCCTTACACCCGCCAACTTAAGTTTTTTACCAAAATTAAAAACTACCATATAGCTCTATAATTTAACAAATTTTTGATTTGATATCTGTACTGAATTTTGAGATTTTGTGATTTGTAGTTTTGGAAAGTGCGCCATTTTTGAAATGCTCCCCATTTCCCCCCACTATTATTATGTCCACATGTTATATTTTTTTCATATTTCGCTAGTAAAGCTTAGTATATGTTTCAAGTTTCAATTTCATAGCTAAAGAGACAGTCGAGATATTAATTTTAAAGTGTTTTTCTTTGCACCCCCATGACCAGGCCCCTTACAATAATTAGCTTCTATCTAAACTGATTCTAGTAGATCCATATGCCATCTTAATGGTCTCAAAATATAAATTTTTTATGGGAAGTAATTTCGAAGATGTAATCATTTGAAAAAAAAATTCGGTCGACAATTGGTTCTTAGCCCCCTCTTTTCGCACCCAATGGATAAAAAAATTTAATTATTTTTAAAAGTTGTGCCATAAACGCTTCTATATATATGTTGATTTTTAGCTTCCTAGTTGTAACCATGGTTGAGATATTTGAATTCGTATTTTTTGGCTTAAGCGCTCCCCCTGCCTCCCCCTGAACCCGTACACCCCCGAAATGGGTATCCGCCTGAGATCCGCAACTACCTACAAATAAACTGCCAACAAGTCGGGCGAAACTTTATTATTCTTGGGACAAGTTGCGGATGTGTGGAAAGTCAATATGCAGGTTAGAGTGGTTAGGGAAGGCTAAGTGAAAGGGAGTTCTCGGGCAGGGCTGTTGTCAATTTAACAATATTTCATTCATTTCTGCAAGTTTGGGTTTTTATGAGGGGAGGAGGAGGAGTAAGGGTGGGTGGATGTTAATAGCTTTTTAATTAATTGCTTGAATCGCGTCCAATATCCTCTGTATAGAATGTGTTTCATAGACGAAGTTGCATAGAATTTTCATAGGATTCGGTGCATTTTACATTCACGAAACCAAACATTTGTATGGGAAGGAGTAGAGGAGGTAGGGGAATCGTAAAATTTGTGACGCAATTTTATTCCCTTCCTCTTGTAGTGTGCTTGTACAAAATTTCAAGTTCCTAGCTTTTAATTTGATGGTTATTAGTTGATTCAATGAAATAGGTAGAAATGATACTTTTGTATGGGAGGGGGTAGAAGGGCAAGCGCGATTTCAAAACTTTTGAAAGCATTTCATTTCAATTATTTTTATAAGTTTTTAGGCAAAATTTGAAATGGATAGCTTTTAAGAGTTAGCTGATAACTGATTTCTTAAAAATGCTCGAAAAAATAATTTTGTACGGGAGGGGGTAGCAGAGGTAAAGCAATTGCAAAATTTGTGACGCAATTTTATTTCCTTTCTCTTGTAAGCTGCTCGTACGAAATTTCAAGTTCGTAGCTTTTAATTTGTTGGTTATTAGTTGATTTAATGTAATTGGTCGAAATCATACTTTTGTATGGGAGGGGGTAGAATGGCAAGTGTGATTTTGAAACTTTTAAAAAAATTTCTTTGCAAATATTTTTATAAGTTCTTATGCAAAATTTCAAATGGATAGCTTTTAAAAGTTAGGTGATAATTAATTTCTTAAAAATGGTCGAAAAAATAATTTTGTATGGGAGGGGGTAGAAGTTTTGAAGGTATTCGACCAGTTAATATTTTATACTTTTAGGGATTTTTTTTAAATGTATTTCCCAAATTTTCAAGTTTCTACCCTAAAATTACATCCAAAAATTTTCAGTTTTCGTGTTTTTTTCGTTGCACATGAAACAGCTTGTGCCCATTAGACCGGGGTGGTCGGTTCATAACAATTGTGGATCAAATTATTATTTTTTTTCTATGTATATCAAATAGATTTATTCACATGCAAAATTTAAAGTTTCTATCTTTGAGCAGAGTCCTAAAAAATTCACTCAAAATTTTCGACATTTTTGCTTACCACCTCCCTCCCTTTACACCCCCTAACTTAAAATTTTTATCAAAATTATAAATTATGTAGTTCTATAATCTGACGAATTTTCAATTCGATATCTGTACTCAATTTTGAGATATAATGATTTCTAATTTTGAAAAGTGCACCATTTTTCAAATGCTCCCCATTTCACCCCACTACTGTTATGACCAAATTTTATATTTTTTTTGTATTTCGCTAGTATAGCTTAGTATATATTTTAAATTTCAATTACATAGCTTAAGAGATAGTTGAGATATTAATTCTTAAGTGTTTTTCCTTGCACCCCCCGCCCCCCCCCCCCCGACCCTTCCCCTTGCAATAATAAGCCTATTTATAAGCTGATTCTGGTGGATCTATATGCCATCTTAATTGTCCCAAAATATGAATTTTTTGTGGTAAGTAGTTTCGAAGATATAACCATTTCAAAAAAAGATTCGGCCGACAATTTGTTTTTAGCCCCCCCTTTACGGACGCCAATGGATAAAAAAATTAAATTATTTTTGAAATATGTCCCACAGCTCTCTCTATACGTGTGCTGATTTTCATCTTTCTATCTGCATTCGTGGTGAAGATATTAGCAAGTGTATATTTCGCCTCCCCACCCCACCCCACACTCCCCAAAATTTGGATAATGAAGCTCACTTACCAAGTTAATAACCCACCCATAAATCAACATTCTACCTTTAAGGGTCTTGGAGGTACGAGTCCATATGTACGGCGTACGGCGGGACGGATTTTTTTTTTTGCTTTTTTAGGCTAATTTAGTCATGAAACGCGAAAAAACAAAATTTCAGGGTAGCAAATTTTTTTTTTTTTCTTCTGTGTCGATCACAATACTTTATTATTAAAATAATAAAGTAGAATGAACTTTCTATCTTGAAGGGTTTGAGAGTTAAATTGCGCTGAGCGTACACGTCGGCGTATGGCGGGCGGTGGACGGCGTACAGACAGATGGATTATTTTTTTGCATTTTTAGGCTATTTTAGTCATGAAACGCAAAAAAAAAATTTCATGGTAGCAAATGTTTTTTTTTCCCAAGTCGATTAAATACTTTATTATTAAAATAATAAAGTTTTAAAGTATTGTGATCGACATTGAAAAAAATGTGGTACCCTGAAATTTTGTTTCTCCGCATTTCATGACTAAATTAGCATAAAAAAAATCGGTCCCGCCGTATGCCGTACAACAAACTCTAAAAATAATTTAATATTTTTATCCATTGGCGTCCGGAAATGGGGGCTAAAAAAAATTGTCAGCCGAATTTTTTTTTTCCCAATGATTATATTTTCGAAATTACTTGTCATAAGAAGTTCTTCTTTTGGATACATTAAGGTGACATAGAGATTCATCAGAATCAGCTTAGAGAGAGGCTAATTATTGTAAGGGGAAAGGTCAAGGAGAGTGCAAAGAAAAACACTTAAAAATAAATATCTCAAATATCTCTTAAGCTATGTAATTGAAGCTTGAAAGACATGTAGCAAAATACGAAAAAAATAAACCATGTGAAAATAATAGTAGTGGGAGGAAATGGGGAGCATTTTAAAAATGGCACACTTTCCAAAATTACAAATCGTTATATCTCAAAATTGAGTACAGATATCAAATCGAAAATTTCTCAGATTGTAGAACTACATAGTCTTTAATTTTGGTAAGAAATTTAAGTCGGGGGGTGTAAGTGAAGAGAGGTGGTAAGCAAAAATGTCGAAAATTTGAAGTGATTGTTTTATGACTTTAGTGAAAGATACAAAGTTTAAATTTTGTATCTGGATACATTTATTTGATATAAATAGAAAAAAATAAGACATTTTTATAGAATTGTTGTGCACCTGTTGTAACAAAAACTGAAAATTTTTGAGTGAAGGTGGAAACTTGAAAATTTGCGAAATGCATGTAAAAAAAATGTCGAAAAATTTGAAATATTAACTAGTTGAATACCTTCAAAACTTGTACCATAAAAAATTATTTTTTCGACTATTTTTAAGAAATCAATTATCACCTCACCATGAAAGCTTATGAATTTAAAATTTTGCACAAAAACTTTTAAAAGTAATGAAAACGACATTTCGTCAAAATTTTTGAGATGGCACTTGCCTATCTAACCCTCCCATACAAAAGTATGATTTCAACTAATTTCAATAAATCAACTAATAACCAACAAATTTAAAGCTACGAACCTTGAAATTTTGTACGAGCACCGTACAAGGGAAACAAAATAAATCTGCATCACCCCGCCCCCTCCCCGGACGTGATTCAAGCAATCAATTTCTATCACCCCTATCCCTTCATAAAACCCAAACTTCCTTAAATAAACGAAGGAAATATTAATATTAACTGGAGCTATTGATCGTATCTGTAATTAAGTGGTAAATTGACAAGAGGCCTGCCCAAGAACCCTCTTTCATTTATTCCTCCCTAACCACTTGAACCTGCATATTGACTTTCCAGGTATCTCAACTTGCCCCAAGAATAGTAAAGTTGCGCCCGACTTGTTAGCAGTTTATTTATACATGATACGGAAAGTGGTATGGAAAATGTTTCATGTTGAATTTCAGGTTAGTAGCCTTTAGACACTGTTTTTCTGAATTTGGGACATTTATATGGGAGGTGGTAGAGGAAGTGGCAGGTTTTGGGCGATTTTGAAACTGCTCGTCAACATTCTGAAATCACCATACTTTATTTCAATTTTAAAGTCGATGTTCGAAGGGGAAATGCTTTTCTTGAATTTTTAATATAGAATTTCGAAGAAATATAATTTAATTGAAATATCAAAATATCAAAATTTGTGAGGGAAAAAGTGAGGCGAATTTGTTAATTTTCTTAAAATTGATTTTATTTATTAATATTTCTGGTTAAAATTTGTTCATTAAGCTTTGCTTTCAATAAAAATCGAAAAAGTAGAAGGTGTGAGGGATTGGATCAATGTTTCTGAACGTTAATGATATTCACATTATTATACCTTGACTTTTCTTCTCCAAGTTTATTTTGATCTGTGTTTATTTTTGTTTGCTAAAAATTGCTTACGAAAATTTCAGAGCGATATATCAAAACGCTCGAGAGTTACGTTGTAGACAGACAGACAGACGGCCACTATGAACCAAGGTTTTCGAGCGACAAAAAATATTTGTGTACCTTTGGCGACTCTGTAGGAACATTATTTCTTAGCGTTGGAAACAGTATGGCAAACACATTATACTCTCAGATTTATCACTATCAGGATTCCTTATTGCAAGGAACTGACATAAATCAGTTCCAAATTTAAAGATGGAAATCGATTCATTCTCTGGCCCATCATTTAGTGAAGAGACGAAACAATCATCAACATCCATACATCAAGTACATAAGCACAAGAAATTGACAAAAAATTGGTGTCAACTAGCATTAAATCTACGCTTTAAGAACAGCATATCAATAGAGAAGTCGAATACATCAGCAATCTTAATAACTTCTCTCACGAGATTCAAAATCGGTTCATTCATACCGTACTTTGTCTGGTGAAAGCAAATCTGCAGCAATCTAGGCTGAGTCGGTAAAAATTATCAAACACTCTGTCATTCCAATTTAGGTAACATAAGGATATTCTCACAAATTTACGCTGATTTGATTCAATTCTCCCAATATGCTCATCATAATAAGGATACCAAAGGAATTATTAAATGCCTTGGATAGGCGTGTGATGGATGAATCCCAACATAAATTTACCATTTTGTCCAATCTTATTTATATGAAAACTAAAATCAATTTTATGGTCAAATGTAACATTCAAGTCAATTATGGAGTTGACATGATCCAAAATACATTCATTAAGACTATATATTATTGCAAACGATGAGACTTTCCTAGTAAATGACATAACAAGATGTTTATCAACATTCAAAAGAAGATAATTGAGGCAACACAAATTACTAAAATTAATCAAATCTTCCTGAAGAAAATTGTCAGAAGAGACCTAAAGATCTTAATGTCGTCTGCATAACTAAGTACTTCCGAATAATTAAAACAGAGGCAACATCAGTAACGGACAGATAAAACAAAAGTGGCCCCAAATGTCTTCCTTGAGGAACACCAGAATATTCAGTAAATGGCTTGAAAGTAAAATCATGAAAGAGAAATTGATAAGTTATATTAAGTTTATATGATATCTGATTAAAATAAGTTCAGTACAAGAGTCAGCAATTTATTGGTTACTTCCTCAGGTCAAATCTGTTTTTCTTATTCCGTACCGCAAGCAAATTTGATCTTACTGAATGCAAACCATTAAATACTAAATTGATAAAGTAAAATTAATTATGTAAAACTGATTTTCTAGAAATTGAAAAGTTGTTTAATATTCATCCATCAATATGAAACCAACATTTTTGCGTTACAAACGATTTAATTTCGAAAACATTCAACTCGAATGAATATTGGATTAAATGTAAATACCTCCACTTTAAACCATTAGTGACTAACTATAGACAGAAATATCCTTACTACAAAGCGCATTCCAACAAAAAAAAAGCATACTTGAAATTGAATACAACGCCAATATAACACAGGAGCTTTAGACTCTTGTAGGATGAAAAGATTTCACTTCCATTAGGGGCTAGATACAAAGATAGACCTTGTCTATACCTCTATTTCTATTCAAAGTGAAATAATAGAATCTCCATGGACACGGAAAACTAAGTGGACGTAGCAATTTTTATCCTTAAAATTCTTCCTACCGTGTTACTAGGATTTAGCTTCAATGGAAGGTTACATCAAGATCGATATGCACACGAGTAAGAACTAACGTTTTATAAGCTGTTTCTATGAAATTTTAAGTTGAGGCTTTTTGTCTATACGTATTCATAACTGCATTAGAGATTTTGCATTTCTGTAGTTTTTTTTAATTTTATGATTCTAAAAAAAGAACAGGAATATGCGACACTCTAAATTATTTGGGAAAAAAATCAATGTACCAGAAAATTTGCCTTTTCAAATCTTTAAAATATGAACGATGACTTTTGTATGGGAGGTGGTGATAATAATTGTTGAATATGACACTGAACTCAAAGTTTTCAGCTGAAAGGAATGTTTGTTGCTATCATAATTTTTGGGGAAATTGATACATTTTGTTTTTGAAAATATGACATTTGTAAAGGTGATGGTAGAAGAGGCGTAAAGTTTTGAAACTGATTATCAACATTATCAATTTCCCCTTATAGGGGCAGAGGAGAGAAACAGATCTCATCCACAAGACGCGGTCCTGAGCATTGGCATTCCGTTGTCCCCAAAACATTGGCATTCAGTTGTCACAGAAGACATCGCTTTAACCATGTAGCATGTCGACCAACCTGACGTCCTCCTCGAGGATTATAAAGCAGAGCTTGTTTGACGATGTTTTGCTCTCTAGTTTTATTAAAGTGTGACCAATCTACTGCCATTCCTGCCCTTAAATTTTAGTGCCTGCTTTAGTCTATCCAGTTGTACTCAAAAGTTTGTCGGTGGACATCACATCTGGCCAGAATATCCTTAAAATGCGTCGAACACATTGGTTTTGTCAAAATGTCGGAAAGCCTGCCGGTTACCTTCCGTGTACTACAACTTGCTTGCGTCAATAAAACTCCTCACAATTTAGATAAGAAGCCTGAATTATAAATATATTGGAGAAGTTTATCAACCTTTTTCAACTCGCATAGTGTGTCGAGGGTAGCAAGACGTTCGGTCCGGGTTATAGTTCTCGCAGCATGTCTCTATTTCAATAATCGACAGGTTACAATATATCACTGACCACACGAAATCAAATACAAAATAAACTGCCAACAAGTCGGGCGAAACTTTATTATTCTTGGGACAAGTTGCGGATGTGTGGAAAGTAAATATGCATGTTAGAGTGGTTAGGGAAGACTAAGTGAAAGGGGATTCTTGGGCAGGGCAATTGTCAATTTAACACTTTGCGGAAACGTTTAAAAGCTTCAGTACATATAATCAATATTTCGTTCGTTTATTTATGCAAGTTTGAGTTTTTATGAGGGGAGGGGTGAGGGGTGATGGTAAGGGTGGGTGGAAGTTAATAGTTTTTTAATTGATTTCTCGAATCACGCCCAATATTTTCTGTATTAAATGTCAGTTTCATAGACGAAGTTGCATTGAATTTTCATAGGATTCGGTGAATTTTACATTCACGAAACCAAACATTTGTACGGGAGGGGGTAGAGGAGGTAGGGGAATCGTAAAATTTGTGACGCAATTTTATTTCCTTTCTCTTGTAAGGTGCTCATACATAATTACAAGTTCGTAGCTTTTAATTTGTTGGTTATTAGTTGATTTAATGAAATTAGTCGAAATCATACTTTTGTATGGGAGGGAGTAGAAGGGTAAGCGCGATTCCACTTCGGTGCATAACAATTTTGGAACAAATTATTATCTCTTTTCAATGTATATCAAATAGATTTATCGACGTTCAAAATTTAAACTTTGTATCTTTTACCAGAGCCCTAAGAAAATTACTCAAAATTTCGAACGAAATTAAAAATAAATATAACAGGGCTACGATACTCTAGATGTCATCCCAAGAAATTTTGGATGGGGAGTGTTAGAAGGGGTGATAGCATTGAACTAATTTTTTCCCCATCATGCTTAAGTAGCTATAAAAATGTTTTATACAAAATGCTTACTCCAAAAATTGAATGGGGACTGAGAAAATTAGTGAGTTAGATTTAGTGAAAATGTGCAGTTTGTATGGGAGGTGGTAGAAAGAGTGAGGGGATTTTAGTGATTTCTTCAAAAATAACTAGGAATATTATAAAATTGACAACCCTTTAATTTCAGATTAGTACCATTCATACTTTTCAAGAAAATCGATTTTTTGTAAAGTTGTGAAACTGTGTCATATTGTATGGGAGGGGGTAGAAGCAGTGAAGCTAATCAAATAGTTTTTCTGATCTTAGTGATACTACTAATTAAGTATTTATTACAAAATATGAGCTCTATAAATGTTATATGTTCTGAGAAAATCGTCTTAGAGCATTTCATGAAAAAGTGTAGTTTGTATGGGAGTGGGTGGAAGGAGAGGGAGGACGCAAATAAATTTTCTACTGTAGATTTAGATTATTATAAAAGTAATATATCCCAAAGTTCAAACTAATAGCTCTTATACTTTTCGAGTAAATCCATTTAATATCAAATTGCGAAATTGTGTCTCTTTGTATGGGAGGGGGTAGAAGGGGTGAAGCTAATTGTCTAATTTTTGTTGGCCTTACTTACAATTTTAAATAAATATTTGGTGCACAATTTCAGGTAAATTTTATACGCACTGAGTAAATTGGCTTAGAATAATTCATGACAAGTACAGTTTGTATGGGAGGTGGTAGAAGGAGGGGGAGTACACGCATAATTTTTTTACGGTAGATTGATATTATCAAATAAATAACATACTCAAAATTTCAGGCCAATAGCTTGTATAATTTTTGAGCGAATCCGTTTATTGTCAAATTGCGCAATTGTCTCATTTTGTATGGGAGGGGGTAGAAGGGGTAGAGCGATTTGGCCCGTTCACGAAGTTGACCTTACTTTTTTGTCAAAAACAACGTGCACAAAATTTGAGCTTTCGAGCTCAACGCGTTCTCAAGCTAGAGAGCGAACGGACGGACGGACGGACATCCGGTTTTGAGATTTTTGAATGATAATATTATCTTCTGTATCATTCATTTTTTTCTCCGAGCCTTATTTCTTGGCATTACAAACTTTAGAGCAAACTTATAATACTCTCAGATTTCATCTAGAGTATAAAGATAAAGCTCTACAATCGGACAAATTTTTGATTTGATATCTGTACTCAATTTTGAGGTATAATGATTTGTAATTTTGGAAAGTGTGCCATTTTTGAAATGGCCTACTACTATTTTGTCCACATGTTCTATTTTTTTCATATTTCGCTAGGAAAGCTTAGTATACGTGTCAAGTTTCAATTACATAGCTTGAGAGACAGTTGAGATATTCATTTTTATGTGTTTTTCTTTGCACCCCGCCTGACTCTTCTCCTTACAATAAGTAGCCTCTTTCTAAGCTGATTCGGGTGAATCTATATGCCACCTTAGCGGTCCCAAAATATGATTGTTTTGTGATTGGTAATTTCGAAGATATAGTCATTTGAAAAAAAATGTTTTTAGCCCCCTTTTTCGGACGCCAATGGATAAAAAAATTAAATTATTTTTAAAAGTTGTCCCATAATCCTCTTCAAACCTGTACTGATTTTCAACTTCCTATCTGCTTCGTGGTGGAGATATCAGCAAGTGAAGTTTTTGACTCATTCCCTCCCTCCGCCTCTCCCTTCCACCTGACACTCCCAAAAATTTAGATAATGGAGATCACTCACGCAATCAACAATCCACCCAAAAACGAACATTCTACCTTTAACGGTCTCGGAGATATGAGTCCATATGTACGGTGTACGGCGGGACGGATTTTTTTTTTTTACATTTTTAGGATAATTTAGTCATGAAACGCGAAAAAAAAATTTCAGGGTAACAAATTTTTTTTTTCTGTATCGATCGTAATACGTTAATACTTTATTATTATAACTAGCAAACGCCCGCGACTTCGTCCGCGTAAAAATAGCAATAATAAGCAATTTTTGAGATTGTAGTTAGTTACATTATGTGGGATACATAATCTGCTTACTTTAATAGCTCTTTGAAGAAAATGGTTTGTATGTTGTTGGAATCAGAACCATAAATTATTAATAATGAAAACATGATACTTCCATTTTTATGGGACAGGCTCGTGATCAAATCAAACCCGTGATTCGAAATCATCTACGTTTTGAAAAGCGTTAAGGACATGTGAATAATTGTAGCTGGTGTTATTTAAAAAAAAAGCCCAAATAAAATAACATTAAGCTTAAAAACATAACAGGACTACGATTGTGCGTAAAGCCCAATCATACGATACTATAGATGAAATCGAAATTTTTGCGGTGTTAAGAAATTTTGTATGGGGAGTGGTAGAAGGGGTGACAGCACTGAACTAATTTGTTTCACATCATGCTAGAGTAGCTATAAAAATGTTTTTTACCAAATTTAAGCTTCAAAAATTGAGTAGGTACTGAGAAACTTAGTGCATTGAATTTAATGAAATTGTGCAATTTGTATGGGAGGTGGTAGAAGGAGAGGGGGGTTTTTGGTGATTTTTCGAGAAACAACTATAACTATCATGCAATTGATATACTTTAAATTTCAGATCTGTATCATTCATACTTTTCAAGAAAATCGAATTATTGTATAGTCGTGGAATGTGTCTTATTGTATGGGAGGGGGAAGAAGGAGGGAAGCTACTCGGTTAAGTTTTTTCCCAATATTACTAATAATGCTAAATAAGGATTAAATCCAAATTTTCACCTCGATGAAATTTAAATGTACTGAGAAAATTCGTTTAGAGTATTTCATGAAAAAGTGCGGTTTATATGGGAGGTGGTGGAAGGAGAAGGGGGTTTCTGGTGATTTTTTGAAAAACAACTATAATCATCATGCAATTGATATATTTGAAATTTCAGATCAGTAACTTTCAGACTTTTCAAGAAAATCACATTCTTGCGAAGTCGTGGAACTGTGTCACATTGTATGGGAGGGGGTAGAAGGAGTGAAGCTAATCGGTTAATTTTTTCCCGATATTAATAATAATGTTAATTAAGGATTTCATACAGCATTTTAGCTCGATGGAAGTTACACGTACTGAGAAATTTGGTGTAAAATAATTCATGAAAAAGTGTAGTTTGTATGGGAGGTGGTGAAAGGAGTGAGGAAACTCAAATAATTTGTAAACCAAAAGACTGTATTTATAATAGAAATAATATATTCCAAATTTCAAATTAATACCTTTTATGGTTTCCAAGAAAATTTGATTAATATATATTTTGAAAATGAGTCACTTTGTATGGGAGGGGGTAGAAGGCGTGAGGGGAGTGAAATGAAACCAAGTGCAGATTTCATTCCGATGGACACCTAACAAACTGTGCAAATTTCATTACAATCGGTTCAGCCGTTTGTGCGTGAAAAGCGGTCGGACAGACAGACAGACAGACAGACAGACAGACAGACAGACAAAAATTTCAAAAATGTGTTTTTATGCTTAGTTAGTGCTAAAATAACTCAAAAAACTAACTTATTGCCATTTATAAGCAAATTACAGACAGACACTACAATTATATTACTATGTATAGATAATAAAGTATTGTGATCGACACAAAAAAAAAAAAAAGTTTGCTACCCTGAAATTTTTTTTTTTCGCGTTTCATGACTAAATTAGCCTAAAAATGCAAAAAAAAAAAATCCGTCTGTCTGTACGCCGTCCGCCGTCCGCCGTACGCCGTACGCCGTACGCCGTCCGCCGTACGCCGACGTGTACGCTCAGCGCACATTAACTCCCAAACCCTTCAAGATAGAAAGTTCATTTTTGGGGGGATTGTAGATAGTTGCGGATCTCAGGCGGATACCTATTTTCCGGGGTATACGGGTTCGGGGGGAGGCGGGGGGAGTGCTTAAACCGAAAAATACGAATTCAAATATCTCAACCATGGTAAGAGCTAGGAAGCTAAAACTCAACATTAATATAGAGAGGCTTGTGGGACAACTTTTAAAAATAATTTAATTTTTTTATCCATTGGGGTGCGAAAAGGGGGGGCTTAGAACCAATTGTCGGCCGAATTTTTTTTTCAAATGATTATATCTTCGGAATTACTTATCGTAACAAAACCATTTTTAGAGACCGTCAAGGTGGCATATAGTTTCATCGGAACCAGCTTAGAAAGCGGCTAATTATTGTAAGGGGGAGGGTCAGGGGGGGTGCAAAGAAAAACACTTAAAAATTAATATCTCAACTATCTCTTAAGCTATGTAATTGAAACTTAAAACTTATATTAAGCTATACTAGGCAAATATAAAAAAAATATAACATGTTGAAATAATAGTAGTGGGGGGAAATGGGGAGCATTTCAAAAATGGCGCACTTTTCAAAATTACAAATCCTTATATCTCCAAAAATAGTACAGATATCAAATCAAAAATTTGTCAGATTGTAGAACTACATAATAGTTAATTTTGGTAAAAATTTTAAGTTGGGAGGTGTAAGGGGAGGGAGGTAATAAGTAAAAATATCGAAAACTTTGAGTGATTTGTTTAGGGCTCTGGTAAAAGATACAAAGTTAAAATTTTGCATGTGAATACCTATATTTAATCCACATAGAAAAATAATAATAACTTGATCCATATTTGTTATAAACCGACCCCCCCGGTCTAACGTGCACAAGGTGTTTCATGTGCATTGAAAAAAACACATAAACTGAAAATTTTTGAGTGAAATTTTAAGGTAGAAATTTGAAAATTTGCGAAATGCATTTAAAAAAAATCCCTAAATATACGAAATATTAACTGGTCGAAAACCTTTAACACTTCTACCCCCTCCCATACAAAATTATTTTTTCGACCATTTTCAAGAAATCAATTATCACCTAACTATTAAAAGCTATCAATTTGAAATTTTGCACAACAACTAACAAAAATAATTAAAATTAAATCGCGTTAAAAGTTTTAAAATCGCGCTTGACCTTCTACCCCCTCCCATACAAAAGTATGATTTCGACTAATTTCATTAAATCAACTAATAACCAACAAATTAAAAGCTACGAACTTGAAATTTCGTACGAGCACCTTACAATAAAAATGAAAGAAAATTGCATCACAAGTTTTACGATTCCTTTACCTCCTCTACCCCTTCCCATACAAAATTATTTTTTCGAGCACTTTTAAGAAATCAGTTATCAGCTAACTCTTAAAAGCTATCAATTTCAAATTTGGCATAAAAACTTATAAAAATAATTCAAATGAAGTTGCTTTAAAAGTTTTGAAATCGCGCTTGCGCTTCTACCCCCTCCCATACAAAAGTATGATTTCGACCAATTTCATTAAATCAACTAATAACCAAAAAACTAAAAGCTACGAACTTGAAATTCTATACAAGCACCTTACAAGAGACGCGAAATAAAACTGCGTATCAAATTTTACGATTGCCCTATATTCTCTACCCCCTCCCATACAAATGTTCGGTTTCATGAATGTAAAATACACCGAATTTTATGAAAATTCTATGCAACTTCGTCTATGAAACACATTCTATACAGAGAATATTGGACGTGATTCAAGCAATTAATTAAAAAGCTATTAACATCCACCCACCCTTACTATTACCCCTACTCCTCCCCTCATAAAAACCAAACTTACAGAAACGAATGAAATATTGTTAACAGTCCTGCCCAAGAACTCCCTTTCACTTAGCCTTCCCTAACCACTCTAACCTGCATATTGACTTTCCACTCATCCGCAACTTGTCCCAAGAATAATAAAGTTTCGCCCGACTTGTTGGCAGTTTATTATTAGAATAATAAAGTAATTAAAATAGAATTAATGAAAATTTCTAATAATTTAAAATAAAAATTTGTAAAAAAAAATAATAAAAACAATAACAATACAATAACAGAATAATAAAAATGAAAAATAAAATAATTAAAAATAAATAAAGCATTAAGAACTGAAATGAAATAAATAAAAAGCTACAATAATTATGGCACAAAATTAGACAAGGCCGATTTTATACAATTTTTTCAATATTAAAATCAATATCTTCATAACAACGGTTGAAGTCTCTCATGACCGAACAAAACATTTATGATTAGACAGATCATCTAAATACAACAATTTCAAACGCTCAGAATAAGGTGGGAGAAATCCATGGTAAAACGAAGAAAACGCTTTTGAACACCTTGAATACGATTAATGTGTACATCATAATAAGAACACCAAACAGGAGAGGCATACTCAAAATAGCTCTTACCGGTGAGATAATTAGGATTATAAGTACGTAAGAATCACCGAATACACGAGTATAATGACGTACACAACCAAGAATTTTATTAGACTTACTCACCTTAGTATCATAATGCAAGGCGAAGTTCAGCTTACAGTCAAAAATGTCACCAAGTTCACTAGTGCGATCAACCCGGCTCAAGCCAGTAATATTTAAAGTGTATAAGGCTTAAAAAGTTGTAAGTTTACGTTATAAAGATTTAACTAATTTAGAACTATTCCGTTGGAATTTCTTCTCTGAAATCTTTCCAGTTTCCATCGACGAAAGAGGAATGAAAGGTTTTTAAGTTAAATTCTAATTTAATACCGTAATAGTAAGGCAAAGGAGGATCTGTAGAACAAATGCCACGACAATTGAAGGCACTAACACTGTCTCTGAATACCATATAAAAAAGTCGATACAGTTCCGGAAGTGGGTAGAAGGGATGAACGAATGTTGTAAATGATGTTCCGCACAAGACGTGGCGTTAGCATAGATCTCTGTCAACTTAAAAAAGACAGGAAGGAAGTCTTGCTCTCTCTCTCTCTCTCTCGTTCGGCTGCTGTCATATAAGAAGGACGTGTAATTGCCAAAGATCGTCTTAAATCCAATAAAGTGAATAATAAAGGAATCGAATATTTAATTCAATAAATCAGAAGTGGGATTGCACCCAAAAGTGCAAATTATAATGTCAGTGGCCGAGGAGCAGCAGCCAGATATGATATCTGGCAATCGATCGTTCGATTTTAATAAAATTTTGCCAATATTTAATCCGGTAAAATATGGCGACGTGAACGACTGGGTGAGAATAATTGAAAATTTCGGAGCGTTATACGATTGGAATGTGGTGGCGATCATCCATTACGCCTTAAGTTCGCTGGGAGGAGTAGCTTGTACGTGGCGAGACTCGTTGTCGATTGAGGAGAGAAGCCGGGTGCAGTAAAAGGAGCTGCTATGCGAGACTTTCCAAGTATCGGAGTCATCGTTGTAGCTACGTTTGCGAGCTGAAAGATAAGTGAAAATGTCCAATCAAAACATCGTAGAATATTATTTTGAGAATTTGTCGCTGTGCAACCGTGCGGTATACAAAACCGTCCGATCTGCTGAGTGACTTGACGGCAGCACTTTCATTTCGAAAAGTCAAACTGCGAAATTTATAAGCCAATCGGTCAAATTTCAAGTCAACCAGCGAAGCCTTTCACTGCGAAGATCGAACAGCTTAGTCTTAATACAAAAAGACCGTACAAATCTGCGGCGAAATCGGTCAATTTTCCAGGAATTGCAGCGCCGGCAGATTCAAATAACCGACAAGTAGCATCATGGTCATTAACGACGCGCATTCAAAGTTTGGAAAAGACGTAAAAATAAATGGCACGCCAACCACTTGCTATATAGACTTGGGTAGCAGCTGTGTAACATCGCGAGATAGAGAAGATATAGCAGAAAAATTTAACTTAATATTTTCCGAAAGTGCCTCCACTTGTTGGTTACGGACACGGCCAAATTCTTCCAGTTGGAATGTTATAAGCAAACCTGAAAATAAACGAGGCTCTAGGTAAGAGTTCGATACATGTGGTGCCAAACAACGCACAAAACGTATCTCTTATCGTAGGACATCCATACACGAAGCAAGTCCACATTCAAATAGTTGGATAGTTAGTGACAGTGACGGATTGAAAATTAAACACATGTCGGATGACGGACCGAAAGTCAAAGTTACTCTAAAAGCTACGAATGGAGTAATAATTTCGAAAAATTATGTCAAACATATCAGAGTGATAACAAATCTCGTGTCAATAAATCTATGCGTCGACGGCAGAATTTGTGAAACTGGACAAGCGATTCCGTATCATATCAAGAGACGACTTCGAATCTAGTACTCTCCCTGTATTAAGCTTATCGAAAGAAGATTTTGAGGTAAAAGCAGAAATGCAAGGAAGCTTCTGCGACCTTTCCGGAATGCGACGATTTGAAGTGAAGCATTGTAGAGATTAAAGAAACCGATATCGCACCAGATTTGCAGGTATAAATTATTACAGATTTTAAACTGATTTTGTAAATGTTTCTCGAACAGTATTCCGGACGTTGGTTGTACATCGAAGGCGGAAATGCACATCGAACTTGGAACAGATAATCCTGTATTTTATAGGCCCCATCGACTAGCTTATAAGGAACGTGAGTAGGTATGTAATCTTGTAGATGATTTTCAAAAGGGTGGAATCCTGGAGGAATTTCACTTCTCTTACACGAGTGCAATAAAAAGCAACGACTGTTGGTGCTAGGATCTGCGTTGATTATCGACATTTTAATAAAACTACCATTAAAGACAATTTTCCCATACGACCAGCTAGACAGTTTATTTGGGAAAATGCATATTACTAGCTTGGATTTATTCAGCGGGTTTTATTAAATTCCCATGAGCAATGAGTATAAAGAAAAAACAGCTTTTGTAACACCGACCGGACAGTTTCAGTTTCGACGTATGCCTTTCGGGCTATGTAACGCTCCGGCAGTGTTTCAGTGATTAATCTCGATTATTAAAGAGATACGAAATATTTCTGTTATGGCAATTCCTGACGGCATTCTTATTCCGAGCGGAACAATAGAAGAAGGACCTGCTAACTTAGAACTGATCTTGACGGAGATTAACAATGCAAGACTGTCGTTCAACTTAGCAAAATGTCAATTTCTTATGACTATTTGGGGTTCAAAATAAGTAGTGGCAAGGTTGTCCCGGGGAAAATGAAACTTAAGGCCGTAGAACTTTTCCCCAGATCGACGGATATAAAATCAGTTTGGTGCTTCGTATGTCTAGGAAGCTATTTTCGCAAGTTTCTTGGAAATTTCGCAGTGATTATAAGGCCGTTAACGAATTTACTTCGATCAGGAGTTGAATTCATAGGGGAAGATGTGCTCATCGGACACACATTGGCAACCGCCTCGTTGTGGGCCTAAATGAATGAGCATATTGAGGTGGATGTAGCAGCAAACATTCTCCTTGTAAAAACCATGCCACGAACCAGACCAAAAAAAAACTATGAGATGGATGAGATGCAGCCTCAGAACCGAATAAGCCGAAAGAGGTGGGTATAAATGTTGTTCATGCTTCGACGCCAACAATATCCTGCACAGCTATCTCGGCTGACCTTGGTACTGAGACCATCCAAACCCCTCAAGGTGGTATTAGGAATTACGCCCGACGCCGTAAAATCAAGCTAAAAAGAAAAGCTGCCAAAGCAAGCTTTGACGATGCGGTAGAGGCTGCATAGTGGCTGCAGTTCAGAGTCGACTGCCCTTTGGTATGGATGATTCACGACCTACAGAAGCTTTACGCCCAGCCAGCGTGCCGGCCGAAGTAATCAGATTGGTGCGAAAGGTTTCAGTATTCCAGGAACCTATCTGACTAATAAAGCTAGTACTTCCGAAGCGAATGTGGACAGAGTAGTAAAGCCCCCTGCGAAAGAGTCTTTGCAAGCTCCGACCACTCCACTGAAAGCAGTGCCAAGCATCGCAACGGATAACGCTGTGGTTTTGAAACTATCGGCAACAATAAGGAGAAGTATGCTCAGAAGGACAGCCCAACGGAGTAAGACTCATAGCTTGACTCCGGGTCCCCAATCAGTTGCTAATCTCATTTTGCAACCGTCAGTGGAAAATGTCGAAGAAGTTCAAATGCTTTTATCCCCGCTTGGTTCGGGATGATCGTGCAATGCCATAGAACCGTCATCGTCTGCGGGCACAGTTGCCGGTAATAAGCTGGAACTACTGAAGCAGAAACACAAGAGCATCCGATCGGATGATAGAAATACGCCGATATCTGCAGCAAAAAAGATACAGCCGAGATTGGCTACCCATAGCGACGTCACTAGGAGCTCCTTCCAGGCTGTAGCCATTAACACCAACGACTTGGTAGGCATTATTCCAGAGTTGGTGAGGCCTCAGATCTACTTTTTATTGAGAAATATTCTGAGGGAACACCTCTTAAGTAATCCATCAGCTAAACCAAGCTTTTCGAAATATAACTTCAAGCCAGGTTATCTGACGATAACTTGTGCTGACCGAAACACTCTGGTCATCCTTCAGAAGGCGGTTCCCACGATGAATAAGCTCTTGGAGGATATTAAGCTACAGGTGGTGGAAGGTGCTGAGGCTCCTAGACTGACGAAAGTGTTTTTATGGATCCCGGGTACCATTGAAGACCCTAGACTCCTATTACAGGATATTAAGCTGCAAAGCAACCTTTCCACGGAGGTATGGAAACTTTTCCATAGAGAAAAAAAAGACAATGGCCAACTTCTTGTTTTCGAAATTGACTCGAAGAGTTGTCTATACCGGAAGATTTCGCGCATTGTGGATTCAACGCTGTCCACTTCAAATTACCGAAACAAAATACGGCCAACCTCAGAAGCCGGTAAATTCAGAGTGGTTCAAGCCAATCTACATCACAGTAGAGCGGCGACCGCCACTCTCCAGCAACACCTTCTAAGAGGTTACTCGGATATTGCGCTTGTCCAGGAACCGTGCTTGAGTGGCTCTTACCACATTCTAGGATAGTGCAACAAAACTATTACAGTCCGTCATGGACCCAAAACAGGTAAGCTATGGACATGTGTCGTTGCAAAAAAAGCTCTAAGCAGCCCGGACCAAACAACGACACTCTGGGAGAGATTATTTAAAGGACTACCTCAGCCAATTAATCTGGTTTCATCATATTAGCCACACGAAGGAAGGGATATTCCAACGACTGACCTGTGCACTGAGGACGTTGTGATGCCAACATATGAAACGATCGCGGTAAGTAAGTTTAGAATTTCTTAGCATGAACCATCTAAATGTTTGTAATGTTGGTAACAGTCCCACCTTCATAAATAGAGCAAAAGCGAGGTTATTGACCTGACCCTTGCAACTAACTTTAAATCATTAGTCGTCTGCAACTGGAGAGTTTCGAAATCCTTGTCAGACCACATGTGGATAAGATTTGAAATAGTGGGATCAGTAAAAAATAGCCGGTTTTACAAGAATCCAGCAAGAACGAATAGGGTTAAATATCAGGAGCTAACTAGCCGTAAACTACTGACAATATGTGCTTACCTAATAAAACACCAGATTCCGTAGAAAAAAGAGTGGGTTAAGAAATATACTAACAAACTTCTGCCCTTAGAAGCCCGCGAATGACAGTAAGAACGCTGTTTGTTATTCAATCAGACAGCGTTCTTACTATCTTTGGCGGACTTCTTCTCGATATTCTGAAAAAAGGAGCAAGGAAACTCTTAAACAAAGCTAATTCCAGTAAACTTGACACAGACTGGGACAAATACCAAGCAGCACTTACACTGTATAAAAAACAGCTATGAGCCGTCAAACAAGATTCATGGAAGAGATTCTGCGAAGAAATTGATAACGTCAACGATACTGCTAGGATAAAGAGGACCCTATCCAAAGACACATACATGCCTGAATTATTGGATAAAGGCGATGGTTCGTTCCATCTTAGCCTGGAAAGACTGGTGGACAGCTACCTACGGACAAATTAGAAACTCTCGATCAGATTCCCCCACCAACATGTCTATCTGAAAGGTAGGTCCACTGACACCGCCTTGCATGTAACGGTACCTGCCGTAGAGAAAGCTTTCCATCATAAAGAGATTGCAATCGGTGCCTTTCTAGACGTGGAAGGCGCTTTTAACAACGTCAACATTGATGTCATACTTGAGACCGTACGTAGCCATAGTGTGGAACCTCTCCTGACTGCATGGATAGCTAAGCTCCTTCGCTCACGCAAAATCGTAGCACGGATGGGTGACGAGGCAAAAAAATCTCTTTTCATAAAGGAACGCCACAGGGCAGCATAATACCGCGTCTCCTGTGGGTCCTAACAGTTAATGAACCCCTTTCCATTTTAAATCGAAACGGCTACCACCCATGCTAACTGGTAAGTTTGAGCAAGTTCTAGGGGATCTTATGCAGTCCGCTTTACAACTTGCACAAGATAAAGGACTTACCATTAACCCTCAAAAAACAGATCTAGCTCTCTTCTCCAGAAGAAGAAGACCATATGTTTTCAATCTACCAAACATTCGGGGTATCAATCTGGTCCTCTCGAATCAAGTTAAATATTTAGGTCTTATTCTCGATAATAAATTATCCTGAAAGGCCAACGTTCAAGAACGAGCAAAATAGGCTACCTTAGCCTTCTTCGCTTGCAAAAAAGACATTCGGTTTGAAATTGGGACTTAAGCGGCACATCATCCACTGGATGTATGCCAGTATTGCCAGACTAATAATTTGCCATGGTGCGCTGGTGTAGTGGCCAGCGGTGGTAGTAAAAACCAACCTAGTACCTTTACAGCTAATTCAAGGGATGACATGTCTGTGCATAACAAATGCCTTTAGAACCACAGCAACTGCAGCCCTGGAGGTAATTCCCTCACTACATCCCCTTGATCTTTTTATAAAACTAGCAGGGGGCCTAGCTGCCATTAGACGAAACAATTTAAAATTTTTAATAGACACAGGCGCTGATCGTTCAGTTATTCCATATTCGGCACTTGCAAAAAATCATCAAAAAAACACAGACTTTTATCTTTCGGCTGCAAACGGTTCTACTATAAACACATACGGTACGAAACTACTCGAAATCGACCTAGGTCTTAGACGCTTATTTTTACATGAGTTCATTATTGCTCAGCTTAATCAACCAATCATAGGAGCAGATTTTTAAGGAAAGTTCGAACTAATTGTCGATCTTAAATGAAAACGTTTAATTGATAACATTACGACACTTTTCACTTCAGCCAAATCTATTCACTCAAATACACCAAGTCCTTTAAATTATTCCATCGACAATACATACGGTGAGCTATTAAAAAAATACCCAACATTAACTGCACCACCGGATTTCAATTATCCGACGAAGCACGGTGTAGTTCATCATATCTTAACAGAAGGGCCCTTACCCTTCTCTAAGCCACGTCGACTTGATCTTGTAAAGTATCAAATGGCAAAACTGGAATTTAAGCACATGACAGAGTTAGGTATTTGTCAACCATCATCTTCCCCGGTGTCTTCACCCCTACATGTAGTAGCAAAAAAAGACAGCGGAGACATACGACCATGCGGTGATTACAGAAGACTAAACGCTGTAACTATTCCTGACCGCTACCCAATTCCCCACATTCAAGACTTCACCATGAAATTATCTGGCTGCTCAATTTTTTCAAAAATAGATCTCTATCGTGCTTATCATCAAATTCCAGTGGCTTCTGAAGACGTACATAAAACGGCTATTACCACTCCGTTCGGTCTTTTCGAATTTCCAAGAATGAGTTTCGGTTTGCGCAATGCTGGCCAAACTTTTCAACGCTTTATAAACGAAGTCACTCTCGGTTTAGATTTTACATTCGCCTACATAGACGATATTTTGATCACAAGTAAAAATGCCGAAGAGCATCACAGCCACCTGAAACTTCTTTTTGAGAGACTAGCGAAATTCGGCCTGACGATAAAACCAAAAAAATGCGTTTTTGGTGCCACATCGCTTGATTTCCTTAGTCACACTATAACTAAAGACGGCATAACTCCTTCAAAAAGCAGAGTGAAAGCCATTCTAGATTACCCGAAACCCGAATCGATACAACAAACTCAAAGATTCGTAGGAATGGTAAATTACTATCATCGGTTTATGCCTAGCTTAGCAGAATTTCTAGCTCCCATCTACTCGCAAGTAACAAAATTCCAAAAAGAAAACAAAAAGAACGCTAAAAAATCATTGTTATGGCCCGAAAATTGCAATGAGGCTTTCAAACAAATCAAATCCGCACTGTCTAACGCAGCACTCCTTGTGTTCCCCAGTCAAGAGGCTAAACTAAGTCTAACTACCGATGCATCAGACAAGGCCGTAGGTGCAGTTTTGCAACAGTTCCAAGATAAGCAATGGCAGCCACTAGCATTCTTTTCGAGAAAATTATCTCCAGCTGAAACCAAATACTCAACTTTTGACCGCGAGCTACTAGCCATCTACATGGCAATCAAACATTTCAGATATTTTTTAGAGGGAAGACATTTCGCTGTGTACACGGATCACAAACCACTCACATATGCCATCACTTCTAAGACAGAAAGAAGCCCAAGGCAAACTCGCCACCTAGAATATATCGCGCAGTTTACGACGGACATCCAGAGAGAATGTTGTTGCAGATTGTCTGTCGCGTATAGGTTCAGAGACATTTTCCATAAATACCTATCTCAATCCCGATTCATTCGCTGTGCATCAGAATTCCGATAATGAGCTACAATCACTCATATCAGGGCACAAACACAAGGAGTCAAAGATAAAAATGGAAATGTTAGACACCCCGTTCTCGAAAGAAAAACTTTGGTGCGAAACCAGCACAGGAAAAGCACGACCATACACTCCCTTGTCTTTGAGACGACAAGTCTTTGACAAAATTCACTCACTATCGCATCCTGGTACTAAATCCACGAGAAAATTGATTTCCACACGTTATTTTTGGCCAAGTATGAACAAGGATATCAATCATTGGGTAAAATCTTGTTTAGCCTGTCAAAAATCCAAAATTCAAAGGCACACAAAATTAGAACCAGGACGATTCGAAATTCCTTCCGGTAGGTTCGATCATATTCACGTAGATCTTGTCGGACCCCTTCCACCATCTAACGGACATTCGTACTTGCTCACGATCGTAGACCGTTTTACAAGGTGGCCAGAAGCCTACCCTTTACCTGATATGTCGGCTGAGACTGTTGCAAAAACATTCGCTTATCAATATATCCCGAGATTTGGCGTTCCCCTATCACTTACCTCAGACCAAGGTACTCAGTTCGAATCAAAAATGTTCACCGAACTGCGAAAAATCTTAGGAACACATCGTATCAGAACAACTGCCTACCACCGACAGTCGAACGGCATGGTAGAACGTTTGCACAGGCAGTTGAAGGCATCACTAATGGCTAGATGCAACACAACTCATTGGAGCGAAGAAATCCCCTTCATCCTACTTGGATTACGAGTTTGCATTAAGGAAGATTTAAAGTGCTGTCCAGCAGAAATGGTATATGGACAGTCTTTAAGAATTCCAGGCGAATTATTTGTAAGCTCATCGGACAGGCAGGATATCGATCTAGGAAACTTTATCGACAGACTTCGTAAAAATATGAGAAACCTAAAACCTGTAGAACCACGATCAATTGAAAAATCCGACATATTCATACCTAAGACGTTACATACGTGCACGCACGTTTTCATAAGAGTGGATAAAGTTAAACCACCTCTACATCCACCTTATGAAGGCCCTTTTCCGGTAATAAAAAGACTCTGAAAGCATTTCGTAATTGAAATTAACAAAAAAAATAAATCAATTTCAATCGATCGTTTAAAACCAGCTTTCGGAGCATTAAATAATCAAACTTTGAAAGAAAAGCCCATAAAAAAAGTAAGATTCATGGTCCAAGATATTCAGGCGTAGAATGCATACTCAAGCTCTAATTTTTCGCGAATTAATCTCAACATAATCGTACAGTGTTAACATTTACTCAATTTACGGTCACTTCGCTAGAGAGGGGGTACTGTAGTGGATTCGCCTCATCCTCTACAATAACTAATTGTCAATGTAATTAATAAATTGAAAAGCTACAATATTTAAATAACCAAAGTAATATGCATTAATAACTATAAACGATATGTAACAACAAAATACGAATCACCCTGTATGTGCGGAGTACAAACACTGTAATTTGAATTCAACACACACAAGCGCTATGTACCGAACATTGTTAGTATTAAGTAGAATAAGTTAGAAATAAAATCAATCGTTACATCGACTCCGACCGAGCAGGTCATAGTTTCATTTTGAGAATTCTCCGCCACCCAGTGAAAGTCAGTCGACCTGCCACGAACCAGGAGCTGATAACATTTTATCGGACAGCAGGGCTGCGCTTCTGTCACTCCAAACTAGTGTCCATTTGTAGACACAATTTGAATCGCCTAGCGGCCACAAAGGAAATTTTTCTAATTTGGATCATAGCGACCTGCTAAAAAACGAGGCAGCAGACACGCTTACACGGCAAGGATCTGTAAACATCAATTCCACTAGAAAGTCAGGCGATGTAGCACCAGCAGTGCTACAGACTAGCTACAAACAAACTATTTTCGATTCTTTCTTGGCGGGGTGGCGGCAAATGGACAGCTGCAGAACGGCCAAATCCGTTTGGGAAGAACCGAATAAAAATATTACAGCTCAGCTGGTACAACATAGTCGCTGGAGCATCCGAACTATTGTTGGCCTGACCACAGGTTATTGCTTGCTAAAACTGCATGCATTTAAGATGCGGATCGCGAGCTCCAGCCTTTGCAGAGTTTGCGAGGAAGACGAAGAATCTATCGAACATTATCTTTGTCACTATCCGCAAATTTCCAACAGTCGTACCCTTTGTTTAGGCTCTAGATTCTACTCAGAGCTATACGGCCTCAGAGGTGTCCAACATTCACACCTGCTACTGTTCGCAAACCGAACCAAGTGGTTAGAACAAGAGGAGTGACTTCCATGTTATATTAAATAAGGGGAATACAATGGGCTCAACTAGGTGGCCCAAGTGCATTGTTGTTCTATGGATCCACTCTCCTACAACCTAAACCAAAACCTACTTTATATGGTAGAGTTTATAAAAGAACGGAAGGACGTTGGTGTTTATATGTCTCAGAGGACTTACGAACAGAACTTATTGGTGAGGCTCATAAAAATCATTCGGGGGGTCATTTAGGAATTGGCTAAACTAAAAACAAACGATTACTTTCCTAAGCTGAGAGATATGGTGCAACAATACGGGAACAGATGCATCAATTTTCTGTATTGTTGCTTTAGTGAATTACTCGAAGAAAATAGAAAAGAGCAGAAATTTTATTATGACTCGAAACGTAGAAAGGGTAAAGACCATAGCTCAGTTACTTAGGCTTAGTGTCCGTGCAGAGGCTTCTTCGACTGGAGAAAGCCGGAAGTTGTGTCCAAGATACAGGGGTCCATAGGTAATAACTAAGATTTTAGGTGACGATAGGTATGAATTTCAAGATATTGAAGGCGAGCAACAATCCGGAAGGAAGTTCGTTGGCATATTTCTAGTCAATCGAATGAAAATAGTTTTCGAAAATAATTCAATGTAAAAATAAATATATTATGGCAGACTGTTAGAGAAACTGAAATTGTTCAAATCATATTAATTGGAAACGAAAATGCGAATTAATAACTAATTAATAATAACAATAAAAACAAATAAGTACATGTTTCAAATGAAACATATTACGCGTTACATATATAGTATATTTAGATTAATCAATATGTTATATTATTGATGCTAGAACATAACATTAACTTACAGAATATTTGTTCGTTTGAACTTGAAGTTAATTAGAATTTTCTGGTTTGTATTTACCTTTCAAACAATATTATGTTTTTTTTTAAGATCATTGAATCAATCATTTTATAAATATAGTTTACTTTTAATGACGAGATCGTCATAGGCAATAGCGTGGCCGAATGTTGTAAATGAAGTGCCGAACAAAAGGTGGCTAAGAATAGATCGCTGCCGACTTAAAAAAACAGGAAGGAAGTATTACTCTCTCTCGTTCGGCTGCTGTCATGTAAGAAGGACGTGTGCCTATCAAGGATCGTCGAAAATCCAATAAAGTGAATAATAAAGGAATCGTATTTAATTCAATACGAATTGTTACAACCGTTTTACTTTAGTCAAATTTGCTTTGAGAGCTTTGAAATCAAGCTAGTGAGGTGGTAAAAATGGTATAAAAACAGACAGGCTCGGATTCGAAGTTTTCTAGCGACACGACATATTCCTGAATTTATAGAGACTCTGTATGAGCCCTATTTTATTCATTACACACATTACAGCAAACAAAATATATTCTCAGATTCATCTAAGGAAATACATGTATCGACAACTACATTTACCAAAAAAATCATAATACCTTAACGATACAGACATTTACTTTACAGCTTAAATGAGTTCATTTGTCATTTGAAATCTCGTAGATTATCCAAAAGGTTCTTCGAGAATCCCCCCTCCTCTACAATAAAATCCACATAGTCCTTATATTTCCATCCATCCACCATACACACACACGAAAGCAAACAGCCAACATCCCAAGGTATAAATCTTCAATGGGCACTATGAAAACGGTTCTCAACAATCAGCAGATGTCCAGGATGCTCCAAAATCCATAAAGATCACAACGGATGGGGTTCCATAATATCCTATACAACCGAATTCTATAGCGTAAAATGTCCAGAAAAACTTTATGAGGCATAGCCCAAAGGCATTAAAAGGCGGAAAAAATCAGATCAAATTCGAGTTGTCTCTCTTTTCTTCGAAAGTTTCTTTTAGATCATGATGCTCCTAGAAACCAGGATGACCGAAATAAAAAAAAAATGTCTTCCTATATAACTTGATTCATATATCATAAGGTGGACTAGAAGTACCTTCTGGCTGTTTTTTTCTCCCTCTGTCTTTCTTCCTCCTTTTTTCTATAAAATTTACGACCAAAATCGGACCTCTTTTATGACGTTCTCACTATCCTCGAAAGAAATTCGGACGATTCTTTTATTGGGACGGAAAAAAAATGAGAATTCTATTGGTTGTGGAAGCAGAACTTCAATTTCATGAAAACGAAAGAAAAAAAAGGTTTATGTGTATCTGATTCAAATTATAGTGTAAATTTACGATCTTAACCCCACTATCAATTTAACGCATTTCAAACACTTTGTTTCTATCTTCGAAAATGATTTTCATGCCGTTACCATCTCGTAACTATGTAATAAGATTTTTGTTTCGTTAAATTTGGTTCCGGCCGGGTAACATTCGAAATTTTGAAGAAAATCATTGCGAAAACTTGACTAATCTCGAGCATAAATAGCCCAAAGACTGTTTGCCGAAGTATCAAAAATGAGATAAGTCCTGGATAATTAAGTTCATCGTTAAAATATGCAAATAATGTTGAAAATAAATCTCAAATGTTGAAACAACATCGCTATGAAGAAGCCAGATACTACGAAACAACAGCGGAAATTATGCTACTGCTACCACTCCGGAGCCTAGCACAAAAGTTTTATTTGAAGGTGAAAGATTTCGGTTTTGCGATACCTTCGAGGCATTTTTACAAAGAGATTTTGATTAAACGCCCCCGAGATGGAGAATTGATTAGCAGCACTGAGCTAAAATCTTAAAACAATAAGACAAGTACAAAATGTAATAAATTAGGTGTAATCTATTTTATAGTTTTAGATAAATGGCAGAAAATTTCGTAGAGTACCAAGTGAAATATTAATTCAATTTAAACAGAGTAAAATTAAAATTGAAATAATTTAATCTAATTCTAGCGAAGAATGAGATATTGTAATTGCTATGAAAAGATGGATTTATCTTAGGAATTAAAATAATTTTAGTTCAGTTAAATTAGATAAGGTATCTGTGGACGAAAATTTTTCGATGAATTTATGAAATTGTTTGTTATAACACCGTTGGCAAAATTTATCTTCTTCTTGTTCATTTTACGAAATATTACACATTACGAAAATTTATGAATTTTTTTTTTTTAATTTTCACATTTGGATATATGGTGGCAAATGGAGTAAGTAGGTTTGGTGAATTTTCAGGACTGATAATGAATGATAATGTTTTAAAGCTTCAATATATTCGAAAGAAAGAAGAATGGATGGGAAATAGATCATTCCCTAAGGGATTTCGTCTATCAAGTTTGTCATAGTTTCTATAATAAATTTGGATTGCAATAAAATTGCTTAAAGTTGAACGGCCACAAGAACGACCAATTTTACCGTGATTGCCGATGAGTTTAAATTCACCACATCAGAGATTCCTTTTCTATTGACGATCAAATCTTGTTAGGCCCTTAATCATTATCGGCTTTACATTTAAATATTCAAAGTCAAAAGCCAAGTTGAAATTGCACTACACTAAGAGCTAAGGATATTCACAACTATACTACAAACTATCACCATATGCGCCTAAATCCCTTTCAAACAAGATAACCACCACGTATGTATGTAACGTTTTCCTAGAACACGAACAGCCAGATTAGCAAATGACTTTGCCATCAATTTCGGATTACACACGTCGCAGTCCTAATCTCGATGCCGTTTGACTTCTCTCTGCATATTTCAATCCTCCAAGCTTCCCATATTCTCCATGTTATTTCGAAATTCTAACAACTTCATCCTCCCTTACCTCTCCCACTCACTTACAACGGGACTACCGCATCGACGTAAAACGTTCACCTCTTTCAAAACATTTCAATTAATTCGGATTAATCGAAATTGGTACATGTTTTGTGCGCGGATGTCCCCTCCATCCAAATCGGATTAGTTGCTAGCACTATAATCTTCGCGTAAGTACATTTTGTCGACTAATAAACCCTTTTTTTCGAATTTTGAACGCGACTTCCATATCAAATATTATGGCATTATGGGGAAAATTGATAATGGGAAAAACAAGGATTTCCGGGGTTGGTTTTGTTGGTTTTAGCAAAAAAAAAAATTATTGAATTTTGTAAAACAACAAGGGAAATGTTTATCTCCAGGCCATTAAAAATTACGACAAGACCTAATTATCCTTATTACAGAGAAAAGTGTTCATCCCGTTCGGGGATATGCTCCTTTAAAATTTGGCCTGAATGTGCGAAACGGAACGAGGAGATGGAGATTTGACAAAGCCAATGAGCTAACAGAAGGGTTCACCCCAGATTTAATTTAATTTTATCTAAACTTGGCATCGTATCCTTTATTAAAACCGTTTGGAATATGTGTATGGACGAGTGTATAGTGGATCTGGTCTACCTTCGTTTTATATTGCAATGGAGCCAAGCTAACGAAGAGAATATCTCGCGGTACGAATCTCTCACATGTATGTGAGCTGGATGTTAATTTCAGTTGAAAACGATTCCTTGCCATATTGGTACCAGCGCTAACCAACTACAGCTATGAGTGCGTCCTTTCTGACTTCTTTCTTCGTAATGGGGCTACGAAAAAATCCATATTGCCGTGAATTATGCTCATCCTCTACGACGACTATGATTAATACCGACCTGTGCAAGCTGAAATGAATTACCTCTCTGGCAGTTTCCTTTCAGCTCTTTTGCATCCCAAGGTAAGTACGATGGCGATTTTACAGTAGATTTAATGCAGATTACTTCAGTGACAATGGAGCACAGTTGACATTTTAAGCAAGTAAGGAAAAAAAAATTCACATTGCAGAGTTTGCAGATAATTTCATCAGTTATTTATTTAAAATCATAAATCTGAGTAGATCAAATTTCTTGGATGATAAAATGGTTTAATGAATCATTGGGTACCGGTTCTGAAACTCGCGATGGAACAACTCTAAATCAAACAATAAGAACGAAATAATAACACTGTGATAGATTGTTGTGTGTGTCTTAAAAAATCTTAACGAAAATTTTGGTGAAGACCAATGCTGATAAAGTAATTAGTGAAAGGTAAAGAGGATCCTTAGGGATCAATATTCTTAGTCATAGAGGTGTTAGAAAGATCTGGGAATATGTCGTGAGTGAGCGGCTACTGCGCTTTGTTGCGTTTTACGATGGACTTGTAAATAAGGCTAGTGCAAGCAGGCCCTGCCTTAGTTAGTAGTATAGTTTAAGCCACCACAGTACTCACCCACCAGTAACAGCGGTAAGTCGTGTCCTTGAGCTGGTGGCAACTAGGAGGTAGCTGTGCACGTGCTGCTCTGCGATCATGTTGCTGTGAAGTTTTGTCATTACAAAAGCGTAGTGATTTAGCGTGTTGCTATCTGAGCGAACTATGGATGGAGTGTGAGTGAAAATTGTGCTGCGTGCTAGCGAAGGAAACTGTGATAGCGTTGATCTCGTCGGGTCCACCAATGTATCGAGTAAGCGGCTTTTCCGGTTTGTTGCGTTTTGTACCAGGCCTACTTACGACGGCCATGCATTAGACGCTAAGAGAATATCGTGCAGGTAGCGAAACTAGAACCCGAGGATTTCGAGTTGCAAAGCGGTCGTGCTGGCCACCGAGCTATCTATGTAGACCCCACGGCTTAGTCGGGTGGTGACGTTGCAGTATAAGCCGCCACCAACATAATAGCCGTGTTTTTTTGCGGACGAGAGTAGAGCAGGTTAAGATAGTCCTCAAAAAAACGATCCAGAGTAGAAGTTTAGTACTAAAGTATGGAACTGGTAAGTTGTTGCACCTGGAAACAATTTGACAGTTCTACTTCGAATTGTCAGTTGTCAATAACAGGTAATTTCTGTAAAACGTTGCGAATTTCCCGCGATAATTCAAGACTTTTCCTTACAGATCCAATAATGAGTGCAAATAGGAAAGTTTTTTTATTGGAACTATTAGAATCAAGTGATTCGGATGACTCCAATCGTAAGCGCATTGTATTTCAGGCAGCTGCAGCACTTTTCGACAAATTCAAATTTCATTGCTGCCAACGGCTGGGAGATGAAAGTCCCAAGTTCTAACTTCTGAGCCCCCTATCAATGAGCACAGGAACTATTTATCCAGAGCAGGTTAGCTACACCAGTGGTCTAACTGGCGTAGCTAACCTACTCTGGATAGATGATTTGTTGTTGCTTTCAATGTAGTTACGCTAACCTGCTCTGGATAGAGCCGCAAAAAAACACGGCTAATATTAAGTGTTCAGAAGATCTTTGTGACCTTCAAACAGAGTTCTGCAAAATTAAGTTGAAGTTTGAAGTACTATCGAAACTGGTTAGTCTTTCGAGAATGACAATGGCTCATACTCTTCCATAAGTGAGAGTACGAAAAAACTTCTATTCGAGGCTTTGGACTGGAAAGGGTCTCGAAGAAGATCATGTCCTGGCACCAATGCTGTTGAGCTTCACACTCGAATTTGATGCTCGAAAGCGCCCGGGGTTGAAAGTAAGGGGTTTGTTTCAGATCCAAATGACTCGTGGCATATACCGACTACATAAATATCATTGAAAATCTCTGGGGAGTACTACTAGTTTTAATCGAAAACAAAAAAAAAGTTATGATGCAAATAATCACACAAAATATTACTGTATAATATTATACCGAGAAAATCTAGACAACTTTGCATATTTGAAGAAAAACTAACTTAAAACATAACAGGAGTACGATTGGGCATAAAGCCCAATCGTGCGATACTCTAGATGAAAGAGAAATTTTTGTATCTTAAGAAATTTTGTAGGGGAAGTGGTAGATGGGGTGACGACATTGAACTAATTTTTGCACATGACGCTAAGGTTGCTATCAAAATGCTTCATGCAAAATTTAGGATTTAAAAATTTAATAGGTACTGAGAAAATTAGTGTATCGGATGTAGTGGAGTAAGGCAGTTTGTATGGGAGGTGGTAGAAGGAGGGGCGAGTTCTTAATGAATTTGCAGAAATAACTATAAACATCATGCTTTTGACATGTTTTAAATTGCAGATGGGTAGCATTCATACTTTTCAGGAAAATCGACTTTTTATAAAGTTGTGAAATTGTGTCATATTGTATGGGAGGGGGTAGAAGGGGTAAAGCTAATCGTCTAAATTTTTTGGTCTTATTAATAATTATAAATAAATAGTTACTGCACAATTTCAGCTCAATCAATTGAATACGCACTGAGTAAAGCATTTCATGAAAAAGTGCAGTTTGTATGGGAGGTGGTAGAAGGAGGAGGATGACACATGTATTTTTAATCAGTAGAATGATATCATTATAAAAGTATTCTATTTCAAATTTCATATCAATAGCATGTATACTTTTTGAGAAAAACCGTTTATTGAGAAATTGCGTAATTATGTCATTTTGTATGGGAGGGGGTAGAAGGGGTGGAGCGATTTGGCCCGTTCACGAACTTTTTTGTCAAAAACTATGTGTACAAAATTTGAACTTTCTAGATCAACGCGTTCTCAAGCTAGAGAGGACACGGACGGACAGACGGACGGACGGACGGACGGACGGACATCCGGTTTTGAAATTTTTGAGTGAATATATGAACTTCTGCATCATTAATTTTTTTCTCCGAGCCTTATTTCTTAGCGTTACAAACTTTGTGGCAAACTTATAATACTCTCAGACTTCATCTAGAGTATAAACATTAAAAATAATAGCGAACAAGAAGTTTTGAATAAAACTTTCCATGATAAAATTCAAGGAAAGCGAAACTTGAAGTAAATAAAATAATTACAAATTCTGTGCTATACGATGGTAGCGAAACATGGATATTATCTAAGGCGTCCGAAAAATTAATTATCACCTTTGAAAGAAAACTCCTCAAAAGAATCCTCGAGATGTGAATACAATGCCATTTCTGACAATCCAGAAGTGTGAGCCCTCATACAATTCAAGAAGCTACATTGGACTGGAGCGGATGGAAGGCAACGAATTTCCCAGATACGGTCCAGATGTAAAGTGTAGATTAATTCCTGAAAGAAGGAAAAGCAATGATTTAAAACTCCGAACATAACGTTGAAATTTGAAGGCTTACCTCGATTACTATCACGCCGCACCTTCCGTGGCGGCCTTCAACACTCCTACCACCTTCTTGGTGCACCTAAAATAGAACGCGTCAGAAAAGGAAAAGGCAAGAGAAAAAAAAATTGTACCTTCTCTTTAACGTAAAGTAACTTGATCGAAAATTGTTATCCAATCTGAGTACAACCAAGTGCATGATCGTCGAATTGAGGCATCGTTATCCGGCACCAAACCAGGGATTGCACTTACATGTCACATCCAACCCTCCGCCTTGGCACCACACACACGACACCAGCAGAAACAAAATAAAAATTGTTTAAATATAAGTTAATCGCCGTTAAAGTTCAAAGTGCAATAATGCCATCGAAACAAAGTGACCAACAGGCCGAATCCGATTGGAGTGCTTCAGATGCAAGTGTTCTTGTTGCCAATTTTAAGTTGAGAAGGCGGCGCTCCAGAGGTGGCCTTAGTTGTACGAGAAAAACTACAGCATGGCACATGCATTTTATGGAATCTACTGAAATTTACCAAAAGAAAATCCGAGACGTTAAGCGAATCTCAGGTTACAATTAACGCAGTAACTATGGCCACAACATTTGAAACGATGAACTTGGAAGCGTTAAGCTTGGCTCTATATGATGGATTGAATGCAGAAGGATCACCTTACCGTATAAAACGAGGATCAAATCTTCGCGTAATACCGGATCCGTTACTATTCGGCAAAGAAGTCGTACCCTACATTAATTATCCTGCAGATGACAAATCCGAATTCATTCGAACCCAGTACTCAAATCTGATATGGTATTCCAAAACGGGCGAAGTATTAAGCACCAATGCTCACCCCTATGCAGCAGCGGACGATGTAGATGACTATTGTGAAATCACAAATCGATCCGGAATTTATCACGTCTATCATCTTGACAAGATAACATTGAAAAGAAACCGAACGGATCGCTCTATATTCAAGCCGAACCGATCCTTCACGTCGGACCACCAGGAGCGCAAAACAAATCATCCCGCTGGATTCGATCCGATGCCAAACAGTTCTGGCAAAAATGCCTTGGATCTCTAATTACGCGGGCACCGAAACTTCGCGTAACAGAAGAATCCGGCTATAACATAATTCACTTCACACCAATACAAGAACTGGGAGGATCACGATCGTGTTACGCACTTAAACATCAGCTAAAACTGAATCCAGATTTTGCACTAGTTCCGCCGCCACAGATCGGATCAGTAGGAAGGAATACATCGATCCGACCAACATCTGACGAAGTCGAGAAGATCATCAAGAAATGCCGTCACGAATGGGGTACCGCATCGATCCGTGATATTGTCCGGAATCTCGCAGCCAACAAATCGGTTTGGGGTAAATGAACGTCCGTGAGCAACTTATTCGAGCAGTACACCGCCTCATTTACGTCCGGCTTTTCTGCTGGACTAGTGTCCTCGAAATATCCGGTGTACCAAAAGCGTTCGAATCGGAAAATCATCTTCAGACTCTCAAATACCAACTGCACACAGCCTACCTAGCCAAAATTAACATACACGAATTATATCAAAGCAAGATAAATAGTTACCTGAATAAATCCACCGAAGAGATGCGTCAACTCACGTAACGAAAAAGGAAACACCGGTCAATATTGGGATAACACAGGATCAGCTGGGAACCAATCTCGGATAGGATTATCGTCGCCAGGCTCAGGACCAGTGTCAGAAACGTCACAATTCTGCAGTGCTACGCACCAACTAATACCGCAACATCTGGTGACAAAGAGGAGTTTTATAGCCAACTGAGTGCCACCTTCGAACGTGTTCCAAGAGGTGATATTATTATCATCTCGGGAGATATGAACGCCCAGGTTGGATCAGACAACACTGGACTAGAACACGTCATGGGGAGGCATGGTGACCCTTGGGTCGACGCTTCACGACCTTGGATTAAGAGACCCGAAAACGGCGAATTATTTGTGGAGTTCTGTAGTACTCGGCAAATGGTCATCGGAGGGACCCTTTTTCCACACAAGAGTCATCATAAAACATCTTGGGTTTCCCCTGATGGTGTTACTCAGAACCAGATCGACCATTTGGCTATAAGTCGCCGATGGAGAAGATGTCTCCTCGATGTGCGAGCGAAACGTGGAGCTGACGTGGGGAGCGATCACCACTTGATGGTTGCCTGCTTGAGATTGTGTACAGCAGCTATCCGACGACCACAAATTCTTCAAATGAAGCGCAAGCTTAATGTGGATAAACTCAGAGATCCCAACAAAAAACGCGAATACACCACCATGCTACGCGAAAAGTCATCCACATTGGGTGAACATGAAATGCGCACACTGGACGCCAATTGGGAGGCAACCAGAAACACTTTTCTAACTAGTGCTGAAGAATCTGTGGGATATGTGCAAAGCGGTGAGAAACCCTGGATGTCACAAGACACATGGGACAAGGTTGGCAATCGGAAAAAAGCCAAATTGGCAATCATCTCTCAACCCGATGTCAACCAACGAACGCCCGACTTGAGGCAGAACTACCGCGATGCTCATATACAGCTTAAAAAGGCTGTTAGACGCGACAAGAGAAAGGCCATTGAAGATCTGGCAAACAAGGCAGAATCTGCGGCTTACCTTGGGGATATGGGTTCACTTTTCAAAATCATGAAACAGTTGACGAACAGGAATTTCACCGCCAACCACCTGGTGAGAGATGTCAACGGAACTCTCCTTAATATGAGTGAACACCAGTTGCGACGATGGAAGGAATACTTCTCTGATATTTTAAACATCTTGTCAGATGAAGATATTCCGGAAACAGAACAACTTCCAAACATCCAACCGCAACAATCCTCTATTAGGGACGATCTCCCAGATAAGGAAGAGATAGTTTCCGCCATTCGGTCAATGGCGGGAAGGAAAGCTCCAGGTATAGACGGACTACCAACCGAACTCCTCAAAGCGGACCCAGAAATAACAGCCGATATACTCCTCCCACTCTTCACTAAGGTGTGGAATGATGGAAGATATCCGACTGAATGGAAGGAGGGCGTCATTGTGAAAATTCCGAAGAAGGGCGACCTTCGGGATTGTGGCAATTGGCGTGGTATATGTCTACTTACTGCCGTATCAAAAATTATGGCTAAGGTAATTCTCAATAGGATTAGTGATGTCGTCGAGAGCACTCTCGAAGTTTATCAGGCTGGATTCCGTAAAGGGTCGTCTTGTACCGACCACACAAATACCCTACGGATAATATTAGAGCAGTCAGCCGAAATGGGTTCGCCACTACATCTCATGTTTGTGGACTTCGAGAAGGCTTTCGACAGCGTTAAGCGAGATTACATATGGAATGCTTTGCGTAGGAGAGGTATTCCAGATAAGGTCATAGCTATGATTAAAGAATCCTACGAAGATGCAAGGTGTCGTGTCTTGCATAGAGGAGAGCTGTCCCAGAGCTTTCCTGTGCGAACGGGTGTCAGACAAGGCTGCATATTATCACCAGCCCTGTTTCTGGTGGTAATAAATGACATCTTAAAAGCTGCACTGGAAGGTGGGGAAGGTAAAGGTCTTCAATGGAGACTATTTAACATCTTAAGTCACCTTGATTATGCTGATGACGTGTGTTTGCTTGCACATACCCGTTCGGACTTAGAGTCAAATGTTTGGTCGTTGCATTCTAAATGCAAAGAGGCGGGACTGAAAATAAATGTGCGTAAAACCAAGTACATGCACATGGGTTCGAACGCAAGCACACCGATTGTTCTTAATGGACAGGATGTGGAAGAGGTGCAAGATTTTTGCTATCTCGGAAGCATTGTCAGCATGGACGGTGGAGCCGAAAAGGATGTTGAGGCTCGGCTAAATAAAGCCCGTCAGGCCTTCGGTATCCTTTCCCCTTTCTGGAGGTTAAGAGAGATCTCCCTTCGCACGAAGCTGCGAGTTTTTGACGCATGCGTCAAATCCGTGTTGTTATATGGTTGTACTACGTGGAAAGTGACCGTTCGACTTTTCAAGAAACTACAGACTTTCGTAAACCAATGCCTCCGGCGCATTTTAGGAATATTCTGGCCAGAAGTAATCTCCAACGACGAACTTTGGAGTACAACTCGCCAGACTAAAATAGGTATTGAGATTCAACGGCGAAAGTGGCAGTGGATCGGTCATACTTTGAGGAAACCAGAGCAAAACATCGCAAAACAGGCTCTGGATTATAACCCTCAAGGAAGACGTCGGGTTGGTCGACCATGTAACACATGGAAGCGAGCAGTTGAGCAGGAGGCCAGAGGAATAAACAAGTCCTGGCAACAGCTTAAAGCCGATGCTCAGGACCGCGCCTTGTGGAAGAGAGTTGTTTCTGTCCTATGCCCCTATAGGGGGTCTTAACAGGAATTTGATTGTTTGATTGACAGGATCAGAACACAGCACTCAAAACTTTCGACACGAGAACTGTCATTAGAATTTGACAAACGCAACATGAACAGCTGCTAACTGACCAATCACCGATCGCCGTGGCGGCCATGTTGATGTCGAGCCAGGGGGAAAGATTTAATACCCGAAATAGCGAATTAGGGGAAATTTGAAAAGCTGCAGCGAAAATCAACTCCGAAAAGGTGGATGCCGAAGATATTTGTTAAAATCAAATACCAGTGCAACAACAACTGTTTTCCGAGAAAAGAAATTAGGCGGGAAAGGAACTAGTTTTGAACAAAGAGAGTTCGACGGACTCGAAGCTGGATTAAAATCCGTCAAGGCCGGTAAGATCGCGCCACGAAATTTGCTGGGAGGAAAAAAAGCTGGGCTCGATCTCTTCTAGAGTTGACCAGCAAAGAATCTGGATGTGCGCGAGAATTAATCCTTTCCGAGTGAAATAAGAAATAGTGGAATATCGAACAAATAAGTACGAGTTTTAGAGTAGAATTGAGTACCACAAGTTGGTGGTTTTTCTTTTGAAAAAAAAAACGGAGTGTGTGTCTACAAGGAAGAAAAAGGACTAACGAAGCAGAGGCACCGGATCAGGCGTGCGAGCAACGAGGAGCAGCAGCGGAGCGTCGACGAAGAACGAGTAGAAACTAGAAACTTCGGAAGCGAATCGACGTCCTATGAGTTAATCAGCGCATCAAGGGCCCCAACGAGAACATCAAGACAAGTAACAAAAAAAATTATATTAGCTAGGGAATTTGTGATTTTCTTTTGTTTAAGCCTTTTTAACGTAACGAATAGTTAGGTTTTGAGCCCATAAAGCCGTTGGGCAATTCACCTTTTACATATTTCTTTGCTAAACTGTATCTGTGAAGACCCTTGTGAACGTCCTGTTTTTTTTGCAGTTTGCCACGCGTTTTTTTTTTCTTGTTTTAAATTTTCGCGGAAATTTCCATTTCAAGTTCACTCGCCAGACTAGCGGCTCGGTCTGCGCCAGGTACGGAGGAACGTAGCTTCAATTTTACGAGCCGCTGGCGCCCACGACCCTTCTTCAAGGGTTGGCCGGACAGGGCGCGTTCCGCCCCAGGTGCAAGGGGTTAAAGATTATACGATCGTTTTTCTCAACCGGAGAATAACGGTATCAAACGCACACCAAAGAGGAAAGACAATAGTCACCGCTGGAATAACAAGAGAAGTCATGAGAGCATTCTACAACTTCCAAGTTGTAGGATGAGGCCACTAAACTGTGGTCAAATTTCGTTTTTAGCAGTAGCGCCTTTAAAATTGGGAATAATAACTTGAGATTTAAAATGATAAAAGCTATTATTGGAAGGAACTTGAAAAACTCACGGACCATTTAGCTTACTTTGCAATAGTCACTGTTCTTCGAATCACACTAGTATTAGTCACTAATGTGCATTTGCGAACTTAGAAAATAATTGAAAAGCAAACCTATTCAGCGAAATAAATCAGGATTTCACGAACGTTCATCCCAAACTGACCATGCAAATACCCAACGTATAATAATGGAGCTGTCCACAAAAACTACCACTATTTCTCATGTCTGTGTACTTTAAAAATACTATCGACACTTAAATCTGTCGAGATAACCTGGCGAGAAGCAGTAAACAAACGTACTTTTCTCCATTTACATTAGTAATTTCGCTTATAACGTTCGTATTGTGAAAACCTAATATTAGAGTATATATGTAATATATATAATTATTTAGAAATAAACAATTCCTGGCTACAGCTAAAGACCGATGATCAGGATCGCGCCTTGTGTAAAAGAGTTTTTCTGACCTATAGGGGGTCTTAAATGGAATTTGATTGAATATTTTGATATACAATTACTTCACTTTTAAACAGAAAGAATAAATTTTTGTAGATCAATTGGAAAATGTTTGTACTATTGATGAAATCTGAGAGTACATTTTGTTACTTACTGTTAATAATGCTAAGAACTACTGCTCGTACAGAGTAGTCAAGAGCACAAATATATTTGTTGACGGTCAAAATCTCGACTCCTAGTGCAAGTTTGTCCGTATGTCTGTTTAGCGATGACATGACTCTCGAGCTCTTTGAGATCTCACGCTGATTTTTATCAGTTTTAGCAAAAACAAAAGTTTAAGTTTATGAACGGGCCACATCCTGTTCCTCCTTCAACTCCCTCTCATACAAATATCACGAAGTCGAAACTGTCAAAGTTTTTGAGTTGAAATTTTGAGAAAAAGTATATTAATGCAAATATTATCAACGTCAAAAAAATTCGGTTTTGATCTGCCTACTTAAAGAAATATATTCGATTTCCATTGAAACTAGGAAAGCAAGAAAATCCAAAATGTTTCTGGATTTGACAATTAGTAATAGTAAGAAGTTCTGAAAAAATTATCAACTTCATCTCACTCCTTTCACCTAGAAGGCCCAATGTTGAAAAGTAGATACATTCATACTGATTAAAACTATCAAAAGTAGAGACTAGAAATTTTGCCAGCATTTTCCTTTCAATTACTGCAATAAAATAATAAATAATATCAAAATCATATTTCACTCCTTCTACTCTCTCCAATGCAAATATTTGTGTTATAAATTCAAGAAAAGCGTTTCCTTTTCGAAGATATGAGAGGTTATGATATTTAAAATGATTAGCGGTTTCAAAATCTGCGAAAGTCTTCCACTATCTCTACTACCTTCCATACAAATGCCACAATTTCAGAAAAACAATGTACAATTTATTGTTATGCAAGCTACAAACTTTGAGTTCAACAAACATTTTGCATAGCACCTTCGGTATCATTTACAAAAATTATAAACATTCCCCTCTGCTTCTACCACCTCCCATACAAAAGCCAATATTTACGATTCTAAAGAATTTGAGATGGGATATTTGCCGGTACATATATATGTAAATATTTTATTTTTAAGCGTACAAGTAATGGGATTAGAAGCCAGTGATTTCGAGTTGCAAAGCAGCCATGCTGACCACCAAGCTATCTAGACCCCACGGCTAAGTCGGTTAGTAGCGATCTCATTTCTGCTCATGTATACCGCCACTCAACTATAATGGGGCCTAAAACCTGTCTATCTCCCCGCTTACGACGGACTCGTAATTCTGTTCTATTTAAAATTGTCCTTAACGTGGGCCTGAAGTTAAGCAAATCCTAAATCACTGCCCCTTTCAAGATAACAGATAAAAAAAAATTTAGAAAGATGCACTGAATGATTACCATATTTATATTTATTTCAAAGAGATACATTTTTTGAAAGTTTGTCCTCTTACAAGTATTTTTCTCAAAGTAAATCCAAAAAAGCTAGCGTGTAGCCTAGTAGGTAGCGTGTTGGTCTTGTAATACGAAGGTCGTGAGTTCAAATCCCGGCCGGCGCAACATATAATTCCGGCACATTGCCTGCTTGGGTATACCTTGGTCTCCTCAATCTAAGAAAATGAAAAAATTCGTAGAAAGAGGGTTGTGCGAAGGGCTAACAACCCTTCCACAATAAGTAATGAATAATGTTAAGGAACCTAAATATCAGGAGGCCAAGGTCCAATTTGGGCTGTAGCGCCATTGTAGAAATCCAAAAAATAAAATGTGCAGTTCCATTAATTTTATGTTTTTTATTTCCAACCAAAAAAACAGCTTGCCTCGAAAATTGTAAGTTCAAGAAAATATGAAATCCACTATAATCAAAATAAACTGCCAACAAGTCGGGCGAAACTTTATTATTCTTGGGACAAGTTTCAGATGAGTGGAAAGTCAATATGCTGGTTAGAGTGGTTAGGGAAAGCTAAATGAAAGGTAGTTCTTGGGCAGGGCTGTTGTCAATTTAACAATATTTCATTCGTTTCTGCAAGTTTGGGTTTTTATGAGGGGAGGAGCAGGGGTAATAGTAAGCGAGGCTGGATGTTAATAGCTTTTTAATTAATTGCTTGACTCACCTCCAATATTCTCTGTATAGAATGTGTTTCATAGACGAAGTTGCATAGACTTTTCATAAAATTCGGTGTATCTTACATTCACGAAACCGAACATTTGTATGGCAGGGAGTAGAGAAGGTCAGGGAATCGTAAAATTTGATATGTAGTTTTATTTTGCTTCTCTTGTAAGGTGCTTGTATAAAATTTCAAGTTCGTAACTTTTAGTTTGTTGGTTATTAGTTGATTTAATGAAATTGATCTAAATCATAGTTTTGTATGGGAGGGGGTAGAACGGCAAGCGCGATTTCAAAACTTTTAAAACAACTTCATTTGAATTATTTTATAAGTTTTTCTGCAAAATTTGAAATTGATAGCTTTTAGGACTTAGCTGACAACTTATTTCTTAAAAATGGTCGAAAAAATAATTTTGTATGGGAGGGGGTAGAAGTTTTAAAGTTGTTCGACAAGTTAATATTTCGTATATTTAAGGATTTTTTTTAAATGCATTTTGCAAATTTTCAAGTTTCTACCTTAAAATTTCACTCAAAAATTTTCTGTTTATGAGTTTTTTTCAATGCACATGAAACACCTTCTGCACGTTACACCGGGGGGGTCGGTTTATAACAATTATGGATCAAGTTATTATTATTTTTCTATGTACATCAAATAGACGTATCCACGTGCAAAACTTAAACTTTGTATCTTTCACAACCGCCCTAAAAAAATCACTCAAAATTTCCGACATTTTTGCTTATCAGCTCCCTCCCCTCACACCTCCTAACTTAAAATTTTTACCAAAATTAAATATTATGTAGTTCTACAATCTAACAAATTTTTGATTTGATATCTGTACTCTTTTCTAAGATATAAGGATTTGTAATTTTGAAAAGTGCGCCATTTTTAAAATGCTTCCCATTTCCCTCCACTACTATTATTTCAACATGTTATATTTTTTTTGTATTTTACTAGTATAGCTTAATATAAGTTTTAAGTTTCAATTACATAGCTTAAGAAATAGTTGAGATATTCATTTTTAAGCGTTTTCCTTGCACCCCCCCCGGACCCTCCCCCTTACAATAATTAACCATTCTCTAAGCTGATTCCGATGAAACTGTACGCCACCTTGACGGTCAAAAAAACCCAAAATGGGTGTCCGCCTGAGATCCGCAACTATCTACAATCGCTCCAAAAATGAACTTTCTATCTTGAAGGGTTTGGGAGTTAATGTGCGCTGAGCGTACACACCGGCGTACAGACAGACGGATTTTTTTTTTGCATTTTTAGGCTAATTTAGACATGAAACGCGAAAAAACAAAATTTCAGGGTAGCAAATTTTTTTTTTTCCAAGTCGATCACAATACTTTACTATTAAAATAATAAAGTAAAATTACTTACCTCGACATCCATTTAAAAGACAAAGTTCTTGAACGTAGAACTTCTCACAATATTTTTCGATCAAGTTATTTAATTAATCTTTTTTTGTTTTTGGTTAAAGGCTAATAGCTTCCAATCATTTCCAAAAACAGTACATATTACACTTGCGATGTGTCCCATCTTTTGCGATCACTTCTATTATTTTATGAAATTTACTCGAGCTATCATTGGAACATGCAGACAGACGTCATAACGTGATATATCCGAATATCGGTCTTTCGTTTATAATAGCTTGCCGTATTTCATACTATGGGGAACTAAGGAGCAATGGCTATTATAAGTATGTGCATTAAATTTTAAACAACTTTGTAAAATTCAGCTGCTAATACTATTTAATGAAATCATTTCATTATCGATGTAAAATTTCAGCTACTTTTATTTTTAGTGAATCAATCGAAAATTTGGAAGGGTTCGAATGGATTTCAAGATTAGATTACGGATACGAAGTTTGGGTTCCATGAGTATAAGAACATTTGCGTCATCTATTGTGAACTTGGAGGGCTCGTGATCAATTTCAAATATCATTCAGCCAAGACAGGTGTCTTTCTGTGGGTACATATGATTATGCTGATAATGTCTGTTTACTTGCACATAACCGTTCGAACTGATGTCAAAAATTTGACAGTTTTGGGTTCTAGGAATTGGATTTTACATGGAATAAATGTATAGAGGAACTAACTTTAAAATAATGGCAAACAGTTGTATCTGGCAATCATAAAAAAAAATTTGAATAAGAAAACTTCAATGCTCAGAAACATATTGTTTTTAGAATCTTCAGCGTTCATTAGGTTGTATGAATTTTAGCAATAACTATCAAAAGAAATAGGATAAAAAGAAGAGGAGAGAGATGTGACTTAAATCAGATGTGACGTATATACTCCTTAAAAAAGTAGATCCAAAGAAAATAACGTAACAGAAAATTTATGATTAAACGTTAAGCCCAATTATATGATACTCTAGATGAGAGGGGAAAAGTTTTAAGAACTAGCAAATACATACACTCGGCAGAAAAAGTCTGCGTACACACTCAACACATCCAACATATCTATAAAAAACATCGTTTCTAACATTTTATTCCGAAATATTTTTTTTTCCTATTTTTCATTACTTCATTATGAACATAAAACAAAACAAAAATGAGAATTACTGTACGCTAAAATTCGGAAACGACAAATAGTTTGAAATTCCAGGAATAAAAAGTCTGCGATCGAAGCGTATAAAGGGAAGTCAACGTCTCTGAGTTGCAGTTAAATCATTAATAACAATAAAGTTTGTGTAGAAAAGTTGATAAACGTGCTTTTATCTAAGGTTTGCGTTAAAAATAATTGCTAAAAAACGTTAAGTAAGACATGTCTAATAAAGGAAAGGAAATTGAATTTGGGGAAAGGAAAATTATCGTGAATTTGTGGAAAAAAGGTACGTCATATCGTGAAATAGGTGCAATTGTCAGCAGAAGTCATTCATCTGTCGAACGAGTCGTAAACAACTTCAAAAACACCGGAGTTTTGGTTTCAAAGCCCAGATCTGGACGTCCTCCAGAGTTGAGCCCTCAGCAAACTCGGAGTTTGCTCCGAACGATGAAGACTAATCCTAGATTAACTGCAGTTGATATGGCAAAGGACATCAAAGCAAAGTACCGCAAGTATATTTCTGATGATGTTGTTCGTAAAATTTTTAGGACGCGTTGCCCGTAGAAAGCCATTTATAACAACAGTAAACAGACTCAAGCGGCTGGCGTTTGCTAAGGAACACATAAATAAGCCAAAAGAATCTTGGAAACAAGTTATTTTCTCGGATGAAAGTAAATTTTGTATTTTTGGAATCAAAGGTCGGAAGATTGTATGGAGAAAAACTGGCGCGGCCTTCGACGTAAAAAATCTCTGTCCAAAAGTAAAGCACGGTGGTGGCGGTGTTATGATATGGGGGTGTATGGCTAGTGGAGGAGTTGGAAAAATGGAGTTTATTGAAAGTGTTATGAATAAAATAGACTACCTTAATATTCTCAAGTGCAATTTGAAGAAAAGTGCAGAACATTTGGGCTTAAGCGACAACTTTTACTTCCAACAAGACAACGACCCTAAGCACACTGCGGAGGTAGTAAGACTCTGGTTACTGTATAATGCCCAAAATCAGCTTCGTACACCGCCCCAATCTCCTGACCTTAATCCAATAGAGCATTTGTGGCATCACTCGGAACAAAGGATTTGAGCGCACACAATAACGTCGAAGGTAATGCTCAAGGAAGTCCTGATCCAGTAGTGGAATTCAATAACCCCAGAGTTCACTAAGAAGCTGGTAGATTCCATGCAAAAACGGTTGTGGGAAGTAAAAAAGAGACGAGGATATCCCACAAGCTACTAACGAGGAAACAGAATTGTTTTATTTTGAAAAGTCAAAAACTACACTTGCTAATATCACCACCACGAATGCAGATAGAAAGTTGAAAATCAGTAGAGATATAAGAGAGGGTTGTGGGACAAACTTTAGAAGGCTTTAATTTAATTTTTTTATCCATTGGCGTCCGAAAAGGAGGACTAAAAACCAATTGTCGGCCGAATGGTTTTTTCAAATGATTATATCTTTGAAATTACTTATCGTAAAAAATTCATATTTTGATAACATTAAGGCATACAGCTCCATCGGAATCAGCTTAGAGAGTGGCTAATTATTGTAAGGGGAGGGGTCAGGTGGGTGCGAAGAAAAACACTTAAGAATGAATATCTCAACTATCTCTTAAGCTCAGAGAATATTGGACGTGATTCAAGCAATTAATTAAAAAGCTATTAACATCCACCCACCCTTACTATTACCCCTGCTCCTCCCCTCATAAGAACCCAAACTTGCAGAAACGAATGAAATATTGTTAAATTGACAACAGCCCTGCCCAAGAACTCCCTTCCATTTAGCCTTCCCTAACCACTCTAACCTGCATATTGACTTTCCACTCATCCGCAACTTGTCCCAAGAATAATAAAGTTTCGCCCATTTTGTTGGCAGTTTATTTGTAATAAGTTTTTCGGAAGATTTTGAAACTGCGTATCAACATTTTTAAATTTTAATTTTAAAGTCGATACTCGTAGCTCTTCTACGTTCGTAGTATATAGTAGGGTTTGCTTATGAACTTAAAATAATTTTTTTGCTAAAAATGGCATAAAAAAATTAAGTACGATAGCTAAAAGATTTTGAAAGTTATGTGGTAGACTGACGGACTGATAAATAAACTGACAGACAAACAGTTGGTTTTTCTGATTCCAGTGTTTCGAGTTTCTTGGCGAATCTATGCGACCATTAATTTTTACCGTTGCAAGCGATAAGATAAATACAATATACCCACTCTAAAGTATAAACTGTAACATATTATATTACACTCCCTCGTACATAATCTAATTTTCGAATCACACAGCAGGATTATAAAAAAGCTAGCTCTTACGCAGTAGTGTAGTCTAAATTCCTACAAAAAAGCACTAAAGAGCAGCATGAGTTGAAATAACTACATCTTGCACCCTTACAGTAATAGTGGATACGGTTTAAATTATATTGAAGTGAATTGAAAAATAATTTGATTTTGGAATTTATTTTCTTGCATATGGTATTAATCCGCATTATGCCTACTATTAGCATGGCACATTGCATGGTAGCGGCTAGGCAAGTATGTTATGCGCAGGAGGCTTAACTAAAATTTCCCCATAAATTAACATATGATTATGGTTATTAAAAAATTTCTGCGAGCTTGTGTAACAGTTTTCGCATCCTCATAAGCTGAAAATCGAGATGCACAGTATATTCATACAATAAACCACCCATAATAAACTTACCGAATCGCTAAATTACGACCTATTTTGTCAAATTGATGTACCAAACTTCCTAATTTAATGACTTCATTTTGCATACTGGCTCGAAGCTTGTAAATTCGATCAGAACTTAATTCGAAATAGGAAAATACCAAAACCGAACCTCCATCCTAAATGGACTATGCCGAAGGACCATACCGATGCCTTACAACACTCGAATTTAAATGGTACATATTTTACTAGATATTTAAAATACTCGTATGCACCGAATACTCTGGTCCGATTACGAGCCCGAGTACGATCCTGAGTACTCAAAGGCTAATGCGAAAATGTATGTGTGTCTTCATTACGCCCATTTACGTTTAAAGTAAAATTAATTTCGCTCATTAATTTCGGTTAAGTTTACTTTATTGCTTGCGTTGCAGCCGACTGAGTTTTGCATAGATTTTCAAAACGCCATTTATACAAGTTCCACCCATACGATTGGAAAGGTGTTGGTCATGAGACTCGACGTACATCACTCCACACGTATATGAGTACGTAAAAACACTGCATATATGATCGTATGCTAAAATAAATTATTGATGAGCTGCAATTTGGTTGAATTGCAATTCCATTCCCTTGGTATGTGGTCGTAAAATGATGGGATATATTATTAGAGAAGAACACACTTGTATTCAGGGGTAGTTAAGTATTTTTTTTTTTGATTGTAGACGAATATGTCGCATTATTTGCATTTTAACCTTTTTAATGGATTATAATGGTCGTAGAATCAATGTGCGAAAAAAAAGCAAATCAGATAATTAATTGATAGAGAATATCGAAATGCTGCTATTGGTCATTACAGCATGGCTGGCATACTTTAAAATTATATTATATTAGTTCCTCTAATTGATGGTGGTATTAATTTGTCCCTAATGGTAGGATACTATTAGCTTAGTATGCTAATTAGAATTATATTGCAATTTACAGATATTTAGCACATGTATTTATCAAGCCGTATCAAATACATTTTGCATTATTTGATTTCAATTTAAATCAATTTAAGCCGTTTTCAATTTATAATTTACAGCCTACATGGAAAGCATTTACAAGTATTGTGTGGACATGGGATAGAAATAAACTGTTCGCGCGACACTTTATTATTCTTGCGACAAGTTGCGGATGCGTGGAAAGTCAATATGCATGTTAGAAAAGTTAGGGAAGACTAAGTGAAAGGGGGTTCTTGGGCAGGGCAATTGTCAATTTAACACTTTACGGAAACGTTCAAAAGCACCAGTACTTATAATCAATATTTCGTTCGTTTATTTATGCAAGTTTGATTTTTTATGAGAGGAGGGGTGAGGGGTGATAGTAAGAGTGGGTGGATGTTAATAGTTTTTTAATTGATTGCTTGAATCACGTCCAATATTCTCTGTATTAAATGTCAGTTTCATAGACGAAGTTGCATTGAATTTTCATAGGATTCGGTGTATTTTATATTCCCGAAACCAAACATTTGTATGGGAGGGGGTAGAGAAGGTAGAGGAATCGTAAGATTTGTGATACAATTTGATTTCCATTCTTTTGTAGTGTGCTAGTACAAAATTTCAAGTTCGAAGCTTTTAATTTGTTGGTTATTAGTTGATCAATGAAATCAGTCGAAATGATACTTTTGTATGGTTGGTTTGTTGGTTTGTTGGTTATTAGTTGGTCAATGAAATCAGTCGAAATGATACTTTTGTATGGGAGGGTGTAGAAGGTCAAGCGCGATTGCAAAACTTTTAAAGCAACTTCATTTCAATTATTTTTATAAGTTTTTATGCAAAATTTAAAATTAATAGCTTTGAAGAGTTAGCAGATAACGGATTTCTTAAAAATGCTCGAACAAATAATTTTGTATAGGAGGGGGTAGAAGTTTTAAAGATATTCTACCAGTTATTATTTCCAAGTGGCTATCCGGCTTCTATGAATCTCGGTGATCGCTCATCTTCCGATCCTAAAATAATTGCAGATTTGTTCGCCAATCACTTTAAATCCAAACTAGCTAAGCCATTCAAGTTTGATCCTAGCAGGTTTTGTCATATTCCTGTTCATGATCAGAAGCTTACTGATGTGGTCCTAACTATTGATCAAATAACTTCAGCGTTGGTTGACCTAAATACTAATAAAGGTGCTGGCCCTGATCTCATTCCCCCAATTTTTAAAAAAAAAACTGCCCATACTGTATCTCGGCTATTGTCACCTTTACTTAATGCTTCTCTTCAGCAATCAATATTTTCTTTATGTTTTTAATCAGCGCATATAATACCTATTTTAAGTCTGGGGATAGATCAGACATTCGAAATTACAGAGGAATAAGCATTTTATCCTCTATTGGTAAAATTTTCGAAAAATTGGTTGCGGAAATATTAGTGGATATCGTTAGTCCAATAATCCATCCGTGTCAACATGTTTTCTTAAAGGGTAAGTCAACTGTCTCTAACCTGTTGGAATATTCTACCTTCATTAGGCAAAAATTGTGTAACAGAACGCGAGTAGATTCTATCTACACTGATTTTTTTAGCGCTTTTGATGTTGTAGACCACGGTCTGCTACTTTTCAAGTTGGAGCGTTATGGTATAATAGGTGTTTTTTTGAAGTCGTTGAGGTCTTACTTGATGGATCGTACACAACAAGTTAAATTCTCATCACATCTTTCTAAAACGACTACAGTCTCCTCTGGCGTTCCTCAAGGTAGTATATTGGGGCCCCTTTTTTTATAATTTTCATTAATGACGTGCCATTACTCTTGAACGATTGCAAAATATCCTTTTACGCTGGTGACTTAAAAATCTTCCGAGCTATTGACTCAAATCAGGATTGTCTTATATTGCAAAACAATATTGACATGTTATCTGATGGGTGTTTGAACAACGCTATGCAATTAAACGTAAAAAAATGTGCAGTAATAACATTTTCTAGAAAAATTGCTGGTTCTTTGCAATATGAAAGTTAAAACGTGTCTCTCAACGTAAGGATCTTAGGGTAATATTTGACACAAAGTTGACCTTCAAGTCCCACACAGATAAAATAACGAACAGTGGTATGGCTATGTTGGGTTTCTTAAAAAGGAGAGTCAAGGAATTCAATAACCCACATTTGTGTAAAACTCTTTTGTGTACGTTGTTGTTGCCTCTGCTTGAATATGCAAGTGTTGTCTGGTCACCTTCCACTCAGGTCGACTCATACAGGGTTGAAAGAGTACAAGTGCAATTCCTACTGTTTGCTAGTAGTTTAGTAGCTACCGTTTGCCTTTTTACAAATGTAGGCTACTTTTGCTTGATATGACCACGCTTGAGAGAAACCCTTGCATTCGATTTAATTAATTATAATTTAATTTCGGACGAGCTCCTTTCCCGCTTTATATTTGTTGATCATAGGTTTAGTCTTCGAAACAATAGAATTCTGCAAATGGAAAATCATTCTTCTAATCTCGTGTTGAATGATCCTATTGCTTGTGCCATAAAAAACTTTAATTTGCATTCAAATTGCTTCAACAGTTCTGTAAGCAGAAATACTTACAAAAACCAAATAATGACTAAATTTAAGACTTTATTTGTAAGATAATATGTAAGATATTATTAAAATTCTTAGGTCTTAATACAATTATATTTTGTTTGCTGTTTAGATTATTGCAGTTGTAGTAATGGTTATTTAGTTTTACTTTATTATTATATAATAATAAAGTATTGTGATCGACACAAAAAAAAAAAAAGTTTGTTAACCTGAAATTTTTTTTTTCGCGTTTCATGACTAAATTAGCCTAAAAATGCAAAAAAAAAAAATCCGTCTGTCTGTACGCCGTCCGCCGTACGCCGTACGCCGTACGCCGACGTGTACGCTCAGCGCACATTAACTCCCAAGCCCTTCAAGATAGAAAGTTCATTTTTGAAGGGATTGTAGATAGTTGCGGATCTCAGGCGGATACCCATTTTGGGGGGTGTACGGGTTCAGGGGGAGGCGGGGAGAGCGCTTAAACCGAAAAATACGAATTCAAATATCTCAACCATGGTAACAGCTAGGAAGCTAAAACTCAACACACATATAGAGGGGTTTGTGGGACAACTTTTAAAAATAATTTAATTTTTTTATCCATTGGGGTGCGAAGAACCAATTGTCGGACGAATTTTTTTTTCAAATGATTATATCTTCGAAATTACTTATCGTAAAAAAATCATATTCAGAGACCGTCAAGGTGGCATATAGTTCCATCGGAACCAGCTCAGAAAGCGGCTAATTATTGTAAGGGTCAGGGGGGGTGCAAAGAAAAACACTTAAAAATTAATATCTCAACTATCTTTTAAGCTATGTAATTGAAACTTAAAACGTATTTTAAGCTATACTAGGCAAATACAAAAAAAATATAAAATGTCGAAATAATAGTAGTGGGGGGAAATGGGGAACATTTCAAAAATGGCGCACTTTTCAAAATTACAAATCCTTATATCTCAAGAAATAGTACAGATATTAAATCAAAAATTTGTCAGATTGTAGAACTATATAATGGTTAATTTTGGTAAAAATTTTAAGCTGGGAGGTGTAAGGGGAGGGAGGTGATAAGCAAAAATGTCGAAAATTTTGAGTGATTTTTTTAGGGCTCTAGTGAAAGATAAAAAGTTAAAATTTTGCATGTGAATACCTATATTTAATGTACATAGAAAAATAATATTAACTTGATCCATATTTATTATAAACCGACTCCCCCGGTCTAACGTGCACAAGGTGTTTCATGTACATTGAAAAAAACACATAAACTGAAAATTTTTGAGTGAAATTTTAAGGTAGAAACTTGAAAATTTGCGAAATGCATTTAAAAAAAATTCTTAAGTATACGAAATATTGACTGGTCGAAAACCTTTAAAACTTCTACCCCCTCCCATACAAAATTATTTTTTCGACCATTTTCAAGAAATCAATTATCACCTAACCATTAAAAGCTATCAAATTCAAATTTTGCAAAACAACTTACAAAAATAATTAAAATCAAATTGCGCTCAAAGTTTTAAAATCGCGCTTACCCTTCTACCCCCTCCCATACAAAAGTATGATTTCGACTAATTTCATTAAATCAACTAATAACCAACAAATTAAAAGCTATGAACTTGAAATTTCGTACGAGCATCTAACAACAAAAACGAAAGAAAATTGCATCACAAGTTTGACGATTCCCCTACCTCCTCTACCCCCTCCCATACAAAATTATTTTTTCGAGCATTTTTAAGAAATCAGTTATCAGCTAACTCTTAAAAGCTATCAATTTCAAATTTGGCATAAAAACTTATAAAAATAATTCAAATGAAGTTGCTTTAAAAGTTTTGAAATCGCGCTTGCCCTTCTACCCCCTCCCATACAAAACTATGATTTCGACCATTTTTATTAAATCAACTAATAACCAACAAACTAAAAGCTATGAACTTGAAATTCTATACAAGCACCTTACAAGAGACGCAAAATAAAACTGCGTATCAAATTTTACGATTCCCCTATATTCTCTACCCCCTCCCATATAAATGTTCGGTTTCATGAATGTAAAATACACCGAATTTTATGAAAATTCTATGCAACTTCGTCTATGAAACACATTCTATACAGAGAATATTGGACGTGATTCAAGTAATTAATTAAAAAGCTATTAACATCCACCCACCCTTACTATTACCCCTACTCCTCCCCTCATAAAAACCCAAACTTACAGACACGAATGAAATATTGTTAACAGTCCTGCCCAAGAACTCCCTTTCACTTAGTCTTCCCTAACCACTCTAACCTGCATATTGACTTTCCACTCATCCGCAACTTGTCCCAAGAATAATAAAGTTTCGCCCGACTTGTTGGCAGTTTATTTTTTATGTATTTCTAATTTAGAATTAAGAATGATTGTTATTTATTCTGTTATTATTATTATTTTTCTTTGTAAAATAGATTTTAGTTGTCTACATATTTAAATAAAAATAAAATAAAAATTTTAGGGAATTTTTTAAAGTGCATTTAGCAAATTTTCAAGTTTTTACCTTAACATTTCATTCAAAAATTTTCAGTTTGTGTGTTTTTCTCATTACAAGTGAAAAACCTTGTGCACGTTGGACCCCAACTTCGGTGCATAACAATTTTGGAACAAATTATGATTTTTTTCTGTGTACATCAAATAGATGTATCGACGTGCAAAATTTAAACTTTGTATCTTTATAAAGCCCTAAAAAATCACTCACAATTTTCAACATTTTTGCCACACCCCCCAACTTAAATTTTTATATAGCTCTACAATCTAACAAATTTTTGATTTGATATCTGTACTCAATTTTGAGATATAATGATTTGTAGTTTTGGAAAGTGCGCCATTTTGAAATGCTTCCCATTTCCCCTCACTACTTTTAAGTCCACATTTGTTATTTTTTTGTTCACATTTTGCTAACAAAGCTTAGTATAGATTTCAAGTTTCAATTACATAGCTTAAGAGACAGTTGAGATATTCATTTTTAAGTGTTTTTCTTTGCACCTCCCCTGACCCTCCTCCTTACAATAATTAGCCTCTTTCTAAGCTGAATCTAATAGGTCTATATGTCACCTTAAAGGTCCCGAAATATGATTTTTTTTGCGATAAGTAATTTCGAAGATATAACCATTTGAAAAAACAATTCTGCTGACAGTTTGTTTTTAGCCCCCCTTTTTCGACGCCAATGGATAAAAAAATTTAATTATTTTTAGAGCTTGTCCCACAATCCTCTTCATACCTCTGCTAATTTTTAGCTTCCTATCTGCATTCATGGTGGAGATATTAGGAAGTGAAGTTTTTCACTCTTTCTTCCCCCGCCTCACCCTTCCACCTAACACCTCCCCACCAAAATTTAGAAAATAGAGTTCACTTACCCAATCAATAATCCACTCAAAAAGGACCATTCTACCTTTAACGGTTTCGGAGATATGAGTCCATATGTACGTCGGACGGCGTACGGCGGGATAGATTTTTTTTTCGCATTTTTAGGCTAATTTAGTCATGAAACGCGAAAAAAAAATTTCAGGGTAGCAAATTTTTTTTTTCTGTGTCGATCACAATACTTTGTTATTAGAATAATAAAGTAAAAATATACATTTTTTTATTAAAAAAAAGTATTTAATTTAATTTGTCCTTAATTCTGATCCATGGTTTATTAAATATAAATTAATATATAAGCCCGGAATATTAATAGCGATTGATCGATTGGTGATTGTTTTTAATGGGTTCCCGTTTGAAATGTGAAAAAAAAACTGCCTTGGTAAATTATTGTTCCTTATCTATCAATTGAAAATTATATTTATTAAATTTAAATTTTTAGTTACCTATATTTTAAAATAATGAAAAAACATTTTAATTGCGAGAAATATCGACATCCTGTTTTCGACAGATATCCACTATTTAAGGTTCAAGCAAAAAAAAAAAAGTAGGTTTTGTTGCGACGTCTGTCTGTTTTATTGTATGTCAGTGCATCTGTATGTCTCGACGATAACTCAAGTAAACCTGAGTAGAAAATGTTAAGAGTGCCTGCAAAAGATAAGTCACATCGCCAAAAAGACCGAGATTGTTTTTGAGAATGATCGGAATAATTATAGCATTTGACAAAATTAAAAAAATAGATCCTAATCGAGGATAAGAGTTGCTTACAGATGAATTTTAAGCTAGAGTTATCCTGTCGAAAGAAGAATTAATATAAGTTCTTCCAAAAACTTTCAGAAACTATGTAATTGATTATTCATTATTTCGAGACAGATGGAGTCTTGAACAAACACCGAGATAATTTTCTCTGTAGAATAGTTGAAAAGAAATTTTTTTTTCACCAAAAACTAATTGAGTTAATTAAATGAAGAGTTTTGAATCCATCGCTAAAATCTATTTCCATAGATTCCAATGCTCTAAATATCCTCCGCCAGGTTTGAAAAAGCTATTTCGAGAAAGACGCCTTCAAAAATTTGGTTATTGCCTAAATCGGATTTTTGGCACTCTTCAAACCTTTCGGTAAATAATAAAGTTTTACAATAATTTTCAGTCAAAAACATAAGAAATAGTGGTATGTTTGAAAGTTTCACATCTCTAATTTGATACCAACTCAAAATCTATTGCCACCTTCTCTTTTAATTTTGTATTAATTTACAGAATCAATAGGGCCTGAACAAATCGCTGAAATAAATTTTGGGTTTCCTTGTTGATATCATCACAACTTCGAAAAGTAAGAATCGTTTTGAAAAAAATTGCTCGAAAATATCAAAATCTAAAACTTAAATTATTCTACTGCACTGCAACATTTTTTTACTTTTGCAGAAAAGAGACTTACAAACAATGCTCTGGAAACACTTTGGGGGAGCATCAATTAGTAGTTATGGGACTTTTTTCATACATCATGATCTTATATCAACGACTGAAGCACAAACAGAACGAAGCATGTGCTTTCTTCAACCTCGAAAATCGCTCCCAAGTCTAGTATCTTTTATTTTTCAAATTTCCAGAGCTCCGCTATACAAATAACATACAGATATTTCATTTGAGATGTGCTTTTTATGCACTTTTAAGCAAAGTCAATTTTCCTGTTGAGTAAGTGAAGTCTCACCAAATTTATTTCTATCCGTAGCCATGCATGTTAAAAGCAAATTAGCAAATGATTTCGAATTCTTCCTAGAACCGAACATATCCATCACATTCAATATTATCTAACAACCTTGTACAGAGGAAACTCCTAAGTGGCATTTCATAGTCTACGTTTGATGGCATAACGAATAAGGCACAAAGTGACGTTGAAAAAGGCGTCATTCCGACTGGATATTACCCAATCTAGTGTTCAGGCTTTAGTTCATAACTCTTATTAGGATGACGGGTGCCTTACGATAGTGCCATCGTATCCGAACAACAATAACGAGAAGTGCCATGAAAAAGTGCAACTAGCTCTGTATAATAGCGCGAACAATGCCCAAGCCTAAAGATATCACAGCCATGCATAAAACTAACTCGAGGGTAACATGTGCGAGAGTATAGTGGCGCTCCGTATGGCACAAAATGGACAGGGTACACTAGACATAGTGTAGATTTATCTCACATCTACCTACCTACCTACAATGTACGTAACAGAACGAGCTACTCCAGCTAGAAAATTTGCATTCAAGCTCGAACGACATGTCTACCATATATGTAACAGGTCCTTGAGTGCAATATCTCACATTCTACGGGGGCTATCGCCTTGTTAGATGAAAATGTCTGCATATTTTTCTAGTCTTGTGAAATCAAGATATGCCACAGAGTCACCTAACTAGAGAAGATATCGAATTACGGCAAATGATTTACCTTATCTATGCAGAATGCCTGTGAAGGATGACACCGAAGCATATAGTTTGTCCCGTATTAGTATTAATTGAAAATTAATTTTGTAATAATTTCGAAGTATGTGTAAATGTTTGCGTAGGCAGATATTCTCGATTTAGTATCAGTCTGTTTAAGGATTCACAAAGGAGCAAGCTTCTTGGTACATGTATAACTATAGTTCAGGAAGTCCATTACTAAGGTAATTTTCATGCTTCGAAGCTTTAATGTCGGCCTCTAGGACTAGTGAATAAGTCAATTACAGGTTAGTAAAGCCGTTTACGTGCCAATAAGCACACAGAGAATTAACTGCCCACTTATAAGTATTAGCATGTCGATTGGTTGCCTTCAACAATGGACAGAGGGAATTATATATATTTTATTGATAAGTTGGGATTTTTCTTTCAGTTAAGGTCTTTATAGCTTTAATGCTATTAAGTTGACCTGAAGTTGGGGATTATTTAATATAAAGCTTGCGTGAGTAAAACATAATTATTTTTCCTTTTTTTCGACTTAATAAATGGATTCTTTTTATGCCTAGTGTACACTGATCGATTTCGTGATGATTTCGATGCGAATTCACTGAAAACAAGTCGAAAGTTAGCTGATTTTTCCGAACGAAAGTCACCTATTTTGATGAAAGTGACTACTTTCAATCAGATCAAACAAATTAGTTATTCTATTTTCAATTCAACCTCAATGCATTGTTTCAAATATTCATAATAGGATTTGAATTCCATCCCGTATTCATGTTGTTCCAAGGCTGATGTGAACACACTTCAAAGAGACTTCTTCTTCATCATTCCTCGAAATTAATTTTTTATAAAAATTAACTGTGAGAAATGTGAGCAATAATCTTGCCTTAAAAACGATTTTTTGATATGTGTGTGTCAACATATATGTAAGTCCAAAAATATTTTCAATAAATATCCAGTTTTCTACCTTTCAAATAATAAAGTGTTCACGACCTTCTAGTACACTAACTCTATAGGTTAGCTAATAATAATAACAATCTATTCCACTAGTTTATCGCACAAATATAGTCAACTTCTTTAATACTACGCAACCCGAATCACCAATCAATTTTCACACCAATCTCCACCTCATCCGTTCAACCATTCCTGTATGCGAACTTCAAGTTTATCAACAAACCAATCATTTACGTTCCCATCTTACCACTTGACATACATAAGAAATCAACACAAGATGTCACCAAACTGAATGCTCTCTGGTCGTGCAAGATTGTTAGATTGATACGTGTATCAATCACGTCTGACATCCGAAGACGCTCCACCACCATCACTACCACTATTCATCCTCAACCATCACTTTCCTTCTCTTATGAATAGAGAGGACCAAAAGTTTAATGTCCTCAAGTGACATAAAATATCTTCGATGTGTCAATCAATCTTTTCGCTTCAATTTCTGACTGTCTTTGAATTTTTCATTTCAATTTTTTTTTCCTGAAGATTTTCCGCATTAGAGTTATTGTGTTCGTTATTTGAGGGCGGCTTCGTTACCGTTTTCAGATTTCGTTCTTATTGGCAATATTTTTTCAACGTCGAAAAAAAAAGTCAAGTTAGGAGAAGTGAACACAAACCATCATCGTCTCCATTCCCATCTAAACTTGACAGAAATTCTATTGTTATCGTTTCATTACGATGATTTACGTCGAGTAATTCAGTTTAGAATGTTAACCATTTAGGGACGAAGGCCAATCGAATTTTGTGGGAAATTATTTATAAATATTTTATGGTTATGAAGGAATTGAATGTTTTGAATATTTTTGGTTATTTTATGAGAAGCTAAATATATAATCGGTAGGTGAAAATATTTCAAGAATTGTTTGTTTAGCAAAAATGTTTTTTGCGATGAACGAAATTGTGAATATTCATTGAACAATAAAATTATGAATCATGAATTGTAATTTTTACTTATTAAAGCTTTAAAGCGGGCCTTGGCCTCATAATCATCAGGTTCCTTAACATTTTATTTGTCAGTGTGAAAGGGTTGTTAGCTCTTCGCACAACCCTCTATCTACGAATTTTCTTTTCCGTAGATTGCGGTAACTAAGGTGTACCCAAACAAGCAGTGTGTTGGAATTATGCGTCGACCGGGATTTGAAGTCCCAACCTTCACATTGTAGACCATTAAGATACCTACTACATAGGCTTTGCCAATTATGTCTTTCGAAAAACTGAATCGGGATAGTTCGGAGTTGTAGTATTGAATTCATAATATTGAATTCAGAACATTGTTGAATAAATTAATTTTGAAATACTTTTATATTAGACTGTACAGTAAATTTCATGCGACCAACTTCTCATCTATTCATATTTTGTACTTTTAACAGTGTATTTTTGTGGCGCATATAGTTTTTATTTTTATCACTCACTCACTCTTGTAACTTTGACGTTTCAATAAAGTCGCATCATCAATAGGTTATGGGCCCAGGACACGAGTTCGCTCAAAATAAAGTGTTCAATTTTTTTTTATATTAAATCGCAATTAATCTGATCAATTCCGAATTAAAAGAGGTGGCAAAGATGACTACTCAGGAGCTAGTAACTCATCGTTTGAACTCGAGTAATTATAAGCTGTGGAGTTTTCAAATTCAAGCAGTTCTGCGAGGTCAGGGGCTGCTGGATATCGTACTTGGAACCACACCGAAGCCCGCTGAGTAGCAGGAAATTTTGGAGCTGAAAGATGGAAAGGCGATGGCAATTTTAATTTCGTCGATTGAATCCTTGCAAGCCAATCATGTGCTCAATTGCGCGAGTGCACATGAAATTTACAACAGGCTAACGGATCTGCATCTAAAGAAAAGTGAGGTGAGAACAATGAATTTATATGAAGAATATTTCTCGCTTAAAATGCAGGAAAGCGATTCGATCTCGGATTACGTCTCGAAGTGCTCGCTGTTAGCAGCCGAAATCGAAGATCAAGGAGAAAAACTGTCGGATAATATTAAAATGGTGCGTATTGTTAGTAATCTGTCTTCGAAGTTCAAGAACTTCCGTACGGTTTGGTATAATATAAAAGAACGAACACTGGAAAATCTGCTCCCTCGTCTACAACTGGAAGAAGATCAGTTGAAGAAAACGAAAGACGATGAATCGACAGAAGCGGCTTTTCACGTGAAGTCCCGTTTTTCAGTCAAGAAAAACATGAAAAAAATGTCGATTGCAGAGCGGAAGCAGAACACAAAATGTAATTTGTGTGGGGTGGTAGGACATTGGAAATATGAATGTCCCGAAAATAAATCTGGTGGTAGCAGAGGTGCGTGGTTATCGTGCGCCAAAAAGAAATCATCAGAGTTAGCGTTTTCTGCAATGACTGTCAAGATGGATTCGGCGAAATACAGCGACGTGTGGTTGGCAGACTCCGGTGCCTCAAAGCATATGACATCGCGACGCGATTGGTTTTGTGTATTGACCGCTGTTACAGATGACAGGTACGTAGCCATTGCGAACGATGAGCAGTTGCCAATTCGAGGTTATGGTACAATATACATCGACTCATGGATTAACGGAACGTGGCATCCGAGACGTTTGGAACACGTTCAATTCGTCCCTGACTTGAAGAAAAATCTTTTCTCTACTGCATCAGCTACCGAAAAGGGTTTTTCAATGCTGATCCAAAGTGAGTATTGCGAAATAGTCGATCAGGTCGGCGCGGCGCTGGCATACGGTTATAAGGATTCGAGAAATCAATTTCGTATGGCTTTTCGCGTCCGAATAAATGAGCACGCTTATTCGTGTGCAACAAGTTGTGTCTCTCTTCAACAATGGCATCGACGACTCGGACACATCAATCCGGTTGCAGTGAAAAATACTGCGAAAGCTGTTGAAGGCGTAGAGCTCTCAGACGAAAAAAATTTCTTCTGTGAGGAGTGTCAATATGGCAAGTTTAGTCGAACGTCACATCCCGTCAGCAGAACTCGATGTTGCCAGAAGGGCCAGTATATCCATGCTGATGTGTGTGAACCTATGGAACAGACTGGAGTTGGTGGAGTGCGATATTTCCTATTACTGAAGGATGAAGCACCCAATTTCAGGTATGTCTATTTTATTGCTCAAAAATCTGATGTTTTGGATAAATTAAAGAATTTCCTGGCACTGACTAAAAACATCACTGGCGTAAATATCATGTACTTCCGTTGCGACAATGGACGAGAATTCATTAACGGAGAAATACGGCGAATGTTCTCGAAGAATGGTATACTATTTGAAAGGATCGCGCCTTACACGCCAGAACAAAATGGCTTTATCGAACGCGAAAATAGAACAATACAGGAATCAGCGCGAACCATGCTACTTGCTAGTGGTCTTGACAAAAGGTTGTGGCCATAAGCAGTGCGAGCTGCAGTTTACATATTGAATAGGAGTTTTTGGTACGGTAGGATTCACTCTGGTACCAAAACAAATCGGTCGGAAGAAATGGGACTCAAAAGCAATGAAAGTCTATCTTGTTGGCCATTTAATGAAAACTGCGAGAAAGACAACAGCGGCCAGTTGTTAAGCGATGCTGACAAAGATAATGTTGAATCGGCAGGATCAAAAATAATGACGTGCGAATTTTTGGATCCGAAAAAGTTGAACAATATGTATGAAGATTCAAATAAGAGCAACACGTTTGAAGATTCGAATTCAAGCAATGAGCTTGAAGAATCGAATATGGAAACTCCGATGGAAATGTCGTGTAGTGAGAATGAAGCTACAGTACGAACGAATGAACGATACGTTTTCCGGCAAGTAGTCAAAGCACCAGACAGATTTGAAAGTAGTAACTTAGCGATGATTCATGAACCATTGTCTTATAAAGAAGCGTTGTGTTCAACCGAATCCAAGGAATGGCAGGCAGCCATGAATGATGAATTGAGATCCCTGGAAGTAAATGGCACATGGGATTTGGTTAAAAGGCCAGCAAATCGGAATATTATTGGTTCGAAATGGGTTTTTAAATTGAACACTCGCCCGAATAACATGCAGTTAAGATTTAAAGCGAGACTTGTTGCGAAAGGTTATTCGCAACTATCAGCCGTCGACTATAGAAAAACCTTTTCACCAGTAGTACGGTATGATTCCGTGCGGACGATTTTAGCGCTGGCATCATATGCAGATTTGGAGATCATGCAGTTTGACATAAAGACTGCATTTTTAAATGGCGATCTTGAAGAAGAAATATTTTTGGAACCACCGCAAGGTCTACACTTAGCTACTGACGAAGTCTGTCGCCTCAAGAAAAACATTTATGGACTTAAGCAGGCATCAAGGACATGGAATTCTACGTTCACCAAATTTCTAAAAGATTGTGATTTGGTACAGTCAAAGGCAGATAGCTGAGTTTTTTCTGGAGTTGTCAACAACGAGAAGGTAATTTTGCTTCTTTACGTCGATGATGGGATGATTTTATCAAAAAGTAAAGAGACGCTTAATCGAATTATTCAAAAATTGGCTGATAGTTTCGAAATGACGTCTGAAGCCGATGATTTTTATGTGGGCATGGAGATCAGGCGGAATCGTGTATTGAAGACACTGGGCATTGAACAAACGGCTTACGTCAGTAGGATCATCGACAAATACAACATGTTAGAAGCGAACCCGATTTCAACACCAGCTGACTGTAATGTCATTCTAAGGAAGACGGACGAGCAAAGTGAAATTCGTTTTCCATATCGACAAGCAGTTGGGTCACTAATGTATGTGGCAACAGTATCGACACCTGACATTGCATACGCAGTAGGAGAAGTTAGCAGGTTTCTGGAGAATCCCAAGCAGGAACATGTTATTGCCGTAAAACGTATATTTCGGTACCTAAGGCAGAGTATCAAATTGGGCATAACATATGGAAAGATGATATCAAAGGATCCTGAGCTACGTGGGTTTGCTGATGCAGATTTGCAAGGGATGTTTACAGTCGTCGATCAACAACAGGATACAATTTCATGGTTAATAATGGAATCGTTAGCTGGCGAAGTCAACGACAAAAGACAGTAGCTCTATCAACTACTGAAGCAGAGTTTATGGCAGCGTGCGAAGCGGTGAAAGAAGCAGTGTGGTTACGACAACTGCTCGAAGATATTGATTTTCAGCAGAAAGATCCGGTACCAATTTATATAGACAACCAAAGCGCAATACGGTTGATCAAAAACCCCGAATTTCATCACAGAACAAAACACATAGATGTGCGATTGCACTTCATCAGATCGTTCTACGAGACGCAGATCATATCTGTCAACTATATCCGAAGCGAAGAACAGTTGGCTGATATTTTCACCAAACCACTTTCAACTCAAGCTTTTATTCGGAACACTGGTGGTCTAAGACTGGAAGGAATTCAACAATGAGAGGGAGTATTGAATTCATAATATTGAATTCAGAACATTGTTGAATAAATTAATTTTGAAAAACTTTTATATTAGACTGTACAGTAAATGACCGACCGACTTCTCATCTATTCATATTTTGTACTTTTAACAGTGTATTTTTGTGGCGCATGTAGTTATTCTTTTTATCACTCACTCACTCTTGTAACTTTGACGTTTCAAGAAAGTCGCATCATCAATATGTAGAATGGTGCAAATACTTCCTGTCCAAAACGTAGGAATAATTTTCAGTTTAAGATTAGTGCGTGTTTTGATACCCTAATTTTGTTTTTGTCTCATGTTGGTACAAATTTGAGTGACGTTTCTATTTATGTTCAGCCATATTCAGAGAGCAGTTGAAGTATAGCAAAAACGAGAGTAAGACTTATTTCGATTCACCGATTTATGCATTCAATTTGTAAGTTTGTCGCCATAAACTCCGTTGATATCATTAATTTTCTAGCATCTTTCAATTCCCTGAAAGGTCCTGGAAAAAAAATTTAACCAGCGCCGTGTAGTCACATTAATCCAAAATTTTTTACCGACAAAAACCACTTCTTCTCATTTTTAAGTGTTACAAATGTTGAAACAAACACAGTCTATTTTAAAATTTTATCTAGACAAGGATTGACCAAGGCGTCGTCCGCGAAAACATTGCAGACTCGCAAGGGTATCTATATATATATAATTGTAGTGTCTGTCTGTTATTTGCTTATAAATGGTTATAAATAAGTTGTTTGCTTCATTTTAGCAATAACTAAGCAAAACCAAACGTTTTTAAAAAAATTCTCTGTCTGTCTTTCTGGCTTTCACGCAAAAACGGCTGCACCGATTGCAATGAAACTTTCACAAATTATTAGGTCTGTTTCTGGGAGTAATCTGCTTTAGGTGTTATTTTTCTCCGCTCACGCCTTCTACCCCCTCCCATACAAAGTGACTCATTTTCAAAAACTTATAATAATCAAATTTTCATGGAAACTATGAAAGCTATTAATTTGAAATTTAAAATATATTATTTCTATTATAAATGCAATCTTCAAGTATATAAATAGTTTGAATCCCCCAACTCCTTCCACCACCTCCCATACAAACTAAACTTTTTCATGAAATACTATACTTCAATTTTCTCAGTACTTATAACTTCGATCAAGCTAATATTTTGTATTAAATCCTTAATTAGCATTGTTATTAATGTCAGGAAAAAACTAACCAATTAGGTTTACTCCTTCTACCCCCTCCCATACAATCTGACACAAATCCAAGACTTTGCCAAAATTCGATTTTCTTGAAAAGTGTGAATGTTACTGTTCTGAAATATAAAATATATCAATTCAATGACAATTGTAGTTGCTTCTCAAAAAATAACTAAAAACCCTCCACTCCTTGCACCACCTCCTATACAAACTGCACTTTTTCATGAAATATTCTAAACCAATTTTCTCAGTACGTATAGTTTGATCGAGCTAAAATTTTGTACTAAATCTTTAATTAGCATAATTATTATTACCGGAAAAAATTAACCGATTAGCTTTACTCCTTCTACCCCCTCCCATACAATGTTGCACAGTTCCACGACTTTACAAAAACTCGATTTTCTTGAAAAGTGTGAATCTAACTGATCTAAAATTTAAAACACAGCAATTGCATAGTGATTATTGTTGTTTCTAGAAAAATTATTAAAAACCCTCCACTCCTTCTACCACCTCCCATACAAACTGCACTTTTTCATGAAATACTCTAAACCAATTTTCTCAGTACGTATAACTTTGATCGAGCTAAAATTTTCTGATGAATCCCTAATTAGTATTATTATTATTATCGGGAAAAAATAACCGATTAGCTCCACTCCTTCTACCCCCTCCATTACAATATGACACAATTTCACGACTTTGCAAAAACTCGGTTTTCTTGAAAAGTGTGAACCTAACTGATCTGAAATTTAAAAGATATCAATTGCATGGTGATGATAGTTGTATCTAGAAAAATTACCAAAAACCCCCCACTCCTTCTACCACCTCCCTTACAAATTTCACAATTTCACTAAATCCAATGCACTAAGTTTCTCAAGTTACCTATTCAGTTTTTCAAGCTTAAATTTGGTGCAAAATATTTTTATAGCTACTCTAGCATGGTGTGAAAAAAATTAATTTAGTACTGTCATCCCTTCTATCACTCCCCACACAAAAATTCATAAGATTACAAAAATTTCGATTTCATCGGTAGTATCATATAATGGGGCTTTACACACAATCGAAGTCCTGTTATGTTTTTAAGCTTGATGTCATTTTATTTGGGCTTTTTTCAATTAACACAAGCTACAACTATTTCCATGTCCTTAACACGTATACATATGATCTAGAATCACGGGTTTGATTTGATCACGAGCCTATCCCATTCAAATGCGAGTATCGTGTTATCATTCTTAATAATTTATGGTTCTGACTCCAGCAAAATACAAAACATTGTGTTCAAAGAGCCATTAAAGTAAGCGGATTATATATCCCATATAATGTATTACTAACTACATTCTCAAAAATTGCTTATTAATGCGATTTTTACGCGGACGAAGTCGCGGGCGTTTGCTAGTTTAAAATATAAAGCAAAATATTTTTGAAAATTATTGTGTACATTGTTGGAAATTTTCCTATTTAAATTTCGTGACGAAAGTGTTGCTGATTAAGCTGTTAACGATAAGCTGGTTTTGTGAAGGGCCAAAATATTGAATCAAAAACTCTTGAGTTGATTAAACTTTATAATATTTATTGAATTAATGTGCTTGGGTCGACGATTGATACAGCACGAGAACTGAAAAAATATTGACATCTTGAATATTCAATTGTTTCCGATGGCGACTAAATTGATTTATTTTCTCAATTGTGTCCATCCTCCGGCCTCCTGCCAGCTTTGGCTGGCAGTAAGGGTAGTGCAGCAACCTTTGTAATTGGCCGATCGAATGAACCTCTATTAGTCTGGATCTTGACCACTCTAACTCTTCCATCTCGACCTGGATAGCATTCGGATATTCGACCCAACATCCATTTAGAAGGAGGCACGTTATCTTCCTTTACCACAACGATGGTTCCCGGTGTCAAGTCTATCTTCTCCCTTGACCACTTTCTGCGATGTTGTAGTGAAGTTAGATAGGATTGGTGCCATCGTTTCCAAAAACTCTGCTTAAGTTGCTGCAAAAGTTGCCAATTAGTTAAATAATTAGTAATAATTGAGATACTAGCTTCGGGAATAGTTGTATATGGTTGTCCGATTAAAAAATGTGCCGGAGTAAGTACGTCATAGTCTGAGTCGGATATAGAGTATAGTGGTCTTGAGTTAAGTAGTGCTTCTATTTCAGTAAGAAGCGTATACATCTCCTCATAGGTTAATATTTGGTTTCCAATCACAGTCTTAAGGTGTGATTTCATAGACTTCACGTTGGATTCCCATAATCCACCAAAATGTGGAGCACCAGGTGGTATAAAATGCCATGATATGCCGTCATTTGCCAAACTGTCCATGATAATTCGATTATGAGTTTCCGAGAGAATATGCTTGTGCATATCGGAAAGCATTCGGTACGCACCCTTGAAGTTGGTCCCATTATCGCTGAAGATTTCTAAGCATTTACCTCTTCTGGAAGTAAAACGGCGCAGTGCTGCTAAAAATGCTTCTGATGACAGATCGGATACAAGTTCCAAATGCAATGCCTTTGTTGTAAAACAAATAAATAGAGCGATGTAACCTTTTGTAAATTTTGGGTTTCTTCCTCGAGCCAATCGTAGACTCAAAGGACCAGCATAGTCAACACCAACACGAGCAAATGGTCTTGCATATGTTACCCTCTCTTCAGGAAGTTGTCCCATAAGTTGACTGGATGTTGCCTTCCGTTGTCGGAAACAAGCTATGCAATTAAAAACAATACTGCGAATTAAGTTACGGCAACCGAATATCCAATACTCTTGACGAAGAATTGTGAACAGTTCTCCAACTCCAACATAAAGGTATTTCTTATGCGTATATTCGGCGATCAGGTTTGTAATACGATTACCCTTCGGCAATATTATAGGATGTGTCACCGCATAAGATAAATGTGCTTGTTGGATACGTCCACCAACACGTAGTAAGCCATTTGGGTCCAAAATTGGTGATAACTGAAGAAGTTTGCTTTTAGTAGGCAGTTCTCCTTGTTCTTGGAGTATTCTTAGTTCTATCGAAAAGGCAGATCTTTGCAGAATTTCAGACAGATAATTTTTGCACTGAATAATTCATTAGTATTAAGTGGATTGGTATTTCGATTACTAACAATAGTACGTATATTGCTTATAAAACGTTGACAATATGCAACTGTACGGATCAATTTCGTCCAGGAAGAAACTCGATCGATTAAGGTAACGAGAAAATGATCGTTAAGTATACATATATTCGATTGAGTAACTATTTGAACAAGATGAGAGTTACTCTTACGACATCCTTCATTCACAACATGTTGCTCAGCGTTTGTTAGATGTATTCGAGGAACTGAACAGGTTGATTCTGCTGACCTTAAAAAGTCAGGTCCGTTCCACCAAAGAGAATAGTTTAACAGAGAAGTTGGTAATAAAACACGTGAAGCACAATCCGCTGGATTAAGATTCGAGCATACGTGGTTCCAGCACGATCTTGGAAGCACATTTAATATTTCTGCCGTCCGATTTGCCACAAAAGTCTTAAGAGTCCGCGGTTGTACAGATAACCAAGCTAGTACAATTTGAGAATCGGACCACGCGAAGCACTTTTCTAACTCAATTTGTAACGATGTTTTAATTGATTCAAATAATCGAGATAGCAATACAGCTGCGCAGAGTTCGAGTTTTGCAATTGTAATTTGCTTGAGAGGCGCTACCTTTGTTTTTGCAACCACTAATATGACACGACAGCTATCCGATAAGTAGTTACGACAGTATATTACAGCGGAATACGCCTTTTCGGAGGCATCACAAAATCCATGATATTCACATGTATGAGAATTTACGATTTTACGCGGAACGAGAATTTTGTGAAGTAGCGGCAGTTGACTACGAATTTCATTCCATTGTTTTTTTATGTCATACGGTATGTCATCATCCCATCCAACCTTGTGTAGCCACAGCTCCTGAAATAAGATCTTTACCAAAATGATTGCCGGTGCCAAAAATCCTAGTGGGTCAAATATTCTGGCAGCATCAGATAGGAATGACCGTTTTGTGTAGCTATATTCGGTTGGCAATAAGACCTTAAAGGAGAAATTATCAGACGCAGGATGCCATCGTAGCCCGAGTACCTTGATGGTTGTGTTTTCAAAGTTCAGTGGCGATATTTCTCGGATTTCTATTGGTATTGAAGCCAGCAGAGAACAGCAGTTTGAGCTCCATTTACGCAGATTGAATCCTCCTTTTGATAACAGGTTCACGAGCTGATGATATAAATTCTTAGCAGTTTCCGCAGAATCGGCTCCTGATAGAAGATCATCCATGTAAAAATCATTGAGAATAATTGCGGATGCGTCTGGATATTGTTGTTGATAATCGAGAGCAAGCTGTTTTAAAGTACGAACAGCCAGAAATGGCGCAGAAGTGGTACCATAAGTAACAGTACACAGACGATAATGTGTAAATGGCTCAGCGCTATTTTCTCGCCATAAAATTCTTTGATAATCTTGATGACTACCTGCAATTAATATTTGCCTAAACATTTTCTCAATATCAGCCGTAAACACGAACTGATGTCGCCGAAATCGCAAACAGATTGCGAATAGTTCTCTTTGAATTGGAGGTCCAGGAAGCAAATGATCATTCAAGGAAAAACCATTTGACGATTTTGCAGATCCATCGAAAACTACACGTAGTTTGGTAGTTGTACTGTCTTCCTTAAAAACAGCGTGATGTGGAAGGTAGTAGGAATTTGAGTTGTTGATTTCATTTTGTGGTATAGGAGTCATGTGCCCAAGTGATATATACTCAGACATAAATTCAGAGTATCGAGTCTTAAGATCAGGATTCAATATAAATCGTCTCTCCATTCCCTTCATACGATTAATAGCCGCGTTGATAGAATTTCCAAGAGGGATTGAAGAGATATCTTTAAACGGAAGTTCAACTACATATCTTCCTTCATTATTCCTCGTATGTGTGGTGGAATAATTATTTTCAGCCTTTAGTTCGTCTTCAGATAGATGAGATACAAAAGAAACCTCCTCTATCTCCCAAAATCTTCTCAGAGTTAAGTCCAGGTCAGCACAAGCCAAATTTGATGAACACGATGTAATTGGTACATTGGAAGTTGACGAGTCAGGTAATTGCAACTGACCGGCTACAACCCAACCAAAAATTGTAGATATTGCTGACAGTTGACCACTAGAACCACAAAATGTTTCCGGTTTGATGATATTGAAGAGATGATCACAACCCAAAAGAATATCGATTTTACTTGGAATATGAAGTTTTGGATCCGCAAGTTGAAGATGTGATAAATGCGCAAACGAATTTTGCTGAATATGCGAGCTGGGAAGCACAGCGCTGATTTTGCTTAGCACGTATGCTGTTATTTGTAAGGACTCCTGATTAACACGTGATTTGAGTATAACAGAAGTGCGTCCTCGTGTAAATCCAGCGTTGACCGATGATAATCCATTAATTGCGACGCGTGCATGAGTCCGAGGTAGTTTTAAACGTTGTAGACATGGTTCGGATATGAACGATAGTTGTGATCCGGTATCCAGAAGTACTCGACAGGGTTGGTACTTCCCATAATTATCACGAACTAGAACCAATGCCGTTGGTAAAAGTGTTTGACAGGAATTGTGACTGCTTGTATGAGTCGAATGATTATTTATTAGTGCCTGCGCTATCGATTCACTTGAATCCGAGGATGTCGATGGAATTGAACTGGTACATAGTTGCGATTCCGTTGACAGATTGGCAGCACTAAATTTTCGATTATTCGTCATATTGTTCATTTCAGGATGCAGCAGAGTGTGATGTCTTTTATTGCATTTCTGGCAACGATGTTTTGAGTGACATGATATAGACGAATGCCCTGTGCGAAGGCAGTTGAAGCAAACACCGTGTTTGCTTACGAATGTACGTTTTGATTCTATATCAAGAGAATTAAATTTATCGCAGCGCATCAGTAAATGATTTTCCTTACATTTAGGACAAACCATTGTGGTTGAAGAAAAATGGCAATTCTTTGAAGAAGATTTCTGCTGACCACTCTTGTTAGTAGTAAAAGATGAATGTGATTTCTCAAGCGTTTCACAGCGTCTCTCCAAAAATTTCAAAAAAATATTGAGAGAAGGAAAATCTTCTGTATTTTCCTCAGCCCATCTGTATCGAGTTTTTTCGTCGACCTTGGTCAATAAGATATGAATCAACCAAATATCTCTGGTTTCAGCTTCTGGACCTAATGCTCGAAGTCCTCGAATGACTTCATCAGCTGAATCGGAGAAAGTTCTAAGTGCCGCGGCGGAATTCGACTCCGAGAATTGAAGCGATAAAAGTTTATTAACGAACGCCTTGGCAATAGGACCCTTTTTATCATAACGAGCATTTAATTTGTCCCAAGCTTCGAGATAATTGGCATCTAAGATCGTTAAATGTTTTAATAAATTAAGAGCATCTCCCGACAGAAAACTCTTCAAATAATGCAATTTCTGCGAGCCCGAAAGGTTTTTATTATTGTGAACCGAACTAATGTAAAGGTCTTTAAATGAACACCATTCATTGAAATCACCGGAAAATGATGGAATTTTAATTTTAGGTAATTGACTTTCAACAAGACAAGAACCTTTAATCGGTTTATTGTCTGACATATTATCGGAAACACCATAACCACAGTTGGACGAATTTTGATTAACCGACACGACATTGAGTTCACGAATGTATCTCAATAAAATTTGTTTGCACTGAAAATATCGCTCTTCAAATTCGATACTATCACCATCATCAATAAATTCGCTAGGATCATCTGCCATTTCCATCAAATTCGTATGAATGGCTTGGTAATCCTTCCACGCGTCGTCCAATCGTTTATCACGTACAGACAAATCTTCGATTGTTCGATTCCCGACGCATAAGTTCACAAGATAGGAATTTAATCGTGTTAAAATTCCCTTAACATGTCCACGGCGGGCTCTTAGCACATCCATTTTTTATAATTTGATAAACGAAAATACCGCACAACCGCACTATTTTTTAAATATCCGGCTCGACGGACCAAAATGTTGCTGATTAAGCTGTTAACGATAAGCTGGTTTTGTGAAGGGCCAAAATATTGAATTAAAAACTCTTGAGTTGATTAAACTTTATAATATTTATTGAATTAATGTGCTTGGGTCGACGATTGATACAGCACGAGAACTGAAAAAATATTGACATCTTGAATATTCAATTGTTTCCGATGGCGACTAGATTGATTTATTTTCTCAATTGTGTCCAGAAAGTATGTTGAAAATTTGTTAAAATTTAAAAAGAAAATACCACAATCATTTGAAGATATTCAAATACTTGTCAGACTTTTCTTATACTTGCAGTTGCTCTGTTATGACACAGCAGCAAAATGTACAGCTTTAAAAATAATGATTTGTTTTTTTGATTTTATATGTCAATTTTTAATCATAATGTCGGAAATTTGACATCTATTCGCACAAAGTACAACAAATTTATATTTGTTTTCACTGTCACTTTTAATGCATCATCATCAAAAAACCGTTATATTAACAATGTTTAGACATAAACCATATTAACATTTTATTATAACATAATGATTCACGTATGGATCAATAAAATAATTGAATTATTGCAATTCAATCATCAACCAAACGTTATTCCTAAATTATTACGAATCAATCTAGAAATTAATTAGTTACATGATTTTAAGCTAGCAATTATTTTCCTAGTTACTTCCAATGAAATTCAAATTCTGCACGATTTTAATTGGCTTAATGATGATTTTTAAATAAATTGATTTTGCTGAATTGCCGATTGTACGAAATGACAGATGCAACATTTATACCTGATGCATCGACAATTCAACATAACAAATTTCTTTCGCGATGCTCTCACTCCAACAATCCCTTGATCTCATCCTTGCTGTCTCGTTAAAATTTTACAATATTGCTTTTATGCATTTAAAAAATTTGCTACCCTGAAACTTTGTTTTTTCGCGTTACATTACTCAAATAGCAAGAAAAAAAAATCTGTCTGTCAGTACGCAGTCTGCCGTGTGACGTCCGCCGTCCGCCAACGTGGACGGTCAGCGCACATTAACTCCCAAAATCTTCAAGATAGAAAGTTCATTTTTGGGTGGATTGAAGACAGTTGCGGATCTCAGGCAGAGGCGAGAGGAGTGTTAAAAACGAAAATTAAGAATTCAAACATCTCAACCATGGTTCTAGCTGGGAAGCTGAAAATTAACATATTTATGGAATGGTTTGAGGGACAAGCTTTAAAAATAATATTTTTTTGTCCATTGGTGTCCAAAAAGGAGGGAGGGGCTAAAAACAAATTACCCGCCGAATTTTTATTACAAATGATTATATCTTGGAAATTACTTACCAAAAAAAAATCATATTTCCGGACCGTATATACAGACAAACCAGAATCAGCTTTAAAGGAGGCTAATTGTTGTAAGGAGGTGGGTCAGGGAGCTGCAAAAAAAAAAAAACACTTAAAAATGAACATATCGACTCTCTCTTAACCTATGTAATTGAAACTTGGAACGTATATTCCGCTATACTAGCGAAATACGAGAAAAATATAAAATTTGGACATAACAGTAGTGGGGGAAAATGAGAGCGTTTCAAAAATGGTGCTCATTCCAAAATTTCAAACCGTTATATCTCAAAATTGGGCACTGATATCAAAAAAAAATTTTTATCAGATTGTAGAACTACATAGTCTCTAAGGGGAGGAAGGTGTTAAGCGAAAATGTCAAAAATTTTAAGTGATTTTCATAGGGCTCTGATGAAAGATACAAAGTTTAAATTTTTCATGTGGTTACATCTACATATTTCATACTTAAAAAAAATAATAATTTTTTACATTTGATATTTTGTACGAGAACCTTACAAGAGAAATGAAATAAGACTGCATCACAAATTTTACAATTTTCTCACCTCCTCTACCCCCAAACCAATCATTTGTATGGGATACATGTGATTGGCTTCGTGAATGTAAAATACACCTAACCGAAACTTTGTTTATGAAACTTACATTCTATACAGAGAATATTTGACGTAATTCAAGCAATCAATTAAAAAACTATTAACACCCACTCACTCTTACTATCACCCCTCACCGCTCCCCTCATAAAAACTTTCATAAATAAACGAATGAAATATTGATTATATGTACTTGATGCTATCCGCAATTAAGTGTTAAATTGATAACAGCCCTGCCCAAGGACCCCCTTTCACTTAGTCTTCCCTAACCACTCTAACCTGCGTATTGGCTTTCCACGCATCTTCAACTTGTCCCAAAAATAATAAAGTTGCACCCGACTTGTTGGCAGTTTATTTAAGTTAGCTTATGCTAAAACTTAATTTTTATGAAGTTAAAGGGGTTTTTTGTACACTTTTTCCTTAACTAGCAAACAATTGAAATTTCACTTATGTTTAATAACAAAATTATAGTTGAAAGGGCGCACTGAATGTCAAACGTGTCAAATAGCACAACAGATAATTGAGATTCATGTTCATAATAAAAGAAATTTTGTAGTCCGGCTAAAAGTGAAGGGTTTGTATACGATCGTAAGCAGCGTTACAAGTATTAAAAATCGAGAAATAAAGTGACTCCATGATCGTCTATGAGTTTAATAGTTTGGTTTTTAATTCACCTTTCTTTCTAATACAATCCATATTTCTTCTACTCCTACAATGGCGCTAGAGCCCAAATCGGGCCTTCGCCACTTGACCTTCAAGTTCCTTAACACTTTTCATTATTTATTGTGGATGGGTTGTTAGACCTTCGCACATCCCTCTATCTACGATTTTTTTATTTTCTTAGTTTGAGGTGACTAAGGTGTACCCACGCAGGCAGCCTGCTGAAATTATGCGTCGACCAGGATTTGAACTCACGATCTTCGAATTGTAGACCAATATGCTACCCACTAGGCTATACCCTAGCTAACCCACATTTACGTCTGTATAATAATTGCAGAAAATTTAATTGTAATTAGGCTTATTTCAGTGGAGATAGACTAAAGCGATCGACTAAGTCCCATTGAAATTCTCTCGATGTAAACAAACTAGTTGGTAGTGCGTCTCAAAGTCTTAAATTTCAGAAATCAAATGACTGACGGTGCACTGCTTTGCGCTTTCATCTTTATGAGTATTTCCCGAAAAATTATATAGTGAAGTAATGATTGCGATTAGCAGCATTTGCCATGGAAGTAGCGATAGTAAGTTCTGAGTACTTCTTCAGAGAATCGATAGAAGACGTGATGAATTCGTTTCAACACGCTGTGTTTTTTGGATTCCCTAGCCGAAACATACGAATTGGACTCCATGTGCCGAGATTAGGTCTTGTAGATGGTTGCCAGGTTCGTAAAGGAAATAAATTTTTTCGCTATCGGAGAACACATATAAGAAAAAAGGCATTGAGAGCAACACTAAAGATGTGCTGTGCCAAATTAAGGTTTAATTTGACGCTCAAAAGTGTGAAATTATCCAAGCTGTATGCCACTTCGATTTTAAAACATCACATTTCAGAGATTAACGATCAAATCGCTCGTTAATATAATTCACTAACAATTTATAACGAATTAATTTATTTGCTAAGAATGCATTATATGAAAATTTTCAGATGATTTTTTGAAGCTGAGACTTACACCTTTAAAAAAAGATAAATGAGAAATATAATCCACTAATATTTTGTGAGTTATAGTACATTAAGTGAAAAGCGGACCAAGGGACATGACATTCCCCTACATTTAAATCGTTACTTCCAATTTTTTATCGAGCAAACAATCAAAATGATTGTATAGATTAAACGTATGTATTATGAACATATGTCTGGCCATTTCGAAAACATGGTGAAATATCTTATTAATCGGATGTGTGTTAGATAGCTAGTAGGTAAGTGTATTAATATTGAAGATGTTGCTATCGTAAACATCTCAAATTTCATCTTAGCTTGAAAACGAAAAGTGTAGTGTGTTTCTATACTAATGACAAGTTATCAGACATCAATATCCAATCACTTACTTAGATAAACATTTTGCGGAATAATAAATATTTGCTCATCGATTTCGGTTAATTGTATAACTTAGATACTCGTACACGACAAAGTTTAGATAGCTTCGGAAATTGCTGATTAATTCATGTCGGAATTTCAATGTCAAATAGTCGCTACTTTCTATCACAGTAATTGTTGTGTTATGACAATATTTGATTCTTCAGTAAAGTTTATATTAAATCGGTTAAATTCTCTCTAGGAGTATAACATTCTAAGGAACTAAAATTTAGTATACTCGTATATTAATTAAATAAATGAGAATGATATTATAATTTCAAGAAATTTCCTCACAAACAAAAAAGAACTTAATTAACTGAAAAATCCAAAAGTCACACATTGCAAAATTTCTACTCTAACATCAAAATGATCCAGTCATAAAAGATATAACTGCAAGAAATATAGATAAAGTATCCTTTCGAGTGGATAAAATACGAAATCGTGTTACGACCGACTGAAAATCTTAAGATAAAAGTTTGAAAATTTTACAAGGATACCGAACTAATTGATCTCGAGCACGATAATAGCTCCTTTTCTCCGGACAATTAGTAGTATCGGTGAAGCAAACACTGTAAATTCTACTCTCTGGGTTGCAGCAGTAGCCAAGCTAAATTGAAACAGCAATGTTCCTGTGCAAACCTTTCTCAGCTGCACACTCTCAGATAATAAATCTTCAAGTTGTTCTGCGTTTTGTATGGAATTTACGCCATAAAAATAAGATACACTGCAAAATTCCATTCTATTCTCGAGAATGTTTCCTGTACGTCCTTTTTATTTTCATCATGCTCTTGCATTTTTTCTCATTTTTTTTCCTTAAATACGTGAACATACACGGATACGTTTCTTTAACATGCAATGTGCCCCAGGAACTACTTTTAATGCATTAAACATTATAGAGAAGACGAAAGCGATGACGACAATACGGCTTACAGTTTCTACGTAGAATTACATTTGTGTAAGATGTTGTCTATTTGGAAGAATATAAGGTAGATTGCATTATAGAGCTAATCTAAAGATCAGAATAGCTAGAGTTTTGCAATGGGAAGCATATTCTGTCTGTTTTAGGATATCTACAAGAATAAATCTCGGTACTTCCGTTTTTAGTTTTTTTGTACACTTAATTTGAGAAAATCGTAAGACTATCTAAGAAGCACTGTTCTTTTGTCGAGTATATAAAAACATGTTTATTTTACGTTTTGGCTAAAAAAAAGAGATTACAATTAAGAAATTATAAGAGATAGTTTTGGAAATGAGCAAATTTCATTATTTACATCGCGAAATTTTCAAGAAGATAAGTAATTAAATTGCAATCTAAATTTTACATATCTTTCACTGTACAGGGAATACTACATCAACTTCATCAATGAAGGTATATTTAAAACGAGATTTTGACCTCATTTATGTGTTTTCTTTTAGAGTAGATAGCAAAAACTCTTTGAACGAAGCTTTGTAAATATCAATTTTTTAAAGCCAAGTGAATTTTATTTGATGGCGATAGAAATTTTCGATTATAGGGGTTGATATTTGAATGTGATTATATCCAAAATTAGTAAAATTTAAACCTCTTCTCTTCGCAAATGTAAACCTCATTATAAGGGATCCGATATTTTTATGTGTGATGTTTCAAATTTTTGATTTAATATTTGGAACTTCTAAGATCGAGCTTGAAATCAACAAGGACAAATTTATATATTTTGTATTATTACTATCCACCCAGCATTTAGCTCCAAATTTTTTAAAAGTATGTTCACACCGGCTATCGAAAGTGTTTCAATTTGACGAAAACCATCTCGAAATTTTGAGCACACTAGACCAAGAAATTTTTTTTGGCTTTCTTCAAATTATTTTCAACCGTAAAAATATTAACCGCCACTATGACAACTGTTTGGAAATAATAAAAATATGTCGGTGCTGCCATGCTTTCTATTTAAATTCAAAGGCCAACTCATTTTCAGTACATTTGCATAGACAGAGCTACGAAATTCTCCGATGTGTAAAGGTTACATCAAATTTTAAAATAGTGAGTTCAGTAATATTCAATTTGCGAATTCAAAACTATGCGCAATAACCTATACATTTTGTTATTTTTCATAAAGGCAGCAGTTAGGAATTCAGTATTATGAATTTTCCATTTTAAATTTCTTACATTAGATTCGAAATCAGCGACACCAAAAAATCCTTGGCACCAAATTTCGCATTCGTCCTCTAAAACATTAAAATGTTGTTCGCTTTGATAGATCTGCGAGACTGAAACCGAAATCATATTTGATTCGCCATTTCAAATTTTTCGTATCTGATTCAAAGTTAATTGACTAATAAGACTAAATAAACTGCCAACAAGTCGGGCGAAACTTTATTATTCTTGGGACGAGTTGCGGATGAGTGGAAAATCAATATGCAGGTTAGAGTGGCTAGGGAAGACTAAGTGAAAGTGACTTCTTGGGCAGGGCTGTCAATATAACAATATTTCATTTGTTTCTGCAATTTTCGGTTCTTATGACGGGAGGAGGAGGAGTAATAGTAAGGGTCGGTGGATGTTAATAGCTTTTTAATTGATTGCATGAATCAGGCCCAATATTCTCTGTATAGAATGTGTTTCATAGACGAAGTTGCATAGAATTTTCATAAAATTCGGTGTATTCTACATTCACGAAACCGAACATTTGTTTGGGAGAGAGTAGAGAGGGTAAGGGAATCATAAAACTTGTGATGCAGTTTTATTTCATTTTTCTTGTAAGGTGCTTGTACAAAATTCCAAGTTCGTACCTTTTAAATTGTTGGTTATTAGTTAATTGAATGAAATTGTTCGAAATCATACTTTTGTATGGGAGGGGGTAGAAGAGCAAGAGCGATTTCAAAACTTTTGACGCAATTTTATTTCAACTATTTTTAAAAGTTTTTGTGCAATTTCAAATTGATAGCTTTTAATAGTTAGGTGATAATTGATTTCTTGAAAATGGTTGAAAAAATAATTTTATGTGGGAGTGGGTAGAATTTTTAAAGATTTTCGATCAGTTAATATTTCGTATATTCAGGGATTTTTTTAAATGCATGTCCCAAGTTTTCAAGTTTCTACCTTAAAATTTCATTCAAAAATTTTCAGTTTACGTGTTTTTTTCAATACACATGAAACACCTTGTGCACGTTAGACCGGGGGGGTCGGTTTATACCAATTATGGAACAAGCTATTATTATTTTTCTATGTATATCAAGTAGATGTATTTACATGCAAAATTTAAACTTTGTATCTTTTACCAGAGACCTAAAAATATCACTCAAAATTTTCGACATTTTTGCTTACCACCCCCTCCCCTTACACCACCCAACCTAGAATTTTTACCAAAATTAGCGACTGTATAGCTCTACAATCTGACAAATTTTCGATTTGAGATTTGTACTTAATTTTGAGACCCCCTCCCATACAAATGCAGAATTTTTGTTAAATGCATTATATCGATTTCCATTAAAACTAGAAAAATTACAAACTTAAAATTTTGCCAGAATTTTGCTTTTTAATAGTTGTAATAAATGCTAGAAAAAATTATCAGCTCAGCTTCATTGCTTCTTCCCCCTCCCATATAAATATCTGTATTATAAATTCAAGAAAAGCATATCTCCTTCGAATATATGAGAGCTATCGACTTTGAAGTTGAATCAAAGCATGGTGATAAGAGTGACGATACGCAGTTTCAAAATCATCTAAAACGTTCCACTTCCTCTGCCACCTCCCACACAAATGCCCCAATTTCAGGAAAACTGTGTCCAATTTCATTAAAAATAATGAAAACTAAAAACTTTAAATTCAGCAGAAAACATTTTGCATGCCATGTTCGATGTTATATGCGCAAAATATAAACCTCCCCTTCTTCTTCTACCACCTCCCATGCAAAAGTCTCTATTCACTATTCGAAAGAATTTGCGGCGATGGAAGGAATACTTCTCTGATATATTAAACATCTTGTCAGAGGAAGATATTCCAGAAACATAACAACTGCCAAACATCCAACCGCAACAATCCTCTTTTAGGGACGATCCCCCAGATAAGGAAGAGATAGTTTCCGCCATTCGCTCAATGGCGGGAAGGAAAGCTCCAAGCTACCAACCGAACTCCTCAAAGCGGACCCGGAAATAACAGCCGATATACTCCTCCCACTCTTTACTGAGATGTGGAATGAAGGAAGATATCCGACTGAATGGAAGGAGGGCGTCATTGTGAAAATTCCGAAGTAGGGCGACCTTCGGGATTGTGGCAATTGGCGTGGTATATGTCTACTTACTGCCGTATCTAAAATTAGGGCTAAGGTAATTCTCAATAGGATTAGTGATGTCGTTGAGAGCACTCTCGAAGCTTATCAGGCTGGATTCCGTAAAGGGTCGTCTTGTACCGACCACACAAATACCCTACGGATAATATTAAAGTAGTCAGCCGAAATGGGTTCGCCACTACATCTCGTTTGTGGACTTCGAGAAGGTTTTCGACAGCGTTAAGCGAGATTACATATGGAATGCTTTGGGTAGGAGAGGTATTCCAGATAAGGTCATTGCTATGATTAAAGAATCCTACGAAGATGCAAGGTGTCGCGTCTTGCATAGAGGAGAGCTGTCCGAGAACTTCCCTGTGCGAACGGGTGTCAGACAAGGCTGCATATTATCACCAGCCCTGTTTCTGGTGGTAATAAATGACCTCTTGAAAGCTGCACTGGAAGGGGGGGAAGGCAAAGGTCTTCAATGGAGACTATTTAACATCTCAAGTCACCTTGATTATGCTGATAACGTGTGTTTGCTTGCCCATAACCATTCGGACTTAGAGTCAAATGTTGGCTCTTGCATTCTAAATGCAAAGATGCGGGATTGAAAATAAATGTGCGTGAAACCAAGTACTTGCACATGGGTTCGAACGCAAGCACACCGATTGTTCTTAACGGACAGGATGTGGAAGAGGTGCAAGATTTTTGCTACCTTGGAAGCATTGTCAGCATGGACGGCGGAGCCGAGAAGGATGTTGAGGCTCGGCTAAATAAAGCTCGTCAGTCCTTCGGTATCCTTTCCTCTTTCTATAGGTTAAGAGAGATCTCCCTTCGCACGAAGCTGCGAGTTTTTGATACATGCGTCAAATCCGTGTTGTTATATGGTTGTACTACGTAGAAAGTGACCGTTCGACTTACCAAGAAACTACAGACTTTCGTGAACCAATGCCTCCGACGCATTTTAGGAATATTCTGGCCAGAAGTGATCTCCAACGACGAACTTTGGAGTACAACTGGCCAGACTAAAATAGGTGTTGAGATTCAAAGGCGGAAGTGGCAGTGGATCGGTCATAATTTGAGGAAACCAGAGCGAAACATCGCCAGGCTCTGGATTATAATAATTATTTATTTCATCAAAAAATTGACTACTACATTTATCCACAGTTGGAAACAATAAAAAAGAATAAAAATAATAAAACAATAATAAAACATAATAAAACAGAATTAGGTACATGAAAATTTAAACTTTTTACAAAATCAAACATTATCAGCCTCAAGAAAGCTGACTTTTTACTTGTGGGACACTTATGTGAAAATCCAATTGCGAGAATAAGTTATTCAAATCTCTTAACATGAATGAAACTGGTTCATATAACCCGTAGTTCGTGCGATGCTGCGGAATTCTACAAAGCTCATAATTTCGCAAAGGACGACATGGAACGTTGAATTTAATTATAGACAGCAATTTGTCAGAGTCAATTATACCTGAAATTACTTTAAAACCAAAAACAACTCTGGCATGTATCCGTCTTTTCTCAAGGGAATCCATAGTCAGCAGATTTAAACGATCAACATATGGCGGTAACCTAAATGGATCGGACCGGGGAAAGCTCTGAAGGACAAACCTCAGCAGAAAACATTTTACATGCCATTATTACGGTTCCACCGTAACAGGACGAAGTTACCTGTAAATAAAAGAAGAAATGAAAGGAACAGGTGAATGTCGAATTCCAATGGGCTTACCCTGATCACGAGACCAGTAAGTTACCTAGCCCTTTCGCATTTCTGGGCCAACACCGCACCTAACATCTACTCCGTAACATAAATAAAACCGGCTGAAAGAAACGAAACATAGAGTAAAAATTAGTTTAAAATTGTAAATTGAATTATCTGAAATATACTAACGTCAAATCGCGAGAGAGAACAACAAACATCCCTGATGAACTGCGGTACCGTCATCTGGCACCAAGCCAAGGAATGGACTCACATATTACATTCAATTCCCCGTCCTGGCACCACACATACGACGCCAGCGGAGCACCGGCACATAACCTGCAAAAAGAAAAAAACAAAGGATAATCACAAAACACTACTTCAAAACGAAACGTCACTAAGAGACACATCAATATGCGCCTCAGCACTACACCACATCGCGACGAGCCACTATAGCACCACAAGGACGACAAAACAATCAAGCCGCGGACAAAACCGACGCACGAAAATGTAAACATAAGCGAGAACTATCAGATTCCCGCGCACTACCTTACCGACAACCGAAAGAGAGGAAGCTGAGCTTTTCGGCTCTGCAAAGCTTAAGCCGAAACTGGGGAAATAATACACACAGAGAAGCGAGAAGTATTGTAAGCTAAAAGCCTAACAAAGTAAGGTGGAACTAAGCCGAAATTGGGGAAATATGAAAAAAATAATGCACATAGACGAAGCGGGAATGACTTCAATGGGAAAAAAAGCTAACAAAGAAAGGTGAAAGCCCGGACGTAAATGGGCAAGGCTTCAAGGCCAGAGGATGCCGTTGCGCTTCGCAACGAAGCTGGGCAGGAGAAAAATCGGTCTTCTACTAGGACCAGTCAAAGTGCGCGGACGTATTATTATAAAAAAGGCGAATCAAGTGTAGAGTAGATAAGTACCACAAGTCGGTGGTTTGAATTTGAAATCGAGAATTAAGTGAAGTGGTCAACGACGAGAGAAGTGTTCCACGGACGAGGAGTTAATCTGGAGATAGATTACGCAGGCGCAGACGCAGGATCGGGAATTGGATTCGACGAATCACACCAGCAACGAACGAGAGCAGCAGCAAGGGCCCCAACGAGAATTCGAAGTAACAAGCAAAAGAAATTGTAGCTAGGGACCTTTTCTTGTCAGTACTTTAACGTAGTTTTTTTCTTAGCTGGGATTTTGAAAGTTAATATGGCCACCGAGCCCATCCTTAATATAATTGCTGGGAGAGTTTCTTCCATTTTGTTTCTTTGGTTTTTGTGTAAGATACGTGTGATCGTTATTTTTAGCTGGTTACGTGTTATTTCTTTTTTTTTTTGGTTTTCAAATCTCCTTCCTAGCTAGTGATTCGGTCCGGAGGTCGAGCGAAGGAACGAGACCTACAGAAGGAATCACTGACGCCCACGACCCATCTCCAAGGGTTGGCCGGCCAGGTCCGTTCCGCCCCCATTTTGGTGTTAGGGGGGTTGTACTTTTTCCCAGTCGGGGAAAATGGTAACACCATGTTCGATGACATATGCGAAAAATATAAACCTCCCCTTCTACTTCTACCACCTCCTATGCAAAAGTCTCTATTCGCTATTCGAAAGAATTTGAGATGACATATTTGCCGGTATATCAAAGTTATTCTCATTTCATCTAGAGTATCATATGATTGGGATTTACGCCCAGTCATAATTCTGTTGTTTTTTCCTTAGTACAGATTTCCTAAGTATTTCAATCAATCGAAATGTTGACAAATGCCATTGCAGTTAGAATATCATTTTGAGAAATTCCATAAGTAGTATAACTTCGAAAATTCGTTGAATTTCTGTTTATGAAGGTTTACATAAGACGTGTTGATGTAATGACTTTATAAATTTTATATTTATATTTTAATTTATTATTTTAATAATAAAGTATTGTGATCGACACCGAAAAAAATTCGCTACCCTGAAATTTTGTTTTTTCGCGTTTCACTAAATTAGCCTAAAAATGCGAAAAAAAAATCCGTCCCGCAGTATACCATCTGCCGTACGCAGTCCGCCGTAAGCAATCCACCGTACGGCGTACATATGGACTCATATCTTCGAGACCGTTAAAGGTAGAATGTTCGTTTTTGGGTGGATTGTTAATTTGGTAAGTGAGCTCCATTATCTAAACTTTGGAGAGTGTCAGATGGAAAGGGGATTCGGGGGAGGGAAAAAGTCAAAAATTACAATTGTTAATATCTCCACTAGTAATGCAGGCAAGAAGCTGATAATCAGCAGAAATATAGAAAAAGCTGTGGGACAAACTTTAAGAATAATTTAATTATTTTATCCATTGGCGTCCGAAAAGGGGGGCTTAAAACCAATTGTCGACCGAAATTTTTATTCAAATGATTATATTTTCAAAACTACTTACCATAAAAAATTCATATTTTGAGACAATAAAGGTGGCATACAGATCCACCAAAATCGGCTCAAAGTGAGGTTTCCCAACTGGTCTTGTTTTTCCGAGTATGAGTTTGTTACACATCAATCAACGTGGAGGACTTGCCCTGCATTTGAAGGTAGACCCAATTAGCGGGCTAGGTAGTCGCATACACCCTCTCTCAAATAGCACATAGCCTAGAAAGCGATGAGGTTCGGAGTGGTATCCGCCCATGTGATTATTCACATGCTCTTAGAGACAGTGAGCAGAATTCGCAGGTTGAGTTGTTGGTATTAAATATCAGAGAGTGTTACCCAATTTTTGGAGATACCAGTATTTGCCACTTTTTATATTTGCCACCTTTCGCAAAAATCTGCCCATATTGTCTACAATCTTCAATACAAATGCCGTAAAAAAGATGCAAAAGATGAATAATTCGTTAGGATTTAGCCTGAACTTTTCACTAAGATGCAAAAAAATACTAATCGTATACGCAACCCTACCTTAAACCCTTCGTTCATTTTATGAATTGAAGTTGACATTTAATAAAATCAATATATAAAATAATTGTTTAAAACGAAATTAATTTCTAAAAATTTGCATTAGTTAAATATTTTTTCAAAATGAAAATATTTTTTCATTCCGTCATCTTTCTTATTTTATTACTGATTAATATTACAGTTCAAGATGAAACAACAATTCAAACGGAAAATGTAACAAACATTTGTAAGAGAGAGTACGAATTAGTAAGAATTAAATTCCATGTATAGCTATAATTTATTTGAATTTGATGTTTTTAAAGTGTCAAAAAAATGAAGATTGTTGCATACCGGCTTGTATTGTCGATAGTCGAGGCATTAAGGTTTGTGGGAGCGTCTCCCATATAAGTTCTTCAAATAAAAATAATGGAAAAATTGTTATTGTATTCGGTTAGTATGTTATTTTCAACGAAACACATTCTTTGTTAAATAAATGAGTTTCAGGTTTTGCTCTTTGTAAAAATGCGAAATTATTTGCATGAAAAAAAAACATAGTTTCGATAAATTTATTGATGAGATTAATTTCGTCTTATATGTACATATGTAACATTGAGGTGCTTCTTCTTTAATTATGTAATGCAGCAATAAGTTAGATTTCAAGCTATTGCAACCAATAAAATCTAATGTGAAATTCAGATGGAGTTTTCTTAAAATACAAAATCTAAAAGCAGCAAAACGCAAACTTTAGATTGATGGATAAAAATTCGCAATAGTCCCAAAAAGAAAATGAAGTTTGTTGAATTTTAAAATGCTTTTGATTTGTAGTGTGTAATACTCTCTCGTGGAATAGCGGACATCTAATTATCCGACTGAATATCACAGCCACTGTCGCACAATTTGCATATCTTCAGTTGTAATCTTTCTCTTTTCGACTGTTTTGCTACTTAGCACTTGGGATTAGACATTTGCCATTTTTCTTCATCGAGCTTAACTATATCGTATTCTGCTCGGCTTACTTGCACAGCGCTTTTCTGTGACACCAATGACACCACATCCGGCAGCTATTTGCTTATATTGTTTTACAATATGTATATGAAGGTACGCCACGCATTCAATTCCAGATCAGCAAGTACCAAATATTTTAGGTTATCAAATTTTGATTTGATTTTGTGTCGGCGTATTTTACTCAACGCTAAGTGCGTCTTTGAAATCAACGACTTGCAACGCAGTTCGTCAACATGCAGTGCCGTGCGTCAAACGATTAAAATGTGACTCACATAATCAAGCGAGCAGTACCACCGGCGACGAATATCCACCAAAGGAACGGAAAGCTTTAAAGGAGCTGAAGCAAATCAAAGAGATAGCGATTATGCGAGCGGATAAAGGAAACGCAATTGTAGCTATGGACAAGGAACAATACGATGCTGCAATAAAGAGAGATCCAACCGCTGCCCTCCACCAGAAATTAGCCTTATCCATCAAGAAAAATCCAATATTAGCGGAAAAATATGCTAAGCTAATCCCTTCAGACACTCATACACCAAATAAACTGCCAACAATTCGTGCCCAACTTTATTATTTTTGGGAAAGTTGAGAATGAATGGAAAGTCAATAAGCAGGTTAAAGAAGTCAAGGAAGACTAAGTGGACTTCGGCTACCCTAGCCTTCTTCGCTTGCGAAAGACATTCGGTTTGAGATGGGGCCTTAAGCCGCACCTCATCCACTGGATGCATACCAGTATTGTCAGACCAATTATTTGCTATGGCGCGCTGGTGTAGTGGCCAGCGATGGTAGTAAAAACCAACCTAGTGTTTTTACAGCTAATCCAAGGGATGGCATGTCTGTGTATAACAGGTGCTCTTACAAACACACCAACTGCAGCCCTGGAGGTAATTCTCTCACTACCTCCACTTGATCTTTTTATAAAACAAACAGCGGGCCTAGCTGCCATTAGATTAAAAACTGCTAATTCGTGGTCAGTGCCACAAATTCTTCATGGCAAAATCTTAAACGTCATTAGAGACGCAAACTCCCTTTTTGACTGCGAGTATGATTGCATGAACCAACCGCAGGTTGAGAAACGGAATTTTCACATTAAATTTATTAAGCGAAACAAATGGGCAAAAAACACGATACTTTAGATTGTAGGAGGGTGGTTCCATAGAAACCACAGCGCACTAAGGCCATCTATCATCTAGTAGTTGGGTCCATTGTACTATTTATTATCTAGAGCCTAAACAAAGAAGACGACTGTTGGAGATTTGCGGACAGTGACAAAGATAATGTTCTATAGATTCTTCGTCTTCCTTGTAACCTTTGCAAAGGCTGTCGCTCACGATCCGCATTCTAAATGCGTGCAACTTTAGCTAGCAATGACCTGTGGTCAGGCCAACGATAGTTCGGACGCTATAGCAACTGAGCTGTAATATTTTTATTCGGTTCTTCCCAAAAGGATTTGGTCGTTCTACAGCTGTCCAGCTGCCCCCACCACGCTAAGAAAGAATCCAAAACAGTTTGTTTGAAGCTAGTCTTCAGCACTGTTGATGCTACATCGACTGACTTTCTAGTGGAATTCATGTGTGCAGATCCTTGCCGTGCAAGCCTGTCTGCTGCCTCGTTACCTAGCAGGTCGCTATGATCCGGTATCCATATTAAAAAAACTTCCGCTATGGCCCTTAGGCGATTAAAATTGTATCTACAAATGGACACTAGATTGGACGTAGTCCAGTAGAGTTGGAGTGCCAGAAGTGCAGCCCTGCTGTCAGAGAAAATGTAACAATTTCCGAGACTGTTCTGCATATCTAGAATAATTGTTGTACACTCGTTAATGACTAATACTTCTGCTTGTAACATTGTCGCGTGTTCTGGAAGATGAAATGAAGTTTGGATGTCGAGGCCATGGGAATAAACCTCTGCACCTGTTCGCTGGCTAGTTTTAGATCCGTCCGTATAGAGATGAGGACCTCTACAGGTGCTGAGTATCGTGTTTGTTTCCCATTCGTTTCGTTCAGGAAACTTAATGTGAAACTTCCGTTTCTCAACCTGCGGTTGGTTCATGCAATCATACTCGCAGTCTAAAAGAAGGCCTCATCGACTCAGGTATAATGCCTAGCAATTCGTTGGTGTTAATGACTGCTGCCTGGAGGGAACTCCTAGTGACGTTGCTATAGGTAGCCGATCTCGGCTGTTTCGTTTTTGCTGCAAGTATTGGCGTATTGCTATCATCCGATCGGATGCGCTTGTGATTCTGCTTCAGTGGCTCGAGCTTATTACCGGTGACTGTGCCCGCGGACGATGAGGGTTCTTTGGTATTGCCAGAAGCGGTGCCACGAACCGATCGTCCCGAAGCCAGCGGGAATGAAACTGTTTGAACCACTTCGACATTTTTCACTAACGGTTGCAAAATGGGAGTAGCAGCTGATTGGGGACCCGGAGTCAAGCTATCAGTCTTACTCCGTTGGGCTGCCCTTCTGAGCATACTCCCCCTTTTCTTTACCGACAGTTTCGGACCCTCAGCGCTATCCATTGCAATGTTTGACACTACTTTCAGCGGAGTGGTCGGAGCTTGTAAGGACTCTTTCGCGGGAGGCCCTACTACTCTGTCCACATCCTCTTCGGAAGTACTAGCTTTATTAATCAGAGACGTTGCTGGGGTCCTGAGACCTTTCGCTTCAACTCCGATTACTTCGGCTGGCACGCTGGCTGGGCGTGAAGTTTCTGCAGCTCGTGAATCGTCCGTCCCGGAAGACAGTCGACTCAGAGTTGCAGCCACTTTAGCCTCAATTTCAATTTATTTATCATTATTAGCATGTCTGAGAACTTATTACCTCGTTTTTACATGCATGTATGCATCAAAAACAGTAATCATAACATTAAAAGAAAAAAAACAGCAAAATTAAAAAAATAAAATAAAATACGAATAAGTAAATTATAAACTACAAGGAAAAGAATTTTTAGAATAATAACAAGATTCAAAAACAGGTAATAATGATAACAAGAAAGAAAAATAGTTTTGAAATAATAACAATCTAAAAACAAATAATAATATAATAATGAAAACAAGAAACAAAAGAGTAAAAAAAAAGAAAATTTTATGCTCATGCATGCCAAGGTAGAAAAATATTTAAAAGCCAAATCTTTGAAACCACCAACTGTTCTCTGATCTCTAATTGATTTTGGAATACTATTCCAAAGTATAACGCCATGCACAAAAAACAATCCATAGCTTTGCCTACATCTGTAGCGGGGTTGAATAAGATGCTGGGTTCTAGTGGAAGTGGCAAATTGAAGCTTCGAAAAAAGATATTTCTGAACCATTTTATTTACCACTTTATACATCATCAAATCAAGTCGATATTTTAGATAGTTGAAAATTGTTACGTTTAAAATTGCATAGCTACATGAGGATATATGTTCCCCTCTTCGAATATTAAATATATATCAAGCACATGAATTATAAGCTACTTTCATTTTATGACTAGATTTACTATCCGTAAATCCAATAACACATACACCATAAGTAAGTATAGGAATAATTAGTGATTTTACCAAAAGTTTTCTAGTGTTTGCTGGTGTATAATACGCTAAGCCATTAAGTGTTCTTAAAACACCGAATACCTTTCCAGTGCAGTAACTAATATGATCACCCCACTTTAGCGTTTTATTAAATACTAGCAAACGCCCGCGACTTCGTCCGCGCAAAAATAGCAATAATAAGCAATTTTTGAGAGTGTCGTTATCGTTAGTAAAACATTATGTGGGATACATAATCTGCTTACTTTAATGGCTCTTTGAAGAAAATGGGTTGTATGTTGTTGGAATCAGAACCATAAATTATTAACAATGAAAACATGATACTCCCATTTTTATGGGACAGGCTCGTGATCAAGTCAAACCCGTGATTCGAGATCATACACGTGTTGAAAAGCGTTAAGGACATGTGAATAATTGTAGCTGGTTTTATTTAAAAAAAAACAAATAAAATAACATTAAGCTTAAAAACATAACAGGACTACGATTGTGCGTAAGGCCCAATCATACGATACTATGTATAGATAATTTTTGCGGTGTTAAGAAATTTTGTATGGGGAGTGGTAGAAGGGGTGACACCATTGAACTAATTTGTTTCACATCATGCTAGAGTAGCTATAAAAATGTTTTGTACCAAATTTAAGCTTCAAAAATTGAGTAGGTACTGAGAAACTTAGTGCATTGAATTTAATGAAATTGTGCAATTTGTATGGGAGGTGGTAGAAGGAGAGCGGGGTTTTTGGTTATTTTTCGAGAAACAACTATAACTATCATGCAATTGATATACTTTAAATTTCAGATCTGTATCATTCATACTTTTCAAGAAAATCGAGTTATTGTATAGTCGTGGAATGTGTCTCATTGTATGGGAGGGGGAAGAAAGAGGGAAGCTACTCGGTTAAGTTTTTTCCCAATATTACTAATAATGCTAATTAAGGATTAAATCCAAACTTTTACCTCGATGAAATTTAAATGTACTGAGAAAATTCGTTTAGAGTATTTCATGAAAAAGTGCGGTTTATATGGGAGGTGGTGGAAGGAGAAGGGGGTTTCTGGTGATTTTTTGAAAAACAACTATAATCATCATGCAATTGCTATATTTGAAATTTCAGATCAGTAACTTTCAGACTTTTCAAGAAAATCAAATTCTTGCGAAGTCGTGGAACTGTGTCACATTGTATGGGAGGGGGTAGAAGGAGTGAAGCTAATCGGTTAATTTTTTCCCGATATTGATAATAATGTTAATTAAGGATTTCATACAACATTTTAGCTCGATGGAAGTTACACGTACTGAGAAAATTGGTGTAAAGTGGTTCATGAAAAAGTGTAGTTTGTATGGGAGGTGGTGAAAGCAGTGAGGGAACTCAAATAATTTGTAAACCAAAAGACTGTATTTATAATAGAAATAATATATTCCAAATTTCAAATTAATAGCTTTTATGGTTTCCAAGAAAATTTGATTAATATATATTTTGAAAATGAGTCAATTTGTACGGGAGGGGGTAGAAGGCGTGAGGGGAGTGAAATGAAACCAAGTGCAGATTTCATTCCGATGGACACCTAACAAACTGTGCAAGTTTCATTACAATCGGTTCAGCCGTTTGTGCGTGAAAAGCGGTCGGACAGACAGACAAAAATTTCAAAAATGTGTTTTTATGCTTAGTTAGTGCTAAAATAACTCAAAAAACTAACTTATAGCCATTTATAAGCAAATTACAGACAGACACTACAATTATATTACTATGTATAGATTTCACCAAGGTTTTTAACTTTTTATACTCTAGATGAAATCTGAGAGTATATTGTGTTTGCCTTACCGTTTGTAACGCTAAGAAATAACGCTCGCACAGAGCCGCCAAGGGTACAAAAATATTTGTTGTCGCTCAAAAACCTCGATTCCGAGTTGCTGTCTGTCCGTCTGTCAGTCTGTCCGTCTGTCCGTCTGTTCGTCTGTGCGTCTGTCTACAGCATAACTCTCGAAAGCTTTGAGCTATAGTGCTAAAAATTTTTGTGTGTCATTTTTAGCAAAAAAGTAACTTTAAGTTCGTGAATGGGCTACATCCCCCCACTCCTTCTACCCCTCCCATACAAATTTCATGAAATTTCGAAATAATAAGAAATTGATTTTTCTTTGAAACTATCAAAGCTATCGGCTTGAAATTTACGTTCAAGTATAACGATAAAGATGTTATTAATATCACGAAATATTGACCCAATCCCTTCACTCCTTCTACCCCCTCCCATACAAATGGACAATTTTGAAAAATACATATTTTCGATTTTCATTGAAACTAGTAAAGCTGAAAAGATGAAATTTTGTCAGAATTAATTTTACTATAATTGAAATTTATTTTAAAAATAATTATTACCTTCACCTCACTCCTTCTACTCCCTCCCATACAAATTTCACGAAATTTTGAAATTTAAATTAAATTATTTTTCTTCGAAACTGTTAAAGCTATCAACTTCATATTTTGTATAAAGTATACAAATAGAAATATCAATAACACGAAATTTGTTTTGATCCGTACACTCCTGCTACCCCCTCCCATACAAATGCATAATTTTTGTTAAATGCATTTTATCGATTTCCATGCAAACTAGAAAAAGTACAAACTTCAAATTTGGCCAGAATTTGTTTCTTAATAATTGAAATAAGTGTTAGAAAAAATTATCAGCTCCGCTTCACTCCTTCTACCTTCTCCCATACAAATATCTGTATTATAAATTCAAGAAAAGCATTTCTCCGTCAAGTATATGAGAGCTATCGATTTTGAAATTGAATCAAAGCATGGTGATAAGGATGATGATAAGCAGTTTCAAAATCATCTTAAATGCTCCACTTCCTCTGCCACCTCCCATACAAATGCCCCAATTACAGGAAAACTATGACCAATTTCTTTAAAACTAATGAAAACTAAAAACTTAAAATTCAGCAAAAAAACATCTTGGATGCCATGTTCGGTGTCATATACGAAAAATACAAACCTCCCTCTCTACTTCTACCACCTCCCATGCAAAATTCTCTATTCACTATTCGAAAGAATTTGAGATGACATATTTTCCGGTATATTAAAGTCATTCCCATCTCATCTAGAGTATCATATGATTCGGCTTTAAGCCCAATCATAATTCTGTTATGTTTTTTCGTATGGAATTACGATTTGTTGAATATATATTTTAGGGAAAATATCAGTATTGACACAACTAGAACCAATCACAAGAGCCTGTGACTTCCGCGGATTTATTCGGATATCATTTTCATTACACCATTCAGAAATATGTTCTAAGTCTTTATTTAGTTTATTGATAACATCTGCTGTTTCGTTGGTGTTCATCTCTATTAGTAATTGAATATCATCTGCATATAAGGATATGTTACTGAATTCAATACAGTTCACTATATCATTAAGATAGAAAGAGAAAAGAAGTGGTCCGAGTATGGATCCTTGCGGGACTCCTGCATTCAAAAGAATCACGTCTGAATTATACTCACTAGTTGCTTTCTATCACTAAGATATGACTATATCATTTTTAATTCAGAACTTGAAAAATTATACTCGCTACCAGGTTTCGTTAATAGTTTATTATGATTCATGGAATTAAAAGCCTTAGAACAGTCAAGTAACACAAGTGCGCTAAGTTTTCGGTTATCCAAACTAATTCGCAGGCTCTCGACAATGTTAATTAATGCCGTTTCAGTGCTGTGTCGGGATCGAAACCCAGATTGTCGGCTATCTAAGAGATTATTTGACTGAATGTAGGTATTAATTTGATCAAAGAGAATTCTTTCCTGAACTTTGGATAGAACAGGGAGCACGCTAATCGGTCTGTAGTCTTCTACCATCTTAGCATTACTACCTTTATGTACGGGAATAATCTTTGCTCTGTTCCATTGATTAGGAAATCTCGATGTTGTTACCGCAGTATTTATTAGATACACGAGAACAGAAATAATATTTGGTAATAATATCTTTAAAAATTTCAGATTCAAATTATCCAATCCCACTGCATTGCTTTTTATTTTACTGAAGGCTATTGTAACATCGTTTGGTGTAACATTTTGGAATGCAAAGCCATCATTGGCAATTGGGATATTATCCGTATTCACATGAAATAAAGTCACTTGTTGACTGCTACCGAAATAGTTATTTAGAAGATTAGGTTCAAGCGAACAGACTTTATCTAGTTTAGAAATACCGACATTTTTAAGGTTTTGCCATAGCTTTCTAGTTCCACGCTTATTCACATCACCACCCCAGTCAAAAAGCTGGCGTACTAAAGACCCTAAGAGCCAGATGCGTAACTGAAGAAAATCCGCGCAGTCTACGAAAGGAAGAGTTAAATCGGTCATTCACAGCAAATCGATACAAATCGTACGAAGTAAACAAGCCGTGGGAACCTAAGCATCCAAGGACAAGAGAGCGGTATGGCACTGAAGAAGAAAATACAATTAAACGATGGGTATAACTACCTTACATCCAGGATACAACAGATAAGAAGGGAAAATTCAACATCAAGAGAACTTTCTCTACCCCGACTACTATCCGAGGAATTTTAGGAAATCAGAAGGACAAAAAACCATTGGAGACTGAAGGAGTGTACAAAGTATCTTGCGGCTCATGCAATAAAGTGTACATTAGAGAAACGAAACTCACAGTCCAAACAAGGATCAACGAGCATCAACGATGCAAACGGAAAAGTCAAATACAGTCATCAGCAATCGCGGAACATGCATCGACAGAGGATCAGCAATTTCGACAAAGTGCTAATTCTCGCCAGAACAAATCAATATTTTCAACGAATAGCACGAGAAGCCATTGAAATTGATAAAAATCCACAAAGCCTTAAACGAGGCGCAGTTTGGCTGCCTGCCTTAAAATTTCGTAAGAACAAAATACGTATCCAGAAATCCTTAAATAATTTAACTACCTGATACTAATTAACATTAATTAACTAAGTTAACCCTAAATTACCAACACCCAATCAACCGTATTCTGCACGAAGTACTAGTCTTCTGTAATTGTGGATCAGTTTGATAAAGGTTTCAGCGGAGACCGAAACGTCACGAATAATAAGCTTATCAGTCTGGAGAAAATGTTTCAAATCGAAATGCACTGTGAAAACATTCACCAATCCTCTAGTGATAATTTATCAGCTAAATCATCTCATTTTTCACATAATTTAGGCTAAAATGATGAAGGATGTACTAGAGCTGCCCATCTCACATAAGTTTTTCCGTGCTAGAAGGAATGATATTTTCCAAAGAAATAAATCAGTTTTATCAATTATTATACTCTAGACGAAATCTCAGAGTATTACAAGTTTTTAACGTCAAGAAATAATGCTCGCACCCCAAGGATACGGCAATATTTGTTTTCGCTCAAAAATCTTAAAACCGGATATCCGTCCGTCTCTGCGCTCTCTATCTTGAAAACGCGTTAACCTAGAAAGTTCAAAATTCGCTCCCCATACAGACTGCACTTTTTCATAAGTGCTCTAGTCAAATTTACCCAGTACATAAAAATGGTGCACTAAATATTTATTTAGAATTATTAGTAAGACCGAAAAATATTATATGATTAGCTTCACTCCTTCGACCTCCTCCCATACAATCTGACACAACAAAAAGTAGATTTCCCTGAAAAGTGTGTACGCTACTGATCTGGAATTTAAAATATATCAAAAACATAACAGGAGTACGATTGGGCATAAAGCCCAATCGTGCGATACTCTAGATGAAAGAAAAATTTTTGTATCTTAAGAAATTTTGTAGAGGAAGTGGTAGAGGAGTGACGAAATTGAACTAATTTTTTTATATGACGTTAAGGTTGCTATCAAAATGTTTTATGCAAAATTTAGGATTTAAAAATTTAATAGGTACTGAGAAAATTAGTGTATTGGATGTAATGAAGTAGGGCAGTTTGTATAGGAGGTGGTAGAAGGAGGGGCGAGTTCTTAATGAATTTTCAGAAATAACTATAAACATCATGCTTTTGACATATTTTAAATTGCAGATCAGTAGCATTCATACTTTTCAGGAAAATCGACTTTTTATAAAGTTGTAAAATTGTGTCATTTTGTATGGGAGGGGGTAGAAGGGTAAAGCTAATCGTCTAAATTTTTTTTGGTTTTACTAATAATTCTAAATAAATATTTAGTGCACAATTTCAGCTTGATCAATTTTATACGCACTGAGTAAATTGGCTTAGAGCATTTCATGAAAAAGTGCAGTTTGTGTGGGAGGTGGTGGAAGGAACGGGAGGACTCAAATAACTTTTGTACAGCAGATTTATATCATCATAAAAGTAATATATTCCAAATTTCAGATCAATCGCATTTATATTTTTCGAGCAAATCCGTTTATTGTGAAATTACGAAATTGTGTCATTTTGTATTCACGAACTTGACCTTACTTTTTTGTTAAAAACGACGTATACAAAATTTTAACTTTCTAGCTCAACGCGTTCTCAAGCTAGAGAGGACACGGACGGACAGACAGACAGACAGACGGACGGACAGACGGACGGACATCCGGTTTTGAGATTTTTGAGTGATTACATGAACTTCTGTATCATTCATTTTTTTCTCCGAGCCTTATTTCTTGGCGTTACAAACTTTGTGGCAAACTTATAATACTCTCAGATTTCATCTAGAGTATGAACATGATGTTTATAGTTGTTTCGCAATGCTAGCGTGATGTGAAAAAAATAGTTCAATGTCATTACCCCTCCACCATTTCCCCTACAAAATTTATTAAAACCAAAAAATTTCTCTTTCATTTAGAATATCACACGTTTTGTTTCTTATATTGGAAATTGTTTGCCAAGGAATATTTTATTTAGTGAATTGAAAAAGTTAATTCTGGTGGTAATAATTTTGAAGTTAATAGATGAATACTAAAAAGTGTCACAACTCCATCAGATCTCCACTAACAAAAAATTTTTGTATGGTAATCTTTTATTAAATGCGTCGCATATGAAAAGATGACCGATGGCAGACATTGCGTCACGCAAGAGCATTACCATCAAGCTGTCTTGGTTGTTTTTATCATCATTGAACGTTGGTTTGAGTCACAACAGAAATTGATTGATTTATACTAGAATTTTAGATCGAAATTTCTAGCGATATCAATTTCAAGTAAATATTTTTTTTTTATTTTAAATTCAATTCACCTATTAAATCAATATTGCGACAGATTGATATGATTTTCACTGATACTGCATAACGCAGGCGGATACCTTTATAAAGATTCTACTTAAAATCCTTTCGGCTTAGTTACACAATCCCTTAAAAATCCTCTTTAACACGTCTTGTCCGTCATTAAATTTCCATTTTCGGGGATTAGAAAAACATCAAAACTGGATCTCACCGTAATAGAAAATCTTATACTATATCCGAAATCTACTTCTCAGCGGCACTAATTTAGCATCTATAGAATTGAAAACCAGGATTACAGTTGGTTTTTCGAAGACGAAAAATAAATAGGAATCGCTAGAATAGGCTTATGTAGCCGAACGTGTATCCTTCGAATAGAAACAAAACTGAAGTTATAGGTTCGGGATGGTGGTGTAGCCTCAGCCTGTTTATCCTCGAAATACTTTCGAAATCGTTGAATGTCTCTCACGCTCAGTAATGGTGGATTTATGTTAATCCTGTTTCAATTAAACCGAATTTTAACGAGGTCGCATCGCCCTTTTGCTTCTTCTGCCACAACTTCTTTCACAATACAAGAAAATACGCAAAACCGTTTTCCTCCTTAATCCGTTTGTTTGCCAATGCAGAGCTTTTCGTGATGTGAATTTTTTAGAGCGAATTAATCGCTAGAAAATACTTTTGTCGAAAACTCTACGACCGTTAAATGTAGTCTTTTCATATCAAACAGTTCTGTAGCTGTGCGTTTGTATCTAGAATCAAAAATTTCAGAATCAAGGAATGAAACGTAATTCAATGAGCTCGCTTCATGTAAAATTCACATTCCTTTTTGAGATATTCCCGGAGAAATTCCAATTTTAAACAAAACGTACGTCTAGTACGCCATCAAAAAATAAGGACATGCAGTTCAAAAAAATTACAAATAAAATTTCGATTCGTTGAGCTCCAAAGAAGACCGAAGGAGAAATAAAACGTCGACGTCCTCGTCGTTGTCGATTGTAACGAAATCATCCGAGAACAGGTTCAAAAGTGGATACCGAATTGAAAAATCCTCGGGATCTCTAACCATTTTATGAACTTTTGGGAACGAAATCCTTTTAAGTCGCATACTATCAGAAAAATGCTGCCAAAATGTACAAAGGGAGGACGCCAACCCTCCAAATTTTTGTCAATTCGCTCTAATGCGGGCGACTCTTGTAAGGTTTCGACATTACCGCCCAACAAAACTTTCTAATGGATGATTTCAAAGAAAATTTTTGTTCTTCGATTCGATACACCCGAAAATCGATGATACTAAAACACTGCAGCAACCTCACCCAGAACAGTACTCAAGGAAGGATAAAGAGCATCTCGTAGTGCACAAAGTTACCTGGTGGCTTGTTCTCAAGTACACTGCAATGCGGAAAGGGATGATGATGATTTTCGTAAAACTGATTGATCTTATGTTAGAGGAATTAGGACGAAACCTACTTTCAAGTAACTGATGCGAAACGAATGGGTTACTTAAAGACGATTGGGCGGTTTTTATTTAAAATTTATTTATTTACGAAACATATTTTCATTCGTCCTTGCCGTTCTTATTGCCATGAGAGAGTAACTGCTATATCAGAATCAAATGGCTGACTTGGTCTCAGCAAGTTAATTAATGATGACAGATAGTCCTCTGTATTTCGTGGTATTTAATTTGTAACGCAGTGCGTATTATACGAATGTTTTGTGTCGACGTGTATGATAAATTATGTTGTTGTCAACGTTGCCTTTATGAACATCTCATTTATCATTTGAGCGACAAATTGAGCGGTAAATTTGTTTTGCTATAGCTGACATTTGTTATATTTATATTGGGGATCAGAATCCTTTGCTTTTGTCGGATGGAGGGATGAGAAGAGTACTATTGAGCATTAAAGTCGTAGTCATAGGAAATAATTCAGAGAAAGTTTACTCAGACGAACACTTTCGCTATAAAGTAAATGCTCACAATTTTCCTAACCACCGCATTTTAAGTGAAGAATAAATCGATGTTACTAATTGTAAATTATTTCATTTAAATCATAATTCAAATACTCTGTAACGAATATTTACAAGCAGCAATTTTAGACCTAGTGGGAATAACTTGGAAAGTCCAAAATAGCAGTTTACAATTTTAAACTTACCCAGTTATTAACTGTAGTTTAACCAAGTTTATTATTATAATTTTTTGAAATAGGCAAAAATATTATGCCAGATTAAATTACACTCTAGATGAAATCTGAGAGTATTATAAGTTTGCTCTAAAGTTTGTAACGCTAAGAAATAAGGCTCGGAGAAAAAAATGAATGATACAGAAGTTAATATTTTCACTCAAAAATCTCGAAACCGGATGTCCGTCGTCCGTCCGTCTGTGCGCTCTCTAGCTTGAGAACGCGTTGAACTAGATAGTTCAAATTTTGTACACGTCGTTTTTGACAAAAAAGTAAGGTTAAGTTCGTGAATGGGCTAAATCGCTCTACCCCTTCTACCCCCTCCCATACAAAATGACACAATTGCGCAATTTGACAGTAAACGGATTTGCTCAAAAAGTATAAAAGCTATTGGTCTGAAATTTTGAATATGTTACTTTTATGATAATATCAATCTACCACATAAAAATTATGCGTGTCCTCCCTCTCCTTCTACCACCTCCCATACAAACTAACTTGTCATGAATTACTCTAAGCCAATTTACTCAGTGCGTATAAAATTTGGAGAGCTGAAATTGTGCACCAAATGTTTATTTCAAAATTGTTAGTAAGGCCGAAAAAAGCTTCACCCCTTCTACCCCCTCCCATACAAAATGACACAATTTCGCAATTTGATAATAAATGGATTTACTCGAAAAGTGTAAAAGCTATTAATCTGAATTTTGGGATATTTTACTTCCATAATGATATAAATATACACTAGGAAAATTATTTGCGTCGTCTTTCTCCTTCCACCTCCTCCCATACAAACTACACTTTTCCATGAAATTCTCTAAGACGATTTTCTCAGAACATATAACATTTATTGAGCTCATATTTTGTAATAAGTACTTAATTACTATTGTCACTAAGATCTGAAAAAAATATTTGATTAGCTTCACTGCTTCTACCCCCTCCCATACAATATGACACAGTTACACAACTTCACAAAAAATAGATTTTCTTAAAAAGTATGATTGGCACTAGTCTGAAATTTAAGAGATGTCAATTTTATAATATTTCTAGTTATTTCTGAAAAAATCACTAAAATCCCCCCACTCTTTCTATCACCTTCCATACAAACTGGACATTTTCACTAAATCTAACTCACTAATTGTCTCAGTTCCCATTCAACTTTTGGAGTAAGCATTTTGTATAAAACATTTTTATAGCTACTTTAGCATGATAGGGAAAAAATTAGTTCAATGCTCAGAACCAGTTGATCAGTCAAAGCGTTCACATCACAATATAGCGTTTACCAATCGTGCTATCTAGTACAGTTAGCTAGCACAGTTAATTTAGTTCTGGTGCCTTTGTGAAAAAATCGTTTTATCTACATAAAATACTTTATTACCCGTATTTAACAAGGTAAGCCCCGGCCATGGATGTAGACTCCGGCGGGGAAACCCGCAGAAACTATTACGAGACACTCGATGCCGATCATCCAAGATATAGGAAAAAACCGAAACCATCCCAAGCACTCCTAGATAGCATTTCCCACTTTCCTTTTCCAGACCCAAACAAAAATCGTTCATACCGGCCTACGCTAACCCAAAAAAATTATACGTCACATCAAATAAAAACGACCACTCAAAAAATCTACGATCCTAAATTTTTACCTATCAAAAACAAAGATCCCAATAAACCTTTAAGATCCCTAAACATCTTCCTAGTTCACAAAGCCCTAGAAACCATCTCCACTGAATTTCTGGATACTTCATTCGATCGCTTAGGAAACTTAATAGTCCTAGCGAAAAATGATGCCCACGCTGAGAGAATACTCAAGCATACCAAGCTATCAAATCTTTGCGAAATTGAAATCCTCCTTCATCCAACACTTAATCAATGCAAGGGAATCATAAAATGTCGAGATCTCACTAAAATACCAAAAGAAAGCATTGTTGACGAACTAAAAGAGCAACACGTCATTGATTGTTACAAGATAACCGAATTCAATCCCGAAACACACACTGCTCTCAATACCCCGGTCCATATACTTACCTTCAATACATACGAAGTTCCAAAAGAATTAAAAATTGGCTTCCTAAAAGTCGAAGTAGAAATTTATATACCACAACCAATGCAATGCAAAAATTGTCATCGTATAGGACACACAAAAAAAAGATGCACTCAAAATACAGCATGCGACATTTGCGCGGTCCGACACACGACCCTTCAGACTGTACCATTGTAAAGTGCATTAACTGCAATGGAGAGCATAGATCCACAAACAAAACATGCCCCAAATACATCAAACAAAAAAGAATTCTTCAAATCTCCACTACTAATAAAATTCCATACCATAAAGCTACCGAAATCCTAAACGCGGGAACTGACGGGTTACCTCAAACACCCGTAGTTGAGACATTAAAAGACGCTTTGGAAATAAAAAAAAAACGTATATTGAACCATAAACCTTCACCTCCAATACAACCAAACGCTACCAACAAAACCACACTAACAAACAACACGCTATATACAAACAACACAGAAAACGTTAATAATACCATAACAGAAAGAACCACACCAATCAATCAAAACACTAACAATCCCTCACAGGAAATATCAAATCCTAAATCACTATACCAAAAATATGTAAAAACTAACAACGCAACAACATACGAAACTATACAACAGACGAATACTAACAATAAATTAGACACTATGGCAAAACTACATACATCCAAAGATATGTCAACATGAATAAATTCCGCATTTTACAGTGGAATATAAACGGCTTCTATAATAACTACAACTCTCTTGAATTAATAGCCAAAACTCACGGCATAGATGTAATTGCATTACAAGATAAACTGCCAACAAGTCGGGCAAAACTTTATTATTTTTGGGACAAAATGCGCATGCGTAGAAAGTCAATATGCAGGTTAGAGTGGTTAGGGAAGACTAAGTGAAAGGAGCTTCTTGAGCAGGGCAGTTCTCAATTTAACACTTTCCGGAAACGCTCCATATTTCATTCCTTTATTTATACAAGTTTGAGTTTTCATGAAGGGAGGGGGGAGGGTGATAGTAAGGGTGGGTGGATGTAAATAGTTTTTTAAGTGATTGCTTGAACCAAATCCAATATTCTTTGTATAGAATGTCAGTTTCATAGACGAAGTTGCATAGAATTTTCATCGGATTCGGTGTATTTTAAATTCACGAAACCAAACATTTGTATGGGAGAGGGTAGAGGAGGTGTAAGGTGCTTGTACAAAATTTCAACTTTGTAGCTTTTAATTTGTTAGTTAATAGTTGATTTAATGAAATTGGTCGAAATCATACTTTTGTGTGGGAGGGGGTAGAAGGGCAAGTGCGATCTCAAAACTTTTAACGTAATTTTATTTCAACTATTTTTGTAAGTTCTTGTGCAAAATTTTAAATTGATAGCATGTAATAGTTGGGTAATAATTGATTTCTTAAAAATGGTCGAAAAAATAATTTTGTATGGGAGGGGGTAGAAGTTTTAAAGAAAGTCAACCAGTTAATATTTCAAACTCTTACAGATTTTTTTTAAATGCATTTCGCAAATTTTCAAGTTTCTACCTAAAAATTTCATTCAAAAATTTTCAGTTTATGTGTTTTTTTCATTGCACATGAAACACTTTGTGCACGTTAGACCTCCACTTCGGTGCATAACAATTTTGGAACAAATTATTATTTTTTTTCTGTGTACATTAAATAGATATGTCGACGTGCAAAATTTAAACTTTGTATCTTTCACGAGAGCCATAAAAAAATCACTCAAAATTTTCAACATTTTCGGTTTCCACGTCCCTCCCCCTACACACCCAGCTTAAATTTTTTACCAAAATTAAAAACTATACATATAGCTCTATAATCTGACAAATTTTTGATTTGATATCTGTATTCAATTTTGAGTTTTGGTGATTTGTAGTTTTGGATAGTGCGCCATTTTTGAAATGCCCCCCATTTCCCCCACTACTATTATTTCCACATGTTATATTTTTTCCATATTTCGCTAGTAAAGTTTAGTATACATTTCAAATTTCAATTATATAGCTTAAGAGACAGTCGAGATATTCATTTTTAAGTGTTTTTCTGTGCACCCCGCCTGACCCTCCCCCTTACAATAATTAGCCTTTTTCTAAGCTGACTCTAGTGGGTCTATATGCCACCTTAGTGGTCTCAAAATCTGAATTTTTTGTAATTAGTAATTTCGAAGATATAATCATTTGAAAAAAAAAAATTGGCCGACAATTTGTTTTTAGCCCCCCCCCCCCTTTTCGGACGACAATGAATAAAAAAATTAAATTATTTTTAGAGTTTGCCCCACAACCCTCTCTATATTACTACTGATTTTCAACTTCCTATCTGCATTCATGGTGGAGATATTAGCAAGTGAAGTTTTTGACTCTTTCCCTCCCCCCGCCTATCTCTTCCACCTGACACTCCCCAAAATTTAGATAATAGAGCTCACTCACCCAGCCAACAATCCACTAAAAAACGAATATTCTACCTTTAACGGTCTCGGAGATATGAGTCCATATGTACGGCGTACGACGTACGGTGGACGGCGTACGGCGGGACGGATTTTTTTATACTCTGGATGAAATCTGAGAGTATATTGTGTTTGCCTTACCGTTTGTAACGCTAAGAAAGAACGCTCGCACAGAGCCGCCAAGGGTACAGAAATATTTGTTGTTGCTCAAAAACCTCGATTCCGAGTGACCGCTTGTCCGTCTATCCGTCTGTCCGTCTGTCTGTCTGTCCGTCTGTCCGTCTGTGTGTCTGTCTACAGCATAACTCTCGAAAGCTTTGAGCTATAGTGCTAAAAATTTTTGTGTGTCATTTTTGGCAAAAAAGTAACTTTAAGCTCGTGAATGGGCTACATCCCCCCACTCCTTCTACTCCCTCCCATACAAATTTCATGAAATTTTGAAATATTTATAAATTGATTTTTCTTTGAAACTATTTAAGCTATCGACTTGAAATTGAGGTCAAAATATTATGACATAGATGTCACGAACATTACGGAATATTGATCCGATCTCCTCACTCCTTCTACCCCGTCCCATACAAATGGACAATTTTGAAAAATACATATTTTCAATTTTCATTGAAACTGGTAAAGCGGAAAAGACGAAATTTTGCGAAAATTAATTCTACTATAATTACAATTAGTTTTAATAAGAATTATCAACTTCACCTCACTCCTTCTACCCCCTCCCATACAAATTTTACGAAATTTTGAAATTTAAATTAAATTATTTTTCTTCGAAACTGTTAAAGCTATAAACTTGATATTGTGTAAAAGGTATACAAATAGAAATATCAATAACGGGAAAAAAAATTATTTTGATCCTTACACTCCTTCTACCCCCTCCCATACAAATGTACAATTTTTGTTATATGCATTTTATCGATTTCCATTAAAACTAGAAAAATTACAAACTTAAAATGCTAGAAAAAATTATCAGCTCAGTTTCACTCCTTGTACCCCCTCCCACATAAATATCTGTAATATAAATTCAAGGAAACCATTTCTCCTTCGAATATCGACTTTGAAATTGACTCAAATCATGGTGATAAGGGTGATGATAAGCAGTTTCAAAATCATCTAAAACGTTCCACTTCCTCTGCCACCTCCCATACAAATGCCCAATTTCAGGAAAACTATGTCCAATTTCTTTAAAAATAATGAAAACTAAAAACTTAAAATTCAGCCAAAAATATTTTGCATTATCGTCGGTAAAATATTTAGTAAATATTCAAATGGAGCATTGTAATTGGATTTCGCATCCATAGAATTGGATTCAAATGTTAGTGGCGTTGTATCAAAATCTCCTCTCACTTTTTTTGTGAATATCTCGTTCGATGCTTCTGTACTTATATCGTCACTCAGAACTATTTCCATAACTTCTTCCTCCGTTGCTTTCGCACCATCAAGCGTTTCGTATTCCAATCTTTACTTTATCTGAAGTTGACGGGCTTTGCAGTGAATATCATATTGTAAGTCTGCGTCCTCATCTCTGAATTCAACATCCGAATTGTCTAGAAAATCGTGGATTTAAGGTCATTTTGACCTAATTCTAAAAACCAAAAAATATTTTATGGCAAATATTGAAGTCTGTTCGATCGAAATGTACATAATTATCGATTCATAATTATGTACATTGTATTTGGAACGGCTTGTGCATAATAATGTGCAAAGATTTTTAAATAAATGTACGAATCAAAAATTATGCAAATAACAAATAAAAAAGCGATGTGCTTACCGCGAAGTATTCGATCTCACTCCTTAATCATTCAAAGTTATAATCATTATGATTGACTTAATAGCAAAAGAGTAATCAGCTGTAGACAGCGCTTTGTAAAGCAAACGGAAGTAGAAGAAAACGTTGTCAAAACACCAATATATGCATTAGGGTTTGCATAGTAGTTCTTCAAAGTTGACGTACGTTATTATGTGCACCACGCGTGAAAGAGATCGAAACTTGATGATTAATAATATAGAACAGTGTGAAATCCAGCATTTTTTTTTTTCAAAATTATCAATTTTAAGTAATTTTTTTTCTGTAAATTAGATAAAAGTTTAAAATATTTCAAGATTTTATTTCATTATCTCGATAACCTTAAAAAAAAGATGGATTGTGATGTAAATTTCTTTATAAACACATACACAACTTCTCTCACGTTCTCATAACATTTAACAACTTTATAGTTCAAGGAATAATTTTCGTAATTAAATAGCAGAATTTTTACATTTTTGAATGTAAATACATATGTGGATCGTGATATTTTCAGTTTGCCAGCTTATCATATTAATTAAATAGGCACTGTCAGTTTTTCAATTTTTTAATGCTTTCAATAGAAGATGTAGATAGATCCTACTTCAAAAAGAAAGTTACGAAGATTTTTATAATTCTTTTAACTAAATTACAAAATTATTATTTTTATTATTTTAATGAATTTATCAGCTGCAATGTTTATGCGGATTTAAAAATGATCGTGTACAGTGTCCACTGCAACAAATCTCGTCAAATAAGCACTAAAATTGTAAAAAAATTCAAATATCAAAACTTTTTATCATATTTTCTTACAATAAATCCATTTAAAAGACATATAGACACATCATTTCCTAAATACACATCTGAGCTATTCAATGATATTAGCGATAAAAATATAAATAGCTTAAAGTTATAAACATATCTCATTTTTATTGAAAAAAAAAATAATAATAATAATAATTGAAACTAAATGAAAATTAAACACAAATTTTTAATGTATACTTTCAAATCACGCGCAAACTTGAACTGATTGCTTGGTGCCGTCGATTGCCTGTACTCGTAATTTTATCCAAGCGATTAAATTCAGCTTTAAAATATTATAACTATGAGATCACAGAGCAATTGCATATTGCATTAAGGCCTGTACACGTTGAATTAACCCCAGGTATTTCCCACACTTAATCCATTTTCCAATTGGGTATTATATTTGTGCACATTGTCATTACAATAATTATTGTTATTTATATAGCCAGTATAACATAGTTGTTACATAGTTTTTTGTTTTGTGTTGTTGAATTTTTGTGAATATCTATATATCTATAAACATCTTCTCTAACTCTTTGAAACGCAACAATGCCATAAATTATAGCAACAATTTACTATGTATTATATATATGCTTAAAGGCTTAGCTTACTTTAAATTTTAGTAAATGGTATAATTGATATCACACATATACATATCTGACAAAAAAATAAAAGTATAAGTTTGGTAGTATATCATAACCCAAGTCAATAAACAACAATAAAATAAACTTGACATAGAAAAGCAGTAATTTCTAGACTTAGCTTAAGCCTAGAATCAACAAATGAAATCATTTTCATTAAATTTTGTCGGTGTGTTACTATACATAAATGCTTATGCATATGTAACGTAGACACATTTTAAGGCATACCGAACTGATAACAAAGCGATTAGCTTCGAATAAAATAAATACATGCAAATGTTTTTAGCTCAGCAATTTGCATTGCAACCAAATAATATTTTTCTAAAGACCATAACCTATTAGTTTGGTGAATGTTTTCACAGTACATTTCGAATTGAAAGAAAAGATTTCCGGATTCTACACTGTTACGCTTTATTAGTCGTGACGTTTCGGTCTCTGCTGTTTGATAAAGTTCTCAGCAGAGACCGAAACGTCACGAATAATAAAGCGTAACAGTGTAGAATCCGGAAATCTTTTCTTTCGACCTTAACCTAATTTTCGCCAATAATTTCAGCAATAGCACAAAATCAACAATATATTCACGAAGTTATAGCCAACCCACTGGTTTTGTTATCAAACGAAAAACAAAAATTATATCGCGATAGATAAGCATGCGTAACATTAAATCTGTTATTTATATAATTGAAAAAATATGTTTGATGAGCAGAAGAGTAAGTTCTCAATATATTTGAAAGAAAACGCTTTCTTTAAATTTCGGAAATACTGGTACAAACTATTGAACAAAAAGACTTCGATTGCTCATAAAGCGCAATTGTATGATTCCCCAGATGAACGATAAATTTGATAATTTTAAGAAATTTTGAATGGGGACTGGTAAAAGGGGTATTAGAGTAGCTAAATTTAAGCTAAAAACATAACAGAATTATAATTGGGCGTAAAACCCAATCATATGATACTCTAGATGAAATACTTACTTACCTTTTGTATGGGAGGTGGTAAAGGCAGAGGGGGGAGTTTTGTAATTTTCGTATATAACACCGAACGCACTATACAAAATGTTTCATGCTGAATTTAAAGTTTATTGCTTTCATAATTTTCATGGAAATTGAACAATTTTTGTCTGAATTTATGATATTTGTATGGGAGGTGGCAGAGAAAGTGGGAGATTTTGGATGATGATTTTGAAACTGCTTATCAGCATTCTAATCACATTGCTTTGTTACAATTTTAATGTCCATAGCTCTCATATGTTCGAAGGAGAAAAACTTTTCTTGAATTTATAATATAAAAATTTGTATGGGAGGTGATAGAAGGAGTGGGGTGAACGCGATATTTTTTTAGCTTTTATTACAGTTATTAAAGGAGAAATTCTGGCAAAATTTCAAGTTTCTACTTCTTCTAGTTTCAATGAAAATCGGTTAAATGCATTTACCGAAATTCTGCATTTGTATGGGAGGGGGTAGAAGGAATATGCGAATCAAAACCAAATTTTTTGATATCAATTATTGTTGCTTAAAGCTGATATTTCGGCTCATGAACCGAAATAGATAATGAGAAAACTTAGGCCCAATGTGGCACTTGTAACCAATTGGTCTAAGTTGAACGCGTAAAAGAGGAGTAGCTAAACTAGCACTTTAACCAGTTAGCCAAAAAGGGATTGGAAATTAAACAACCTTAATACCTTGTTATGGATATAAGACTGCACTTTATTTCTAGAAATGTCGCTAATTTATACAGTTAATTCGCTTACGTAATGTTTACAAAATTAATTCAAGTGCAAAAAACAAAAGCAACAAGTGCAAGGTGAAAAGATTCGCATAAGCAAATTTCGTGGGAAGAATTTTATGTGAAGAACTTTATCATAGAAAATTCTTCACCGGGTGTCTGATTGCAGACGCGACCGTTGTAATTATTTCATTATCGAAATTTGCTTATGCGAATCTGTACAGATGATGTGCAGAAACAAAAACAACAAATGCAAGGTGACAAGATTCGCATAAGCAAATTTCGTGGGAAGAATTTTATGTGAAGAACTTTATCATAGAAAAATTCTTCACCGGGTGTCTGATTGCAGACGCGACCGATGTTATCGAAATTTGCTTATGCGAATCTGTACATTCTCCCCGCGTTGATATGTGAATATCAACAAATTAGTGAAGTGAATTGGAAATTGCAAAATTGGAGAATTTAAGTATGATTCGAAATTACACTGTTATGCTGAAATCTTCTTGGCGTGAATGATGAGGCTGTTGCCTGCGCGCTTCGAAAGATGTAGAGCTGCAGCGTCTGGATTGTGGTTCTGGTTGCCGTGAAGTTGCCGTTGAGGGGCTGGAAAATCGCTTCTTAATTTGCCAGATTATCCAACAGGTTGCGATCAATCCCGATAAGGTTAGAGCCGTATACCCAGTTAGGTGATGATGCAGTGTACGATTTTCTAGCCTATCGGGAAGTGAGAGGATCTGCTGATTGGTTAACTGATGATGAAGTTCGGAGAGTTCCTCAATCTGCGTGCTGTATTTGGATACGTTATGTCTGTCGTTTTTATTGATGACGGGTAGTGAAGTTGACCTTGACCAGAGCGTTTCGTTGGTACCGGGCAGGTCGATGAAGCTTGTGTATGATGCCCACGTATTGCTGACGACGTCGGGTTGGCCTTGTATACTGATCGTTTTTGATTTTAATGTGCAATCGCTATTTATTCTCAGTAGGCCGGATCCCTGTAATACTATTGAGCGGGTCCTTGTGTCGCAAACAGCATTTAGACGAACTGGTGATTTTAGTGCAAAAACCCATTCGTTTTGACGTTTAAGCTGCAACCATACGGAATTCTTAGATATTTCGGAGATTCTGCAATGCGTGCTGTCTTCGTTGTTAAATAGACCTAATTCGCATTCAAGCATTCCTGATCCTTGGCTGTAGACGGATCTAATGTTGGGGCAAAGAAATTCGTCTTCCTTGATTTTCGAACAGGTATGCAGTTGGTCTTGATCTATAGGAAAGAATTCGTCTCGATGCAGGTTGAGTGCTAGTAATGGTGTTGATGCCTCGATCTTAACTAGCGTTTTGTTCACTTCAGCGGGAACCGGGACCAGGTTGTATAGCTCAAATCTTTCTCGTTGAATGAGAGGTAATTCGATGTTGAACATCAGATATGAGGCTGTTAACGCTCCCTTCACCGTTGCTAGCTTGTATAATGATAGAAGATTATCTTGGTCGACGGGTAATTGAAGAAGCGGTGGCAGATGTGCTCTGATTTTTAGAGCCTCCTTGTGGAATTGTTCAGGTGATAGCAGGAAGGGACTGATTTTTCCGTGGTGAGTGTTGATGAGAACATCCAAAAACGATGATTGTATTCGTAGTATATCGGACGCGAGCAGGCTCATTTGTAGTGATAAGGCCAAGAATGTTTGAACTGTGTGCAATTGGTGAGTGGCGTCGCCATTGACCTTGATGGTATTTTCGATTTGCTTAATTTGATCGTCGAATTGATCGAATTTGTCTCTGATGTTTAGTTGGTCGTGCTTTATTATGTTCAGTGTAGAATCCAGGAACGATGTTTGATTCTTGAGCAGGTTTAAGAGATGGTCTTCGTTTTTCTTTACACTGTCTATTGTTTTTGACATTTGCTCCTCGTAGTCGGAGTCGAGAACACCGAATAAGGAGTGCGCGACGTTGCCAACCAGGTTGAGGGCGCCTCTTTTCACACGACGAGAGGAGAGGAGCATATCGTCTATAAACAACTCGGCTTGAATGTGCTGGATTTGTTTTGTTAGTGATCTGCACATGAGCCCGTCTTGTATGGAGTCGCATATTCGCTGCAAGGACGACGTTCCATTATTAAAAATGTTAATTTGGTCGCGCAAAGGGTTCAAATCGTAGAAAACGACCAGTTTCCAATCAGTGGTAGCTAGTTTCACCACCCCGATCCCCTCGAAGTGGATTCCTGGTGCTGGTCCAAATTTTGTGACATGAACTGGACTGTCGGTAGTTTCGGGGTTTGATCCTACGCTATTCTCCGATTTCGACATGTTGATCGGGCTTGCAATACAAAGTGGTAACAGTAGCAAGGCGATGAGCAGGAGTGGCATGCTTGGCAGACAGCATCGCTTTCGAGGAGTTTCGGGATTATCGCTTTCTTCCTCATTGTCGTCATTGGGTCTTGCACGGCTTCGTGGCAGTTGGGTTTTCGATGATGACTCGTTGAGGCTGTCGCCAGTTTCAGTTCGACATGGAATTGCGTCTTCGATAGGTAAGGGAGCCAATCGATGAATTGGTCGTTTCCAGATTCCGTTCGCTGTTTTGACATCTACCACTCGAACTACACCGTCTCGTCCTGGATACGTGGTGACGATTCTCCCTAATGGCCATTGCATGATGGGAAGATTATCATCCTTTATTACTACTAGCATTCCAGGTTCCGGATTTGATTTTTGATGCGTCCATTTTTGCTTATATTGCAGCTCATGGAGATATTCTTTTGACCATCTTGCCCAAAATTCGTGTTTAAGATGGGCTACAAGCTTCCATCTTGTTAGCAGACTTGCTTTGGATGAGCCGGCTTGCACGTCGATTTGTGCCGTAAGTGGCTCGCCGATGAGGAAATGCCCCGGCGTTAATGCGGTTAAGTCTGATGGATCGTTTGACAATGCAGAGATCGGCCGTGAGTTGAGGATAGCTTCGATTTCGATGATTACTGTTTCGAGTTCTTCATATGTAAGCGATGCGGTTGCTACGCTCCTTAATAGTAAGTGTTTGGCCGACTTGACTGCTGCCTCCCAAAGTCCTCCGAAATGAGGAGCTCTGGGAGGAATGAAGTTGAATTGAATTCCTCGACTGCTGCATGCGCGAGAGATGTCATCTTGGGCGTTCGCAGAGAAAACGGTGGTGTTGACCTCTGGAAGCTGGTTTCTTGCTCCCACAAGGTTTGTAGCGTTGTCGCAGTAAAGGTTGCGGCAATGTCCTCTTCGACCAATAAATCGCTTAAGACAACCGATGAAGGCTTCCGTTGTAAGATCTGTGACGAGTTCGAGGTGTACTGCCTTGGTGGCGAAGCAGCAAAAAATTGCCAGATAAGTCTTTTGCGGTTTCTTTCCTCGAACCTTAAAATGTACCCAGAAGGGTCCACAGTAGTCAACTCCAGTGTTGATGAATGGTCTGGATGGCGTGATCCTGGTTGAGGGTAGATTTCCCATTACGCTCTCCATGAATTTGGGCCGAAGCTTGCTGCAGCGAATGCAATGCTGAACAATGGATCTCGCCATGGACTTCCCTTTTATTGGCCAGAACCTCTGGCGGGTGGTTGATAGTAGAGCTTGCGGTCCGCAATGTAAATTATCTTGGTGGATCCTTATCATGAGCAGTTTTGCTAAGGGGTCGTTGTAAGGTAGTAGCATGGGATGTTTTGCGTCGTAGGGTATAGTTGATTCTGTTAGTCGGCCTCCAACGCGTATTATTCCTCGTTCGTCGATGAAAGGTGATAATCCGCTGAGAGTGCTCGTCTTTTTAACTGAATTATGTTTTTTCAACTGTTGTATGTCTTCCTTGAAATCAGCTGCTTGAATAGTTTTGATGATGAGTAGGAGTGCATCGTCTAACTCTTGTGGAGCCAATGCTATGCTGCTTGGACGCTGGTCATTTGATTTCCTCGTGTTTGTTGCGAATCGTATGATGTATGCAGCGATACGTTGGAGTGATAGGAAGGAATTTCCATGCTGTATTTTATATATCATATCTTCCACACAACTACCTGAAGCAGAAACGACGGGCTGCTTGGACCTTTTTCTTTCGACATCATGAAAAGGCTCAATGGTGGTATTTGTGAAGAAGGGTTTAGGCCAGAGTGACTCCTTTCCATGCAAAAACATCGGACCGTAGAACCAAATGTTCCATGTTGCTAATTTCTTCGGTTGCAGTCCTCGGGATAAACAGTCTGCAGGGTTGTCTCGGGAAGATACATGTCGCCATTGACTAGGCAAGGATAATTCTTGAATTTTCGCAACTCGATTAGCAACGAAAGTTTGAAAGTTTGATGACGTAGAATTTATCCAGTGAAGTACGATTTCGGAGTCAGACCAGTAATTCGTGACCTTGTCTTCCAACCGAAGATCTCTTTTTACTCTGAAAGTGAGCTGGGATGATAACATAGCAGCACACAATTCTAATCGGGGCAATGTTTGCTTCTGGAGCGGTGCCACGCGAGACTTAGCGCAGAGTAGCCTCACGATGATTTTCCCGTCTTCGGTGATGGAGCGAATGTAAACCGCTGCCCCGTATGCCTTTTCTGAGGCATCAGCAAAGGCATGAATTTCCGTTGATTTTGATTTCTGCAGGGCGAAAACATGCCGGGGGAAAGAGACGTCTTTTAGAACGTTCAAGTCGTTTCGAAAATTGTTCCAGCTTCGCTGCAATTCCTCCGAAAGAGGCTCGTCCCATGAAATTTTCTGTTGCCATAATTGTTGAACAAATATTTTGGCAGTAACGACTACTGGTCCCAGTATTCCCAATGGATCAAAAATTCGAGCGAGATCGGAGTTGATTGTCCTTTTGGTGATTATTTGGTGTGTGTTTTGGTTTGGCTTTACACAGAATTCGTCTTTCTTGGGGTTCCACGTTAACCCAAGCGTTTTGATTGACTCTGTGTCCGTATTATCGAAGTCAAGGTTTACTTCTTGATGCTCAACGGGAATACCGTTAAGTAAGCTAGGGTGGTTGGCACACCATTTGCGAAGAGTGAATCCGTAAAGTTTGAGCACCTCGGTCAACTGGTGCCGTGTTTCGATCGCTACAGGAAGGGAATCAGATCCGCCCAATCCGTCGTCGACGTAGAAGTTGTCCTCTAGAGCTGCAGCTGCCAATGTATAATTTATCTTGCAGTCCGTGGCGATTCGTTTTAAGGCGTTAGTCGCTAAAAACTGCGCGGGTCGCGTGCCATAAGTGACTGTGTTTAGCTGGTAGTATGTTGGCTGCTCCTTTGGATCGTCCCTCCAAATGATTGTTTGAAAGGGTCTATCATCGCTGTGCAGCAATATTTGCCGGTACATTTTCTCGATATCCGTTGTGAAAACGAAACGTGGCATTCGAAAGCGTAGAAGGATCGTAAAAAGGTCGGCTTGTACCATGGGCCCGACGTGTAGAATATCATTTAACGAGAGCCCCGATGATGTCTTGGCCGATGCGTCGAAAACGACACGTAGCTTTGTGGTGGTGCTGTCCGGTTTTAGTACGTAATGGTGAGGGATGACGTAATGGTTGACTTGCAAGAGGTTGGGTTTAATTTTTGACATATGTCCCAGAGCTTCGTATTCGTGCATGAAGTTGACGTATTGTTTCCTTAAATTGTCGTCTTTTGCCAAGCGTCGCTCGAGAGCAATTAGCCGGTTGAGTGCCATATTTCTCGATTCGCCTAGATTTGACGGAGAGTCCGCAAAGGGTAGTTTGACGATGAAGCGTCCTTCCGGGGTTCTCGTAGTGTTTTGGATGTAGTGAGTCAAACATAGTTGATCTGCTGTGCTCAGCACTTGAGCATTTTCATCGATGTTGTCAATTTTCCAGAAGCGTTCGATCAATTCGTCAGTTTTTTCACTTTGACTGGTAAAAACGCCGCAAGTGGTTGAAGTGTTGTGTTGAAGATCGACCGAGCCGGAGACTACCCAGCCGAGAGCTGTATTCTGCAGTATGGGTAGATTTGCACCCAAACGGATTTGACCGCTGACAAGTAATTGGTGGTAAAATTCTGCACCAAGTAGTAAGTCGATTTTTTTGGGTGAATGGAACGTTTTGTCTGCTAATTTTATTCTCGCTGGTATGTTCCATGATGAGACCTCAATGTATTGGCTTGGCTGTGGCGACACGATTGTAGGAAGCACAAATGCCTCCAAACGACTTGAGAAGGAAGAGATTTTGGATCGAATCTCGACGTTTATCCGCTGCTGAGCATTGGCTGCCTTTTGACCAATACCTTCGATGCGTAGATTGGCATGTTTCGGCACGATACCAAGCCTTCGTACAAGTCTTTCGGTGACCAAGTTCACCTGGGACCCTGAATCCAAGATGGCTGTGCACTCAACCTCTAGATGATCGCTGGTTACCACCTTTAGCCTTGCGGTACCCAGCATGACGTATTTGGATTGAATAAGCGTTGGCGCAGATGATGATAAACTTAGAGCGCCTTCTGTTTGGTTTGATGCCTGGGTTTTATTGGAACTGTTCGCCTTGTCATTATTGTCTGCAGCTGTCGTGTTATTGTTTTGATGTTCGAAATGAAGAAGCGTATTGTGCCTTTTATTGCATTTCAGGCAATTTCGTGATTTGCAATCCTTCGTTTGATGCCCGGATTTCAAGCAATTTATGCAGAGTTTGTACTTTCGCGCGAATTCCAGTCGCTTACCTGGAGATAGTTTCAAAAACTGTTTGCATCCATATGGTTGATGGATTTCCCCTTTGCATAGCTGGCACTGGACTTCGTGCTTTGGCCTTGTATCATGCCCTTTTGTGACGGTAAAGGCCTTGGAAGATTGTTTGTCCTTGGTTCCCAGGGCCTCGAGGGATTGGAAGCGCCTCTCCAAGAACTTTAGGAAATCGCTTATTGATTGGAGTTCTCTAGGGTTCTCGAGAGACTGTTCGTATAGCAGGTGGCTATCTGGATCTAGCTTTTTGATTAAAAGGTGTAGCAGCAACGGGTCCCATGTAGAAGTGTCAACGCCAAGATTCTTGATGGCCAAAAGACTCTCCTTGGTTGTGTCGAAAAAATTCTTGAACGTGGTTGCGGTGATACCAGTTGTTGAGATGCTCGGTTGTGAAATTATTTTTTGGATGAGAACTGAGGTTAGGACTCTGGTGTTGTTGTATCTTTCCTTTAAGGCCTCCCAGGCAGTGTGGTAGTTTTCCTGGGAGGGCGAAAGATGTCGAATTAGTTTTTCGGCTTCACCTGCTACACTGCCCTTCAGAAACCACATTTTCTGGATACTAGGGATATTCTGCGTGTTGATAATTTGCTCAAACATATCGTGGAATTGCTGCCATTTCAAGTAGTCACCATCGAAAGTTGGTATGGTGACCCTGGGCAGTTTAACGCTGGATTTATCTGATGTTGCTGTCGATTGTTGAGCCGATGTGCTTGATGCGTTCGTTGGCTGTTGCTTCATCATCAAGGCAACGCGATAATGCTGGACTCTGGACTCTACTTCTATATATTTTGATTCGTTGTATCCGGCTGCGTCCGGATCGTTGTAGAGTTCAAAAATTTCGTAGTGGAGCTTCGTTGCGTTGTCCCACAGCTGTTCCAAGGTTTTGATGTTTACTTGATAGAACTGGATAGGCTGTTCTACCGTTTGGTGCTCGAGGGACAGGAAAAGCCGTTCAAGCGCGTCCATAATGGCTTGCTGGCGCCGAACAATAGCTGGTCTCTCTGGCTTATGCTCCGTGTTTGATGGATCGGAAGCATTCTGACCGTCGAAGGCAGCAATGTTGTCTTCAAAAATTTTGAGGTGTTCTGCGACGAGCTGTGAGATTCCTTTGAAGAAATCTTTTACGAAATATTCGTGTTCGAATGAGATGTCTGGCAGTAGCTGAATTTCCTCATCGGTGGTTTGAAACTGGTTCCAGAACGTTTGAAGTCGATTCCTCCTTAGTTCGTAATAAGAACGCGTCTTCCTACTGGCCGGATCCTTTTTAAAGTTGGTGATGAGCTGTTTAATTTCACCACCTGTGGATATCTGTTTGGCTGCTAACGGTTCCATGTTGATGCTTTAACGAATGAGCTACCTATCACTTGCTGGGCTACGTGGGATAGACTCTGAATCTAGAGCGCCTGCGGCAAGTTTCGCAGAATAGGCTTTATTTTCGCTCCTTGAAGCAGCTTGTATGTTGAACTGCAATGCTTGTTTGTGAAGGATAACCTACTGGTATTGAGTGCTACCTTCGTGGTATAGGTTATCTATTTTATAAGTCTGCCGGCCTGTGTAATCCGTAGTAAGGCTGTTCGTAGCAAGACTTGTTGCAACCTAAGGCTGTCTGAGCTTCGTAGGATAGGCTGCGGTTTGTTTGGGGTCACCAAAAATCACGTCGGGGTCACCAATAATGTTGCTTAAAGCTGATATTTCGGCTCATGAACCGAAATAGATCACGTCGGGGTCACCAAAAATGTTGCTTAAAGCTGATATTTCGGCTCATGAACCGAAATAGATAATGAGAAAACTTAGGCCCAATGTGGCACTTGTAACCAATTGGTCTAAGTTGAACGCGTAAAAGAGGAGTAGCTAAACTAGCACTTTAACCAGTTAGCCAAAAAGGGATTGGAAATTAAACAACCTTAATACCTTGTTATGGATATAAGACTGCACTTTATTTCTAGAAATGTCGCTAATTTATACAGTTAATTCGCTTACGTAATGTTTACAAAATTAATTCAAGTGCAAAAAACAAAAGCAACAAGTGCAAGGTGAAAAGATTCGCATAAGCAAATTTCGTGGGAAGAATTTTATGTGAAGAACTTTATCATAGAAAATTCTTCACCGGGTGTCTGATTGCAGACGCGACCGTTGTAATTATTTCATTATCGAAATTTGCTTATGCGAATCTGTACAGATGATGTGCAGAAACAAAAACAACAAATGCAAGGTGACAAGATTCGCATAAGCAAATTTCGTGGGAAGAATTTTATGTGAAGAACTTTATCATAGAAAAATTCTTCACCGGGTGTCTGATTGCAGACGCGACCGATGTTATCGAAATTTGCTTATGCGAATCTGTACAATTATATTTAAAATAGTATACTTTTTTCAAATTTTAAAGTTGATAGCTTTGACGTTTCGAAGAAAACTAATTTAATTGAAATTCCGAAATTTCGTAAGATTTGTATGGGAGGGGGTAGAAGGAGTGAGGTAAAGTTGATAGTATTTCCAAAATTAGTTGCAATTATAATAAAATTAATTATGACAAAAATTGGTTCATTTGGCTTTGCTAGTTGCAATGCAAACTGAATAAATGCATTTTTGAAAATTGTGCATTTGTATGGGAGGTGGTAGAAGGAGTAAGGAGATCGGATCAATATTTCTTGAAATTAATGATATTAGTTTCATTATACTATGACTTAATTTTCAAGTCAATAGCTGAAACAGTTTCGGAGAAAAATCAATTTCTTTAAATTTCGAAATTTCATAAAATTTGTATGGGAGGGGGTAGAAGGAGTGGGGGGTGTGGCCCATTCACGAACTTAAAGTTAATTTTTTGCCAAAAATGACATAAAAAAAATTTCAGCGCGATAGGTCAAAGCTATCGAAAGTTATGTTGTAGACAGACGGACAGACAGACGGACAGGCAGCAACTCGGAATCGAGATTTTTGAGTGACAACAAATATTTCTGTACCCTTGGCGGCTCTGTGCGAGCATTATTTCTTAGTGTTACAAACGGTAAGGCAAACACAATATACTCTCAGATTTCATCTAGAGTATAAAACAAAACAATTTAATAGGTGCTAGGAAAATTAGTGAAAAGATTTATTGAAAAAGTGCAGTTTTTATGGGAGGTGGTAGAAGGAATGGAGAGTTTTACTGACTTTTTCTGAAATAACTATGAATACTATGAAATTAACATCTCTTAAATTTCAGACTAGTAACTTTCATACTTTTCAGGAAAATTTACTTTTTGTATAGTTGTTGAATTGTGTCAAATTGTATGCGAGGGGGTAGAAGGAGTGAAGCCAATCGCTTAATTTTTTTTGGTCTTACCAATAATTCTAAATAAATATTTAGTGCATAATTTGAGCTCGATAAATTACATACGTACTGAGTAAATTAGCTTAGAGTATTTCATTAAAAAGTGCATTTTGTATGGGAGGTGGAGGAAGGAAGGAGAGGACTCAAATAATTCTTATACAGCAGATTGAAATTATTATAAAAGTAATATATTCCAAATTTCAAATCAATAGCTTTCATGTGTTTTAAAAAAATCTGTTTATTGTCGAATTGCGAAACTGTGTCATTTTGTATGGGAGGGGGTCTTAATAATAATTCTAAGCAAATATTTAGTTTACAATTTCAAATCGATAAATTGTATACGTACTGAGTGAATTGGTTTAAAGCATTTTATAAAAAAGTGGAGTTTGTATGGGAGGAAAATTATTCTTATTCTCTTATATAATGGAATTATCATGAAAGTATTATATTCCAAATTTTAGATCATTAGCATTTATACTTTTCGAGAAAAGTCGTTTATTGATAAATTGCGTAATTATGTCATTTTGTATGGGAGGAGGTAGAAGGGGTGGAGTGATTTGGCGAATTTGTCCATACTTTTTTGTCGAAAACAACGTGTACAAAATTTGAACTTTCTAGATCAACGCGTTCCCAAGCTAGAGAGGACACGGATGGACAGACGAATGGACGGTAAAACTTCTACCCCCTCCCATACAAAATTATTTTTTCGACCATATTTAAGAAATCAATTATCACCAACTATTAAAAGCTATTAATTTGAAATTTTGCACAAAAGCTTACAAAAAAAATTGAAATGAAATTACGTTAAGAGTTTTGAAATCGCGTTTGCCCTTCTACCCCCTCCCATACAAAAGTATGATTTCGACCATTTTCATTAAATCAACTAATAACCAACAAATTAAAAGCCACGAACTTGAAATTTTGTATGAGCACCTTAAAACAAAAAAAAAAGAAAATTGCAAAAAATCCCTAAATATACGGAATATTAACTAGTTGAAAACCTTTAAAACTTCTACCCCCTCCCATACAAAATTATTTTTTCAAGCATTTTTAAGAAATCAGTTATCAGCTAACTCTTAAAAGCTATCAATTTAAAATTGTGCATAAAAACTTATAAAAATAATTAAAATGAAGTTGCTTTAAAAGTTTTGAAATCGCGCTTGCCCTTCTACCCACTCCCATACAAAACTATGATTTCGACCAATTTCATTAATTCAACTAATAAGCAAAAAACTAAAAGTTACGAACTTGAAATTTTATACAAGCACCTTACAAGAGAAGCGAAATAAAACTGTATATCAAATTTTACGATTCCCCTACATACTCTATCCCCTCCCATACAAATGTTCGGTTTCATGAATGTAAAATACACCGAATTTTCTGAAAAATCTATGCAACTTCGTCTATGAAACACATTCTATACAGAGAATATTGGACGTGATTCAAGCAATTAATTAAAAAGCTATTAACGTCTACCCACCCTTACTATTACCCGTCCTCCTCCCCTCATGAAAACCGAAACTTGCAGAAACGAATCAAATATTGTTAAATTGACAACAGCCCTGCCCAAGAACTCCCTTTCACTTAGCCTTCCCTAACCACTCTAACCTGCATATTGACTTTCCACTCATCCGCAACTCGTCCCAAGAATAATAAAGTTTCGCCCGACTTGTTGGCAGTTTATTTGCATAGGAGACGGGTGAAGAAGCCATCAAATTGTGATATTGTGGTAGACCCATATATTTTGAACAGACAATTATGATTTAATTGAATTTCGAAATTTCGTGAAATTATTTGGGAGGTGGTAAAAGTATTGAAGCTTTGTGGTGAGAATTACCCGTAATAACTTTCAATGCGTTCTCGAGCTATAAAACAAACAGAAGAAATACGGATTTTTGAGTTACGACGAAAACTTCAGGCAAATTCTTTTTTTATCTATGAGCGTTATTTTTTAATCCTACAAAATTAGGGTTAAGCTTATTATTTACTTGAAAATTGCACCAACATTTACCATAAACATAATATAGTTCCAAAAAAGTAAAGACTTTTACTCACTTATTAGAACATTTTCTTAATACACTTCTTCAGAGCCGGTGTGTAGCATAGCGGGTAACATATTGGTGTGTAGCATAGCGGGTAACATATTGGTGTGTAGCATAGCGGGTAACATATTGGTGTGTAGCATAGCGGGTAACATATTGGTGTATAATGCTAAGGTCGTGAGTTCAAATCTCGATCGACGTATAATTTCAAAACACTGCATGTGTATTTGTGCCTCCCAATCTGCGAGAATAAAAATTTGTAGAAGAACCTAAAGGTCAGGAGATCAGATAAAGGTTGTGTAACAACTTCTTTAGAGTATGGGAAAATGGTGAGGAAATGCGAAGGCTTTCATAATTTTGAAATGGTCTCTGAAACTATAACGAAAAAATTGTTAATAGATTTTTTAAAGATTATTTCTACTACAATCGTACTTTGGCCCATATCGGGATTTGCATTTCTAACATTCCTATAGATTTTATTTTTATTATATTGAAAGGATTGTTCGCCCTTCGGACAATTCTCTATGTTCCAGTTTCCATTTTCGCAGATTGAGGTAACAAAGGTATGCCAATGCAATTAGTTTACTGGAACTATACCGGAATTAAAACTCACAATCTGCGCATTGTATTCTAATACACTACCCACTAGGCTACACCCTAGCCTTTACATATCATTGGCAAACCCTTAATCTGCAAACTTCACATATTGGATTCAATGTGTCGAGTGAAATTGCAGGTTAACGTTAAAAATTTCAACTACATTTATTCAATAATCGCGAAATTACTCATGGGCACATGAAGCACAACATAAAATTATTCCTTTAATTCCGTTATTTACTTAATGAATAAATTCACAAAAATTTAGTCCTTCTTATTATTATCATAATAAATATATTATATATATATCATGAAATATATAATGTAGATAATTTGCAATAAAATAAAAAAAAATAATGTTCGGACATGTTTATGGGGTTACTGCGTCCAATAAATAATTTATTGGCTCCCATTTTATCCATTTAATGTCCTTTATCCTGCTGTGCAAAAGCAGCTTTAGCGGTTTTTCCCTGCAATTTTTTTTTTCTCTCTTTTCCAGAACATCATTTTATCGATGATAATAATAATGATGAAAAGCATACTAGTATGTTATTTGTCGTATGGGGTATCATAAAACCAAATAGCAATCAAACGGAACGAGATATAATTTTTATAACACAAAAGAAAAAAAATCAATCAACAAATAAAAAATATTTAAATCAGAAAAAACGTAAAATGTTGATTCAATGTGGTCAATTTAAATAGGTGCAATATTGAATTAACCTAAAAATTCTGTAGATATTTCATTATGTAATCGCGAACTCATCAAATCGGTTATCCATTGAAAATTCTGCTATGTCCCTTTCATGTTTGTAAATCGCATTTTTTATTTTATATCGCCACAAATTCGTTCTATTCAAATAGTTGGGTTTTATTTTTAATGCTATTTCTGCTGTATACGTTGATGATATACCACTCTCGAAAAAAAAAATCCAGCATATCATTAAATCGCATAGTTCGATTGCACTATTGAAAATGCATTTTTGGCAGGATTGTAAAGTTTTTAAATTCCAAACATTGCATGCACGACTGCAGTTAACCACATGAGATACGCGCATTGCATACGCAAATAGATAACAAATTTGGAGCGATTTTTACATATCACGCGTAAATTGTGGTCTGACTGCTCGTTAAATTTGCGATTATGAACTTTTGTTTGAAAAAAAAAATGAATTTATATCATTAGGAGCTTAAATTTGCAATAAGTTGAATTTTTTCAGTTCACAAAGCATAATTTGAAACGCATAATTTATTTATTTAAATATTTATATGTGAATGTCACGATAGTTGTCATAATTTATTCCATAGTATCTTCTGGATTTTTTGTTAACTATTTCTATCATTGAAAGTTTCTTTATTTATTTATTTCTTGAAGAACATTCTTTAAAACATAACAGGGCTACGATTGCGCGTAAAGCGCAATCTTACGATACTCTAGATGAAATAGAATTTTTTGTGATCCCAAGAAATTTTGTGTGGGAAGTGTTAGAAGGGATGATAGCATTGAACTAATTTTTCCCCATCATGCTAAAGTAGCTACACAAATGTTTTATACAAAATGCTTACTCCAAAAATTGAATGGGAACTAAGAAAATTAATGAGTTAGATTTAGTGAAAATGTGCAGTTTGTATGAGAGGTGGTAGAAAGAGTGGATGAATTCTAGTGATTTTTTCAGAAATAACTAGGAATATTATAAAATTGACATTCCTTAAATTTCAGACTAGTGCCATTCATACTTTTCAAGAAAATCGATTTTTCGTAAAGTTATGAAACTGTGTCATATTGTATGGGAGGGGGTAGAAGCAGTGAAGCTAATCAAATATTTTTTTCTGATCATTGTGGTAAAACTAATTATGTATTTATTACTAAATGTGAGCTCGATAAATGTTAAATGTTCTGAGAAAATCGGCTTAGAGCATTTCATGAAAAAGTGTAGTTTGTATGGGAGGGGGTGGAAGGAGAGGGAGGACGCAAATAATTTTTGTACTGTACATTTAAATTTTTATGAAAGTAATATATCCCAAAATTCAGATTATTAGCTTTTATACTTTTCGAGTAAATCCATTTAATATCAAATTGCGAAATTGTGTCATTTTGTATGGGAGGGGGTAGAAGGAGTGAATCTAATCGTCTAACTTTTTTTGGCTTTACTAACAATTTTAAATAAATGTTTGGTGCACAATTTCAGCTCGCTTAATTTTATACGCACTGAGTAAATTGGCTTACATTAATTCATGACAAGTACAGTCCGTATGGGAGGTGATAGAAGGAGGGGGACGAGACGCATAATTTTTATACGGTAGATTGATATTATCATCAAAGTAACATAATTCAAATTTCAAGCTAACAGCTTTTATACTTTTCGAGCAAATCCGTTTATTGTCAAATTGCGCAATCGTGTCATTTTGTATGGGAGGGGGTAGAAGGGGTGAAGCTAATCGTCTAATTTTGTTTGACCTTACCAACAAATTTAAATAAATATTTGGTGCTCAATTTCAGCCCGGTAAATTTTATAGGCACTGAGTAATTTGGCTTAGAGTAATTCATGACAAGTACAGTTTGTATGGGAGGTGGTAGAAGGAGGGGGAGGACATGCATAATTTCTTAGGGTAGATTGATTTTATCATAAAAATAACATATTCAAAATTTCAAGCCAATAGCTTTTATACTTTTCGAGCAAATCCGTTTATTGTCAAATTGCGCAATTGTGTCGTTTTGTATGGGAGGGGGTAGAAGGGGTGGAGCGATTTGGCCCGTTAACGAACTTGACCTTACTTTTTTGTCAAAAACGGCGTGTAAAAAATTTGAGGTTTCTAGCTCAACGCGTTCTCAAGCTAGAGAGCTCACAGACGGACGGACGGACGGACGGACGGACGGACAGACGGACGGACAGACGGACGGACAGACGGACGGACAGACGGACGGACGGACGGACGGACGGACGGACGGACGGACGGACTGACGGACATCCGGTTTTGAGATTTTTGAGTGATAATATTAACTTCTGTATCATTCATTTTTTTCTCCGAGCCTTATTTCTTGGCGTTACAAACTTTAGAGCAAACTTATAATACTCTCAGATTTCATCTAGAGTATAAAAATTCTAGAAAAAAGCGTGCACTATTTTTGTACAACACATGCTTGATAGACAGTATCGAAGAAAAATCAATTTTTTTAAATTTTTAAATGTTATGAAATTTGTGTAGGAGGGGATAAAACTTAAAGTAACTTTTTCGCTAAAAATGAAACACAACAAATTTTAGCACGATAGCTCAAAGCGTTCGAAAGTAATGTTGTAGACAGACGGACAGACAGACAGATGGACAGACATACTGAAGGTCTCTCGGAATCGAGGTTTTTGAGCGACGACAAATATTTCTGTACCCTTGGCGGCTCTGTGAGACCATTATTTCTTAGCGTTACAAACGGTAAGACAAACACAATATACTCTCAGATTTCATCTAGAGTATAAAAATATCAGTGACGACGGGAAATTTCGGTTTAATCCTTATACTCCTTCCACCACCTCCCATACAATACATACACATGGTAAATACATTGTATCGATTTCCATTAAAACTATAAGAAGTACAAAATTAAAATTTTGCCAGAATTTGTCCCATAATAATTGCAATAAAATCTAATAAAATTTTCAGCTTCGCTTCACTTCTTCACCCCCTCCCAAACATATATCTTTATTAAAAATTTAAGAAAAGCATTTTTCGAGGTGGTCGAAGGAGTGAACGGCTTGGCATAATTTTAATACTTATTTTCTACACCCTTCTTCTTCTTCTATCGCACATCAGCTCAATCGGACTTTGACCACCTGACCTGCAGATTCGTTAACCTTTTTATTCGCTATTGTGGATGGTTTATTAGCCCTTCGCACAATTATCTAAGAATTTTTACTTTCTCAGATCGATGTAGCCCCGATGTATCCATGCTTAAATTATACGTCAGCCGGGATTTGATCTTGCGACCTTAGCATTCTAGACCAGCATGCTACAGGCTAGGCTACATAAATGGATTCAACATTCTTATCATTTTATCACATTTTTCACATGTTAAAGCCGATAGCTCTCTAATGTTCGAAGGAGAAATGCTTGTTTTTAATTCATAATATACAAATTTGCATGGGTTTGGAAAAAGTGGGGTGAAATTTATAATTTTTCAATATTTATTGCAATTATTAAAAAACTAGTTCTGGGAAATATTAAGTTTCTTCCTTTTTTAGTTTTGGTAATAATCGATATGCAGTACTTTGCCAAATTCTTAGGGACAGTACTCAGATTTTTCTTCTTCTTAGCTTGATGCCATTATCTGATGAGAGTTTCAATCAACTCGGGCTTAGAGATGATCATTTCCCTAGCGACCGTCCGTTCGGTGAGCTTCCTCATATTCTTTTTGGGTTCCTATATGGGAAGTTCCCCGGCAGTATTCTTGTACTGGTCTTGCCTCATGGTCCCTTCCACGATGTATAGATGACATTATGAAACTAACTGGGTGTTTAACTCTCTTCACCAGATAGTCCAGATGAAACTGCTACCCAGGGTGTCGTCGAAAGAATGAACTTTATTCGATTCGTCGGAGGAGCATATCTGTAATATATGGCAGTATTAAAAAAAAAAAATTTTGACTTATTGCACAATTTAAAAAAGTTATAATTTCTGTCTAGAAATTATGCCCAATAGTCATATATTGGCGACACCTCGCCCATTGCATTCGCTCCTTCTTCGTAACATCTCTGAAGCCGACGAACAATCAGATTCTCTTCAGCCAAACGCCTCTGGACTGTCCTTTTAAAAACGTTTATTCCCATCTCGTTCACAATTGTACGTGCAGCAATGCCAAATAAAACAAATCTATAAGAATGTTTTTTTTTTTACTCAAAAAATCAATTTTAACTGAACATTACATAAATATTAGTACTGTCCCTAATAACTTGACATCCTTCTGTAATGCTCATTTATCAAATTCGTGTATTTATATTGGGAGAGATTAGAAAGATTTAGTGAATCTTCACAGAATTTTTTGTAGTTCATGACATTTCCGATTTCCGATTTTCCATTTTTTTTTTTTTTTTTTTAATTTTTAATTTGAAAGCTTCAATAGTTTCAAAGAAAAATAATTTTATTAAAATTTCGAACTTTCGTGACATTTGTAACGGATGGTAAAGTTGAAATTTTTTTCATCGCAACTCGCGTATGTCTAGCGCATTAGGGTGTTTTTATACTTTAGATTAAATCTGAGACTATTATAAGTTTTCCACAAAGTTTATAACGCTACGAAATAACGCTCGGAGAAAAAAATTGATGATACAGAAGTTCGTATTATCGCACAAAAATCTCTAAGCCAAATGTGCGTCCGTCTATCCGTGTTCACTTTAGCTCGAAAATGCGTTAAACCATAAAGTTAAAATTTTGTACACATCGATTTTGACGAAAAAGTAACGCCAGGTCCTTCAACGGGCCAAATCGCTTCACCCCTTCTACTCCTTCCAATACAAAATGACTTCATTTCGGAATTTCACAATAAATAGATTTTCTCAAAAAGTATGAAAGCTGTACATCTGAATTCAGAATATATTATTTTTGTGATGGCCAGTATAACAATTATTTGAATCGTATCATGCCTTCTACCACCTCCCATATAAACAGCATTTTTTTGAAATACTATAAACCAATTTCTCAACACGTATCAAATTTATCGATCTGAAATTGTGCACTAATTATTTATTTAGAAGTATTAGTAAGATCAAACTAATTAGCACCTTCACTTCTTCTCCCATACAAAATGACAAATTTTCAGAACTGTACATAAAATCGATTTTCTTGAACAGTATGAATGCCTGAAATTCGGAAGATGTCAATAGCACAATCTTCGTAGTTATTACTGGAAAAAAATACTGAAAATGACCCGCTCCGACTACCACCTCCCATACAAACTGGACATTAAATTTAATAAACTAATTCAATCTCTCACTCTCAAAGCCTATCATATTATTGAAGCTTAAATTTTGTAAAAAAATATTTTGATAGCAGCTCTATCATGATGCGAAAAAATTAGTTCAATGCTATCACCCCTTCTACCACTCCCCATACAAAATTTTTTAAAATCAACAACTTTCTTTTTGATCTGGAGTATCGCAATCGTAGTCCTGTTATGTTTTCAGAAGACAATTGCCGAGTGCGGATTTGGCAATTTCTTCATCTTAACTCGGTGGTCGAATGGTAGTAAGGGTCACAGAGCGTAATCGTGATCTGGTACATGACGTAGCATAAATTCTGTGAAAAGCCCACTGTAAATAACATCAACAGCTCTGCTACTGAATCCTATCTCCTCCTCCCCGCGGTGGCCACCGGGTGTTTTGTTTAAAACAGCAGACGGAGAAGGGTGAAGGCGAGTGTTCCGCACCTCTAATCGGAACTGCCATCCAGACTGGCCCTCCAGGTTGGGGGTTGGGCGAAACGCTGACAACGTCTCCCCGAAAAAAACTCGCGTCTCCAGGAACCCGGATTAAAGTCTCGGGTTGGACGGATCAAACGGCAACGACTACGGCAACGCAAAATGGACTATTCTTTTGGATCCTGGAATGTACCTTCACTACATTGAATGGGTGTACCGCGGGAACTTCTTCAGGAGATGTCTCGTAACAACATCAGCATCCTCGCTCTCCAAGAAACGAAATGGCTCGGAAGCAAAGTTAACGATTGCAGATCTCACACGATTTTTACCAGCGGGAAAAAATAGGAAGCAGAGAATTCGGTGTCGCCTCTGTGGTAGATAATGCGTTCAAACACTTCGAAATTTATACCGATCAACGAACGAATCTGCTTAATACACTTCAAGTTGAAGTTCTTAAGCGTTTGGTTCATTAACTGCCATGCTCCTACAGAGGAGAAAGATGATGTCACTAAAGACGAGTTCTATGCCCGACTTGACAGCACTTTTGACGGGCTGCCCTCCAGTGACATCAAAAGTCTTATAGGAGACTTCAACAGTAAAATTGGCAACGAACTTTTTCATAGGGGCGTATCAGGAGGGCATAGCCTCCATAATGCAACGAATGATAATGAGCAAAGACTTATTGACTTCACCAGCAGTAAGAACCTAGTCATAAGCTCCAACTGCTTCCCGCATAAAAATATTCACAAAATGACGTGGGCGTCACCAGATGGGCACACCTTCAACCAAATTGACTACGTTCTCATCGAAAAAAGGGCTGCCTCCAGCATTCTAGATGTCGACTCTACGTGGCGCGAACTGTGACTCGGACCATTTTCTTGTTCGAGCTAAATACCGCTGTCCATAGCTAACAAGGGCCACACTAAAAGGATCTGGGCTCCGAAGTTCAATATGCAAAAACTGAAGGATGACACAACGAAAGTGGAATATATGACCACAATCAAAGCACATATTGAGGCATTACCTCAGGCTGAGCCTGAGGAAAGTATTGACCAAATGTGGCAGAACATTAAGGATAGTATTCACCGCGCAGCAGAATACACTTTAGGACATTTAGGGCGGAGAAAACGAAATGACTGGTTCGATGAGGAATGCCAAAAAGCCATCACCAAGAAAAACGAAGACTATCGACTGTTTCTCGAAAGACGAACAGGAGCTAGAGAGGACAACTATCAACGGCTCAGGCGAAACGCCAAGAAGATCTGCAGATGAAAACAACGCAAAATAAACAATGACAAAATTTTATCACTGGACGAAAATCCGAAGAAAAATGACGTGCGAGCAGCATTTAATACCGTGAAACAAATGAGACAAGGTTTCAAACCGCAAACTACCCTCTGTAAGGACGAAGAAGGCAACATCATAAGCGACGCTACCGAAATCAATGCACGATGGTTTCAGTACTTCCGAACACTGTTAAATAGAACGACATCACAGACTGAACCTTTTATAATTTCGGAAGATCCAGATGGAGATCATCTGCCTATTGCACCAACTTATGATAAAGTAGAGACAGCCTTACATAATTTAAGATCAAACAAGGCGCCCAGAATTGACGGAATCCCTACAGAGCTCTCGAAAGAAGGTGGAACAGAGCTCACCAGTCGAACATTTAGATTAATTGGTGAGATCTGGACAACTGAAAAATTACCCGACGACTGGCGGAAAAGCATTATATGTCCGGTATATAAAAAGGGTGACCGTTTGCGTTGCAAAAATTACAGAGGAATTTCATTGCAATGTACGTGTTACAAAATTTTGACTAAAATTATCGAACGAAGACTCAGTGAATACGCTAACAACATCATCGGAGAATATCAAGGTGGCTTCAGATCTGGACGATCGACAACGGACCAGCTATTCTCAGTAAAACAGGTGCTAGCAAAATGCTGGGAATATGATATTAGTGTGCACCAACTGTTCGTCGATTTTTTCCAAGCATACGATAGTGTCGACCGTAATGCTCTGTACAGAATAACGATTGAACTTGGTGTCCCACCAAAACTAGTTCGGTTAATAAAAGCCACGATGGAAAACAATGAGTGACAAGTAAAAATCCAAAACGAGTTGACTCACAGCTTTCCAATGTAGTCAGGTCTCAAACAAGGATATGGTCTCGCCCCCACGCTCTTTAACTTGGTGCTCGAGTATGTCGTCAGGAAGGCAACTTCAGTAACCTCACTGGACACCAGAGGTACGCTACTCGTAAAATCCGCACAGTTGGTAGCGTACGCAGACGACGTGGATATTCTGGCCCGATCAATACTTGGCGTTAAGGAGGTATTCCAGGAGTTGGAGTCGGCAGGGGGTGAAGTAGGGCTCAGGGTTAATGAAGCGAAAACTAAATACATGACCCAGACACGAAGGACTGTCCCAGAGAGGCAGAACATTACTATAGGCGAATACAACTTCGAGGAGGTGGATGAATTCGTATACCTGGGAGCCCTTCTCATAAAGGACGGCAATGAGCGACTGGAAATTCAAAGAAGAATCACGGCAGCTAATAAAGCATTTTATGCGGTCCTCCCCATAATGAAATCAAGGAAGGTCCATCGAAACAATAAACTACACATCTACAAGATATTAATTTGTCCTGTGCTGCCATATGGATGCGAATCGTGGACCTTGACGTGGGTTTCGGAGAAGTTAATCGCCACGTTTGATCGAAAAATTCTTCGGAAGGTGTACGGAGCAGTTAATGAAGGAGATGATTGGCGAATTCGATACAACCATGAGCTGTATCAACTATTTGACGACCCACTAGCATCTACAGTGATCAAACTGCGCAAGCTGCAATGGGCTGGCCACGTGGAACGAATGCACGAGGAACGAGTCCCAAAACGAGTGCTCAAGGGCAAAGCTCAAGGTAACCGACCGCAGGGGAAGCTACGAAAGCGATGGGAGGACTCAGTCGACGCAGACTGCAGATCGCTTCTCGATTTTTCCAACTGGAGGACGCGGTCGTTGGACCGAGACAATTGGAGGAAGTGCATCCGGGAGGCCAAGGCTCGATATGGGCTGTAGCGCCATTGCATTGCATTGCATTCATCTTGACTCGCGCCGTGTGTCCAGCAAATTAGGTTGTTTTTAGAAGGCATTCGCATGCTAATGGCAATGTCGTTGCATGAGAATTTAGTTGTCTGTTGTTGAATTTTTGGTGCAATATTTTCGAGAAACGTCAATAACCAAATGAAAGTTATTGGTAGTGTGCGTCAAAAAATGGTTTTAAGATGCATCCAGATGTGAGCAATATTTTTGCTTTCGGTTGCTTAAGTGCAAAATAATGATCATGTCTGGTCGCACCGCAAGATAAACGTTTATGGTTGATGCCTCATCCACCAAATAAACTTAAAGAACGAATTTTGGATTTTTCGCCTTTATCCTTTTATTTATGAACTTTAATTTAAGCAAAAGATTTAAAAAAAAAAAAAAGAAACGAATAACGGTTCCGTTTGTAATTTATCACCAAATGAGGCAGCCCAAGAATGGAAACATGTGATTTTAGCAGCTGCCTCCTAAGCTTGCAACTTAGGTGCTTAGTGGAGGCTATGTTTGTTTCGCATAAATATTTTCCTAAGCCATAAAAAATCTACGAGAATTCTATAACTTAATCAACACGCTGTATAAAATCAATTCGTTTAACTTCATTTTAACTGCAATACTATGGAAATTAATACAATAAAAATATAATTGTATTTCAATGCATGTTTTTCGGATATTACGCGATAAAGTTAGTAATAAAGATGATTGTCTTAAACTCTTTATACTTAATAGTTTTAATTACTTTTATGTTTGATGCAGTGGAAATTTTGAATCATTAGGAACGACGCCAATATACTTTTGTATTGCACGTAATGCCAAAACACATTTAGATGCAGTTGAGGAAAATTGAAAAATAAATAAACTGCCAACAAGTCGGGCGAAACTTTATTATTCTTGGGACAAGTTGCGGATGAGTGGAAAGTCAATATGCAGGTTAGAGTGGTTAGGGAAGGCTAAGTGAAAGGGAGTTCTTGGGCAGGACTGTTAACAATATTTCATTCGTTTCTGTAAGTTTGGTTTTTATGAGGGGAGGAGTAGGGGTAATAGTAAGGGTGGGTGGATGGTTATAGCTTTTTAATTAATTGCTTGAATCACGTCCAATATTCTCTGTATAGAATGTGTTTCATAGACGAAGTTGCATAGAATTTTCATAAAATTCGGTGTATTTTACATTCATGAAACCGAACATTTGTATGGGAGGGGTTAGAGAATATAGGGGAATCGTAAAATTTGATACGCAGTTTTATTTCGCGTCTCTTGTAAGGTGCTTGAATAGAATTTCAAGTTCATAGCTTTTAATTTGTTGGTTATTAGTTGATTTAATGAAATTAGTCGAAATCATACTTTTGTATGGGAGGGGGTAGAAAGTCAAGCGCGATTTTAAAACTTTTAACGCAATTTAATTTCAATTATTTTTATAAGTTGTTATGCAAAATTTCAAATTGATAGCTTTTAACAGTTAGGTGATAATTGATTTCTTGAAAATGGTCGAAAAAATAATTTTGTATGGGAGGGGGTAGAAGTGTTAAAGGTTTTCGACCAGTTAATAATCCGTATATTTAGGGATTTTTTTTAAATGCATTTCGCAAATTTTCAAATTTTTACCTTAAAATTTCACTCAAAAATTTTCAGTTTATGTGTTTTTTTCAATGCACATGAAACACCTTGTGCACGTTAGACCGGGGGGGTCGGTTTATAACAAATATGGATAAAGTTATTATTATTTTTCTATGTGGATTAAATATAGGTATTCACATGCAAAATTTTAACTTTGTATATTTTACCAGAGCCCTAAAAAAATCACTCAAAGTTTTCAATATTTTTGCTTATTACCTCCCTCCCCTTACACCTCCCAACTTAAAATTTTTGGAGATATAAGGATTTGTAATTTTGAAAAGTGCGCCATTTTTGAAATGCTGTCCGTTTCCCCCCCCTACTATTTTTTCAACATGTTATATTTTTCTTGTATTTGCCTAGTATAGCTTAATATAAGTTTCAATTACATAGCTTAAGAGATAGTTGAGATATTAATTTTTAAGTGTTTTTCTTTGCACCCTCCCTGACCCTCCCCCTTACAATAATTAGCCGCTTTCTAAGCTGGTTCCGATGAAACTATATTCCACCTTGACGGTCTCCAAATATGATTTTGTTACGATAAGTAATTTCGAAGATATAATCATTTGAAAAAAAAAATTCGGCCGACAATTGGTTCTAATCCCCCCCCTTTTTATCACCCCAATGGATAAAAAAATTAAATTATTTTTAAAAGTTGTTCCACAAACTCTTCTATATTAATGTTGAGTTTTAGCTTCCTAGCTGTTACCATGGTTGAGATATTTGAATTCGTATTTTTCGGTTTAAGCGCTCCCCCCGCCTCCCCCTGAACCCGTATACCCCCGAAAATGGGTATCCGCCTGAGATCCGCAACTATCTACAATCACCCCAAAAATGAACTTTCTATCTTGAAGGGTTTGGGAGTTAATGTGCGCTGAGCGTACACGTCGGCGTACGGCGGACGGCGTACAGACAGACGGATTTTTTTTTTTGCATTTTTAGGCTAATGTAGTCATGAAACGCGAAAAAAAAAATTTCAGGGTAGCAAACTTTTTTTTTTCTTGTGTCGATCACAATACTTTATTATTATAATAATAAAGTAAAATGGTTTCATTTTTTTAAATGAACTGTTATGAATTATTTTATTATGTAATGATGAATTAAAGACAGATAATTTTTATCTGAAAGTGCTTTCTGAAAATGTTATGTTATTACAGTATTACTTAATTTGTGGTATGCTATAAGAATACAACAAAAAACTAAGTAAGTTCACCCTCACAATAACTTAAGGGCGTTATATTGGCTCTGTACACAATTTTCAATACAATTTCAAAACCAATTATAATTATGTTTTTGTGCTTATCATTAATATTCCTAACAAGTGCTTCAATGTTTATTTAATATTTATCTTGTAAATGTCGGGAAATGCATTAATGATCTAAAACTAGACAACATATTTTTTCGATTCTCTCAAAAAACTCTGGTAGTACGTAGTTAATTTTGCAAGCAAACTCCTAAGTTGTATAATGCACTGAAATTTTTCAAAAGAAATGTTTCATTATGTCGGTTTTTTCAAAATTTTTGTAAACTACAAACATTAAATTCAACATTAAACGTTTGCATACCAAGTTCAGTGTAATATTTAAAAATTATAAATTTTTAATTCTATCTGGAGTGCCTAGTGAGTACCGTGTTGGTCTACAATCAGAAAGTCCTGAGTTCACTTTTCACGGTATTTGAGATTTTTATACTTTAGATGAAATCTGAGAGTATCATAAATTTGCTCTAAAGTTTGTAACGCCAAGAAATAAGGCTCGAAGAAAAAAATGAATGATACAGAAGTTAATATAATCACTCAAAAATCTCAAAACCGGATGTCCGGTCGTCCGTCCATTCGCTCTCTAGCTTGAGAACTCGTTGAGCTAGAAAGCTCAAATTTCGTACACGTCGTTTTTGACAAAAAAGTAAGGTCAAGCTCATGAACGGGCCAAGTCGCTCCACCCCTTCTACCCCCTCCCATACAAAATGACACAATTGCGCAATTTGACAATAAACGGATTTTCTCGAAAACCATGAAAGTTTTTCGCCTGAAATTTAGAATATATTACTTTTATGAAAATATCAATCTACCGTATAAAAATTATGTGTGTCCTTCCTTTCCTTCCATCACCTCCCATACAAACTGCACTTTTTAAGGAAATACTCTAAACTAATTTACTCAGTGCGTATAAAGTTTAGCGAGCTAAAATTGTGCACTAAATATTTATTTAGAATTATTAATTAGACCAAAAAAAATAGATGATTAGCTTTAACCCCTCTACCCCCTCCCATACAAAACGATGCAATTTCGCAATTCGACAATAAACGGATTTGTTCGAAAAGTAAAATAGCTATTGACCTGAAATTTGGAATATATAACTTTTATGATAATATCAATCTACAGTATAAAAATGATGCGTGTTGTCCTCCTCCTTCTACCACCTCCCATACAAACTGTACTTGTGATGAATTACTCTAAGCCAATTTACTCAGGGCGTGTAAAATTTAACGAGCTGAAATTGTGCACTAAATATTTATTTAAAATTTTTAATAAGGCCAAAAAAATTAGACGATAAGTATCACCCCTTCTACCCCCTCCCACACAAAATAACACAATTTCGCAATTCGACAATAAATGGATTTGCTCTAAAAGTATAAAAGCTATTAGTCTGAATTTCGGGATATATTACTTCCATAATAATTTCAATCTACATTATAAAAATTATTTGCGTCCTCCCTCTCCTTCCACCCTCTCCCATACAAACTACTCTTTTTCATGAAATGCTCTAAGCCGATTTTCTCAGAACATATAACATTTATCGAGCTCACATTTTGTAATAAATACTTAGTTAGCATTAAAACTACGATCAGAAAAAAATATTTGATTAGCTTCACTGCTTCTACCAAATCCCATACAATATGACACAGTTTCACAACTTCACAAAAAATCTATTTTCTTGAAAAGTATGAATTTTACTAGTCTAAAATTTAAGAGTTATACATTTCTGAAAAAATCACTAAAATCAGTTCACTTTTTCTACCACCTTCTATACAAACTGTACACTTTCACTAAATCTAACACACTAATTTTCTCAGCTCCTATTCAATTTTTGAAGTAAGCATTTTGTATAAAACATTTTTATAGCTACTTTAGCATGAAGGGGAAAAAATTAGTTCAATGCTATCACCCCTTCTAACACTCCCCATACAAAATTTCTTGGGATCACAAAAAATTCTATTTCATCTAGAGTATCGTAAGATTGCGCTTTGTGTGCAATCGTAGCCCTGTTAAGTTTTTTGTTATACTCCAATTATGAAAATACGTTCATTTCTGTAAAAATCTTAGTTACTTTTAATATTCATGATACATTTTCTTACAATCGTACGAAAATGTATTATGCCAGACTTCCATTTTTATCTTAAATCTATCGAAATTACAATATTCATGCCGGAAAACCATTACAGGATCTCCCCTCACATAAATCATAAAATTTTTAAAAGTATCGCCATAAACCAAAGCAGTAAAAACTTAACCGAGCCTCCTCTGTATTCACTATTTTAACAAATGTGAGTTCCTTTAACCCAAATTTTCGGAAGTCATCAATTTCCTGTCTTATTCATCCCTCCCGAAGAGCGCTATTTATACTGTGTGTACGTATTTACGTACTACTATATATGTAGAGGCAGTTATTATGTGAATAGCTAGTTAAATTTTATCAGATTAAGTTGTGCTTAATTTGCATATCCGATTTGCGACTCAATTTCTTCGGCTTATCTTGTTTATAGTCGTCTTTTCGGCCCATGTTCCACGATTATACACTCATGGCCCAGTTTAAGGAGTAAAAAAATCAAGGATATTTTCACATACTTATCCGATTATCCTGTATAGACATTGTCGAAACGAGCCGACATTATGATGTGGAAAAAAAGACCACCCTCCAGAGCGACAATCTGGTACAAATCTGAGATCATTTGTCGATGTAGCAAATTAGCGTTGGTCATCTCCCGGCTGGTCGAATTTAACGAATTATCGAGGATTTACTCGGACATGGTCGACTACGTAATGGGTAATTAGTTACTCCGGATGGAGCCTGAATCGTTATCGGGGTCATCTATATGGCATTTTTCCATACATGGAACAAGAAGGAACTTAACGATGGCTTTATTCCGAGGACGACAATTTTTTTTTTATATATGCGTATTAAATTTCTGGTTTCAAACGCACGCATCCCCACAAAACGAAATTAACTGGATAACAGATAGATTTGACCCAAATTCTAATCGTAAAGCATTTCATGCTAAACAAACAAGAAAACGGCAGCCGAAGAAGAAAAAAAAACAAAATTGTTGGACGAAATATTTCAACCCAAGGACATCCTTAAATGTATGGTCGTAGGGGTCGCGTTTTATCAGTCTACTGTTTCGAGGAGGTACCCAATTAATCATAGCCGTGCTAATCCGAAGCCTTATAAATATTTATTTTCGTGTTATGAATCCTTGCCGAGCTTAAGGGTAATAAATTTTCGTCGATGATTTATTTATTTTTTTTTCGCTCACCTGTTTGGCCATAGTCCCAAATACGATAATATTACCTTCAACTTCGCTGGGATGGAAAAGGACCTTCTGCTACGAATCACATGCGGTATTCTTTTCGTTTGTTCTAGACGAAAAAAAATGTTTGGAAGATCCAGTACACCAGTAAAACGGATGCATACTAGCCCGCACCCAATAAGTCGAGTAATGAAGAACATTTCATTTTCATATCCTTGTTTCGGTCATATTTATTTACTGCTCCGAGCGAAGGAATTGGGCACGCTTCATAAAAAGAACATTAACATTTTACTGGGGAAACATTCAGCTACGAATTTATGGAAGACATGATTTAGAACCGGTACAGGTGAACGCGGTGGAATGAACCTATCAAGGTGTAAAAGTTTTCTTAATTGGGAGCGAACGCGATTTGAAACTAAAAACTTGTATCATCTAGGTTGGATGGAATTTCATCTCGGAAGTTATTTATCGTTTTTTATGTGGGTTAACGTTTTTGTTGAATCCTTACGAAAAAACACCGTGAGCCGTAAATTCGTAACAGATATTAAGAATTCCAATTTAAACTATGAAAAAGTATTTAATTGAGTCATGTTTTAGACTTCCATTTTATGCTTCCATACGCATTTCCCGCACACAAAGTTCATTAGTAGTTTGTGGCTTGACTCGAAAAATATACGGCTATTAGAAAATAAATTTATCGTTTTTATCTTATTCGAACATCTATGATTAGGTTATAGCTGGCCATACATGATCCAGTAAAGTTTTCCAGCATCTTCTTATGACGTCTTTTTTCGAAGTTCCTCGCAGATGTGTGATGAAAAATTGGCAGAATTTTAATAATATTTTTGGCGAAATATGGTTATCCTGATATTTTTTTAGCCGAGCTATACCGAGTAACTTTTGTGAATAGGAAATAGTTATACATTGAAAAGGAAATAGAATGCAAAATTTGTGGCCATATTTTTAATTTCTTATGTCTTCCACAAAAAGATAATTACAGGTTTATGGCTCGACTCGAAATATATAATATCAATATAGCTAATGTGATTTTAATGAGAATATATCAAGTAAGTCAAGGTTCGTGTATTGTAGGTTTTTGGAATTATTTATTTTAAAGACAATGATCGAAAGCTAGGGTGTAGCCTAGTAGGTAGCGTGTTGGTCTACAGCGCGAAGGTCGGCAGTTCAAATCCCAGTCGACATATAATTCCAGCACACTGCCTTCTTGGGTGTACTTTGGTCACCTCAATCTACGAAATTAAAAAATTCGAATATAGAGGGTTGGTCTAACAACCCTTCCGTAATAAATAATGTAAAATGTTAAGGAACCTGAAGTTCAGAAGGCTAGGATCCGACTTGGGCTGTAGTGTTATTGTAGAAGTTGAAAGAAAAAGAAATAAATTACTCATGTGAAATATGAACCAGCATATAGAATTTGAAAATTTGAGATTCGTTCGTCAAAAGTTTGCAAAATATCTTTCGCCATATTTTAAAATATTAATTTCTTTTTGAAATCAGTAATTCCGAATATCTCTGAGCTCAAATAAGTAAGTATGCCAATTCGAGATCTCAATACCCCTTGTAATGGTCTCTGCGATATCCCTGCAGTTATAAATTTTATATGCCATACTAAATTCACTATTTTGATTTTTTTTCGATATTGTTCGATAGCCAGCGGAAAGGCTCTGCCCTGGACTGTATACTTACTCTTAATTTCAGACCTTTACAAGGGAAACGAACGAGTTTATTTATTTTGTCTATTTTATTTTATTTCCTATAACAACCTTCCTCTTCGACGGTTCGCTGTAGAGTGATCCTATTCGTGTCTTGGTCAGATATTGTCCTCCTTCTCGATCTCCAATGGTAGCGGCGCCTGAGGCCAGTGGTAGCTATTGTTAAAACTCTGCTGATTGAACACCCTGCCCCCTTGAAGAATCAGAGGAGTCTTCAATCGGTTCGAGTAGAAGCAGGCAAAGCCTTTGAATGGGTCGCTCCAAACGTCTCCTCTTATTTGCCATTCGTAACTCGACGTTTCGTACACATCCGTCGGCACCAGGAAATGCCTTCGTTATCCTACCAGGTTTCCAAAGTGATGGTGGCATGTTCTCCTACTTGATTAGCACTAAATCTCCGACTGCTAAATTCTTTTGTAATTTCGCCCATTTTGGCCGCTGTTGTAAATAGTTCAAATACTCTTGATGCCACGCTTTCCAAAACTGCTGGGATATATGCTGTGTTACTTGCCAATGCCGCAGTCGATTTTTTTGGTGTTTCAGCTATGCATTCTCCGAATGGTTGGATCATCGATCTACCGCTCAAAAAATGGCCGGGTGTTAGAAAATTTAAATCTTCTGGGTCCTCTGTGAGAGCTGTGAGTGGACGTGAGTTCAATACTGCGCTAATTTGCGCCAATACAGTCTGCAAGTCACTGCTCGTTAAGATCTGTTTTCCGATGAGACGTCGTAAGTGACACTTCATTGACTTCACCGCCACCTCCCATAAGCCACCTTGATGTGGCGCAGAGGGCGATATGAAATGCCACCTAACCTTCAGCTGCCTGAGCTTCTTCAAGGCTTCGGAATCTGCATCGGCCCAACTCCTGACCATTTGCGAAAGTTCTTTTTCTGCTCCCACAAAGTTTGTACCATTGTCGCTCCATAGTTTCGTGCACGATCCTCGAATACCCGCGAACCGGAGGAATGCTGAATTAAAGGCTTGCATGGACAGATCTTCGACGAGCTCTAGATGTACTGCTTTTGTTGTCATGCATACAAATACTGCAACGTATTTTTTCTCTTTAATCCTGCATCTGCCGTCACGTGCCTTCACCTCAAATGGTCCCGCGTAGTCGACGCCCGAGTGTTCAAATGGCGAACATTGTCTCACGCGATCTGCCGGCAGGTTTCCCATCAATTGTTCAGCCATCTTCTGTCGTTGTCGCACGCAAGGTATGCATCGGGAATTATGCGTGTGAACTTCACGTCGCAAATTCGTGATCCAAAATTGTTATCTCATAAATGCGGCCATCAATTGATAGCCTCCGTGCAGTGTTTCTTTATGTGCATCCCGTACCAATAGAAGTGATCCGGCTCGACGGACCATGTTCGATAGCCAGCGGAAAGGCTCTGCCCTGGACTGTATATTTACTCTTAATTTCAGACCTTTGCAAGGGAAACGAACGAGTTTATTTATTTTGTCTATTTTATTTTATTTCCCATAACAACCTTCCTCTTCGACGGTTCGCTGTAGAGTGATCCTGTTCGTGTCCAGGTCAGATATCGTCCTCCGTCTCGATCTCCAATGGTAGCGGCGCCTGAGGCCAGTGGCAGCGATGGTTAGAACTCTGCTGGTTGAACAGATATCATATATGATATATACTTTCTTCTTTCCGTTGCCTTATTGCAAAAATCCGGCCTTGAACTGCTAATCTTCAAGTTTCTTAAAATTAAATTTGTATTATGAAAGAATTTTTCGCTTTGAGAAAACTATATACGAGCTTTCATTTTCGGATGAACGCAATATGCTGGAGTTATTCGCCGACAACTTTTTGAATTCACGCTAATCGCATTGTAGTAAACACATTATCAACAATACTGAACACTACGCCCTACATTTTTCTCCGCAAAATTATTATAATAATTTTTTATAGTACCAAAATCATCTAATGAAATTCTTTATAAAACAAATTATTTTTAAGGAGATATTAATAACGACTACATTAATCCAAATCGGTGAAATTTAAATGAATCCAAAGATATATTTTAACTTTCTTATATTACATTCCATTTTACCAATTTCTGTAAAGAAAATTCGTGACATTATACAGCGGAGTACCTCGCTCGGTTCTAAATTTCACTCACTCCAGTAATAAACTTAATTAACATAAATAAACGTTGAAACGTTCACCTGAGCGCGTGTTCCACTCTACCACACTTTGTCCAAATATTTCGTTAAGGCTTATTACCTAGGCTTACTTTATACTGTGTGCGTCTTCTTGTATACACGGAATGCCTTTCCTCCATTTTCCGAAAGGATCTTAACTAGAAATTGCTTTATTATCACTTCCATTGTTTTACAGATTAAACAATAATTATCGATTTTCTTGATGTTGTTGTAGCTCGCAGAAAATGTGTACAGGATTTTTGTTGCAAATTCAGAAAAAAAATAGTGAAGGGAAATCTTAAAGTTGAAAATTGAAGTGAAGTTGAGATCTTAGGGAGTACAAAATCAAGAAAAATATCGCCGCTGGACAGAATACAGAATGTATGTCTTACAAAGTCAATTTTTTTTTTTGGTTTCTTCTTTTCCTTTTCTTGAACTTTATCCTGGTATCTAGCCCTAGGGTTACGAAAGGTTATTCGATATCTAGCTCATATCCACGATTGCATTATACGAATTTAATGATATTTTTTTCAACTAGATGATATCTTACCCGGGTATGGCGGGTGTACTACCATGCTAAAGCTAAGATCATCGCCAGCTTGATGTTCCTCTTTGCAGTTTTTCTGCGTCAAGTCGAACCCAAAGTTAAGGACAACTTTCGTCGTCGGATTTCACACTGTTTTCCGTGAAAAACTTCAACATTCGATTCTTTTTCGCTGGTATTTTCTCCCGCTTGAGTTTTTTTTTACGTCCATTCTTTTGTTCAGTTTTATTTATTTTAAATGAAGGTAAAAGAAATTTTGCCCCAGCATATCGTCCATGAAACTGAGCGGAATGAATAAATGGGTAAAGGCATTTCAAATTCGATTTTTAAGGTGAATGTAAAAAATTACAAGGAAAATTTCCAAGAAGAAAATTATTAAAATTAATCTGAAATGCTAAGAAGATTGATGTGAAAAGAAAAATTCTGTTTACAAATGCGGAGTCAAACTGTAATAGATCAGCAAACGTTCTGGTAATGGATTTAGTAAATTTTGCTAGACTGTAAGCAATTGGTTTGATTTTCATTAACAATAAAGAATGGAATACTTTTAAGGTAAGATAAATTATTTAGATGTTGTTCAGGAGTGAGTGATTTTTTTTTAATTTATTAGTTCTTCGTCGAAATTGTTGATTCTTTCATAAAATTAAACAATTCCAACCACTGACGTCATCGATTACTTGGTACGTCTTCTATTTATTTTCACGCTTATTCAAGCAGTCGAATACATTTTCCAGAGTTACATAATAATATTTAGTATTTCAGATTGTTTTTTTTTACTACACCGTGTATGCATTTTTACGGCACCTTTTAATGCAATGTGTATGGTTTTTGATTATGATTGTAGTACATAAATTAGTTGAAGTAACTGCTTTTAAAGGTCAGTTGAATAAAGTGAGGATCAAGAAGTGTCTTTCAAGAGCATAACATGGCCCTGTTCTACACAAAACAGGGCCAAACAAACATCTTGGTTGAACGAGGAACTAGCGGTAAAACGAAAATAATCTATGAAATTATTCAATAAAGCAAAAACCTTTGGGAACTGGGGTCGAATACATAGAGTAAGGGAAAGAAAAAGTTAAAAAAAAGAGTCTTTGAGAAGATTTTGTGAAGAGATAGATGATCTCCAAACGCTTTCAAGACCCCAAAACGTGTTATCAAAAGACACCCCGATAGATATCGGACTATTAGAGAGACCGGATGGGTCCTCAACTAAAAGCAGCATAGTAACTCTTGAATTGTTATTGGCAACACATTTCCTAGGCTGCAAGATAATTAACAACAATTAATATTTAGAGACAGAAGAAAGGACGTATCGCCAAACTCCATTCAGCAAAAGCATTGCTAGTAAATTCTTCACTCCGGAAAAGATCAGATGGGCGATCTACACCTTCAAGCCCTACAAATTAGCGGGAGTAGATAAAATATTCCCCGCATTACTGCAGAATGGGTTAGAGCTCCTAATGAAAATAATGATAAGGATCTTTAAGGCCAGTTTGTATGGGCATGCATCGCAAAAACCTGGAGGAAAGCGAAAGTGGTATTTGCACCGAAGGCAGGGAATTGTCGCATTGATCAGCCTAGGTTTAGGTTGTAGGAGGGTGGTTGCACGGAACCACATGCACTGAGGCAATCTAGTTGGTCCCATTTTACTCCCCGTATAGTTATAAGTTGGAAGTCACTCCTCTTGCTCTAACCATTTGGTTCGATTTGCGAACCTTAACAGGCTCGAATGTTGGACGCCTCTGAGGTCGTCTAGTTCTGAGAAGAATCTAGAGCCTAAACAAAGGAGACGACTGTTGGAGATTTGCGGACAGTGACAAAGATAATGTTCGATAGATTCTTCGTCTTCCTCGCAACCTCTGCACAAGCTGTCGCTCGCGATTCGCATCCTAAATGCGTGCAGCCTTAGCAAGCAATGGCCTGTGGTCAGGCCGACAATAGTTCGGATACTATAGCGACTACGTTGTAACAGCTGAGCTGTAATATTTTTGTTCGGTTCTTCCCAAAAGGATTTGGCCGTTTTACAGTTTTCCAGCTGCCGCCACCCCGCAAAGAAAGAATCCAAGATAGTCTGTTTGAAGCTAGTCTTCAGCACTGTTGGTGCTACATCGACTGACTTCCTAGTGGAATTGATGTTAGCAGATCCTTGCCGTGCAAGCGTATCTGCCGCCTCGTTACCTAGCAGGTCACTATGACCCGGTATCCAAATTAGAAAAACTTCCGTTATGGCCGCTAGGCGATTTAAATTGTGTCTACAGATGGACACTAGTTTGGATGTAGTCCTGTAGGATTGGAGTGCCTGAAGCGCAGCCCTGCTGTCCGAGAAAATGTAACAATTTCCAAGACTGTTCTGCTTATCAAGAATAATTTTTGCACACTCGTTAATGGCTAATACTTCTGCTTGGAGCACTGTCGCGTGTTCTGGAAGATGAAATGAAGTTTGGATGTCGAGGTCGTGGGAATAAATCCCTGCACCTGTCCCCTGGCTAGTTTTAGATCCGTCCGTATAGAGATGAGAGCCTATACAGGTGCTGAGTATCGTATTTGTTGCCCATTCGTTTCGTTCAAGAAATTTAATGTGAAACTTCCGTTTCTCGACCTGCGGTTGGTTCATGCAATCATACTCGCGGTCTAAAAGGGAGTTTGCGTTTCTAATGACGTTTAGAATTTGTCCATGACCAATTTGTGGCGCTGACCACGATTTCGTGGTTTTTAATCTAATGGCTGCCAGACCCGCTGCTTGTTTTATAAAAAGATGAAGTGGGGGTAGTGAGAGAATCACCTCCAGAGCTGCAGTTGGTGTAGTTCCAAGGGCACCTGTTATGCACAGACATGCCATCCGTTGGATCAGCTGTAAGGGTGCCAGGTTAGTTTTTAGTACCACCGCCGGCCACCACACCAGCGCACCATAGCAAATAATTGGTCTAACAATACTGGTATACATCCAGTGGATGAGGTGCGGCTTAAGGCCCCATCTCAAACCGAATGTCTTCTTGCAAGCGAAGAAGGCTACTGTAGCCTTTTTTGCTCGTTCCTGAATATTGGCCTTCCAGGATAATTTGCTATCAAGAATCAGACCTAAATATTTAACTTGATTCGAGAGGACCATATTGATTCCTCGAATGTTTGGTGGATTGAAAACATATGGTCTTCTTCTTCTGGAGAAGAGGACCAGATCTATTTTTTGTGGGTTAATAGTAAGTCCTTTATCTAGTGCCCAGCTATCTAACAGTTGTAAAGCGGATTGCATGAGGTCTCCTAGAACTTGCTCAAACTTACCAGTTAGCATGATGACAAGATCGTCTACATATGCTACTGTGGGGTAGCCGTTCTGATTTAAGATGTAAAGGGGTTCATTCACTGTTAAGACCCACACGAGAGGTGATATTATACCGCCCTGTGGCGTTCCTTTGTGAACAGAGCCCTTCCTTGTCTCTTCACCCATTCATGCTACGATTTTTCGTGAACGAAGAAGCTTTGCTATCCATGCAGTCAGGAGAGGTTCCACACTATGGCTGCGCAATGCCTCAAGTATGGCATCAATGTTGACGTGGTTGAACGCGCCTTCCACGTCTAGGAAGGCACCGAGTGCAACCTCTTTTTGATGGAAAGCTTTCTCTACGGCGGCTACCGTCACATGCAAGGCGGTGTCAGTGGATCTACCTTTCAGATAGGCGTGTTGGTGGGGGCATTTAACCGAGAGGTTCAGATTTGCCCGCAGGTAGCTGTCCACCAGTCTTTCTAGGCTTTTAAGAAGGAACGAAGTCAGGCTGATGGGTCGAAAAGCCTTCGGGATGTTGTGGGAGGCTCTACCTGGTTTAGATATGAAAACTACTTTAACCTCTTGCCATAACTTCGGTATGTAACAAAGCCTGATGCATGCTTTATATATGTCTACCAGGTACTGAATTATTGTTTTATCCACGTTCTGGATCATTGCGGGATAGTGACTTAGACACTTAGAACCTTCTCCGATTCAGCTGATGAAGTCATTCGAGGACTTCGAGCACTAGGTCCAGAAGCTGAGACTAGAGATATTTGGTTAATTCATATCTTATTGACCAAGGTCGACGAAAAAACTCGATACAGATGGGCTGAGGAAAATACAGAAGATTTTCCTTCTCTCGATAATTTTTTGAAATTTTTGGAGAGACGCTGTGAAACGCTTGAGCAATCACATTCATCTTTTACTACTAACAAGAGTGGTCAGCAGAAATCTTCCTCGAAGAATTGCTATTTTTCTTCAACCACAATGGTTTGTCCTAGATGTAAGGAAAATCATTTACTGATGCGCTGCGATAAATTTAATTCTCTTGATATAGAATCAAAACGGACATTCGTAAGCAAACACGGTGTTTGTTTCAACTGCTTTCGCACAGGGCATTCGTCTATATCATGTCATTCGAAACATCGCTGCCAGAAATGCAATAAACGACATCACACTCTGCTGCATCCTGAAATAAGCAATACGACGAATAATCGACAATTTAGTGCTGCCAATCTGTCAACGGAATCGCAACTATGTACCGGTTCAATTCCATCGACATCCTCGGATTCAAGTGAATCGATAGCGCAGGCACTAATAAATAATCATTCGACTCATACAAGCAGTCACAATTCCTGTCAAACACTTTTACCAACGGCATTGGTTCTAGTTCGTGATAATTATGGGAAGTACCAACCCTGTCGAGTAGTTCTGGATAACGGATCACAACTATCGTTCATATCCGAACCGTGTCTACAACGTTTAAAACTACCTCGGACTCATGCACGCGTCGCAATTAATGGATTATCATCGATCAACGCTGGATTTACTCGAGGACGCACTTCTGTTATACTCAAATCACGTGTTAATCAGGAGTCCTTACAAATAACAGCATACGTGCTAAGCAAAATCAGTTCTGTACTTCCCAATTCGCATATTCAGCGAAATTCGCTTGCGCATTTATCACATCTTCAACTTGCGGATCCAAAACTTCACATTCCAAGTAAAATCGACATTCTTTTGGGCTGTGATCATCTGTTCAATATCATCAAACCGGAAACATTTTGTGGTTCTAGTGGTCAACTGTCAGCAATATCTACAATTTTTGGTTGGGTTGTAGCCGGTCAGTTGCAATTACCTGACTCTTCAACTTCTAATGTCCCAATCACATCGTGTGCATCAAATTTAGCTTGCACTGATGTGGATTTAACTTTTGGAAATTCTATCAACGCGGCTATTAATCGTATGAAGGGAATGGAAAGACGATTTATATTGAATTCTGATCTTAAGACTCGATATTCTGAATTTATGTCTGTTTATACATCACTTGGGCACATGACTCCGATACCACGGAATGAAATCATAATCCGAATTCCTACTATCTTCCGCATCACGCTGTTTTTAAGGAAGACAGTGCAACTACCAAGCTACGTGTAGTTTTCGATGGATCTGCAAAATCGTCAAATGGCTCGTCCTTGAATGATCATTTGCTTCCTGGACCTCCAATTCAGAGAGAACTATTCGCAATCTGTTTGCGATTTCGGCGACATCAGTTCGTGTTTACGGCTGATATTGAGAAAATGTTTAGGCAAATATTAATCGCAGGTAATCATCAAGATTATCAAAGAATCTTATGGCGAGAGAATAGCGCTGAGCCATTTAAACATTATCGTCTGTGTACTGTTACTTATGGTACCACTTCTGCTCCATTTCTTGCTGTTCGTACTTTAAAGCAGCTTGCTCTCGATTATCAACAACAATATCCAGACGCATCCGCTATTATTCTCAACGATTTTTACATGGATGATCTTTTATCAGGAGCCGATTCTGCGGAAACTGCTAAGAATTTATATCATCAACTCGTGAACCTGTTATCAAAAGGTGGATTCAATCTGCGTAAATGGAGTTCAAACTGCTGTTCTCTGCTTGCTTCAATACCAATGGAAAACCGAGAAATATCGCCACTGAACTTTGAAAACACAATCATCAAGGTACTCGGACTACGATGGCATCCTGCGTCTGATAATTTCCCCTATAAGGTCTTATTGCCAAGCGCGTATATCTATACAAAACGATCATTCCTATCTGATGCTGCCAGAATATTTGACCCACTAGGATTTTTGGCACCAGCAATCATTTTGGTAAAGATCTTATTTCAAGATCTTTGGCTGCACAAGATTGGATGGGATGACGACATACCGTGTGACATAAAAAAGCAATGGAATGAAATTCGTAGTCAACTGCCGCTACTTCACAAAATTCGCGTTCCGCGTAAGATCGTTAATTCTCATGCATGTGAATATCATGGATTTTGTGATGCCTCCGAAAAGGCGTACTCCGCGGTAATATACTGTCGTAACTACTTATCGGGTAGCTGCCGTGTCGTATTAGTGACTGCAAAAACAAAGGTAGCGCCTTTCAAGCAAATTACAATTGCAAAACTCGAACTCTGCGCAGCTGTATTGCTATCTCGATTATTTGAATCCATTAAAACATCGTTACAAATTGAATTAGAAAAGTGCTTCGCGTGGTCCGATTCTCAAATTGTATTAGCTTGGTTATCCGTACAACCACGGACTCTTAAGACTTTCATGGCCAACCGGAAGGCAGAAATATTAAACGTGCTTCCAAGATCGTGTTGGAACCACGTATCCTCGAATCTTAATCCAGCGCATTGTGCTTCACGTGGTTTATTACCAACTTCTCTGTTGAACTATTTTCTTTGGTGGTACGGACCTGACTTCTTAAGGTCAGCAGAATCAGCCTGGTCAGTTCCTCGAATATATCTAACAAACGCTGAACAACATGTTGTGAATGAAGGATGTCGAAAGAGTAGCTCTCATCTTGGTCAAATAGTTACTCAATCAAATTTATGTATACTTAACGATCATTTTCTCGTTATTTTAATCGATCGAGTTTCTTCCTGGACGAAATTGATCCGTACAGTTGCATATTGTCAACGTTTTATAAGCAATATGCGCACTATTGCTAGTAATCGGAATATCAATCCACTTGATACTAATGAATTATTCAATGCAAAAATTATCTGTCTGAAATTCTGTCAAAGATCTTCCTTTGCGATGGAACTAAGGATACTCCAAGAACAAGAAGAACTGCCTACTAAAAGCAAACTTCTTCAGTTATCACCAATTTTGGACCCAAATGGCTTACTACGTGTTGGTGGACGTATCCAACAAGCACATTTATCTTATGCGGTGACACATCCTATAATATTACCGAAGGGTAATCGTATTACAAACCTGATCGCTGAATTTACGCATAAAAAATACCTTCATGTTGGAGTTGGAGAGCTGTTCACTATTCTTCGTCAAGAGTATTGGATATTCGGTTGCCGTAACTTAATTTGCAGTATTGTTTTTAATTGCATAGCTTGTTTTCGACAACGGAAGGCAACATCCAGTCAACTTATGGGACAACTTCCTGAAGAGAGGGTAACATATGCAAGACCTTTTGCTCGTGTTGGTATTGCCTATGCTGGTCCTTTGACTCTACGATTGGCTCGAGGAAGAAATCCAAAATTTACAAAAGGTTACATCGCTTTATTTATCTGCTTTACAACAAAGGCTTTGCACTTGGAACTTGTATCCGATCTGTCATCAGAAGCATTTTTAGCAGTACTGCGTCGTTTTACTTCTAGAAGAGGTAAATGCTTAGAGATCTTCAGCGATAATGGGACCAACTTCAAGGGTGCGTACCGAATGCTTTCCGATATGCACAAGCATATTCTCTCGGAAACTCATAATCGAATTATCATGGACAGTTTGGCAAATGACGGCATATCATGGCATTTTATACCACCTGGTGCTCCACATTTTGGTGGATTATGGGAATCCAACGTGAAGTCTATGAAATCACACCTTAAGACTGTGATTGGAAACCAAATATTAACGTATGAGGAGATGTGTACGCTTCTTACTGAAATAGAAGCACTACTTAACTCAAGACCACTATACTCTATATCCGACTCAGACTATGACGTACTTACTCCGGCACATTTTTTAATCGGACAAACATATACAACTATTCCCGAAGCTAGTATTTCAATTAATACTAATTATTTAACTAATTGGCAACTTTTGCAGCAACTTAAACAGAGTTTCTGGAAACGATGGCACCAATCCTATCTGACGTCACTACAACATCGCAGAAAGTGGTCAAAAGAATGACTTGACACCGGGAACCATCGTTGTGGTAAAGGAGGATAACGTGCCTCCCTCTAAATGGATGTTGGGTCGAATATCCGAATGCTATCCAGGTCGAGATGGAAGAGTTAGAGTCGTCAAGATCAGACTAATAGAGGTTCATTCGATCGGTCAATTACAAAAATTGCTGTACTATTATACAGCCAGCCACAGCTGGAAGGAGGCCGGAGGATGGACACAAATGAGAAAATAAATCAATCTAGTTGCCATGAAAAAAGCGGAAACAATTGAATATTAAACATGTCAATATTTTTCAGTCTGTTCTGTATCAATCGTCGACTCGAGCGCATTACAAGGAAATTAATTTAATAAATATTATAACGTTTAGTAAACTCAAGAGTTTTAATTTAACAATTTGGCCCTCTCAAAACCAGCTTATCGTCATCAGCTTAATCAGCAACACTGTTTCCTGGTGTCACGACTGTATCTACTAGTTCTGAGTTAGCTAGAATGCGATCAGCACACGAACTTTGTGGTGGGGGCTCAAAGCAACCATGAATTTCGTTCTTAGCTGTTTTTTATACAGTGTAAGTGCTGCTTTGTATTTGTCCCAGTCTGTGTCAAGTTTGCTGAAGTTAGCTTTATTAAAAAATTTCCTTGTTCGTTTTTTCAGGATATCGAGATCCTTATTCCACCAGACAGTGTTCTTACTATCTTTGGCAGACTTCTGAGGGCAGGAACTCTTGTATGAGTTTGTTAGTATATTTGTTAACATACACACTCTTTTATCTAAGGAATCTGTTGTTTTTATTGGGTAAGGAACTATTGTCGGTAGGTTTATTAGCTCCTGATATTTAACCCAATCAGTTCTTGCTGGATTCCTGTACAACCGGCTATTTTTTGTTGATCCCACTATTTCAAATCTTATCCACATGTGGTCTGACAAGGATGGTTCTTTCGAAACTTCCCAGTTGTGGACCGTTAGTGATTTAGAGTTAGTTGCAAGAGTCAGGTCGATAACCTTGCTTCTTGCTCTATTTGTGAAGGTGGGACTGTTAGCAATATTACAAACATTTAGATTGTTCATGCTGAGAAATTCTAGAATTGACTTACTGCGATCGTTGCAGTCTGTGCTAGACCAGTAGGTGTGATGGGCATTGGCATCACAACCTATTACCAAGTCCCCTGTGTTGGACTGGACAAGCTGGCACAGGTCAGTCGTTGGAACAACCCTTGCGTCGTATGGCTGGTATGATGAAACCAGCTTAACTGGCTTCGGTGTTCCGTTAAGAGACCTCTCCCAAATCGTCATTGTTTGGTCTGGGCTGCTGAATTGCGGAATTAAAGTTAATTTTAATGCTTTTTTCGCAACGACACATGTCCGTAGCTTACCTGTTTGGGGTCCGTGAAGGACCGTAAAAGTTTTATTGCACCATCCTAGAATGTGGTTAGAGCCACTCAACCACGGTTCCTGGACAAGTGCAACATCCGAGTAACCTCTTAAGAGGTGTTGTTGGAGAGTGGCGGTCGCCGCTCTACTGTGATGTAGACTGGCTTGGACCACTCTCAGTTTGCCGGCTTCTGAAGTTGGCCGCGTTTGATTTCGGTAATTTGACGTGAACCTTGTTGAGTCCACAATCCGCGAAACCTTTCGCTACAGACAACCTTTCCATGGAGGTTTGGTCGATTCCGAGAACAAGAAGTTGGCCCTTATCTTTTTGTTCTTTATGGAAAAGCTTCCATACCTCCGTAGAAAGGTTATTTTGCAGCTTAATATCCTGCAATAGGATTTCAGGGTCTTCAATGATACCCGGGATCCAAACAGACACTTTTGTCAGTCTAGGAGCCTCGGCACCTTCCACCACCTGTAGCTTGATGTCCTTCAAGAGCTCGTTCATCTTGGGAACCGCCTCCTGAAGGAAGACCAGAGTATTTTGGTCAGCGCAAGTTATCCTAAGATAACCTGACTCGAAGTCATACTTCAAAAGCTTGGTTTAGCTGGTGGATTACCTAAGAGGTGTTCCCTCAGAATGTTCCTCAATGAAGAGTAGATCTGAGGCCTCACCGACTCTGGTATGATGCCTAGCAAATCATTGGTATTGATGACTGCTGCCTGGAGGGAACTCCTAGCGACGTCGCTATAGGTAGCCGATCTCGGCTGCTTCTTTTTTTGCTGCAGGTATCGGCGTATTACTGTCGCCCGATCAGATACGCTTATGTTTCTGCTTCAGTGGTTCCAGCTTCCTACCGACGACTGTGCCCGCGGAAGAGGGTTCTTTGGCTTTGCCAGAGGCGGTGCCATGAACCGATCGTCCCGAAGCCAGCGGGGATGAAACTAATTGAACCACTTCGACATTTTCCACTGACGGCTGCAAAATGGGAGTTACCCGGATTCAAGCTATGAGTCTTGTTTCGTTGGGGTGCCCTTCTCAGCATATTTCTCCTTTTTGTTGCCGACAGTTTCTGAACCACAGCGCTACCCGTTGCAATGTTTGATACTCCTTTCAGCGGAGTGGTCGGAGCTTGTAAGGACTCCTTCGCAGGAGGCCACATCCACATTCGCTTCGGAAGTACTGGCTTTATTAATCAGAGACGTTGCTGGGGTCCTAAGACCTTTCGCCTCGACTCTGATCACTTCGGCCGGCACGCTGGCTGGGCGTGAAGCTTCTGCAGCTCGTGAATTGTTCGTCCCGGAAGACAGTCGACTCAGAATTGCAGCCACTTCAGCCTCTACCACATTGTCAAACTTCGCTTTTGCAGTTTTCCTTTTTAGGGTGGTTTTAGCACGGCGACGGGCTCGGTTGCTAATTCCGCCTTGAGGGGTTTGGATCGTCTCAGTAGCATGGTCAGCCGAGATAGTTGAGCAGGATATTGTCGACGTCGAAGCGTGACTAACATCCATACTCATCTCCATCGGCTTACTCGGTTCTGAGTCTGCATCCTCTAATGCCATTGAAAAAGCGAGATCACTGAGCTTTGACATCGAAGACTCAGTGCGCTGGGTGTTTGCCAGTAGCACAGCACTACTAGAACCTGGTTGTACCGTTCTAGTAGCTCCCAAACCGCGTTCGGACCCGGTGATTTTAGCACCCTCTTTTGCCGGGGACTGAGGGCCAATACGGGGGGACTCCATCTCATAGTTTTTTGGGCTGGTTCGCGGCATGGTTTTTACAGGAAAGATATTTGCTGCACATCCTCCCCAACATGTTCATTCATTTATGCTCACAACGTGGCGGTTGCCTACGTGTGTCCGATGAGCTTGTTGAAGAGAGTATAACTCCAACATCAAACTTAATTCCTTGCTATTGCCATGCTAACCGCGGACGAGGGTCTTGCGACACACCGCGGGGTCCTCCATCCACCACCTGAGGACGCGCCTCATAGGTTGCCCAACCCACAGCCTAAGTCATATCACCCTATAAGCCTTACTTCCTTCTTCGGTAAAACGATGGAGAAGTTAGTGGCCAGACAAAAGACCATAAAGAAATGGCCCTTTGCGCATTCCTAGGTATAGAAGAAGCAGAAGGAGCGTGAAGCCATAATAGCGGCAGGTAGGTAAAAGGGTTTGGAAACGGACACGACAAAATGGATCCACGCCATGCTAAAGAGCCGAATAAAAACCACGGATCTATATGATAGCACATTGACTGCACAAACCTATGGGGGCTGTCCCAAGGAGGATACTATTTCCACTTCTTTGGTCAATTATACACTCCGTTTCATATTTACAACCCACCTACCAATTTAAAATAATTTTCGCCTTAAAATAATTTTACACCAACTTAAATGCAAGGAAAGATTGAGAAACTCTGTGCAATGATTTTTCTGTAAGTCATTTCTCATTACCGTTATTTTTGCTGCAGTTCTTGGAAATTCGTCATTTTTGTCCGTTTCATATTTATAACCCACATGGTGATTAGTGCAGTTAGAATTCGACACACTGAATCAGTTTAGTTATTGCTTACAAGAGGGTTTCGTAATAATCTTATTATTTTAAATGCCAATCGGTGTGTCTTTAAATGATGTCGAAAAAGGTGAAAATTTAGCATACAAAGATGATGGTTTGAACATAAGTGAAATTTCGAGAAAAGTTGCTCGCAGTCGCAGTATAATTCGAAACTTTTTGAAAGATCCGGAGTTATATGGGAAAACGATTGGAAAAGGAAGAAAAAGTAAAAATGTCTCTGCGGGGAGAGAGGAAAATTGTACGGGCAGCAAGCAATTCGACACTAAGTTGCAATAAATTGGCCGCTCTTGTCCCAACAAAGGTATCGAACGATTCAACGTAATCCTAACATTTCTAGAGATAAAATGGAGAGTGCTCCACGACAATTAGATCGCCATAAGAAAGCTCGGATGGAATTCTCAGAAAACCACATGGCTACAGATTGGTATTCTGTAAGACATACTGGCTTTCGTACTTCTTCATTGTTTAAGCTCAAGATTTCATTAGCAGGTGATATTTTCTGATGAAAAAAAATGGAACTTAAATGGATCCGACGGATTTAATTCTTAGTGGCGCGATCTGAGGAAGGAACTTCTCATTTCTCGAAGAGGAATTTTAGTGGCGGTTCTGTGATGTTGTGGGGAGCATTTTCTGCAGCAAGGCGTTTGGATATACAATTTATTTAATCGCGGCTTAACAGTAGAGATTACATCCAAGTACTCGAAAACAGTTTACTGCCATTTCTGACAGAACATGGCGAAAAAAACTGGATTTTCCAACAAGATAATGCCAGATCTCATACCAGTCGTGAAACAATGGGTTCAGTGGAGACAAATTCCATTAGGGTGATGAACTGGTCGTCATGTTCTCCCGATCTGAATCCCATTGAAAACATTCGGGGAGTTTTTGTCAGACGGGTATATGCTGAAAATCGCCAGTATGAATCATTGGCGGAATGAAAAGCTGCAATCCTTGATGGATCGCAGAAACTTGACCCTGAAATGTTAAATAAATTAAATTTAAAATCGATGAAAAAAGCATTTTTGAAGTCATAAAATCCAAAGGAGGCCCTATTAGTTATTAAGATTTTGTATAAAAGTTTTTATTTAAAATTTCTATCAAATAAACACTTTATTTTGTTGGACACTTCAACTGGGCTCAACTGTTGCAAAAATAACGAATCCTTGCAATAATTTACCTACAAATAATTTCAGCTCCAGGCTTTCCACATTTAGCAATCAATTACAAAAACATAATCATTTTCCGAGTGGAAATATCCTAAAATTTCTACGTGGGTTATATGATGATGAAACGGAGTGTTGTAAATGAGCTCCTGGACCGTCGAATACGAGGCAATAGGATATGCCGATGACCTCGTCATTATCATAAGAGGCAAATATGATTTAATAATATCGGAAAGGATACAATCAGCCTTAGAGGTGATAGTGAACTAGTGTCAGTCTATGTACTTGAACATCAACCCAAATAAGACTGAGATAATACTATTTACAAATAGAAGGAAATTTCACATCATTCCTCCTTCAATAAATGGAGCACCAATACCCTTTTAAGATGAGGTAAAATATGTAGATATTATACTGGCCAAAGCACTAAAGACATTTTAAGCCTGCAAGAGCTTTTTTGGCAGAAAAGGGGGACTACAGCCCAAGATGATCTGCTGGTGCTATAGAACAATCATGCTCCCAATGGTCACATACGGATTATACGGTGAACTAAAATCTTAAAACAAAAAGCACAGCTTACGATACAAAAAATACAAAGGCTAGCTTGTCTTGGTATAACAGGAGCAATGATAACCTGTCCTACGGTGACAAGAGAAATGTTCCTAAACATCCCTCCTAAACATTTCCAAATAAAAAAGGAGGCTATCAAAGAGGTGTTATGCATACAGAGGGAAAACAATTACAAATCAAGAGATCTTAGAGGTCACCCAAAAATCCTGAAAGACCCAAAATAGAGGTTCTAACCTCCACACTATTGGACGCTATGCCGCCAAAATTCATCTTTGAAACCCTATTTAAAGTAATAATCAGAGAACACAAGGAATGACAATCCATGCTACCTGAAATAGAAGAATCGACTATCTTGTATACAGATGGCTCGCGCACCTCTGAGGGGGCTGGAGCCAGAGCGAAAGGTCTTAACTTGTCGGATACAAAAACACTCGGCAAAGAAGCCACAATTTTCGAGGTTAACCTTATTGTAATGAACCTATGCATCCAGGAGAATATAAGGAGAGATCATTGCAACAAATTTACTTAAATACTATCGGATATTCAGGCGTATCTCAAAGCCCTAGCATCCAATAAACACAGATCGGGGATAATTTTAAACTGCCTTTAAGCCTGGAACCTGGAAAATAGGAACCATAATGTTGTATATGGACATATACGAATTGAAATGAAGAGACTGATGGCCTTGCAAAAAACGGTGCAGAAAGAAATTTTATTGGTCCAGAGCCAATCTGCGGAAAACCAAAAGGGCACTCCAACCCTTCACTTAGAAGGTGGGTTGAACAAGAGCATAAAATCTACTGAAATAGACTTCTAGGCTCTCTTTTCGTCAATGGCGCTACAGCCCAAATCGGGCCTTCGTCTCCTGACCATCAGGTTCCTTAACATTTTCATTATTTATTGTGGAAGGGTTGTTAGACCTTCGCACAACCCTCTATCAACGAATTTTTCATCTTCGTAAATTGAGATAACCAAGGTATATTCAAGCAGATAGTGTGCTGGAATTATGCGTCGACCGGGATTTGAACTCAAGACCTTCGCATTGTAAACCAAACACGCTACCCACTAGACTACACCCTAGACTTCTAGGCTTATCAATCTCAAAAAGCTTATCCTACAACAACAACAACAACAACTAGAAAACAAACAAAGTAGATAATATTCTAAAATAAACTGCCAACAAACGAAACTTTATTATTCTTGGGACAATGTGCGGAAGACTACGTGAAAGGGTTCTCGGGCAGTCCGGTTGTCAATTAACCACTATATTGCGGATACGATCAATAGCTCCAGTGCATGTAATCAATATTTTATTCGTTTATTCATCCAAGTTTGAGTTTCTATGAGGGGAGAGGTGAGGAGTGACAGAAAGGGTGGGAGATATTAATTGTTTTTTTAATTGATTGCTTGAATCATGTCCGATATTTTCTGTATAGAATGTCAGTTTCATAGACGAAGTTGCATAGAATTTTCATAAGATTCGGTGTATTGTACATTCTCTGAACCAAAAATTTGAATAGGAGAGAGTAGAAGAGGTAAGGGAATCGTAAAATTTGTGATGCATTTTTATTTCGTTTCTCTTTTAAGGTGCTCTTATAAAATTTCAAGTTCGTAGCTTTAAATTTGTTGGTTGTATGAGAGAGGGTAGAAGGGAAAGCGCGATCTCAGAAGTTTTGACGCAATTTCATTTCAACTATTTTTAAAAGTTCGTATGCAAAATATCAAATTGATAGCTTTGAATGGGTAAGTGTTAATTAACGAAAAAAGAATTATGTAAGTTTTTAGTTCTATAATCTGACGAATTTTTGATTTGATATCTGTACTCAGTTTTGAGATATAGTGGTTTAATATTTTGGTGCACTTAAATAATTTTTGCAGTGTGTCCCACAACCCTCTCTATATCTCTGCTGATTTTCAGCTTCCTACCTGCGTTCGTAATGGAGATAACAACAAGTGTAGTTTTTGACTTTTTCCCTCCCCCACCTCCCCCTTCCACTTGACACTCCCAAAAATTTAGATAATGGAGCTCACTTACCGAATTAACCCAAGAACGAACATTCTACCTTTAACGGTCTCGGAGATATGAGTCCATATATGCGGCGTACGGCGGATGGCGTCGAGGGCAATATCAAAGATATGCTGGACCCATTGTGAGACAACACTGTAACATCACGTTTGAGGGATATATGACAGGCCTGTATTTTGGATGCGTTGAACTCTACTCTATCATTCCTGCCCCATTCCAGCATTAAGTTGAGTTCGGAGTTCAGTGAACTGAATAACTCCCTGCAATTGGAAGCAATAGAATTATAGTTTGATTACGCAGGAAAGTTAAATTCATAGGTGCTGTCTAAAGTACTGTAATCTGCAAAACTCTGGATTGGATTGAGAGTAGACGAAAGAAGGTTTTTTATGAAAACTAAAAAAAATGTTGGAGATAAAACAGAACCTTGAGGGCCGCCGGAATCAATTAGGTATGAGGAAGAAGTAACGCCATCTCATAGCACTCGTAGAGTGCTTTCAGAGGGATAACTATCAATCCATTGAACAAAAGTATCACTAATGCCTATGGCCCTAAGCTTAACTAAGAGACATTCGTGCCAAACTCAGTAAAAAGCTTTTGCAATGTCAAAAGCGAGAACGGAACCCATACTGACGATCATGGATGAGCTGTTTATCGTCCAGATATTTGACACTTTTACAATTGGCAGCATTTTCCATTGCTTTCGATAGCGCTGAAGTAATGGCTATTCGGCGGTAGTCTGTGGTGTTCGCTTTGCTGCCTTTCTTGGAAATTGGCTGAACTTTCGCAAGTATCCAGACGAGTAAAAAAGATAGGAAAGATTGCGAAGAGGCTTAGCTAAAGAATTTTTTAAGGGTGTTAGTATTCTAAATGGAGTAGACGAAAATTATATCGAAAAGATATCCGTCCTTGCACCGCCAATAAGTGATCGACTGTGAAATGGAGCACTATAACATCCAAATCTTGGGCTTAAGCGTGGTCAGGTAGAAAGGATTAGGAGAAGAACGAACTCCGAGCGGAAACACCTTTCTGTACGTTGGTCCTAAAAGTGAATCTAAAAATGGCGCGGCGGTCGTCCTTGCACATAGAGCGAGAAACAGCCTCATCAGCTGGGATCCAATCTCGGATAGGATTATCATCGTCAGGCTCAGCACCAGTGTGAGAAACGTCACAATTCTCCAGTGCTACGCACCAACTAATACCGCAACACCTGGGGACAGGTGTTAACCCACTGAGTGCCACCTTCGATCGTGTTCCAAGAGGTAATATAGGGTTTTCCAATAAGAGGTGTTATTTTGAATAGCCCGCTATTCCGGTAGATGTCACTTTTGAAGCTGTCATTTTTTGACATTTGACAAGTAGAAACTACGCCATTAATAAAAATGGAACGATACACGCTTCAACAACGCATTGAAATTATTAAAATTCGCAATTATTAAAATTCACAAAATCATCTTGACTGATGAGGCCCATTTCCACCTCGGTGGGTACGTCAACAAGCAAAACTGTCGCATCTGGGGCTCGTAAAAACCCAAGAGTTATTGTTGAAAAGCCTCTCCATCCTCAACATGTGACTTTTTGGTGCGGTTTATGGTCCGGCGGGGTCATTGGACCTTACTTTTTCAAAAATGAGGCTGGAGCAACAGTTACGGTGAATGGGCACTATCGAGAGATGATTAATGATTTTTTATGGCAGGAATTGGATGATATTGATCTGGAAAACATTTACTTTTAACAAGACGGCGCTATGTGCCACACAATCACTGCCATTTTTCTTGAATATCAAAATAACACCTCTTATTGGGTAACCCTATATTATTATCATCTCATATGAACACCCAGGTTGGCTCTGACAACACTGGACTAGACACGTAATGGAAAAGTATGGTGACCCCTGGGTCGACGCGTCACGACCTTGGATTAAGAGACCCGAAAACGGCGAATTGTTTATTTTGCAGCACTCGGCGAATGGTCATCAGATGGACCCTTTTTCGACACAAGAGTCACCATAAAACATTTTGGTTTTTTTCTGATGGTGTTACTCAGGACTAGGTCGATTATTTGGCTATAAGTCGCCGATGGAGAAGATGTCTCCTTGATGTGCGAGTGAAGTAGCTAACGTGAGAAGCGATCACCACTTGATGGTTGCCTGCTTAAGATTGTGCACAGCAGCTATAATTCTTCAAATGAAACGCAAGTTTAATGTGGAAGGACTTAGAGAGTTCCAAGATACATGGGACAATTTTGGCAATCGGAAAATAGCCAAATTGGCAACCAAAGAACACTTGAGACAGAAGTACCACGATGCTCATATACACTTCGCGAAAAAAGTATATCCGCACTTGAATAAATTTGTCTTTACAGGATGTTTCTTGGAATAATTTGGTTGAATATTGGACAAAATATGTATATTAACACGAAAACCACAATTATAACCGTTCATCATCATCATCAATGGCGCGACAGCCCAAATCGGGCCCTGACCTCCTGAAGTCGTCGCCTCCAATCGTCTCGATCCAAAGACCGCGTCCTCCAGCTGCTAATTTTTAGAATGGCTTTGCTGTCTTCATCAACCGAGTCTTCCCATCGCTTGCGTGGTTTGCCTACTGGCCGGTTACCACTCGCTTTGCCTTTAAGAGCACGTTTGGGGATTCTTCTGTCTTCCATTCGCTCTACATGGCCAGCCCACTGCAGTTTACGTAACTTGATGAACGTTGAAGCTTCTGGCTCGTCGTAGAGTTGATACAACTCATGGTTGTATCTTATTCGCCATTCCGTTCCTTCCTTCACAGGTCCCAAAATTCTTCGGAGGACCTTTCTTTCGAATGCGTTAACTGCTTTTTCGGAAGTTCGCGTTAATGTCCACGTCTCGCTGCCATAACAGAGCACAGGTCGTATAATAGTTTTATAAATCCGCAGCTTATTGTTCCTGTGCACTTTCTTGGATTTCATTATTGGAAGTACCGAATAATACGTCTTATTTGCTAGTATTATCCGTCGTTTGATTTCGTCTGTTTCATTACCGTCCTTTGCTAGATTAGCCCCAAGATATATGAAGTTGTCCACACTCTCCAAATTATATTCCGCAATTGTTATGTTTTGTCTGATTGGCGTTCTCCTTCTTGTTTGTGTCATTACTTTTGTTTTGTTTTCATTAATGCGCAACCCGACTTCTTTTGCGGCGGAGTCAAGATTGACAAATACCTCCTTAGCACTAGGGAAGGATCTTGCTAGAATGTTAATGTCGTCAGCGTATGCTACTAGTTGGGTGGACTTGAATAGTAGTGTCCCGTTGGTGTCGACTGGGATTTTTCGGACGACATACTCTAGTGCCAAGTTGAAAAGCATAGGAGCTAGACCATCTCCCTGCTTTAAACCACATTCCGTTCGAAAGCTGGTTGTGGAATCGGTTTGTATTCTCACCTGGGATTCAGTGTTCGTCATTGTGAGTCTTGTTAGTCGGACTAGTTTTGGAGGAATTCCAAAGTCAAGCATGATTTGGTACAGTACGCTCCTGTCGATACTGTCGTATGCTTGTTTAAAATCTACGAATATTTGGTGCACGTCTGTGTTATACTCCCAGCATTTCTCAAGCACCTGTTTCACCGAGAATATCTGGTCTGTTGTAGATCTTCCGGTTCTGAATCCGCCTTGGTATTCGCCAATTATTTGATTAGTATAGGGCTTAAGACGACGTTCAATTATTTTTGTCAGTATTTTATAGGACGTACACAACAATGATATACCTCTGTAGTTCTCACAGCAGAGTTTGTCTCCTTTCTTGTAAATTGGACATATAATGCTTTTTCGCCAGTCGTCGGGTATGATTTCCTCTGTCCAAATTTTGCATATCATGCTGTGCAGTATTTCAGCGACACAGTTTCCACCGTTTTTCAGAAGTTCAACTGGTATTTCGTCAATTCCCGGCGCTTTGTTTCGTTTTTGGTCACATAGGGCTGCTTTGATTTCAGGAAGCGTGGGTGGTGTCGATGATGGTTCGTCTTCGTCAGTTGAGGCTTGAATTGAAATGTTGTCTGTCGTTATCGGTGCTACTGGGATGGGATTCAAAAGATGTTCGAATTATGAAGCCCATCTCCTTTTGATTTCTTCTGTGTCGCTGATGATATTGCCCTCTGCGTCTTTGCAGAGACTGGTTTTTGGTTTATATCCCTTTTTCAAGTCTTTTACTATGGCGTATGCGTCCCGCGTATTATTTTTTCTCATGTCGTCGTCCATTTTTTGTATCTTGTCATTATGGTACTTCCTTTGTTTTCGTCTGCAGGTCTTTTTCGCATATCGCCTAAGCTCGTCATATCTTTCATTTTTGGCTCGTGTTGGTCGTTCAGTAAAAATTTTGTAAGCCTCGTTCTTTCTATCTATTGCGTCGCGACATTCTTGGTCGAACCAGTCATTACTTTTTCGCCGTGCTTGATATCCTAATACCTCTTCCGCGGAGGATTTGATGCCGTCTCGTATTTTCATCCACGCATTATCCACTGGCATATTTTGGATATTTTCATATATTGGTGTCAGGTGTTTATTACATGCTAGCGTGTAAGCCTGCGCCACCGATTCGTCGTTAAGCTTGTCGACATTATAACCGATTATAACCGTTCCTATTTGCTATTAAGGCTTTTATTTCTTTTCAAGGCCCCGTGTATACCGAAATGACGATTTCGTTCAAAAATGGGTATTTGCTTAAGGTCATTCCTGACAAACCACGCAACATAATGCAAATTTATTTTTATCATGTCAATCTTTGATAAGTGTACTAGGATTGACATTGAACAAATTTTTAAAATTATATTTAGGAAACAAGTTATCAGACCAACTCCGGGTGTGGTTTTTGAAAAACGCGAGAACTACACTTTTGGTACGGAGTTTTCACCTATAATTCAGGCGATAACTATACATCCTTTTTTGCAATAACAATAGAAAAAGGTCGCGGCGAGGTAATGGTGAGACCACATTTTTGATTTTTTTAAGTTTTGTTAGTAATAGGTAGAGTTAAAAAAGTGCATTTTTTTATTGATTTTATTGTTCGAATTTATGTATTAAAACTAATGACTATGAATTTTTTTAGCAATGATATCAAACAATGAAATGTTGTAAAGCTTATTCAACGAATTCGGTATTAAGTTTCAGAGAAAATACTTCATAATTCTTTCAAAAACTACCAGTCAATTTCGCACGGAAAATTGAAGCTCATTATGCCTTGAGACGGTGACCAGAGCAGAGGTCGGTCCGCGCCAATTTTTCAATCGATTGGTCTTTTTTGTAAGATGTTTGTACGCTCTCAAGAGATTTGTCTTTTCCTCTACGCATTTTCGATGATCGCTTGCATTCTTTGTATGTGTTGTCGCAGATCAAAGTTCGTATGTGTAGGTGGCAGTGATAGAGGACTGATCGATCCCTTCAGCTAAGTGTGAAGAATATTGAAAAGAGTTGTTGGGAAATCATGTCGTATGGATAATTGAATGGCTTGTGTGTTATGATTTTACTCTTTCATTCTAATAAAAAAATATTGTGATCGACATAAAAAAAAATTTTTCTCCCTCAAATTTTGTTTTTTTTCGCGTTTCATGACTAAATTAGCCTAAAAATGAAAAAAAAAAAAAAATCAGTCCGTCCGTATTCCGTACGTCGTCCGCCGTACGTGTACGCTCCAACGACATTCAAAGACCCATATCTCCGAAACCCATATAAATAGAGCAATTAATTTTTGGGTGAATTGTAGAATGGTTAGAGAACTTCCATTGCCTAAGTTTTGTGGAGTGGTGGGGAGGGGTAGTTGGAGGGGGGGGGGATCGCAGGATGAGGGTTACAGATTGAAAGCTGAAACATTCGGGTATACTGATTTAAGGGAAAAAAGGGGGTCGATGGTTGCTAAAACTTAATTGTAGCCTTTTTTTTGTTTTCTTCTTCAAATGACTATATCTTATAAATTATTTAATAGAATGAGTTCATATTTTGCAGCTCTATAGTCAACTTAAAGGTCAGGGGGTGCAAAGAAAAACACTTAAATATTAAATATGTTGACAAATCACGTAACATAATGAAAATTTATTTTTATCATGTTAATCTTTGATAAGTGTACTAGAATCGGCTTTGAAGAAATTTTAAAAATTATATTTAGGAAAAAAGTTATCAGCACAACTCCAGCAATGGTTTTTGAAAAACGCGAAAACTTCACTTTCGGAACGGAGTTTTCACCTATAATTCAGGCGATACCTATATATCCTTTTTTTGCAATAACAAAAGAAAAAGGTCGCGGCGAGGTAACGGTGTGATCTCATTTTTGATTTTTACTTTATTAGTCTAATAATAAAGTATTGTGATCGACACAGAAAAAAAATTTGATACCCTGAAATTATGTTTTTTCGCGTTTCATAACTAAATTAGCCTAAAAATGCAAAAAAAAAATCCGTCCCGCCGTACGCCGTACATATGGACTCATATCTCCGAGACCGTTAAAGGTAGGATGTTCGTTTTTGGGTTGATTGTTGATTGGGTAAGTGAACTCCAGTTCCTAAATTTTGGGGAGTGTTAGGTGGAAGGGGAGGCGTGGGGAGGGAAAGAGATAAAAACTACACTTGCTAATATTTCCACCAGCAATGCGGATAGGAAGCTGAAAATCAGCAGAGATATAGAGAGGATTGTGGGACAAACTACAAAAATATTTAATTTTTTTATCCATTGGCGTCCGAAAAGGGGGGCTAAAAACCAATTGTCGGCCGAATTGTTTTTTCAAATGATTATATCTTCGAAATTACTTATTCTAAAAAAATCATATTTTGGAACCCTTAAGGTGGCATATAGTGCCATATTAATTATTGTAAGGGGGAGGGTCAGGGGTGGTGCAAAGAAAAACACTTAAAAATGAATATCTCAACTATCTCTTAAGCTGTAATGTAATATAATTGAAACTTGCAACATATATTAATCTATACTAGCGAAATACGAAAAAAATATAACCTGTGGATATAATAGTAGTGGGGGAAAATAGGGAGCATTTTAGAAATGGCGCATTTTTCAAAATTACAAATCGTTATATCTCAAAATCGAGTACAGATATTAAATTGAAAATTTGTCAGATTGTAGAACTAAATAACTATTAAATAATTATTAATTTTAGTAAAAATTTTGAGTTGGGAGGTGTAAGCAGAGGGAGGTGGTAAGCAGAAATGTCCAAAATTTTGAGTAATTTTTTTAGGGCTATGGTGAAAGATACAAAGTTAACGTTTTGCATTTGGATACATCTATTTGATATACATAGAAAAAATTAAAAATTTCACAGTTCCATAATTGTTATAAGCCGACCCCCCGGTCTTGCGTGTACAAGGTGTTTCATGTGCATTGAGCTAAAAAGATTTTTCCAACTTAAAATCCAATAAAAATGTCAATATCAAAAAATAAATGTTTAAATTGTGGGTTTCTAAAAACGCGTATTAATATACATATATCAGAAAAAATTCAACCAAATAATTCCAAGAAATATCATTAAAGGCGGTTATATTCATGTGTGGCTATACTTTTTTCGCGAAGTGTACAGTTTAAAAAGGCTATTATACCATTAACACATAGCGGTCCTAATTATAATTTAGCTAATTCGTAATTTAGCTCGTCTTCATCGTTAGTAACCTTGCTTGGTGACACACAGCACTTTGCTAATTAAGAAGAGCCACCCACTCATCTGTCATAATTTTAAATTTTAAATTTTTTTAATTTCTTTTTAGTTGGCATTCTTGCTAAATTTTACACGTTTAAATTCCAAATTTGCACTAGTGGATAGTCTCAAGTGTTCTTGTATTAGGTACCAAAACTTTGTTATTCAATTCACGGTGAAAGTTTAATTAACTGCGCCATAATTTGAAATTTAGAGAGATAGAATGGATTCAATTCCTAATTTTCAAATTAAAACATGCGAAAGTTGTCCATACGCGATGATTTAAACTGCAAGAACTCCTTATCAAGTATAAGAACGCATAATGCTATTGACACATAGCGCAGCTAAATTATAATTAAGGCTTAAATTATCATTAAACAATTGTGTGTCATACGCTAAATTAACTAAATTGTGATCATTTATCAGCTAAATCATCTCATCATGCTCTCAGCTAAATCATTTCATTTTCTCATAAGTGTGTTTTATAACGATGAAGAATGTACTAGAGTTGGAGCTCTCTTAGAAGCTTTTTCGTGTAAGAGTGAAGAAGAAAAGTCATTTTCTGACAGCTCTAAATTATACAAGGGCTTTGAATCGTGACTTAAACGTCCAGCTATGAAAGATAACTTGCAAACGATTCCAAAACAGGGCTAAGGATCGTTTTTCTTCTTTTGTCGCCTTCCTTGCAAAATTGTATTGCCTATTGGCTATGCAATTCAACTTTTTAAAAATATGACAGATGAGTGAGTGGCTCTTCTTAATTAGCAAAGTGCTGTGTGTCACCAATCTACTAACGATGAAGACGAGCTAAACTATGAATTAGCCAATTATAACTAGGACCGCTATGTGTCAATGGTATCACTCATCTGTCATATTTTTAAAAAGTTGAACTGTATAGCCAATAGGCAATAAAATTTTACAAGGAAGACGACAAAAGAAGAAAAACGATTCTTTGTCCTGTTTGAGAATCGTTTGCGAGTCATCTTTCATAGTTAGGGACTTAAATCACGATTCCAAGATTTTGTATAATTCAGAGCTGTCAGAAAATGACTTTTCTTCTCTCTTGCACGACGAAGCTTTTATGAAAGCTTCAACTCTAGTACTACATTCTTCATCGTTGTAGCCTAAATTATGAGAAAAATGAGAGGATTTAGCTAAATGAGATGATTTAGCTGAGAGTATGATGAGATGATTTAGCTGATAAATGATCACTATTTTGGTAATTTAGCTAAATTAGCGTATGACACACAGCCGCTTAATGATAATTTAGGACTTAATTATAATTTAGCTGCGCTATGTGTCAATGATATTATACCACATTGATAATGGAGATTTCAAATGGGTAAACAATATTCTAAACTAGGACGAGCTAAGTTCTGAACAATAGGATAGCAACAGTTAAATTCGAAAAGGATCTGGTGGAGCGCAAAACAAAATCATAGAGGCGATAGGCTTTAGTTGAATTTTCCGCACAGTGATTTGTACATTTTAGCTTACTGTCAAATAGAACTCCAAGGTCCTTTTTAGTGAATACCTCACCAAGACATATTGAGTTCATTATTAACTTTAAGGTAATGGGGTTAAGCTTAGATGTAAACTTCATGAATAGACATTTATCAATGTTAAGTGAAATTTCGTTGATCAGAGAGAGAGAATGAAGGTCATTTTGCAATACCTACAGGTACGCCTGCAGGTATTAGCCGCCGGAGTGTAAAGGTTGCTTATTGGACATTTACACTGAACGATCTGTTGTTAAGGAATGATATTATCGGAAGTACAATTTGAAACCCGCCGTTTCCCAATAGATGGCGCCAGCAGTAAATGTTGATCAACAGTGCCGGATCAGAAACGTCACATGGTAAGCTTAGGCATCTGTCAACAACTCCTTATTATTATATTTGTGAAGTCTTATCGGGGTCAATAATCGATATAGAGACATTCTTCTTAAGCCTGAGTTTTTCCGTCATATGAACGGATAAGCAGAGGTGTTTAAGTAAAATTTTTTAAAAATTGGGTTTTTTTTAATTAGCTTACTGCTGTCCTTAGAACGTTTTAAAATACGAAAAATTCGTATATAATTATTCAAAATGTAAAAAACATTGATATAAAATTTTTTCTAGCTTAATTATCATAGTGAATTTCGGTTTCAAAACGCCTTAACACTGAATTTTCATTTTGAGACTTAGACATCACTGCTTGTCAACCGACGATATATACACTTTGCAGGACTAGCCCATAGGAGCTTCTCGAAAAGTATGAGACAATCCAGAAGAATTTAAATTTTTCATGATAAATTAATGCTTTCGAGGAAGATGAGAATGATGGTGGACATTGTCCTTTGGTTCTATTCGATTGAAAAAATAGTACTACAACTAATATTTCATAAAAACTGCTGATAAGTAAACAAAATGTATATTTCAACAATTTTAAAAAGAAATTGACACCACAAATGTTATGAAAAGGCAACATTTCCATCAGAATTTGATGAAGCAATCAAGGCTAGAGGTATGAACTATAAAAAATATATTAATACATAAATATGCTAGTGCGAAAACAAGAGCACTCGCTACACATTTTTTTTTCTTTTGATAATATTCAACCATACCGTAATTAACCATCCGCAAAATTTATGGAGAGAAAAAGCATTTTTCACTTTATTTTTCATGAGTTTTCATTCGTTTAAATTCCATTTACCGAAGTCTATTTTCCAGACGGCTAGACATGTGAACGGACTTTCCACTCCCGACCGTTCTCCCCTAAAACTCCAGATGCACAATTTTAAATGTTTTTTGGAGGCTTTTTTTAAGCTTTTCATTTAATTCGAAAACAATTTTACTCGCCGAATAACAAACGAAAAAGTTGCCATAAATTCGCTACTTTTGAATTGGGAGAAAAAATTGGGAGTAAAATCGGTGAAAATGAAAAAAGTCGGAAAAGCACCCGCTTGCACAGCACACAGCGAAACAGACTTAGTCATAAAGTTACGCCACGAATCCAGTGTAAAGGCTTCGTTAGCCACTGGGCTTATCGTCCTTTATTTATTTATTTTTTTTTTAAAGAAAAATATCCCCGCTTTTCCATTCCAGCGAGAACCAACTCTCTAGTCGGCCAGGAACTGCTTTTCGTAATGAAAGAAACAGCTTTGCCCGTGTATGTACCGTGCTCCGTATGGCTGCTACACTTGAATAAATACAGCTGGAAACTGGGATATGGCTCGTGAACTAACCCACCGAGATTTCATTGCACAGAAGAATTGTTTTACAATTGATTAATAATTGCACAAGTGTGCAGATAGGCATGAAGCTAAATCACTCGGAAGTCAGTGGATTACGGCAGTAACATTATCGTCTTAATATGCTACCACGGTCACATATGAGATAAAACATGTTGTTTATGGTTTATGTGACAAGGAAGTCTTGTTTCAGCTTTAAGAGGAATTTGGGGTTGGTTTTGCATTTATCATCTATTGAATGAGGGATTTCAGTAGTTATTGAAAAATTATTGTAGTAAGCGATATTAGATCAATCAGGAGACCTATCCAGTGGGTTATACTATCACGAATTTTGGTGTATTCCATCATTTAGGCTCAATTGATCGATTGTCACGATAATATATATTACATCCTACTAGCAAACACCCGCGACTTCGTCCGCATAAAAATCGCAACAATAAGCAATTTTTGAGAATGTTCTTAGTAATACATTATGGGGATATGTAATCTGCTTACTTGAATGGCTCTTAGAACACGATGTTTTGTATTTTGTTGGAATCAGAACCATAAATTATTCAGAATGAAACCATGATACTCGCATTTGAATGGGACAGGCTTATGATCAAATCAATCCCGTGATTTGAGATTATATGCGTATTGAAGAGCGTTAAGGACATGTGAATAATTGTAGCTTGTGTTAGTTAAAAAAGAGCCCAAATAAATTAACATTAAGCTTTAAAACGTAGCAGGACTACGATTGTGCGTAGGGCCCAATAATACGATACCATACATGAAATCGAAATTTTTGTGAGGTTATCAAATTTTGTATGGGGAGTGGTAGAAGGAGTGACAGCACTGTTCTGATTTGTTTCACATCATGCTAGAGTAACTATAGAAATGATTTGTATTGTATTTAAGCTTCAAAAATTGAGTAGGTACTGAGAAACTTAGTGCATTGAATTTAATGAAATTGTGCAATTAATTGGGTAGACGGAGTAAAGCTACGCGGTTAATTTTTTCCCGGTATTAATAATGTTGCTAATTTAAGATTGAGTACAAAATTTGAGCTCGATGAAAGTTATATGTACTGAGAAAATTAGTTCAGAATATTTCATGAAAAAGTGCAGTTTGTATGGGAGGTGGTGGTGGTTGGATGGGTATAGATAGGGTAAACATCTGATCGGCGTCATTAGGCGACGCCCAGTGTTGTAACTGTCATATACACATCAATTGTGCTCATCATACCTCCACGTGGTAGCCACCGGATACTGGTCTTGTCCATCCGGACTTGACTTGCTGAACTGATGGGCGCGAGTGCTAATGAAACAGAAAAATTCTAGCACTATAATAATAGTGGTTTTCCTGATATTTTCGTTCTTTGGATTAAGTCGTATCTTAGTGATCGCATTCAGAAAGTACACTTTCGTGGAGCCTTATCTTCGGAAATATTTAATACTTGAGGCGTTCCGCAAGGTAGCCATCTGGGTCCACTTCTATTCCTTCTCTTTGTTAATGACGTGAGTTCGTTTATCTCTAACTCGAACATTCTTCTCTATGCCGATGATGCGAAAATCTTTAAGATTATCTCCAGCAGCAATGATTGTCTATTATTGCAAAGTGACATCTCGCGTTTTCATGACTGGTGCTTACTTAACAATTTACATCTCAACATTAATAAGTGCACTGCTGTTTCCTATTCTAAGAAGAGAATATCAATGAATTTTGACTATGTTGTAGATGGATGCTGTTTACTTCGTTCTGGCAAAGTACGTGATTTGGGCGTATTATTCAACTGTAATTTTACCTTTGATGATCACGTGAATCACATTGCTGGTAAAGCGAACGCTATCCTTGGTTTTGTTAGGAGACAATCGAAAGAATTCAATGATTTCTTTACAACGAAAATGTTGTATTGTGCATTTGTCCGATCTATCCTAGAATATGCTAGTCCTATCTGGTCACCATTTTATTCCATTCACATAGATAGGATCGAAGCAGTTCAGCGTCGGTTCTTAAGGTTTGTCCTTCAGGGCCTTCCCTGGTTCGATCCACTTAGGTTATCGCCATATGTTGATCGTTTAAATCTGCTGTCTATGGATGGCGGATACATGCCAGAGTTGTTTTTTTGTTTTAAAGTCATTTCAGGTATAATTGACTCTAACAAATTGCTGTCTATGATTAAATTCAACGTTCCATGTCGTCCTTTGCGAAATTATGAGCTTTGTAGAATTCCGCAGAATCGCACGAACTACGGGTTTTATGAACCAGTTTCATTCATGTTAAGAGATTTCAATAACTTCTTCTCGCAATTGAATTTTCACATGAGTGTCCCACAAGTAAAAAGTCAGCTTTCTTGAGGTTAATAATGTTTGATTTTGTAAAAAGTTTCAATTTTTGTGTACCTAATTCTGTTTAATTATTTTTATTCTTTTTTATTGTTTGCAACTGTGCATAGCTGTGGATAAATGTAGTAATCAATTTTTGATGAAATAAATTATTATTATTATTATTATTAATATGGCCTTCCAAGTTGGGGGTTGGGCGATGTGCTAACAACTCATCCTCGGAAAAACCACACCCGTTTCGAAACCTGAAGCAACGCCTCGCACTGGATTGATTCAACGGCAACGACCACGCAAACGAATAATGGACTATTCCTTCGGATCTTGGAACGTGCGATCCCTGTACAGAGCAGGAGCAGTGAGAGCGCTTCTGGAACAGGCAGCCAAATACAGTATAAACATAATAGCACTCCAAGAAACTAAATTGTTAGGTAGCGAGATTACTGACATTAGATCGCACACAATTTTCAAAAGTGGGAAATCATCGGGAAGCCGGGAATTTGGAGTTGCGTTTATCGTCAACAACAAGTTTAAACACCAAGTTACCAACTTCAAATCCGTCAATGAACGATTGTGTGCAATACGCATTAAAACAAGTTTTTTTAATGTTTGGCTTATTAATGTCCACGCCCCAACGGAAGACAAAGACGACGAAGTTAAAGACGATTTCTACAGCACCTTAGAATCAACATTCGACTCCCTTCCGTCGAATGATATTAAAATAGTATTAGGTGATTTTAACGCGAAAGTGGGCAAAGAAGAAACATACATAGGGACAATTGGAAGGCACAGTCTCCATGATATTAGTAATGACAACGTCCAGAGGCTGACTGATTTCGCCAGCAGCAAAAACCTTATTGTAAGCTCGACATGCTTTCCGCATCGTGACATTCATAAGAGAACGTGGGCATCACCCGACGGAAGAACATTCAACCAAATAGACCATGTTCTGATTAGCAGATACAATAGTAGGTATAACTGATGTAACAGCTGACGAAGGATCCGCTTTGAGTCCTCCTACACTCGAAGAAGTAAAAACAGTCCTAAGGAACCACCCAAACAACAAAGCGCCGGGCACTGATGAAATCTCAGCTGAACTTCTGAAAGCCGGCGACACCTGCATAGCGCATCTCCTACCGAGGAATATCTCTGTTGTGTACGTCTTATAAGATCTTGACGATAATTCTAGAAAAGAGAATTAAGCCCAATGCTAACAAAGTAATTGGTGAATACCAAGGCGGATTTAGAGCTGGACGCTCGACTACGGACCAGATATTCTCAGTTAAACAGGTGCTGGAAAAGTGCTGGGAATATAATATTGATGTGCACCAGATATTTGTTGACTTCAAACAAGCATACGACAGTATCGACAGGCGCGTACTATATAAAATCATGTTGGAGTCTGGAATCCCACCGAAACAAGAATGACAATGACTGAGTCTTTGTCACAAGTCAGAGTAGAAAATGATCTGACTTCCAGTTTTAAAACAGACAACGGCCTTGAACAAGGTGACGGCCTCGCACCAATGCTTTTCAACTTAACACTCGAATATGTTGTTCGAAAACTTCCTTGTGACACCAAGGGAACACTATGCTTCAAATCCACACAACTCGTAGCATATGCCGACGACATAGATATCCTTGCAAGATCTCTGGAGAGTGCTAAGGAAAAATTTGTAAATCTTAACTCGGTAGCAAGGGAAGTTGGACTACGTATTAATGAAAATAAAACAAATAAACTGCCAACAAGTCGGGCGAAACTTTATTATTCTTGGGACAAGTTCCGGATGAGTGGAAAGTCAATATGCAGGTTAGAGTGGTTAGGGAAGGCTAAGTGAAAGGGAGTTCTTGAGCAGGACTGTTAACAATATTTCATTCGTTTCTGTAAGTTTGGGTTTTATGAGGGGAGGAGTAGGGGTAATAGTAAGGGTGGGTGGATGTTAATAGCTTTTTAATTAATTGCTTGAATCACGTCCAATATTCTCTGTATAGAATGTGTTTCATAGACGAAGTTGCATAGAATTTTCATAAAATTCGGTGTATTTTACATTCATGAAACCGAACATTTGTATGGGAGGGGGTAGAGAATATAGGGGAATCGTAAAATTTGATACGCAGTTTTATTTCGCGTCTCTTGTAAGGTGCTTGTATAGAATTTCAAGTTCGTAGCTTTTAGTTTGTTGGTTATTAGTTGATTTAATGATATTGGTCGAAATCAAAGTTTTGTATGGGAGGGGGTAGAAGCGCAAGCGCGATTTTAAAACTTTTAACGCAATTTCATTTTAATTATTTTTGTAAGTTGCTATGCACAATTTCAAATTGATAGCTTTTAATAGTTAGGTGATAATTGATTTCTTGAAAATGGTCGAAAAAATAATTTTGTATGGGATGGGGTAGAAATGTTAAAGGTTTTCGACCAGTTAATATTTCGTATATTTAGGGATTTTTTGTAAATGCATTTCGCAAATTTTCAAGTTTCTACCTTAAAATTTCACTCAAAAATTTTCAGTTTATGTGTTTTTTTCAATGCACATGAAACACCTTGTGCACGTTAGACCGGGGGGGTCGGTTTATAATAAATATGGATCAAGATATTATTATTTTTCTATGAATATTAAATATAGGTATTCAGATGCAAAATTTTAACTTTGTATCTTTCACCAGAGCCCTAAAAAAATCACTCAAAGTTTTCGACATTTTTGCTTATCACCTTCCAACTTAAAATTTTTACCAAAATTAACTATTATGTAGTTCTGCAATCTGACAAATTTGTGATTTGATATCTGTACTATTTTTTGAGATATAAGGTAATTTTGAAAAGTGCGCCATTTTTGAAATGTTCCCCATTTCCCCCCACTACCATTATTTCGACATGTTATATTTTTTTTGTATTTGCCTGGTATAGCTTAATATACGTTTTAAGTTACAATTACATAGCTTAAGAGACCCTCCCCCTTACAATAATTAGCCGCTTTCTGAGCTGGTTCCGATGAAACTGTATGCCACCTTGATGGTCTCTAAGTATGATTTTTTTACGATAAGTAGCTTCGAAGATATAAAAAAGATATGAAAAAAAAATTCGGCCGACAATTGGTTCTTAGCCCCCCCTTTTCGCACCCCAATGGATAAAAAAAATTAAACTATTTTTAAAAGTTGTCCCACAAACTCCTCTATATTTATGTTGCGTTTTAGCTTCCTAGCTGTTACCATGGTTGAGATATTTGAACTCGTATTTTTCGGTTTAAGCGCTCCCCCGCCTCCCCCTGAACCCGTTCACCCCCCAAAATGGGTATCCGCCAGAGATCCGCAACTACCTACAATCCCCCAAAAATGAACTTTCTATCTTGAAGGGTTTGGGAGTTAATGTGCGCTGAGCGTACACGTCGGCGTACGGCGGACGGCGTACAGACAGACAGATTTTTTTTTTTGCGTTTTTAGGCTAATTTAGTCATGAAACGCGAAAAAAGAAATTCAGGGTAGCAAATTTTTTTTTTCTTGTGTCGTTCACAATACTTTATTATTATAATAATAAAGTAAAATTATGACGCAATCTAGGAAAAAGACGCCAATCCGACAAAATATTACAGTAGGAGACTATAACCTAGAAAACGTAGACAACTTTATATACCTAGGGGCGAACCTATCGAAGGATGGAAGCGAACCCATCGAAATTAAAAGAAGGATAATTATGGCAAACAAGACGTATTATTCGGTACTTCCAATAATTAAAAACAAGAACGTACACAGGAAAACAAAACTTAAGTTATATAAAACGATTATACGACCTGTGCTATGCTATGGCAGCGAAACGTGGACATTAACTCAGGCGTCCGAAAAACTCCTTAACGCCTTTAAAAGGAAGGTCCTCAGAAGAATCTTTGGACCTGTGAGGGAAGACTCGATCTGGAGAATACGATACAATAGAGAATTGTATGCCATCTTCGACAATCCAGAAGTGTCAACCCTAATAACATTTAAAAAGTTACACTGGGCTGGTCATGTGGAGCGTATGGATGACGGAAGAATTCCCAAACGCACACTAAAAGGGAAAGTCAACGGACAAAGACCGGTCGGAAAACCACGAAAGCGCTGGGAGGATTCGATTGACGCAGACAGCAAATCACTGCTAAGATTTTCAAACTGGAGGACGCGGTCACTGAACCGAGATGGATGGAGGCAAAGCATTCAGGAGGCCAAAGCCCGATTTGGGCTGTAGCGCCATCGTAAGTAAGTAATTATGGGAGGTGGTGCAAGGAGTGAGGGGTTTTACGGGACTTTTTGGGAAACAACAATAATTATTATGAAAGTGATATATTTTAAATTTCAGATCAGTAACATTTAGACTTTTCAAGAAAATCGAATTAAGTAAAGTCGTGAAATTGTGTCACATTGTATGGGAGGGGGTAGAAGGAGTGAAGCTAATTGGCTAATTTTTTTCCCGATATTAACAACAATGCGAATTAAGGACTTTCTATAACATTTAAGCTCGATGAAAGTTACACGTACTGAGAAAATTCGTGAATAGCATTTCATGAAAAAGTGTGCAAATAATTTGTATAACATGAATCACATTTATGATAAAAATAATATGTTTTAAATTTCAAATGATTTACTGGTTTTGAAGAAAACTTGATTATTTTATATTTTTGAAAATTAGTCATTTTGTTTGGGAGGGGGTGGAAGGCGTCGGGGTATCGAAATAAGACCACATGCAGATTACATCTCGGTGCATATGTAATAAACTGTGAAAGTTTCAGTACAATTGTTATAGCCGTTTTTGCGTGAAAACCGGAAAGACAGACAGAGAAAATCTTTAAAAACGTGTGTTTCTGCTTATTTATTGCTAAAATAAAGCAAAAAACTTATAAATTCATTTATAAACAAATAACAGACAGACACTACAATTATATTAATATGTATAGATTAAGCTTGCTTCAACGCTGGATTATTGCCCTAATAACGGTTTCCTGCGTCCGCTGATAAAAATCATTTAACGTAATGCACTTGTTTGTGAAGCGACTTTCGTTAAGGTTCTTTCAAAAAAAATTTGCACGGGCTTGGAACCGTTGTTATACTCTAAATGAAATCTGAGAGTATATTGTGTTTGCCTTACCGTTTGTAACGCTAAGAAATAACGCTCGCACAGAGCCGCCACAGGTACAGAAATATGTGTTGTCGCTCAAAAACCTCGATCCGAGTGACCGTCTGTCTGTCTGTCTACAGCATAACTCTCGAAAGCTTTGAGCTATAGTGCTAAAAAATTTGTGTGTCATTTTTAGCAAAAAACTAACTTTAAGGTCGTGAATAAGCTACAACCCCCCACTCCTTCTACCCCCTCCCAATCAAATTTCATGAAATATTTAAATATTAAGAAATTGATTTTTCTTTGAAACTGTTTAAGCTATCAACTTGAAATTTAGGACAAAGTATTATGATATAAATGTCATTAATATCACGGAATATTGACCCGATCCCTCTATTCCTTCTACCACCTCCCATACAAATGGACAATTTTGAAAAATACATATTTTCGATTGAAACTAGTAAAGCTGAAAAAACGAAATTTTGTCAGAATTAATTATACTATAATTGCAATTTATTTTTAAAATAATTATCAACTTCGCCTCACTCCTTCTACCCCGTCCCATACAAATTTCCCGAAATTTTTAAATTTAAATTAAATTATTTTTCTTCGAAACTGTTAAAGCTATCAACTTGATATTTTGTACAAAATATACAAATAGAAATATTAATAATGCGAAAAAAATTTGTTTTGATCTGTACACTCCTTCTACCCCCTCCCACACAAATATCTGTGTTATACATTCAAGAAAAGTATTTCTCTTTCATGTATATGAGAGCTATCGACTTTGAAATTGAATCAAAGCATGGTGATAAGGATGATGATAAGCAGTTTCAAAATCATTTTAAACGCTCCACTTCCTCTGTTACCTCCCATACAAAAGCCCCAATTTCAGGGAAACTATGACCAATTTCTTTAAAAATAATGAAAACTAAAAGCTTTAAATTCAGCCATATTCGGTGTCATATACGAAAAATAGAAATCTCCCCCTCTACTTCTACCACCTCCCATACAAAAGTCTCTATTTACTATTCGAGAGAATTTGAGATGACATATTTTCCGGTATATTAAAGTCATTTCCATCGCATCTAGAGTATCATGATTGGGCTTTAAGCCCAATCATAATTCTGTTATGTTTTTTAATATATATAGGTTTCTGCTCTTTTTTTTTTTTTTTGAACCGATCCATGAATCAACCCAATTTTTGGCTCCTCCCTAAGAATGGTGAGTGCTGCTCAGCCAGGTCATGCGTCGTCGATCGGAATAGGTGGTAGTCGGAAGGGGAAATGTCTGAAAAATACGACGGATGAGGTAGCATATCCCATTTCATTGCTTCCAGGCAGGTTTTCACAACGTGAGCAACATGTGGCCAAGCGTTGTCGTGGAAGAAATTCACTTTGTCCTGTTTCTCATTGTATTGCGGCCGTTTCTCCTTATTGCTCGGCTCAAACGCAATAGTTGTTTTTTGTAGCGATTTCTTGTGATGTTTTCACTCAGTTGCAGCAGCTCATAATACACCACGCCAAACTGGACCCACCAAATACACAGCATGTTTTTGGAGCCACGCGTTGGGTTTGGCCGTCGATGTTGGTGCGTTGCCGCGGTATAAACACTTTGTTTCGCTTTGGATTATCGTAATGGATGAAATTCTCATCTCCAGTGCTAATACGATGCAAAAAACCATTCGTTTTTGCCGTCGGAGCAGCTGGTCGTATGTGAAAAAACGCTGTTCGACATTTCATGGCTTCAACTCGTATAGCATAAATGTAATAAAATGGCTTGCTGAGTCACGCTCAATCAATTTGCAAGTTTTTGTTGCATTTGACGTACATATTCTTCCAGTAATGCCTCCAATTCCGCGTCTTAAAATTTTTTAACCTCTCCGGGATGCTTCTAGTCTTCTACACCGTAATCAACCATTTTATAGCGTTGAACCCATTCGCGAAACGTTTTTTCATTAAAATCACCTTCACCATAAGTTTCAACAATCATTCGCCTCAGCCGCAGATTTTTTTGAATTGAAGACAAAAAACAAAACTTCCCCCAAATGACGCTTATTTCGCTCAAACTTCAACATTTTTTTCGCGCAGAACTACAGTAGAAAAACCACAGAAGCGCTGCGAGAAATTTATTAAGCCAAACAGAAAATAAGTGCCACGATTTTCTAACCGGACGATTATTGAACCGAGAAGTTTGTGTATTTATCATAGGTACTGGAGGAGCGGTATTCTGGGTTCCTTGCTCCGCTTTCAATCCATCCTATTCTTACACCTTCATTGTGATGGCACCGAAATCATAATTGATGCTGCCTCCTGGGCTAAAAATACTTAGTTGATCACTATTTTGGTGCATCTAGAGTTCCATTCAATTTCCTTCAGCTTCCCAAGCTTTGGGTTGCAGGACCGCATAATGTCCAAAATCGCACCAGCATCGCTTGGTTTTTAAGGTAACCATACATCTGCTCTAAAACGGCTTCGCCTGGACATAACCGCGAGTGGCGCACCTTGCCTTACTTTTCCCAATCTACCGATTGGGTTTTTGTAAAAATCCGCGGATCTTTGATCGGCATACTGGATCGGTTTAACATGACCACTACAGGCTATTTTTATCTACATTGCCAAAAGACCCTGACAAACCCCCGATTCCGGTGCTGGCTGTTTTTGGCCTCTTTGCTCCCTTATGGGACTCATCTTGAGATCTTGTACGCTTTCACACGGAAAGAGAGTCTGTACATTCGGTGGTCATTTTGGTAGCCCAAGCTGCAGATTCTGATATGTTCCGGGCGACTTATTAGCCTTTGGACGCTAGGCCCCTTCCTAAATATTTGTTTTGAGAGTGCAACCCTTCGATTCCTCCTGATTTAACCACCCTTAGATGGGTCCATATTGTATCCAGGTTTGGTATCCTCTAGCTTTACCGGCTGTATGCTATCTTCATTAGGTTTGGAGGGAACGGATTTTACCCCGCGTGCCCTAGGTTCTAGGTTTATCATGTTAAGGGTCTAAAAATCAAGCTACTTGCACTTTGGGGATTGCGTTTTTTGCTCGTTCTAGGTTTGGTAGCCAAGCTCTTCGGAGCGACCATTATGGAACCAGGCTTTCCAACATTTTAAGGGAGCCGGTCTCTGGAGTTCGTTTATTGTTATTGTCCATATAATCCCATGAGTAGCGGAGAGAAAATGGTCAATCTGCTCAGAGATCTACATTGTACTCCGGAACTCGCCTGGTATCCGGATCTTCCGGTAGCGATTGATTAATGCAACTGGCCTCTCAGCCTGGTCGATTCTCGGTACGATTACTTCAATCCAGTCCATTGTTTATAGAAACGAATGAGGATTTCAGGATGAATATGAATTTCATAGGACTCAATGGGAAAACATTCTCTTTGTCCGCGGTGGCCTGTTCGCATGTTCGGCTTATTCGGCAACTAGCCGACCCACTATCCGCAACCTGTCACGAGGGTGGTGGCATAGCATACAGTACACCACGAAGCAAGTAAATAAATAATATACAAGAACTGCGTTTCGCTTCTAAAAGGATGTTCCAATCATTTAAATACAACTAAAAAAAAACAAACTTTGATTGGAACTGATTAATCAAATATTTAAATAAATTTCTAAAGCAATTTTCAATTAAAAGCAATAACGAAATTTAATTAGGTCATAGGGTTTGGAAAAGTGTATACATTTAAAATTTCCATCCGAAATATCCGTAACACGATGGAAGTCTCGAAACTTCCAACAAACAAATAAGCAAACAGAAAAGTTCCGCACAACTTCTTGCAACGATTCTAATTCGTTCAAAATGTTAGTTAACGTTGAAATGGTCGCCGGGCGTTGAACTAAAATTTCCTCATCAGTTTAAATGAATGAAAATGTCGAGTAATCTTTAGTTTGGACAGGCAGGCAAGCCTCCTTCCTGTAATGTAAAATGACAAAGTTTTAAGTTTGACTTAAAACTAACAAAATCTGCAAGAAAGCGAGAGAACCGAGGGATTTTCCATGGTTTTCATCATTCTTCGTGTAATTTTCTTTCTGTCCGGAAGGAAGCCAGAAAAACTCCAAAGTTTTTGAACTTTATTTGACCTGAAGCGTTAACTTCTTGAAAAAATATACACTGTAAAGTGGACATCTGATAAAACTGATTTCTGTAAGATATAGATTTTTTTTTCTCGCTGAATGTTAATTGACGATTTTGGACGAATTTACTTATCAAATGTAAATAACACACAAAGATAAACGAATTGAATAAAACCAGATGGAGTGCGGAAATTTCGAAATTTTCTATACATATTCGATTTTGTTAAAGTGACAAGAAGAGGTCAGTTGAAAAAATCTTTTGGATGTTGTAATATAAGTTCTGTTTCCGCAATTAAAGTTTCCGAATTGAAATCGAGTTTTGAAATAAATTGAAAGGAATTTCTCGAAAAGAGGATCAAGCTGTCAACTGAATTTTAACAATGAAAGGTTGCGTATTATCTTTAGTTCTACTGCAACGGTGAAAATGATTTGCCGAAGATTTTCTACTACCTATTAAGTTATTATTCTAATAATAAACTACTATAATCGACACATAAAAAAATTTCGACCCTGAAATTTTGTTTTTTCGCGTTTCATAACAAAATTATCCTCAAAATGCAAAAAAAAAAAATTATCTGTCGGCCATACATGTACGCTTCAACGACATTCCAAGACCCATACCTTCGAAACACTTATAGATAGAGAAATAATTATTGGATGGATTGTAAATTGGATGCAGAGCTTTCATTGCTTAAGTCTTAGGAGTGTGTGGTGAAACGAGGAGGCGGGGGAAGGATTAAGGTCAAAAACTGTGACTACAAATATCTCCACTACGAATTCAGATAGAAAGCTCAAACGCGACATTATAAGGCTTCCGTGGCGTAGTGGGCAGCGTGCTTGCTTCTCAGTCAATAGGTCGCGGGTTCGATTCCCACTCCAGACGGGATTTTTTTAAGCGCAAAATTTTCAGTTGCTACTGGTGATAAAAAATTATTGGCAATAGAATGGGGAAACGGTGTAAAAGTGAAACAGTTCCACTTCAAGAAGACCTAGATACTTAGTAGATGGTTTCTGTTCGCTTTCTATCATTCAGTCCTCCATAACATCTGCAAATATTTGTCAGTAAGCAGCCAGTACAACTGAGCAATATACCAGCTTCTCCACTCGCTACGGTCGTTCTCACTCCCCTTCCCCAACCTTCATAATCCCATTCCTTCCCTCCATGACTGTGTTTGTGCATTGCACATAAAGGCCGAAATTACCTATAACACAGGTCATTCTGTAAAAAAAAAATAAAAAAAAAAAGTGAAAATAAATGAATTATTTTATCCAGTGGGGTCAAATCGTCTGCCGATTTTTTTTTTAAATGATTATATGTTTGAAATTAATTAACAGAAGAATTTCATGTTTCACAACCAAATAGGTGACTCACAGGTCAACCATAATTAACTTAGAGGCAGCCAAATAATTGCACTCTTTGAAATTTCAAACCGGTATATCCCAAAATTCAATCTAGATATTAAGTTGAAATTTTGTCAGATTGAAGAAATATATGACTTATAATTTTACTAAAATTTTTAAGTTGGTTCAGTGTAACCTCACTGGGTAAGTACTCTAGTAGCCCAAATATTTTAAATTTGGGAATAATTACTTTATTATTTTAATAATAAAGTATTGTGATACACTTGAAAAAAAAAAAAAATTTGCCGCCCTGAAATTTTGTTTTTTCGCGTTTCATGATTAAAATAGCCTAAAAATGCAAAACAAAAAAAAATCCGCCGTACGGCGGTGTGTACGCTCAGTGCACATTAACTCCCAAACCCTTCAAGGTAGAAAGTTAATTTTTGGGGAGGTTATAGATAGTTGCGGATCTTAGGCGGACACACATTTTGAGAGGTGTACGGGTTCAGGGTGAGGCGGGGGATGCGCTTAAACTGAAAATAAGAAATATCTCAACCATGGTTCTAGCTAGGATGCTGAAAATCAATATGCATATAGAGGGTTTTGAGGGACAAATAAGGAGGGCTAAAAATAAATTGTCCGGCGAATTTTTTTTTTCAAATGATTATATCTTCGAAATTACTTATATTACATATTTTGAGACTATTAAGGGGGTATACAGACCAACCCGAATCAGCTTTAAAAGAGGCTAATTTTTGCAAGGGGGAGGGGATAAAAAGAAAAACATTTAAAAATTAATATCTTGATTATCTTTTAAGCTACGTAATTGAAACTTGGACCATATATTAAGCTAAACTAGTGATTTCTGGAAAAAATATAAAATTTTGACATAATAGTAGTGGAGGAGCATTTTAAAACTGGTTCACATTCCAAAATTTCAAACCGTTATATCTCAGAACTTAGTGCAGATATCGAATTGAAATTTTGTCAGATTGTAGAAATATACTTAAATCTTTAATTTTGGTAAAAATTTTAAGTTAAGAGGTGTAGGGGGGGGGGAGGTGGTGAGCAAAAATGTTGAAAATTTGGAGCAATTTTCTTAGGCCTTTGGTGAAAGATACAAAGTTTGAATTTTGCATTTCGATACATCTATTTGATGTACATAGAAAATAATAATAATTTGTTCCACAATTGTTGTGCGCCGAAGTGGGGGTTTAACGTGCACAAGGTGTTTCATGTGCAATGAAAACAACACATAAACTGAAAATTTTTGAATGAAAATTTAAGGTATAAACTTTAAAATTTGTGAAATGTAAAAAATTCCTAAAAGTATGAAATATTAACTGGTCGAATAGCTTCAAAATTTCTACCCCTCCCATACATAATTATTTTTTCGACCATTTTTAAGAAATCAATTATGATCTAACTTTTAAAAGCTATCAATTTGAAATTTTGCACGAAAACTTTTGAAAGTAATAATAATAATAATAATAATAATATTCGTTTATTCATCAACTGCCTGATTACTACAAATAATACAAAAAAAAATAAAAATAAATTTAATACAACTTAACTATAAAGCAATGAAAATCAAAATAGCTAGTTAGAAGTCAATAAACAAAATAAAAATAAGACAACAACATAATAAAATAATAAATAAACAATATAAAAACTAAAAGAAGAAACAAAAATAATAAAAGAAAAACAAGATAAAATAACAAATAAACAATAATGTAAAATAAAAAGATACAATAAAATTTTATTCAACGTCAAGAGAGCTGATTTTTTACCTGGGTGGGGGTCATGTTAAAATCCAACTGTGAGAAGTGTTGATTGAAAAGCCTGAGCATAGATGAAATTGGTTCATGAAAACCATAATTGGTGCGATGCAATGGGACTCTGCAAAATTCGTTATTTCTCAAGGCACGATACGGAACATTAAAATTAATCGAAGACAACAATTGGTCAGAGTCGATAACTCCCGTTATCACTTTAAAAGCGAAAACCACTCTTGCGTGCTCACGTCTGTTCTCCAAGGAGTCCAACGAAAGAAGATTCAATCGATCAATATAAGATGGAAGCCTAAGCGGATCTGACCACGGAAGGCCACGAAGGGCAAACCTTAAGAAATTACGCTGCACAGATTCGACTCTAGCTACGTGAACAGAATAAAATGGAGACCAGACAGGGCTCGCATACTCCAAAACAGAACGGACAAAGGCACAGTACAAAATTTTAGTAACGAATGGATCATTGAACTCCTTGGATCTTCTCTTGACAAAACCAAGTATAGCGCTAGCTTTACTGGCAATATGATCAACGTGGTCGTCGAAGGTGAAAGTGCTATTAAATAAAACCCCCAAATCACGTACTTTATCAGAACGAAGTAGAGCGGTTCCATCTACAACATAGTCAAATAGAATCGGTTTTCTTATTTTAAAATACGAGACAATAGTGCACTTACTAATATTAAGAGGTAAGTTATTTAGCACACACCAGCTATAAAAACTCGTAAGGTCACTCTGCAAAGTTATGCAATCATTGTGATTAGAAATAATTTTATAAATCTTTGCATCGTCAGCATAGAGAAGAATATTCGAGTCAACAATAAATGCACTCACGTCATTAATAAACAACAAAAATAGCAGTGGCCCAAGATGACTACCTTGAGGAACACCGGAAATATTGTAAATCTCAGAAGACAAGGCACCACGGAATAGCACTTTTTGAACACGATTAGAAAGATATGACTTAATCCATGAAACGAAATGCACAGGAAAACCAAGCAAGTTAAGCTTGTGCACAAGAATAAGGTGATCAATTTTGTCAAATGCCTTACTGAAGTCTGTATAAATGCAGTCAACCTGCTGCCCTTTCTCGAGAGCGGAAAGACAGTAGTTAGAAAATTGCATCAAATTAGTAACGGTGGATCTGCCTTTCACAAAGCCATGCTGAAACGATCCCAAAATCGACTTCGAATGGAAGTACAAAACTTCACAAACAATTGACTCAAACAATTTAGCAACACAAGGAAGAATGGCAATTGGCCTGTAATTGCTTACAGCATCGCGCTTGCCAGATTTATGTATAGGTGTTATAGTAGAGAATTTCCATAATAAGGGAAAAATACCGGATCGAAGGGACAAATTAAATAGATAGCCGAGAATAGGTAAAAAAGATAAAGAACACCTCTTAATTACAGACGCAGGAATACCATCAGGCCCGCAAGAGAAATTATCGGCAATGTCCTCAATGTATTTCAAAATGGTTTCATCATCAATAAAGAGATCTTTTGGCACTAAGGAAGTAGAAGGGAACTTTGCCAAGTACTGAAAATCATTGAAGTCAGTTACTGAGGGACTATTGGAGAAAGCAGTGCGAAAATGGTTACCAAATAAATTGCTGATCACAAAAGGATTAGTGCTTACCATATCATTCAGAGACATACTAGTTGGATAGCCGTCAGAGTTTCTTTTTGAATTGACATATTTCCAAAATTGCTTAGGTTTGTCTTTTAATGACAATTTAACATTCTGTAGATATAGGGAATAAGCAGCACGGTATTCGGAATTAAAGGAGTCCCTGAGGTTGCAGTACAGCAGAAGGTCTGAGTTACTTCTTGAGTGGCAATACACTTTCCAAGCTTTCGTTTTCAGATTTTTTAGATGAAGTAAGCCATCGTCAAGCCAGGGAAACCTGTTGGAAGGGTTCGAGCGAGAGACAGGTATGCAACGCATGAAGCACCCATATAAAATCGAATAAAAATTAGAAGTCGCCATATTAACATCAGGCTCATCAAGTACAGACGACCAGTCACAGTTAGATATGTCAGAGTTTAAGGCATAAAAATCAGCTTTAGCGAAGTTAAAATAAGTATTAAAAATACATTTAGAATCTGTAAAATTTGAATGAAAATTAAAATCAATTTGAAGTGCTAAATGAATAGGTAATTCAGGCAGTAGAGGGCTGTGGCAGCGAGCAACGGTCGTAAAGTTAGCATCGGTCGAAAAAACAAGATCCAAATATCTGCCGTAAGCATTTGGAATAGGACACACTTGTAGAAGTCCAGTTGATAGCATGTCGTCCAAAAATTGAATTTCATGACGAGGACATGAAGAATACGAAGGCAATAAATAGTCGTCGTCATCGGAACGTATCCAGTCTATAAGAGGCAAGTTGAAGTCACCAAGAATCAGAAGTTCATCGGACGGTTGAAGAATACTAAGGAGGGTATCCATTGCGTAGTAAACCGATTCGTAAGTAGACGCTGGTGATGGAGACGGAATGTAAATAGTGACAACATATAATTTTCTGTCACCCAGAGAAATAGCAACACATAATAGCTCAATATTCTCTGCACCAGGAACATCGAATAAAGTTGCAGAAAATTCACGACGGACGGCGCATATAACTCCACCACCTACAGGAGCATCAAGCCTGTCATGATGACGATCTCGACGAAACACCTCGAAGTCACGGGGGAAAAGCTCGGCATTAGTGAACTGGGCGGACAACCAGGTCTCAGTAATGCTAACTATATCGAACGAGCACGCAGTGGCGGCGACATGTAGCTCCTACGTTTTTGTACGAAGTCCGCTTACGTTGCTATAGGAGATTGACACCGAGCGAGTCCGTTTTTTGGCGAAGTGCGTTGAAGCGATGAGCGAGCCAACCGCTTACGAGGAAGTAATTCTCGGACGATAGCGGACTTAGGCCAAAAGCTTGAAGAGACAACAAACATAAAAAAAGACTCCGGTAAAGTGACCTTAAATGAGGAAACTCTAGCAATACCCTCACGAGAAGCAGGCATAATCTTCCTGCATGACACGAGATCAGGCGATATCGGAGCATTCATGCAATGTAGAATTCTGAGCACATTCTCCCTGATGTCTTCTTCAGAAGTATCAGGAGCGAGGCGCGATACAAACAGTACTTTCGGTTGCACGGCAGCCCGTAAAGTGCAGTGAAAGTTGATTGCAGAGGTTGTAGGTGAAAGCAAATTTGTAGGTTGATCCTCCACTTTCTCAGCAACAGCATTCGTAGTCAGCGTAACTTTTTTGGGTGGTAACGCCAGTGAGTCTGTTAGAACTTTGGCGTTAGCAGTAACAGCATGCGAATTCTTTTTACCCCTAGGCCGCAATTGAATTTTAGATGATTGCGGCGTAATGTGTGAGTCGAGAACTACTGGTTCAGCTACAGCACTTAAGACTGGCGATCCAGCAGATGGTGTTAACGCCGGAATGCAGACTTGATCGATGTCACTCAAAGCACGATCAAATTTACGTTGAAGCGACACAAATTCTTTATGTAAAGTCTGCACCACTGATTTCGTCTTCAATATTTTGGCAGCATACGATGATGATGATACCGGTCTACAAGTCGCACAAAACCAGTATAGACCACTATTGGATTTTAAAACAGAATCACCAACAACACCAGAGAGACCGACACATTTGCTGTGGAATATTTTACCGCAGAAACCCGAACAGCAAATTAAGGGCGACTTATTTGATTTGTCCGCGCAAGATGGTAAATTACATTCCGCCATTATAAAAGTGAAGAATTACGCTAGAATTTATGCAGAATCCAAAGACGAAGCGATCGATTGAAAAGGCTGTTAACATATATGACGCGTACTGTAGAATAACTCCGAAAATAATTTTTGTAGGTAGTTGTCTATGCTAACAATTCGAAAATTAGAACAGCTGATCAATGAAAACAAAACAAAATAAAATAAAATCGGCACCAAGCTGGCGGAGGACCAAGTCGACCCTTCGGAGTCCTGTGCCAGGAAAACGATACGTCTAGACAAAAGCACTCCACACACGCACAGCACACAAAAAAATATGGAACTTGCACGGCAAAAACGGCACGAATCACGAGGAATAGGTTTAAAAAAAAACACAGAAATGACGAGGAGCGAAAAAATCCGACTACCGCAGTTGATGCTGACAGCGAAGTATAAACGAAACTACGTCAAATTTGTTCAGATCGCGTTTGCCTTTCACCCCCTCGCATACAAAAGTATAATTTCGATCAATTTTAATAAATCAAGTGCTAACCAACAAATTAAAAGCTACGAACTTGAAATTTTGTACGAGCACCTTACAAGAGAAATTAAATAAATAAGACTGCATCACAAATTTTACGACTCCGTTGCCTCATCTACACCCTCCTATACAAATGATTGGTTTCGTGAATATAAAATACACCGAATTTTATGAAAATTTTATGCAACTTCGTCTATGAAACTGACATTCTATACAGAGAATAGTGGACGTGATTCAAGCAATCAATTAAAATATTATTAACATCTACCCACCCTTGCTAAAACCCCTCCCCCCTCCCCTCATAAAAAGCCAAACTTGCGTAAACAAATGAAATTTTAATTACATATACTGGAGCTTTGATCTTTTCGCAATAACGTCTTAAATTGACAGCAGTCCTGCCCTAAAGGGGATTCAACTTGTGAAAGGGGGGCTCCACTTAGTCTTCCTTAACCACTCTAACCTGCATATTGACTTTCCATGCATCCTCAACTTGTTCAACAAATAATAAAGTTGCGCTCGACTTGTTGGCAGTTTATTTTTTTTAGGGCTGTTGTGAAAGATATTAAGTTTATATTTTGCAGGTCCATACATCCGTTTAATATACATAAAGTACAAATAGTAATTTGAACCATAACTGTTATCAACCGAAGGGGGCCCTAAGCTGCACGTGGTGTTTCATGTGTAATGAAAAAAACACAGAAACTGAATTTGTATACTCTATATGAAATCTGAGAGTATTACAAGTTTGCTCTAAAGTTTGTAACGCTAAAAAATAAGGCTCGGAGAAAAAAAATCAATGATGCAGAAGGTAATATTATCACTCAAAAACTACCACCTCCCATACAAAATGACTCATTTTCAATCATTTACAATAATCGAGTTTTCTTGGAAACTATCTAAGCTAATGATTCGAAATTTGGAATATATTATTGTTGTCATAAATCTGATATACAAAACATTATTTGAATACTCCTACTTCTTCGACCACCTTCCATACAAACTGCACTTTTTCATGAAACACTCTAAACCGATTTTCTCAGTACGTATAACATATGTCGTGCTCAAATTTTGCAATAACACGGCTCCCGAACATCGGAGCTGATAGGTCTCCAAACCTCCGACGAATGTCCACTGGATCCTCCAACGTTGGAAGAAGTCAAATTTGCCATCAGAAGCCAGAAAAACAATAAAGCGCCGGGCATCGACGAAATTCCAGCGGAATTAATTAAATATGGCGGAAGCTGCACCCGAAATGCCATCCATAAAGTTATTCAGTACATCTGGAATCAGCAGCAAATACCGGAGGAGTGGTGCCAATGCATTATTTGCCCTATCCACAAAAAGGGAGACAAAATGCAGTGCGAAAACTACAGAGGTATCTCACTACTTTGCACGTCATATAAGATACTGACAAAAATATTAGAAAATAAGATTAAAATTTACGCTGACAATGTGATTGGGGAGTACCAAGGCGGTTTTAGAGCTGGTTGATCAACGACTGATCAACTTTTTACGGTCAGGTTTTTGTGGACTTTAAACAAGCATACGACAGTATTGATCGAAACGTACTGTACAAAATAATGCTGCATTTTGGCATCCCAGCATAACTAGTCCGACTGATCAAAATGACGATGACATCAACATCATCACAAGTCAGAGTCAACAACCAACTAACTGATGCCTTTGACACAAATGTCGGACTAAAACAGGGTGATGGGCTGGCCCCTCTGCTTTTTAACCTAGCTTTAGAATACGTCATCAGAAAGTTACCCGTTGACACAAGAGGTACGCTGCTTTATAAATCCAGCCAGATAGTGGGTTATGTGGACGATATCAACATATTATCACGCTCTTTCACATCCGCAAAAGAAATTCTACTAAGCCTCGATCAAGCAGCAAAAGAAGTTGGCCTGAAAATCAATGAAACAAAAACGAAAATAATGACACAAACAAGGAAAAGGACACCCAATAGACAAAACATTACAATTGACGAATATAATTTGGAAAATGTGGACGAATTCATATATTTAGGCACAAAATTGACAAAGAGTGGAAATGAAACGAACGAAATAAAAAGACGAATCCAGCTCGCAAATAAAACGTATTATTCAGTCTAAGCTATTCTTAAGGCCAGTTGCGTACACAGGAAGACCAAACTCCAAGTCTACAAATCAATAGTAAGACCTGTGCTTTGCTACGGATGCGAAACATGGACCCTTACACAAGCATCCACAAATATGTTGAACGCTTTCGAAAGACGAGTCCTGAGACGAATAATTGGAGCAAAACGTGATGGTGACCGATGGCGAACTAGATACAACATTGAGCTGTATGATATATTTGACGAACCGGAGGTTTCCACTATCATCAGACTGCGGAAGCTGCAATAGGCTGGCCATGTACAAAGGATGAACGAAACATGAATACCTAAAAAGGTATTCGAGGGAAAAACGGAGGGCCGGAGGCCAGTGGGAAAACCCAGGAAACGCTGGTCCGACCCTGTTGACGAAGACTGTTCATCGCTGATGGATTTCAAAATTGGAGGACACGGTCACTGGACCGAGATCGCTGGAGACTTCGGCTACGGGAAGCCAAGGCCCGAAAGGGGCTGTAGCGCTGCGACGACGACTATTTCGACCACCTTCCATACAAACTACACTTTTTCATGAAACACTCTAAACCGATTTCCTCAGTACGTATAACATATGTCGTGCTCAAATTTTGCAATAAATACTTAATTAGTATTATCATTAAGATCAAAAAAAATTAAGTGATTAGCTTTACTGATTTTACCCCCTCCCATACAACATGATACAATTTCCCAACTTAACAAAAAATCTATTTTCTTGAAAAGTATGAATGTAATTAATCTGAAATTTAAGAGACGCCAATTTTATGATATTCATAGTTATTTCTGAAAAAATCATTTAAATCCACTCACTCCTTCTACCACCTCCCATACAAACTGCACAATTTCACTAAATCTAACACACTAATTTTCTTAGTACCTATTCAATTTTTGGGTCTTACATTTTGTACAAAATAATTGTATAGCTACTCTAGCATGATGGAAATAAAATTATTTCAATATTATCATCCCTTCTACCACTTCCCGTACAAAATAGCTTAGGACCACAAAGTTTCTATTACATCTAGAGTATCGTAAGATTGGGTTGTAGCCCTGTTATATTTTTTAATAAAATTTTGAGCTAAAAACTTGACAATTTGCGACTTCTACCCACTCTCATAAAAAAGGATTTTTTGACCAATTCTAGAAACATCGACATCGACTAAACCACTAAATGTCATTCACTTGAAATTTTGCACAACTTTTTAAAATATTTAAATTAATCCAGTGCTGCTCTTCTAGCACCTCCCATACAAAAGTACTATTTTGACCAATTTCAATAAAAATCAACAAATTAAAAGTTACGAACTTGAAATTCCTACAAGCAACTTTCAAGAGAAACGAAATAAAACTGCATCACACATTTTACGATTCACCTCCTCTACCCCCTCCCAAACAAATGCTTGGTTTCGTAAATATAAAATACATTGAATTCGTCTATGAAACTAATATTCTATACAAAGAAGATAATTGAACGTGATTGAAGCAATTAATTAAAACGGTATTAATATCCACCCACTCTTTATATCACTCTCGCCCTATTCATATAAATATAAACTTGCAATCGAGTGAAATAATGATTCCATGTCCTGGAACTATTTATCGCAATCGCAGTTAAGTGATAAATAACTGCTATTATCCCTGCCCCAGTACTCCTATTCACTTAAAATATCCTCCTCCTTAGCACTCTCCAGAGATCTTGCAAGAATATCTACATATATCGTCTGCATATGCTAGGAGCTCTGTGGATTTGAAGCATAGTGTTCCCTTGGTGCCAACGGGAAGTTTTCGAAAAACATATTCGAGTGTTAAGTTAAAAAGCATTGGTGCGAGGCCGTCGTCTTGCTTAAGGCCGTTGTCTGTTTTAAAAATGGAAGTCAAATCGTTTCCTACTCTGACTCGTGATAAAGACTCGGTCATTGTCATTCTTGTAAACTGAACCAGTTTCGGTGGGACTCCAAACTCCTACAACATTTTACATAGTACGCGTATGTCGATACTGTCGTAAGCTTGCTTGAAGTCAAAAATATCTGATGCACATCAATATTATATTCCCAGCACTTTTCCAGCACCTGTTTAACTGAGAATATCTGGTCCGTGGTCGATCGTCCAGCTCTAAATCCGCCTTGGTATTCACCAATTACTTTCTCAGCATAGGGCTTAATTCTCTTTTCCAAAATTTCGTAAAGATTTTATAAGACGTACACAACAGAGATATTCTTCGGTAGTTTTCGCCGTGGAGTTTGTCACCTTTTTTGTAAATAATATGCAGGTATCGCCGGCTTTCAGAAGCTCAGCTGGAATTTGATGAGTGCCCGATGGTTTGTTGTTTGGGGGTTCTTCGGGGCTGTTTTTACTTCTTCGAGTGTGGGAGGACTTAAAGCGGATCCTTCGTCAGCTGTTACACTAGTTATACCTACTATTGTGTCTGCTGCTGTTGTTCGTGCGGGTGATTGGTTCGGATTAAGAAGATGTTCAAAATGTTGCGCCCGTCTTAATTTTATATCTTCCGCATTACTTAGAATGTTCCCTTCTGCATCCTTGCAGAGGGTCGTGTTCGGTTAGTATTCCCCTCTGATTCTTTTAACAAGGGAATACGCTATTTTTTTTATCTGCATATTTTGTTTGCAAATCGTCTAAGATTATTATATTTGGCTGGTGTCGGCCGTTATGTTAATATTTTGTAAGCTTGATTTTTTCGCTCTAAGGCATCTTGGCATTCGTTGTCGAAACGGTCATTTGTTTGTTTTTTTTTGCGCCGGGGTTATTGTCCTATCACCTCCTCTGCGACAGATAATGCCACCTTTGATATTTTGCCACATTTCTTCTATTGGCATGTCGGCGTTATTGTTCATTATTGGCGCGAAATGCTACTCTAAGACTGACGTACTTCGCAACTACTTTCTCATCCTTGAGTTTTTCTATGTCGTATTTAGGAACGGGATGTGTTTTTGGGTGTGCCCGGTGTGCCATTCGATACCGGAATGTGATTTCTATATTAGAACGTGGTCTATTTGGTTTAATGTTCTTCTGCTGGCGAAATCAATCATCCTCTGGCTGTTGTCATTACTAATATCATGGAGACAGTGCCTTCCAATTGTCCCTATGTAAGTTTCTTCTTTGCCCACTTTCGCGTTACAGTCACCTAAAGCTATTTTAATATCGTTCGATGGAAAGGAATCGAATGTTGATTCTAATAGGCTAACACATCACCCAACCCTTAACTTGGAGGGCCATATTATATTGCTAGAATTCATTTCATTAGCACTCGCGCTTATCAGTTCAGCAAGTCAAGTCCGCATGGACAAGACCAGTACCCTGTTTTTTACCGCGTGGAAGTATGATGAGCATATAATAGTTACAAAACAAACTTCAGAAATTATATTTACAAAATTTGAACTTCATAGCTTGTGTTCTCGAGTAGAGATTTTCTGTTTTTGGGTGAAATGAAATCCTGTGTCATTAAATTTTTTTCTTAACTTTGTGGAAACTTATAGTACTCTCTTCCTTGTAGGGACAAATTATTAAAAACTGAAATATACTTGATGATTTTTTGAATTGTGAATTATACTTCACTTTATGATAATTGGTATTTCCATAAAAGTGCTAACAAGAAGCTATTAAATAAGAATTCTCTAGAAAATACACCAACTCGAATTATTTACACAAATATGATAATTTGAATTCGTAAACAATAAACTTTTCATCAGATTTTCTTCCTTCAGTTCTCTCTCACTGTTTCAATAAGAATATAATATAAAATACGTTTTTTTCTTTCTAAACTCCATCTGATGCTATATGATTAGCTTCATAGAGTTTTCTCAAAGTTCACTTTGGAGTTGGGGGAAGAATTAAATATTTCAGAATGCTTTCTACAGACATCCTGTGCACTTAAGCAGAACGTTGAATTGAGTTAATGGGAAGAATATTCTTAGCTACTTTATTACATATACTTTGCCTAAAGCATGTCCTACCAAGATGTACATATTTTTTTTATTATTTTTTTCTGTATTGATATGTCTTAAGAACCGAAATATTTAAATTTTTTTTCTGTGAAAATTCAGAAAGTCAGAGAAAAAGTAAAGATCAACTCGATTAAAATAATATTGGAATTGTAGGAATTATCTAATGAAATAAAGTAAACGAAATTTACTTAACAATGGTAAATTGCAATGGTATATCTAAATTCCATAATAGTAATATTATTTTCATTTAAACTCTTCTTTAAATGTCTGATTTATGCAGTGGTACGAGTGAAAGAGGTGAGAATGGATACCTTAAAAGAATCTAGGGAATTGATATAAGTACGTGTCTACAGATATTAAATCCAAGATATGGATAATTGCTTTCATAAATTTGAAGTAGATCTGAATCACTAACATCGAAGCTATTTATCTGGAATTTATCTAAATCTAACCATTTTATGCTAACAAGATTTTTACACCTCACAAGATACACCAACAAAATATATGCTTATGTAGAACCAATCCATCGAAATGATTGTGTAGGTGAATATCTTGGCTGAATTCAATTACAGTTGAAAATGACTCAAAGTTCTACATCAAGTGGACAATTTTCAACTTTTTGCTTTAGTCGACCTTAGACCCGATATTTCAAGCTATTCGGGATTTGAACTAGATACAGGTAGAGCTCAGATACCTGTAGTTTTACCAACACATTTCTTCGAAATAAATTGGATTTCCTTTTCCGAATGTTATCTGTACTAGCGTGTACAACGACAGATAGGTAACATGTGGAATTAGTGGAATGACATACACAGGACATACCACGGCCATTCCTTTGCATTCCCCATGTAGCTATAAGGATAGTGTGCGCCTTTGCTTCCTATTTGTCTCGTTGCCTTTAAGTAAATTACAATCAGCTTCTGAATTGGAATTGACAAGAAGCTAATTCGCAAATATGTGCTCAGACGTGTCCTTCATTTTCAAATGCTAATTTGTCAATTTAAATTCGTGTATCTTCTATCTACTCGAATATTCTCTAACTTGCATTGTCTGTAAGTGAATAGACGGAACTTTGAAGTTAAGCTATATATATAGTACATAATGTCGATAGTATATTGTCGTCTTCGTGTAAAGGAAATACTCCGGATTTATTACGAAAATAATGAGAATCATTTTCGTATATGAAACTCTCATGTATAGGAGGGGTAAAAGGAGTATTCGAATCAAAACCAAATTTTTTGACATCAATGATATTTGCAATAGAATATTTTTCTCAAAATTTAAAGTTAAAGAAAAAACATAGCAGGACTACGATTGGGGGTAAAGCCCAATCGTGCGATACTCTAGATGAAGAAGACAATTTTTTATTTTAAGAAATTTTGTAGGGGAAGTGGTAGAGGGGTGACAACATTGAACTAATTTTTTCACATCCCGCTAAGGATGCTATCAAAATATTTTATACAAAATTTAGGAATCGAAACTTTAATAGGTACTGAGGAACTTAGTGTATTGAATTTAGTGAAATTGTGCAGTTTGTGGTAGAAGGAGGGTGGAGTTATTAATAAATTTCTTAGAAATAACTGTAAACATCCTTTATTTGGCATAGCAGATCAGTAGCATTCATACTTTTCAGGAAAATCGACTTTTCGTAAAGTTGTTGGATTGTGTCAAATTGTATGGGACGGGGTAGAAGGAGTGAAGCTAATTGCATAATTTTTTTGGCGTTAAGAATATTTCTAAGTAAATGTTTACTACACAATTTCAGCTGCATCAATTTTATACGTACTGAGAAAATTTGCTTAGAGTATTTCATGAAAAAGTGCAGTTTTTATGGGAGGTGGTAGAAGGAAGAGGAAGACTTAAATAATTTTTATACAGCAGATTTGAATTATTATAAAAGTAATATATTCCAAACTTCAGATTAATAGCATTTAAACTTTTCGAGAAAAGCCGTTTATTGTCGAATTGCGAAATTTCGTCATATTGTATGGGACGGGGTAGAAGGGGTGAAGCTAATGGTCTAATTTTTTTGGTCTTACTAACAATTCTAAATAAATATTTAGTGCTAAATTTGAGCTCGATAAATTTTATACGCACTGAGTAAATTGGTTTATAGTATTTCATGAAAAAATGCAGTTTGTATGGGAGGTGGTGGAAGGAGGAGGGAGACATGTATAATTTGTATACGATAGACTGAAATCATTTCAAAATTTCAGACTAATGGCTTTTACAGTTTTCGAGCAAATCCGTTTATTATCGAATTGCGTAATAATGTCATTTTGTATGGGAGGGGGTAGAAGGGGTGGAACAATTTAGTCCGTTCACGAACTTGTCCTTTTTTTTCAAAAACGACGTGTTCAAAATTTGAACTTTCTAGATCAGCGCGTTCTCAAGCTAGAGAGGACATGAACGAACGGACGGACATCCGGTTTTGAGATTTTTTAGTGATTATATGAACTTCTGTATCACTCATTTTTTTTCTCCGAGCCTTATTTCTTAGCGTTACAAACTTTGTGACAAACTTATAATACTCTCAGATTTCATCTAGAGTATAAACATAACAGAATTATGATTGGGCGTAAAGCTCTCTAGATGAAATGGGAACGACTTTAATATACCGGAAAATATGTCATCTCAAATTCTTTCGAATAGTGAATAGAGACTTTTGAATGGGCGGTAGTAGTAGAAGTAGAAGGGGAGGCTTACATTTTCGCATATGACATCGAACATGGCATGCAAAATGTTTTCTGCTGAATTTAAAGTTTTTAGTTTTCATTATTTTTAAAGAAATTGGACATAGTTTTCCTGAAATTGGGGCATTTGTATGAGAGGTGGCAGAGGAAGTGGAACGTTTTAGATGATTTTGAAACTGCTTATCATCACCCTTATCACCATGCCTTGATTCAATTTCAAAGTCGATAGCTCTTATACCTAGTCCTGCCATAAGTTCTGTCACATAATTTCTCACATTGGCAACAACTTTATTTTATGAGTGACATTTCAATATCGGCCAGTTTTATAAACGTCATAATGTTGTTGACAGTTGATGGTCATTTAAAGTGTGTTTGTTAACGTGTGAAGATGGAATGGGGTGTAATAGAAAACCGAACCGCAGTGATTGCACTACATAAGTGTGGAAAATCCGCGAGTGAAATTTTCAAGTTGTTGTGCCCGTTAAAAATAACGCAAAGATTTGTGTATCGTGCGATCCAGAGATATAACGCGATCCAGACTATTGAAGATCGACCTCGTTCTGGACGTCCGCGTGATGTACGTTCTTCTGCTGCCATCAAAGCGGTCGAGAGTCGAATTCGTCGAAATCCGCTTCGTAAACAACGAATCATGGCTCGAGAGATGAACATCTCCACCCGAAGTATGTCTCGCATCATAAAATCTGACCTCGGGATGAGTGCTTTTCGACGATCAACGGGACATTTGCTGACTGAGCAGTTGAAGCAAATTAGGAGCACCAGATCGAAAGAGCTTCTTCGGCGGTACGGCAACAACAAACATCGAGAAATTTTATTTACCGATGAAAAAATTTTTACGGTGGAGGAGCATTTCAACCGCCAAAATGATAAGGTGTATGCCCACAGCTCCGCAGAAGCCCGAGAAGTTGCCACTAGGGTACAGCGAGGACATCATCCAGCATCAGTCATGGTATGGTGGGGTGTCAGCTACGAAGGGGTCACCGAGCTTCATTTTTGCGAAAAAGGCGTAAAAACTGCAGCGAAAAATTATCAAACGGACATCCTGGAGGGATGTGTGAAGCCGCTGAACTCTACGCTATTCAACAATCGACATTGGGTTTTCCAGCAAGATTCTGCGCCAGCCCACAAAGCTCGAACCACACAAGCGTGGTTGGAATCCAATATTCCACAGTTTATAAGGGCGACGGAATGGCCTTCTGGGAGCCCAGATTTGAATCCCCTGGACTACAAACTGTGGGCGGAGTTAGAGTCCATGGTGTGCACGAGACGACACCCAAATATCGAGAGCCTTAAGCGATCTTTGACAGAAGCAGTAGCTAATTTTCCGCTAGAAACAGTGCGTACTGCTATCGATGACTGGCCCAACAGATTAAAGAGCTGTGTTAAGGCTAAAGGCGGCCACTTTGAATAATTTGTTGCTTATTTTACTTCCATTAGTATGCCAAAATAAAATATATTTTCCTTTGTCAAAAACTCTTTTTCATTTATACAAAAATTGCCCATATACGTGTGACAGAACTTATGGCACGACTAGGTATATTCTACGGAGAAATGCTTTTCTTGAATTTATAATACAGATATTTATATGGGATGAGGTAGAAGGAGTGAAGCTGAGCTGATAATTTTTTCTAGCATTTATTGCAACTATTACAAAACAAATTCTAGCAAAATTTTAAGTTTGAACTTTTTCTAGTTTTAATGGAAATCGACATAACGCATTTTTCAAAAATTATGCATTTGTATGGGAGGGGGTAGAAGGAGTGTACGGATCAAAACAAATTTTTTTTCACGTTATTGATATTACTATCTTTACACTTTATAAAAAATATCAAGTTGATAGCTTTAACAGTTTCGAAGACAAATAATTTAATTTAAATTTCAAAATTTCGAGAAATTTGTGTGGGATTGGTTAGAAGGAATGAGGTGAAGTTGATAATTCTTTTTAAAACTAATTGCAATTATAGTGGAATTAATTCTGGCAAAATTTTGTCTTTTCAGCTTTACTCGTTTCAATAAATATCGAAAATATGTGTTTTTCAAAATTGTCCATTTGTATGGGAGGGGGTAGAAGGGGTGATGGGATCGGGTCAATATTCCGTGGTAGTAATGACATCTTTATCAAAATACTTTGGCGTAAATTTTAAGTTGATAACTTAAATAGTTTCTAAGAAAAATCAATTTCTTAATATTTCGAAATTTCATGATATTTGTATGGGAGGGGCTAGAAGGAGTGAGGGGATGTATCCCATTCACGAACTTAAAGTTACTTTTTTGCTAAAAATGACACACAATTTTCAGCTCTATAGCTCAAAGCTTTCGAGAGTTATGCCGTAGAGAGACGGACAGACAGACAGACGTACGGACGGTCACTCGGAATCGAGGTTTTTAAGCGACAGCAAATATTTCTGTACCCTTGGCGGCTCTGTGCGTTATTTCTTAGCGTTACAGTTCAATTTCTTTAAATTTAGAAATTTCATAAAATTTGTATGAGATAGGGTAGAAGGATTGGAGGGATGTGGCTTGTTCACGAATTTTATGTTAAAAATGATGAAAGAAAAATTTCAGCAATATATTTGAAAGTATGTTATAGACAGGTAAGTAGGCAGACGGATGGACTGACGGTCATTTGGAATTGAGATTTTTGAGCGAAAACACATATTTCTGTACCCCTGCGACTCTGTGCGAGCATTATTCCTTAGCGATACAAACAGTAAGGCAAATACAATATATACTCTCAGATTTTATCTAGAGTATAAATATATGTCAACTATTTAAACAATGTTAGGTACAAGCAATAATTCACTCTCGGCTAGCATATAATCCTCCATGTTGACACTATTTCACTTTCTTGTTCATCGTAACATAAAAATGTAGGTTTGGCTACCGCATAATTCTACTTCCGTATTCCGGTCACGTCCTTTTTGGTAGTTTAGGAAAAACCCATAAAACAGCATTGTCATGTAAAAGAACAAAACCGACAAAATTACGTTGCGTATACATGCTATCGTCATCATAGGGAACTTCAGCAAGTCTACTTTTGTAGTCGTCTGTCTAGGACTAGTGTTTATGTATGCGTCAGGTTGGATGGGATAGTACTCGCATGAATATCCTTTTATTTCACAATTTTTTGTTAAAGCCATCGTATTAGACTTAGGGATCACCCTTTAATAAGGTTTACATATACTACTCCAGTCAGTTCAGCGAGTGATAAAAACAAACTAATATTTACAATATATGTATATTACAATAATAACTAATTTCAATAGTACAGGCAGGATGAAACAAGCTAATAAATATTGCTCTTGAAAACGTTTCTACATCGTAGATCTTAGGATAACTTTTTCCGGTAGTGTATTCCACATTCTGCTGACACAAGATACATAGTAAATTGCTGGAAAAGCCATTTTCCAAGAAATTGTCAAATTGCAACGATTTTTTTTTTGTTTGGCGAAATGCAGATCTATAGCTAATTTTGCTTGATTGGTCTTAGTAATTTCAGGAAGAAGAACTGTATTTGAAGTAATCTATATCAAATTTTCACGCTTTCAACATTTACATTATACAGTGACGAATCCTTCATGCATGCACTGCACGCCTAAGTTTTTAGAATGTATTATTGAATAATGTCTTGCCATTCCATTATCTCATACAGAATTTAAGTGAGAAAAGGGACGAAAAAGGGGCTGGCCATGGGAAATGGAAGAATCGCCAAACATGCTCTTAACAGTAAAGCGGTTGGTGCAAAATCTTCGAAGAGTGAAAAGACTTTTCAATGGTAGGTGGTACATACAGAGGGGGGAGGTTTGTCATTTTTGAATATGACACAGAACATGGTATGCAAAATGTTTCATGCTGAATTTAAAGTTTGAAGCATTCATAATTTTTGAGGAAAGTGAAAAATTTATGGTATTTGTATGGGAGGTGGCCGAGGAAGTGGAAAGTTTTGTATGATTTTGAATTTGACTATCAACATTCGTGTTTGTGGACTTCGAGAAGGCTTTCGACAGCGCTAAACGAGATTACATATGGAGTGCTTTGCGTAGGAGAGGTATTCCAGACAAGGTCATAGCTATGATAAAAGAATCCTACGAAGATGCAAGGTGTCGCTTCTGACATAGTGGAGAGCTGTTCGAGAGCTTTTCTGTGCAAACGGGTGTCAGAGCAGGCTGCATATTATCACCAGCCCTGTTTCTGGTGGTAGTAAATGACATCTTGAAAGCTGCACTGGGGAAGATAAAGGTCAATGGATACTATTTAACATCTTAAGTCAGCATAATCAAGCCGATGACGTGTGTTTGTTTGCACATAACCGTTCGGACTTAGAGTCAAATATTCGCTCGTTGCACTCTAAATGCTAAGAGGCGGGACTGAAAATAAATGCTTGCAAAACCAAGTACATGCACATGCGTTCAAACACAAGCACACCGATTGTTCTTAATGGATAAGATGTGGAAGAGGTGAAAGATTTTTGTTATGTCGGAAGCATTGTCAGCATGGACTAGAGGAATAAACAAGTCCTGGCGATAGCTAAAGGCCGATGCTGAGGATCGCGCCTTGTAGTAGGGAGTTGTTTCTGTCCTACGCCCCTATAGGGGGTCTTAACAGGAATTTGATTGATTGATGTTTATCACCATCCTAATCACATTCCTTTGTTACAATTTTAAAGTCGATAGCCCTCATATGTTCAAAGGAGAAATACTTTTCATGAATTTCCATTCCAAAAATTTGTATGGGAGGGGGTAGAAGGAATGAAGCGTAGATGAAATTTTTTCAGCACTTAATGAAATTATGAAAGGACAAATTCTGGCAAACTTTAAGTTTCCACTTTTTCTATGGTTCAATGAAATTCGAATAAATCTATATAAATATAATTGTAGTGTCTGTTATTTGTTTAGAAATGGCTATTAGTTCGTTTTTTGCCTTATTTTAGCAATAACTAAGCAGAAACACGCGTTTTTAAAATTCTTCTCTGTTTGTCCGGCTTGTAACGAAACTTTCACAGTTTATTAGGTATGCTCCGAGATACAATCTGCTTTTGGTTTTATGTCACTCCCCTCACGCCTTCTACCCCCTCCCATACAAAGTGACACATTTTCAAAAACATGTAATACTCGATTTTTTTTCGAAACTATACGGGCTATTAATTTGAAGTTTAAAACATATTAATTTTATTTCAAATGCAATCTTTTAGTTGCAAATTATTTGAATCCCCCCACTTCTTCCATCACCTCCCATACAAACTACATTTTTTCATTAAATACTATACACCAATTTTCTCAGTACGTGTAACTTAAGTCGAGCTAAAATTTTGTACGAAATCCTTAATTGGCATTATTATAAATATCGGGAAAAAAATTAATCGATTAGCTTCACTCCTTCTACCCCCTCCCGTACAATGTGACACGATTCCACGACTTTCCAAAAATTCGATTTTCTTCTAAAGTATGAATGTTACTGATCTGAAATTTAAAATATATCAACTGCATGATAATTGTAGTAGTTTCTTAAAAAACTACTAAGAACCTCTCATTCTTTCCACCACTCCCATAAAAACTGCACTTTTTCATGAAATACTTTACACCAATTTTCTCAATACGTATAACTTCATCGAGCTAAAATTTTGTATTAAATCCTTAATAAGCATTATTGTTAATATCGGGAAAAAATTAACCGACTAGCTTCACTCCTTCTACTCCCGCTCATACAATGTGACACGATTCCATAACTTTTCAAAAGTTCGATTTTTTTGAAAAGTGTGAACGTTACTGATATTTAAAATATATCAATTTCATTAAGATTATAGTTGTTTGTCGGAAAATCATCAAAAACCACCCACTCCTTCAACCACCTCCCACACAAATTGCACAATTTCATTAAATCCAGTGCACTAAGTTTCCCAGTACCTATTCAATTTTTCAAGCTTAAATTTGGTACAAAACATTTTTATAGCTACTCTTCAATCAATCAAGTTCCTGTTAAGACCCCTTGTGGGGTCATAGGATAGAAATAACTATCTTCCACAAGGCGCGATCCTGAGCATTGGCATTAACCTGTTGCCAGGACTTGTTCATTCTTCTGGCCTCCTCCTCAACTGCTCGCTTCCATGTGTTACATGATCGAGCAACTCAACGTCTTCCTTAAGGATTATAATCCAGAGCCTGTTTGGTGATGTTTCGCTCTGGATTCCTCAAAGTATGACCGATCAACTGCCACTTCCGCCTTTGAATCTCAATACCTATTTTAGTCTGGCCAGTTTTACTCCAAGTTTTGTCGTTGGAGATCACTCTGGCCAGAATATTCCTAAAATGCGTCGGAGGCATTGGTTCACGAAAGTCTGTAGTTTCTTGGTAAGTCGAACGGTTACTTTCCACGTAGTACAACCATATAACAACACGGATTTGCGTCAAAAACTCGCAGCTTCGTGCGAAGTGAAATCTCTCTTAACCTCCAGATGGGCGAAAGGATATCAAAGGCCTGACGAGCTTTATTTAGCCGAGCCTCAACATCCTTTTCGGCTTCGCCGTCCATGTTGACAATGCTTCCGAGATAGCAAAAATCTTGCACCTCTTCCCCATCCTGTTCGTGAAGAACAATCACTTCCCATACAAAATTTCTTAACATCACAAAAATGTTGATTTCATCTATAGTATCGTATGATTGGGCTATACGCACAATCGTAGTGCTATTATGGTTTTAAGCTTAACGTTATTTTATTTGGTCATTTTTTTGATTAACACAACCTACAACTATTCGCATGTCCTTAACGCTCTTCCCCACTTATATGATATCAAATCACGGGATTGATTTGATCACGAGCCTGTCCCATACAAATGCGAATATCGTGATTTCATTCTTAATAATTAATTTATGGTTCTGATTCCATCAAAATACAAACCGTTGTGTTTAAAGAGTCTTTAAACTAAACATATTAGGTATATATCTCACATAATGTACATATTGCTACCTACATTCTCAAAATTGCTTATTTTGCAATTCTTCCGCGGACAAAGCCGCGGGCGATAGCTATTACATTTACTAAAATTGTTTATTGGTATGGAAGGGGATAAAAGTATTATTTGAATCAAAACCAAATTTTTCGACATCAATGGTATGTGGAATAGCATATGTTTTTCAAAATTTAAATTTGATAGCTTTGGCGGTTTTAAGGAACAATAATTTAATTGTAATTTCGAAATTTCGCGAAATTTTGATAGTTTTTTCCAAATGTGTTGCATTTATATAATAGTAAAATGAATTCTGGCAAAATTTCTTTCTTTTAGCTTTGATAGTTGCAATGAAACCCGAATAAATGCATTTTTGAAAATTGCGCATTTCTATAGGAGGAGGAAGAAGGAGTAAGGGTATCGGATTAATATTTTTTGATATTTACATTATTATAATATAACATAATTTAGCTGAAACAGATTCGGAGAAAAATCAATTTCTTTAAATTTAGAAATTTTTATGGGAGGTTGTAGAAGGAGTTGGGGGATGTGTCCCGTTCACGAAATTGAAGTTACTCTATTGCTAAAAATAACATAATACAAATTTCAGCACGATAGTTCAAAGCATTCGAGAGTTATGTTGCGGATAGCCGGACAAACGGGCGAATCGACAGATGGTGAGGCGGACAAACAGACGGACAGACAGCCACTCCGAATCGAAGTTTTTGAGCGACAAAAAATATTTCTATACTCTTGGCAACTCCGTACAAGCACTATTTCTTAGCGTTAAAAACGGTAAAGCTAACACGATATGCTCTCAGATTTTATCTAGAGTATAAATAGGAGCTGGACGACTCAATTTTTAGATCGAGACATTATAGACGAAAAATTCACGAGTCCAGAGCTGTCGCACTGTTGATGATGTTAATCATCTGCTCTTCTACTTTTACAATGGAACTACAACCCAAATCGGGCGTTGGTCTCCTGACCTTCACATTTCATTACTTTACATTTTCATTACTTATTGTGGAAATCTTGTTAGCCCTCGTACAAACCTCTTCCTACGAATTTTTACATTTTCGTAGGTTTAGGTAACCAAGATATATCCAAGCAGGCAGTGAACTGGAATTATACTTCAACCAGGATTCGAACTTATGACCTTCGCATTGTAGCCCACTATCCTCTGGGCGACACCCAAACCTCATCACCTGCTATGCTCAGTCAATAGATCGTGGGTTCGATTCCCACTCCAGACGGGATTTTTTTAAGCGCAATTTTTCAGTTGCTACTGGTGATAAAAAATTATTCGCAATAAAATGTGTAACGCAATGGGTCCACATTGCTGCGACTCCCAAGACGTCAACAGAATAATGGGGCTCTTCCGGATCTGGGCAGCACAATTTGCCGGCAGTCAGGAGCGTGGGCGTGGGGAAAACGACCCAGAAGAGCACACCATCCTTGAGGGTGCTGCATAAATAGTGAATATGAAAAGAGGGAAAGGACCTGAGAATTGCGCAACTGTTGTTGACTCAGGCTCCGTAGTAGCTGTCAAAAATATCATTTCCGTACGGAACCTGGAATCGGCCTGTCAATACTTACATTCTCCTTCTCTCCCGGATCGAAGCTCACTCTACTTTCAGGAGTCGTTCCGGGATTCTCCTCTGCCCTCTCTACTCCATCTTCATGGGCAAAACAAACCTACTGAGAAGAAAAAAAAACCGACTGCACCTGGGAAGATACTAATTATTACATGCATCGACAGAGAGAAAAAAAAAAGGAATTTATTATTATTTTAAAATATTTTATTCTATTCATGCACTAAAAAAAACAAAAAAAAAAATATATCCTCTTACGTTCCGCCGTGAGTTATGGGGCCCCCTCCGCTCAGCTTCATTGTTTCCAATTTTCAATTTTCGGCTGTCCAGTTAATTCTTTACAGGAGCAGCAATCCAGTTAGTTATAGTCGTATGAATAACTGATTTTTTTTTCTTTTACGTAACAAAAAAAATTCTATTGGCTTCAATAACTCTGTCTTCCACACTTTTTTTTATATTTTTTTAATTCTTAGGTGTTCTTGAGATCAGGCTTCACGGGTTAATCCACACTTTAACCAAAAAGTCTTTTTTTTTTGTATTCAACACTAACCGCACTTTCTTTCTCTTTTTTTTCTTTCTTCTCGAAAAGCACGTGTCCGTCGGTATTCCGTTTTTTATTCGAGTCACGAAAATGTTCCTTTTTTTTTGAGTTCAATATGGAATATATCAATTATATATGAACACGATAATTGTTATTAAACCAAAAAAAAAATGTCTAATTCTTGTTTTTTTTTTTTTTGTACATCTCCAAAACAAAAAAAGAAATATAGTCCGGCGCTATCGGCGCGATAACGTTCCTGCTCGAGAGCTGATCCTCGACTCCCCGATGCGCTACTCGAGATCAATTACCCGAAAACGAAAAAAATTAACGGATTGACGGTAATCCGGTTTTTTTTTTTTTTTTGGTATTACAATATGAACAATATAAATAATTGAATTAAATGTTTAGAAGGGTGCCTTTTTTTTTAACAATATGGCAACAACACCACCCTTTTATATCAAAAAAATTAATTACTTCTTCTCAGGTGCGTTTGCATGGCGTTTCGCCACAATCGTGGGGAAGATCCAGACCCTGCAGAGGTTTCATAAGCCGGGCTATCTGCATAATAATCAATTAAATTTCACTATAATTAACTTCCGTGCCTTCCTTTCCACTTCAAATTCCTGGTTTAAAAAAAAATTAGTACTTGCCCTAAACTTTTATGTCCTTGCAATGGTAGACCCCTAAAATTTTTCCATTTTCGTCGCATAGTTCATAAGCGACATTCCCCACTCGTCTGTGGACACAGGCTTTAATAAATTTTGGAGCCAATTTTGCTGAAAATTTGTTGGCGGCGTCGCTCTGGACGAAGTTTTTTACAAATACTGCTTGGCCTGGCTGATATGAATGGTCCCTTCTGCGCAAATTGTAGTATTTCGCAGATTTACGATATGCCTCCTCTATATGAGTTTTTACTAGCGTTTGTGCAGTACGCAGGCGATCAAGGTGAGCGTTGAGTTGGACGTCGCGATCATGGAGTGAGTCCAGCATCCGCAGCAGTTTATAATCGGCTCCATGCTGAATTACATGTGATCCGAACATCAGGAAATGAGGCGAAAATCCCGTCGATTCGTGTATGACATTTCGCAATGCGGCACACGTTTCGTCAAGATGCTCGTCCCACTTCCGATGATCTTCACCCACATAAGCGCGGATACCCGCCAGAATAGACCGATTAACCCTCTCGGATGCATTCGATTGTGGTGCGTAATAGGTATGTTGCACTCCGTACTCCTCCAGTAACTTGCCGAAAACTTTGGATATGAACTGTACCCCATTGTCTGAATGTAAGAACTCAGGAACTCCGAGTGTGAGAAAGATGTCTTTCTCCAAGAACTGTACAGCTTTCTCGGCGGTTGCTGACGCCATTGCTTTTAGCCAAACAAACTTGGTGAAGTGGTTCAACACAACGAATATAAATCGATTTTCTGACCGTGACCTAGGGTATGGCCCAAGGAAATCGACATACAGTCGCTGAATCGGTCCATCAACCGGAACCTGTTTGCCCATAAGCGGTTGCATCGTAATATTTGCTGGTTTTATTTGCTTGCAAATATCGCAACTGTTTACAAATTTTGTAACGTCCTGTCGCAGTCCGGGCCAATGGTAGTAACGCTGGAGTAGTTCGGTGGTTTTCGCTATACCGCAATGTGAAGACATCGGATCCGTGTGTAATTTATCTATCAAGGATTCAGTTAAAGGTCTAGGCACCCACAATTTCCAGGATGGCACATCTGTTAAAGTCGATGATGCTGACGGTTTGTAGATGTAAATTTTGTCATCCTGAACCTTGAGATTGGTGAAACGATCCGGTGTTTCCACGATTTTTGCGATATATGTGGTGTAGTCTTGGTCCGCAAAACCATCTGAGTCCAGATCCAAGTGAGGGGACGAGCTTTCGACAATGGCTACTTCTGAGCAAAATGCACGTGAGAGAGCATCAGGTACGACATTCTGGGTACCTTTTCGATGTTCGATGCTAAAATTGAAGGCTTGGAGTTTAAGACTCCATCTAGCTAAGCGGCCTGAAAGGTCCTTTTGGTTCATTAACCATTTTAGACTAGCATGGTCTGTAATGATCGTAAACTCCAATCCTTCAACATAAGCTCGAAACCTCTTGACGCTCTGCACTGCAGCCAAGCATTCTAATTCGGTCACGCTGTAATTCCGTTGAGCGGAATTTAATTTAGCGGACATGAATGCAATTGGATGCTCTTCACCTACATCTGACTTTTGGAAGAGCACGCTTCCGATCCCCGTTGCACTGGCATCGCATTATATGTAGAACGGCTTGCTAAAGTCTGGGTTCATCAGAACTGGTGCCGTTGTTAAAAAATGTTTCATGCGTTCGAATGCGATACCAGCTGCATCGCTCCAAAGGAATGATCGGTTACCTTTCAGCAAGTCTTTCAACGCTGATGCTACCGTCGCGAAGTTGGGAATGAACCTTCTGTACCAACCCGCCATGCCTAAAAATCTTCGCACGTCCCGCGCGGATTTAGGAATCGGATATGCCGTGATGCCGGAGATTTTCTCGGGATCCGTCTTTAGAATCCCATCACTAACCACATACCCAAGATATTTTATCTCTCTCAAAAGGAATTTGCTTTTCTCGACATTAATCGTGAGGTTGGCCTTTTTGAGAAGTAGCGCAACTTCACGAAGAAGATCGAGATGCTCATCGAGAGTGCTGGACGTTATAAGAAGATCGTCCAGATAGACAAATATCTTGTCATGCAATTGGTGAGGGATCACTTTATGCATCAGTCGGCACATAGTTTGGGGTGCATTGCAAAGACCAAAAGGCATGACAGTAAATTGATACAAAGGGCGGCCAGGTATTGCGAACGCCGTTTTATCCCTGGAGGCAGCGTCGAGCGGAATTTGCCAAAAGGCATCTTTCAGATCCAGGCTGGAAATAAACTTAGTGGATTGCAAGCGTGATAATAAGCCATCTATTAAAGGAAGTGGATACGCATCTTTAATAGTGACCTCGTTGACGCGGCGTGCATCCAAACATAAGCGTACCTTTCCTGGTTTACGGACTAAGGTCACTGGTGAACTCCAGGCACTTGTACTCTCCTCTATTACCCTTGTACTCTCCTCTATACCCCCCAAAAAGTTTTATGACGTCATTCAATTGCCCGCGCTCGCCATCGGATAGCTGGTGCATGAGGTTGTCGGTATTAGAGGGCGTTGGAGCTTGTATCTCATTCACCTGTACCGGAGTCAAGCCAAACGCATCCCAAAAATCTATTCCTAGATATACCTGGTTAGTCAGAGTTGGAACAATGAGAAATCGCATTGTCCTCGTCTTTTCACCAAATGTGACGCGAGCGGAGATATAGCCAATTACACTGTTTTTATTGCCACACGCAGTCGCCACCTGTGTGTGCAATGTGTGTATTGGCAAACCTAATTTTTCAATGTTCTCTAGGGCATTCGCTCCTAATATACTCGCGCTGGCGCCACTATCCAGGAGTCCCTGAAAAGTGTGGGCACCTATAGAAATCTGGGCGTACGGTCCGTTATCTCCAGCCACATGTAATAGAGATGACAAGCTCGCTTGACGAAGTTGGCGCCTGATAGTCCAATAGCGCACAGATCGGGGCAAACGAGACGCATTGGATTTAGGGTATTTTTCGGTTTGTGTAGCTTGATCTACGACCGGCCGCTTTACTGCAGTCGACGTAGCTCTGGGTCTGTGTTCGATGCAGCTTCGGTGGTATTCCGGATAGGACCTCTCCAATTGGGAGTGTGAGTGGTCCCATTGTGACCCGCACTCCTTTGAGGGTTTCCCGAAGGACGTGATCTACATTGTCCACAATTCGGTTTAAGAGTATTCCGGGCTCCACATCCGAAACAAAAGACTCCGTTCACCGGTTTTGTACATTCTGTGAAGAAATGACCCAGGTCATGGCAATTCCAGCAAATCGTGAGGTTACTTGGCGAAGGCTTTAATGCCGATATTTCGACATATTGCTGAGAGTCGTGAAACGTTTGTACTTCGCTAACCTGTCGTCGACTGGAACATGCCATCTCCGCATCGTAACCAACTCGTTTCCAAGTATCCTCAACGACCGAACATTTTCTTCTCAGATTTTGTACAGAAGAAAATTCCATTCCAGCTAAATGAGCCTGTAAGCCTGGACGCATATTTCGCAGTAATAACTGCTGGAAATCCATATCAGTCAGCGGTTTTCTCAATTGCAAAGCCAGAGCTTCAATGGCATCACAAAAATCGCTGAACGACTCTCGTGATTTTTGGGTACGTCCATCAATCACTCGTCGAATGTCTAGGTCAGTATTATGATTGCCGAAACGTTCTCGGAGGCATACACAAAATTCAGTCCAGGGTAAGTTTGGTTGCGACTCACGCAGAGCGCAAAACCATTCGGCAGCAGGGCCTTTCAATAGTAGGAAAATTTCAGAAATCAAATTTCTTTCTGTCAAACCGTTTGATGTTGCTAGAGCCTCAATCCTAAACAAAAATCGATCAACGTTCATGCCGGAGCTTGATCCATTAAATTGGATTCCCCATTTTGACAATGGAATAGACCGTCTATGATCCACTGTGTGAATGATTGGACGCTGGGGTGTTGGGTTCTCGTTTACCAACTCATGACGGGTACTCGAAGGATGCCAAGGTGAAGTTTGAGGGTGATAAAGAGGTTCTTGAAGTGGATGTGGATTCCGAAAGGTTTCCCCAAGCATGTTTGATGCCGATGGTCTAAAGGTGTTATGAGGCCGGTCTGTTGTTGGGTTTTCTAGCATGTGTCTTTCGACCATATTATTGGCAGACGTGGCGCTAAAGTCCAACTCCTCTATTTTCTGGAGGAAGGTATCTAGTTGGGCTTCTTCTGTTTTTCCAACCATTTCCACCACTGCCTTGTTCAATCTGGCAATAAGAGCTATGACTTCTTTCCCGGCAGCCTTCAGGTCACCAGTAGCATTCTTTACGAGTCGCGTGACTCTGCCTGTGTAATGGGTTATGCGAGAACTACAGGCCAACAACATCTCGTCCTCACCGGACAGGCAGCTTTTGAGTGCTGACGCAATACTTCCAAGTCCAGCCTGACATTCCTCAAGCTCACCTGGCAAATCCGCCAGAACTGTAGGAGGCAAAGCAGTTGGTCTTAAAATTGGCCTTGACTTTTCCAACTCGAGTCTGGCCTCGAGTAAGTCGATTTGAGTTAGGGGGTCTCCCGCAATGTTTCGCATTAAACATTCCATTTGGAACTCCTCCGGCTCCAAATGGTCTAAATTAAAGTTGTCCATCATTGCAAGAGATAGAAAAATGATGCTGAGAAGGATAAATTTTTTTTTCTCTAATTAAAACTATACTAAAACTAACTATACTAAGACTAACTATAACTAAATAAAAAAATACAAAAATGAAGGAAAAAAAATTATAATAAGAAAATCTAACCGAACTAATGAGTATACTAAAACTAACTATGCTAAAAGATTAAACGAAAAAAAGAAAATAGTATCATGCTAAAGCTAACCATGCTAAAAATAGAAATAAAAAAATAATAATGAAAACTAACCTAATAATTCACCATGCTAAAATAGAAATAAAAAAATTTAATAAGAAAACTAACCTAACTAATCACCATGCAGAAAAATATAACTTCAAAAAAAAATTTAATAGAACTAACTACCATAGGAAGCGAGCAGTGAAAATTAAATATAGAAGAAAAAAAAAGGAAAAAAAAATATATATATATAAAATAAATAGAAAAAATGATGAAAATAGTACTGAAGTAATTTAAAAGATGGAGAATCCCGAAACTTGAATCCATCCAGAAGAGTGATCCACATTTCCGAGAGAAAAGAGAGAAAGAAAACGCTTTGAATGCTTACACCGAAAATTACACAACAGTTGCACAATTACCACAGGACAGACAAGGAGGTAGATTCATGGAGTTTATTAATTTATACTTTATTTGACTTTAAGATATCGAATGCCTCATCGATATGATCCCTATTACGAACAAAATTATTCGACTGGCCTTAACATTGTACGACCGACGGACCCGGTCCGGATAAAATTATGCGAGAGACCATATCGCGAGCAGAAAAAAAAATAAAAATCGCGATACTATGATGTATGTAGTTGAGATCTGTGTTCGAGTGGTATATCGACACCTACGCTAAATGCGGACAACAGTCTCCAACATACGATCATAGCAATACTACCTAAGGTTAAAATACTCGCAGGTTCTAGTAGAGTTCCAAATGAACTTTGCACGAAAGGTGCACCTGGCAACCTTAATAAAACACAAGATTTTTCGCCCGGTAATAATTAAAATACCTCTTCCATGAACTGTGAGAAAGGTTATAGTTGGGAGGAAAATTTAAGAGATGAGAAAAATTGAACTAAGATGTGATTTTACTAACTATTGATAAAAGTTGATTTTTATATTTATTTAACAGACCGAAAATTTTAATGAAAAAAACGAAAAATTGACCGAAATTCTAGAACTTTAATTTTAAGTGTTGAAGGAAAAAAAAGTGAAACTATGAAAGCCGTACAAATAACGAAACTGTTTGGGCGCCACTGTAACGCAGTGGCTGAAATTCCGATAAAAAAAATTTTTTTAAGTATGAGTAAGGAAAATTAAATGAGTAAAAGCCGTACAAAAAAAAACTTGGGCGCCACTGTAACGCAATGGGTCCACATTGCTGCGACTCCCAAGACGTCAACAGAATAATGGGGCTCTTCCGGATCTGGGCAGCACAATTTGCCGGCAGTCAGGAGCGTGGGCGTGGGGAAAACGACCCAGAAGAGCACACCATCCTTGAGGGTGCTGCATAAATAGTGAATATGAAAAGAGGGAAAGGACCTGAGAATTGCGCAACTGTTGTTGACTCAGGCTCCGTAGTAGCTGTCAAAAATATCATTTCCGTACGGAACCTGGAATCGGCCTGTCAATACTTACATTCTCCTTCTCTCCCGGATCGAAGCTCACTCTACCTTCAGGAGTCGTTCCGGGATTCTCCTCTGCCCTCTCTACTCCATCTTCATGGGCAAAACAAACCTACTGAGAAGAAAAAAAAACCGACTGCACCTGGGAAGATACTAATTATTACATGCATCGACAGAGAGAAAAAAAAAAGGAATTTATTATTATTTTAAAATTTTTTATTCTATTCATGCACTAAAAAAAACAAAAAAAAAAATATATCCTCTTACGTTCCACCGTGAGTTATGGGGCCCCCTCCGCTCAGCTTCATTGTTTCCAATTTTCAATTTTCGGCTGTCCAGTTAATTCTTTACAGGAGCAGCAATCCAGTTAGTTATAGTCGTATGAATAACTGATTTTTTTTTCTTTTACGTAACAAAAAAAATTCTATTGGCTTCAATAACTCTGTCTTCTACACTTTTTTTTATATTTTTTTAATTCTTAGGTGTTCTTGAGATCAGGCTTCACGGGTTAATCCACACTTTAACCAAAAAGTCTTTTTTTTTTGTATTCAACACTAACCGCACTTTCTTTCTCTTTTTTTTCTTTCTTCTCGAAAAGCACGTGTCCGTCGGTATTCCGTTTTTTATTCGAGTCACGAAAATGTTCCTTTTTTTTGAGTTCAATATGGAATATATCAATTATATATGAACACGATAATTGTTATTAAACCAAAAAAAAAATGTCTAATTCTCGTTTTTTTTTTTTTGTACATCTCCAAAACAAAAAAAGAAATATAGTCCGGCGCTATCGGCGCGATAACGTTCCTGCTCGAGAGCTGATCCTCGACTCCCCGATGCGCTACTCGAGATCAATTACCCGAAAACGAAAAAAATTAACGGATTGACGGTAATCCGGTTTTTTTTTTTTTTTTTTTTGGTATTACAATATGAACAATATAAATAATTGAATTAAATGTTTAGAAGGGTGCCTTTTTTTTTAACAATATGGCAACAACACCACCTTTTTATATAAAAAAAATTAATTACTTCTTCTCAGGTGCGTTTGCATGGCGTTTCGCCACAAATGGGGAAACGGTGTGAAAGTGAAACAGTTCCACTTCAAGAAGGCCTAGATACTCAGTAGATGGTTTCTGTTCGCTTTCTATCATTCAGTCCCCCATAACATCTGCAAATATTTGTCAGTAAGCAGCCAGTACAACTGAGCAATATACCAGCTTCTCCACTCACTACGGCCGTTCTCACTCCCCTTCCCCAACCTTCCCAATCCCATTCCTTCCCTCCATGACTGTGTTTGTGCATTGCACATAAAGGCCGAATTGCCTATAATACAGGTCATTCTGTAAGAAAAAAAAAACACTGAAATTTCCATGGACTATGCAAAAGTTTCAATACTTTTCTGCATTTATTTCATTCTCAACATATCGCAATCTTACAAATTTTACCTGTCAATCATGATATCAACGCAACAAACACCAAATGCATTTCTTGACTATTCTGCCATGCATATAACAGATTAAAAATAATAAAAACATAACATTGGAGAACGCGAAAATTTGTCAAAAAATATTCTCACCGAATATTCCTAAATACAATTAACCATCTTCTTTGCAAATTGACAATAATGGAAAATTGCAGTATTGTGGGATTTTCAGATATTTTGGACACGTTCTTATGATATTTCTGGATTTTGTCTCCATTTTTGTTGCATTCATTTCGCATAATCGGCGAAAACTGAGCAATTATTTTGTCAAATTCGATAGCTCGGAGCAAATATTCATTTATTTATTTATTCACGTATAGAGCTTATGTCAACAAACTAAAAACATTATAATACCGTACATAATAAGTCAAAAGACAAAATTAATTACATCGAAAAAATATTAAATTCTAATTAAAATGACTTTGAACTGCGCTCGACTGTCACTAAGATCAATTTTGTTGCAGTGTATTAAAATTGGAGATGCATTTAGAAATAGGTTCATTAAATTGTCTTCTGCCTTAATGGTCTTTCTAGAGCATAAGTTGGAAGATTACTATGCAATTCTTAACAATTAAACCGATAAGAGATAACATCCTTTATCACGCATAAGAGCTTTCTTCGTTGAACCACAGATTGTAAGCCAATTAAATGGCATCTTTCATACACTAGAATCTCAGCGCTGCAGTTCAAATACTTAACAGCAAATCTTGTGAAATTATTTTAAATCCGCTCAATTTGCAAGACATGAATCTGATAAACAGGATTACAAAGCAATATTCTAAAATCAGTCTCAGAGAGAAACAAAGAGTGCCTTTGCAGTATAAGGGTCAAAGAAATCTTTAGAATTACGTTTCACAAAACCAAGATTTGAGCTTACTTTGGAGATTATGTAGCCAATGTGAGACTTGGAATTAAAATTAGAATCAATCATCACATCCAGATCCTTTACCTCCATGAATCTCCAAGGGGATCTGTTATTTAATAATAAAATGGGAAAAGATTTTCTATGCGCAGAAAATATTTTGCTCTTATAAATATTGAGTTCTAATGAGTCCTCGTCATATAAATTAGATAGCTCAGTAGTATCACCTTGAAATTCAAAACAATTATCCAAGCTTGAGAAAAAGTTTAAAATCATTGGCGTACAAAATAGATCTAGAAAATTCAAATATATCAAAGGAATATCGTTAACAAATAAAAAAAAGTTAAGGCCCTAAACGGCTTCCTTGGCGAACGCCAGATAAAACATCAAAACACGACGAAGAAATTCCATTTATCCGTCTTCTATTCGTTAAGTACAATGAAAACCAATTCAAAAAGTTCGAATAAAACCCAAGAACCAACCCTCAATCAAAAGTCAGTGATGAATCCGATCAAAAGCTTTTTTAAAATCCGAATAGAACACATCAACTTGAAGGCCTTATTCAATCATCTAAAGAGTGCTTAGTAAAAATTGATGAATTTGTCGACATAGAACTTCTGCTGACAAAACCATGTTGACAATTACAAATACTCTCTTTGGCATGAAAAAAAAACTTTTCCTTAACTTCGATTTAAAATATTTTAGGGATGAAGAATAGTTTGTATATTGGTCTATAATTTTCAACCAAATTCTTGCAACCAGACTTAAATATCGGTAATCTGAAAGATAGCTTCCATGTCTCCAAAAATATTCCGGACGCAATCGACATATTGAAAATAATATTTCACACCTCAAAAAGCGAAACCGCGCAACCTTTCAGGAACACAACTGGAATTCGATCATAACCTTCTCCTTTTTAGTATCTAAGTAAAGCAATCATCGTTTTCAGTAAGAATCAAATGGAACAGATCAGCGATTGAGATCAAACCGCCTGTGCTTGAGTAATTTAATGCGCGACAATAGGCATGTATTCAGGCGGATCCTAACCTCCTGAACGCTGGATAATCCTGAAAGGAATATTAATATTTCACGTATTGGTATACTCTAGATGAAATCTGAGAGTATTATAAGTTTGCCACAAAATTTGTTACGCCAAGAAATAAGTATCGGAGAAAAGAAATGAATGATACAGAAGTTCATATAATCACTCAAAAATCTCAAAAACGGCTGTCCGTCCGTCTGTCTGTCTGTCCGTCCGTCCGTGTCTTCTCTAGCTTGAGAACGCGTTGAGCTAGATAGTACAAATTGTGCACACGTCGTTTTTACAAAAAAGTAAGGCCAAGTTTGTGAACGAGCAAAATCGTTCCACCCCTTCTACTCCCTCCCACACAAAATTATACAATTTCGTAATTTGACAATAAACGGTTTTGGAATATAATACTTTTATGATAGTTTTAATCTACTGTATAAAAATTATTTGTGTCCTCCCCCTCCTTCCACCCCCTCCCATACAAACTACAGTTTTTCATGAAATACTATAAGCCAATTTACTCGTGCGTATAAAATTTATCTAGCTGAAATTGTGCAACCAATTAGAATTATTATAAACCAAAAAAAAATTAGATGATTAGCTTTACCTCTTTTCCCGCCGCCCATACAAAATGATACAATTTCGTAATTTGACAATAAACGGATTTGTTCGAAAAGTAAAAATGCTGTTGATCTGACATTTGGAATGTACTACTTTCATAGTGATTCCAATCTACTGTATAAAAGTTGTTTGAGTTCTCGCTTCCTTCCACCACCTGAAGCTACACTTTTTCATGAAATACTGTAAACAAATTTACTCAGTAGGTTTAAAATTTATCGAGCTGGAATTGTGCACTAAATATTTATTTAGAACTAGCAAACGCCCGCGACTTTGTCCGCATAAAAATCGCAATAATAAGCAATTTTGGAGAAGGTAGTTAGTAATACATTATGTGGGATACATAATCTGCTTAGTTTAATGGCTCTTTGAACATAATGGTTTGTATTTTGTTGGAATCAGAACCATAAATTATTAAGAATGTTACCATGATACTCGCATTTGAATGGGAGAGGCTCGTGGTCAAATCAATCACGTGATTTGAGATCATATACGTATTGAAGAGCATTAAGGACATGTGAATAATTTTAGATTGTGTTAATTTAAAAAAAAAGCCCAAATAAAATAACATTAAGCTTGAAAACGTAACAGGACTACGATTGTGCGTAGAGCCCAATCATACGATACTATAGATGAAATCGAAGCACTGAACTAATTTGTTTCACATCATGCTAGAGTAGCTATAGAAATATTTTGTACCAAATTTAAGCTTCAAAAATTGAGTAGGTACTGAGAAACTTAGTCCATTGAATTTAATGAAATTGTATAATTTGTATGGGAGGTGGTGAAGGAAAGGGAGGTATTTGGTGATATTTCTAGAAACAACTATAATCATCATGCAATTGATATATTTTAAATTTCAGGTCTGTATCATTCACGCTTTTCAAGAAAATCGAATTTTTGTAAAATCGTGAAATTGTGTCACATTGTATGGGATGGGGTAAGAGAAGTAAAGCTACTCGGTTAATTTTTTCCCGATATTAATAATGATGCTAATTTAGGATTGAGCAGAAAATTTGAGCTCGATGAAAGTTATAGGTACTGAGAAAATCAGCTTAGAATATTTCACGAAAAAGTGCAGTTTGTATGGGAGGTGGTGGAAAAAAGTGGGGGGTTTTAAGTGAATTTTTGAGAAGCAACTATAATTAATTTGCTATTGGCATATTTTAAATTTCAGATCAGTAACATTTACAGTTTTCCAGAAAATCGAATTTAAGTAAAGTCGTGGAATTGTGTTACCTTGTATGGGAGGGGTTAGAAGGAGTGAAGCTAATCGGTAAATTTTTTCCCGTTATTAATAATAATGCAAATTAAGGTTTAAGTACATCATTTAAGTTCGATGAAAGTAACACGTACTGAGAAAATTTGTGTATAGCATTTCATGAAAAAGTGCAGTTTGTATGGGAGGTGGTGGAAGGAGTAAGTGGTTTTAAGTGAATTTTTGAGAAACAACTACAATCATTATGCAATTGATATATTTTAAATTTCAGATCTGTATCATTCACGCTTTTCAAGAAAATCGAATTTTTGTAAAGTCGTGGAATTGTGTCATATTGTATGGGAGGGGGTAGAAGGAGTGAAGCTCCTCGGTTAATTTTTTCCCGGTATTAATAATAATGCAGATTTAGGATAAAGTACAACATTTAAGCTCGATGAAAGTTACACGTACTGAGAAAATTGTTGAATAGCATTTCATGAAAAAGTGCAGTTTGTATGGGAGGTGGTGGAAGGAGTAGTAAGATGCAAATAATTTGTATACCATAGATCACATTTCTGATAAAAATAGTATGTTCTAAATTTCAAATGATATGCTCCAATGGTTTTGACGAAAATTTGATTATTATATATTTTTGAAAATGAGTCATTATGTATGGGAGGGGGGTATTGAAATAAGACCACACGCAGATTACATCTCGGTGCACATCTAATAAACTGTGAAAGTTTCATTACAATCGGCTTAGCCATTTTTACGTGAAAACCGGAAAGACAGACAGACAGACAGAAAAATTTTTTAAAGACATGTGTTTCTGCTTATTTATTGTTAAAATAAAGCAAAAAACTTATTTATAGCCATTTATAAACAAATAACATACAGACACTACAATTATATTTATATGTATTGATATTGATTATTAGTAAGACCAAACAAAATTAGGCGATTAGTTTCACTCCTTCTACCCCCTCCCATAGGCTAGGGTGTAGTCTAGTGGGTAGCGTGTTTGGTTTACAATGCGAAGGTCGTGAGTTCAAATCCCGGTCGACGCATAATTCCAAGCACACTACCTGCTTGAATATACCTTGGTTACCTCAATCTACGAAAATGAAAAATTCGTAGATAGAGGGTTGTGCGAAGAGCTAACAACTCCTCCGCAATAAATAATGAAAATGTTAAGGAATTTGAAGTTCAGGAGGCCAAGGCCCGATTTGGGCTGTAGCGCCATTGAAGAAGAAGAAGACCCCCTCCCATACAATCTGACACAATTCAACAACTACACAAAAAGTGGATTTTTCTTAAAAGTGTGAATTCTACTGATCTGTAATTTATTCGTTATTTCTAAAAAGTCATTAAGAACTCGCCCCTACTTCTATCACCTCTCGTACAAACTGCACAATTTCACCAAATCCAATACACTAATTTTCTCAGTACCTATTACATTTTTTAATTCTAAATGTTCTATAAAACATTTTGGTGGCAACTCTAGAGTGATGTGAAAAAAGTAGTTCAATGTCGTCACTCCCTCCACCACTTCCCCTAAAAAATTTCTTAAAATCAAAAAATTTCTCTTTCATCTAGAGCATCGCACGATTGGGCTTTACGCCCAATCATAGTCCGGTTATGTTTATACTCTAGATGAAATCTGAGAGTATTATAAGTTTGCCACAAAGTTTGTAACGCCAAGAAATAAGGCTCGGAGAAAAAAATGAATGATACAGAAGTTCATATAATCACTCAAAAATCTCAAAACCGGATGTATGTCCGTCCGTCCGTCCATCTGTCTGTCTGTCTGTCTGTCCGTCCGTGTCCTCTCTAGCTTGAGAACGCGTTGAGCTAGAAAGTTCAAATTTTGTAAACGTCGTTTTTAACAAAAAAGTAAGGTCAAGTACGTGAACGAGCCACATCGCTCCACCCCTTCTACCCCCTCCCATACAAAATGACACAATTTCGCAATCTGACAATAAACGGATTTCCTTGAAAAGTACAAATGACATTGATCTGAAATTTGGAATGTAATACTTTTATGATGATTCCAATCTACTCTATAAAAATAATTTGTGTCTTCCCCCTCCTTCCACCACCTCCCATACAAACTGCACTTTTTCATGAAATGCTCTAAACCAATTTACTCAGTGCGTATAATAGCTATCAAGCTGAAATTGTGTACAAAATATTTATTTAAAATTATTATTAAGACCAAAAAAAATGAGACGATTAGCTGTACCCCTTCTACCCCCTTCCCATACAAAATGACACAATTTCGTAATTTCAGAATAAACAGATTTGCTCGAAAAATATAAATGCTATTGATCTGAAATTTGGAATATATTACTTTTATGATGAAATAAATCTACTGTACAAAAGTTATTTGAGTCCTCTTCTTCCTTCTACCACCTCCCATACAAACTGCACTTTTTCATGAAATTCTCTAAGCCAATTTACTCAGTGCGTATAAAATTGACCGAGCTGAAATTGTGCACTAAATATTTATTTAGAATTATTAGTAAAACCAAAAAAATTAGGCGATTAGCTTTACCCCTTCTACCCCCTCCCATACAAAATGACACAATTTCACAGCTTTATAAAAAGTCGATTTTCATGAAAAGTATGAATACTACTGATCTGCAATTTAAGACATGTCAAAAGCATGATATTTATAGTTATTTCTGAAAAATCATTAAAAACTCGCCCCTCCTTCTATCACCTCCATACAAACTGCACTACTTCACTACATCCAATACACTAATTTTCTCAGTACCCATTAAATTTTTAAATCCTAAATTTTGTATAAAACATTTTGATACCTTACCGTCATGTGAAAAAATTAGTTCAATGTCGTCACCCCCTCTACCACTTCCCCTACAAAATTTCTTAAGATACAAAAATTTCTCTTTCATCTAGAGTATCGCACGATTGGGCTTTATGCCCAATCGTACTCCTGTAATGTTTATACTCTAGATGAAATCTGAGAGTACATTGTGTTTGCCTTACCGTTTGTAACGCTAAGAAATAATGCTCGCACAGAGCCGCCAAGGGTACAGAAATATTTGCTGTCGCTCAAAAACCTCGATTCCGACTGACCGTCTGTCTGTCTGTCTGTCTGTCCGTCTGTGCGTCTGTCTACAGCATAACTCTCGAACGCTTTGAGCTATCGTGCTAAAAATTTTTGTGTGTCATTTTTAGCAAAAAAGTAACTTTAAGTTCGTGAATGGGCTACATCCCCCCACTCCTTCTACCCCCTCCCATACAAATTTCAAGAAATTTCGAAATATTAAGAAATTGATTTTTCTTTCAAACTGTTTAAGCTATCGACTTGAAATTTAGGTCAAAGTATTATGATATAGATGTCATTAATATCACGGAATATTGACCCGATCCCTTCACCCCTTCTACCACCTCCCATACAAATGGACAATTTTGAAAAATACATATTTTCGATTTTCATTGAAACTAGTAAAGCTGAAAAAACGAAATTTTGTCAGAATTAATTCTATTATAATTGCAATTTATTTTAAAAATAATTATCATCTTCACCGCACTCCTTCCACCCCCTCCCATACAAATTTTACGAAATTTTGAAATTTAAATTAAATTATTTTTCTTCGAAACTGTCAACGCTATCAACTTGATATTTTATATAAAGTATACAAATAGAAATATTAATAATACGAAAAAAATTTGTTTTGATCCGTACACTCCTTCTACCCCCTCCCATACAAATGTATAATTTTTGTTAAATGCATTTTAACGATTTCCATTCAAACTAGAAAAAGTACAAACTTCAAATTTTGCCAGAATTTGTTTCTTAATAATTTAAATAAGTGTTACAAAAAATTAACAGCTCCGCTTCACTCCTTCTACCACCTCCCATACAAATATCTCTATTATACATTCAAGAATAGAATTTCTCCTTCAAGTATATGAGAGCTATCGACTTTGAAATTGAATCAAAGCATGGTGATAAGGATGATAATGAGCAGTTTCAAAATAACATTAAATGCTCCACTTCCTCTGCCACCTCCCATACAAAATCCCCAATTTCAGGAAGACTATGACCAATTTCATTAAAAATAATGAAAACTTAAAACTTTAAATTCAGCAAAAAACATTTTGCATGCTATGTTCGGTGTCAAATACGAAAAATACAAACCTCCCCCTCTACTTTTACCACCTCCTATTCAAAAGTCAATTTTCACTATTCGAAAGAATTTGAGATGACATATTTTCCGGTATATTAAAGTCACTTCCATCTCATCTAGAGTATTATATGATTGGGCTTTAAGCCCAATCATAATTCTGTTATGTTTTTTGTATGCTATCAGTTTAGGAATTTTCTGGTTTTGCTTGGTTTCAAATTCAATAACTTCATTTGAAATTGATTTTCTCGATGAAGATCAATTTTTGGTTTTTGATAGATGAAGTTTGTATCTTTAACGTTTCTGTTATCTTCAGTTAAACCAATAATGACACATAATATGAGCTGCTGTACTTTCGTCTCCCATTTAAAACGATATTATAAATGCAATTCTTTCACACACAAAATCATTAGCTAATCAAGAAATTATATTCAGAGCACAATTACTTGCCTTATTTGTGAAACCAGGATATATGTGATTTGATAAAAGCACGGAAATCTAAAACACAAATAAATTTGAATTAATGGATTGTACGAGGTTATTTCATAATTTTTTGAATTATTAGCTGAGCGAAGAAGAAATGGATATAAATGAATTTCTTCAAGGTATTACGTATTTCTACGAATTTTCCATTTTAATAGTAAAAGGATGCTTTTCGACTTGAGTCTCAATTCCTCAGAAATATCTCAGTAAAATTGAAAAAACAGAAATTCTGTCATTTGATATATGTTCATGACTTTAGTAATACTCGCACATAATATGCGTACGTAAGCTATATGTATATTTATTAATCCTATATTTCTCTTTACGTTGAATATTCCATGTATATTGGATAATCGAAAATTCCCAGATGGGAAGGACGGAAATGAAATTTTCTTGTTAAACGTGTAGAAAAGTAGAACACACTTTTATCCCATATATCAAGCTCACGTAGCTTTCTTAGCTGCAGTAATATCAAAAGAAAGAATCCCAGTACAAAAGATGAATGGAACTGAGCTCGAAGAAAACCCAGCGACTTAAATTTTAAAATATGTCGAGAACAGGTTTCAGTCTTGTTCTTCGTCTACGTTAAGAAATTTTTGCGAAAAATATTTAACTGAGACTAGGTGTGTATCTCCAAGGTACTATATTTACACAGAATAAAACTATATTCTCACATGCGGAGTACAAGATAAAGGCCGATTCCTCTATTATATCGCTCTAAGATAGTTCCGCCTTATATGAGTGTAATATTATTTTACACCAGATGCATAAATGCATCCAGATGTGTAGAGATCTTAATACAATTTTGGAGAACATTCGGAATATGGTATGGTAAGCCACTGACTGCAGTACCCTAGTATGTAAAATAGTTTTACACATTATTCTTGATTCGTTAAACAATGTTAAAAAAGAGACTCACATACGAAATATGCATATAGATGTTTTATGTTTATATTTCATTTAGATTAAAATTCGAGCTCGTTAATATTCTAATGAATAATTACATAACATTCTTTGTAACTGATTGAAGTAAGAGCAAACAAATAGGTATTATGCAAATTATGTTACATAATTTTTTGGAGGACGAATTGCTTATGCATTCGTGGAATCAAAACATAACCGAGCTACGATAGCGGGTAATCCCCAATTATATGATGCTCTGGATAAAGCTAAGATTTAAATGGCTTAAGGAAATTATTATTACACATTTACATGGAGGTGAAAAAAGAGTGAGGTCGTTAAGCCAATTTTTTCAATCATACTTCAGTTGCTATCAAAATATCGCTCACCGAATTTCAGCCTCATGATTTTTGAGGGATATTATTGTAATTCGCGAAATTCGTCAGTTTCAGTGTGAGAGTTCAAGATGTGGATGATTTAACCATTTTTCATAGAAATAACTGTAATCGTCGTAAGATTGATGTACTTATTCCGGAGATCAGTAGCTTTTCTAACTTACTTTTAAAGAAAATTAAAATATTAAAAGGTTTTGAAATTTTGTGATTTTGTAATGGGAGCAGAAGGGGTGAAAATAGTTTTTTTTTGTCATTCCTAACATTGCTAAAAAAAACAAAGTACACACTTTGAAATTTAGATACCAACTACGAATTTTTTATTTTTATTGAATGAGTGTAATTTGTTTGGAAGCTGGTGCAAGGTGCAGATGATTCTAATAGTTTTATACCTAAGACTGAATTTCTTATCAAAAAATGTGGTTCTCGAAGTGAGTCGGCTTATTGAGAATTTTCGAAAATGTAATAATTTGTAAGTATTAGAAAAGTTTGAGCAAAAAAACTAAAGAAGAATTTTTTTGACCCTCAAATGTTCACGACCTCTTTAAACCCCTTCAAATTTCATCTAGAGTATTACATGATTGGGTTTTACGCCTAATTCTGTTATGTTTATACTGTTGATAAAATCTGAGAGTATTATAAGTTTTCTCTAAAGCTTATAACGCCAAGAAATACTGCTCGCCAAGAGTCACCAATGGTGTATTAATAATCGATATTTGTTGTCGCTCAAAAGTCTCGAAACCGGATGTCCGTCCATTCGTCCGTCCGCCCATCTATCCCTCCATCCGTCTGTTTGCTCTTTAGCATGAGATAGCGTTGAGCTAAGAAAATTAAATTTTGTACACGTTGTTTTTGGCGAAAAAGTAAGGTCAATTTTGTGACCGCTCTAAATCACTCTACACCTTCAACCCCCTCCCATACAAAATGACTTAATTTCGGAATTTAACTATAAACGGATTTTCTTGAAAAGCAATTATTCTGAAACCATATTATTACTTTATTATTTTTTAATAATAAAGTATTGTGATCGACACAGAAAAAAAAAAAAATTTGCTACCCTGAAATTTTGTTTTTTCGCGTTTCATGACTAAATTAGCCTAAAAAAGCAAAAAAAAAAATCCGTCCCGCCGTACGCCGTCCGCCGTACGCCGTACATATCGACTCGTACCTCCAAGACCGTTAAAGGTAGAATGTTGGTTTTTGGGTGGATTGTTAATTTGGTAAGCGAGCTCCATTATCCAAATTTTGGGGGAGTGTGGGGTGGAAGGGGGAGGCGGAGGGATGGAAAAAGTCGAAAAATACACTTGCTAATATCTTCACCACGAATGCAGATAGAAAGATGAAAATCAGCATACATATAGAAAAGGGTATGGGACATGCTCCAAAAATAATTTAATTTTTTTATCCATTGGCGTCCGAAAAGGGGGGGCTAAGAACAAATTGTCGGCCGAATCTTTTTTTGAAATGGTTATATCTTCGAAACTACTTACCATAAAAAATTCATATTTTGGGACAATTAAGATGGCGTATAGATCCATCAGAAAAAGCTTAGAAATAGGCTAATTATTGTAAGGGGGAGGGTCAGGGGGGGTGCAAAGAAAAACACTTAAGAATTAATATCTCAACTATCTCTTAAGCTATGTAATTGAAATTTAAAACATATACTAAGCTATACTAGCGAAATATAAAAAAAATATAAAATTTGGTCATAATAGTAGTGGGGGGAAATGGGGAGCATTTCAAAAATGGTGCACTTTTCAAAATTAGAAATCGTTATATCTCAAAATTGAGTGCAGATATCGAATCAAAAATTCGTCAGATTATAGAACTATATAATTTATAATTTTGATAAAAATTTTAAGTTAGGGGGTGTAAAGGGAGGGAGGTGGTAAGCAAAAATGTCGAAAACTTTGAGTGATTTTTTTAGGACTCTGGTCAAAGATAGAAACTTTAAATTTTGCATGTGGATACATCTATTTTATATACACAGAAAAAAAATAATAATTTGATCCACAATTGTTACGAACCGACCACCACGGTCTAAGGGGCACAAGGTGTTTCATGTGCAGCGAAAAAAACACGAAAACTGAAAATTTTTGGATGTAATTTTAAGGTAGAAACTTGAAAATTTGGAAAATACATTTAAAAAAAATCCCCAAACGTATGAGATATTAACTGGTCGAATACCTTTGAAACTTCTACCCCCTCCCATCCAAAATTATTTTTTCGACCATTTTTAAGAAATCAATTATCACCTAACTATTAAAAGCTATCAATTTGAAATTTTGCATAAGAACTTATAAAAATATTTAAAATAAAATTATTTTAAAAGTTTCAAAATAGCACTTGCCCTTCTACCCCCTCCCATACAAAAGTATGATTTCGACCAATTTCATTAAATCAACTAATAAACAACAAATTAAAAGTTACGAACTTGAAATTTTGTACGAGCACCTTACTAGAGAAAGAAAAGAAAATTGCATCACAAATTTTGCAATTCCCCTACCTCTTCTACCCCCTCCCATACAAAATTATTTTTTTGAGCATTTTTAAGAAATCGGTTATCAGCTAACTCTTAAAAGCTATCCATTTCAATTTTTGCCGGAAATCTTATAAAAATAATTGAAATGAAATTTTGTTAAAAGTTTTGCAATCACGCTTGCCCTTCTACCCCCTCCCATACAAAAGTATCATTTCTACCTATTTCATTGAACCAACTAATAACCAACAAGTTAAAAGCTGCGAACTTGAAATTTTGTACGAGAAGACTACAACAGAAAGGAAATAAAATTGCGTCACAATCTTTACGATTCCCCTACCTCCTCTACCCCCTCCCATACAAATGTTGGTTTCGTGAATGTAAAATACACAGAATCTTATTCTATGCAACTTCGTCTATGAAACTGACATTCTATACAGAGAATATTGGACGTCAATTAAAAAACTATTCACATCCACCGACCCTTACTATCAACCCTCATCCCTCCCCTCACAAAACTCAAACTTGCATAAATAAACGAACGAAATAGTGGTTATATATACTGAAGCTTTTGAACGTTTCCGCAAAGTGTTGACAACTGTCCTGCCCAAGAACCCCCTTTCACTTAGTCTTCCCTAACCACTCTAACCTGCATATTGACTTTCCACGCATCCGCAACTTGTCCCAAGAATAATAAAGTTTCGCCCGACTTGTTGGCAGTTTATTTTTATGATGCTATCAATCTACTCCATAAAAATTTTGTGAATTCCCCTTCTCTTTCCACCACCTCCCATATAAACATTTAATTTTTGAATCTTAAATTTTCAATAAAACACTCTGATAGCAACTCTAGCATGATGTGAAAAAAATATGTATTTGAATGCCGTCACCCCCTATCACTCCCCATACATATTTCTTAAAATCAAAAAAATTCTCCTTTATCTTTACGACCAATCGGTGTTCTGTTATGTTTTTAAAATTATTTTTTCCCTCTTTTTTAAAGCAAAATTGTCTAATTAAAGAAATGTGATTAGTGGGAAAATTGGAAAACCTCACTATCAAGTCATTAATTTTCGTTTCGCTCTTAATAACATATAGCTTTCTCTTGTCTTAAGTAAAAATATCGGTAAGAATAATAATAAGAAAAGTTCTAGTAAAATGTTTTTTTTTCTACTTTCCCTTATACTCCTGATTTTCTCATTTAATATCCATCGACTACTTTGGGAACTTTCTTTGATTTCCAGCTGAGTTTCTGTCGAGATCTTGGTGAAAAGTAAAAGAAGGATTCTTCTTTCTATTTTCTATCTATCTTTTTGTATACATACCTTTTCTTTTTTTTTCAACTCGTTCTGTTTCTGGACGGGTAAGACAATTGTTCGGAGCGGCCATCAGGTTGGATCGATGAACGTGTCAAATCGTGGACTTAATTAGTTTTCAATTTTCTTCTCGAGATATATCTGATTGCCTGACATGACCATGATAAGAAACTTAAACCCGATTTTGCTCCTTCATTTCTTAACGTGGAAGGGGTAGGAAAATACGTAGCTATGAATGTGTATTAGTGTGTATTTTTTTTCTTCTTATGTTATGTTAGTAAAACGGAGTTTGATGACTGTTTGGAAACAGGGACGAGAGTGTATGCTTACTGAGTTAGGTTACACGACGGGTATCGACCTAAGGATTCGTCGACGAATTCATAAGAGAGATATTTGATATTATGAGATGCTTCGAATTGTTTTAGTACTTTTTTTCGAGCTATTCTTTATATTGAAGAAGTTGTAAAGTGTATCAAGTTACAAGAATACTGTATCATAATATAAGAAAGGAGATATACTCGTATATCAATTAAATGTGATTCAGCTATTATTACTGGATAGATCTTAAGTGTTTGAGAAAAAGTTGGCTATTCCGCTAGTGCGATAAAGGGAATCTCTTTTTTATGGCCGAAATACTTGAGTAAAAGAAGAATAGAACTTTGTTTTATTTCAGAAAATTTGTAAACTGAGTGAAATGCTGTAAAGTTCAACCCTTATAGAGCTTAACACGGCTGCAATGAAGGTATTGTTGAAATTAAAATGACGCACTTTCTGAAAAGAAAACAATTTTTCTAACCAGAATTTTTATTTTTTCGTGTTTCATGACTAAATTAGCTTAAAGAGCAGTTCTATTGTTTGCCCGGATATCACCTTATCCCAGCATTTTTTCGTCAGGGGGATAGCTCTCTATAACCGCGATGATGTGCTCTTCCAATTGGTTTCGCGTTTAGGTTACTGCTCCAGTCCGGAAGTCAATTAAATCTGGATAAAACTCTCATATCTCTTACTAGCAATTGCAGGTCAATTCTCCAATATTGATTTATTTCTCACCAGCTAGTCTGAAAAATAATATACCATATTCCTCTGTAATATCCTCATCGCCAATTAGAAATATGGATCGCTTCTTGATATGTGCACAATTTCCAGTTGCAGCACCAGAAGCACTGCTAGCTAAGGCACCCCGCAGAATTATTTGCCATTTTAAAATTGCCAATTGGAGGGCGCTGAAGGAGTACTTCAATGCCGTTAATTCGAAATTGTGTGATTCTAATGACTGCGATGAAGCCTGTAGACTTGTCACCAAGCCCATGCTGAAAGATGTAGAGCTTTATGCTCTACACACTTTATAGTGAAAAGAGAGTCCGATCGTGGAAGAGCTCTAGGTTCACAAATGAATGTCCTGCAGCAATTAAACCTAAGAAATTACGGTTCAAAATTTCACAAATTTTCCATCTCCAGCTAATAGAGAGCTTTATATTACGTCAAGAAATACCTACAAATCTATTATCAAACGTGTTAAATTTGATCACGTCCGAACTTTGCCGGAAGATCCTTCAAAATCTACAAGGCACAAGATCTTCTGATCTTTTGTCAAAACGGTCAATAATAATTGTATCTCTTTATCAACACTACCATTCGACCGTAATGTTATTGATTAGGTTGAGAAAGCTAACTTATTGGCAGCAAGTTTCACGAAAAACTACACGCTATCACCTTCAAACTAAACCGCTCCTATCGCAACACCACCTAATTTTTCGTTGCCTCCGTTTTATTTCCGCACGCGTCTCATATTCAGGATCCTGCAAAAGCTCAATGTTAACAAGTCCACTGACCCTAATGGCACTCCCACATTACCTTTAAAATGTGCTCATCTCTCTGGATTCACAATCTTTTTTATCTATATTACTCTTCTGGGTGAAAGGAAGCAAAGCGAACCCTGCTAATAATCGCCTAATAGCCACTACTTCAGTGCTCTCGAAAGTGATTGAAGCTGCTTTCAATCGCAAAATAATTCACTACTTTTTTTTCAACTAATTCCGCTATCTCTCAGGGTTCTCTCTTATCGCCTAATCTGTTCTTAATATTTATTAACGACTTTTTGTCTTCTATTCTCAGTCCAATTAATGATGAATAACACCTTCCAACTTAACTCTGCTGCGGACTCTCACAAGCAATCTGTTGCTTCCAAACGCTGGGAATTTTTCGGTTTGCTGAGCTCCGACTTCGACTTAATCCTGGAATGAGGCAGTAAAAATAAAGTAGACTTCAACGCCGCTACGACACAGGTCTATCATATTTCCCTTAAATAAATAACATATGACCATAATTGCAGTAGGAAGAAATACCAATCGTTTCAAAAATGGTGCACTTTTGAAAATTTCGTTCCGTTATATCTTATAATTACAGGAGTTAAGTTACAATTTGGTCAGATTGTAGAGCTACATGATCTATAATTTTCTTATATTAGACTAATTTGACTAATTTTTTTAGGGCTCTGATAAAAGACACAAAGTTTAAATTTGTGTACGTGTATAAATCCATTTGATATACATAAGGAAATAATAATAATTTGATCCAAAACTGTTATGCACTGAAGTGAGGCCCTAATGTACTCAATGTGTTTCATATATTCTGGAAAAAACAGTAAAATGCATGTCATAGATGCTAAGGAAATATCGTGCAAGTTATGTGGTCGAGGGTCGTGAAGTTTAAAAAAAATAAAATTGCGAAATTTTGCTATTAACGAAAAACTTTATTTGGACTGCTTTTTACGAGTGTATAAAACGAACTGACTTAATTTTAATCTACAATGGAAAAATTCTTAAGTCTAAATTTGCTGATTCGTAATTTTATTAAACGTGTGAATTAATTCTTTCCCAGCATTTATTCAAGGTGTCATATACTTATGCTGGTTTGAGGTATCTGGTTACATCCTCTAAGAATGTGGAGTATGTGTCTGGCGAAGACGCTGACTCATACGTAACTTAAAATTAGGATTCTCCTGAATTCTGTTATTGATTTTTATCTTAAATTCTTTATGTTTTTTAAAATAAAGTATGATTACAAAAGTTATAATCAGACTTATTAATATAATCAAAGTGATATTGATTCCGTATGAAACATTTTTATGATATTCCAGTTCATCAATTTTGTTAATGTTTTTTCCTTGAAAATGACAATTTCATCTAAAGTTATTTTATCGGTAAAATTTGTAAATTTTTTGTTTGAAGGGTAAGAAAAGCGTTCTAAAAATATTTCTTTAACATTTGGAAAGTAGTGATCGATAATTTTGATTTCACAATTGGTAAAATGAATAAGTACGTTTCTATTTATTAACAATTTCCTTTCGTCACAATTTTGGCTAGTATTTAATTCATATGCATTTTTTATTACAATTGTTTCCTCATCAATTTTAATTATTTCTGTTTTATTATTCTTTATTAGTTTACAGTTTTCCTTGTACACACAATGTTTACTTACTTCTAGTTCATTTAATGTTCTTAGTTCTTTATATTGATATACAGTTTCATTATTTGTTGTTACGATTTCGATTGGATAATCAATTTCTTTTTGTTGCTTATTAGGAATTGGTATTATCATTCTGAGTTTCATTTTCTTAAACTCGTTGGGTACTTTAACAGTAAATATTAATTTATGTTCTTCATATTTAGTTACTCTTAGTTTAATATATTTCATTTTATTTAAATCTATGTTGTACTTTTGAATTTCTTCATCTGTTAGGATGTTTGGGTGCAGAATTCCGTATTTAGCTAAAGCTATATTGTCTTGAATATGTTCTATTTTGCTTTTGAAAATTTGAATTTTAAAAAGTTGGTCATAGTATCTATTTTGATTCATTACACTGTTCATTTTTTCTGAAATCAATATTCTGTCTTTTTCAATTATGTTTTTAAATTGTTTGAAAGTTTCATTAAATTTGTTATTTATTATGATCTGTTGATTTAGATTTGTAATTATGATTATTTTTATCTGTAGTTTTAAAATGGTTTTCTATATCTAATCTATCTTGATCATCTATGGTCCCGAATAACCACTTCTGAGCATTACCTACTAAATTAACTAATCCTCTTTTCTTTCTGCTATCTAAAGGTATAATAGTTCTTATTATGTTCGTTACATGCTTAAGTTCTGTCATTAGTAGCTCTTTATGTTCTCTGTTTAGATCTGCGATATTTGTTGCAAAATCTTTGACCAGTTCTAAAATTTCTTGAGGTTCGATAACGTGAATTATTATGTCTGTTTTAGTCACTATGTCTGCTTGGTTCAGTTCTATTTCCGAAGATCCTGTCTGTTCTGTTATGTCATGTATGTTTAATAGTCCTTTAGTCGGTGTTATCAGTAGTAGACAAATGAATCCGATCGTGAATATCTGAAAATTTAGGATTTCTTTTGATATTAGTGGGGTGGACATTATGTAACTTATCTTTTTTATATTTAGGGCGATGTTTGTGTCTAACTGCTTTATAGTTCTTAATGAATCCTGTTCTTATTTCGAGGTAATCATCCCTGTTTTCGTTAAATTTTTCCAATCTCTTATCTTTTGCTTTTTCTATATTTTCCCTAATCTTTTGAAAATCTACTTTACGGGCTTGGACTTCCGATGGTGTGCATTTTATGGTTGAATGAAATCTACTGTTATAGTTCCTAATTGCTTGTTGTAATGTTCGCCTAGTTGAAATTCTAGTTTTGTTTACAATAAGGATTCTAAATTTTTCAGCTATACTGTTATGCAACCTTTCGATATCTGCGTGCCTGTGTGGCTATGTGCTTTCGTTAGATGTAGCGTTATATTTTCATTTTGCAAAAATTCTCTAATTTGGGCTCCTTTGAATTCATTGTCAGCAATTATTTTGTTGGGTTTTCCTATCTTAGTGAAGTGCTCTTCTAATTGTTCAATTATGGTTATATGATTTCTATCGGTTAGGTAGTAGGCGGTTCCAAATTTGGAAAATTTGTCAATAATTTTTAGGAAGCTATGCTTAAGTATTACGTAAGTGTCTATGTGAATTATTTGATTAATTTCTGTAGGGTTTTCAGAATACTTGAATTTGGTTCGAATGGGTCTTCGATCGTATTTAACCTGTTGACATATTTCGCACTGGTTTATTACTATATTAATTAAATCAAATAATTTAGGAAAATAAATTTTGTTTTTAATAGCATTGAAAGTTTCCTGTATTCCTGAGTGTAAACTTTCTCTCACGTGATATAATGAAATTTGCTTTAGTGCTTCAGTCTCTGTTTTTATATCTTGTGCTCTAAAAGAATATCTTACAAATTTGATTGTGTTGTCATTTGAATATAGTAATCTAAGCTTTTGCTGGACTTCATTATATTTAGTATCTGATATTTCGGAGTATATTCCTGTAATTCCTTTCTTTATGTATCTCCTAAAAATATCGTCTAGGTTGTCAAAATCATACTCTGCTATGTATATAATTCTTTTACTATGAATAATTTCTATTTCCATTGTTTTATTGTTAGTTAATATTATTTGCATTTTGTGCTTGTTAACTATTTCTTCCTTAATAGGTATGTGGTCTTGAAGTTCTTCTTCTGCCGAATGAATCGTTGCCATAGTAATATTGTCATCATCCTCGATATTAAATATTCCTAAATCTGAGTACGAATTTGTGACGTTTTCTGTATCGTTTGGGCTATCATTATCCTCTTCTTGATGTTCTATCCTGCTTAAAAAGTCAGCGACTTTGTTTTCTTTCCCTTTTAGGTACTCGATTTCAAATTTATATTCCCCTAGCTTCAACAATCATCTTTGATGTCGAGGAGCTAAGTCTTTTCCTTTATATTTAGCATGAAGGAATTTTATTGGTTGGTGATCAGTTAGTATCTTAAATTTGTTTCCATAAAGGTATGGCCTAAAGTAGTTAACAGCCCACATAATGGCTAAAAATTCTTTATCAGTTGCTGAATAATTCGTTTCATGCGCGTTAAGTGTTCTGGAGGCGAAAGAATAGGGTGTCCCTCTTGAGAAAGGACTGCACTAATAGCATAATTTGATGCGTCTGTGGTTAATTGAAATTGTTTGGTAAAATCTGGAAATCTAAGTATTGGGTGTGAACTAATTAAAACTTTTAGTTTTTCATAGGCTTCTATGTAATTTGGATCTTTAGTGTTTACGCTTGTTCCCTTTTCAAGATATTTAGAAATCGGTTGTGCCACTTTGGCGTAATCTCTGATAAATTTTCTATAATATCCAGTTAATCCTAAGAAACTCTTGATTTGTTTCTCCATTTTTGGTAGCTGAATTTTTTCTATCGAACTTATTTTTTCGGGGTTGGGTTTTAAACCTTCCTTCGTGATTACATGACCTAAAAATGAAGTTTCCTTTTGCATGAAATTGCATTTGTCAATTTGGATTTTTAATTGGTTTGCTTGTAAAACTTTAAAAATATCGGTTATTGCCTTGATATGATCTTGAATTGACGTGCTAAAGATCAGAATATCATCCAGATAGACAACACATGTTTTGTTTATAAACTCTCTGAGAACTTCATTCATAAGACGTTGGAAAGTCGCTGGAGCGTTTTTTAATCCAAACGGCATTTTTATGAATTCATAAAGGCCACGAGGAGTTACAAATGCTGTTTTTTAATTTCTCCCGGGGCTGGGGTGTGTATTTCGTAATTAACTGTATCTTTTCCCGTGATTGTACTGAAGTGTACAGGATTAATTTTAACTTTTTTACCAATATCTAATCTATCGTCTATTATACTTAATGTTGAGCCAGTATCTATTAATGCTTTATATTTCATATTGTTTATTGTAATTTCTATTACTGGTAATCCTTCCGAGGCTAGTTGTGAAAAAACTCGTCATTGATTCCATTAAATTCTTCCCTGTTTGGCAAAACTTCTCGTTGCTCATGTCTAACCAGTTTATGGCAATATTGGCCCGGTTCTGAAATAAGGTTTCCTGATTGGTTTTGTCTTTCTATATTTTCTACTTCCATAAGCTCTGCTGGCTGTTGCTTATTTTGACCTGATTTTTGGCGAAACTGATCTGAATTATGATTGTAATTTCTTCTGGATTGACCTGAGTTATAATTATTTCGATTATTCTGATTTTGTGAGGATTGATTATGTCTTCTATTCATTCCCGAATTATTGTAGTTGTAGTTGTCTCTGTCATCAACTTGTTGCGTCTGTCGTCTGTCCTGTGTCGAATAGTTATTGCTATTCCAGTTGTTGTCAGTTTGATTTCTAGAGTCTTGATTATAATTTCGATTATAGTTATTATTTTTGAAATTGGGTCGAGATTTATTTCTCTGTTCCTGTTTATTAGTATGTCTAAATGTAATGGTCAGTTTAAAAAATAATGGTCGAATGCAAGAGTCTTCAAATCTTCTTTTACGCATAATGGTTATAATATCTTTTATATCAGTTTCTTCATAAATTTTATCTAATAATATTCCCTGTGTCATGTCTTTAGCTGTATTAACTAAAATTAAATCGACATTGTTTAAGTCAATTCCACAATCATTTTGGTAATAAATTATTAGTTCATCTGCCTTATATTTAATATTTTGTATTTCTACAGCTAGTTCGCTAACACTACTTACTTTTAAGTTACTAATTTTGCGGTAGATTTCTGTTGGTTCTACATCTGGTCTATATCGAAGTCGTAGGGTTTCCTTTATCGATGTCCAATCATCCGGTTCCGGAATGTTGATAATTACGTTCTTGGCTTGACCCTGGATTTTTTCATGGTATATGGCTCGAACTGCTGCTCTTTTCACTTCTTCGTTGTGTATGTCTTCCAAGTAGTATTCGACGCTCCTGATGAATCCGTTGATGGTTATATCTCCTGTGCCAGTAAATATGCTCATATGGCGTACTTCTTTCAGAATTTTTTGTTTTTGATCCATGGATGATTGTTGAGCTGTCAATCTTTGGAATGCTGCTGCTAATTCTTCAAATTGGTTTTTTCGTTGCAGCAATTGCTGTTCAAGTTGATGGATTTGTTGCTCCATTGTTGGTTGTTCAATGTGAATTCGTCTCAATCCGTCCAATATTTCGCTACGTTTTTCTTTCCTTAACATTCACTCACTCTATTTCAGTATTATTGAACACGGTTTCTCTTTGTCGATTTCACCGGTTCCACCAATAGCACTTGAAATGTAGCTTGTCTTAAACGATTTAGCTAATTTGCTCTGCTTTTACACGTAAAATATGCGTTAGCTTTCACTTTTACAGGTAGCACTTGAATTTTAGCTTTTCTTCAACGATATAGCTAATTTGCTCTGATTTTCTTTGAGAACTAAACATTCACATTCAGTTGTCACTTTTTTTTAATTATCGCGATTTACTAATATTTAGGTTTACCGACTGCGCCAGTTATGCGGTCGAGGGTCGTGAAGTTTAAAAAAAATAAAAATACGAAATTTTACTATTAACGAAAAACTTTATTTGGAATGCTTTTTACGAGTGTATGAAACGAACTGACTTAATTTTAATCTACAATGGAAAAATTCTTAAATATAAAGCGAAGACGCTGACTCATACGTAACTTGCACGTTGATATATGAATTGAACCTGATGCTTTGGAATTGCCCATAGGCTGACCAGAATCTGTTGGTGCTATTTCATCCGTTCGATTCGAAGGGATTTTATCCGGAATCACGAATTTTATTTTGATGCATTAAACACCTAAAGTGAACATCGTATAACTCCGATCGCATAAATAGACAAGTATCTATTCGCGAATATTTTTTTTATTTACTCCAAATTATATGTCATTTGAAATCTTGTAAATCATCCAAAATTATAATGAAATTTGAATGGATAATGTGAAGTACCCGAAGACAACACAATATCAAGAACTTTTTACTCTCGATAATATCGTACCGTACTTTCACAAAATAAAAGACCCCAATGGATAAAAAAATTAAATTATTTTTAAAGTTTGTCGCACAAACTCTTACATATGTATGTTGATTTTCAGCTTCCTAGCTGGAACCATGGTTGAGATATTTGAATTCATAATTTTCGGTTTTAGCGCTCCTTCCGCCTCACTCTGAACCATTACACCCTCAAAATGGGTATCCGCCTGAGATCCGAAACCATCAACAATCCATCCAAAAACTAACTTTCTATATTGAAAGGATTGGAAGTTAATGTGCACTGAGCGTGCGGACGACGTACAGACAGACTGATTTTTTTTCTTGCATTTTTAGGCTATTTTAGTCATAACACGCGAAAAAAAAACAACATTTCAGGGTAGCATATTTTTTTTTCCTAGTCGATCGCAATACTTTATTATTCAAATAATAAAGTAAAATTGTATAAAAGCTCTAGATATCACTATGTCGAATACCTTCAAGACTTCTACTCCCTTCCTTACAAAATAATTATTTCGTTAATTTTACTTTATTATTCTAATAATAAAGTATTGTGATCGACACAAGAAAAAACAAAAATTTGTTACTCTGAAATATTTTTTTTTCACGTTTCATGACTAAATTTGCCTAAAAATGCAAAAATAAAAATCCGTCCCGCCGTACGCCGTATATATGGACTCATATCTCCGAGACCGTTAAAGGTAGAATGTTTGTTTTTGAGTGGATTGTTGATTGGACAAGTGAGCTCTATTTTCTAAATTTTGCGGGGTGTTAGGTGGAAGGGGGAGGCGGGGGGAGGGAAAAAGTCGAAAACTACACTTACTAATATCTCCACCACGAATGTAAATAGAAAATTGAAAATCTGTACAGATATAGAGAATTTTGTTTGACAAACTTTAAAAATAATTTAATTTTTTTATCCATTGGCGTCTGAAAAGAGGGGGCTAAGAACAAATTGTCGGCCGAATTGTTTTTTCAAATGATTATATTGTTATAAATCTGACAACCTCGACGTCCCCAGCAACACCGAGAAAAGTCCAGCAACATTTAAAAAGCTATACACATGTTTCCAGACACTTCTACCGAGCTCCACAATGTAGGCAATCATTCTAGACACACACACACAACGACACCTGTCTGGGAGACTTAGTATAAATACCCGCCAACTTTCAGACAACGAGTTAGTTAGATTTTGGCGACACCTATCGGTGGAAGAACGCGAATCGGTACAAGTGATAGATTGGCAGTGCTCCTGAGTTGTACGAATTAAGTTTTAGAGCGAATTTAGTGAAGTGATCAAGAAATAAAGAAAAGTGCGATTAAATAAAATTATTCATTATTTTTAAACGAATTGTGTTTTCCTTTGAAATCAGCGATCCCCTAGCTCGCAACAATTGGTGTCAGAAGTGGGATTTCAAGGATAAATTCGGGTTAAAAATCGCGAGTGAAATTAAAAATTCTCGGAACGGATAATTTTGTGAGAGCGGAAAAGTGAAACTAAAATTCTCGGACAGTAAGAATTTGGTGCTCTAGTGAACAGTGACTTTAATTAGCGAAGTAAAATCGCGGAACTAAAATTCTCGAAAGGACAGTGAGAATTTTGTGAAATCGAATATTCTCGAGTGCTCTAGTGAACAGTGACTTTAATTAGCGAAGTAAAATCGCGGAACTAAAATTCTCGAACGGACAGTGAGAATTTTGTGAAATCGAATAATCTCGAGTGATTTAGTGAGCAGTGACGTAAATTTAAGTGAATTCGAATCGCGGAAAAACTGGAAATAATCGGTAGTGAAAATGCCGCGTTATTTAAAAGACTTAAAAGTAACGGAGCTGAAGGAAGAGCTCAGTAGACGCGAGTTACCTACAACAGGGAGCAAGTCTGAACTTGTCAGCCGTATGATCGAGACACTTGAGGCAGAGGGTGAGAATGCAGATAGTTTTGAGTTCCAAATCGAAGAAGCTAGTAAAGAGGAGTGCTCTGGTACATCGGATGCCTTAACACAGTTAATGCAACAAATGATGCACAAATTGGATCAACAATCTGCGGATATGAATCAGAAATTAGAGCAACAATCAGTGGACACTAAACAACAATCTGCGGACATGAATCAGAAGTTAGATCAACAATCAGCGGACATTAAGCAGAAACTGGACCAACAAAGTCAGCTGTCAGCGGACCTCAATGAAAAATTAGATCAGACCTCAAAGGAACTCAACCAAAAATTGGAGCTGCAGAATAATAAAATAGACACCATGGGCAAGGCAATAGAAGAAAACGTAGAAAAGAAACTTCGAATCTTCGAAGAGCAAATTACGGAAAAGACATCCGGAATTGCAGAAGAAGTCGAACGCCTAAAAAGAGACTTCGATAACGTGAAGGCGACTGGCGTCATCAAGACAGAACACGTTGCGCACAAGGGTCTCAAGGCTCCAATCTTCGATGGACAAACACCGTGGGCTATTTATAAGACCCAATTTGAAGCCGCCGCAAGAAACAACCATTGGAATGATCTAGAACGGGGAACAGCTCTTATATTGGCGCTAAGAGGTCCACCAGCAGAGGTTCTTCAAACGATTCCGCAGGACCAACAACAAGATTTTTCAACCTTAGTCCAGACATTGGATCTTCATTATGGGAGTGACCACATGCGAGAGATCTACAAAACGCAACTTTACAACCGAACTCAAAAGAACGGTGAAACACTTCAAGAGCTGGCACGCGATATTGAACGACTCACACTATTATCGCTGCCTAATGCGCAAACAGAGCAACGAAACGATACAGCTGTTTTCGCATTTAACAATGCTGTACAGGACAGAGAGCTGCAACAGGCGTTAAAACTGGCAGGTAAGAAAACGATTGGCGAAGCCTTAGTATATGGGCTGACGTTCGAAGCTGCCAAGCAAAGCTCGCGGAGTAACTATCGAGTTCGAGAAATAGTAGAAGAATGTGTGTGCCAGAAAGCCGAGTACACCAAGCGGAGCGAAGGATCTGGTGCTCCTCGATGCTGGAATTGTGGACAGGCAGGACACTTACGACGCGACTGCCGCAAACCCAGAAAAGCGATCAACTACTGTTCCGGCTGTGCTGCTAAACAAAGAGGAGGAAGGGGCGAACCGTCACGAGAGCACGCTTCGCCTAATGACAGTCCGGGAAACGAGTAAAGGCCAACTTCATGGGGCAGAAGTTGGCTGGTAGAATCGACGCCCCCGGAACCATCATCGCAGTTTCTCGACTACATCGTTGTGAAAACGACTTATGTATGAGTGGTCGAGTCGGCAAATTAAACTGCATCATAACAGTCGACACAGGCGCAACACGGTCAGTGTTAAGATCTGACCTCGTAGATCGTACTTGGCTTCACAACACCAAGAAGTACGCACTTCGCACTGCTACAGGAGAAACTACAACGGTCCATGGAGAAATAGCTCGTGACATACAACTTGGGGATTTGACCTTCTCGCATGTATTCGTGGTAGCTGACATTACCGATGAGTGTATCCTTGGAATGGATTTTCTGAAACCACACGGTATCCAGCTGGACCTAGGACAACGAATAATGAAGTGGCGGAATATTGAAATCCCGATGGAAATAACATCCTCCAACACAACAAAGCTGCGACTTGTATTATGCGAAGATGCGGACATACCAAAGTCATCTGAGAATGTTATTTGGGCAGACCTCGATGGTGATCCCGGGAACCACCGATTCTACCTCATAGAACCGGAAACGACACCTGCATTACGAAGTCTAATACTAGGAAAAACGCTCGTAAAAAGGAATGAGAAGATGATGGTACCAATAAGAGTCCTGAACGTTGCGGACAGCACTACCAGCGTAAAGAAAGGAGATGTAATTGGCAGCTGTGAACCAATATCGGCGGTGACGAGTATCGACAAGGCAGAACCACATGACGTACCCTCTAAAAATAAGCCAAGAAGGAAGGACAATGTAACATCAACACTTCTTCAGTCAAGCAACCTTAGAGGAGAACAACACAAGCAAGCAGTAGATCTAATCGAAGGATTTAGCGACGTCTTTTCCACCGGTGATGACGACTATGGCAGAACAAACTTAGTGAAACATCGTATAGATACCGGAAGTGCTACACCGATACGTCAACCTCCAAGAAGAGTACCATTAGCGAAACAAGGAGAAGTCAATTCAATGGTCAAAACTATGGAGCATCAGGGAATCATCGAAGAATCAAAGAGCCCGTGGATATCGCCAGTAGTGCTGGTAAAGAAGAAAGACGGCAGTACCCGTTTTTGTGTGGACTACAGGCGACTAAATGATGTTACGAAAAAGGATAGCTATCCACTACCTAGAATCGACGATATCATGGACACCCTGACCGATGCTAAATGGTTCTCAACGTTGGACCTGAAGAGTGGTTACTGGCAAGTGGAGATAGATGAAAAAGATAGAGAGAAGACAGCATTCTCTGTCGGCAGTGGACTGTGGCAGTTCATCGTAATGCCATTTGGCCTGTGCAATGCTCCAGCTACGTTCGAAAGACTGATGGAATTCGTTTTGCGTGGTCTGAGTTGGAAAACTTGTCTCGTTTACCTAGATGATGTGATCGTTATCGGAAAAACATTCAATGAACACCTAAAAAATCTGCAGGAAGTATTCCAGCGACTGCGAGCGGCAAAATTAAAGCTGAGTCCGAAAAAGTGCACTTTGTTTAGTGCAGAAGTCAAGTACTTGGGTCACATCGTTTCAGCTGATGGCGTAAAGGCAGATCCGGAGAAGATACTGGCGGTGAAAAATTGGCCTACTCCGAGTGATAAACACCAGTTGCGCAGCTTCCTAGGCTTAGCGACATATTACCGACGATTTGTAAAAGACTTTGCTAACACGGCGAAATGTCTGCATCAGTTAACAGAAAAAGGGAAGCCATTTACATGGAGTCAACAGTGCCAGGAAGCATTCGAGAGGATAAAAGACCAACTCTGCGACTCCCCAGTTCTGGCGTATCCAAAACCAGGTCATGGTTTCATCATAGACACTGACGCCAGCAATGTCGGTATCGGAGCAGTACTATCACAAGAGATCGATGGGCAGGAGAGAGTGCTATCTTACTACAGCCGAGTACTCTCAAAATCAGAAAGGAACTATTGCGTAACTCGCCGAGAGCTACTAGCCATAGTAGAAGCAACAAAACATTTTCACAAATACCTCTATGGTCAAAAGTTCCTTCTTCGAACGGATCACGCATCGCTTAAATGGCTACTTCAGTTTAAAAACCCCGAAGGCCAAGTAGCCAGATGGATCGAAAGGCTCGAATCCTACGATTTCGAGATTGTTCATCGAAGAGGAAGAATCCACGGAAATGCCGATGCGCTTTCACGTCGTCCTTGTCCACCGAACTGCAAGCATTGTCACCGTATAAAAGGAAAAGAGGCCGGAGAAACCATTCAGAGGATAACGACCGAACCAAAGACTGGATGGAATCAGCAAGAACTGGAAGACGCCCAACATAAAGATCCAGATATTTCACCGATCATGGCATGGAAGGACGAAATGAAACGGCCTGAGTGGAAAGACATCTCACAATTCAGTGAAACCTTAAAGTGCTATTGGGCACAATGGAACTCCCTTCACCTAGACGGCGGATTATTAAAACGGAAATGGGAGAACGCTGATGGAAAGTCGTATCACATGCAAACCATCGTCCCGCATTGTAAAGTCGAGGAGGTTTTGAAGGAATATCATGGAGGTACCTCCGGTGGGCATTTGGGAGTAAACAGAACTTTGGCAAAGATACGAGAAAGGTTCTATTGGATCCATCTCCGAGATGATGTCGAAAACTGGTGCCGTAAATGTACTACGTGTGCATCAAGTCAGGGCCCACACCGCAGATCAAAGGGAGAAATGCAACAATACAACGTGGGAGTCCCATTCGAGAGAATTGCTGTGGATATTGCTGGACCATTCCCGGATTCAGAAAATGGTAATCGCTACATTTTAGTGGTCATTGATTATTTCAGCAAGTGGCCTGAAGCTTACGCAATTCCAAACCAAGAAGCAGTAACCGTCGCAGAACAAATTGTTACCAACTGGGTGAGCAGATTTGGAGCGCCACGCGAACTACACTCCGATCAAGGGCGCAATTTTGAATCTCAAATATTCAAACACGTGTGCCAAATGCTGGGAATAAACAAAACGAGGACAACTCCATTACACCCACAGTCTGATGGAATGGTGGAACGTTTCAATAGGACATTGAACTCAAACCTATCCAAACTCGTCCACGAGAGGCAACAGGACTGGGACCAGCACATCCCTCTATTTTTAATGGCCTATAGAACATCGGTGCATTCAACAACAGGAGAAACTCCGTCCCGAGTCATTTTCGGAAGAAATATTCGAGTCCCTGCGGAGCTAATGTTTGGAGTGCCACCAGACCAACCAACCAATGCTAAAGACTATGTCTCGGATCTTCGATGTCGACTAAAGACAATTTATAACCTGGTCAGAGATAAAATTGATTTGGCGTCCGACCGCATGAAGACGAGGTATGATCAACGGGCGAACTCATCAGGATTCCAAGAGGGCGATTTGGTTTGGTTATACAATCCCAAACGACAGAAGGGCAGATCGCCGAAACTACAGCGAAACTGGGAAGGCCCTTACCAGATCATCAACCGGTTAAATGATGTCGTCTATCGGATTCAACTACATCATAAACCCCGCACTAAAATGAAAGTGGTACATCTCGACCGATTAACAAAGTACCATGGTGCCATTGAGGAAGTGAACGACTCTGTTCGGGACGAACAGGGACTAAGGAGAGGGTAATGTTATAAATCTGACAACCTCGACGTCCCCAGCAACACCGAGAAAAGTCCAGCAACATTTAAAAAGCTATACACATGTTTCCAGACACTTCTACCGAGCTCCACAATGTAGGCAATCATTCTAGACACACACACACAACGACACCTGTCTGGGAGACTTAGTATAAATACCCGCCAACTTTCAGACAACGAGTTAGTTAGATTTTGGCGACACCTATCGGTGGAAGAACGCGAATCGGTACAAGTGATAGATTGGCAGTGCTCCTGAGTTGTACGAATTAAGTTTTAGAGCGAATTTAGTGAAGTGATCAAGAAATAAAGAAAAGTGCGATTAAATAAAGTTATTCATTATTTTTAAACGAATTGTGTTTTCCTTTGAAATCAGCGATCCCCTAGCTCGCAACAATATCTTCGAAATTACTTGTCGTAAAAAATTCATATTTTAAGACTGTCAAGGTGGCATAAAGTTCCATTGGAATCAGCTTAGAGGGTGGCTAATTATTGTAAGGGGGAGGGTTAGGGGGGTGCAAAGAGAAACACTTAAGAATTAATATCTCAACTATCTCTGAAGCTATATAATTGAAACTTGGAACCTATATTAAGCTATACTAGGAAAATGACAAAAAAATATAAAATGTCGAAATAATAGTAGTGGGGGGAAATGGGGAGCATTTCAAAAATGGCGCACTTTTCAAAATTACAAATCCTTATATCTCAAAAAAAGTACAGATATCAAATCGAAAATTTGTCAGATTGTAGAACTAGATAATGGTAAATTTTGGAAAAAATTTGAAGTTAGGAGGTGTAAGGGGAGGGAGGTGATAAGCAAAAATGTCGAATGTTGAGTGATTTTTTTAGGGCTCTGGTGAAAGAGACAAAGTTGAAATTTTGCATGTGAATACCTCTATTTAATGTACATACAAAAATAATAATAACTTGATCAATAATTGCTATAAACCGACCCCCCCGGTCTAACGTGCACAAGGTGTTCCATGTGCATTGAAAAAAACACATAAACTGAAAATTTTTGAGTGAAATTTTAAGGTACAAACTTGAAAATTTGCGAAATGCAATTTGAAAAAAATCCCTAAATATACAAATTATTAACTGGTCGAAAACCCTAAAGACTTCTACCCCCCCCCCCCCCCCCCCCCCATACAAAAATATTTTTTCGACCATTTTTAAGAAATCAATTATCACATAACTATTAAAAGCTATCCATTTGAAATTTTGTACAAAAACTCACGCAAATAATTAAAATTAAATTACGTTAAAAGTTTTGAAATCGCACTTACCCTTCTACCCCCTCCCATACAAAAGTATGTTTTCGACCAATTTCATTAAATCAACTAATAACCAACAAATTAAAAGCTACGAACTAGAAATTTTGTACAAGCAGCTTACAATAGAAAAGAAAGAAAATTGCATCACAAGTTTTACGATTCCTCTACGTCCTCTACCCCCTCCCATACAAAATTATTTTTTCGAGCATTTTTAAGAAATCAGTTATCACCTAACTCTTAAAACCTATCAATTTGAAATTTGGCAAAAAAACTTATAAAAATAATTCTAATGAAGTTGCTTTAAAAGTTTTGAAATCGCGCTTGCGCTTCTATCCCCTCCCATACAAAACTACGATTTCGACCAATTTCATTAAATCAACTAATAACCAACAAACTAAAAGCTACGAACTTGAAATTTTATGCAAGCACCTTACAAGAGAAGCGAAATAAAACTGCGTATCAAATTTTACGATTCCCCTATATTCTCTACCCCCTCCCATACAAATGTTCGGTTTCATGAATGTAAACTTCACCGAATTTTATGAAAATCATATGAAACTTCATCTATGAAACACATTCTATACAGGGAATATTGGACGTGATTCAAGCAATTAATTAAAAAGCTATCAACTTCCACCCACCCTTACTATTACCCCTGCTCCTCCTCTCATAAAAACCCAAACTTGCAGAAACGAATGAAATATTGTTAAATTGACAACAGCCCTGCCCAAGAACTCCCTTCCATTTAGCCTTCCCTAACCACTCTAACCTGCATATTGCCTTTCCACTCATCCGCAACTTGTCCCAAGAATAATAAAGTGTCGCCCGACTTGTTGGCAGTTTATTTATTAAATCAATTAGCACCAATACACTATCTTGAAAATACTAGAAACACTTCAAAAAATTTTAAAACAAATTTGCATCAATAATTTTGCAATCCCTGCCCTTCCATATGAAAGTGTAATTTCGACCAATTTCAATAAATCAACTAAGAACCAACAAATTAAAAGCTTCAAACTTTAATTTTTTTGCAATACCTTTCAAAAAAAAAAAATAAAAAAAATTGCATTCCATTGTTCCAATAAGGGTTTGATTTTCTGCAGGAGATATTTGGCGTATTGTAGTAAGCACCAAAGAAAAAAAGCTGTGATGGTAACTCCAAATTGATTGGGTAAGTGAATGCTTATCCGATCGCTGATTTCCTTTATCATTCTTAGCAAATGAAACATAAACGATATTTGAATAAATAAAACATAGCACAAACAATATTTTTTATCATTTTCATTTCCGTAACAGGTCTGCTTACGACATACCCGCAGATGGTTAGCTTGAGTAAGAAGGTCATATCATAGATGCTAAGGAAATATCGTAGACGCTGATAGAAGAATTGAACCTGAGGCTTCAGAATTGCACATAGTATGACCAGAATATATTGGTACTATCGTATCCGGTCAATACAAAACCTCTTCGGATAGATATTTTGTCCGAAATCAAATTAAGCACCTAATACGAACATTGTATAACTCCGATCAAAGAAATAGACAAATATCTATTCGCGAATATATTTGTTTTTACTCCAAATTATTCGTCATCTGAAATCTTGTAACTCATCCAAAATTATAATAAAATATGAATTGATAATGTGAAATACCCGAAGACAATACAATGTCAAGAACTTTTTATTCTCAATAATTTCGTACCGTACTTTGACAAAATAAAAGAGTCTTGACTTTCGCCTGTTTTGCATGGCAAAAGAACTAGAAAAAAAATTATAAAGTACTTTTTATTCTCGTCGTCGTATTGCACTATGCATAATGAATCAAATCCATCGCAAACTTCATGACTATCTCTCTGTATTTGTGTAGAATATCTGTGGAATATATCTTGACCTAGGATCCATTTTGCTTGAGGCCACGAATATGCTCTGTGAATACAATGATATGATGATACACGGTGCACAGTAATTGTGATATCAATAAATTTCTGAGCATGGTTTTCGATACTACACGAAAATGCAATAAAAGGGTGAAGTGGTGTATCCTAATGAAGCCATTCAAGAGGACTTCTTGACTATCAAACGATTCTCATTGTTTCATAAATAAAGAAAACTTTCTTACATTTATACGAAGAATTTCTTTTCTTCCAGGTTACTCATTTTTTTCTTGAATTTCATGGTATATGTGTAGATATCTGTAACTCTCAGTTCTTTAGTTTTTCTTCTCCGGACAATATTCCATTCGGAATAAAAAAAAATGAAGAAAAACAAATATTCCCTGATAGTACAGAACTATAAGTACGGGGGAAAAAATTTCTTATGAAGAAAGAAAAGTTATCAAAAACTCTTTACTTATTAAGAAGGATATGTACACTTTTTCCTCTTGTGTGCACATTGCTGAAACATATGCACTTAGATGAATCCATTGTGAATCCACCCAGGGCTCCCTCAGGTGAACTTTTACCTTTTGAATTATTTATCGAGTGCAAAACACCGAACTGCTTTTTATGTTACTTTTTCTGCGGAAAGATCGTGTGGCATGTAGGGGTTGAAGCGACATGAACGCGGTAAAATATTGTTCAAAAACTCAGAAGAAAAAGAAAAAAATTAAAGAAAATAACATAAAGTTAAAGACTTACGCCGAGAGTTGTGTAAAGTTTTCTTTTTCAAAGTTTTCTTTTCTTATTATTTACATTTGGAGAAAATTGGAGAACATATTTTGGGGTTATGTTTCTTCTTCGTTCGCAGCTGATGTTTAGTATAAAAACATTTCATTGTCATACATGATTGTGCTGTTTCTTTCAAGGTAGGAAATATATAGAGACAATTTTCTTTTTTTTTTAATGTAGTAAGAGTTGAAATTACGAATAGAATACGGGATATTTTAAAATATTTTTTTTTCTTTCCTTCAAAATCATTATACTCCAGATGAAATCTGAGAGTATATTGTGTTTGCCTTACCGTTTGTAACGCTCAGAAATAACGCTCACACAGAGCCGCCAAGGGTACAGAAATATCTGTTGTCACTCAAAAACCTCGATCCCGAGTGACCGTCTTTCCGTCCGTCTGTCTGTCTGTCTGTCTGTCTGTCCGTCTGTGCGTCTGTCTACAGCATAACTCTCGAAAGCTTTGAGCTACAGTGCTAAAAATTTCTATGTGTCATTTTTAGCTAAAAAGTAACTTTAAGTTCGTGAATGGGCTACATCCCCCCACTCCTTCTACCCCCTCCCATACGAATTTCATGAAATTTCGAAATATGAAGAAATTGATTTTTCGTTGAAACTATTTAAGCTATCGATTTGAAATTTAGGTCGAAGTATTAATATATAGATGTCATTAATATCACGAAATATTGATCCGATCCCCTCACTCCTTCCACCCCCTCCCATACAAATTTTGAAAAATACATATTTTCGATTTTCATTGAAACTAGTAAAGCTGAAAAGACAAAATTTTGCCATAAGTAATTCTACTATAATTGCAATTAGTTTTAAAAAGAATTATCAACTTCACCTGACTCTTTCCACCCCCTCCCATACAAATTTCACGAAATTTTGAAATTTAAATTAAATTATTTTTCTTCGAAACTGTTTAAGCTATCAACTTGATATTTTGTATAAGGTATAAAAATAGAAATATCAATGCAATGCAATGGCGCTACAGCCTATATCGAGCCTTGGCCTCCCGGATGCACCTCCTCCAGTTGTCTCGGTCCAACGACCGCGTCCACCAGTTTGAAAAATCGAGAAGCGATCTGCAGTCTGCGTCGACTGAGTCCTCCCATCGCTTTCGTGGCTTCCCCTGCGGTCGGTTACCTTGAGCTTTGCTCTTGATCACTCGTTTTGGGATTCGTTCCTCGTGCATTCGTTCCACGTGGCCAGCCCATTGCAGCTTGCGCAGTTTGATCACTATAGATGCTGGTGGGTCGTCCAATAGTTGATACAGCTCATGGTTGTATCGAATTCGCCAATCATCTCCTTCCTTAACTGCTCCGTACACCTTCCGAAGAATTTTTCGCTCAAACATGTCGATTAACTTCTCCGAAACCCGCGTCAAGGTCCACGTTTCGCATCGATATAGCAGCACAGGACGAATTAATATCTTGTAGTTGCGTAGTTTATTGTTCCAATGGACCTTCCTTGATTTCAATATGGGGAGGACCGCATAAAATGCTTTGCTAGCTGCCGTGATTCTTCTTTGAATTTCCTGTCGCTCATTGCCGTCATTTGTGAGAAGGGCTCCCAGGTATACGAATTCATCCACCTGCTCAAAGTTGTATTCGCCTATAGTAATGTTCTGCCTCTCTGGGGCAGTCTTTCGTGTCTGGGTCATGTATTTAGTTTTCGCTTCATTGACCCTGAGCCCTACTTCACCTGCTGCCGATTCCAACTCCTGGAATACCTCCTTAACGCCAAGTATTGATCGGACCAGAATATCCACGTCGTCTGCGTACGCCACCAACTGGGCGGATTTTACGAGTAGCGTACCTCTGGTGTCCACTGAGGTTACTGAAGTTGCCTTCCTGATGACATACTCGAGCACCAAGTTAAAGAGCGTGGCGGCGAGACCATCTCCTTGTTTGAGACCTGACTCCATTGGAAGGCTGTGAGTCAACTCGTTTTGGATTTTTACTTGGCACTAATTGTTTTCCATCGTGGCTTTTATTAACCGAACTAGTTTCGGTGAGACACCTAGTTCAATCGTTATTCTGTACAGAGCATTACGGTCGACACTATCGTATGCTTGGCAAAAATCGACGAACGTTGGTGCACATTAATATCGTATTCCCAGCATTTTTCTAGCACCTGTTTTACTGAGAATAGCTGGTCCGTTATCGATCGTCCAGATCTGAAGCCACCTATTCTCCGATGATGTTGTTAGAGTATTCACTGAGTCTTCGTTCGATAATTTTAGTCAAAATTTTGTAACACGTACATAGCAATAAAATTCCTCTGTAATTTTTGCAACGCAAACGGTCACCCTTTTTATATACCAGACATATAATGCTTTTCCTTCAGTCGTCGGGTAATTTTTCAGTTGTCCAGATTTTACCAATTAATTTAAATATTCGACTGGTGAGCTCTGTTCCACCTTCTTTCAAGAGCTCTGCAGGGATTCCGTCAATTCCGGGCGCCTTGTTCGATCTTAAATTATGTAAGGCTGTCTCTACTTCATCATAAGTTGGTGCAATAGGCAGATGATCTCCATCTCGATCTTCCGGAATTATAAAAGGTTCAGTCTGTGATGTCGTTCTATTTAACAGTGTTCGGAAGTACTGAACCCATCGTGCATTGATCTCGATAGCGTCTCTTATGATGTTGCCTTCTTCGTCCCTAGTAGGGTAGTTTGCGGTTTGTAACCTTGTCTCATTTGTTTCACGGTACTAAATGCTGCTCGCACGTCATTTTTCTTCAGATTTTCGTCCAGTGATAAAATTTTGTGATTGTTTATTTTGCGTTGCTTTCGTCTACAGATCTTCTTGGCGTTTCGCCTGAGCCGTTGATAGTTGTCCTCTCTAGCTCGTGTTCGTCTTTCGAGAAACAGTCGATAGGCTTCGTTTTTCTTGGTGATGGCTTCTTGGCATTCCTCATCGAACCAGTCATTTCGTTTTCTCCGCTCTAAATGTCCTAAAGTGTATTCTGCTGCGCGGTGAATACTATCCTTAATGTTCTGCCACATTCGGTCAATACTTTCCTCAGGCTCAGCCTGAGGTAATGCCTCAGTATGTGCTTTAATTGTGGTAATATATTCCACTTTCGTTGTGTTGTCCTTCAGTTTCTGCATATTGAGCTTCGGAGCCCCGCTCCTTTTAGTGTGGCCCATGTTAGCTATGCAACAGCGGTATTTAGCTCGAACAAGAAAATGGTGCGAGTCACAGTTCGCGCCACGTAGAGTCCTGACATCTAGAATGCTGAAGGCAGCCCTTTTTTCGATGAGAACATGGTCAATTTGGTTGAAGGTGTGCCCATCTGGTGACGCTCACGACAATTTGTGAATATTTTTATGCGGGAAGCAGGTGGAGCTTATGACTAGGTTCTTACTGCTGGCGAAGTCAATAAGTCTTTGGCCATTATCATTCGTTGCATTATGGAGGCTATGTGCTCCTGATACGCCCCTATGCAAAAGTTCGTTGCCAATTTTACAGTTGAAGTCTCAAATAAGAATTTTGATGTCATTGGAGGGCAGCCGGTCAAAAGTGCTGTCAAGTCGGGCATAGAATTCGTCTTTAATGACATCATCCTTCTCCTCTGTAGGAGCATGGCAGTTAATGAACCAAACGCTGAAGAACTTCAACTTGAAGCGTATTAAGTAGATTCGTTCGTTGATCGATATAAATTTCGTTACGAATTGTTTGAACGCTTTATCTACCACAAAGGCGACACCTAATTCTCTGCTTCCGATTTTTTTCCCGCTGGTAAAAATCGTGTGAGATCTGCTATCGTTAATTTCGTTTCCAAGCCATTTCGTTTCTTGGAGAGCGAGGATGCTGATGTTGTTACGAGACATCTCCTGAAGAAGTTCCCGCAGTGCACCCGTTCATTGTAGTGAACGCACATTCCAAGATCCAAAAGAATAGTCTATTTTCCGTTGCCGTAGTCGTTGCCGTTTGATCCGTTCAATACGAGGCTGTAATCCGGGTTCCTGGACACGCGAGTTTTTTTCCGGGGAGACGTTGTCAGCGTTTCGCCCAACCCCCAACCTGGAGGGCCAGTCTGGATGGCAGTTCCGATTAGAGGCGCGGAACACTCGCTGTCACCCTTCTCCGTCTGCTGTTTTAAACAAAACACCCGAAACACCAGAAATATCAATAACGGGAAAAAAAATTATTTTGATCCTTACACTCCTTCTACCCCCTCCCATACAAATATATAATTTTTGATAAATGCATTATATCGATTTCAATTAAAACTAGAAAAATAACAAACTTAAAACTTTGCCAGAATTTGTTTTTTAACAGTTACAATAAGTGCTACAATAAATTATCAGCTCAGCTTCACTACTTCTACTCTCTCCCATATAAATATCTTTATTATAAATTCAAGAAAAGCATTTCTCCTTCGAATATATGAGAGCTATCGACTTTGAAATTGAATCAGCATGGTGATAAGGGTGATGATAAGCAGTTTCAAAATCATCTAAAACGTTCCACTTCCTCTACCACCTTCCATACAAATGCCCGAATTTCAGGGAAACTATGTCCAATTTCTTTAAAAATAATGAAAACTAAAAACTTTAAATTCAGCAAAAATTATTTTGCATGCCATGTTCGATGTCATATGGGAAAAATATAAACCTCCCCTTCTACTTCTACCACCTCCCATGCAAAATTCTCTATTCACTATTCGAAAGAATTTGAGATGACATATTTTCCTGTATATTAAAGTCATTCCCATTTCATCTAGAGTGTCATATAATTCTGTTATATTTATACTCTAGATGAAATCTGAGAGTATGTTTGTGTTTGCCTTACCGTTTGTAACGCTAAGAAATAACGCTAGCACAGAGCCGCCAAGGGTACAGAAATATTTGTTGTTGCTCAAAAATATCGATTCCGAGATACCTTCTGTCCGTCTGTCTGTCTGTCTGTCTGTCTGTCTGTGCGTCTGCCTACAGCATAACTCTCGAAAGCTTTGAGCTATAGTGCTAAAAATTTTTGTGTGTCATTTTAAGCAAAAAAGTAAGGTCAAGTTCGTGAACGGGCCAAATCGCTCCACCCCTTCTACTCCCTCCCATACAAAATGACACAAAAGCGCAATTTGACAATAAACGGATTTGCTCAAAAAGGTTAAAAGCTATTGGCCTGAAATTTGGAATATAATACTTTTATGATAATATCAATCTACCGTATAAAAATTATGTGTGTCCTTCACTCCTTCTACCACCTCCCATACAAACTGTACTTGTCATGAATTACTCTAAGCCAATTTACTCAGTACGTATAAAATTTAGCGAGCTGAAATTGTGCACCAAATATTTATTTAAAATTGTTAGTAAGGCTAAAAAAATTAGACGATTAGCTTTACTCCTTCTACCCCCTCCCATCCAAAATGGCACAATTTCGCAAATTCGACTATAAATGGATTTGCTCGAAAAGTATAAAAGCTATTAGTGTGAATTTCGGGATATATTACTTTCATAATGATTTTAATATACAGTATAAACATTTTTTGCGTCCTCTCTCTCCTTCCAACCCCTCCCATACAAACTATACTTTTTCATGAAATGCTCTAAGCCGATTTTCTCAGAACATATAACATTTATCGAGCTCACATTTTGTGATAAATACTTATTTAGCATTATCACTAAGATCAGAAAAAAATATTTGATTAGCTTTACTGCTTCTATCCCCTCCCATACAATATGACACAGTTTCACAACTTCACACAAAATGTATTTGCTTGAAAAGTGTGAATGTTACTGGTCTAAAATTTAAGAGATGTCAATTTTATGATATTCTCAGTTATTTCTTAAAAAATCACTAAAATTCCCCCACTCTTTCTACCACCTCCCATACAAACAGCACATTTTCACTAAATCTAACACACTAATTTTCTCAGCTCCAATTCAACTTTTGGAGTAAGCATTTTGTATAAAACATTTTTATAGCTACTTTAGCATGATGGGGAAAAAATTAGTTCAATGCTCTCACCCCTTCTAACACTCCCCATACAAAATTTCTTGGGATCACAAAAAATTCTATTTCATCTAGAGTACCGTAAGATTGCGGTTTACGCGCAATCGTAGCCCTGTTATGTTTTATTTTAAATTGTGTCGCGCTAATTTTACTCAAAATCCTATTAGTTCTTATTTATATAATATGTATCGATTATTTCTATAGTTTTCGAGGGACACTTGAGGTACAGTAACGACGCATACTTCTTTGCTGAATAAGATGCATTGCATGGTGAATTGACATCCTCTACGAAAAATAGCTCCGTCTTACGACTGGCTAATCAAGCCAGCCTCGAATATACTACAGATTTTTCCGTTACACAAAAAGACTCTAATTCTGCCTACTGTGTATCCCAATTACAATCAATCCATCAAATTCCTGTTCAGATCCCCTATAGGGGCATAGGACAGAAACAGCTCTCTTCCACAAGGCACGATCCTAAGCATCTGTCCTAAACTGGTGCCAGGATTTGTTTATTCCTCTGGCCTCCTGCTCAACTGCTCGCTTCCATGAGCTACATGATTGACCAACCCGACAAATTCCTTGAGGATTATAGTCCAGAGCCTGTTTGGCGATGTTTCGCTATGGTATCCTCAAAGTGTGACCAATCCACTGCCACTTCCGCCTTTGAATCACAATACCTATTTTAGTCTGGCCAGTTGTAATCCAAAGTTCGTCGTAGGACATCACTTCTGGCCAGAATGTTCATAAAATGCATCGAAGGCATTGCTTCATTGAAGTTTCTTGGTAAGTTGAACTGTTACTTTCCACGTAGTACAACCACATAACAACACGGATTTGACGCATGCGTCAAAAACTCCCAGCTTCGCGCGAAGGGAGATCTTCCTTAACCTCCAGAAAAAGGAAAGGATTCTGAAAGCCTGACGAGCTTCATTCAGACGAGCCTCATTATCCTTTTCACTTCTACCGTCCATGCTGACAATGATTCCGACATAACAAAAATTTTGCACCTCTTCTACATCTTGTCCGGTAAGAATGCAACGAACGAACATTTGACTGTAAGTCCGAATGATTATGTGCAAGCAACCACACGTCATCAACATAGTCAAGGTGACTTAAGATAGATGTTAAATAGTCTCCATCGAAGACCATTACCTTCCCCACCTTCCAGTGCAGCTTTCAAAATATCATTATTACCACCAAAAACAGGGCTGGTGATATTATGCAGCCTTGTCTGACACCCATTCGCACGAGAAAGCTCTTACCTTGCATCTTCGTAGGATTCTTTTATCATAGCTATGACCTTATCTGGAATACCTTCCTACGCAAAGCATTCCATATGTAATCTCGATTAATGCTGTCGAAGGCCTTCTCGAAGTCCACAAAAATGAGATGTTTGACCGCTTCAATTAATGGATTCATTAAACTTAAAGTTGTATAACAGTTCAATATCACATAAGAAATTCAAACGTCAAAAACTATTAAATAGCCCAGGATCATATTTCAAAAAGTATCGGTTAAGGCAAACGTAAATTTCTCGATTTAATTTGTAATGCCATTTAAAAATTATTCCATTTCATAAACCACAATCAGGGATTTTCGATGAAGATGATTGTAAACTTCATCGGAGCGTGAATGATTTCGTGAACGATTTATCACGGCAGACGAAACATGGAGATGAAATCAATTTGGTGCATCGTGGTAATCTCTTAACACGATGGCTCATATGTATATGTACGTGTGTACTAAAGCGTTCGAGTTTCATCTCAATCAGGAATTCATCGGCTGCGAAACCGAGTCGAACAAGAAGATTAGCATAAATTTGATGTCAATTTAATTGTCCTGGGAGTATGCAAATACCGTAGAAGCTTGGGCACTAAATCATAACGTAAGAAGTTCCCAATTTCTCAAGATAGTCGGTTCCATACACGTAATGTTTTCGGTTTACCTTAACGTAGGTGTATGTAATAAACTTATCGTCAGGTTACAAATTTCCATAAGTCATAAACTTGCGAGATAAAGATATGACAAAGTTCTGCCGGTAACTTGAAGTCACAAATACTCAAGCACTTACGAAAATTTTCGAGGACGTAAAATAAACGATCGATGCTGGCAAAATAGCTGTGGTAAGAAAGCTACTTTACATAACTTCTATCTATCTAACTAACTACGAAGAATCTAAATATGACCCTCACCCGGTTTTCAATATCTTCCTCTGTGAGATTCCATTTCAGTAAATTGTAATGTTTTTGAATAATTCATGACGAATCTTTGCCAAAACGATTTTCTTTTAATTAAGTGGCAGTTTAATTGCATGACAAATTTATGTATGGGAAAATATGATGAGGAAATATTATCCTTAACCTTTAGTAATGTTACGATGCGAAAAAATGCAAAAAAAGGAAGCTTTCAAGTAGATAGCTTTTATAGTTGCAAAGAAAAATAGTTTAAGTGAAATTTTAAAATTTCGTAAAATTTGTATGGGAAATTTAGTATGGATCAAAAGAACTGAAAAGTTTTTGTTTCTGGCAGAATTGCGAGTTTCTACCTAGGGTTAGTTTCATTTAGAGTCACTCCATGCAAGAAGCAGACACACTGTATCACAGTCTGGCAGATATGTCACAATCGACACCTGCGAATTAACCATCCCCAATTACCATTCGTGGAGTGGCTTAGTGGTTTTCTTTGGAAAATTTCCTTCAAAATTTTTGTTTCTGATTTTTTAATTAAGTACGAGGGGAGGTAAAAAATTTCGCGGAATGACATGGAAGGGGAGTAAAATTACCCAAGTTATGATTTTTCCTTTTCAACATATTCTCTTTTAAGCATAACTTTCTTCTTCTTACGATGGCGCTACAGCCCAAATCGGACTTTGGTCTCCTGAATACTTTGCCTCCATCCATCTCGGTTCAGTGACAGCGTCCTCCTGTTAGAAAATCTTAGCAGTGATTTGCTGACTTCGTCAATCGAATCCTCCCAGCGCTTCCGTGGTTTTCCGACCGGTCTTTGTCCGTTGACTTTCCCTTTTAGTGTGCGTTTGGGAATTCTTCCATCATCCAAACGCTCCACATGACCAGCCCATTGTAACTTCTTAAATTTCATGAGGGTTGACACTTCTGGATTGTCGAAGATGGCATACAATTCCCTATTGTATCGTATTCTCCAAATCGAGTCTTCCTTCACAGGTCCGAGAATTCTTCTCAGGACCTTTCTTTCAAAAGCCTTACGTAGTTTTTCAGACTCCTGAGTTAAAGTCCACGTTTCGCTGTCATAGCATAGCACAGGTCTTATGATGGTTTTATACATATAGCTTAAGTTTTGTTTTCCTGTGCACGTTCTTGTTTTTGATTATTGGAAGTACCGAATAATAAATCTTGTTTGCCATCATTACCCTTCTTTTGATGTCGGTGGGTTCGCTTCCGTCCTTTGATAGGTTCGCCCCTAGGTATATGAAGTTGTCTACGTTTTCTAGGTTATAATCTCCTACTGTAATATTTTGTCTGATTGGCGTCTTTTTCCTAGATTGCGTCATAATTTTTGTTTTGTTTTCATTAATACGTAGTCCAACTTCCTTTGCTACAGTCAAAATTTACAAATACCTCCTTAGCACTCTCCAGAGATCTTGCAAGGATATCTATATCGTTGGGATATGCTAGGAGTTGTGTGGATTTGAAGCATAGTGTTCCCTTGGTGTCAACGGGAAGTTTCCGAATAACATATTCGAGTGTCACATTGAACAACATTGGTGCGAGGCCGTCACCTTGCTTAAGGCCGTTATCTGTTTTAAAACTTGAAGTCAAATGGTTTCCTACTTTGATTCGTGACAAAGACTCGGTCATTGTCATTCTTGTAAGCCGAACCAGTTTTGGTGGGACTCTAAATTCTAACATGATTTTATACAGTACGCGCCCGCCGATACTGTCGTATGCTTGTTTGAAGTCAACAAATATCTGGTGCACATCAATATTATATTCCCAGCACTTTTCCAGCACCTGTTTCACTGAGACTATCTGGTCCGTGGTCGATCGTCCAGCTCTAAATCCGCCTTGTTATTCACCAATTACTTTGTCAGCATAGGGCTTAATTCTCTTTTCCAGAATTTTCGTTAAGACTTTATAGGACGAACACAACAGAGATATTCCTCGGTAGTTTCCGCAGCAGAGTTTGTCTCCTTTTTTATAAATTGGACGTATGATGCTCTTGCGCCAATCTTCAGGAAGTGTTGACTGCGTCCATATGTCCGTGACTAATTTATGCAGGTGTCGCCGGTTTTCAGAAGCTCAGCTAGAATTTGATCAGTGCCCGGCGCTTTGTGGTTTGGGTGGTTTCTCGGGGCTGTTTTTACTTCTTCGAGTGTGGGAGGACTCAAAGCGGATCCTTCATCAGCTGTTACATCAGTTATACCTGCAATTGTGTCTGCTGCTGCAGTTCCTGCGGGTGATTGGCTCGGATGAAGAAGGTGTTCAAAGTATTGCGCCCGTTTTAATTTTATATCTTCCGCATTACTTAGAATGTTCCCTTCTGCATCTTTGCAGACCTTTTAAGCCTAATACATGTATCATATCTCCCACAAAAATTATTAATTCCTTCTAAAAAAAATTTATTAGTAAAGCCTTCTAAATAGGCTGAAATTGCCGACTTCGTTGGTAAATTTTCTTCTCCGAAGTTTTTTCTGCAGCTTTGGGAACAAATAGTATTCGGAAGGAGTCAGATTTAGATTAGAGAAGGGGTGGTTCAAAATTCTGTAGCCGCATTTCCGTAGGGCAGCCATTGCAAAGTGGCTATTGAGAACAGGTTTGTTGTCGTGCAAAAGCAGTATACCTCGGGTCCATTTTCCTCTTCTATTTTCTTTGATGGCATCCTTTAATTTTTGTAGCAGGTTGGTATAGTATTCCCCTGTGATAAGCTGTCCTTTTCCTTTATAGTCGATCATCAAAACCCCCTCTGAATCCCAAAAATTAGCTGCTATGATTTTTATGTGTACTATGAGACCTTGAATATATTGGGGTGAATCATCTTTACCAGCCATGGCATTTACTCCTGTTTTAGTTCAGGCTCATAATGATGAACCCAAGTTTCGTCTTCAGTAACAATCCGGCTCATTATTTTATCCCCGTTCTCGCTACAGAGATCCAAAAGTCACGTAAAAACTCGACGCGCTGCTATTTCTGAACCGCTGAGAGAATTCTCGGTACCCATCTTGCGCTGACCTTAGCCATGCCGAAATGATCGTGGACGATATTCAAAATGGTTGTATCTGATGCTCCAACCGTTTTTGCGATTTGTTTCTTCTTTAAACAAGCATCTTGGAGAACCAGTTTCTTCACTTTTTTAACGATTTTTGAGGAAGTGGTCTCAATCGTCCAGCCCGAGGGTTTATCATCTTCAATTGACTCTCTGCCTTGCCTGAATAAATTATGCCACTTACAAGTTATTGTTTTTCCAGGGCAAGAGTCCCCGTAAGCAGATGACATTTCTTGTAAAATGAATTGTGGCGTATTTCCTTGCTTGGTAAGGAACTTTATGACATCACGAAACTCAATTTTGTCCATAGTTAGCGTTTTCTTTGCGATTAACTTGTTGATTTGCCGAGAACTAAAATGTTAGCGATTCGATTTAACAAAAACTTTTTATTTATACCTGTATTGATTGTTAGAATACCTCCAGGTAAGAATATTTCCCCTTTCCTTGTCCATTCCCTTCATTTCGCGAAATTTTTGGCCTCCCCTCGTATTAAGAACGCACAGTTCTTGATGTTAAGAACGTATCAAAAAAACGGTCGAAACTTTTTTTTAATTTCGAGTTTCAACTTTGCCAAACTATGGTAAAGCGCCTCTAGTGTCTCATGGTGTAACTATAGTTTCATTGAAAACCTATAAAAGGTATTTTTTTAAATTGTGCATTTCCTTGAGAGAGCTAGGGTGTAGCCTAGCGAGTAGCGTGTTGGTTTACAATGCGAAGGTAGTGAGTTCAAATCCCGGTCGACGCATAATTCCAGCATACTGCCTGCTTGGGTATACCTTGGTTACCTCAATCTACGGAAATGAAAAATTCATAGATCGAAGGTTGTGCGAAGCTTTAGCAACCCTTCCACAATAAATAATGAAAAAAAAATTTTAAGAAACCTGAAGGTCAGGAGGCCAAGACCCTATTTGGGCTGTAGCGTCATTGCAGAAGTAAGATTTGCTTGGAAGGGGTAGGAGTAAGCGGATTTACTTTGTTCAAAATTTCAAGTCAAGAGCTTTAATTTGAATGTTAGAAAGTCGAAGGTGTGGAGAAATGTAATCCACGAATCGAAAGTTTCTTTATTGTTAAAATTGACATGAAATAGCTGATAGCTCAAAGCAATGACGCCCGGGACACAAGTTGAACTTAGGGCCCCTTTTATATTAGAAACAATAGTAACAAAATTTCTACATATTACGATGAATTCTCTTGCATATCATACTTTCAAAGATACGTTAACGTTCACGATTTGCTACCATATCACTTGAACAGACATCACTATCGTCATGCAAACCTTCGTTTTCGTATTATTAGCATTGATGTACCAACTAGCGATTATAATTCGTTTGGTTTATTTGTAATCCTTGGTGTGTTTGCTCTTATACTCACAGAATCGTCTACGATATCCAAGTTATGTCTTTTACTATTTACATACTGTACAGTGCAAGCCAAATGAAACTAAAAATTTTCGTGTATTGCGGCGAAATATGGACCGATTGCGAAAAACTAAAAATCGCAAATTTAATTTCGCATCGAATGGTGTTAGTTCCATCGCGACCACTGGGGTGGAATACGTACAAGTGTCTAACAACGAGTGGCGCGAAAATTTTGTGGCGTTAAAAAAATCACGTCAATAGAAAGAGCATCTCGTGGCATTTCCAAAACACCCATAATGTCTTGCCATTGAACTATCCCCGAAGGAGTTATGCCACCAGGAACTGATTCAAACGTTTAATAGGCATTTTTCTAGTAATCTCGTAAAACCATTTCGGTTTCCTTGGGACATAACTTCTTTGGGGATCGTCCATGGCAAGAATTATGGGTGTTTGGAAATGCCATGAGATGCTCTTCCAATTGACGTACGTGGTTCTTTTGCTTCTGGAAATTTTCGTGCCACCCCATAAACTCATATAAGTAATCCAATCAGTTGGTCAGTTGTCGATCAAAAAGTGGTAAATATGTATTAGGTTGTTGCAGATGAAATGGCGACTTTGATAGTGACATTTCAAGCAACTTTAACTCTTATAAAACTTAATTTTATTAATCAAAATAGGTACCAGCAGATGCAATACGCTTCTCCCAACGAGATATTAGTGCATTTATGCCAGTTTCGTAGAAGTCCGACTTTCTAGACTGCTTCATTGTTAAATTATTTCTCCGCCAAAAAATGATCCAAATGTTTAAAAAAGTGGTAATCGGTTGGCGAGAGGTCTGGTGAATATGGTGGATGAGGAAGAGTCTCATACTGCAACTCGTTTAATTTTTTGGCCGTTATTCCGCGTCATGTTTTGCTCCGTAAGCTCATGTGGAACCCACTTATCAAGTTTTTTGACTTTTCAAGCTATTGCCAGTGCCGGCAAACTATCGAATAGTGTACGCACAGTTTCTCTGCAATGTCCTTTACAGTTTGGCGTGAGTCAGACTCCACTAGTAAACGCAGCTCGTCGTTTTCTATCTATGGTCCTGGGTGACCACATGGCTTTTCGAACCATCGCTGTGTAGTTCGTTCGCTTACTGTGTTAGCTCCAAATGCCCTCTTGATGTTTTCGGTTGCCTCCCTTGCGTTGTGGCCAAGTTTGAACTCGTAAAGAAAAAGTAACCGTTTTTGACTCGATTCCAAGTTTTTCTTTTTTACTTTATTATTCTAATAATAAGGGAGCAGGGGGGGGGGAGGCAGGGAAGGGAAAGAGTCAAAAACTTCACTTGCTAATATCTCCACCATGAATGCAGATAGGAAGCTGAAAATTAGCAGAGGTATGAAGAGGATTCTGCGGCAAACTCTAATATTAATTTAATTTTTTTGTCCATTGGCGTCTGAAAAGGGGGGGCTAAAAACAAATTGTCGGCTAAATTTTTTTTTCAAATGGTTATATCTTCAAAATTACTAATCACAATAAATTCATATTTTGCGACCACTAAGATGGCGTATATACCTACTAGAATCAGCTTAGAAATATGAGAAATATGACAAAAATATAACATTTGGACAAAATAGTAGTGGGGGAAAATGGGGAGCATTGAACTTTCTAAAATTTCAAACCATTATGTCTCAAAATTGAGTACAGATATCAAATCAAAAATTTGTTAAATTATAGAGCTATAAAGTTTTTAATTTAAGTAAAAAATTGAAGTTGGGGGGTGTAAGGGAAGCAAAAATGTTGAAAATTTTGAGTAATTTTTTTAGGACTCTGGTAAAAGATAGAAAAATTAAATTTTGCACGTCGATACATCTATTTAATATACATAGAAAAAAGATAATAATATGTTCCAAAACTGTTATGCAATAAAGTGGGGGTCTAAGGTGCACAAGGTGTTTCATGTGTATTGACAAAAACACATAAACTGAAAATTTTTGAATGAAATTTTTAGATAGAAACTTGAAAATTTGTTAAATGCACTTAAAAAAATCTTTAAAACTTTGAGATATTAACTGGTCAAATATCTTCAAAACTTCTACCCCCTCCCATACAAAATTATTTGTTCGCCCATTTTTAAGAAATCAATTATCACCTAACTATTAAAAGCTATCAATTTGAAATTTTGCATAAAAACTTACAAAAATAATTGAAATGAAGTTGCTTTAAAAGTTTTGGAATCGCGCTTGCACTTCTTCCTACTCCCATACAAAAGTATCATTTCGACCGATTTCATTGAATCAACTAATAATCAAGAAATTAAAAGCTATGAACTTTAAATTTTGTACGAGAAACCGCACAAGAAAGGAAATAAAATTGCGTCACAAATTCTACGATTCCCCTACCTCCTGTACCCCCATACAAATGTTTGGTTTCGTGAATGTAAAATACACAGAATCTTATGAAAATTCTATGCAACTTCGTCTATGAAACTGACATTCTATACAGAGAATATTGGACGTAATTCAAGCAATCAATTAAAAAACTATTAACATCCACCCAGTCTTACTATCACACCCCACCCTTCCCCTCATAAAAACTCAAACTTGCATAAATAAACGAACGAAATATTTACTATAAGTACTGGAGCTTGTGAACGTTTACGCAAAGTGTTAAATTCACAATTGCCCTGCCCAAGAACTCCCTTTCACTTAGTCTTCCCTAACTACTCTAACATGCATATTGACTTTCCACGCATCCGCAACTTGTCCCAAGAGTAATAAAGTTTCGTCCGACTTGTTGGCAGTTTTTTTTCTCTCCGATATCAATGAAGTCCAAAACTAAAATGATCCCATGACCAAATGTATATGTGTAGGTTTAGGTTGTAGGAGGGTGGTTGCACGGAACCACAAGCACTGAGGCCATCTAGTTGGGCCCATTGTACTCCCCCTATTGTTATAAGTTGGAAGTCACTCCTCTTGCTCTAACCACTTGGTTCGGTTTGCGAACCTTAACAGGGTCGAATGTTGGACGCCTCTGAGGTCGTCTAGTTCTGAGAAGAATCTAGAGCTTAAACAAAGCAGACGACTGTTGGAGATTTGCGGACAGTGACAATGAAAATGTTCGATAGATTCTTTGTCTTCCTCGCAACCTCTACACAAGCTGTCGCTCGCGATCCTCATTCTAAATGCGTGCAGCCTTAGCAAGCAATGGCCTGTGGTCAGGCCGACAATAGTTCGGATACTATAGCGACTACGTTGTAACAGCTGAGCTGTAATATTTTTGTTCGGTTCTTTCCAAAAGGATTTGGCCGTTTTACAGCTTTCCAGCTGCCGCCACCCCGCCAAGAAAGAATCCGAAATAGTCTGTTTGAAGCTAGTCTTCAGCACTGTTGGTGCTACATCGACTGACTTCCTAGTGGAATTGATGTTAGCAGATCCTTGCCGTGCAAGCGTATCTGCCTTCTTATTACCAAGCAGGTCACTATGACCCGGTATCCAAATTAGAAAAACTTCCGTTATGGCAGCTAGGCGATTTAAATTGTGTCTACAAATGGACACTAGTTTGGATGTAGTCCTGTAGGATTTGAGTGCCTGAAGCGCAGCCCTGCTGTTCGAGAAAATGTAACAAGTTCCGAGACTGTTCTGCATATCAAGAATAATTTTTTTACACTCGTAAATGGCTAATACTTCTGCTTGGAACACTGTCGCGTGTTCTGGAAGATGAAATGAAGTTTGGATGTCGAGGTCGTGGGAATAAATCCCTGCACCTGTCCCCAGGCTAGTTTTAGATCCGTCCGTATAGAGATGAGAACCTATACAGGTGCTGAGTATCGTATTTGTTGCCCATTCGTTTCGTTCAGGAAACTTCATGTGAAACTTCCGTTTCTCAACCTGCGGTTGGTTCATGCAATCATACTCGCGGCCTAAAAGGGAGGTTGCGTTTCTAATGACGTTTAGAATTTGTCCATGACCAATTTGTGGCGCTGACCACGATTTAGTGGTTTTTAATCTAATGGCTGCCAAACCCGCTGCTTGCTTTATAAAAAGATCAAGTGGAGGTAGTGAGAGAATCACATCCAGAGCTGCAGTTGGTGTGGTTCTAAGGGCACCTGTTATGCACAGACATGACATCCGTTGGATCAGCTGTAAGGATGCCAGGTTGGTTTTTAGTAAGACCGCCGGCCACCACACCAGCGCACCATAGCAAATAATTGGTCTAACAATACTGGTATACATCCAGTAGATGAGGTGCGGCTTAAGGCCCCATCTCAAACCGAATGTCTTCTTGCAAGCAAAGAAGTCTACCGTAGCGTTTTTTGCTCGGTCTTGAATATTGGCCTTCCAGGATAATTTCCTATCAAGAATCAGACCTAAATATTTAACTTGATTCGAGAGGACCATATTGATACCTCGAATGTTTAGTGGATTGAAAACATATGGTCTTCTTCTTCTTGAGAAGAGGACCGGATCTGTTTTTTTGTGGGTTAATGGTAAGTCTTTTATCTAGTGCCAGCTATCTAACAGTTGTAAAGCGGATTGCATGAGGTCTCCTAGAACTTGCTCAAACTTACCAGTTAGCATGATGACAAGATCGTCTGCATATGCTATTGTGGGGTAGCCGTTCTGATTTAAGATGGAAAGGGGTTTATTCACTGTTAGGACCCACAGGAGAGGTGATATTATACCGCCCTGTGGTGTTCCTTTGTGAACAGAGCCTTTTCTTGTCTCGCCACCCATTCGTGCTACAATTTTCCGCGAACGAAGAAGCTTTGATATCCATGCAGTCAGTAAAGGTTCGACACTATGGCTGTGCAAGGCCTCAAGTATGGCATTTATGTTGACGTGGTTGAACGCGCCTTCCACGTCTAGAAAGGCACCGAGTGCAACCTCTTTTTGATGGAAAGCTTTCTCTACGGCGACTACCGTCACATGCAAGGCGGTGTCAGTGGATCTACCTTTCAGAAAGGCGTGTTGGTGGGGACATCTAACCGAGAGGTTCAGATTTGCCCGCAGGTAGCTGTCCACCAGTCTTTCTAGGCCTTTAAGAAGGAACGAAGTCAGGCTGATGGGTCGAAAAGCCTTTGGGATGTTGCGCCAGAGTTTAAGGGTTAATTTGAGATCGAGCTTCTTTTTAACAAGTGTACGAATCTTCTATCCAAAAAAGAAACATTTCATTCTTTAAGAACAATTTTGTTCAATTATTTGGAATTTGCATGGTTATTATTTGGTTATTCGTTTCGGCATCTGCATTTGCACAGCGCTTAAGTTTTGCATTATAAATTTGTACAAGAATGTTTACTTGAATAAACGAGTCACTGGGGAGAGGGGTCAATCTGCTATTTGTCGATCGTTCGCAAATTAGCTCCCAAACCGTTGAAGATAGAAAGTTCATTTTTGGGTGGATTGTAGATGGGTTCTGATGTTAGTGGACCAACTTTGAGAATTGTAGATATTGTTACATGCAGATCTGACAGCCCCGCAACTCGATCTCTCTCGAATAGACAAGAATTATGTAGAACAGTATACTCTACTATGTAAAAAGCCACAATTAAAGATCTAGAGCTTTCGAGTATAGCGCATACACACCGAAGGAAGCTTCGAGAACTGTTTACACATAGTTCACACATACACACTGAAGGAAGCTTCGAGAACTGTTCACACATACACACTGAAGGATGCTTCGAGAACTGTCATAAGAAGTATAAAAGCACGAAAGCTTTCAGCGAGGAGTTCAGTTAGTCAGCGACTTTTATTTAGAAAAGACGCGAGCCAGTGAAAGCGATAGAAAAGTACGCGGCGGTAGTGCCATATAGTGCGAATTAAGTTAAAGTGCGAATAAATAAATTATCACTTATTTTTAAACGAATTGTGTTTTTACTTGAAATCCCGACAAACCCCTAGCTCGGAACAATATTTAGTAGAAGGCAGGGAGTGCTGCTTTCCAATATTTGTTAGAAATCTCCGGAACTGCTCGACATAAAAAGTTAATATGTTAGAACCATTTGAAGGGCATACAAGTCCACTATAATCAGGTTACAACGAGGTTAATATTTGTTAAGGGGAGGGGCAGGAGTAGCTGGGACCCAAAGAAATCCACTTAAAAATTAATATTTTGACTATCTCTTAAGCAAGGCAATTGGAACTTGGAACATATGTATGTTAACCTATACCAGCGAAATACGTGAAAAAAATAACATTTGGTTATAATAGTAGCGCGGCGAAATGCAAAGCATTTATGAAATGGTTAACTTTTCAATAATTTTGGTTTTTAAGTTGTAAAAGAAGAATATCGATGAGCTAAAATTTCCAAAAATTTTACGAATATTTTCAGGGCTCTGGTCAAAGATATAAAGTTGAATTTTGCACGTGCTTTCGTCCTAACGTGCACAAGGTGTATAATGAAAAAATGCAAAAGCGCAAAAATGTTGATATAAATTTTAAAATTTTAAAAAATATTTGAAACAAAGTTGCATCAAAAGTCTTGCAATGCCTTTACTTCTTTTAACCTCCACCGAATTCTGCTAGTGCCCCCCACCCTCCTCCCATACAAAACCTTGCATAAAAAAACAAATTAAATATCGATTTTCTGTAGAGGAGTTATTGAGTGCAATCTAAGTTAAGTATTAAATAGTTGACAACAGCCATGAACCCTCATCCCTTTAGTCTTTCCTATCTGCTACTATCCTTATCTGCCATATTGACCTTCCACACATCCTCAACTTTTCTCAAGAATAATAAAGCTGCGCTCGTCTTGTTGGCGGATCTTTAAGAAATCATCGCATTGGGTGTACAAAAAATATCTACGTAGTGGCGCAAATTTTAATGTTTTTTTGGGGATAAGGTCCTTTTTTTTAATTTCTATTCAATTGTCTTGAAGTTATTTTTACTATTCCAAGCACAAATTTTAACACTTTAGATTAAACCTTTCCTGAAAACACAAGGAAATGAATGATAAATTTTGTGAAAACTAAAACTAAGTACAGTAAATATTGTGTTCCCATAATAATCAAAATATTCGTACTTAATCCCAAAGATAAACCGCTTTATGCTCTTATAAGTTCCATAACAAAATTTCTCTGTTAGTATTATCGTACAGGACTCTTTACATACCTATATGCTATGTTGAAAATCCTTAGATTCATTTTCATTGCAAATATGCAGGGCTGGCGGAAAAGTCCGCAAACATCATCATTCCCATTCGCATATTTCGCTTTCCTTAAGCGAAAACTCTCGAGAGAAAGAGAGAGACATAGGAGAAAAAACTTGTTCCTGTGAAAACTACTTTGGCACAACTGTTCGTCTAAGTTCAATTTAATTTGCCTTTAATGACAAAGGAACGAGATTTTTATAAACTTGATGGCATCAGAATCCAGCCAGGATGGTTGTCTCAATCGATGCCCTCCCGTTCAGCTCTAGTAAAATGTTTGAGGGAAAAAATAAAATCTAACCAGAACTTAAACTAAATAGCGAATTCTGCTTAAGATCTGCAAGCTATGACTTTTATATTATGGCGTTGTGTTGCATTTTGTCTGTTTGTTTGTTTGACTTTAGTGCTATGTTTGCAAAACTGAACATCTCAACGTATGACAGTTTTCTGCTTACTGGCATGTTCCTTTTAAATTGTTAGTACTTTGTGCAATGCTGCTGCTGTTGTTGATGATGACAGCTACAAAGGAGATAAATGCATACAAACATACACATACTATAAAGTTTATGCGCTGTCTTCGGTTCCTTTATCGGAACACATCAAATGCTTGGCTTGATGCCACATTCAGCCAATGCAACATTCCACAGAAGTTGTACGCGCCAGTGTTTGTGTTGGCCGGATATGGAAAAATTTGTAAAGTTTTCGATATGTACGAAAACGATGATATTACGATATAACGTACACAATGTACACTTAAAATGGATATATTTCAAATTTTCTGTTGTTGTATGTGTTTTTTTTTAAGCAGAAGTATGATATCTATTGTTAGTTGAACTGGTAAGTGCTTTTATTCGTGCTTTTCATAAGCATCTTTTCTTAAAATATAGCTAACGTCATTTTGTTGCAGCTAAATAAATCCAACGAATGATTTGCAATATGATAATAATAATAATAATAATCGATGAGTGTTGTTAAATACTTATATGTGAATGTATGTTTCAGGCATTTAAGCAATTCATACTGGAAAAACCAGATGTGGTGCGGCGTGATTCTTCGGAAAATTGTTCCCATTTGTAGTTATTATTAATTGTATTTACTAGAATTTTAATTATTCAATTCTCTCTCAAATTTTTTTATTTAATTGAAATACATGAAAAGGGTAAGGCACATAAACTGCATAATCGAGCTCGTTCACTGGATGATGAGGCTACATTTTGTTATTGTAAAATGGTGGTAAGAAAAAAATTGGCATAAGTTTCAATGCATATCTTTAAAATAGAGAAAAACATCAAATCTAAATTGAATTATTTTCACTCGTATACAAAATCTCCGAAGTTGACGAATAAGACACGATAGTACATATACAGTGTGTTCAAGAAGAACGTGACGCAAGTAATTCTATCCTACCTGCTCAAACATTTACGTGTAATGGAAAATTATGTATGACATACATCAAAAAGGGACGATAAATTGATCGTTCACCTGTTTAGGAAGAACCCGACATTAACTCTGCAACAGGCGGATTAAAGACTAATAGAAATAAACTGCCAACAAGTCGGTCGAAACTTTATTATTCTTGGGACAAGTTACGGATGCGTGGAAAGTTAATATGCATGTTAGAGTGGTTAGGGAAGACTAAGTGAAAGGGAGTTCTTGGGCAGGGCAATTGTCACTTTAACACTTTGCGGAAACGTTCAAAAGCTCCAGTACTTATAATCAATATTTCGTTCAGTTATTTATGTAAGTTTGAGTTTTTATGAGGGGAGGTGTGAGGCGTGATAGTAAGAGTGATTAATTGATTGCTTGAATTACGTCCAATATTCTCTGTATAGAATGTCAGTTTCATAGACGAAGTTGCATAGAATTTTCATAAGATTCTGTGTATTTTACATTCACGAAACCAAACATTTGTATGGGAGGGGGTGCAGGAGGTAGGGGAATCGTAGAATTTGTGACGCAATTTTATTTCCTTTCTCTTGTAGTGTGTTCATACAAAATTTCAAGTTCGTAGCTTTTAATTTCTTGGTTATTAGTTGATTCAATAAAATTGGTCGAAATGATACTTTCGTATGGGAGGGGGTAGAAGTGCAAGCGCGATTGCAAAACTTTTAAAGCAACTTCATTTCAATTATTTTTGTAAGTTTTTATGCAAAATTTAAAATTGATAGCTTTTAAGAGTTAGGTGATAATTGATTTCTTAAAAATGGGCGAAAAAATAATTTTAAATGGGAGGGGGTAGAAGTTTTGAAGATTTTTGACCAGTTAATATTTCAAACTTTTAAGAATTTTTTTTAAGTGCATTTAACAAATGTTCAAGTTTCTATCTTAAAATTTCATTAAAAAATTTTCAGTTTCTGTATTTTTCTCATTACACATGAAACACCTTGTGCACGGTAGACCCCCAGTTCGGTGCATAATAGTTTTGGAACAAATTATTATTTTTTTTCTATGTATAAAATAGATATATCGACGTGCAAAATTTAAAATTTCTATCTTTTACCAGAGTCCAAAAAAAATTACTCAAAACAACATTTTTGCCTTCCACCTCCCTCTCCTTACACTTCACAACTTAAATTTTTTACCAAAATTAAAAACTACATAGCTCTTTAACCTAACAAATTTTTGATTTGATATCTGAACTCAATTTTGAGATATAATAATTTGTACTTTTGGAAAGTGCGCCATTTTTTAAATGCTCCCCATTTCCCCCCCCCCCCTACTATTATGTTCATATTTTATATTTCACTAATAAAGTTTAGTATACCTTTCAAGTTTCAATTACATACATAGCTTAAGAGACAGTCGAGATATTCATTTTTAAGTGTTTTTCTTTGCACCATCCCCCCCACCCCTGACCCTTTCCCTTACAATAATTAACCTCTTTCTAGCTGATTCTAGTAGGTCTATATGCCACCTTAGTGGTCCGAAAATAAGAATTTATTGTGATAAGTAATTTCGAAGATATAATCATTTGAAAAAAAAATTTGGCCGACAATTTGTTTTTAGCCGTCGCTTTTCGGATGCCAATGGATAAAAAAATTAAATTATTTTTAGAGTTTGCCGCATAATCCTCTTCATACCTCTGCGAATTTTCAGCTTCCTATCTGCATTCATGGTGGAGGTATTAGCAAGTGAAGTTTTTGACTCTTTCCCTCCCCCGCCTCCCCCTTCCACCTGACGCTCCACAAAATTAAGATAATGGAGCTCACTCACCCAATCAACAATCCACCCAAAAACGAACATTCTACCTTTAACGGTCTCGGAGATATGAGTTGATATGTATGGCGTATGGCGGGACAGATTTTTATACTCTAGATGAAATCTGAGAGTATGATAAGTTTGCCACAAAGTTTGTAAAGCCAAGAAATAGGGCTCGGAGCAAAAAATGATTGATGCAGCAGTTCATATAATCACTTAAAAATCTCAAAGCCGGATGTCCGTCCGTCTGTCCGTCCGTGTCCTCTCTAGCTTGAGAATGCGTTGATTTAGAAAGTTCAAATTTTGTACACGTCGGTTTTGATAAAAAAGTAAGGACAAGTTCGTGAACGGGCCAAATTGCTCCACCCCTTCTACTCCCTCCCATACAAAATGACACAATTACGCAATTTTTCACTAAACGGCTTTTCTCGAAAAGTATAAATGCTATTAATCTGCAATTTGGAACATAATAGTTTGATGATGATTCCATTCTACTGTATAAGAATTATTTGTGTACTCCTCATCCTTTCACCCCCTTCTATACAAACTGTACTTTTTCTTGAAATACTATAAGCCAATTTACTCAGAGTGTATAAAATTTAGCGAGCTCAAATTGTGCACCAAGTATTTATTTAAAATTCGTGATTATAATAAGCATGAGCTGAATCCAAATAAGTGAACAGTGATAACTTTTTCCAGGAAATATTAAAACATTGTTTTCAATTTTCTTTATAAGAAGTTTTTAAAAAAAAAATAATGAGCAGATGGAACTTGGAGTAACATTTGAAGTTATTACAATTAAAGCTTCGCTCAGACCTACTCTCTCTTTAGGCAATTCCAGCACAAGGGCCTGGTATGGTATGGGTTGGAAGTTCAATTAATTTTTGATTTGATAGCCTCAATAAGCTAGGGTGTAGCCTAGTGGGCAGCATGATGGTCTAAAATGCGAAGGTCGTGAGCTCAAATCCTGGTCGAAACATAATTCCACTGCTTGCTTGGGTATATCTAGTTAACTCAATCTACTAAAATGATATTCGTAAAAAGAGTGTTGTGCGAAGGGCTAACAACCCTTTCACAATGACAAATAAAATGTTAAGGAACTTGAAGGTCAGGGCCCGATTTGGGCTGGAGTGCTATTGTAGAAGTAAAAAATAAGCTGAGCAAGGATGTAGCCTGGTGGGTATCGTATTGTTTTACAGTGCGAAGGTCGTGAGTTCAAATCCTGATCAACATATAATTCCAGAACACTACCTGCTTGGGTATCCCTTTTATATACGAAAAAGACAAATTCGCAGATAGAGGGTTGTGCGAACGGCTAACAACCCTTCCACAATAAATAATGAAACTGTTGAGGAACTTGAAGGTAAAGGCCAAGGCTCGATTTGGGCTGTAGTGCTATTGCAGAAAAAGAAAAATAATTACTAAGACGTTTTGAAAAAAAAAAATTTCCGGATTCTACACTGTTACGCTTTATTATTCGTGATGTTTCGCTCTCTTCTGAGACTTTTATCAACTTACTTACTTACTTACGATGGCGCTACAGCCCAAATCGGACTTTGGCCTCCTGAATGCTTTGCCTCCATCGATTCAGTGACCGCGTCCTCCAGTTTGAAAATCTTAGCAGTGATTTGCTGTCTGCGTCAATCGAATCCTCCCAGCGCTTTCGTGGTTTTCCGACCGGTCTTTGTCCGTTGACTTTCCCTTTCAGTGTGCGTTTGGGAATTCTTCCGTCATCAATCCGCTCCACATGACCAGCCCATTGTAACATTTTAAATTTTAAGAGGGTTGACACTTCTGGATAGTCGAAGATGGCATACAATTCTCTATTGTATCGTATTCTCCAGATCGAGTCTTCTGAGGACCTTTCTTTCAAAGGCGTTAAGGAGTTTTTCGGACGCCTGAGTTAATGTCCACGTTTCGCTGCCATAGCATAGCACAGGTCGTATAATCGTTTTATATAACTTAAGTTTTGTTTTCCTGTGTACGTTCTTGTTTTTAATAATTGGAAGTACCGAATAATACGTCCTGTTTGCCATAATTATTCTTCTTTTAATTTCGATGGGTTCGCTTCCATCCTTCGATAAGATCGCCCCTAGGTATATAAAGTTGTCTACGTTTTCTAGGTTATAGTCTCCTACTGTAATATTTTGTCTGATTGGCGTCTTTGTCAGATTGTGTCATAATTTTTCTTTTACTTTCATTAATACGTAGTCCAACTTCCCTTGCTACCGAGTCAAGGTTTGCAAATACTTCCTTAGCACTCACCAGAGATCTTGCAAGGATATCTATGTCGTCGGCATATGCTACGAGTTGTGTGGATTTGAAGCATAGTGTTCCCTTGGTGTCAACGGGAAGTTTCCGAACAACATATTCGAGTGTTAAGTTGAAAAGCATTGGTGCGAGGCCGCCTTATTTAAGGCCGTTGTCTGTTTTAAAACTGGAAGTCAGATCATTTTCTACTCTGACTTGTGACAAAGACTCAGTCATTGTCATTCTTGTCAGTCGGACCAGTTTCGGTGGGACTCTAAGCTCCAACATGATTTTATACAGTACGCGGCTGTCGATACTGTCGTATGCTTGTTTGAAGTCAACAAATATCTGGTGCACATCAATATTATATTCCCAGCACTTTTCCAGCGCCTGTTTAACTGAGAATATCTGGTCCGTGGTCGAGCGTCCAGCTCTAAATCCGCCTTGGTATTCACCAATTACTTTGTCAGCATAGGGCTTAATTCTCTTTTCTAGAATTTTGGAGCTCATGCTTACATAAATATGGCAAAGGTCAAGTTCTCGCACTTGACATTGCAAAAGCTTTTGACAGAGTTTGACACGAATGTCTCTTAGTTAAGCTAAGGGCCATCGGTCTTAATGATACCCTTGTTCAATGGATTGAGAGCTATCTCTTTGAACGCACTATACGAGTGGTGTTAGATGGCGTTACTTCTTCCTGCCACCCAATTGATTCCGGAGTCCCACAAGGTTCTGTTTTATCTTCAACTCTTTTCTCAATTTTCATTAACGACCTTTTGTCGTCCACTCTCAGTGCAATCCATAGTTTTGCAAATGACAGTACATTAGACAACATCTATTAATTTAACTCTGCTGCGGAGTCAAACAATCATTCCATTGCTTCCAATCGCAGGAAGTTATTCAGTTCGCTGAACTCGGATCTCAACGTAATCCTGGAATGGGGCAGGAAAAACAGAGTAGAGTTCAACGCTTCCAAAACACAGGCCTGTCATCTATCCCTCAAACGGGATGTTTCAGTGTTGTCTCCATCACGTCTTCTATAGATTCTATCGAGCATCGCAGAAATGTCGGAGAACTCAGCATTTACTATTGATATTTACACGATAAATACAGTACGGAACTAAACGCACTCATTCCTCCACTGTATACTTTTGCTGGAATACTCGCCAAGCTGAACGCGCACACGAGTACACGGTGAAACCCTTGCCTTCTCGTACAGTGAAATATACATAGGCAGTCATTCAGAAAAAAAAACTTTGAAGATGTTTATCTTAAAACTTTTAAAATGTTCAATAGCTCCTTTATTCACTTAACCATTCTAATATATTTGTATGTATAAATATATATTTTTTATTGTTCACCTCCTTCCACCACCTCCCATACAAACTGCACTTTTTCATGAAATGCTCTAAGCCGATTTTCTCAGAACATATAACATTTATCGAGCTCATATTTTGTAATAAATACTTATTTAGCATTATCACTAAGATCAGAAAAAATATTTGATTAGCCTCACTGCTTCTACCCCCTCCCATACAATATGACACAGTTTCACAACTTCACAAAAAATTGATTTTCTTGAAAAGTATGAATGGCACTAGTCTGAAATTTAAGGAATGTCAATTTTATAATATTCCTAGTTATTTCTGAAAAAATCACTAAAATCCCCCCACTCTTTCTACCACCTCCCATACAAACTGCACATTTTCATTAAATCTAACTCACTAATTTTCTCAGTTCCCATTCAATTTTTGGAGTAAGCATTTTGAATGAAACATTTTTATAGCTACTTTAGCATGATGGGGAAAAAATTAGTTCAATGCTATCACCCCTTCTAACACTCCCCATACAAATTTTCTTGAGATCACAAAAAATTCTATTTCATCTAGAGTATCGTAAGATTGCGCTTTACGTGCAATCGTAGCCCTGTTATGTTTTATTTTTATTTTTATTTTATTATTCGTTCCATCGAATCGAATAAAATAATATAAAAAAAAGCAACAAACAAAAAAGTTGTGTCATTTTGTATGGGAGATGATGGTAGGGGTTGGCGGGATCACACTACTTTTTTCTCATATCACAATGATCGCTTTTGAAATACTGCGCCCCAAATTTTAGCTTCATAAATTTTAGACATTGGTGTATTGTATTTCGTGCAGTTTGTATCGGAAATGGTAAGGAGTGGGGTGCTTTAAATACCTATTAATACTACTATTTTGCCGAAAATAATGTGTTCAAAATTTGAGCTTTGTAGATCAACACGTTCTCAAGCTGGAGAGCGTACGGACGAACGGACATACGGATATCCGGTTTACATATAATATAAACTCTATGTCATTCGATTTTTCTCCCAGCCTTATTTCTTGTCGTTACAAAATTTACGATAAGCTTATAATACTCCCAGTTTTTATCTCAACTATAAACATGGTGATATTTTACAGTCCAAAGCTTAGCATAGAGTTTAGTGATATCATTTTAATTTCTCTACACAATCACAAAAACTATCCAGTTTTATTAAGTAACGATTTACTTTATTTTTCAATGCAACACTTCAAACCTTCTTCGAACTTACTTCAATTATCGCACTATCATTCAACTAATATCCTCTTCATATCCTTTCACTGGAGTGTCAATTTATGAAATCTCTCTTGATTACCACCATCCTGTAATACAAATTTAATATGCTGGCACATATGAAACTCAAGTACATAGTCGTACCTATACTTAAGCCGAACAAGGAACAAACCCTACATTTCAAGCATATGGTAAACTGGCTGCTCCTGCTCTCGATAGTCTGGGAACATCATTATAAAACGAAAATCCATCCTTTCCAACATAACTTTTGAAATGTATCTATATAGATAGTTAGGCCACAACATAACCTACCACCCGTTAAGTTGTTCATATTCAAATTTCCGTCATTTTCGTATAGGGTGTACGTTGTAACTTTTTGGGAGTCGAATGGCGAATTTCGCTCGAAATAGCGAACATAATGTTAACAGTTCCGTGAGCAGTTGCCTTACAGAATTTTAATGAAACACTAACTCGAACGAAAGTATATACGGATGGATATATAGGACCTAGTACATACGAGCGAATCTAGCATCGTTCTAAAACGTATAACATATGATGCGGAGTTTAAGGGAAATTATTATTTGGGTACATCATGGCAATGAGCAATGGAAAGTGCAAAGTTCATTACGGATATGGCGGCCATTTACAGCTTGTCCGTGGTATATGTTCAAGAGAGAGAGAGCCAATTATAAACTATTATAGGAGTTATTTTTGGAAAAATGTTTTTATATTTTAAATAGCCTCCTGTAAAAGTTAGTCTTTATTCGACGACCGGAATTTAGAGATGATGTTTTGGACATTTATGTATATTCTTGATGGAAAGGATTATAAAGATTGAAAATGTTAATGATGAAAATAGATTTTTTTTTATGTTGCTATATATGTAGCTGTCGTAAACTGCTGTTCAATTGTTTGTTAGCTTTAGTTGTTTACAATCTTTAACTGTTCAATGTTAATATAGAGATAGTAACCTTTCTATCATACATTTATAAATATGAGATAAAGAATCAAAATTGGCATAGTTAATTTAAAATCATTCATTCTACATCTAATCTAGAGCAGTAGTTATCAACAGAGAGCAAGATTTAGATAAAACCGGTTCAGATTTCTTCGCGAAAACTAGAAAAAAATAATGATTTCTATGTTAATGTAAAAATTCGAATTCTCTACCATGAAGTTTAGTAAAATGAATAACTGCTGTATTTCTATGTTCATGACACAGCTATATTTCCAACACAAATTACCGAGCCGTGTAACCTATCGAAAACACCGTCCAACACTCTTTTATATGAGCATGGTGTCGAGCATAGTCATTAGGGATTAGTCGAGTGGTGTCATGAAATTCGCCAAATGGCTTTTAGTATAGCAATGCGGAGTCCTGCTGTTGCTCAGCATCGTGTTGAATTATATTTTCATGTTCGTGTAATTACGATGCTATTAATAATTCGTCCAATAAAATATGATAAAATAAAATCGCCAATCAATATTACAGGAAAACGATGCGACATGACCGAACTATAAACATGTTTTTGTGTTGATATATGAGCTTTCCGCCATTTGAAATGACATAATTTACCATAAACGATGTCAATAAATTTTTTACATAAATTTGATCGTATTGGCTCTAGTTCGTAAAGATAGAAGATAGAAATCGATAAATTTAATATGAAAGTAGTTATGAGTTCCTTTGCTTTATGTTCTTTTCGGAAATATGGGGAGAGGTGGCGCAAAGTTCAACTTAAAACATAACTGAATTATGATTGGGCGTTAAGCCGAATCATATGATACTCTAGATGAAATGGGAAAGAGTTTAATGTATCGAAAAATATGACATCTCAAAATCCTAATAGGGGATAGTGACTTTTGTATGGAAGGTGGTAGAAGCAGAGTGAAGAGATTTGTAATTTTAGTATATGTATGTCACTGAACTGTTTCGTGTTGAATTTAAAGTTTGTAGTTTCCATTATTTTCAAAGAAATTGGATATAATTTCCCTGAAATTGGGGCATTTGTATCGCAGGTGGCAGAGAATGTGGAGGATTTTAGATGATTTTGAAACTCCTCATCAACATCCTTATTACTATGGTTTGTTTCAATTTGAAAATCGATAGCTTTCATATGTTCGAAGGAGAAATGCTTTCCTTGATAGATATTTGTATGGGATGGGGTAGAAGGAGTGAAGCAAAGCTAATATCTTTTTTAGCATTTATTGCAAATATTACCTTTTCCAGTTTTTATTGAAATCCATATAATTGATTTACTTTTTTGTATGGGAGGGGGTAGAAGGAGTTTACGGACCAAAATAAAACTTTTTGTCGTCTATGATATTTTTATTATTACACTTTCCAGAAAACTTCAAGTCGTTAGCTTTGACAGTTTCGAAAAAAAATAATTTAATTGAATTTTCGTGAAATTTGTATGGAAGAGTAGAAGGAGTGCGGTGAAGTTGAAGTTTTTTTTCAAAACTTGATATAATTTTAATAAATTTAACTGTGGTGAAAATTCGTCTTTTCAGGTTTGCTAGTTTCAATGAAAATGGAAAAAATTAATTTTTCAAAATTGTGTATTTGTACGGGGAGCAGAAGTAGTAAGGGGATCGATCAATATTTTGTGATTTTAATGATATGTACATCGTTTTACTTTGACAAAAATTTCAAGTCGATAGATTACACAGTTTCGAAGTTTAAAATTTCGAAATTTCATGAAATTTATTTGTAGAAGGAGTGGGGGGATGCCCGTTCACGAACTTAAAGTTTCTTTTTTTGCTAAAAGTGAGATACAAAATTTCAGCATGATAGCTCAAAGCGTTCGAAAGTTATTTTGGAGGCAGACGGTCCTTCGGAATCAAGGTTTTTGAGCGACAGCGAATATTTCTGTACACTGAGCGGCTTTGTGTTGGCAATATATCTTAGCGTAAATGGTATATACGCTCAGATTTCAACTTCTACTTCTACAATAGCGCTAGAGCCCAAATCGAGCCTTGGCCGCCTAACCTTCAGATTCCTTTACATTTTTTTTCCATTATTAATTGTGGAAGGGTTGTTAGACCTTCGCACAACCCTCTGTCTACGAATTTTTCATTTTCGTAGATTGAGGTGACTAAGGTATACCCAAGCAGGCAGTGTGCAGGAATTATGCGTCAACCGGGATTTTAACTCACAACCTTCGCATTGTAGACCAACATGCTACCCACTAGGCTACAGCCTAGCTAAGTTCATTAATTTTTAATAATTTATTGAAATTTATTCAAGATTTTTCTGTCTGTTTAATTCATTTGGAGATTTCATCTTGAATATTAATTAACACCTGAGTACGAATTGGTAGTAGGTTCAATTCCTACACCAAGCAATTATAATTATTTTAAGCACGAATCTTACAGTTATTACTGGCAATGAAAATTTATTTGAAATAAAATGCGCAAACGATGTAAAAGAAACAGTTCCACTTCTAGAAGGTCTATAGGTATATACTCAGCAGATGGGTTCTGTTCACTTTCTATCATTCTCCTTCCCTTACGTCTTTTCCCAAATCATATGCAAATATATGTCAGTAGCAGCCAGTACAACTGAAAAATATACCAGTATCAGCTTCATCACTCGTTATGGTCGCTCTCACACACCTTCCCCTACCCTATCTGATTCCAACTCAGCCATAGACGGTCCCAGGCCCGGTTGAGAAAGGAGGAGGGGAGGATTATTGTAACCGGAATGTCTGTAACAGACTAGCGTCTCCGGAAGTAAGTGGGGTAAACATGATGAAAAACCCTGTGTGCTCAGACTTGCAATCTAGTGTCAAAACTCAGACACGCATGAATACTCTGAAGCAATAATCCTGGCTAAGATCGAAAGATCCTTTTAGGAGATTAGCGTATACACGGAAGAAGGATATTAAGATGGAGACCAGTAAAATCCTTATTATGGCATACTGGAAAATGAATATATACAAGATAGCATTTGGGCTGGTGACTGTGTTATTCTGTTACCTCAGTAAGCAGGAGTGATATCCTGCAGAAATGGCTTTCAGACTAATACCACAGCTGCCTCCGTCCCGTTAAAACCCTGGCAGGCCTGAAAGTACGCTCGAAGTTCATCGTCATTCAGTTGGTAGTGTAGGCTCAGATGTAACATTCCTGACTAACACTGATCCGGCCCTGAACCCAATTCCTCATAAAGGTTTGTGTCAACCCCTGCATGGCCTCACTGCTTGCATAGACAACCATGGGATCTTAAAGTGACTACACATGTGAATAGAGATAACGACTTTCAGTGGGGACCCTTAAGACATGAGTTTAACCAATAATAATAGTAATAACAATAGCAATAACATTAACTACGAGGAAACAAATGGATGTAACAACCCAGAAGATAGAACACCATTTGCAAGAAGTGCGCGAATAATTCGATCCCCGGAGAAATTGATGAGCAAAGACGACGTCGCATCAACGCAGTCATTGCCTTTATGTCCTGATGGAAGAATTTCCCCGGCGATAGTAATTGGTGAAGAGGAAGACCGTAAGTTTGATGCTCTTGATAGGCTGGGTGATAAAATCAAGGAGTTAGTCGAAATGATGGGTGGTGGAAGGCGAACGATCCACCAACCTATGAGAGACGCGGTGAGTGCAATCGTGGCTATGCACAAACGCGCTACAAGGGACATACGTCGTCAAACGAAGACAGGGAAGTTTGATAAAAGCGCCCAAAAGGACATTCGTCGACAAGAGGCAGGGAAGACTGATAAAAGTGCTCAAACCTCGCCATCATTAGAGTGCATCAATAATGATCGATAACAAAAGGGAGATAAAGGGCACCTGAAACGAGTCACTTCACCAAAAAAGCACAGAAAAGAAAGCGCGCCCGCAGATACTCGTAGCACACGACTGGATGAAGTACCAACAGAAAAATTAAGGGAGAAGGAACCTAAAGAAATAGGATGGACGAAAATCATAAAAAAAAGATAAATAGACGAGATAAACGTCTAAATATGAAATCCAAACCTAAAGCGGTTAGACACGATGCAATAGTCATCACCAAAACAGGAGAGATTTCATACAGTGACATCCTACGATTGGTGAAAGGACACGAAGCATTGAATAAATATAGCGAAAATGTGTCAAAAATAAGGAAGACGGCAAAAGGACAAATGCTGTTGGAACTTAACAAGCAACGAAATGAAGACTCAGAGGAGTTCAAGAAGGAGATAGAAAAGGTCCTGGCGGCAAAAGCTGAAATTAAAGTTCTTACGCAAGAAACTCAACTAGAACTGAAAGATCTAGATGAAATTACGACAAAGGAAGATATCGTAGATGCTATACGTATGCAGATAGAGGGGCTAAGTTCCTTCAACCCTTCTTGGATCAAGTCAGTTAGGAAGGCTTATGCTGGAACACAGACAGCTGTGATTAGAGCGCCGACAGAAACTGCGAATAAACTTATCAATAAGGGGAAAATTAAAGTAGGATGGGTCGTCTGCCGATTTAGAGAAACGGTGAATGTAATGAGGTGCTACAGGTGCCTTTCTTTTGGCCATTTAGCAAAAGCATGCAAAAGCACCGAAGATCGCAGTACAAGATGCATGAAATGCGGTGAAGCAGGCCATTTTGCGAGAGATTGCAATAGCCTACCATGCTGCATGCTATGCAAAAGCAACGGAAGTGCCAACTCTAACCATCCTACAAGCAGTCGAATATGCCCCGCATACCTAGAAGCACGCAAAAGTAAAAAAACATGAAAATAGTTCAGATTAATCTTAATCAATGTGAAGCGGCTCAGGATATATTAAAGCATAGAATATACGAAGAGAAATTTGACGTAGCGATCATTAGTGAACAATATCGAAACTTAGGAGATCTAGGATGGATTTCAGACAGAACACAAAAGGCACCAATCTGGGCCTGTTGAGACAAGACTTTCCAAGATAAGCCACACACTGATAACCAGTACTACGTAAGAGGAAAGATTGGCGGAATAAATATATATAGCTGCTATATACCACCGAGTGTTGGCAACGATGAGTATGAAAGGATTCTCGATGGACTCACGATCGATGTTAAGTCAACAAGCCCAAATATCATTGCTGCTGACTTCAACACATGGGCCACGAAATGGGGAAGCAAACGCACGAATGGGAGAAGAAATATGCTACTCAAAGCCTTTGCGTCGCTTGATGTCATCGTTTTAAATAGCGGGCGCAAAAACACATTTGAAAAAAACGGAAGAGGTTCCGTAATAGACATTACATTTGCGAGCAGAACATTGATCCAGCACACAGAATGGCGGTTAAGCGATGCATACACGCATAGCGACCATCAGGCAATAATAGTGACAATTGATCCTGGTAAAAGAAATCGGCAAAAGCGCCAGCATGCGAAAGCACAGACAAAAGGATGGAAAGATAATACACTAGATGAAGAAATCTTCAAGATGGTACTGAATGCCGAACATGATTCGCAAGAAGGTATAGAATATCATGCTCAAAGTGTAGTAAGCGAACTGAGTAAAGCCTGTGACGCGGCAATGGTGAGAAGAAAATCTCACAACGTACGAAAACCAAACTACTGGTGGAACGATAACATTGCTCGGCTACGCACTGCATGTCACAAAGCTAGACGACAGCTGCAGCGGAAAAGAACAACCGTAAATAGTAGTACTCTAAACGAGATATATAACGAAGCCAGGTCAGACCTTAAGAAGGCAATTAGGCAAAGTAAACAAGAATGTTTCAGACAAGCACCAACGTGTCTATACTTATGGAGAAAGTGGTCGAATCACTATTCCCGAAACGCTCCAATAGTAATGCTCCTGCAATAATAGAAAGCCCCACTGAAGTGAATAACGAGCCAGCGGTGGTGCCTGCGGAGGAGGTACTCCAAGCAGCTAAGCGGCTCGAAAACAATAAATCACCAGGATTAGATGGCATACGAAATACAGCGCTTAAACTAGCTATAAAGCTCAATGCAGAAATGTACACGAAATGTCTAAAGGATGGTATTTTTCCCAAAACGTCAACGTTTGGTTCTACTTCCGAAACCAAACAAACCACCCGGAGAGCCGAGTTTTTACAGGCCGCTGTGCTTGCTTGACTCACTGAGGAAAATCCTGGAACGGTTAATTCTTAACAGATTAGAACAACATCTACAAGAGAATGAAAATATTTCAGAGAATCAATATGGATTCCGCAAAGGGCGCTCTACAGTCGACGCAATAAAAAAAGTAATAGACATTGCTGAAAAGGCCATTGAAGGCAGCAGATGGAAGAATGGTTTTAAAGAATACTGCGTTATAATTACATTGGACGTCAAAAATGCATTCAATTCGGTGACGTGGCCTCACATAATTAATGCTCTACTAAAATTGGAAACTCCACCATACCTCGTACGAATGGTCAGGAGCTATCTCGCAGATAGAGTATTACTATATGATACCGAAGAAGGAGTGAAGAAGTATAGCATAACATGCGGAGTCCCACAGGGCTCAGTACTAGGACCCGTGTTATGGAATATACAATATGATGACATCTTACGACTTCCAGTACCAGGAGGCGTACAAATAATTGGCTACGCGGATGATATAGCAATCACGGTGGTAGCAAAAGACTTACAGAGTGTCAAAAACGTAAGCACCAAGGTGATTTCTGAAATTAAGAACTGGCTTAGAGCTTCTAATCTAGAGCTAACGGCACAAAAAACAGAAGTAGTTCTTATTACAAGCAGGAAACAAAGAGAGCATATAACGCTAAATATAGATGGACTTGAAATCGTATCCCAACCCTCCATTAAATACTTGGGTTTTATGATTGATGCAAGATTATCCTTCAAGACGATCATCGAAACAGTCAGCGCAAAAGCAGGACGAGTGAACTCCGCCCTATGCAGAATAATGGCGAACATTGGAGGACCAAGCCAAAACAGGAGGATACTTCTTTCAAGAGTGACGCGAAGTATCATAATGTATGCTGCACCGATATGGAGCGAAGCGCTACGATAAAAATCTTACGCGAATATATTAAAAAAACCCCATAGAGTAAGTGCGTTAAGGGTATGCAGTGGATTTCGCACAATTTCATATGACGCCGCGAATGTCATAGCTGGTTTGCTGCCGCCAGACATACTAGCTGCTGAAGCACAACGACTATTTCACAAAAAGAATACAATAAGCCGATGCTTAACAGCAGAAGAAAAAAAAGAAGAGCAACGGATAAGTACCAATGCCTGGCAACTGCAATGGAACACCGTAAACAAAGGCCGCTGGACATATAGACTCATAAAAGACGTAGATAAGTGGGTCGGACGGAAACATGGCGAAGTAGATTACTACATGACCCAATTTCTGTCAAGGCATGGCTGTTATAGAAGCTATTTGCACAAATATGGCCATAATTCCTCTGCGTCATGTCCAAGTTGTACAGATGCAATAGAAAATACAGAGCATGTATTCTTTCACTGCCCAGCCTACGAAATGGAGAGAAGAAGAGTTGAGGACATCGTTGGAGAAAATATTAACCCCGGCAACATAGTTCCACATATGCTGAGCAGCAGCGAAATCTGGAATGCGATGACTCAGATGTGCGTGAAAGTTCTCACCGAGCTGGGGAGACTCGAAAGACTACGTAGGGAATAAGTAGTTGAATAAAATAGGAAGTGAAATATACTGGGTGACATAAGACATATGTGACAATAAATTGACGTTTGAGCTTTAAGCTCCTCCCTCCTCCTGACGAAATACTTAACGGTTGTCCCGGGGGGTAGTAGGTTAGGCGAGGGGTTTTTAGCGGGTTCAAGTCCCGCACTTCAAGGCTTTCGATGCTTTTCCCCGCGTTAAAAAACAAAAAAAACCCTATCTGATTCCTTCTATCCATGACTGTGTTTGTGCATTGCACATAAAGACCGAAACTGCCTAGACATTCTGTAAAAAAAAAAAGTATCACGTCCACTTGTTAAAATTTCAATAACAGATTATTCGTAAGGCTAATCTTAAATTTGATCACTCCACAATGAATGTGAATATACATATAATGCATCATTTTGTATGTAATGTACTTATTCTGTACATGTTTTCAGCAAATTGAATGCGTCTTTCATTCCCCGCAAAAATCTCCATGTTTACTACAAGCTCCCAATTTTTCTACATAATCGTCCGATCTGTAAACAAGAAAATTTAAACTTTACCTTGCATTTTCCTTCCGCAATCCCAACTCGAGGAAGAAAAATGCTTTGAACACAAAAGCATAACATCCAACAAATTTGTTACTTACATATATTGCACCTTTTTAACCTTTTCTTTGCTCAACAACAAACAAAAATCACCCTTCATTACCACAATATCCGCTTCCGAGATAGCGAGGTGGTCTCCTTTTGTCATTCATCAAAAGTTGTACCGGTCATACCGGATAATGTCCAGACTTCCTTGATGGAAAAGGGTCCCGAAATGTTTTTCCATGTTATTATTAAGAAAGTACGAAATATCAACTTCTCGGAGTATCTTTTTCGACAAGTAAGTAGATTTGAATTTTCTCGATGTATTTTATACTTTATGCGGAGATGTGCGCTAGTATATAGGTCTTCTATGTCAAATATGAAGTTTTTCTTCTCAAGGAAGCATTCTTAAAGTCCTTGAATAGACAACTCGATCTTTTCGTAAAGAGATATTATGCCGATTCGGCTCGTCTTTCTCTGCGCCTTCCGATTATTTCGCAGTACTCGCATTTAGTCAGCCGTGCGTAAAGTGAACTAATTCATGCAGAAAATTACAATTTCGTCCTATTACCAGGACTGGAAGATAATTTCGATTTCTCTATTTCTTCATTTGTGTTGTACAAATAATGCTGAATCAGGTTGTGCTTGCTTCATCTTTTTGGTTTGGTGATCTATATTTTGTGTATAGTTTTACGTTATATACCGCGACGAAATAGTCGGTTTCTTCGTCGACTTTCTTTGTCCATGTAAATCGTATTCTATGCTAATTGCATTTATTGCATTGCTAAATCATTTCTAGCTCGTCGTTGCGCCATGCTCGCTATTCCTGGACACGCCGCTCGCATTTATAAACCCACTCGAAACGAGCGTTTTGCCTATCGTCATTAACATTAATGTAATTGCTTTGTCGTTTTTATGCTCCCGAGAGGGTTGAAATGTCCTAGCTAGAGTCATTTCGAATTTCGGGTCTATTAACATTTTTCGAGTGGTAGTTAGCTTAGTGATGACTTGGAAACCCAGCGAAATAGAAACAATTAATAAAAATGAGTCAGGATGCTTTACATTTTTGTTTCGAGTGTCCACCCTTCAACATAAGTCCTGACGAATTAAGCCACTGATTAATCATTTCACGTTAGCGTGTTCTCTTTCCTTGAGGCCTTTTTTGTGCACATTTCATTCTATACTGATTTCATTTTTTTAATCCTTTTATCATGCTGTCAGCTCACATTTCAAGGATACTTTTGCACTATGACGTTTCCGGGCTATGGATGTACGTCTTTCAGCATACTGTGACATCTCTGGCATAAGCTGCAATTTATCATGAATGTGTCATAACAGGACGGATAGAAATTTCCATAAGAACACTATACTGATGATGCTCTTGGATAGAAGTGCTTGGCTCTTCGTATATTCAGCTCCGAAATCGTCAAGCTCCGAGTTATGGCCCATTTTGGGCACGGAGAACGAACGACATCCTGCGAAAGGTATTTTGCATACATATAAATCCAGCGAATTTTTCAAATTTTCAAGTATATATAAGGACGAAATTCGTTCCGGTATATCTTTTTTATTCTTCAGAATTCTTTTATTCGGGAATCGCTATGTGTTACATTTCGAGAATATTTGCATGACAAACATTTTGTTCTGCTCGGGATGACGAAAATACGATGTTGCAGGACGAAATGCATCACACACTACAAATACGCCAATTTCCATAATAAGCAAAGAGAAGTATTTTATTGTTAGATCAACCGATGCTACGTGTTTATTGCGATTACTTACGTTTCGCGGAGGAACAGGATACGATAGAGATATGAGGAATAAGAGGATGACGACGACGTGCAAAGGAGTCATCAGAAGCATCTGCTACAAAATCTACTATCGAGAATTTCTTTATGGATACGACGTGCTTTTGTCGAAGAGAGGAATGTGTTTCTGTTCCATGGGCTTGAGATCTTCATAAATCGCATGCGAAAGGACGAACTGCGAAAGTGCTTTGGAATCGGCACTTGTGGAGTTATGTGTGCTGAATTGGTAGTGTGGCATTTATGTTTCGACCTAGGCAAAACAGATAAGTTCTGTTCGGGTCGATTAACTTGTAATACATTTAATTGATAAAATACTTGTAGAAGATGTGGATCGAGTAGTCATAGTTCTACTTTATTATTCTTATAATAAAGTATTGTGATCGACACAGAAAAAAAAAATTTTCTACCCTGAAATTTTGTTTTTTCGCGTTTCGTGATTAAATTAGCCTAAGAATGCAAAAAAAAATCCGTCCCGCTGTACGCCGTACATATGGACTCATATCTCTGAGACCGTTAAAAGCACATTGTTCGTTTCTGGGCAGATTGTTGATTGGGTAAGTGAACTCCAAATTTTAAATTTTGGGGTGTGTTAGGTGGAAGGGGTAGGCGGGGGAGGGAAAGAGTCAAACACTACACTTGCTAATATCTCCACCAGGAATGCAGATAGGAAGCTGAAAATCAGCAGAGATATAGGGTTGTGGGGCAAACTACAAAAATAATTTAATTTTTTTTATCCATTGGCGTTCGAAAAAGGGGGGGGGGCTAAAAACAAATTGTCGGCCGAATTGTTTTTTCAAATAATTATATCTTCGAAATTACTTATCATAAGAAATCCATATTTTGAAACCGTTAAGGCGTTATATAGCTCCACCAGAATCACCTTAGAGAGAGGCTTATTATTGTAAGGGGGAGCGTCGATGTAATTGAAACTTAAAACATATATGTATTAATTTATACTAGGGAAATACGAAAATGTAACATGAGCAAATATAAGTAGTGGGGAGAGCAGTGGGGAGAGCATTTTAAAAATGACGCACATTTCAAAATTACAAATCGTTATAGCTCAAAATTGAGTTCAGATATCAAATCGAAAATTTGTCAGCTTTTAGAACTAAATAATCATTAGTTTTTGTAAAAATTGGTGGTGTAAAGGGAGGGAGGTGGTAAGCAGAAATGTCCAAAATTTTGAGTGATTTTTTTAGGGCTCTGGTGAAAGATACAAAGTTTAAATTTTGCTTCTGGATACATCTATTTGATATACATAGAAAAAAAATAATAATTTGTTCCACAGTTGTTAGAAACCGACCCCCCGGTCTAACGTGCACAAGGTGTTTCATGTGCATTGAAAAAAACACATAAACTGAAAATTTTTGAATGAAATTTTAAGGTAGGAACTTAAAAATTTGCAAAATGTATTTAAAAAAAATTATAAATATATGAAATATTAACTGGTCGAATACCTAGCTAGGGTGTAGCCTAGTGAGTAGCGTGTTGCTCTTGTAATGCGAAGGTTGTGAGTTCAAATCCCGCCCGGCGCAATATATAATTCCAGCACAGTGCCTGCTTGGATATACCTTGGTCACCTCAATCTACGAAAATGAAAAATTCGTAGAAAGAGGGTTGTGCGGAAGGCTAACAATCCTTCCACAATAAGTAATGAAAAATATTAAGGAACCTGAATATCATGCGGCCAAGGTCCGATTTGGGCTGTAGCGCCATTGTAGAAGTAGAATACCTTTAAAACTTCTACCCTTTCCCATACAAAATTATTTTTTCGACCATTTTCAAGAAATTAATAATCACCTAACTATTAAAACCTATCAATTTAAAATTTTGCATAAGAACTTTTATAAATAGTTGAAATGAAATTATCTCAAAAGTTTTGAGATCGCGCTTGCCCTTCTACTCCGTCCCATTCAAAAGTATGATTTCAACCAATTTCATTAAATCAACTAATAACAAATAAATTAAAAGCTACGAAATCCAAATTTTGTACGAGCACCTTACAAGAGAAATGAAATAAAATTGCATCACAAATTTTACGATTCCCATACCCGCTCTACCCCTTCCCATACAAATGTTCGGTTTCGTGAATGTAAAATACACCGAATTTTATTAAAATTCTATGCACCTTCGTCTATGAAACAAATTCTGTACAGAGAATATTGGTCATGATTCAAGCAATCAATTAAAAATCTATTAACATCCACCCACCCTTACTATTTTAGTTATCAATGAGTATTTGATAAATGCAAAGTCTGAGCACAAATTGATGTAAAAAACAAAAATCCAAGGTAAGAGATAGAAAAGAAAATATTAAATCGCAAAAGAGTAAGGCTTTGGTGTGGCCTAGTTAATAGCGCGGTGGTCTACAATGCGAAGGTCGTGAGTTTAAATCCCGGTCCACATAAAATTTTAGAATACTGCCTGCTTTAATTTAACTGGGCTACCAAGATCTGTGAAAATGGAAATTCGTAGATAGAGGGTTGTTCAAAGGGCTAACAAGCGTTTCACAATAGCAAAATAAATGCTAAGATAGATGGAATCTGAGAGTATTATAAATCTACTGTTAGGTAACACTAAGAAATAATGTTCGTACAGACTAGCCAAGAGATCTAAAATATTTTTTATCGCTCAATAATCTCAAAACCGGTTATCCGTTCGTCTGGCCGACCCTTCGCTCTAAAGGTGGAGAACGCGTTGTGGTGGAAAGCTCAAATTTTGTACGGTGGTTTGTGAACGGGTCAAATCGATCCAACTCCCTCAGTCATTTTTTATGCGATACAAATGACTTATTTTCACAACAGCATTATACTTTTTTTTTTAATATACAGGGTGTTTGGTACTCCGTGCATAACCTTGTAAGGGGTTATTCCTGGATATATTTTGAGCAAAAAATTGTTCTACGGAGATGGTCCATTTTCAATATCCGCGGAGATACAGGGTGGCAAAGAAAAGTGTTTCGGACCTGTACCCTCACTCACTCAAAACGATATATCTTGAAAACTAATAATCGCATTTCAAAGTGTTATAGGTTGTTTTATAGGGAATCAAATTACCTTTCATTTGGTGTAATAGTCCGTATTGTACCTGTACCCAATCCTGAGGTATTCGGTTCAGACCACAAATTTCTGATACTTTGACCCTCAAAATTCTGTGATCAATGTAGTTTTTCTCAAAAAAACGCATTATAAAAATGTCATTTTAATGTTTTTGTTTTATGTGCCATATTATTGCCTACAAAAGATGCATACATAGTTATGACTTAGGTTTTCCCGTTTTCCAGGTAATAAGCGAAAATACATATGGCTTAAAAATAAAATATGCCATAAACCAACCCTCGTTCTAAAAAAACTACCTGAAATGTTGTTAAACTGAAATATTCTTTGTGTCCTTTAATTACTATTTAAATTATCGATGAATGTCCTTTAAGTAGTATTTAAATTATCGAGGAAATGAATTAAATTAAAATGAGTTTCAACACAACGACGCTGTTCGACGCTTGGCATTGCAGTTAAACGTCTCTACGTGGAAAGTTTGGAGTGTCCTCAAAGCAGAGCGGTTGCATTCCTACCACCACACACCAGTGCAGGAGCTGGTACCTATTGATTTGCCCAAAAGGATGGAGTTTTGCAATTGGCTCCTTGAACGACAACTAAGTGACGAGAATTTTATGAACAACATTCTTTGGACGGATGAGTACCAATTCACCAGGAACGGTATCACAAACTTCCACAACTTACACACATGGGCTGAGAGCAATCCACATACAAGAAGAGAGGCATCATTTCAGCACAGATTCAGTGTCAATTTATGGGCAGGTGTGATTGGCAACGATTTAATTGGTCCTATTAGGCTTCCGCCTACCCTAAATAGTTCCAATTACTTGCAGTTTTTGACAAATGATCTACAAGAGTTATTGGATGATGTGCCACTGCAACGATTGGCTTCCATGTTTTACCAACACGATGGTGCTCCAGCTCATTACGGCCGACAAATCAGAAATTGGTTAAATTCCAATTATAGCAATCGCTGGATCGGAAGAAATGGACCGATACACTGGCCTGCAAGATCTCCTGATTTAACTATTATGGATTTCTTTGTATGGGGACGGATGAAGGACCTTGTCTACGCAACGGAAGTAGTAACGTTGCAGGATCTAAACACCAGAATCGATGCGGCAGCAACAGAAGTAAGGCAGCAGTTGAGGAGTATGAACACAAAGAGAACACTGGCAAAACGAGCTTTAGCGTGCATTCAAAATGAAGGGAGCCATTTTGAACATTTATTGTAATTAAGGAAATTTGAAATAAACCATAAAAACCATTCTTAAGTTCTTTTAGTTCAAGCGGAGAGTGTTGATCAACCTATTCTTGCTTTTTTGACAAAAGTGCTACATTATTGGAATGATAATTTCTTCTAAACTATAAGACTTATGCAATGCAAGTGTATGCATCTTTTGTAGGCAATAATATGGCACATAAGAAAACAACATTAAAATGACATTTTTATAATGGGTTTTTTAGAGAAAAACTACATTGATCCTAGAATTTTGAGGGTCAAAGTATCAAAAATTTGTGTTCTGAAGCAAATATCTCAGAATTGGATACAGTTACAATGCGGACTATTACAGCAAATGAAAGGTAATTTGATTCCCTAAAAAACATGCTATAACACTTTGAATTGTGATTATTAGTTTTCAAGATATAGCGTTTTGAGTGAGTGAGGGTACAGGTCCGAAGGACTTTTCTTGATCACCCTGTATCTCCGTGGATATTGAAAATTGACCATCTCCGTAAAACAATTTTTTGCTCAAAATATATCCAGGAATAACCCCTTACAAGGTTATGCACGGAGTACCAAACACCCTGTATAAATGCCAGTGAGCGCTGATTTTAAACTAATGAAAAAAAAATTAATGAAAAATATATTTGTTTCTCTTATAATATGGTAACATTCTTGGAAATAATCAAAGGTAAAGCTCTAAATTCTGCAAATCTCACACTGGTTCGGTGACATTATTTAATTTTATTTAAATGTTTCAAAAGCTCCCAATCCTCATCCCCATACCTTCTACCGCCTCCCAAACAAATTGCCCCATTTCAAGAAACACAATGAACCAATTTTCTCCGTACCTATCAAAGATTTTATGCTTACATTTAATAGAGAAAAAAAACATTACAGTCTGTCAAGAATGAGTTTACACTTAGGAAAAAAAATTCAATTTTTGATCTTTCTAATTATAAAATACTAATGGTTTGGTGAATGTTTTCACAGTGCATTTCGAAATGAAAGAAAAGATTTCCGGATTCTACACTGTTACGCTTTATTATTCGTGACATTTCGGTCTCTGCTGAAACCTTTGATAAAGGTATAATTGAGAAAAAAAAATTCATATACATAAATAAAAAGTAGTATTTTATATGAAAGAATAATAATAATAAAGCGTAACAGTGTAGAATCCGGAAATCTTTTCTTTCATATAAAATACTACTTTTTATATATGTACATATATGAATTTTTTTTTCTTAATTATAGTTATTTACATTATTTCCAACCGATATATAGAAAAAAAAGTACAACTTCAATGCAAAAAAAGAATGAAAAGAACAACGAAAACAATTATTACAATTCTTGAAGTGTCAAGAAACTCTTTACACAAATTATTATTGTATTTAATATTTATTTTACAGAATATTTAAGATTTATTATTTGGTATATTTAATATTTGGCCACCTTTGGCATCCACCACGCATTGCAACCGATATGACGTCGTCCCAAAAGTCCACGGGTTGATAAAGGTGCATCATAGCGAAGGAAAAACGCTTTTCGATGTTTAGTGCAGAAAGCAGTGGCTTCTTTCGTGCAGCTTTTGACGAGAACTTATTTCTTAGGATGGGAAACAGCAACATCACACTCTTGCTTGAGTTCCCTAGCAAGTGTTCTGGTCGAAATCCAGAGGTTTTTATCAAGTTTCCTTATCATAAGGCGCTTTACACGTTTAGATATTTTTGGTTTTGGGCCACCTCCACACTTTGGCTCCAATCTATGCTCATTTTCAGCACGATTTATAACGTTATTGACTGTCTTTCGTGCTATAGAAAACATTTCAGACAGTTCCTGCGCACTTTTACCTAATTGGTGGTTATAATATATCAGCTGAACCAACTCAAAGGATAATCTTTTGCCTGGCATTTTAAAACATAATATCTCACTTAATTATGTGTACTAGTCAAAACTTAATCACCAACTAATAATCAATTTAATAGAACTTTACAATACAGAGCAAAGATTACGGTAAATTTACCACACCGTTCCAGTAATGCAAACAAAAACAGTTGTGTAAAGAATTTCTTGACACTTCCAGAGTTGTAATAATTGTTTTCGTTGTTCTTTTTGTTCTTTTTTTGCATTAAAGTTGTACTTTTTTTGTATATATCGGTTAGAAATAATGTAAATAACTATAATTTAAAAAAAAATTCATTTACATAAATAAAAAGTAGTATTTTATAATAAGAAAGATCAAAAATTGAATTTTTTTCCTATGTGTAAACTCATTCTTGACAGACTGTATGTACTGACTATAGTCGTCTCGTCGTTTGTCTCTACGATCATTTTTAAATCTTAACTCGAAATTTCATATTTAAATTATCAATTGTCCGTCGAAAGTGCTGTTTCGTCGCGAATCAATACATGGGGTCATCGCGTTGGCAACTGTAAATTCCTGCTCACCTTATCAGCTCAAGCTAAATGCCGGCTAGCAGACCAGGTCTACGGGGGTCATACCGCCGTCGGATTTCCTAGTCTAGTCTCCGTTTCCAGCTAAGTGTCGACTAACGGACCGGGGTCTTCAATGTGTTGGTTTTCTCATGCATAGGCCTAGTACTTGCGCGGGTCTTTCAATTGCGGACCCCGGGCCGTTAATTGTTTTTCGTTTGTGTTGTTGGTTGTGCTGCTTGGTTTATTTATATATATATTTATTTTTCTCTTTTCTTTATTTTAGCTTTGGAGTTTTTGCTTCATAATGCCTGCGTTTCGTGTTGCCATATACTCGATTCTATTTGTTTTTTTGATCTGTATGATTTTATTATTATTTATTAATATTTTTTTTTTAACGCCTTGACTAATTTATAGCTTTTCGATTTTTATTCAATTTAGCGTTGTTATATTTTATTTTCTTGTTTCTTTTATCATTTAAGATTTTTGTCTCGAATTTTTTCTCCGTTTTATATTTATTTGTTTGTATGGCAACTTTTACGATCGATCAGGTCAACGTTCGTGGGTTGAGTTCTGCGTACCTTTCCCTGTACATTCATACCCAAACATCAAAGCCAGAAATTCTAGCACTTGGCGAGTGCAAGGTGCTACCAGGGAGTGAGCAGTTTTATTCTGCTCCTGGATACCACCTTATCCCAGCATTTTTCCGCCAGCGGGGAATCACTCTCTACATCCGCGATGATGTGCCCTTCCAATTGGTTCTGCATTTAGGTACCTGCTCCAATCCGGAATTTAATTACATCTGAATAAAACTTTTAATCCAAGGGCATATTTTGTATTTTTGTTACGTTTATAGAAGCCCGTCATTGAATGCAGCTAATGGTTTGTCAGAATCCATGCAGTCCATTTACACTGCACACCCTGACGCTGAAATCGTTATCGCGGGCGATTTCAGTGTTCACAACACTGCCTGGCTTAAATATTCTTCCTGCACGGATCAAAAGGGACGTGATACTGAGCTCTTTGCATCGTTAAACGGTCTAACACAGCTGGTTAAGGAGCCTACTCGTTTACCAGAAATTGCAGGTCAATTGTCCAATCAACTTGATATATTTCTCACCAATCAACCTGAGAAATACTCTCTCTCTCTCTGTAATATCCCCATCGCCAATTGGAAATACGGATCACTTCTTGATTCGTGTGCAATTTCCTGTTGCACTAAAACCGCTGCCAGTTAAGGCACCCCGAAGAACTGTTTGACATTTTAAAAGAGCAAATTGGGGGGCGCTAAACGAGTTCTTCAATGCCTTCAATTGGAAATTATGCTTCGATTCTAATGACTGCGATGAAGCCTGTAAACTTGTCACCGAGACCATCCTGAAAGGTATGAAGCTCTACATACCTTCAAGTCAAAAGAGAGTCCGGCCGTCGAAGGACTCTTGGTTCAATAATGAATGTCTTGCAGCGATTCAGGCTAAGAAACAATCGTTTCAAAATTTTCCAACTCCAGCTAACAGAGAGCGTTATAATGCATCAAGAAATACCTGCAAACCTATCCTTGAACATGTTAAATTTGATCACGACCAAAAACTTCAGCGAAAGATCCTTCAGAGTCCAAAAGGCTCAAGATCTTTCTGGTCTTTTGTCAAAACGGTCAACAATAATTTCATCTCTTCATCAACACCACCACTCGTTGATGGCGACCGTACTGTTATTGATCCGGTTGAGAAAGCGAACCTATTGGCAGTAAATTTCGCGAGAAATTCTACACTACCGTTTTCAAACCAAACCCCTTGTAACACCATCAGGTTTTTCGCTGCATCCGCTACATTTCCGCACGCGTCTCATTTTCAGGATCCTGCAGAAGCTCAATGTTCACAAGTCCGCTGGTCCTGATGGCATTTCCCCTATTATCCTTAAAATGTGTGCCTCCTCTCTGGCTAAACCCATTCGCAATCTTTTTCATCTATCTTACTCTTCTGGGTGCTTTACACGATTGTGGAAAGTCGCGAATGTTCAGCCAATTCCCAAGAAAGGAAGCAAAGCAAACCCCGCTAACCGCCCGATAGCCATTACTTCAGTGCTCTCGAAAGTGATGGAAACTGCTGTCAATCGCAAAATCGTTCACTATCTTGAGGATAAACAGCTTATCCACGATCGCCAATACGGTTTCCGTTCTGGAAGGTCAACGGGAGATCTATTGGTATACCTGACGGAACGTTGGAACTCTTGCTTGCACAAATACGGCGAAGGTCAAGTTCTTGCTATTGACATTGCGAAAGCTTTTGACAGAGTTTGCCATGATTGTCTCCTTGTTAAGCTAACGGCCATTGGCCTCGATGCTACCCTCATTCGATGAATTGAGAATTTCCTGTCCGAACGCACTATACGAGTCGTATTAGATGGTGTTACTTCTTCCTCTTTTCCAACTAATTTTGGTGTCCCTCAGGGTTCTGTCCTATCGCCCACTCTGTTCTTAGTATTTATCAACGACCTTTTGTCTTCTACTCTCAATCCGATCCATAGTTTTGCAGATGACAGTACTTTAGATAACACCTTTGAATTTAGCTCTGCAGTGGATTCTCACAAGCAATCTGTTGCTTCCAAATGCAGGGAGTTATTCGGTTCTTTGAACTCCGACCTCGACTTAATCCTGGAATGGGGCAGGAAAAATAGAGTAGAGTTCAACGTTGCTAAAACACAGGTCTGTCATCTTTTCTTTAAACGTGATGTTCCAGCGTCGTCGTCTAATTTAGCCTTTAATAGCGTACCAATTTGCTTTGTAGATGAGTTTATCATATTAGGCGTAAAACTAAATAACCATCTTGATTAGAGCAAACATATCTTTGATGTTGCCCTTGATACCTCCAAACGCCTAGGTATTCTTCGCAAATGTAAAAATTATTTTACGCCTCACGACTTAGCTACCATCTACAAAGCTTACATTTGACCTCGCTTAGAGTACAATTCGCATTTATGGGCTGGGGCACCCAAAACACACCTTGTGCTGCTCAATCGAATCCAAAAACATGCGTTCTGACTAATTGGAGACGACACCATTACGGTTTCTATTGACTCCCTCGAACATCGTAGGAACGTTGGAGCACTCAGCATCTACTATCGCTACTTTCATGGTAAATGTAGCGCGGAGCTTAAATCACTCATTCCTTCACTTTTCATTTTCCTGAAATACTCGTCAAGCTAAACGCGCACTCGAGTTTACCGTCAACCCTATTCCTACTCGTACAGTCAAATATAGACAATCATTCATCTCCCGAACGTCCAGACTTTGGAACGCATTGCCTTCTAGCATATTTCCAAGCAAGTATAATCTTCAGCGCTTCAAAAATACTGTCCATCGCCATTTCCGTGTCTCTCCCCCAAAATTCCCATAACACTACCAAATTTCATCATCTACCTATACCGACATAACTGTGTAATGCACTAAAGGGTGACCCCCTAAGTTAAAATCGGTGCCATAAAAAAAAAAAAAATAGAGAAATGTGAACAATAATTTAGATCTCGCAACTCCTTCAGTCACCTTCCATACACAACGGCAACTTTAAAATATATCGATTTCCCTGGAAGGAATAAAGATTACTAATCTGAAATTAAAATCACTTCATCTATCATTGTAGTTGCCTTAGTAAAAATCTTTGAAATACTGGGGGGGGGGGGGTTCAACACCCTTCTACCACCGCCCATAAAAAGTCACAGTTTGGCGAAACACGTTAAGACAATTATCAAGAAAATACTGATCTTATTAGATGTGAAACGCATTTAAGTACGTTTCTGAAATGGCAGGAAAATCAACTAAAGTAATTGTTTCGTATAATAATACTCCTGCCAACTCATACGAGTTGTACATATAGTACATATGTAGCTCAGTGGGTAGTTCATTTGTGTGGGCTTTTAGAAAAAAATGGGTTTGAATGCCTTTCTGATCCTTGACAACCACAAGATTATCGTTTTAACTAAATTTTGAACGTCCCTAGGTATACATAGTGGTCTAAGTTTTCTAGGATATAGTCTCCTGCTGTAATATTGTCTGATTGGCGTCTTTTTACTAGGTAGACTTATAGGTTTTATTTTCTTTTCACTCATACGTAGATCAGCTTCCCTTGCTACCGAGTCAATATCTCTTTAGCACTCTCCAGGAATCTTGTAAGTATAATTATTTATTTTGCCGACATATGAATTCTAGTGTTGTTACCATTTAATTCTCTTTGGTCCATGTTGCCTACATATGGGGTGTATCAACAAGATGTATGGGATTTATTTTTTGAATAACACGAACAATTGTTTTGAAAGTCTCTGTAATTATTATTGCAGTATGAAGTGGACACATGGGGATTATGCGTGGAGCACAATATCTATCAATGGCACTACAGCCCAAATCAGGCTTTGGCCTTCTGAACTGCAGGTTCCTTAACATTTGATTGGTTATTGTGAAAGGGTTGTTAATCCTACGCACAACCTCTATCTACTAGTTTTCCATTTTCGCGGATTAAGGGGGTCAAGAAATACCCAAGCAGGCTGTGTGGTAAAATTACACATCGACCGGGATTTAAAATCCCGATTTTCGCATTGTAGACTAACACGCTAACTACTGGGCTACTCTCTAGTGTGGCCGAAATTTTTAGTTTTATTCAAAAAACAAAACCTACATTTCTTGTTGATACCTACACCACTTATTGATACACCCTGCATACTTGGATTGAGGAGAACAGAGAGTACATCGACTGAAAAGTCACTATAATAAAAGATTGGTAGAAAATCAGATTGTTTTATTAATACTAGCTTCATTAAAAATTTCAGAGTTTCGATTAATGGTTTATTCATAGATGTAGCAATACCACTACATGCACTAATTTCATATTTTATTTTAAAAAATATCAATACAAGATACAAGGTTCGTATCTGTCTAAAATTACTACAAATTGATAAAAAATGTTAAGTTTTTTGACACATACAAATTAAGAACTTGTCAATGTTTCTTATTTTAATAAAACACAGTAATGGGTATTTGTTACAGAATACAGGCATCACGAAAATATGGTATCTGTTAGTGCTGTCAAGTTTTCGGTACTAGCAACTATTCGCTACTTTTAGAAAAGTAATTGTTACATTTTCTTCATTACTAGATACTACTTTATTTGAAATGAACGCCATATTCTGTTCAATATCTCCAATCTGTTACTGGAAAGAAATCGCTTGTGAATCGCTTTCGATATCTTTTATCTATTGCGAATATTCCACATCGGCAATTCTGAAAGAGGTCTAATAAACTTATATACACGTCAAAGAATTAAAGAGTCGTATACTCTTTTTCACTTAATTATGAGGAAAAAAAAACCATTTCATTCAAAAGCCTATTTTCAAAAGCAAACATTTACCCATCATAAACACAAGCATGCCAACATGAGGATCTCATAGTATACACTGTGCAGGCCTTTTACAGTAAAAATGCAAACGGCACTGAAAAGCCACTTTGAGTGCTTTTCCCACTACGTTGTATGCACAAGTGGCAAACCTCTCAGAAAGAAAACTTATATAAAAAACCTCTTTCTTCAAAGCATTTTCGCCTCCTGCTTTAGTTCTCATGTATACGTGCTGCGGAATAATTACAAAAAAAAAGATAATAAGCCCATCTTTATTTAGTTTATCTGTTTCTAATTTTAAGATTATAATAGAATCATTATTGTATGTAAGCCCGTGAGATAGACCTCCGGATAAAAAGGCAAAGTATTTAATACACTTTAAATATGGCATCTTATTATAATCGGACTAGTGACATATATATGAAAGAAAAAATGTTTATTTAGAAAACACTAAATTTTCACTTAAATCATCATTTTGGTATACACGTTGCCTTAAGTGAAACTATAATTTCTTTTTTAAAATTGAAAATGTTTTCTTTTATGATACAAAAATTTCCGATCAGATAATAATAGGTGTTCGCTGTCTCGATCGATAATATGGATAACTAAAAACACGTCATCTCACACATTCTGCCAAGTATAGAGAATACAAATAGATAATACTCAAAAATTATTCGCATTTACTTTATTATTTTAATAATACTATATGTACTACATATTAGTTCATTATTTCTTTTTTTATTGGGAAGAAAATTTGCTACCCTGAAATTTGGCTTTTTCGCGTTTCATGATTAAAATAGCCCAAAAATGCAAAAATCCGTCTTTCCGTACGCCGTCCGACTCACAAACCCTTCAAGATAGAAAGTTAAATTTTGGGGAGATTGTAGATAGTTGTGGATCTCAGGCGGACAACTATTTTGTGGGGCTTAAGAGTTCAGGGGAGGCAGGAGAAGGCAGGGGAAGGCAAGGGGAAGCAGGGTTAGCGCTAAAACCGAAAAAAAAAGAAATCAGATATCTCAACCAAGATTCCAGCCAGGAAGCTAAAAATTAACATACTTATAGAAGGGTTTAAGGGACAAACTTTAAAAATAATTTATTTTTTTATTCATTTTGGGACCATTAAAGTGGCATATAGATCCACTAGAATCAACTTAGAGGGAGGTTAATTATTGTAAGGGGGAGGGTGAGGTGGGAGGGGGGTGCACAGAAACAAACTTAAAAACCAATATTTCGGCTATACATTAAGCTATGTAATTGAAATTTGGGAAGTATATTAAACTATACTAGCGCAAAACGAGAAAAATATAAAATTTGGACAGAATAGTAGTGGGGGAAATAAGGAGCATTTCAATAATGGTGCACTTTCCAAAATTTCAAACCGGTATTTCTCAAAACTAAGAGCAGATATCAAATTAAAATTCTATAAAATTTTAGAACTACTTAATCTTTAATTTTGATAAAAATTTTAAAATGAGGTGTGAAAGAGGAGGGAAGTGGTAAGCAAAAATGTCGAAAATTTTGAGTGATTTTTTTAAGGCTCTGGTGAAAGATACAAAGTTTAAATTTTCCATGTGAATACAACTATTTGATATATATAAAGAAAAAAAATAATAATTTGTTCCACAATTGCTATGCATCGAAGTGGGGGTCTAAGTGCACAGAGTGTTTCATGCGTAATGGAAAAAACACATAAACTGAACATTTTTGAATGAAATCTTAAGGTTGCAACTTGAAAATTTGAGAAATGCATTTAAAAAGAATTCCTAAAAGTATGAAATATTAACTGGTCAAATACCTTCAAAAATTCTACGCCCTTCCATACAAAATCATTTTTTCGACCATTTTTAAGAAATCAATTATCACCTAACTATTAAAAGCTCTCTAGCTAAACCTCTTCGTAATCTCTCCCATCTTTTATACTCTTCAGGGTGCTTTTCTAAGATCTGGAAGGTCGCGAATGTTCAACCAATTCCAAATAAAGGAATCAAAGCGAACCCCGCTAATTACCGCCCCATAGCCATTACCTCAGTGCTTTCAAACGTAATGGAAACTGATAGTCAACTTTCTTGTGGATAAAAATCTCATTCATGATCGTCAATATGGTTTTCGCTCGGGACGTTCTACATTCAATCTCTTGATCTATTTTACCGAGCGCTGGAATGCCAGCATCCACATATTTGGTAAAGATCAAGGTCTTACTCTTTACATCGCCAAAGCGTTTGACAGGGTTTAGTACAAGAGCCTCTTAGCCAAGCTAATCCTATTCACTGTTTCACAGATGACAGCAATCTAGATAACATCTACCAATCCAACTGTCCTGCCGACGCTCGTCCGACATCGATGACTTCTTGTCGTCATCACTGAACTCATAGTTTAATCCTGGAAAGGAGCCAACACATTTACGAAGTCGCTCTTGATGCTTCGAAACGTCTAGGTATTCTACGGAAGTGTAAAAGATACTTTTCTGTCTCCGAACTAGCTTCCATCTATAAGTCGTATATCCGACCACGTCTTGAGTACAACTCGCATGTTTCGGCTGGGGCCCCAAAATCACATCTGGCTTTTCTTGACCGTATCCAGAAACGTTCATTCCGATTAATTGGAGATGAAGCTATATCTGCCTCTGCATTTACTATAGCTACTTTCATAGTAAATGCAGCAAGGAACTAAATGCATTTATACCACTATATTCAATGCCCCCCGAAATACTCGCTAAGATGCACGCTCACACGAGAACACTGTGAAGCCCATGCCGTGGAGAACAGTGAAATTTAGGCAGTCCTTCATCCCTCGGACGACTGTGTTGTGGAATTCATTACCAGGCAATCTCTTTCCAACGGGATACAACCTCTCCAACAATTTATGAACAACGTTCACCGCCACTTCAAAATCTACCCTCCTGTATTTCCATACTAATTTTCCTGTATCCACTTTTTTCCTCGTACTCATATTGACTTAACTGTGCATCACGCATTAAAGGGTGACCCCCTAAATTATTTTTGACGGCCATAAAAAAAATAGCTATTAATTTAAAATTTTGCTTAAAAACTTTTAAAAATTATTGAAAAGAAACTGCGTTAAAAGTTTCGAGGTCGCGCATGCCCTTCTACCAAGGTATTTCCAAGCAGGCAGTGTTCTGAAATTATACGTCAACTATACCCTCGCTTGAGGGCACGGTACTTCAATAATTTTATTGAAAAATGTTACAGTAGAAATGTGCCAGGGTTGCGTTATTTTTGTCATGTAGTGCCATTTATAAATACAATGGATAAATGGCACTACACGTCAAAAAGAACGCAACCCTGACACATTCCACATATTAATGTACCGAGAAAATTAGTGTTTGGATTTAGTGAAATTGTGTAATTTGTATGGAAAGCGGTAGAAGCACTGGGGGGGTTTTCAATAATTTTTTGAGAAACAACTATAATCATGTAATTAATATATTTAAAATTGCAGATCAGTAACATTCATACTCTTCTTGTGAAGTTGAGATATTGTGTCGTATTTTTCGAGAGGGGGTAAAAGAAGTAATGCTAATCAGTTAATTTTTTGCGATCTTAGTAATAATGCTAATTTAGTATTTCGTAGAAAATTTGAGCTCGACAAGCATTAAACGTACTGGGAAAATTGATTAATAGTATGTCATAAAAAGTGCAGTTTGTATGGGAGGTGGTGGAAGGAGGGGGACGACACAAATATTGTTTATACTTCTAGTTCTACAATGGCGCTACAGACCAAATCAGGCCTTGGCCTCCTGACATTTAGCCCCCCCCCCCCCTTTTCGGACGCCAATGTATAAAAAAATTAAATTATTTTTAAAGTTTGTCCCACAATCCTCTTCATACCTCTGCTGATTTTCAGCTTCGTATCTGCATTCGTGGTGGAAATATTAGCAAGTGAAGTTATTGACTCTTTCCCTCTCCCCCTTCTACCTGTAATGCAAAATGTTAGAAACCTGATTGTCAGGAGGCCAAGGTCCGATTTGGGCTGTGGCGCCATTGTAGAAGAAGAAGGAAATTTTATTTTTTCAGTGTCGATCACAATACTTTATTATTAGAATAAAAAAGTAAAATGCAAAAAAAAACAGAATTATGATTGAGCGTAAAGCCCAATCATATGATACTCTAGATGAAACGGTAATGACTTTAATATACAGGAAAATATGTCATCACAAATTCTTTAGAATAGTGAATAGAGACTTTTTGCTTGGGAGGTGGTAGAAGGTTTATATTTTTCGCATATGACATCGAACATGGCATGCAAAATTTTTTTGACTGAATTTAAAGTTTATAGTTTTCATTACTTTTAAGGAAATTGGACATAGTTTTCCTGAAATTGGGGCATTTGTATGGGAGGTGGCAGAAGAAGTGGAACGTTTTAGATGATTTTGAAACTGCTTATCATCACCCTTATCACCTTGCTTTGTGTCAATTTCAAAGTCGATAGCTCTTATATATTCGTAGGAGAAATGCTTTTCTTGAATTTATAATACAGATATTTATATTGGAGGAGGTAGAAGGATTGAAGATGAGCTGATAATTTTTTCTAGCATTTATTGCAATTATTACAAAACAAACACTAGCAAAATTTTAAGTTTGTAATTTTTCTAGTTTTAATGGAAATCGATATAATGCTTACAACATAAATTATGCATTTGTAAGGGAGGAGGTAGAAGGAGTGTAAGGATCAAGACAATTTTTTTCCCGTTATTGATATTTCTATTTGTATACCTTATACAAAATATCAAGTTGAAAGCTTTAACAGTTTCGAAGAAAAATAATTTAATTTAAATTTCAAAATTTCGTGAAATTTGTACGAGAGGGGGTAGAAGGAGTTAGGTGAAGTTGATAATTATTTTTAAAATAAATTGCAATTATGGTAGAATTAATTTTGGCGAAATTTCGTCTTTTCAGCTTTACTAGTTTCAATGGAAATCGAAAATATGTATTTTTCAAAATTGTTCATTTCTATGGGAGGGGGTAGAAGGAGTGAGGGGATCAGATCAATATTCCATAATATTAATGACATCTATATCGTAATACTTTGACCTAAATTTCAAGTTGATAGCTTACATAGTTTCAAAGAAAAATCAATTTCTTTATATTTCCAAATTTCATGAAATTTGTATGGGAGGGGGTAGAAGGAGTGGGGGATGTAGCCCATTCACGAGCTTAAAGTTACTTTTTTGCTAAAAATTACACACAAACATTTTTGGCACTATAACTCAAAGCTTGCGAGAGTTATGCTGCAGAGAGACGCACAGACGAACAGACAGACAGGCGGTTACTCGGAATCGAGGTTTTCGATCGACAAAAAATATTTCTGTACCCTTGGCGGCTCTGTACGAGCGTTATTTCTTAGCGTTACAATCGGGAAGGCAAAGACAATATACTCTCAGATTTCATCTAGAGTATAAAAATCCGGCCCGCTGTACATATGGACTTATGTATATCTCCAAGACCGTTAAAGGTAGAATGTTCGTTTTTGGATGGATGGTCAGTAAGCTCCTTTTAGCAAATTTCGGGGAGTGTCAGGTTGACGGGGGAGGCAGGGAAGAGAAAAAAATCAAAAACTACACTTCCTAATATCTTCACTACGAATAAAGATAGGAAGCTGAAAATCAGCAGAAATGTAGAGTAGATTGTGAGACAAACTTTAAAAATAATTGAATTTAACACTTAAAAATTAATATCTCAACTATCTCTTAAGCTATGTAATTGAAATTTGAAATATATATTAAGCTATACTAGGGAACTACAGAAAAAAACCATATAATGTCTGGAAATAATGGTAGTGGTAGACTAACACGCTAACTACTGGGCTACTCTCTAGTGTGGCCGAAATTTTTAGTTTTATTCAAAAAACAAAACCTACATTTCTTGTTGATACCTACACCACTTATTGATACACCCTGCATACTTGGATTGAGGAGAACAGAGAGTACATCGACTGAAAAGTCACTATAATAAAAGATTGGTAGAAAATCAGATTGTTTTATTAATACTAGCTTCATTAAAAATTTCAGAGTTTCGATTAATGGTTTATTCATAGATGTAGCAATACCACTACATGCACTAATTTCATATTTTATTTTAAAAAATATCAATACAAGATACAAGGTTCGTATCTGTCTAAAATTACTACAAATTGATAAAAAATGTTAAGTTTTTTGACACATACAAATTAAGAACTTGTCAATGTTTCTTATTTTAATAAAACACAGTAATGGGTATTTGTTACAGAATACAGGCATCACGAAAATATGGTATCTGTTAGTGCTGTCAAGTTTTCGGTACTAGCAACTATTCGCTACTTTTAGAAAAGTAATTGTTACATTTTCTTCATTACTAGATACTACTTTATTTGAAATGAACGCCATATTCTGTTCAATATCTCCAATCTGTTACTGGAAAGAAATCGCTTGTGAATCGCTTTCGATATCTTTTATCTATTGCGAATATTCCACATCGGCAATTCTGAAAGAGGTCTAATAAACTTATATACACGTCAAAGAATTAAAGAGTCGTATACTCTTTTTCACTTAATTATGAGGAAAAAAAAACCATTTCATTCAAAAGCCTATTTTCAAAAGCAAACATTTACCCATCATAAACACAAGCATGCCAACATGAGGATCTCATAGTATACACTGTGCAGGCCTTTTACAGTAAAAATGCAAACGGCACTGAAAAGCCACTTTGAGTGCTTTTCCCACTACGTTGTATGCACAAGTGGCAAACCTCTCAGAAAGAAAACTTATATAAAAAACCTCTTTCTTCAAAGCATTTTCGCCTCCTGCTTTAGTTCTCATGTATACGTGCTGCGGAATAATTACAAAAAAAAAGATAATAAGCCCATCTTTATTTAGTTTATCTGTTTCTAATTTTAAGATTATAATAGAATCATTATTGTATGTAAGCCCGTGAGATAGACCTCCGGATAAAAAGGCAAAGTATTTAATACACTTTAAATATGGCATCTTATTATAATCGGACTAGTGACATATATATGAAAGAAAAAATGTTTATTTAGAAAACACTAAATTTTCACTTAAATCATCATTTTGGTATACACGTTGCCTTAAGTGAAACTATAATTTCTTTTTTAAAATTGAAAATGTTTTCTTTTATGATACAAAAATTTCCGATCAGATAATAATAGGTGTTCGCTGTCTCGATCGATAATATGGATAACTAAAAACACGTCATCTCACACATTCTGCCAAGTATAGAGAATACAAATAGATAATACTCAAAAATTATTCGCATTTACTTTATTATTTTAATAATACTATATGTACTACATATTAGTTCATTATTTCTTTTTTTATTGGGAAGAAAATTTGCTACCCTGAAATTTGGCTTTTTCGCGTTTCATGATTAAAATAGCCCAAAAATGCAAAAATCCGTCTTTCCGTACGCCGTCCGACTCACAAACCCTTCAAGATAGAAAGTTAAATTTTGGGGAGATTGTAGATAGTTGTGGATCTCAGGCGGACAACTATTTTGTGGGGCTTAAGAGTTCAGGGGAGGCAGGAGAAGGCAGGGGAAGGCAAGGGGAAGCAGGGTTAGCGCTAAAACCGAAAAAAAAAGAAATCAGATATCTCAACCAAGATTCCAGCCAGGAAGCTAAAAATTAACATACTTATAGAAGGGTTTAAGGGACAAACTTTAAAAATAATTTATTTTTTTATTCATTTTGGGACCATTAAAGTGGCATATAGATCCACTAGAATCAACTTAGAGGGAGGTTAATTATTGTAAGGGGGAGGGTGAGGTGGGAGGGGGGTGCACAGAAACAAACTTAAAAACCAATATTTCGGCTATACATTAAGCTATGTAATTGAAATTTGGGAAGTATATTAAACTATACTAGCGCAAAACGAGAAAAATATAAAATTTGGACAGAATAGTAGTGGGGGAAATAAGGAGCATTTCAATAATGGTGCACTTTCCAAAATTTCAAACCGGTATTTCTCAAAACTAAGAGCAGATATCAAATTAAAATTCTATAAAATTTTAGAACTACTTAATCTTTAATTTTGATAAAAATTTTAAAATGAGGTGTGAAAGAGGAGGGAAGTGGTAAGCAAAAATGTCGAAAATTTTGAGTGATTTTTTTAAGGCTCTGGTGAAAGATACAAAGTTTAAATTTTCCATGTGAATACAACTATTTGATATATATAAAGAAAAAAAATAATAATTTGTTCCACAATTGCTATGCATCGAAGTGGGGGTCTAAGTGCACAGAGTGTTTCATGCGTAATGGAAAAAACACATAAACTGAACATTTTTGAATGAAATCTTAAGGTTGCAACTTGAAAATTTGAGAAATGCATTTAAAAAGAATTCCTAAAAGTATGAAATATTAACTGGTCAAATACCTTCAAAAATTCTACGCCCTTCCATACAAAATCATTTTTTCGACCATTTTTAAGAAATCAATTATCACCTAACTATTAAAAGCTCTCTAGCTAAACCTCTTCGTAATCTCTCCCATCTTTTATACTCTTCAGGGTGCTTTTCTAAGATCTGGAAGGTCGCGAATGTTCAACCAATTCCAAATAAAGGAATCAAAGCGAACCCCGCTAATTACCGCCCCATAGCCATTACCTCAGTGCTTTCAAACGTAATGGAAACTGATAGTCAACTTTCTTGTGGATAAAAATCTCATTCATGATCGTCAATATGGTTTTCGCTCGGGACGTTCTACATTCAATCTCTTGATCTATTTTACCGAGCGCTGGAATGCCAGCATCCACATATTTGGTAAAGATCAAGGTCTTACTCTTTACATCGCCAAAGCGTTTGACAGGGTTTAGTACAAGAGCCTCTTAGCCAAGCTAATCCTATTCACTGTTTCACAGATGACAGCAATCTAGATAACATCTACCAATCCAACTGTCCTGCCGACGCTCGTCCGACATCGATGACTTCTTGTCGTCATCACTGAACTCATAGTTTAATCCTGGAAAGGAGCCAACACATTTACGAAGTCGCTCTTGATGCTTCGAAACGTCTAGGTATTCTACGGAAGTGTAAAAGATACTTTTCTGTCTCCGAACTAGCTTCCATCTATAAGTCGTATATCCGACCACGTCTTGAGTACAACTCGCATGTTTCGGCTGGGGCCCCAAAATCACATCTGGCTTTTCTTGACCGTATCCAGAAACGTTCATTCCGATTAATTGGAGATGAAGCTATATCTGCCTCTGCATTTACTATAGCTACTTTCATAGTAAATGCAGCAAGGAACTAAATGCATTTATACCACTATATTCAATGCCCCCCGAAATACTCGCTAAGATGCACGCTCACACGAGAACACTGTGAAGCCCATGCCGTGGAGAACAGTGAAATTTAGGCAGTCCTTCATCCCTCGGACGACTGTGTTGTGGAATTCATTACCAGGCAATCTCTTTCCAACGGGATACAACCTCTCCAACAATTTATGAACAACGTTCACCGCCACTTCAAAATCTACCCTCCTGTATTTCCATACTAATTTTCCTGTATCCACTTTTTTCCTCGTACTCATATTGACTTAACTGTGCATCACGCATTAAAGGGTGACCCCCTAAATTATTTTTGACGGCCATAAAAAAAATAGCTATTAATTTAAAATTTTGCTTAAAAACTTTTAAAAATTATTGAAAAGAAACTGCGTTAAAAGTTTCGAGGTCGCGCATGCCCTTCTACCAAGGTATTTCCAAGCAGGCAGTGTTCTGAAATTATACGTCAACTATACCCTCGCTTGAGGGCACGGTACTTCAATAATTTTATTGAAAAATGTTACAGTAGAAATGTGCCAGGGTTGCGTTATTTTTGTCATGTAGTGCCATTTATAAATACAATGGATAAATGGCACTACACGTCAAAAAGAACGCAACCCTGACACATTCCACATATTAATGTACCGAGAAAATTAGTGTTTGGATTTAGTGAAATTGTGTAATTTGTATGGAAAGCGGTAGAAGCACTGGGGGGGTTTTCAATAATTTTTTGAGAAACAACTATAATCATGTAATTAATATATTTAAAATTGCAGATCAGTAACATTCATACTCTTCTTGTGAAGTTGAGATATTGTGTCGTATTTTTCGAGAGGGGGTAAAAGAAGTAATGCTAATCAGTTAATTTTTTGCGATCTTAGTAATAATGCTAATTTAGTATTTCGTAGAAAATTTGAGCTCGACAAGCATTAAACGTACTGGGAAAATTGATTAATAGTATGTCATAAAAAGTGCAGTTTGTATGGGAGGTGGTGGAAGGAGGGGGACGACACAAATATTGTTTATACTTCTAGTTCTACAATGGCGCTACAGACCAAATCAGGCCTTGGCCTCCTGACATTTAGCCCCCCCCCCCCCTTTTCGGACGCCAATGTATAAAAAAATTAAATTATTTTTAAAGTTTGTCCCACAATCCTCTTCATACCTCTGCTGATTTTCAGCTTCGTATCTGCATTCGTGGTGGAAATATTAGCAAGTGAAGTTATTGACTCTTTCCCTCTCCCCCTTCTACCTGTAATGCAAAATGTTAGAAACCTGATTGTCAGGAGGCCAAGGTCCGATTTGGGCTGTGGCGCCATTGTAGAAGAAGAAGGAAATTTTATTTTTTCAGTGTCGATCACAATACTTTATTATTAGAATAAAAAAGTAAAATGCAAAAAAAAACAGAATTATGATTGAGCGTAAAGCCCAATCATATGATACTCTAGATGAAACGGTAATGACTTTAATATACAGGAAAATATGTCATCACAAATTCTTTAGAATAGTGAATAGAGACTTTTTGCTTGGGAGGTGGTAGAAGGTTTATATTTTTCGCATATGACATCGAACATGGCATGCAAAATTTTTTTGACTGAATTTAAAGTTTATAGTTTTCATTACTTTTAAGGAAATTGGACATAGTTTTCCTGAAATTGGGGCATTTGTATGGGAGGTGGCAGAAGAAGTGGAACGTTTTAGATGATTTTGAAACTGCTTATCATCACCCTTATCACCTTGCTTTGTGTCAATTTCAAAGTCGATAGCTCTTATATATTCGTAGGAGAAATGCTTTTCTTGAATTTATAATACAGATATTTATATTGGAGGAGGTAGAAGGATTGAAGATGAGCTGATAATTTTTTCTAGCATTTATTGCAATTATTACAAAACAAACACTAGCAAAATTTTAAGTTTGTAATTTTTCTAGTTTTAATGGAAATCGATATAATGCTTACAACATAAATTATGCATTTGTAAGGGAGGAGGTAGAAGGAGTGTAAGGATCAAGACAATTTTTTTCCCGTTATTGATATTTCTATTTGTATACCTTATACAAAATATCAAGTTGAAAGCTTTAACAGTTTCGAAGAAAAATAATTTAATTTAAATTTCAAAATTTCGTGAAATTTGTACGAGAGGGGGTAGAAGGAGTTAGGTGAAGTTGATAATTATTTTTAAAATAAATTGCAATTATGGTAGAATTAATTTTGGCGAAATTTCGTCTTTTCAGCTTTACTAGTTTCAATGGAAATCGAAAATATGTATTTTTCAAAATTGTTCATTTCTATGGGAGGGGGTAGAAGGAGTGAGGGGATCAGATCAATATTCCATAATATTAATGACATCTATATCGTAATACTTTGACCTAAATTTCAAGTTGATAGCTTACATAGTTTCAAAGAAAAATCAATTTCTTTATATTTCCAAATTTCATGAAATTTGTATGGGAGGGGGTAGAAGGAGTGGGGGATGTAGCCCATTCACGAGCTTAAAGTTACTTTTTTGCTAAAAATTACACACAAACATTTTTGGCACTATAACTCAAAGCTTGCGAGAGTTATGCTGCAGAGAGACGCACAGACGAACAGACAGACAGGCGGTTACTCGGAATCGAGGTTTTCGATCGACAAAAAATATTTCTGTACCCTTGGCGGCTCTGTACGAGCGTTATTTCTTAGCGTTACAATCGGGAAGGCAAAGACAATATACTCTCAGATTTCATCTAGAGTATAAAAATCCGGCCCGCTGTACATATGGACTTATGTATATCTCCAAGACCGTTAAAGGTAGAATGTTCGTTTTTGGATGGATGGTCAGTAAGCTCCTTTTAGCAAATTTCGGGGAGTGTCAGGTTGACGGGGGAGGCAGGGAAGAGAAAAAAATCAAAAACTACACTTCCTAATATCTTCACTACGAATAAAGATAGGAAGCTGAAAATCAGCAGAAATGTAGAGTAGATTGTGAGACAAACTTTAAAAATAATTGAATTTAACACTTAAAAATTAATATCTCAACTATCTCTTAAGCTATGTAATTGAAATTTGAAATATATATTAAGCTATACTAGGGAACTACAGAAAAAAACCATATAATGTCTGGAAATAATGGTAGTGGGGGAAAATGAAGAGAATTTTAAAAATGACGCATTTTTCAAAATTAAATCTCAAAACTGAGTACAGATATCAAATCGAAAATGTCAGATTATAAAACTACACAGTTATTAATTTTGGTGAAAATCTTAAGTTCTAACGTCCAGAAGATGTTTCAAGAGCATTGAAAAAAACACATTAACTGAAAATATTTTAATGAAGTTTTAAGGTAGAAACTTGAAAATTTGCAAAATGCATTTAAAAAAGAAATCCGTAAGTATATGATAAATTAACTGGTCGAATATCCATAAAAATTCTACCTCCTCCCATACAAAAGTATTTTTTCGACCATTTTCAAGAAATCAATTATCAACTAACTATTAAAAGCTATCAATTTAAAATTTTGCTTATGAAGTATTAAAAATAGTTGAAACAAAACTGCGTCAAAAATCTTGAGATCGCGCTTGCCCTTCTACCCCTTCCAAAACAAAAGAATGATTTCGACCAAGCTACGAACTTTAAATTTTGTACGAAATAAAATTGTGTCACAAATTTTCCGATTCCCTTACCTCCTCTACCCCTCTCATACAAATGTTTGGTTTCGTGAATGTTAAATACACTGAATCTTATGAAAATTCTATGCAACTGCGTCTATGAAACTGGCATTCTATACAGAGAATATTGGACGTGATTCAAGCAATCAATTAAAAAACTGTTAACATTCACCCACCCTTTCTATTACTCCTCACCCCTCCCCTCATAAAAAAACTCAAACTTGCAGAAACAAACCAATGAAATAAAAATTACTTGTACTGGAGCTATTTAGCTATTTAATGATGGTTTTCCGTCGAGCTTATCGTTTGATGGAAACTTTTCTGACGACCCAGATATCTTATCTAATTTATTTGCCAACTACTTTGCCCAATCATTTATCCTGGACGATGGTTCATCGGATTTTGTTGCTTTGTCTAGTTCTTTGTCTTGTCATACAATCCCTCGCTGTAATTTTATAACAATCAGTGATGATACTATTTTCCAGTCCCTTAAACAGATTAAAATCTCCTATAGTTCGGGACCGGACGGGATCCCCAGTGCCATTTTGTATCACTGTGCTGATGTCTTAAGTCTCCCTCTTTCATTGCTGTTTAACAAGTTCCTCGTGTTAGGCGCTTTTCCACACATCTGGAAAAAATCTTTTATTATACCTGTTCATAAAAAGGGTAGCACTGTTGACATTAAAAATTATAGACCTATTGCGAAGCTTTCAGCAATTCCTAAAGTTTTCGAATGCATTTTGACTGAAGTGATTTACTTTAATTTTAAATCTTCACTTTCTGCAAAGCAACATGGGTTCCTTAAGGGACGATCAACTGTGGCTAATCTTCTCTCCTTTACCAATTTCGTAAACCGCTGTATTGAAAATAAATCTCAAGTTGACTGTATATATACGGATTTCAGCAAGGCGTTTGATAAATTATCTCATGAAATTCTACTTCTGAAATTGGATAAATTAGGATTTCCTCCTATACTACTACGCTGGCTTTGCTCATATTTGTCAAATAGAACTCAATCAGTTATATTTAGATCTTGTTTTTTCCATGATATCATGTCTACGTCCGGTGTGCCACAAGGAAGTCATCTTGGGCCACTACTTTTTATTTTATTTGTAAATAACCTTTCCTTTGTTTTACCGAACACTAACTTACTTTTATATGCTGACGATATTAAAATTTTTAAAAAAATTGATATTGAATCTGACTGTTTATCTCTGCAACGTGATCTTGTTATCTTTCATGACTGGTGTGTTCGTAACAAGTTATTTTTAAATATTGATAAATGTAATGTCGTATCCTTTTCTCGTAAACTTGCACCTATTTTAACCTCATACACTTTAAATAATACAGCCCTTAACCGGCTTGATCATATTTGTGATCTTGGTGTTACCTTCGATAGTAAGCTGAGCTTCACCTTGCACTATGACACTATAGTGAGTAAAGCTAATAAAATGCTTGGCTGCGTACGTCGTTATATTCGTGATTTCAGTGACCCTTACGTACGTAAATCCCTTTTTGTCTCATTGGTAAGACCTATTTTAGAGTATGCTTCCTCTGTTTGGTGTCCATTTTATGCTGTCCATATTAATCGTATTGAAGGTGTTCAAAAGCGTTTTCTTCGTTTTTCCTTGCGGTTCCTTCCTTGGAATAACCCTGAATCTCTCCCACCTTATTCTGAGCGTTTGAAATTATTATGTTTAGATAATCTGTCCAGGCGTCGAGAGGTTATCAATGTTTTGTTCGCTCATGGCTTACTCATAGGTAATAGCCGTGTTTTTTTGCGGACGAGAGTAGAGCAGGTTAAGATAGTCCTCAAAAAAACGATCCAGAGTAGAAGCTTAGTACTAAAGTATGGAACTGGTAAGTTGTTCCACCTGGAAACAATTTGACAGTTCTACTTCGAATTGTCAGTTGTCAACAACAGGTAATTTCTGTAAAATATTGCGAATTTCCCGCGATAATTCAAGACTTTTCCTTACAGATCCAATAATGAGTGCAGATAGGAAAGTTTTTTTATTGGAACTATTAGAATCAAGTGATTCGGATGACTCCAATCGTAAGCGCATTGTGTTTCAGGCGGCTGCAGCACTTTTCGACAAATTCAAATTTCATTGCTGCCAACGGCTGGGAGATGAAAGTCCCAAGTTCTAACTTCTGAGCCCTCTATCAATGAGCACAAGAACTATTTATCCAGAGCAGGTTAGCTATACCAGTGGTGTAACCGGGGTAGCTAACCTACTCTGGATAGATGATTTGTTGTTGCTTTCAATGTAGTTACGCTAACCTGCTCTGGATAGAGCCGCAAAAAAACACGGCTAATATTGATGCTCCTGATCTGCTGTTACTTCTCAATGTCTGTGTACCTGCTAGATCTTTACGGTTTCATGACTTCTTTTATACTGCTTCTCATAGAACTAATTATGGGCAAGGGGAACCTCTTGATGTTGTTTGTAGAGATTTCAACCGTTATTATGAGCTTATCGATTTTAATGTTAGTACAAATTGTATAAAATCGGCCTTATCTAGTTTTGCTTCATAAATAATGTTTCATTTTATTAATTTCTTCTATTATATTTTTAATGCTTTATTTGTTTCATTATTTTTCTCTATTATATTATTGTTATTCTTTCCATTATTTTTTTTTAATTATTGCAATTATTCATTAATTCTAATAATTTTATATTTTTTTTTATGGTCAGTGGTATTTATAATCTGTCGACTATTGTAAATAAATAAATAAATTTAGTGTTAAATTGACAACAGCCCTGCCCAAGAATCCCCTTTCAGTCAGTCTGCCCTAATCACTCTAATCTGCATATTGACTTTCTACGTATGCACAACTTGTCCCAAGAGGAATAAAGTTTCGACCGACAGGTTTATTTTCATTATGCCTCGATCACATTAGATTTTAATAAGTAATAAACAATACAACTAATTGATACTTAATTGTAAATTATGTTTAATTTTAAAATAAATAATAAAATATTGATACGGTTTACTTTCAAAGATAAGTAGTTTCGTAACTGATAAGTCTTCATGAAGCATTCTGAAAATAGAAAGTTCAGTTCGATGTACCTACGTACTTATGTTAAACACCCTTGAAGATAAGCAAAAAATACCTACGAAAAAGTTATGCAGAAGATAATGAAATAAACGTTAATACTCCAAGCTATTTTGAATTTAATGTCGCAAATACGAAGAAATAACGAAGAAATTTATTTCTGGAAACCACATGTGCTGCTTGTTTTCAGAGTGTATTTCGAATTAAAAGGAAAGATTCTCCGATTGTACGCTGTAAAAAAAATTTCTAATTCATATTCGAAGATTTCAAATCATATTATTATATTACTTTTATTCGATTTTTTTTCCAATAACAAGAAATTGAACTTTTCATCCATAATAATTATCGGCAAATATTTATAAGAATACTATAATTACGTGATATGATTTTACGGGTGACTAATATTTAATTCCAATAAAAATAAAAAGATTTTCTGAAATCGTGAATGATAAACCACAAATGATCTGCCATATAATATAGTACATCCGGGCGATTATTAGATTTCCTGAAAAAATGTGGATAAGTTTTTTTTGTTATCCAGATCGTAAGCTTTACTTCCAATAGATTGAAAACTTTAGAATGCTATCGCGGATCTTAGTGTTGTCATAAGATATGAATCGTGCCAGTGACTAAGCTCTCGGTTGAATTGCAATCTGCGCAATTCTCGGCGCTATACAATAAAAAGAAAGCAGCTTAGTAAGTTGTTATTGAGCTATATTTTACAGATATCTTGCTGCTATATAAAGAAAAACGAGCTTCTTTCAAGCAGTTTATTTCGAACCATTAGTTATGTTGTCGACAAAGTGTTTTACCATCATATCAGCGATTGTAATAATTCTAACATTTATTACAATATGCAACAGTGAGGAACTTTGTATAGAAGATGGAATCGGAGTAAGTACACTTGACTACAGTTTATTATTCTGTAATTATTAATTTATTCTTATTTTTAGTGCGCTGTGGATAAAGAATGCTGTTCTGGTTATTGCCATTTGATGAAAAATATTGAAGGCGTATACGTGCCATATCGGCTGTGCCTCGGAAATAGTTTGTTTTGGTCGAAAATTAACTTTTTCCCAGTCAAATGAATGAATTAGAAGTGTAGTGTCTTGTGTAATAATCTTCATGAGCTTTTTGTTAAAATTATGAATAAATCACAAACCTGGTCTCATAAGCTCCACTAGTTTGGTTAATAAATATGAATAACTTGTATGAGTTCTTGCTTAGTTGTTTACAACTATTTGACTAAGTTTTTAGAGGTGCAATATTATTGGTTTCAGCTTTATGAACATAATTATACAGGTGCTTTGCATTTTAATGCATAGGTGATTTCATTACACTTCTTCTACTTCTACAATGGCGCTACAGTCCAAATCGGACATTGGCCTCCTGATATTTAGGTTCCTCAACATTATGCATTACTTACTCTGGAAGGGTTGTTAGCCCTTCGCACAACCCTCTTTCTACGAGTTTTTTTTCATTTTTGTAGATTGAAGTGACCAAGGTACGAGTATATCCAAGCAGGCAATGTGCTAGAATTATATATTGCGCCGATCAGTATTTGAATTCACGACCTTCGCATTACAAGACCAATACGCTACCTATACCCTAGATCTTACACATACGCCTCTAATAGAGTTTGAACAAAGGAACAATTTCGCCAGTTTATAGAATTATGAATAACAAGAACTGTTATGAATTTTTCTCTCTGATAGTCTACTGAGAATTTTCGGTTGAAGAAAGTGTATGTTGCATATATGCTCTTGAAGATTCATGTACTCCGGGAAAATAAGTTTTGTACCTAGGTAAAGTACGAGGTGTTGTATGGAGATAGACCAAGAATTTATCTCCATATAAGTATTTTCTATTGAAGAAACGAATATACGCCCACAACAAATTATTCCAATACATACTTTGCCAGTCCACACTACTATCGAATGAGATTATTTTCAACCCAATTCAAAAGTATCAGTTCATTTTACTCTCCCTACTCTAATATACAATGCCAAACTGAGTAATAGGGAATGGGAAACATACACAATTAAAACAGAAAGTTTTTTGATAGAAAAGAATTTTAATAATGCATATCGAAAATAATTTTAGTATTCATGAGATGCGAAACAGTTTTTTTAGTAAAATTGTGGCTTAAATTGTTTGTAGCAAATGTGTTATCTTATATATAAAAATAAGTGGTCTACGTATGTACACGCATAACTCAGCAACCGTTCGTCCGATTTGGCTCAAATTTTTTTTGTTGTGGTCGTTAAAGCCCAACTTAGATACTAACGGAGCCAAAAATTGCAAATTTTCCACGAAAATTGGAAAATTTGGAAAGTTTCGTTTTCAGTGCATTTTGTATGGAGAAATTTTTTCGTTTGTTGTTCACAACTATTCATCCGATATTTGAGACATCCGTGGCGTAGTGGGCAGCGTGCTTGCTTGTCAGTCAATAGATCATGGGTTCGATTCCCACTCCAGACGAAATTTTTTTAAGCACGAATTTTTTTTTTTTATATATATAAAGATAGCATAAGGATGCATATGTATATGTATGACCATGTGGCCGTGTGTTTTGGTTTGCGTTCGTCCGGCATTTCTTTTTTATGTGTAGAGATTCGTAAGTAATCATGCGAACTATTTCTTATCTTCTTATATAAAAATAAGTGGTCTACGTGTGTACACGTATAACTCAGCAACCGTTCGTCCGATTTGGATCAAATTTTTTTTGTTGTGTTCGTTAAAGCCCAACTTAGATCCTAACGGAGCCAAAAATTGCAAATTATCCCTGAAAATTGGAAAATTTGGAAAATTTCGTTTTCAGTATATTTTGTATGGAGACATTTTTTCGTTTGTTGTTCGCAACTATTCACCAGATTTGCATGAATTTTTTTCTTCGGAATAGTCTCTGATATCTCAACACACAAAAAAAAAATAATTCCGGAAAACACAAATCGGAGCACACGGCCGCATAGTCATATAATTACATACACATATACAAAAATATGTATATGTATATGTATGAGTCTTCCGTGGCGAAGTGGGCAGCGTGCTTGGTTTTCAGTCAATAGGTCATGGGTTCGATTCCCACTCCAGACGGGATTTTTTTAAGCACGAATTTTTATTTTTTTCTTATGTATAAAGATAGCATATGGATGCATATGTATATGTATGACAATGTGGCCGTGTGTTTTGGTTTGCGTTCGTCCGGCATTTCTTTTTTATGTGTAGAGATTCGTAAGTAATCATGCCAACTATTTTCAATTCTATATTTCTTTAAAATACATTAAAGAATATGTACACCATCACAGTTCATAGTTCATAGTTCTTTAGAAAAGTAGAAAAATAATTTTATAAAATTGTGGTATTCGAAGGGGGAAGCATAAGAAGTGATGGGATATCGATAAAATTTTCGTTCATAGACCAGCATTGTTATGCGAATGATATATTTGTAATATGATGATTTACAGATCCATAGTTTAAATATTTCTCAAGAAAATTCGCTAAAATTCGATTTTTTGGGTTTTATTGGGGAGCGGGATGGAATGAATCTGACTGTATTATATGTTTTCTTTCAAGTTTGTAACGCTTAGAAATAACGTTCGAAGAAAAACAGAATGACACAGAAGTCAATATTTTTGCTCGAAAATCTCGAAACCGTCTGTTCGTTTGTCCGTCCGTGCGCTCTATGTATAGTTCCACAGCGCGTTGAACTATAAAGTCTAAATTTTGTGCTCACTGATTTTATTCAGAAGTGGAGCCAAGTTCGTGAACGGACAGAGAGACGGTCACTCGGATTCGAGGTTTTTGATCGGAAACAAATAATTCTGTACCCTTAACGACTCTGTGTGAGCATTATTTCTTAGCGTAACAAACGGCAAGGCAAACACAATTTACTCTCAGATTTCATCTAGATTATGAAAATTATTTGAAAACATTCTGTTTGAAGTCATAACAATCGTTGTTGTTAATGTCAACATCTATTTAAAATAAGAGTGATTTTTATTGTTCCAATGACAGGAAACAAACTGAGATCTGTTCAAATCGATGTCAGTGTAATTATGTCAACAGCAGTAAATCTCTTTAAATTGAAGTAAATCCTTAACATTCAAAAATAATATATCAAATCGACTTATTTTCATTTGAAAAATACTTGCAATTGATTTAGAAAGAGATTTAAGCTGAGCAGATTATGTTTCCCCAGATATTGTATTACTAACAGCATTCTCAAAAATAGCTTATTAATGCGATTTTAGCGCGGACGAAATCGCGGGGTCTGCTAGTTTGTTAAAAAAAAGAAGAAAATATGAAAAATATTTATGAAGAATAATGCGTAAATTCTCATTATATTGTTGCGAGCTAGATGTTCGCCGGGTTTCAAGTAAAACACAATTCGATTAAAAATAAAGGATAATTTATTAATTCGCACTTTTATACAATTTCCCGATCACTTCGCCTTTTTCACAACACTGTCGCGTGTTTTACTATCGCTTTCTTGTACCGGTTCGCGTTCTTCCACCGATAGGTGTCGCTCAATCACTAACTGCTGGTCTGAAAGCTGCGGTATTTATATTGGGTTTTTTCCCAATTCTCGAACCTTGTGGTGTATTCTTCGGGTGGGTATGTGTGTGTGTCTAGACTATTCCAGGTTTTGCTTGAACGTTCTAGATGGCGTTTTACACAGTAGGGGATAATGTTCTACGTCATTCTCGACGATTCGAAAGAGAGATCGAATTGCGTGGTTGCCAGATCTGTAACATTACCCTCTCCTTAGTCCCTGTTCGTCCCGAACAGAGTTGTTCACTTCCTCAATGGCACCATGGTACTTGGTTAATCGGTCGAGATGTACCACTTTCATTTTGGTACGAGGTTCGATCGTTAACCTCCGAATGGTTTTTCCGGCTTCTTTTTCCTTCTCACGTTCGCGTTCTTTCCCCGTTTCCTTTTCGCGCTCATTCTCCTCCTTAGCGGCACGTTTACTTCCCTTTTCTCGTTCCGCATTCTTCCTTTCGCGATCTTCTCGATCATATCGCTTGCCATGTTTGGTCTTGCCACGATCATTCGCATGAAGTACTTGACCGTCACGACTTCTACCCGTTCGTTCGCGATCCTTATTCGATTGTCCATCTTTGCATCCATGATCTTTCCCGATGTATTGTTCTTGTTGCAATAGAGCTTGCCGACTCGGGGTTTTCGATCGTCTCCGGCGTCTTTTATCAAAACCGTGTGTAAGATTTGAACTCTGACGACTAGTTCTTGACCACGAACTACCTGCCCCATTTCCATCTTCGCATTGGTTAGCAGCGCAGCCGGAACAATAGTTGGTCGCTTTTCGGCAGTCGAGTCTCAAGTGTCCTGCCTGTCCACAATTCCAGCATCGGGGGGCACCAAATCTTTCGCTCCGTTTGGTGTACTCTGCTTTCTGACACATACACTCTTTTGCTCTTTCTCGGCCTCGATAATTACTCCGTGAGCTTTGCTTGGCAGCTTCGAACGTCAGCCCATATACCAAGGCTTCGCCTATCGTTTTCTTACCTGCCAATTTCAACGCCTGTTGCAGCTCTCTGTCCAGTAGAGCACTGTTAAATGCGAAAACAGCCGTATCGTTGCGTTGCTCTGTTTGCGCATTGGGCAGCGATAATAATGTGAGTCGTTCAATATCGCGTGCCAGCTCTTGAAGTGTTTCACCATTCTTTTGAGTTCGGTTGTACAGCTCTATTTTGTAGATCTCTTTCATGCGGTCACTGCCGTAATGAAGATCCAATGTTTGGACTAACGTTAAAAAATCTTGTTGTTTTTCCTGCGGAATCGTTTGAAGAACCTCCGCTGGTGGACCTCTTAACGCCAATATAAGAGCCGTTCATCGTTCGAGATCATTCCAATGGTTGTTTCTGGCGGCAGCCTCAAATTGGATCTTATAAATAGCCCACGGTGTCTGTCCATCGAAGATTGGAGCTTTGAAACCCTTATGCGTAACGTGCTCTGCTTTCATGACTCCGACTGCTTTCACGTTATCCAAGTCCCTTTTTAGGCGTTCGACTTCTTGTACAATCCCGGATATCCTTTCCGTAATTTGTTCTTCGAAGATTCGAAGTTTCTTCTCAACGTTTTCTTCTATGGCCTTACCCATGGTGTCTATTTTATTATTTTGCAGCTCCAATTTTTGGTTAAGGTCCTTTGAGGTCTGGTCTAATTTCTGATTAATGTCCGCTGATTGTTGTTTAATGTCCAATGATTGTTGCTCTAATTTCTGATTCATGTCCGCAGATTGTTGTTTAATGTCCAATGATTGTTGCTCTAATTTGTTCATCATTTGTTGCACTAACTGTGTTAGAGCATCCGATGTACCAGAGCACTCATCTCCACGAGCTTCTTTGATTTGGAACTCGAAACTATCTGCATCCTCACCCTCAGCCTGGAGTATCTCGATCATATGGCTGACAAGTTCAGACTTGCTCCCTGTCGTAGATAATTCGCGTCTACTGAGCTCTTCCTTCAGCTCCGTTAATTTTAAGTCCTTTAAATAACGCGGCATTTTCACTACCGATTATGTCAAGTTTTTCCGTGATTCGAATTCACAAAATTCTCACTGTTCGTTCGAGAATTTTAGCTCCGCGATTTTACTTCGCTAATTAAAGTCACTGTTCACTAGAGCACTCGAGAATATTCGATTTCACAAAATTCTCACTGTCCGTTCGAGAATTTTAGTTTCACTTTTTCGCTCTCACAAAATTATCCGTTCGAGAATTTTAATCCCACTCGCGATTTTTAACCTGAATTTATCCTTGAAATCCCACTCTTCTGACACCAATTGTTGCGAGCTAGAGGTTCGCCGGATTTCAAGTAAAACACAATTCGATTAAAAATAAAGGATAATTTATTAATTCGCACTTTTATACAATTTCCCGATCACTTCGCCTTTTTCACAACACTGTCGCGTGTTTTACTATCGCTTTCTTGTACCGGTTCGCGTTCTTCCACCGATAGGTGTCGCTCAATCACTAACTGCTGGTCTGAAAGCTGCGGTATTTATATTGGGTTTATCCCAATTCTCGAACCTTGTGGTGTATTCTTCGGGTGGGTATGTGGGTGTGTCTAGACTATTCCAGGTTTTGCTTGAACGTTCTAGATGGCGTTTTACACAGTAGGAGATAATGTTCTACGTCATTCTCGACGATGATCGAATTGCGTGGTTGCCAGATCTGTAACAATATACTGTGACGGAAACTCAGGGCCTCATTCCCATACAGATTTTAATTAATGGGGCTCCTCCGGGTCAGGTAGCACCGGTTGCCGGCTGCTCAGGAGCGTGGGCGTGGAAATTATGGCCCAGAGGAACCACTATCCTTGGAAGGTGCAGAGAAAAATGAACATTAACAAAAAAAGTCACAACATGAGGCGGCGAAGACACGGACCGGCAAGGACGGCCCCAGGGCTTCCAATTGGGAATTAACTCTGTTAGCATGCTATTTTATCAATAAACCACCTCGAACTGCACATAGGTTTATTATAATGCGTGGTATTAAAAAAAAACATAACAGGGCTACGATACTCTAGATGAAATAGAATTTTTGGCGATCCCAGTTAGTGTTAGAAGGGATGATAGCATTGAACTAATTTTTTGGGGGATTTTAGTAATTTTTTCAGAAATAACTAGGAATATTATAAAATTGATATCCCTGAAATTTCAGACTAGTCCCATTCATACTTTTCAAGAAAATCGATTTTATGTGAAGTTGTGAACTGGGTCATATTGTATGGGAGGGGGTAGAAGCAGTGAAGCTAATCAAATTTTATTTTTCTGATCTTAGTGATAATACTAATTAAGTATTTATTACAAAATATGAGCTCAATAAATGTTATATGTTCTGAGAAAATCGTCTTAGAGCATTTCATGAAAAAGGGTAGTTTGTATGGGAGGGGGTAGAAGGAGAGGGAGGACGCAAAAAATTTTTCTAATGTAGATTAAAATCATTATGAAAGTAATATATCCCAAAATTCAGACTAATAGCTTTTATACTTTTCGAGTAAATCCATTTATTGTCAAATTGCGAAATTGTGTCATTTTGTATGGGAGGGGGTAGAAGGGGTGAAGCTAGTCGTCTAAATTTTTTTGGGCTTACTAACAATTTTTAATAAATATTTGGTGCACAGTTTCAGCCCGCTAAATTGTATACGCACTGAGTAAATTGGCTTAGAGTAATTCATGACAAGTACAGTTTGTATTGGAGGTGGTAGAAGGAGGGGGAGGACACACAATATATACGGTAGATTGATATTATCATAAATATAACATATTCCAAATTTCAGGCCAATATCGTTTATACTTTTTGAGCAAATCCGTTTATTGTCAAATTGCGCAATTGTGTCCTTTTGTATGGGAGGGGGTAGAAGGGGTGGAGCGATTTGGCCCGTTCACGAACTTGACCTTACTTTTTTTTCAAAAATAACGTGTACAAAATTTAAACTATCTAGCTCAACGCGTTCTCAAGCTAGAGTGCGCACAGATGGACGGACGGACGGACATCCGGTTTTGAGATTTTTGAGTGATAATATTAACTTCTGTATCATTAATTTTTTTTTTTTTAAGGAACCGAACACAACTTAGAGGGTCATCCTATAATACTATGCATAGCTGTGTCGGTATAGGATTTGGGAAAAAAAAACTCAAGTTATATCAGTTTAATTTAGGTGGAGAGAGACGAAAGTGATGGTGTACATTGCCTTTGAAGCACTGGATGTTGAACTCGTTGGGAAACACTTTGGATGGTAATGTGTTCCAAAGTCTTGATGTTCGGGAAATGAATGGCTATATTTCACTGTATGAGAAGGCAAGGGTTTAACGGTGTACTCGTGTGAGCGTTCAGCTTGACGAGTATCAAGGGGAAAATTATAGAGTGGAGGGATGAGTGTGCTTAGTTCCGCACTGCATTTTCCATGGAAGCAGCGATAGTAAATGCTCGGTACTCCGACATTTCTGCGATGCTCGAGAGAATCGATAGAAGACGTGATGGTTTCGTCTCCTATCAGTCGGAACGCATGTTTTTGAATACGGTCGAGCAACGCGAGGTGTGATTTGGGTGCCCCGGCCCATACATGCGAATTGTACTCTAAACGTGGTCTAATGTATGCTTTGTAGATGGTTGCGAGGTCGTTCGGCGTGAAATACTTTTTGCACTTTCGGAGAACACTTAGACGTTTAGAAGCGTCGAGGGCAACATCAAAGATGTGCTGAGCCCAATTCAGGTGGTCATTAATTTTAACGCCAAGAAGTGTGAAGTTATCCGAGGTACAAAGTTGTGTGCCACCTAAGGTCACATTTTGAGATAATACAGGAACATCACGTTTGAGGGATAGATGACAGGCCTGTATTTTAGAGGCGTTGAACTCTACTCTATTTTTCCTGCCCCATTTCAGGATTAAGTTGAGGTCCAAGTTCAGCGAACGGAATAACTCCATGCGATTGGAAGCAATAGAATACTTGTGTGATTCCGATTTCTCCGTGCCTTATTTCTTAGCGTTACAAACATTAGAGCAAACTTATAATACTCTCAGATTTCATCTAGAGTATAAAAATATGTTCAAAATGTGTATTTCCAATTTTATATTGCAAAAAAAAAAAAAAACCTCAGTATAACAAAGAAACATAACAGAATTATGATCATATGATACTCTAGATGAAATAGGAAAGAGTTTATTATACCGGAAATATGTCATCTTAAATTCTTTGTAATAGTGAATTGTGACTTTTGTATGGGAGGTGGTAAACGCAGAGGTTTAAGGTTTGTAATTTTTGTGTATAACACCGAACGTAGTATACAAAATGTTCCATGCTGAATTTAAGGTTTGTAGCTTTCATAATTTTCGAGGAAATTGAACAATTTTTGCCTGAATTTATGCATTTTAATGGGAGGTGGCAGAGAAAGTGGGAGGTTTTGGATGATTTTGAATCTCCTTTTCAACATCCTAATCATATTGCTTTGTTACTCATATGCTCGAAGAAGAAATACTTTTCTTGAGTTTTCAATACAAAAATTTGTATGGGAGGTGGTAGAAGGAGTGAAGCGAAGTTAATACTTTTTTTTAGCAGTTATTGCAATTATTAAGGGACAAACTGTGGCAAAATTTTAAGCTTGTACCTTTTCTAGTTTCAATAAAAATCGATTAAATGCATTTTATCAAAATTGTGCATTTGTATGGGACGGGGTAGAAGGAGTATTCGAATCAAAACCAAATTTTTTGGCATCAATGATACTTATAATAGTATACTTTCCTCAATATGTAAAGTTGATAGCATTGACGATTTTGGAGAAAAATAATTTTGTTCAAATTCCGAAATTTCGTTAAAATTGTATGGGAGGGGGTAGAAAGAATGAGGTGAAGTAGACAATTTTTACAAAATTAGTTGCAATTGTAAAAATATTAATTTTGACAAAAATTGGTTCTTTCAGCTTTGCTAGTTGCGATGCAAACCGAATAAATATATTTTTGAAAATTGTACATTTGTATGGGAGGGGGTAGAAGGAGTAAAGCGATCAAAACAATATATGTTTACAGTAATGGTTTTCTCATTATAATACTATTACCTAATTTTCAAGTCATTAGCTGAAACGGTTTCGGAGAAAAATCAATTTTTTAAATTTCCAAATTTCATGAAATTTGTATGGGAGGGGGTAGAAGGATTGGGGGGATGTGGCCCGTTCACGAAATTAAAGTTACTTTTTAGCTAAAAATGATATATGAAAAATCTCAGCCCGATAGGTCAAAGCTTTCAAGAGTTATGTTGTAGACAGACTGATAGACAGACGGACTTTTTAGCAAAAAATTAACGTTAAGTCCGTAAATGGGCTACATCCCCCCACTCCTTCTACCCCCTCCCATACGAATTTCATGAAATTTCGAAATATTAAGAAAATGATTTTTCTTTGAACCCATTTAAGATACCGACTTGAAATTTAGGTCAAAGTGTAACTATATGGATGTCATTAATATCACGGAATATTGACCCGATCTCCTCACTCCTTCTACCCCCTCCCATACAAATGGACAATTTTCAAAAGTACATATTTACGATTTTCATTGAAACTGGTAAAGCTGAAAAGACGAAATTTTGTCAGAAATAATTCTACTGTAATTGCAATTTATTTTAAAAATAGTTATCATCTTCACCCCACTCCTTCTACCCTCTCCTTCTACCCTCTCCCATACAAATTTCACGAAATTTTTAAATTTAAATTAAATTATTTTTCTTCGAAACTGTTAAAGCTATCAACTTGTTATTTTGTATAAAGTATACAAATAGAAATATTAATAATGCGAAAAAAATTTGTTTCGATCCGTACACTCCTTCTACCCCCTCCCATACAAATGCATAATTTTTGTTAAATGCATTTTATTGATTTCCATTCAAACTAGAAAAAGTACAAGCTTCAAATTTTGCCAGAATTTGTTTCTTAATAATTGAAATAAGTGCTAGAAAAAATTATCGGCTCCGCTTCACTCCTTCTACCACCTCCCATACAAATATCTGTACTATAAACTCAAGAAAAGCATTTCTCCTTCAAGTATATGAGAGCTATCGACTTTGAAATTGTATCAAAGCATGGTGATAAGGATGATGATAAGCAGTTTCAAAATCATCTCCTCTGCCACCTCCCATACAAATGTTTCAATTTCAAGAAAACTATGACCAATTTCTTTAAAAATAATGAAAACTAAAAATTTTAAATTCAGCAAAAAACATTTTGCATGCCATGTTCGGTGTCATATATATATATGAAAAATGCAAACCTCCCGATCTTCTTCTACCACCTCCCATGCAAAAGTCTCTATTCACTATTCGAAAGAATTTGAGATTAAATATTTTCCGGTATTTCTATCTCATCTAGAGTATCATATGGGCTTAAAGCCCAATCATAATTCTGTTATGTTTTTTTGTTACCTTATTTATTTTTTTTTTCGTTGGGGCCCGTATGTTGATGATTCGTGCGCCGCCTTGATATGTATTTCCTTCCTTTTTCGCTGCTAGTTGTGTTTTTTTTTCTTCCTTATAAGAACTGCCGCTTGATCTAGATTCTTTGCTGTTCCTTCGTATGCTCCAAAACTGTTGGTTCGATCTCGATTTTTCGTTGTTCCTTCGTGTGCTCCAAAACTGTTGGCTCGATCGACGCCATTCGCCGGTCCAGTCGAGCGGGAAAAAAAATTCAAACGAAAAAAAACTCCGAGCTTGAGTTCGACTGCTCTTCTCGAGCATCAAAAACAGAAGGCCGCACTTGTTCTCAAAAAAAAATTCTCACCGGTGGTATAGTCGGTCTTGCAGTATATTTTTCGAAAATCTACAAAAAGGGTGTATTCAATGCATTTTTACTCGGCGCGAAGTGATGATCGATGATGTATTTTTTTTTGTTGTTATTTGGTGATGATTCTTTTCTTTTTTTTTTTTTCTTTTTTTTCAATATTTTTGTTTTTGATTACTTTGATTATAGGTATTACAATTTTTGTTTGTATGCAAAATTTATCGCGAAACAAGCCTGAGGTGGCGAGTAATTCGTAACAATATATGTGTCAACTTTCTCGAAATCACGAAGATGCAAAATACAATTTATGCGGTATATTAATATATTTATTAATTTAATTAAATTAATGCGATAATTCACACGCTTCGCTTTATTAAAAATTGTCGAAATAATATTATTGTAAGGGAGGGGGTAGAAGTTCTAAAGGTATCCATCCAGTTGATATCTTGTTGACTTTTATAATATTAGTTCACCCAATCAAGATCCTACCTGCATTTGTGTGTGTTTTTTTTCTACAAAACGCATGAAACACCTTGAGCAGATTATGGCCCCGCTTTGGTGCATAACAGTTTTTTTTCTAATATTATTTTTTATTTATGCACGTGCTAAATTTAAAGTTCAGACCTTTTACTAGAGCCCTTAAAAATCATTTAAAATTTTCGATATTTTTTCTCAAAACCTCACTTCCCTTACATTCACCAACTTCAAAAGTTTATCAAAATTATATATCACATAGCTGTACAATCTGGCAAAATTTCAACTAAATATCTTAATATTTTTGAAATGCAGCCCACACTTCCCTACTACTGTTAAGTTCAAGTCCTATATTTTTTTCATATTCTGCTAGCATATCTGAACATATGTTTCAAGTTTTAATTAAATAGTTTGCATTTGAGATATTAATTATTGAGTGTTTTTCTATACATTCTTTGACCCTTACAAGAATTTATCGTTACCTAAGTGGATTATGAGGCTTTTGAGACCTAGTGGGCAGCGTGCTTGCTTCACAGTCAATAGGTCGTGGGTTCGATTCCCACTCCAGACAGTATATTTACGAATTCTTCAGTTGCTAATGGCAATGAAAAATTATTCGAAATAAAATGGGCAATCAATTTAAAAGTAAAGCAGTTCCACTTCAAGAAGGTCTATATACTCAGTAGACGGTTTCTGTTGGCTTTCTATCAAGTCCCCCATAACATCTTCAAATATTTGTCAGTACTAGCCAGTAAGCAGCAAAACGTACCAGCTTTTCCCCTCGTTATCACTCCCCTTCCCCTACCTTCCCAATACCATTCCTTCCCTCCATGAATACGTTTGTGCATTGCAGTCCGAAATTGGCTGTAATACAGATCAATCTGTAAAAAAAAAAAAAAATTATGGATCTATGTGCCACCTAATTGGTCCTATAATATGAACTTTTTGAGTAAAGTAATCCCAAAGATGAAATCATTTGAAAAAAATAAATAATTCACGATTTGGTTCACCATCCTCTTTAATTTATTAATACAGTTTGTCCCAAAACCTCTCTATATGCGTTTCGATTTTCATCTTTCTCTGATAGCTAGTGGCATAGTTGAGCTATTTGAATTTATAGTTTTCAGTTCTAGCAAAAACTGCAATAAGTAATATTATTCCAAGTACATTTTGATCACAAGCACCAGCACCAGGTTATCCCTCACTTCACTACAAACTGTGCCTTACCCATTCAATCTTCATGTTCCTTGGCATTTTTTGTTAGTTGTTAGCCCTTCGCATAACACTCTACCTCCGACTTTTTGCTTTCGCAGGCAATGAACTGCAATTATAGGTCATCTGGAATTCGAACTTACGACATTGGCAGTATAGACCAACTTACTATCCAAAAGGCTTCACCAAGGTTATCATAGGACTTGAAGTTTCGTTCTTGAATACCGCACATTAAAGAAAAGAATTGCACTAGTTACAGCAGATCTTTTTTTTTCAAGATATGTTAATTATTTTGTTGTAAATAGAATAATAACCGATCAGGAATGAGAGCATTCTGTCTAGCAAATACTAATAAATATTAATTTCTTTTTTTTAATCTTCGAATTTCAAGTCGAATTTTTCATGAATAGGTTTCTAGGTGCACAATTCAAAGCCTCTTAAATCCCTTACTATTTGCTGAAAATCCCTTTTACAAACTAGCATTCGCCTTTTTTTTTGTCCGTTTTCATGAAATAAAAGCGATTTGTGGTATCCAATTCGATGGTTTTCATGTTCGGTCCCAAATGGAGCCATAACCTCAGGACGATTTTAAAAATCCACTGCAAATCCCTTTCTATTCTAAATCCAACTTTAAAATATAGAACGGAGAAATAGAGTACGTCTACCTTCTCCTGCCATATAGCGATAGTATTTTACAATGGCTGGCACAATTTTTTGTGCCAAGTTGCAAATCCAAAAAATATTATTCACGTGTTGATAAAAAATTCCAGTCATGTGCTACGAAGGAATGTCCTAGGGGTGGAGAATAGAAAATAAAAAAATCCATAGTAAAAGGCACAAAAAAGGACCGGGGACAAAAAGGGAACCAAGAGAAGAAACTTGATATTTCAAGATTCATGTCTAGTTCCCAAAGAATGTGCATCATATGGTGCATGAATGAAAAAAGGACACTAGCATAGTTGTATATAAATAGTGTAGAATTTTTTTTTTCTCCTTGTAAATATAATGCAACAATGTTGGTATTTCACTCAAAAGGAACGCGGCTCCAATGTGCATTACACTTGTTTATGGTCCAAAGTTCTCGTCTCCTACATAAGACATTCTCTTAGATTAGAGTACCTTTCCATTGAATCGAGACATCTTAGAAAATATTTGAAATAGTGTCGCTGTGCATGGACAGTAGTAACCTAGATGTTGTAAAAGACTTTGAGAATTTCTGAAAAATTGCAAGACTTCATTGAATTTTAAATATGCATGTATACTGCTGCAATGTTATATTTATATTTCTATTTTATTTCTTACTTTGACGAGATTTTTTAGGTACTGTTTATATACCAATTTGTAGTTGAGAGAACAAGACGAACATACCAAACATGACTTTTTCTAAACAATAATAAATTGATGTTCGTAAAAACTTCTAAGCAGCGGTAGTGAGAATTTGATTTTACTAAAACTCTACAATTTTTAACTAAATCTAATTTAATATTAGGGAAAAAGTGAAGATACTTTTATAAAAGAAAATCTGTCAACAAGTCAGGATCAACTAGATTATTCTTATTGCAGCTTAAAACTTGACGATGGGTGGAAAGGCAGTATGCTGGTTAAGCTGGTAGTAGAAAGGGCGACCATAGAGATAAAAAGTTACATCGATGTGGTATTGTTCATTACTTAACACTGGAACATCGCACTTCTGCAGGATAACTATTGTAATAAGAAATTTAAAAAGAAAGTATCACATGACTTGTGAACATCTACAGTACCATATTTCTTATTTAAACATCATCTCAATGGCACAACAGGCCAAATCGGGCTACGGCTTTCTGCCCTTCAGGTTCCTTAACTTTCATTTGCTATTGAGGAAGAGTTGTTCGTCATTCGTACAAGCCTCTCTCTATTAATTTTCATTTTTGCAGATTGAGGTAGCTCAGATATACCCAGGCATGTAGTTTGCAGGAATCATACATCGACCGGGATTTGAACTCATGCCTTCGCATTGTGGACCAACACGCTACTCAGTAGTCTACACCAAGTACTGAATTAGTGGTGGATAATTTCATAATAACTTCTGCGTCTGTGCTACACATAGTCATCTATGCTATACTATATCTGCACTAGATCGGTACGGACTCGGTATTTATTCGGCTAATGCGAAAGTGGTTGCCTATCATTGAGGTGTTGTATCGATATTGAACAGATATTTTTTCAGAATAAGTAAGTACACATTCAGAACTATGGCAAAATAGTATACCACCTATTTAGTACTGACTTTACATGACAAGGTTGATCGAGCTGGAACAGATCGTAAAAATTTTGAACTCATTAGTCGCAGTAAGATATTCAAAATACCCTTAATATTTTGATAGTGGGAGTGGAAATTTGTGCCGATGAAGGTGTTTCTAGACCCCTTAATTATAAACAATTTTGAAATATTTGAAGAAAACTATGTTTCTTTCTAATATTTCTCTACAGATTGCTTGTTTAATCGAGTCGTTTTTAATAACGCAGAGTGAAAGATAAAAATTACATTTATAGTGCTGGCAAGGTTAATATCTCTGTTCTATACAATTTATATATCGTATCCCAATACTACAAATAGAACTCCATCTATCGTTAACATCAGCGAAAGCAATAAAACTCCGAAAGAAATACCAGATGTTACCGTCAGTAGTCCTAATAATACTTCATTCCTTGACCCTCTTCTTCCACCAGTTGTAAAGCTTACAATAAAAACATAACAGAATTATGATTGGGCTTAAAGCCCAATCATATGATACTCTAGATGAGATGGAAATGACTTTAATATACCGGCAAATATGTCATCTCAAATTCTTTCGAATAGTGAGAAGAGACTTTGCATGGGAGGTGGTAGAAGTAGAGGCGTAGGTTTGTATTTCTCCTATGTGACACCGAAAATGGCGTGTAAAATGTTTCGTGCTGAATTTCAAATTTTTAGTTTTCATTATTTTTAAAGAAATTGGTCATAGTTTTCCTTAAATTGAGGCATTTGTATGGGAGGTGGCAGAGGAAGTGGAACGTTTTAGATGATTTTGAAACTGCTTATCATCACCCTTATCACTATGCTTTGATTCAATTTCAAAGTCGACAGCTCTCATATATTCGAAGGAGAAATGCTTTTCATGAATTTATAATACAGATATTTATATGGGAGGGGGTAGAAGGGGGGAAGCTGAGCTGATAATTTTTTCCAGCATTTATTGCAACTATTAAAAAACAAATTCTGGCAAAATTTTAAGTTTGTAATTTTTCTAGCTTTAATGGAAATCGATATAATGCATTTAACAAAAATGATGCATTTGTATGGGAGGGGGTAGAAGGAGTGTAAGGATGAAAACAATTTTTTTTCTTGTTATTGATATTTCTATTTTTATATTTTGTGCGAAATATCAAATTGATAACTTTAACAGTTTCGAAGAATAATAATTTAATTTAAATTTCAAAATTTCGTGAAATTTGTATGGGAGATGGTAGAAGGAGTGAGGGGAAGTTGCTAATTTTTTTAGTGCTGATTGGAATTATAATAAAATTAATTCTGGCAAAAATTTGTTTTTATAACTTTACTAGTTTCGATGAAAATCGAAAAACTGCATTTTTCAAAATTATGCATTTGTATGGGAGGGGGTAGAAGGAGTGATGGGATCGGATCAATATTGAGTCATATTAATGGTATCTATATCATAATACTTGAACCCAAATTTCAAATCGATAGCTTAAATAGTTTCTAAGAAAAATCAATTTCTGAAAATTTCGAAATTTCGTGAAATTTGTATGGGAGGGGGTAGAAGGAGTGGGGGGATGTGGCCCGTTCACGAACTTAAAGTTTCTTTTTTGCTAAAAATGACACACAACAAATTTCAGTACGATAGCTCAAAGCGTTCGAGAGTTATGCTGTAGACAGACGGACAGACAGACAGACGGACAGACGGACAGACAGCAACTCGGAATCGAAGTTTTTGAGCGACAACAAATATTTCTGTACCCTTGGCGGCTCTGTGCGAGCATTATTTCTTAGCGTTACAAACGGTAAGGCAAACACAATATACTCTCAGATTTCATCTAGAGTATAAACATAACAGAATTATGATTGGGCTTAAAGCCCAATCATATGATACTCTAGATAAAATGGAAATGACTTTAAAATACCGGAAAATATGTCATCTCAAATTCTTTCGAATAGTGAAAAGACACTTTTGCATAGGATATGGTAGAAGTAGAGGGGGAGGTTTGTATTTTTCGTATATGACACCGAACATGGCATGTGAAATATTTTTTGCTGAATTTAAAGTTTTTAGTTTTCATTATTTTTAAAGAAATTGGTCATAGATTTTCTGAAATTGGGGCATTTGTATGGGAGGAGGCAGAGGAAGTGTAGCGTTTAAGATGATTTTGAAACTGCTTGTCATCATCCTTATCACCATGCTTTGATTCAATTTCAAAGTCGATAGCTCCCATATACAATACTTGAAGGAGAAATGGTTTCCTTGAATGTATAATACAGATATTTGTATGGGAGGTGATAGAAGAAGTGAAGCGGAGCTGATAATTTTTTCTAACACTTATTTCAATCATTACGAAAGAAATTCTGGCAAAATTTGAAGTTTGTACTTTTTCTAGTTTGAATGGAAATCGATAAAAAGCATTTAACAAAAATTATGCATTTGTATGGGAGGGGGTAGAAGGAGTGTACGAATCAAAACAAATGTTTGCATTATTAATATTTCTATTTGTATACTTTATACAAAATATCAAGTTGATAGCTTTAACAGTTTCGAAGAAAAACAATTTAATTTAAATTTCAAAATTTCGTGAAATTTGTATGGGAGGGGATAGAAGGAGCAAGGTGAAGATGATAATTATTTTTAAAATAAATCGCAATTATACTAGAATTAATTCTGACAAAATTTCGTCTTTTCAGTTTTACTTGTTTCAATGAAAATCGAAAATATGTATTTTTCAAAATTGTCCATTTGTATGGGAGGGGGTAGAAGGGGTAGGGAGATCGGATCAATATTCCGTGATATTAATGACGTCTATATCATAATAGTTTGACCTAAATTTCAAGTCGATAGCTTAAATAGTTTCAAAGAAAAATCAATTTCTTAATATTTCGAAATTTCATGAAATTTGTATGGGAGGGGGTAGAAGGAGTGGGGGGATGTAGCCCATTCACGAACTTAAAGTTACTTTTTCGCTAAAAATGACACTCACAAATTTTTAGCACTATAGCTCAAAGCTTTCGAGAGTTATACTGTAGACAGACGGACAGACAGAGACAGTTAGACAGACAGACAGACAGACAGACGGTCACTCGGAATCGAGGATTTTGAGCGACAACAAATATTTCTGTACCCTTGGCGGCTCTGTGCGAGCATTATTTCTTAGCGTTACAAACGGTAAGGCAAACACAATATACTCACAGATTTCATCTAGAGTATAATCAGAGGAGCCGAAAATAGATAATTGCTGTCGCAGTTAAGAGAACACAGAATTTTTGAAAATGTACGGCTATATCTCGCTCATCTGCATAACAAATGGATGAGAGATGGCATTACATCTGTCGCAGAGGAGGTGAAAGGACAGTAACCCCGGCGCAAAAAACATTACTGGTACGAAACGAATGCCAAGATGCCATAGAGCAAAAAAAAATCAAGCTTACAAAATATTAACAGAACGGCCACCAAGATCTTAGACGATTTGCAAACAAAATACACAGACAAAAAAAAAACGGAAGTACAATAATGACGAAATTAAAAACATGGACGAAAAATTTTAAATTACATAACACAAAAGCCCTTGTTGAAAGAATGAAAGGGGGGCACCAACCGAAAACGACCCTCTTCAAGGATGGCGAATGGAACATTCTAAGTAAAGCGGAAGATATCAAATTGAAATGTGTGCAATTCTTTGAAAACCTTCTCAATCCGAGCCCATCACCCGCACGAACAGTAGCAGCAAATACAATTGCAGGTATAACTGATAAAACAGCTGATTAAGGATCCGCTTTGAAACCTGCCACACTCGAAGAAGTAAAAATTGCTCTAAGGAACCTCCAAATCAACAAAGCGCCGGGCACTGATCAAATTCCAGCTGAGCTTCTGAAAGCCGGCGACACCTGCATAGCGCATTTCCTCGATTAGTCACGGGTATATGGACGCGGGAAACACTACTTGATAAAATATAAAATCATGTTGGAGTTTGGAGTCCCACCGAAACTGGTACGGCTTACAAGAATGACAATGAATGAGTCCTTGTCACGAGTTAGAGTAGAAAACAATCTGACTTCCAGTTTTAAAACAGACAATGGCCTTAAGCAAGGTGATGGCCTCGCACCAATGCTTTTCAACTTGACACTCGAATATGTTGCTCGGAAACTTCCCTTTCCTTTACACCAAGGGAACACTATACTCAAATCAATACAACTGCCGACGATATAGATATCCTTGTAAGATCTGTGGAGAGTGCTAAGAAGGTATTTGTAAACCTTGGCTCGGTAGCAAGGGATGGTGGACTACGTATTAATGAAAACAACAGAAAAAATATGATATAAACTAGGAAAAAGATACCAGTCAGACAAAATGTTGCAGTAGGAGACTGTAATCAAGAAAACAAAAACAGCTTTTTTTCGAAATCAAAAGAAGGATAATGATGGCAAAAAAGACGTATTATTCGATACTTTCAATAATTAAAAACAAGAACGTACACAGGAAAACAAAACTTAAGCTATATAAAACGATCATAAGACCTGTGCTATGCTATGGCAGAGAAACGTGGACTTTAACTCAGCCGTCCAAAAAACCACTTAACGCCTCTGAAAGAAAGGTCTTCAGATGAATCCTCGGACCTGTGAGGGCAGACTCGATGTGGAGAATACGATACAATAGAGAATTGAATGCCATCTTCGATAATCGATAAGTGTCAACCCTCATAAAATTTAAGAAGTTACAATGGGCTGGTCATGTGGAGCGGATAAATGACGGAAGAATTCCTAGACGCACACTAAAAGGAAAAGTCAATGGACAAGGACCGGTCGGAAAACGACGGAAGCGCTGGAAGGATTCTATTGATGCGAACAGCAAATCAATGTTAAGATTCTCAAACTGGAGGACGCGGTCATTGAACCGAGATGGATGGAGGTAGAGTATTCAGGAGGCCAAAGTCCGATTTGGGCTGTAGCACCATCGTTAATAAGTAAGCATAGCCAACTGACAGGACCTGCGTGAATGGCAAAACTAGGACCAGTACTATTCTGTCAACTCAACAAAAAGGACTTTCGAGAGCAATTTAATCTTTCTTCTGAGCATGTTCTCAAAGATCTCGAAGTTAATGAAAGAAAAGATTTCCGGATTCTACACTGTTACGCTTTATTATTCGTGACGTTTCGGTCTCTGCTGAGACTTTAATTGTTTATATTTGTTGTAAGTAATGGTTAAAACTTATTTTCATAAGTTTAGTATTAAGATTGTTTTGAAATATATTAGGTTGTTGCATATGAAGTGATTCCCCCGCAAGGGGTAGTTGTAGGATGAGGTTTTACCAATACCTGCAAATATCTTTGGAGACTAGCGACTACACGGACCTGAGCTAACTATCCCCCTGTGGGATGGGGGCTGTAGAATTCACCCACAGCCAGTCCTGCTTGCCCTTAAAAATGTCAAATGGACACTCACTGGATAATGGGCTTATCACCCGTGATCTTTAGATCTAACTGATACGAGAAACGGATACAGCGCCTCGGATACGGATACTGATTCTACGGTAACGACTTTTGGCATTCAAAAACGGATTATGATTGGCTTCTGGAACGTTCGAACATTGAATGACGGGGGAAGAGCTGGGGTTCCTCGGTCCTTGCACCGCCAATCAGTAATCGACCGTGAAATGGAGCACTATAACATCCAAATCTTGGGCTTGAGCGAGGTCAGGTGGACAGGTTCAGGAGAAGAACGAAGCAGAAACACTATTCTGTACATTGACCCTGAAAGTGAAGCCATAAATGGCGTGGAGTTCGTCCTTACACCGAGAGCGACAAACAGTTATTAGCTGGGAACCAATCTCGGATAGGATTATCGTCGTCAGGCTCAGGACCAGTGTCAAAAACTTCACAATTCTGCAGTGCTACGCACCAACTAATACCACAACATCTGGTGACAAAGATGACTTTTATAGCCATCTGAGTGCCACCTTCGAACGTGTTCCAAGAGGTGATATTATTATCATCTCAGGAGATATGAACACCCAGGTTGGATTAGACAACACTGGAATAGAACACATCATGGTGACCCTTGGGTCGACGCGTGACGACCTTGGATTAAGAGACCCGAAAACGATTAATTAATTAATTATTTGTGGAGTTTTGTAGTACTCGGCAAATGGTCATCGGAGGGACCCTTTTCCACAAAAGAGTCATCACAAAACATATGGGTTTCCCCTGATGGTGTTACACAGAACCACATCGACCATTTGGCTATAGGTCGCCGATGGAGAAGATGGCTTCTCAATGTGCGAGCGAAACGTGGAGCTGACTTGGGGAGCGATCACCACTTGAGATTGTATCCAGCACCTATCCGACGACCACAAATTCTTCAAATGAAGCGCAAGCTTAATGTGGATAAACTCAGAGATCCCAACAAAAAACGCAAATACACTACAATTCTATGCAAAAGTCATTCACATTGGGTGAATATGAAGTGCTCACACTGGACGCCAATTGGGAGGCAACCAAAAACACTTTTCTAAGTAGTGCTGAGGAATCTGTGGGATATGTGCAAAGCGGTGAGAAATCGTGGATGTCGCAAGACACATGGGACAAGTTTGGCACTCGGAAAAAAGCCAAATTGGCAATTATCTCTCAACACGATGTTTACCAACGAACGCCCGACCTGAGGCAGAACTACCGCGATGCGCATATACAGCTTAAAAAGGCTGTTAGACGCGACAAGAGAAAGGCTACTGAAGATCTAGCAAACAAGATAGAATCTGCGGCTTACCTTGGGAATATGGGTTCACTATTCCAAATCATGAAACAGTTGGCGAACAGGAATTTCACCGCCAACCACCTGGTGAGAGATATCAACGGAACTCTCCTTAATATGAGTGAACACCAGTTGCGGCGATGGAAGGAATACTTCTCTGATATTTTAAACATCTTGTCAGAGGAAGATATCACAGAAACAGAATAAGTACCAAACATCCAACTACAACAATCCTCTATTAAGGACGATCCCCCAGATAAGGAAGAGATAGTTTCTGCCATTCGTTCAATGGCGTTAAGGGAAGCTCCAGGTATAGACGGAATACCAACCGAACTCCTCAAAGCGGACCCAGAAATAACAGCCGATATACTCCTACCACTCTACTGAAGTGTGGAATGAAGGAAGATATCCGACTGAATGGAAGGAGGGCATCATTGTGAAAATTCCGAAGAAGGGCGACCTTCGGGATTGTGGCAATTGGCGAGGTATATGGATTCCGTAAAGGGTCATCATGTACTGACCACAAAAATACCCTACGGATAATATTGGAGCAATCAGTCGAAATTGGTTCGCCACTACTTCTCATGTTTGTGGACTTCGAGAAGGCTTTCGACAGCGTTAAGCGAGATTACATATGGAATGCTTTGCGCAGGGGAGATATTCCAGATAAGGTCATAGCTATGATTAAAGAATTCTACGAAGATACAAGGTGTCGCGTCTTGCCTAGAGGAGAGCTGTCCGAGAGCTTCCCTGTGCGAACGGGTGTCAGACAAGGCTGCATATTAGCACCAGCCCTGTTTCTGGTGGCAATAAATGACATCATGAAAGCTGCACTGGAAGGAGGTGAAGGCAACGGTCTTCAATGGAGACTATAATAACATCTTAAGTCACTTTAATTATGCTGATCTCGTGTGTTTGCTTGCACATAACCGTTTGGACTTACAGTCAAATGTTCGCTCGTTACATTCTAAATGCAAAGAGGCGGGACTGAAAATAAATGTGTGTAAAACCAAGTGCATGTACATGGGTTTGAATGCAAGCATACTGATTGTTCTTAACGGACAGGATGTGAAAGAGGTGCAAGATTTTTGCTGTTTTGGAAGCATTGTCAGCATGGACGGCGGAGCCGAAAAGGATGTTGAGGGTCGGCTAAATAAAGTTCGTCAGGTCTTCGGTATCCTTTGCCCTTTCTAGAGGTTAAGAGAGATCTTCCTTCGCACGAAGCTGCGAGTTTTTGACACATGCGTCAAATCCGTGTTGTTACATGGTTGTACTACGTGGAAAGTGACGGTTCGACTTACCAAGAAACTACAGACTTTCGTGAACCAATACCTCTGACGCATTTTAGGAATATTCTGGCCAGAAGTGATCTCGAACAACGAACATTGGAGTACAACTGGCCAGACTGAAATAGGTATTGAGATTCAAAGGCGGTAGTGGCAGTGGATCGGTCATACTTTGAGGAAACCAGAGCGAAACATCGCTAAACAGGCTCTGGATTATAATCCTCAAGGTAGACGTCGGGTTAGTCGACCATGTAACACATGGAAGCGAGCAGTTGAACAAGAGGCCAGAATAATAAACAAGTCCTGGCAACAGCTTAAGGCCGATGCTCAGGATCGCGCCTTGTGGAAGAGAGTTGTTTCTATCCTATGCCTCTATAAGGGGTCTGAACAGGAATTTGATTGAGATGAAGTGAAGTTAGTTCCGATTTTCATGTCTCAAACTGCCGCCAGGGCTACGATTGCGCGTAAAGCGCAATCTTACGATACTCTTGATGAAATATAATTTTTTGTGATCCCAAAAAATTTTGTATGGGGAGTAGTAGAAGGGGTGATAGCATTGAACTAATTTCTTCCCCATCATGCTAAAGTAGCTATAAAAATGTTTTATACAAAATGCTTACTCCAAAAATGTACTTGAAGGCTGAGAAAGTAGTGTGTCAGATTTAGTGAAAATGTGCAGTTTGTGTAGCAGGTGGTAGAAAGAGTTGGGGGATTTTAATGATTTTTTCAGAAATAACTAAGAATATCATAAAATTGACATTTCTTAATTTCAGACAAGTAACATTCATACTTTTCAAGAAAATAGATGTTGTGAAACTGTGTGACACTGTATGGGAGGGGGTAGAAGCAGTGAAGCTAATGAAATATTTATTATATTTATACAAAATATGAGCTCGATAAATGTTATATGTTCTGAGAAAATCGGCTTAGAACATTTCATGAAAAAGTGTAGTTTGTTTTGGGAGCGGGTGGAAGGAGAGGGAGGACGCAAATAATTTTTATACTGTAGATTGAAATTATTATGGAAGTAATATATCCCGAAATTCAGACTAATAGCTTTTATACTTTACTTTACGAGCAAATCAATTTATTATCGAATTGCGAAATTGTGTCATTTTGTATGGGAGGGGTAGAAGAGGTGGAGCGATTTGGCCCGTTCACGAACTTGACCTTACTTTTTTGTCAAAAAAGACGTGTACAAAATTTGAACTTTCTAGCTCAACGCGCTCTTAAGCTAGAGAGCGAACGGATGGACGGACATCCGGTTTTGAGATTTTTGAGTGATAATATTAAATTCTGTATCATTCATTTTTTTCCTTACGTGGCTTGCCTACTGGCCAGTTACCACTCGCTTTGCCTTTCAGAGCACGTTTGGGGATTCTTCTGTCTTCCATTCGCTCTACATGGCCAGCCCACTGTAGTTTACGTAGCTTGATGAACATTGAAGCTTCTGGCTCGTCGTAGAGTTGATATTATTCGCCATTCCGTTCCTTCCTTCACAGGTCCCAAAATTCGTCGGAGGACCTTTCTTTCAAATGCGTTAACTGCTTTTTTGGAAGTTCTCAGATTCCATCTAGAGTATAAAAACATGGAATCGAGTCAAAAACGGTTACTTTTTCTTTACGAGTTCAAACTTGGTTACAACGCAAGGGAGGCAACCAAAAACATCAACAGAACATTTGGAGCTGACACAGTAAGCGAACGAACTACACAGCGGTGATTCGAAAATTTCCGTTCAGGTGATATGACCCTTCAAAGTGAGCCATGTGGTCACCCAGGACCATCGATAGACAACGACGAGCTGCATTTACTAGTGGCCAAACTGTAAGGGATATTGCAGAGAAACAGTTTCCCGGCATTCGCAAAAGCTTGAAAAAGTCAAAAATCTTGATAAGTGGGTTCCGCATGAGCTTGCTGAGCAAAACATGGCCTCATGTATCAAGAATAATGGTCAAAAAATTAAACGAGTTGCAGTTTGAGATTCTTTCTTATCCACCATATTCCCCAGACCTCTCGCCAACCGGTTGCCACTTTTTTAAACATTTGGATCATTTTTTGGCGGAGAAACAATTTAACAATGAAGGAGCCATCAAAAATGCCTTCGAGGAATTTCTTCAGTCTTCAAAGTCGTACTTCTACGAAACTGGCATAAATGCACTTGTATCTCGTTGGGAGAAGTGTACTGAATCTGCTGGTACATCTTTTGATTAATAAAATTAAGAGTTAAAGTTGTTTGAAATTTCACTAGCAAAGTCGCCATTTCATCTTTAACAACCTTATATTTTTGTAAAATATACTTAATTTGTCTACCTAGATTAAATATTTATAATAAACAAATAAATAATAATAAATTTGAGTCTAGAATAAATACAGCCCCTGTAATACTCATAATATCACAATTGAAATTATTGTCAATTAGATTAAGTAGAATCTATGGAATCCTCTTTTAAGGGTTCGACAGCCTAGCATTTTCGTATTTTAAAAGATTAATAATAATAATAATAATAATAATAATTTATTCATTCATCAAAAAATTGATTACTACATTTATAATAACAGTTATAATAATATAAATTAACAATATAATTAAACAGAATTAGGTACACAGAAATTTAAACTTTTTACAAAATCAAACATTATTAACATCAAGAAAGCTGACTTTTTACTTGTGGGACACTTATGTGAAAATCCAATTGCGAGAAGAAGTTATTGAAATCTCTTAACATGAATGAAACTGGTTCATAAAACCCATAGTTTGTGCGATGCTGCGGAATTCTACACAGCTCATAATTTCGTAAAGGGCGATATGGAACATTGAAATTAATCATAGACAACAATTGTTCAGAGTCAATTATACCTGTAATTACTTTAAAACCAAAAACAACTCTGGCATGTATCCGCCTTTTCTCAAGGGAATCCATAGACAGCAGATTTAAACGATCAACATATGGCGGTAACCTGAGTGGATCGGACCAGGGAAGGCCCTGAAGGACAAACCTTAAGAACCGACGTTGAACAGCTTCGATTCTATCTATGTGGATGGAATAAAATGGTGACCAGATAGGACTAGCATATTCTAGGATAGATCGGACAAATGCACAATACAACATTTTCGTTGTAAAGGAATCATTGAATTCTTTCGATTGTCTCCTAACTGAACCGAGGATAGCGTTCGCTTTACCAGCAATGTGATTCACGTGATCATCAAAGGTAAAATTACAGTTGAATAGTACGCCCAAATCACGTACTTTGTCAGAACGAAGTAAAGAGCATCCATCTACAACATAGTCGAAGTTCATTGATATTCTCTTCTTAGAATACGAAACAGCAGTGCACTTATTAATGTTGAGATGTAAGTTGTTAAGTAAGCACCAGTCATGAAAACGCGAGATATCACTTTGCAATAATAGACAATCATTGCTGCTGGAGATAATCTTAAAGATTTTCGCATCATCGGCATAGAGAAGAATGTTCGAGTTAGAGATAAACGAACTCACGTCATTGATAAAGAGAAGGAATAGAAGTGGACCCAGATGGCTACCTTGCGGGACGCCAGAAGTATTAAATATTTCATAAGATAAGGCTCCACGAAAGTATACTTTCTGAATGCGATCATTAAGATACGACTTAATCCAAAGGACGAAAATATCAGGAAAACCAAGCAGGCGGAGTTTATGCGCAAGAATGTTATGGTCAATTTTGTCAAAGGCTTTACTGAAGTCAGTGTATATACAATCGACCTGCTTCCCGTTTTCGATAGCAGAAAGACAGAAGTTCGAAAATTCCTTAAGATTAGTTACAGTGGATCTGCCTTTGACAAAGCCATGCTGGAATGATCCAATAATCGACTTGGAATGGAAATACATTACATCACACACAATGGATTCAAATAGCTTAGCAACACATGGAAGATTCGCTATAGGCCTATAATTACTTACATTGTCTCTTTTACCAGACTTAAGTAAGGGCATTATAGTTGAGTATTTCCATGACATAGGAAAAACTCCACTACGAAGCGATGTATTAAAAAGATACCTAAGGATAGGTAAAAGGGATAAACTACACTTTTTAATCACAGAAGAAGGAACACCATCTGGTCCTCTGGAGAAATTAATCGCAAGTTTATCAATGTATTTCAAAATAGTGGAGTCGTCAATGAAAAGATCTTTAGGAACCAAGGACGAAGAAGGAAACTTTGACATGTGTTCAAAGTTGCCAACGGATGTTAGCGGCGTACTGCAATTGAAGGCGGTCCGGAAATGGTTGGAAAATAAGTTGCTAATTGTAGTAGGATCAGCACTGACTACACCATTAAAACATAACAGGGCTACGATTGCGCGTAATGCGCAATCTTACGATACTCTAGATGAAATAGAATTTTTTTGTGACCCCAAGAAATTTTGTATGTGGAATGTTAGAAGGGATAGCATTGCACTAATTTTCTCCCCATCATGCTAAAGTAGCTATAAAAATGTTTTATTCAAAATGCTTACTCCAAAAATTGAATGGGAACTGAAAAAAATAGTGAGTTAGATTTAATGAAAATGTGCAGTTTGTATGGGAGGGGGTAGAAAGAGTGGGGGAATTTTAGAGATTTTTTCAGAAATAACTAGGAATATTATAAAATTGACATACCTTAAATTTCAGACTAGTGCCATTCATACTTTTCAGGGGTAGAAGCAGTGAAGCTAATCAAATATTTTTTTCTGATCTTAGTGATAATACTAATTAAGAATTCATTACAAAATATGAGCTCGATAAATGTTATATGTTCTGAGAAAATCGTCTTAAAGCATTTCACGAAAAAGTGATGTTTGTATGGGAGGGGGTGGAAGGAGAGGGAGGACTCCAATAATGTTTCTACTGTAGATTTATATTATTATGAATGTAATGTATCCAAAAATTCAGATTAATAGCTTTCACACTTTTCGAGTAAATCTATTTATTGTCAAATTGCGAAATTGTGTCATTTTGTATGGGAAGGGGTAGAAGGGGTGAAGCTAATCGTCTAATTTTTTTTTGGTCTTACTAACAATTTTAAATAAATACTTGGTGCAAAATTTCAGCTAGCTAAATTTTATACGCACTGAGTAAATTGGCTTAGAATAATTCATGAAAAGTACAGTTTGTATGGGAGGTGGTAGAAGGAGGGGTAGGACACACATAATTTTTATACAGTAGATTGATATTATCATAATAGTAATATATTCCAAATTTCAGGTTAATAGCTTATATACTTTTCGAGCAAATCTCTTCATTGTCAAATTGCGCAATTGTGTCATTTTGTATGGGAGGGGGTAGAAGGGGTGGAGCGATTTGGCCCGTTCACGAACTTGACCTTACTTTTTTGTCAAAAACGACGTGTACAAAATTTGAACTATCTAGCTCAACGCGTTCTCAAGCTAGAGAGCGCACGGACGGACGGACGGACGGACATCCGGTTTTGAGATTTTTGAGTGATAATATTAACTTCTGTATTCATCATTTTTTTCTCCGAGCCTTATTTCTTGGCGTTACAAACCTTAGAGCAAACTTATAATACTCTCAGATTCCATCTAGAGTATAAAAACATACTGGAAGGATAACCATCAGAGTTTTTCTTAGAGTTGACAAAATTCCAGAATTGTTTCGGTTTATCTTTAAAAGAGTTTGTAACAGTAAAAAGGTAGTGGTTAAATGCAGCTCGAGACTAACTTACAAAACAATTACATAGGTTTATGTAAATCATGTAGTCCGCTTCACTCTTTGAGAGCGAGTAAGTTTTCCAAGCTTTCGTTTTTCGATTTTTCAAATTAATTAAATCATCGTCAAACCAGGGAAGCCTCCTGGTAGGTTTCGAACAAACTACAGGAACACAACGCAGAAAGCAGCCATTTAAGATCGTGTAAAAATTAGAAGTGGCTTTGTCAACATCAGATTCATTCAACCCAGACGAATAATCGCAATTGGATATGTCAAGATTTAAAGTTTCAAAATCAGCTTTGGCGAAATTAAAATAATTACTAACAATACATTTCGAGTTCGTAAACTCTGTCTGAGAGTTGAATGTTGCGTGAAGCGCAGGATGAATTGGCAAGTCAGGCAGCAAAGGGCTGTGACATCTATCAACCGTCGTAACGCTGGCATCAGATGAGAAAATCAGATCCAAAAATCTTCCATGATCGTTCGAAATCGGACACACTTGGAAAAGTTCAGTAGCAAGCATGTTGTCCACAAATTGTATTTCATGTCGGGCACAGGAGGAATACGAAGGCGACATACAAACCTCATTATCATCAGAGCGTAGCCACTGTATTTGTGGTAAATTAAAGTCGCCCAAAATTAAAATATCGTCTGATGGATGCATAAGGCCAAGCAAGGTTTCAAACGCATTATAAACCGCATCGTAAACTGAAGAAGGTGAAAGCGATCTGATGTATACAGTCACGACGTACAGCTTGCGGTTTCCGAGTGTTACAGCTACACACAAGAACTCTAGATTCTCGGTTCCTGGAACATCTACTATGTTTATACGGACTCCAAACTTCACGAGTGAAACTCCAATCGCGAAGTAAAACATCGTATAAACAGTGATTGAAACTCTAAGTTCACTCGCAATCTAGATCCTGAGTGTAACTTCAATCGCGAACTAAAAGTATCGTATAAACAGTAAGTGAACTGACCGCCTACTATCCCCAGAAATGAATTTATTTTTCGTCACTATCGAGCATGCGAAATACCATTTTTATGCAATTCTCAACACAAATTAATGAAATTTGCAATGTGTTTTGGAATTATACAGCAAATTGCTGATAAAAATTGCAAGTATTTTCACTTTGATGGGATGAGGAACTGTCATTATAATTACGATCTTAATTCGGAACTTTTACATTGGAAGTATAACTTGCGTATAAACATATCGCAAGTTTCAATCGCAATTCTCAATCGCAATCGAAACTTCCCCGTATAAACATAGTAATCGACTATCGTAGAAGCAAACCGGCGACGAACAGCGCAGAGAACTCCACCCCCAACCGGTGGATCAAGTAAGTTGGGGTGGCGGTCACGACGAAAAACTTCAAAGTCGGAATCGAAAAGTTCCGAATCTTTGAACTGACAGGACAACCATGTCTCGCAAATGCACACGATGTCAAAGGTACAAACAGCAGCGGCGAGATATAGATCCTGAGTCTTCGTACGCATCCCGCTTACGTTGCTGTAAGATATCGAGATAGAGCTTGCCCGTTTTTTGACGATGGATGTTATTTCTTACTTCTTTCTGCTTAGCAAAACCACTATTGATTTGGATCTATGGAACCTATTTGTACTAATTATAATTCCCGTCATGCAATTTAAACAAAATAACCTCTTTGCTTATCAATCAAAAATTCAGTCAACTATTTTTAATATCAAAAATATAAATCTTTCTTTAGCAGTATCGCAGTAGCAGAATCGCTAATTAATGAAAAATTATAACTATGATTAATCATTTTTTATGAGAACTAACAAAATTCGATTCAATGAAATTAGTTTAGTAGTATTACTAATATTAGCGCGAGTCAAAAGCAACTAAATATTATTTTCTAAAAGCGCATATGTTCTGTATTTTGACCTGAATCCCAAAAGTCTACATCATCAGCAAAAATATATTCTACGAGAGCGAATCATATTCAATTGAGGCTCAATTTTAAAAGTAAAGTGCGTTATTTCCAGAGTAGTTCGCTATATTCGAGCAAAAAAAAAAATCATTCACATGCACACCTCTCTATTCACCATTCAGTCATCATGACTACGTGTGGTGCACTAAAAACACACGTTAGTGCTAAATAAAATGCACTATAGAGAGATCGACATAGAATCAATAGGCATTTGAATGCCATACCGTGGCTAACATATGCAAAAATACGTCATGTATCTTTTATATTTTATATCGTATTTGAAATGTATGCAATTCATCTCTAGTTCGTTTCCGTTCTATTGAACTTTCCCCATTAATTTTGGAATGTACTACTTTTTTCCACATATTCCTGCGATAGGCCACGCTACTATATTTTAGCCTTTGCCTATCGAATAGCCTGCCGCACCATCGCTTTTGATTGATAAAATTTCACCGTGAACTCAACAAAATTGGAAACCGGATCAAAAATTTCCTGTCAGATAGACCAACACATTCAAAATATCTACCGATATTTGTGGGGTATTTCTGGTACTCATCGTTATCCAAACGTCTGTGTGTGATTCTGGGATGGAGATATTTCGTTTTTGAAACCAAATCATCACATGACTTTTTTTTTTAACTTTCAAGTGGTTGTGTTTTCATTATAAAAAAATGTATTGAGATAAAATTGGAAAAAATTTTCTACTAATATAATTTGTACACAAAATGGTAATAAATTAAGTTAATTGATTGAGAGAGAGCCGGACGTGCATGATTGCTATTTTTAAATTAGATATTATTTACTGCACATAGCTTGATGCAGACTACAAAAAGGAAGGGAGAACAATATGTTGTTTCATATGATATTTTGAAATTGTTAATAAAAAACGTTGCATTTCTTACACATATAATTTTTTTAGAAGTATTGGAGTTTCTAATCTGACAATAATTTAAGAACTTCATTGAATAAATGATTTTGAAAATTATTTTTTACGATACTAATAACAGCTACGGAGTTGATGTGATGTCCTAATAATCGAATTACGAAATCAAAAATTGTATGTCAGTATACCACGTCTCGAAATAAACACTACATTTCTATTAAATCTAATTAAATTGATATAATAAACTGAAATCTCACAGGAGATCCCTTTAAATAAGACTCATACATTCATAAAAATGTGATCGACACGTTTCACCATCTACAGGGTTATAATCAGATTCATAATTCATCCTTTTCCATCAAGGACTTATTCTACGCCACTATAAAATAATGCACAACTTAGTAAACGCTTGCAATACTTGGAAATCAACCGGCAGCTTGGTAAGCAGCAGGGTCAAAAGTATATTTCAGAATTCACTATCACGTTCAATTGAAGTATTAAACCGCACCTGAACGGATGCCCTGATAGTTATTCGTTACGGCACCTGCCATCCATAAAATTTACGGATCAGGACTGATAGTTCGTTTTATTTTTCAAGCTCGGCATTGCTTACGAGCTCGCAGCGCAGCAGTTCTTTCTCCCAGAAGGCATTTAATTATGGAGACACGCTTGGAACTTCTTCAGAATGGTGGCGAAGAACGAAAAGGAAGTCCTCACACAATCTCTTCATGATATTGAGGAATGATAGAGCTTATGAGGCAAGGACAATGTTGCTATGCAGCGCTTAGAAGGATGGCAATCCCACTTCCACTATTTCTCTTCTCGATAATATTTCGCCATAAAGTGTACAACCATCGTGTCTACGTGCTAATAAAAATGATATCGTTCCTTTACCGTGCTGCATAGATTTCGAAACGGTCGGTTATCATTTATGATGCATTGATTTAAGGATGCGCTTTGAATTTACGATGAGATAACTAGAATTGTGCAATTTGAAATAAGTGGTAGTGAGATAATTGTGAAAAATTTAGTTGAAAGTAGAGTGGAGCGTTAAGAATCTACTTTTAGTTTTAGTACATTACTGGGAATTATTAGATGCGCAGAGATTGGTACGGAAGTAAATCTTAAAAAGATTATATGAACTAAAATTCCCTTCAGAAAAATGAACCTATTCGATATCGTTGCAAAACACAAGGCTTCTTGCAACATGAATTTTCGCAAGCCTGCACTGATACATCAACCCGAACAACTTTAGAAATAAGATAAATTCGAAAATGGACCAAAGACAAAAATCGAATAACTTTCCGTAGACCACAACCCACTGACCGAAATTCAATGGACAGCAACATGACACTAAGCCGTCACGACCTTGAAAATTAGGTGTTCATGGACCGACAAGAAGATTCACTTCAAAAATGTAGCTAAAGTTAAAACGGTCCAAGGTACAATTAGTACTTGTACCGTGGCCCGACGTGGCATGTAGCATGGACCTTTATAAAAAAAAAACGTTTCTCTTCATAAAAAATAAACTGCCAACAAGTCGGGCGAAACTTTATTATTCTTGGGACAAGTTGCAGATGCGTGGAAAGTCAATATGCATGTTAGAGTGGTTAGGGAAGACTAAGTGAAAGGGGGTTCTTGGACAGGGCAATTGTCAATTTAACACTTTGCGGAAACGTTCAAAGGCTCCAGTACTCATAATCAATATTTCGTTCGTTTATTTATGCAAGTTTGAGTTTTTATGAGGGGAGGGGTGAGCCGTGATAGTAAGAGTGGGTGGATGTTAATAGTTTTTTAATTGATTGCTTGAATCACGTCCAATATTCTCTGTATAGAATGTCAGTTTCATAGACGAAGTTGCATAGAATTTTCATAAAATTCGATGTATTTTACATTCACGAAACCGAACATTTGTATGAGAGGGGGTAGAGAAGGTAAGGGAATTGTAAAATTTGATATGTAGTTTTATTTCTCTTCTCTTGTAAGGTGCTTGTATACAATTTCAAGTTCGTAGCTTTTAGTTTGTTGGTTATTAGTTGATTTAATGAAATTGGTCGAAATCATAGTTTTGTATGGGAGGGGGTAGAAGGACAAGCGCGATTTCAAAATTTTTAAAGCAACTTCATTTCAATTAATTTTATAAGTTTTTATGCAAAATTTGAAATTGATAGCTTTTAAAGAGTTAGCTGATAACTGATTTCTTAAAAATGCTCGAAAAAATAATTTTGTATGGGAGGGGGTAGAGGAGGTAGGGGAATAGTAAAATTTGTGAAGCAATTTTCTTTCTTTTCTCATGTAAGGTGCTCGTACAAAATTTCAAATTCGTAGCTTTTAATTTGTTGGTTATTAGTTGATTTAATGAAATTGGTCGAAATGATACTTTTGTATGGGAGGGGGTAGAAGGGCAGGCGCGATTTCAAAACTTTTAACGTAATTTCATTTCAATTATTTTTGTAAGTTCTTATGCAAAATTTCAAATTGATAGGTTTTAATAGTTGGGTGATAATTGATTTCTTAAAAATGGTCGAAAAAATAATTTTGTATGGGGGGGTTAAGTGTTTTTCTTTGCACCCCCCCTGACCCTCCCCCTTACAATAATTAGCCGCTTTCTGAGCTGGTTCCGATGAAACTATATGCCACCTTGACGGTCTCTAAATATGATTTTTTTACGATAAGCAATTTCGAAGATGTAATCATTTGAAAAAAAAATTCGGCCGACAATTGGTTCTTAGCCCCCCCTTTTCGCACCCCAATGGATAAAAAAATTAAATTAGTTAATTAGTTAAAAGTTGTCCCACAAACCCCACTATATGTATATGGAGTTTTAGCTTCCTAGCTGTTACCATGGTTGAGATATTTGAATTCGTATTTTTCGGTTTAAGCGCTCCCCCCGCCTCCCCCTGAACCCGTACACCCCCCAAAATGGGTATCCGCCTGAGATCCGTAACTATCTACAATCCCCCAAAAATGAACTTTCTATCTTGAAGGGTTTGGGAGTTAATGTGCGCTGAGCGTACTCGTCGGCGTACGGCGGACGGCGTACAGACAGACGGATTTTTTTTTTGCATTTTTAGGCTAATTTAGTCATGAAACGCGAAAAAAAAATTTTCAGGGTAGCAAATTTTTTTTTTTCTTGTGTCGATCACAATACTTTATTATTATAATAATAAAGTAAAATTAAAATAGATTTTCTAGAATCGAACTAAACTAATGATAAACAATTTTTTTTCAATGGTGACATAGCCCAATTTGGGTCTTCTGCTATAAACCTTTATTATTATTATTACCCCCGCAAGGGGGTAGTTGTAGTATGAGGTTTTACCAATTCCTGCAATTATCTTTGGAGTTAGCGACTCCACGGACCTGAGCTAACTATCCCCCTCTGGGATGGGGGCTGTAGAATTCACCCACAGCCAGTCCTGCTTGCCCTAAAAATGGCAAATGGACACTCACTGGATCATGGGCTTATCACCCGTGATCTTAAGACCTAAATGATACGAGAAACGGATACATCGCCTCGGATACGGACTGATTCTACGGTAACGACTTTTGGCATTCGAAAACGGACTATGATTGGCTTCTGGAACGTTCGAACATTGAATGACGGGGGAAGAGCTGGGGTTACTCGGTCCTTGCACCGCCAATCAGTGATCGACCGTGAAATGGAGCACTATAACATCCAAATCTTGGGCTTGAGCGAGGTCAGGTGGACAGGATCAGGAGAAGAACGAACCCCTAGCGGAAACACTATTCTGTACATTGGCCCTGAAAGTGAAGCCAGAAATGGCGTGGCGTTCGTCCTTACGCCGAGAGCGAGAAACAGTCTCATTAGCTGGGAACCAATCTCGGATAGGATTATCGTCGTCAGGCTCAGGACCAGTGTCAGAAACGTCACAATTCTGCAGTGCTACGCACCAACTAATACCGCAACATCTGGTGACAAAGAGGAGTTTTATAGTCAACTGAGTGCCACCTTCGAACGTGTTCCAAGAGGTGATATTATTATCATCTCGGGAGATATGAACGCCCAGGTTGGATCAGACAACACTGGACTAGAACACGTCATTGGGAGGCATGGTGACCCTTGGGTCGACCCTTCACGACCTTGGATTAAGAGACCCGAAAACGGCGAATTATTTGTGGAGTTCTGTAGTACTCGGCAAATGGTCATCGGAGGGACCCTTTTTCCACACAAGAGTCATCATAAAACATCTTGGGTTTCCCCTGATGGTGTTACTCAGAACCAGATCGACCATTTGGCTATAAGTCGCCGATGGAGAAGATGTCTCCTCGATGTGCGAGCGAAACGTGGAGCTGACGTGGGGAGCGATCACCACTTGATGGTTGCCTGCTTGAGATTGTGTACAGCAGCTATCCGACGACCACAAATTCTTCAAATGAAGCGCAAGCTTAATGTGGATAAACTCAGAGATCCCAACAAAAAACTCGAATACACCACCATTCTACGCGAAAAGTCATCCACATTGGGTGAACATGAAATGCGCACACTGGACGCCAATTGGGAGGCAACCAGAAACACTTTTCTAACTAGTGCTGAAGAATCTGTGGGATATGCGCAAAGCGGTGAGAAACCCTGGATGTCGCAAGACACATGGGACAAGGTTGACAATCGGAAAAAAGCCAAATTGGCAATCATCTCTCAACCCGATGTCAACCAACGAACGCCCGACTTGAGGCAGAACTACCGCGATGCTCATATACAGCTTAAAAAGGCTGTTAGACGCGACAAGAGAAAGGCCATTGAAGATCTGGCAAACAAGGCAGAATCTGCGGCTTACCTTGGGGATATGGGTTCACTATTTAAAATCATGAAACAGTTGACGAACAGGAATTTCACCGCCAACCACCTGGTGAGAGATGTCAACGGAACTCTCCTTAATATGAGTGAACACCAGTTGCGACGATGGAAGGAATACTTCTCTGATATTTTAAACATCTTGTCAGATGAAGATATTCCGGAAACAGAACAACTTCCAAACATCCACCGGCAACAATCCTCTATTAGGGACGATCCCCCAGATAAGGAAGAGATAGTTTCCGCCATTCGGTCAATGGCGGGAAGGAAAGCTCAAGGTATAGACGGACTACCAACCGAACTCCTCAAAGCGGACCCGGAAATAACAGCCGATATACTCCTCCCACTCTTCACTAAGGTGTGGAATGATGGAAGATATCCGACTGAATGGAAGGAGGGCGTCATTGTGAAAATTCCGAAGAAGGGCGACCTTCGGGATTGTGGCAATTGGCGTGGTATATGTCTACTTACTGCCGTATCAAAAATTATGGCTAAGGTAATTCTCAATAGGATTAGTGATGTCGTCGAGAGCACTCTCGAAGTTTATCAGGCTGGATTCCGTAAAGGGTCGTCTTGTACCGACCACACAAATACCCTACGGATAATATTAGAGCAGTCAGCCGAAATGGGTTCGCCACTACATCTCATGTTTGTGGACTTCGAGAAGGCTTTCGACAGCGTTAAGCGAGATTACATATGGAATGCTTTGCGTAGGAGAGGTATTCCAAATAAGGTCATAGCTATGATTAAAGAATCCTACGAAGATGCAAGGTGTCGCGTCTTGCATAGAGGAGAGCTGTCCGAGAGCTTTCCTGTGCGAACGGGTGTCAGACAAGGCTGCATATTATCACCAGCCCTGTTTCTGGTGGTAATAAATGACATCTTGAAAGCTGCACTGGAAGGTGGGGAAGGTAAAGGTCTTCAATGGAGACTATTTAACATCTTAAGTCACCTTGATTATGCTGATGACGTGTGTTTGCTTGCACATACCCGTTCGGACTTAGAGTCAAATGTTCGCTCGTTGCATTCTAAATGCAAAGAGGCGGGACTGAAAATAAATGTGCGTAAAACCAAGTACATGCACATGGGTTCGAACGCAAGCACACCGATTGTTCTTAATGGACAGGATGTAGAAGAGGTGCAAGATTTTTGCTATCTCGGAAGCATTGTCAGCATGGACGGCGGAGCCGAAAAGGATGTTGAGGCTCGGCTAAATAAAGCTCGTCAGGCCTTCGGTATCCTTTCCCCTTTCTGGAGGTTAAGAGAGATCTCCCTTCGCACGAAGCTGCGAGTTTTTGACGCATGCGTCAAATCCGTGTTGTTATATGGTTGTACTACGTGGAAAGTGACCGTTCGACTTACCAAGAAACTACAGACTTTCGTAAACCAATGCCTCCGACGCATTTTAGGAATATTCTGGCCAGAAGTGATCTCCAACGACGAACTTTGGAGTACAACTCGCCAGACTAAAATAGGTATTGAGATTCAACGGCGAAAGTGGCAGTGGATCGGTCATACTTTGAGGAAACCAGAGCAAAACATCGCAAAACAGGCTCTGGATTATAACCCTCAAGGAAGACGTCGGGTTGGTCGACCATGTAACACATGGAAGCGAGCAGTTGAGCAGGAGGCCAGAGGAATAAACAAGTCCTGGCAACAGCTTAAAGCCGATGCTCAGGATCGCGCCTTGTGGAAGAGAGTTGTTTCTGTCCTATGCCCCTATAGGGGGTCTTAACAGGAATTTGATTGAAATGGATGGTTTGCTGATACAGTAGTCCCTCGACTTACGTCGGAGATAGGTTCCGAGAATTTGCGACGTAAGTAGAAAACGACGTAACTCGAGAGTAGAAGCAACCTCAGGCGATAAATGCATAAACTTTAATTTTTTGAATAGGAATGTATTTATTTTTTAAGTTTTTACATAATTCATTTTTTTAAAGAAAGTCGTGGGTTTTCGTCTACATAAGTTTTATTTTAGTGTACAATTGCGTATGTCGGCTGTTACTTGCAGCCTTCATCAAGTATCTGTACACGACTACAGGTCAAATTACAAATAGTAATGAAGGCAACAAGTAGCAAACGTATTTATAAAACTTACGAAGAAGAAAATAGACGGCTTTCTTTAAATACAAATACATATTTGACATAAAGCACTAAAAAGCAACACATTGTTATCATCTTTAGAAGAAATAGTCTCTATTTCTACTTTTTGTGGGTTGACTGGTTTACTGGCGAAGAAGGTCGAAATTCGTGTTTGGGACAAAGTTTGTTTTCTTTTTTCTTCGAGCAACTGCTTGTAATCGTTGACAGAAGTATAGACTTCGTTTGAAATTTCTGCGCTTCTTAATTCGTCGGGATCATTTTCTTTGAAGATATTTAACGCTTTATCTAAATGTTCAAATGCTTCGGCCAAATCTTTTAATTTCAATGTTTTTTCCTTGTTTACATTTTGGTCCTTTGATATTGCTTGTGTTTCATTCTCACTTGCCACAATTTGCTCAAGCTCCTCATTACTTAGTGGCTCGTCTCCGCAGCTCAATAATTCTTGAATGTCGATTTGATCAACTGTTGTAAATCCTATTTGTCTGGCTAATTCAAGAATATCATTTTCAATGAGTTCTTTATCAAATTCATTAGTTGTACTTGTTACACAATCAGGCCATATTTTTCTCCACACCTTGTTCATATTTTCGGATGAAACTTCTAGCCATGATTCATTTATATTGCTAATTGCCTTTGCAATATCATACTTGCTCCAAAATTTTTTAATTGTCATTTCACTGTTGTCCCCGACTTGTAGCTTCAATTAATTGGTGAAATGTACGCCGCAAATAATAGGCCTTAAAGGATGCTATAACACCTTGATCCATTGGTTGAAGAATCGCGGTCGTATTAGGAGGCAAAAAAATCACCTTAATGGCATCATTGCTGAGATTTAGGGGATGACTTGGAGCGTTATCTATGATTAGTAAGGCTTTATGAGAAAGATTATTGGCTTCCAAATATTTCTTTATTGTCGGACAGAAATATTGATCAAACCAATCACGAAATATATTAGAAGTAATCCAGGCCTTATTGTTGGACCTCCAAATAACCGGTAGATTTTCCTTGCATATATTTTTGAAAGCCCTTGGATTCTCTGATTGATAAACAGCAAGAGGTTTCAGTTTCAAATCACCTGATGCATTCCCTCCAAGAAGCAAAGTAATCCTGGATTTTTCTGCCTTAAAGCCAGAAGCTCTTCTTTCTTCAATCGAAAGAAATGTTCTTGAGGACATGTTTCCAGTACAGGCCTGTCTCGTCAACATTAAACACCTGGTGTGCCCAATATCTTCCATTTTTAATAATATCATGTAAAGTGTTTGGAAAGATCTTCGCTGCGTCGTAGTCCGCACTAGCCGCTTCACCTGTTACTTTTACATTGTGAATTTTACTTCTTTTCTTGAAATTTTCAAACCATCCATTGCTGGCAACGAAAGTGTCTTCTCGATTCAAGTTTACTTGTTGGAATAATCTTTTTGCCTTCGCCTTAATAGTTAACGTGCTCACCGGCATATTTTGATGATTCAGGTCTTTGATCCAAATAATCAACATTTCTTCCATTTTTTCCAATGCAGGGGATCTTTTTTTGGTATTTATTGTACCACTTGTAGATGCCCCTGCTTTAGCTGATTCATTTTTTTTTTCTATTGCTGATAATGGTTCGAACAGTTGTTGGGGGAAGTCCCATAACACTTGCTATAACTGTCGATTTTTCACCATCATCGAAACGTTTTAAAATTTCTAGTTTCTTGCCAATAGTCACTGTTTTTAGCATTTTCTTCGGATACGGTTTCCCAGCAGAATGTTGTCGCTTAGTTCTATCCATTTGATTGCTATAAATATAAAACTCAAATTGTACATAATACAATACAATATGTATATACGTAGACAAATAGAAGACATATGTACATAGATAAATACATATTCAATTTTATCTGAATGCCATTACGTACCTTAGGTAATTCAAAATACTATATGTACGTAGGTCTGTATATATCGGGTTTTCCAATAGGGACTTGACAACTTTGAATTCAATTTGTGAACGCACCCTTTCACTAATCATCGAACTGTCACTGTCAATTTATTCAGTAAACTTAACATTTTTATCATGGTAAAGTACACGAAGGAACAACGTCTCAAATGGTTTGCATTTTATTTTGAAAAAAAGTTGTCAAGTCCTTATTGGAAAACCCTTTATTAGGGGAATACAACGGTTCCAATAGGGACTTGACAACTTTGAATTCAATTTGTGAACGCACCCTTTCACTAATCATCGAACTGTCACTGTCAATTTATTCAGTGAACTTACATTTTTATCATGGTAAAGTACACGAAGGAACAACGTCTCAAATGGTTTGCATTTTATTTTGAAAAAAAGTTGTCAAGTCCTTATTGGGAAACCCTTTATATGTATGTAATACAAAACAGCACAAAACTCGATCAATTATTCAAACACCAACCAAACACGAAATTCTTTCGAAATATACGAATGTGATCAAAACCACCTCAACACAACCTCGGTCTATAATGTATGAACGTCAAACACGAAAATTTTCATACAAAAATCGCGCTCACAAATTTTGGGAATTCCCTTTTACCAGGGAAAAAGTTTTCATATGAACAAACATCTGTTCTATGGAAACGGCGACGTAAGTCAAGGGACGGACGACGTAATTTCAAGGGTTTGGTCTCAAAGTAATGAACGACGTAAGTCGAAAAAACGTATAACAAGGGAGACGTATGTCAAGGGATTACTGTACTTTGCACTACCCTTCATTTCTCAATTCTTGACTTCATACAACTCGTTACAGATCAAGGTACAATTAATAAATTTGACCAAGGTACAAGAAATAAAAAAATTAATTGAATTGAATTGAAGGTTCAAGGACCGGCACCGTTAAGCACTTTATTTAAACAAACTGTAAGGATCAATCTATTTCATAATAAGAGGATTCAAAACAGGACAAAGAAGCGAAACGCAAGACAAACTACCGAGGAGAAAGCCACAAGGCATCACAAATTACTACTAATAACACTTCGAAAGGACAGCATATATTGAAAATTTTCTAAAACCAAATAGCAAAAAATTAGTAAAAACCATTTTTTCAAAACTTTGTTAAATTCGTCAAAACAGCAATAGGACCGAGGTACATGAAATTTGGTCGTTTTGCTATAACGCTTGCAACAATAATTTAATGTTCGATCTATTTTCTTAAACTGCCAGTTAGTGTTGGGTTACTCATACAAGAAGTGGTACAAATGTCCCATTCATGCACGTCAAAATGTCCCATCACTACAAAAAATGTTGTTGTCCCACTTCAAAGTTTTTGTACCACTTCAGAGCTTTTGTCGCATCTGAATTAAAAACATGCATTTGTATGACTGCTGTACCAATACATTTGTAACACTCAAATCACACTCACTTCACCGGGTTTTGTCCCATGCATTTGTATGGCTGAAAGCAAAGCTCTCAGCACGGAAATATTACGAACCGGAGAACTCTGCATATGAATGACAGATTCTCTTCGATGGGAGAAACCGAGATTTAACTTTCATCGCACTTTTTTCAATTAAAAATCTATTGCACTGATATCAACGTGTAGTAATTACATGCTGAGCACTATTAATAAAGTATTTTGGAAAACTGAACTATTTTTAACACTGCATTTAAGAATAAACGCGATTCTTACGAAGCCCGCCGTGTCCGCTACATACAAAAGCTGGCGAACGGAACTGTCATTTTTATTGTGACTACAACTTGTTGTTGTTGGATTGACTTACATGGCTAGTATAGTGTTTTAACCCTAGTGAAACCGAATAAGTGTAGATAAGAATAACTGAAATAAATAAGAATGTATTTTTTTGTGATATTAATTAAGGAGATTTTGTATTTTAATTTTTAAAATAAATAAGAATAAATAAAATAAAAAAGAATGTACATTATAAACACAACCCACAAATGCCACACCTAATAATACGTCATTTTACTACCGCATCTCAATAAGAAACGGTGTTAGTAGGGTTAAAATACTCTACGCGCACACATAAAAGCGCAATATACGTCATTTTTCGCTCATTTGCTACCATTGCTCCTCAAAAAGGCAAATTGTATGAATGGGACGGACATTTTATGTATGAATGGGACATGGAGCTTTTGAATGGGACATTTGAGGTGGGACATTGTACCACCTCAAATTTCAAATGAGCCCCTCATACAAAAATGGGACAAAAATTCTTGTCCTACCCAACACTACTGCCAGTGACCAACTGACTATTTTATTCGGTACAAAACGTCGCAATGGCAATATAGTAATCTTTCCAAGTGTGGATGTGTAAGTAACACACAACACCCTTCGCGACTGTAATTCAATAACAACCCAGCGAACAATTTGGTGAAATTTCAATAAATGAAGCCTATATGAAATCATTTGCTGAGATTTCGTTTCACTTTGGTTTCAAAAACTGATTAACTTGTGAATATGTCAGGTTCTTTTCTTCGTATGAATCACTACTGAACATGCTTTTCAGCCTTTCACTCTTTTGTCACTTAGTACAAATGAAATGAATTCACGCTCTGAATATGGATAATATGGATATCAGTTCTTAACCAGTTACTGATAACGTTGTGGGTCCATTCTGTAACATCTTTCCGATGTCGATTTTTGAGTTTAGTTCTGCATCACCTACGTAAGCTTTTCTGAATTCATATACTGATTTCAGTCTGGGGTAAAGTTTTTAGTACGATAGTGGATTCGACGTGACTTCAAAAAGAAGCCAAAATGAACCTTAAGTGATTTCACATTCATATAAAGATTTCATTATGAGTTCACTGTGATTTCTCATTGTTTGCTGGGAATATAGTTTCATTAAAAGTTAATATAAGAAAGAGTGAAAAATTTAATTAACATAAAACAAAACAATAATTCTCATGGTTTGGTGAATGTTTTCACAGTGCATTTCGAAATGAAAGAAAAGATTTCCGGAACTGTTGAGTTTGATAAAGGTCTCAGCAGAGACCGAAACGTCACGAATAATAAAGCGTAACAGTGTAGAATCCGGAAATCTTTTCTTTCATTTCATTTCAATAATTTTCAATAAATAATGCAATTATAACATGAAATAAAGAATAATCAAATTTTTCGAATGAACACTACCGGTACGTCAATCGATCAGGTTGCCTTCTTTCTCGGTTAGGTTGTTTTAGTTTAAACCCTGAGCGTCTTTCTTCTTGAGTATCTTCATGTCGAATAGGGTTAGGCTGTTCAACTGGGGGTGCGCCAGGGTTGCAATGTGAATCTTCTTCGCGTGTATCTACAATTGGTTTTGATGTTGGTTCTTTTAGCATGTCCGGGAACGTTGACAAAGTTCATTCTGCGTCATCGATATCTGCGGGCTTCGCAAATGAAATATAGAGAAAAGTTAATTAAAACAATGTAGAAATTGGTTTAAGTTTTATTTATTTTTATAGCCCAAGATATTCTGATTAAGTTATGAAATTCTATGTGACTTGCCTCACTTGGACAATATACCATGAGATGCCACTGAACTGTGTCTATTTGAAATATTGCCTTCGACGCACAGCCAGGCAGATAAAAAGATTAAATCCCAGATTTTTGTTATTTTATAATTTAACAATTTTCTCATAAGACTACTATTTAGGCAAATGTAGATGTTCATTGGTTCTCTGACATTCTCAAAGTGTGGCCGATTCACTACCACTTCCGCGTTTTAATCACAATTTCCATGTTGGTTTGTTCAGTTGGACTTCAAAGTTCATCGTTAAAAATGACGGATTAGAAATTGCTTCGCGAAAGTTAGATTATATTGAGTCTTGTTTAAATAAACGTCAGACCTTCTGCAACCTTTTCCCTTTCTGGAGATGAGGAGCGGTCTCCCATTGCATGCATCATATATATGGTTGTAGTACAAGAAGACAGTTAACATATGTATAAGCTTACCAAGAAACTGAAAGCTTTTCGATTTCGTACTTAATTTACTTAAATTTCAAAATGCGTAGAAATTGATAATATTCACAAAAGGTGTTGTTGAGATTAATCCTTTTTGACTTCCAAATCATTGGATCGTATTACTCGTATCTAAATCAAGAGTTATTACAGAGCGGCTTTCACTAAATTAAGGATTCGATTGATGTTAAAATAAATGCCTTAAGTTCGGCATAACACTACTATTTTTCACAAAATTTGAACATCCTGTACAAGAGCCTTCAATTCTGCATAGAAAATTTGTTAAAATTATGATATCGCGCAATAGCTACATCGTAACGTAAATTTCATGTACCACATATGCACCAACTAATAAGTTTCCTTTTTCTTAAACCGTCAACGACATCCTTTCCTTATCATCTCAGTTTTACTATTATTAAATTTGCCTTCATTTTTACTTTAAGAAAATTTGTTGTTGTGTCGCTTCGAGCTGCACTCCATCTCAAGACGTTGTTGAATGTTTTGCGGGTTCTTCTAAGATCCTATATTGCTCGTTACATGATGCACCCCGCAATGCAAGTTTCACTTAAATATTGCCACGTATACATACGTGCCAGCTATGGTGCTGGCCGATTTAGCATGGTGCGAATATCATGCTGTGAACGATGAAATTTTATGGCATATATCGTGTGAGTGTTTCTTTATTTTTCTTATTTTTCTTCCATGAATTAGTGAGTGTGTGCGATGCCTTTACTTCAAATATATGGGAAAGGATTCGAGTGACATTTGTTACAGGATTTTTATTAAAAATGTAATAAAACGTTTTCACTTAGTGTAAAATATTCGCTAGCATATGAGTGTCCAATTGAAAAAAATTACATTGAAATTCTTAAAGAATTTATAACAAATTTTTTAATTGAATTAATACACGTTGGCACTTTCATTAAGAAACAGCAGAAGATATGAGAGTATTTTTTCATAATTTATTTATTTTCGAAGTTTACTTGCAAGACTTCGAATCGGGTAAAGATGTTTAGTTTCTAAATTGACGAAAGTTTTACCATTTTATAATGCTTCGACCGATTTCAAACATTTAAAAAATGTCTTTCGAAGTGGTTAGGTCTTTAGCCAGTAAAAAATGGTGTCGAGCGTTCTATGATTGTGTGGTGGAAGCAGTGTGAAGTTTTCATTAGTTTTTCAGATGTTGAATACAGTGTAATTAGACATGAAAACTTCGAGACCAAAAGAAAAAATTGTGTAATTTGAATTGGGGAAAGTAGAAAAAGTGCTGCAATCTTAAAATATTGCGAAAATTTTATGAATCTAACTTGTTTCATTTTTCGAAAGTAAATTGATAATAGTTGCTATATTTACTTTACTATTTAAAAAATTTTTCAAGAATGTAAAATTTTCAAAAATATACCACAGGCGGTTCTTGCTTAGGGGCTAGCGAAAGTAAGTCCCACCATGGTATGCGTTACAAAATATCAGTACAGCTAAATATCTTATTTTCTACTAGCGATCGCCCGCGACTTTGTCCGCGTAAAAATCGCAAAATAAGCAATTTTTGAAAATGTAGTTAGTAATACATTGCCCGGGGTATATAAACTGATTAGTTTAATGGCCCTTTGAAGACAAAGGTTTCTATTTTGTTGGAATCAGAACCATAAATTATTAAGAATGAAACTACGATACTAGGATTTGTATGGGACAGGCTCGTGATCAAATCAATCCCGTGATCTAAGATCATATTCGTATTGAAGAGCACTAAGAGCATATGTGAATAGTTATAGCTCGTGTTAATTAAAAAGTAAAGCCCGAATAAAATAGGAAATCGGACTACGACTCTGCGTAAAGCCCTATCATACGATACTACAGATGAAATTTTTTTGATGTTAAGAATTTTGTATGGGTAGTGTTAGAAGGGATGATAGTACTGAACTAATTTGATTCACATCATGCTAGAGTAGATATAAAAATGTTTTGTATCAAATTTAAGCTTCAAAAATTGAATAGGTACTGGGAAACTGCATTGCATTTAGTGAAATTGTGCAATTTGTATGGGAGGTGGTAGAAGGAGGGGAGTGTTTTTTGGTGATTTTTCGAGAAATAAAACTGATATACTTTAAAATTTAGTTCAGTAACGTTCAGTAAGTTTTCATGAATATCGAATTTTTGAAAAGTTGTGAAATCGTGTCATATTGTATGGGAGGGAGTAGCAGGAGTGAAGATAATCGGTTAATTTTTTCCCGATATTAATAATAATGCTAATTAAGGATTCTTTACAAAATTTTAGCTCGATAAAAGCTATACGTATTGGTTTAGAGTATTTCATGAAAAAGTGAAGTTTGTATGGGAAGTGGTGGAAGGAGTGAGGGGTTTTTAGTGATTTTTCCAAAAACAAATAAGATATTATGCAATTTCTGTAATTTAAATTTAAGATCTGTGACTTTCCCACTTTCCAAGAAAATCGAATTTTCATAAAGTCGTGGAATCGTATCACATTGTACGGGAGGTAGTAAAAATAGTGAAGATAATCGGTTAGTTTTTTCCCGATATTAATAATAATGCTAATTAAGGAAATTTTAGCTCGATGGAATTTATACGTACTGAGGAAATTGGTGTATAGTATTTAATGAAAAAGTGTAGTTTGTATGGGAGGTGGGCGAAGGAGTGGGGAAATTTCTTAATGGTAGGGAAAATTTCGTTCCTTATTCTGTAATAGAAAATATTTAACCATCGGTGTCCGCTTATCTCGACAAAAATTCATTTAAGGGAGATTCAGAAGATGAATCTGGGCCTGATAATACAGTCGTGAGCAAGGATAGTGACTCCGGTAATCTCAGTGACGATAGTGATTCCCTCCTCTGTAACTCAAACGTATCTTTTTACGACATGACTTCGTGATCTGACACCCTTCGCTATGTCGAGAAATTCTACGGAAACGCAAAGGAGGCTGAGCGCTTCATTGAGGGTTGCGAATTGGCTTATGAGCTGCTTGCTTCCGATGAAGACAAGCCTAGACTTTTTAGGAAAATTAAACATGCCCTTACGGGGAATGCAAGGGACCTATTACGTTCTAAACCTGACATAGACAGTTGGGATGACTTTAAGCCTCATATTGAGAACCTTTGCAATGAGAAGGCTACTATTGATCAGCTATTCGTGCAGTTGCCTGGTATAAAGCAAGGATCAGAAAGTGTTGCTTCATATACTAGGAAATTTAGGAGGATTACCCAAAGAATAGTAGATTCTAGACTGGGGAACTTATCAAGGGCGAATTAAATTTGATTAAGGTGTTAAGCAGGACCTGGTATATCAATGGACTTTGTCCTCCCATACAAACCTTTGTTGTTACACAGAAGATTCAAACACTGGAAGCGGCAGCGATAGAAGCCGAAGCCGAAGAAACCAGGCTAGCTTCTCTTAAGGCTGTTACATCTTTTCAAAGAATGACCCTTAATGAAGGAAAAAATGGTAGAAAAAACGTGAGTCTAAAGAATTCAAAGTGTTACAATTGTAACAAACTTGGACATTTTTCTGCAATTTGCAAGGCAAATTGTGGATCATGTCAGGCGAGTGGTCATGAAGGTATGAACTGCCCGACCAAACAAATGAAAAACATTGAAAAATGGAACATTAAATTCGTGAAGGAGGTAGACGGTCAAATTAATGAATTTGATTGTGATTACGATGGAAGTTCGGATTCTTTCCGAACGAACAATATTTCTAAGGATTTTTTTTTAAATCTGAACGAAGGGGACAAAAAATCAGTACTTGATGAAAGTTCATTTATATTTATAAAAATTAACGGAGGGTTAATAAAAGCTCTTATTGATACTGGCGCCGAGATCAGTCTCATAAGGAAGAACGAAGTATTTTCATCACAGGTTGATGAAAAAACTGTTTTGACTTTTAATGGCATTAGTAAAACAAAGGAACGGTCGCAAGGAGAGGCGGCTATAAAGATTGGTATTGGGAGAAGTATATTCTCAACTAAACTTCACGTAGTATCCAGCAAATTGCTGCAGGACTATCCAGTTATTTTGGGAAATGATTTTTTTTTTTAAATGAATTAATAATTGACTACGAGAATTGCATGCTTCGAGGCAGCAATATTGAAGTAAAACTTGAATCTAACAAAATTACCTTAAGGCCTTCGGAGGAAGTTTTTAGATATGTGCCTACTTTTCGACAAATCGGAAACGAAGTTTTGATCAGCGAGAAGCAATTCGATGGAATAAGGATGCCCTCTTGTTTGACAATAATAGATGAAACGGGAAGTGCTCTGTTATAATTGATTAATGATACTGATAAGGTGAAATCGATTAAGATTCGAAATTTGAACTCCGAAAAATTCTCTGAGAACTCCATAATTATGGAGGGGTTGGACGAAATTGACATAGATACTAACTCAAGAGGAGAAGGATTCTCTTTATGAAATCCTGAACGATAATAAGGAGGCTTTTGGCAAAATTAATCCCAACAAGTTAATTTCAAACATTGAACACTCCATTGATACAATTGATGGTAGAAAACCTGTGTATACAAAGATATACAGATTCTCCAGGATTCATGAGGAATTTGTCTCAAACGAAATATCCAAACTGATTGACAATAATAAAATCAAACCGAATAAATCACTATGGAATTCACAAATATGGGTAGTTTCGAAAAAGGATGGTGCTGATGGATCTAAGAAGTGGAGACTTGTCGTTGATTATAGGAAGCTAAATGCACAGACTGTTCAAGACAATTTTCCGCTACCACATATAAGTGAAATTATGGACCAATTGGGACGATCGGTCTATTTTTCTACCCTGGATCTTACTTCTGGATTCCATGAAATTCCTATTAAGGAAAAAGATAAAGGTAAAACGGCGTTTTCAACTGCATATGGTCATTTAAAATTCAATCAAATGCCGTTTGGGCTGAGAAATGCACCCGCTTGTTTTCAGAGAGCCATGAATGAAGTCTTTCAAGGACTACAAGGCAATACTTGTTACGTGTATTTAGATGATATTGTTATGTACGGTCATAACTTGGAAGACCATAATAACAAACTTAAAAAGGTTTTGGAACGAATCAAAAAGAATAATCTAAAAATTCAACTTGAGAAATGCGCTTTTCTTAGCAAAGAAGTTGGTTATTTGGGACACATCATTACACCTGATGGTGTCAAGACTGACCCAAAGAAGGTTGAAGCTATTAATAATCTCAAAGCCCCCACTAACCAAAAGGAAGTGAAAAGTTTTCTGGGAATGCTTGGCTACTACATGAGATTATCAAAGACTTTGGGATAATGACCGGCCCAATTAACGGCTTACTGGAAAAGGATACTCCTTTTGTTTGGAAGAACGAGCAGATAAGGGCTTTTGAAGACATAAAAAGGAGATTATCGTCGGACCCAATTCTGAAATATCCCGATTATGAAAAAACGTTTACACTCTCGACGGACGCCAGTAATATTGGTGTTGGAGCCGTTTTGAGCCAGAAGTATGATAGTATGAATCTTCCTATCCAATTTCTTAGTAGAGCTTTAAATAAAGCAGAAAGGAATTATTCAACTATCGAAAAAGAGTGCTTGGCTTTGGGCTGTAAAGCAGCTAAGACATTACTTGTACGGTCAACGCTTTACAGTTGAAACAGATCACCAACCACTAAAATGGCTTCTTAGCATAAAAGATCCAAGTTTACGTCTTGCTAGATGGCGACTCAAATTAGAAGAGTATGATTACGTTGTTGACGGATGAGTTGAGTCGGAATATCAGACCGGTTACAAGTGGATATGATTCAGAAATTATCACATATTACGATGATGTTGAGGACATCTTAAACGAACTTGGTGTGAATGTCTCTGACTCGCAGAGCAACATACCTATTTCAACTCCTTTAAACATTGCCAACGAATCTCAAAAGAACACTACAGCATTATCACTAAAGGATAAAAATGAAATTATCCAAAATGCCCAATGTGGTCCTACAAATGGACACAGAGGAATTAATTCTACAGAGGAGTTTATTAAAAGAACTTGCTCATGTCTAAAGACGATTTTATTAAAAAATGTGACTCTTGTCAGAGAAATAAAATAAAAAGATTTAATAGAAGAACTCCTATGAAGATAACATCTTCATCAAATAAAGCCTTTGAAAAAATCTGTATGAATTGTGTCGGACCATTTAAATTTAAATCGTCTGACAATAATTATGCTCTCACGATCCAGTACGATTTAACTAAATATATTCAGTTTATTTTCATTTCTAATCTTGTGGCGCAAACTGTATCTCAAGCGTTGATTGAAAGCTGAATAGTGCCTTTTGAACTACCACAACACATTTTGACTTTCTTTGGTGCCATGGAAAATAGACATGCACTATCTATTCAACATAACTTGAATTTAATCCGCGGAAATGAATAAAATATTAAGGAAGCCTCTAACACGGTATATTATTGATAAAAGAAATTTCAAAACAAAATAAAATTTTAAGTGATGAATACAACGCAGTCACAGTAAATCTCAACTACACGATTAACGAAATTACTTTGCTACATAAAGAATCAAATTCGCTTCGATTGCAATTGAATTACGACGAATTGATAAACAAATTTGTTTACAAAATAGGAGTAATTAACATGCGAATTGAATCACTAAAAGATTCAATATAGTTTTTGAAATTGGGTGTGTTGCACTCAACAATAATTGATCCTAAAATTTTGGTAGAAAGATTGGAAACTTTGGCAATACATTGTAACATTGCAATAGAACCTAATATGAAAAATTCTCCAACCATTGTTAATAATTTGGAACTTATCGCATATTCAGAGAACAATTTAATATTTGTAATTTTGAAAATGTACACTAAAGGCGGTGAAATATTTCAATTGTATGAAATATTCCTTATATTATAGATAACAATTTATTTACTTTTATTAATACCAATAAATACTTAGTCATAAGTCAAGAGAAATATGCGGTTATTAATGAATTGAACTGTAAAAACTAGAATGATATAAATTTCTGTAAGAACTTAATGTTAAATACATTGGAGAACGATTTGAACGAATGCGAGATTAATACTTTCGTTAGACGATCTAATTTAAATTGTAAACTAAGATTGGTTGATGGAAACATAGAAATCTTTCACATGATTAATGAACTTGAAATTATATACGTGTCAAATTTGAACACACAAATTATTGTAATAATTATACCAATGAATTCAATCTTCTGGGTTCGTACAAAATAACTTTGATAAATAACTGTACGATTAAATCTAACACATTAACGTATTCCAGACTTGATAACGAAGATAATAGTAATACTATCGAACTAGTTTCCAAATTTTTCAAAATGGATGATACCTCGAAGAAGCCAGGGATGTCTTCCAGCTAAGGAGGGGGATGTTGCGTGCATGTAACTACTTACAACTATTCTTTTTGCTATGTACCAGTGCACTTCTAATTCGTGCTTATGTACTTGTTTCCTCTACATGTATGTACTTATTTAACCAATCTATGTACATGCTTTGAAACATTGTATTATTTCTTCAGTTCACTTTTTTAACAAACAACCTTCAAAATATTTTTGAAACGCATTTTTTTGTTTACTTTTAATAATATCAACAATATTATTCATATTTGTATTATTCAGTTTTGATTTTTTTTTTTTTTTTTTTTTTTTTTTTACGGAATGACCTGTGTTAAAGGCAATTTCGGCCTTTATGTGCAATGCACAAACACAGTCATGGAGGGAAGGAATGGGATTGGGAAGGTAGGGGAAGGGGAGTGAGAACGACCGCAGCGAGTGGAAAAGCTGGTATATATATTTATTTTTTTTTTTCAGTTGTACTGGCGCTATTGACAAATATTTGCAGATGTTATGGGGGACTGAATGATAGAAAGCGAACAAAAACCATCTACTGAGTATCTAGGCCTTCTTGAAGCGGAACTGTTTCACTTTTACACCGTTTGCCCATTATATTTCGAATAATTTTTCATCCCCAGTAGTAACTGAAAAATTCGCGCTTAAAAAAATCCCCTGTCTGGAGTGGGAATCGAACCCACGACCCATTGACTGAGAAGCAAGCGCGCTACCCACTACGACACGGAAGCCTCAATGTAAACGATTTTTAGTTGAACGAATTTCGGTTAGCATACTAGCGTAAGCTCTTTTTTTGTACACTTTATAAGATAAGAATTATTACTGACTCAAACGGTTCCGAGCCGAGCTTATTTTCCGAAGGGCTCTGGCTTAGTCGGTTCTTCGGTAGATCTCAACCAGAGCACACGGCTATAAAAATAAATAAAACTTAAACCAATTTCTACATTGTTTTAATTAACTTTTCTCTATATTTCATTTGCGAAGCCCGCAGATATCGATGACGCAGAATGAACTTTGTCAACGTTCCCGGACATGCTAAAAGAACCAACATCAAAACCAATTGTAGATACACGCGAAGAAGATTCACATTGCAACCCTGGCGCACCCCCAGTTGAACAGCCTAACCCTATTCGACATGAAGATACTCAAGAAGAAAGACGCTCAGGGTTTAAACTAAAACAACCTAACCGAGAAAGAAGGCAACCTGATCGATTGACGTACCGGTAGTGTTCATTCGAAAAATTTGATTATTCTTTATTTCATGTTATAATTGCATTATTTATTGAGAATTATTGAAATGAAATGAAAGAAAAGATTTCCGGATTCTACACTGTTACGCTTTATTATTCGTCACGTTTCGGTCTCTGCTGAGACCTTTATTAAACTGTTGAGTTCAGTGGCATCTCATGGTATATTGTCCAAGTGAGGCAAGTCACATAGAATTTCATAACTTAATCAGAATATCTTAGGCTTTGAGAAAGTTGGTTTTATTTCTTAAATAATAAAATTTGCCTTAATTCTGGAATTTTCTTTAGGTATTTAAAAAAATATGTTTGTATTTCAGGTCGATTCCGCTTAAATTTTGTTTCAATAGAAATAGATCAACACAAGAATTGCAAATTTATCACATTAAAAATAGTATAATACCAACTGCATCAAAAAAGAATAAATGTTTCGGTTGGAAATCGGTATACCATAATATGGTAATGAGAACTGGATATGAAGAATTATTATTGATAAAAAAATCCCTCAAAAATAAAAAAATATTATTTCTTTCCACCATTATTATTTACGTCCTTTCTCCACTGTTTTGTCAACCTATCCTTTAAGGGGTTATACTAATCTGGCGTGCTGAAAAATGGATCTTTTTTTCTCAGTTACTAATGAATGGATTGAAATGAAATTTTGAAGTATAATTAGACATATATTTAGTCATACACACAATTTTTTTTGTCAATTTTTTATACAAAATGGTGTATAATCTATATTAGTTAGAACCATGTTTTTTCCGAGGCGGCAAACGGCGTAGTCGGTTTCAGCACTCCTATGGCACCTCAATCAATCAAATTCCTGTTAAGACCCCCTACACTCAAAAAAATAATTTGAACTTTTAGGTCAAGCACTCGTGCTTAATTTTGTATGACAAAATCGAATCTCAAATTAAGCACAATTCTACATAAATCATGATCAATCAATCAAATTCCTGTTAAGACCCCCTAGGGGCATAGGACAGAAACAACTCTCTTCCACAAGGCGCGATCCTGAGCATCGGCTTTAAGCTGTTGCCAGGACTTGTTTATTCCTCTGGCCTTCTGCTCAACTGCTCGCTTCCATGTTTTACATGGTCGACCAACCCGACGTCTTCCTTGAGGGTTATAATCCAGAGCCTGTTTTGCGATGTTTTGCTCTGGTTTCCTCAAAGTAAGACCGATCCACTGCCACTTTCGCCGTTGAATCTCAATACCTATTTTAGTCTGGCCAGTTGTACTCCAAAGTTCGTCGTTGGAGATCACTTCTGGCCAGAATATTCCTAAAATGCGTCGGAGGCATTGGTTTACGAAAGTCTGTAGTTTCTTGGTAAGTTGAACGGTCACTTTCCACGTAGTACAACTATATAACAACACGGATTTGACGCATGCGTCAAAAACTCGCAGCTTCGTGCGAAGGGAGATCTCTCTTAACCTCCAGAAAGAGGAAAGGATACCGAAGGCCTGACGAGCTTTATTTAGCCGAGCCTCAACATCCTTTTCGGCTCCGCCGTCCATGCTGACAATGCTTCCGAGATAGCAAAAATCTTGCACCTCTTCCACATCCTGTCCATTAAGAACAATCGGTGTGCTTGCGTTCGAACCCATGTGCATGTACTTGGTTTTACGCACATTTATTTTCAGTCCCGGCTCTTTGCATTTAGAATGTAACGAGCGAACATTTGACTCTAAGTCCGAACGGGTATGTGCAAGCAAACACACGTCATCAGCATAATCAAGGTGACTTAAGATGTTAAATAGTCTCCATTGAAGACCTTTACCTTCCCCACCTTCCAGTGCAGCTTTCAAGATGTCATTTATTACCACCAGAAACAGGGCTGGGGATAATATGCAGCCTTGTCTGACACCCGTTCGCACAGGGAAGCTCTCGGACAGCTCTCCTCTATGCAAGACGCGACCTTGCATCTTCGTAGGATTCTTTAATCATAGCTCTGACCTTATTTGGAATACCTCTCCTACGCAAAGCATTCCATATGTAATCTCGCTTAACGCTGTCGAAAGCCTTCTCGAACTCCACAAACATGAGATGTAGTGGCGGACCCATTTCGGCTATTATCCGTAGGGTATTTGTGTGGTCGGTACAAGACGACCCTTTACGGAATCCAGCCTGATAAACTTCGAGAGTGCGCTCGACGACATCACTAATCCTATTGAGAATTACCTTAGCCATAATTTTTGATACGGCAGTAAGTAGACATATACCACGCCAATTGCCACAATCCCGAAGGTCGCCCTTCTTCGGAATTTTCACAGTGACGCCCTCCTTCCATTCAGTCGGATATCTTTCATCATTCCACACCTTAGTGAAGAGTGGGAGGAGTATATCGGCTGTTATTTCCGGGTCCGCTTTGAGGAGTTCGGTTGGCAGTCCGTCTATACCTGTAGCTTTCCTTCCCGCCATTGACCGAATGGCGGAAACTATCTCTTCCTTATCTGGGGGATCGTCCCTAATAGAGGATTATTGCGGTTGGATGTTTGGAAGTTGTTCTGTTTCCGGAATATCTTCATCTGACAAGATGTTTAAAATATCAGAGAAGTATTCCTTCCATCGTCGCAACTGGTGTTCACTCATATTAAGGAGAGTTCCGTTGACATCTCTCACCAGGTGGTTGGCGGTGAAATTCCTGTTCGTCAACTGTTTCATAATTTTAAATAGTGAACCCATATCCCCAAGGTAAGCCGCAGATTCTTCCTTGTTTGCCAGATCTTCAATGGCCTTTCTCTTGTCGCGTCTAACAGCCTTTTTAAGCTGTATATGAGCATCGCGGTAGTTCTGCCTCAAGTCGGGCGTTCGTTGGTTGACATCGGGTTGAGAGATGATTGCCAATTTGGCTTTTTTGCGATTGTCAACCTTGTCCCATGTGTCTTGCGACATCCAGGGTTTCTCACCACTTTGCGCATATCCCACAGATTTTTCAGCACTAGTTAGAAAAGTGTTTCTGGTTGCCTCCCAATTGGCGTCCAGTGTGCGCATTTCATGTTCACCCAATGTGGATGACTTTTCGCGTAGAATGGTGGTGTATTCGAGTTTTTATGGCACCTAGACCAAAATAATTTTTTTTTTCTTAAAATATATTACTTCTTCTTTGGAAGTACACGGGATAATTAATTTTTTTGAAAATTCGCAAATTGGCATCAATTTCAATTTTTTTTCGATTTTTGGGGCAAAAATCGACCGTTAATTGTTTATAACAAACCTGTTTTTTTATCAATCAAAAAAACCCCGTGTACACAGATTATCTATCTGAGAAGCAACAGTTAAAATTTCAAGTATATCTGTTGAAAATTGGCTGAGTTTCAGGCAACGCCAGTTGAAAAACCCAGTTTGGAGAAAAACACGTTTAAAGTTTTATGACGCATGCTTGTGCGCTCTGAAGCACAAAAACAGGCTAAAAAAATTATTTTCAGTCATTTTTCACCCAAAATTGCTTTAAGATATTATTCTTTGATAAATTATACATCATTTAAGCCAAAAAAAAATTTTAGAAAAATTTTTTTTTCCAGACTAGTATAACCCCTTAAGAAAGTTGTCTCTTAACTTTTGAGAAATTTCGGTCCATAAAAAATACCAAAAATTTAAAAACATTAATAAAAAAAACCATACGTTTTGTAATCCATTGTCAACTCTAAATTGCCCTTATTATTAATTAAAACAAAATTTCTTATAATTCTATTTCTTCCTTTACACAAAAAAGTAAAGGATCCCATAAAATTTCCTAACCAAATCCCATTCACAATCCCATAGAAATTAAATAAAAGATTCTCTACTTGATAAACTCCTCGAGTAGTCATTTAACTTGCTATCAGTTTTCGTAATGACACCCGAATATTCATAAATAGTCTGGCATAGCGAGATCTAGGAATAAGGACGCAACAAAAAAACACAACAAAGAATACAATACGGAGCCAAGTATTAATGAAAGGCACGAAAAAAAAGTCTTAAACCAAGTTATATAAAAGTTTTATAGCATACCACCTAATTAACATCTTTCTCTTTTATACTTTTCTATATGAAGAAAAAAGTTTTTGACTCAAACTCCTGATACGATCTTTATGACTTTTATATAAGTCATTAAAAGTGTTGTAAGTGTGGAATGTTAACGAAGTGAATCTCTCCGAATGATAAGAAATTTTTGTATTCCTTATAATTTTGTGTGTAAAAAAAAAGAATTTCTAGTTTCTAAAGACGGAACGGATATTCTTTGACTAAAAAATTTACATTTTAAGCGATAGTACTTAAGACATCGTGGAATATAAGATTAGTAAGGGTATCAGCAATTTAAATCAAAGAGCTTTGGTGGAATACTAATTGAAATAATTTAATAGAAAGGATTAATACATAAACTATTTATTTTGAATCTCTTTCTCTCTTCTCCAATGGTACTACAGCCCAAATCAAGTCTTGACTTCCGGACCTTCAGTTTGATTAGCATTTATTAGCTATTGTGAAAGGAAGAGGGAGAGGATTGTGCCTAAGGCTAAAAATTTTGCACAACCTCCTTTTTACGAAAATGTATTTTTTTAAGTTAACACTGAGCTAAGCTGGATTTATTCTTCTTCCGGGATTTAAGCTCACAATCTTCGTACGAACAATACGCTATTCACTAGGCTATATCTTCTTCATTAGCAGCCCTAAAATATTTCTATATGTCACATATTAAATGTAAGAAAAATTCAACCATTCCAGCTATTGATGACTCTGCGTCTCGCCACTACAGCACTGCTCTGAGGTCATATTCAGTGTCGCAAAACCCATTCATTCATCACTAGTAATGTTTATTGCTTAAATGTGCTGCTATGTTCATGTAGTACACAGTTTTTATGTGAATTCGAAAGCTGGACATCACTTTCTTGAGTTTTTCTCTATTGTGAAAACCAGTAAGAAACGATTCAATTTCATTTAATCAATATTTTATCAAATTTTTTCCTTTTTGTTTACTTAAGGAGAGAACTACCTAAAAAATTTAAAAAACAAAATAGATTTTTTTTATTTCCAATTAGTAATGTAGACTGGATTCTAAATCGATTGCCGAAAACTGCACCCCTTTCGGATGAGTGGAAGTGTCTCGAATAATGATGTAAACTAGTAGAGTCGTGCATATTGACGCAGCGCTAGTAGCTTGGCACTTGGATCACTCCCCGGCCACGCCAGCGCACTGACCTAATCACCACCCCCCACAAACAGTAACACTAACCCGGCAAATCAGGTGTTTTTTTTGTGATCAACAATTTTATATTACTACATTATTTAAATATTTACATTTGTTAAATAAATAAAAAAAACTTTAATTTGGTTTTTTTGCGTCTCCTTAAAAGTAGTGTTTTCATTATTTAGGTACACTTTTCTAAAAAAAACTACACAACCTTTCCACTTTATTTTTTTTTTTTTTTTGGAAAAGTGGCACACCACTGGCTGTCAACCGAGTAGGGGTTTTTTCAAAATTTTTGACTATAATTTTTTTGCAAGGTTTTTTCTTTCGCGAGAAAATTATTAAACCTTAGAGCTGCCATGCTAATTGTTTTTGATCGCCATTTTCTTCATTTGCTACGTTTCGAGTAAAATACATGCTTGCAAAATTTGGACGAAATTGGCCAAGTAGTTCCTGAGAAAAGTGTACTGAAAATGCTTTTGGGAGTGCTCGTACATATATCATACATGAACAATGCCAATAGTATTTCATTTGACGTACCTAAATATTATACCGAAATGAAAATGTTAGTTTCATTCATTCGATTCGTGGAACGGACGAAGACCCCGAGGATAAGTTTTGTTCTAGTTGCTTGTATTTCTAGAACATTAAGAAATTGCCCCCATAACCTAGATGGAAATAAATAGAAAAACATTAAAGTGAAGCATTTTCTGCAGTTCATTTTTTTTTTTTTTGCGAAACATTGTATTCATTCCGAAAATTGGCATAGTATGTATCTATGCGAGCATAACAAGTAAAAATATTCTATCCTGAAAAATATGAAGCCCTTATTAAATTCATAGTGACCGTACAGGCCGATGCTTCTGAAAAGGAGTTTTGTTGAATTTTTGTCCCTCTTGAAAAAGCTAAAAGTTTTGAATAAAATTTGTGGTTTAATGTCAATGTTCGATCAATAGAAATTATTTTTTTATTGATATAACCACAGTGTTAACAAATTCGAACAAATTGAATATTGAAGTTAAGAAAAATTACCTGAAACCATAATCTTGTAAAGCCAAATGAACGCGAAAGACTAATTCCACCTGATTTATGGCGGAAACTATTTATTGAGAAGTATATTTATCAAAGTAAATTTCGTTCCAAAATAAGAACAATTATTCATAAAATCAATCCGAACGAATGATGTATCCTTAAAAACATCCCATCCAGAAGTTACGAGTGAGTTGTGTGGTGGAAGGACCTGAAACCATTGCATTTCTTTTTGTTGCCAAATCATTTCGAAAGTGCCGAAAAGCTAGCGAAACAAAAGACTTATCTAATCTATATACATATCAGGACCATCCTTAAGAACAAATGAAAATGTCTACAAAATATGTTCGGTCTCACATCTTGTCCTGCAGAGAAGAATGCCCGGGAATTACTCGAAACACGAAAAGATTTTGCAAAATTTAGGTGTTGGCTTTGACTTATATCGCGTTGAATTTTCTGCACAAACGCCACCAACAATCTCATTTAGAATTTATACGTCGAGTATTTCTGTCTGTCTGTCTGTTGTTCCTGGTCTCCTCCAGATTGTCATACCATCCGTTCACGGGTCCCTGACTTTCAAATATGGCTCGGGAGCATGTCCCAGTTAGTATGGGAATGGTAGAATCGCATTGTATGTAAGGTATACGTCTGAACGACTACGAGAAGTGCTATGTCCTTATCCCAGTGTTTCTCTATCCTATGACAGTTTATGGGTTTGTCCCCTTTTGTACTTGAGAAGTGTTATCAAATGCAAAAGATCTAAATGGAACTTCATTGTGAGTTCTACTCCAAAATTTATGCTTCCATGTATTTCCCTATCTACAGGCTGGCAGGACCAAATGCCGAACTCCTGCTCTCGTTCCGCACTACCACTCCCGATGACATATACTGGGATTGCATATTTATATGTAAAAAGGTACGAGCGTGTGTAGTTCTGTCTTGTCGGTCCGTAGAAACCTCTAAAAGATGATATGAATTTGCATATAAATTTAATTCCATATTTAAGAGAGCAGTCTTGGTATGATTTGTCTAAAACAGAGAGACATCTACCGTCGGATGACGTATGTCCCACTTGAATTCAACTATAAAAGGGAATTGGGGATTTGTGCAATGGCAAACTTGTTTATGAAGAATGGTAATGTAATTTCATGTAGGCATTCCGCCTACTCGTAAGGATGGAGAATTTAAAAGATTAATTCTACATAGCCTCAAGTCAAATGACATGAAGTAATTTGGAAATGTATGTATTGCTCCTTTGTTTCAACAAAAAAACCTAAAACTGATTTCGTCATGGTACAGGTATTTTCGGTAATAACGAATTTGAATTTAAAGCGAAAATCAAAATCAGATTGGAAAGTTAAGGCGCTTGCTATTTTGAAATAAGCATTTTAAATTGTATGCCTTTAAAAAATTTAAGTCCTCTTTCAATTCAGCTCACAAGGTTTTCAGTTTTGTCCGTAGAGTAATCTATACATATAAATATAATTGTAGTGTCTGTCTGTTATTTGCTTATAAATGGCTATAAATTAGTTTTTTGCTTTATTTTAACAATAACTAAGCATAAAAAGGCGTTTTTGAAATTTTTGTCTGTCTGTCTGTCTGTCCGGCCGTCTTTCGCGCACAAATGGGTGAACCGATTGTGATGAAACTTGCACAGTTTGTAAGGTATGTCCCGAGATGTAATCTACTTTTGGTTTTATTTCACTCCCATCACGCCTTCTACCCCTCCCATACAAAGTGACTCATATATATATTAATCGAATCTTGGAAACTATAAAATCTATTAATTTGAAATTTAGAATATACCCCGCAAGGGGTAGTTGTAGGATGAGGTTTTACCAATTCCTGCAACTATCTTTGGAGACTAGCGACTCCACGGACCCGAGCTAACTACCCGCTGTGGGATGTAGGCTGTAGAATTCACCCACAGCAGGTCCTGCTTGTCCTAATGCGATCTTAAGACCTAACTGATACGAGAAACGGATACAGCGCCTCGCATACGGACTGATTCTACGGTAACGACTTTTGGCATTCGAAAACGGACTATGCTTGACTTCTGAAACGTTCGAACATTGATTGACGGGGGAAGAGCGAGGGTTACTCGGTCTAGTACCGCCAATCAGTGGTCGACCGTGAAATGGAGCGAGGTCAGGTGGATAGGATCCGGAGAAGAACGAACTCCTAGCGGAAACACTATTCTGTACATTGGCCCTGAAAGTGAAGCCAAAAATGGCGTTGCGTTCGTCCTTACATCGAGAGCGAGAAACAGTCTCATTAGCTGGGAACCAATCTCGGAAAGGATTATCGTCGTCAAGCTCAGGACCAGTGTCAGAAACGTCACAATTCTACAGTGCTATGCACCAACTAATACCGCAACATCTGGTGACAAAGAGGAGTTTTATAGCCAACTGATTGCCACCTTCGAACGTGTTCCAAGAGGTGATATTATTATCATCTCGGGAGATATGAACGCTCAGGTTGGATCAGACAACACTGGACTAGAACACGTCATGGGGAGGCATGGTGATCCTTGGGTGGACGCTTTACGACCTTGGATTAAGAGATCCGAAAACGGTGAGTTATTTGTGGAGTTTTGTAGTACTCGGCAAATGGTCATCGGAGTGACCCTTTTTCCACACAAGAGTCATCATAAAACATCTTGGGTTTCCCCTGATGGTGTTACTCAGAACCAGATCGACCATTTGCTTATAAGTCGCCGATGGGGAAGATATCTCCTCGATGTGCGAGCGAAACGTGAAGCTGACGTGGGGAGCGATCACCAGATGATGGTTGCCTGCTTGAGATTGTGTACAGCAGCTATCCGACGACCAAAAATTCTTCAAATGAAGCGCAAGCTTCATGTGGATACGCTCAGAGATCCCAACAAAAAACGCGAATACACCACTATTCTACGCGAAAAGTCATTCACATTGCGAGAATATGAAATGCGCACACTGGACGCCAATTGGGAGGCAACCAGAAACACTTTTCTAACTAGTGCTGAAGAATCTGTGGGATATGTGCAAAGTGGTGTGAAACCCTGGATGTCGCAAGACACATGGGACAAGGTTGGCAATCAAAACAAAGCCAAATTGGCAATCATATCTCAACCCGATGTCAACCAACGATTATATACAGCTTAGAAAGGCTGTTAGATGCGACAAGAGAAAGGCCATTGAAGATCTGGAAAACAAGGCAGAATCTGCGGCTTACCTTGGGGATATGGGTTCACTATTCAAAATCGTGAAACAGTTGACGAAAAGGAATTTCACCACCAACCACCTGGTGAGAGATGTCAACGAAACTCTCCTTAATATGAGTGAGCACCGGTTGCGGTGATGGAAGGAATACTTCTCTGATATTTTAAACATCTTGCCAGAGGAAGAAATCGCAGAAACAGAACAACTACCAAACATCCAACCGCAGAAATCCTCTATTGGGGACGATCTCCCAGATAAGGAAGAGATAGTTTCCGCCATTCGGTCAATGGCGGGAAGGAAAGCTCCAGATATAGACGGACTACCAACCGAACTCCTCAAAACGGACCCTGAAATAACAACCAATATACTGAGGTGTGGAATGAAGGAAGATATCCGACTGAGTGGAAGGAGGGCGTCATTGTGAAAATTCCGAAGAAGGACGACTTTCGGGATTGTGGCAGTTAGCGTGGTATATGTCTACTTACTGCCGTATCAAAAATTATGGCTAAGGTAATTCTCAATAGAATTATTGATGTCGGCGAGAGCACTCTCGAAGTTTATCAGGCTGGATTCCGTAAAGGGTCGTTTTGTACCGACCACACAAATACCGTACGGATAATATTAGAGCAGTCAGCCGAAATGGGTTCGCAACTACATTTCATATTTGTGGAGTTCGAGAAGGCTTTCGACAGCGTTAAGCGAGATTACATATGGAATATTTTGCGTAGGAGAGGTATTCCAGATAAGGTCGTAGCTAACATATGATTACTGAATCCTACGAAGATACAATGTGTCGCGTCTTGCATAGAGGAGAGCTGTCCGAGAGCTTCCCTGTGCGAACGGGTGTCAGACAAGGCTGCATATTATCACCAGCCTTGTTTCTGGTGGTAATAAATGACATCTTGAAAGCTGCACTGGAAGGTGGGGAACGTAAAGGTCTTCAATGGAGCCTATTTAACATCTTAAGTCACCTTGATTATGCTGATGACGTGTGTTTGTTTGCACATAACCGTTCGGACTTAGAGTCAAATGTTCGCTCGTTGCATTCTAAATGCAAAGAGGTGGAACTGAAAATAAATGTGCGTAAAACCAAGTACATGCACATGGGTTCGAACGCAAGCACACCGATTGTTACGGACAGGATGTGGAAGAGGTGCAAGATTTTTGCTATCGTGGAAGCATTGTCAGCATGGACGGCGAAGCTGAAGGATGATGAAGCTCGGCTAAATAAAGCTCGTCAGGCCTTAGGTATCCTTTTCCCTTTCTGAAGGTTAAGAGAGATCTCCCTTCACACGAAGCTGCGAGCTTTTGACACATGCGTCAAATCCGTGTTGTTATATGGTTGAACTACGTGGAAAGTAACCGTTCGACTTACCAAGAAACTACAAACTTTCGTGAACCAATGCTTCCGACGTATTTCAGGAATATTCTGGCCAGAAGTGATCTCTAACAACGAACTTTGGAGTACAACTGGCCTGACTGAAATAGGTATTGAGATTCAAAGGCGGAAGTGGTAGTAGATCGGTCATACTTTGAGGAAACCAGAGCGAAACATCGCCAAACAGGCTCTGGATTATAATCCTCAAGGAAGACGTCGGGTTGGTCGATCATGTAACACATGGAACCGAGCAGTTGAGCAGGAGGCCAGAGGAATAAACAAGTCCTGGCAACAGCCGATGCTCAGGATCGCGCCTTGTGGAAGAGAGTTGTTTCTGTCCTATGCGCTCATAGGGGGTCTTAACACGAATTTGATTGATTGATTGATGATTGATGACAAATGCAATCTTTTGTAATACAAATTATTTGAATCCCTCCACTCCTTCCACCTCCTCCCATACAAACTGCACTTTTTCATGAAAACTGTTACGGCTGTACTGTATAATAATGTCGCCAAGAAATATTAAATATTATCAAAATCACCTGTGGATCTTGTTCGCCTCATGTTTAAAGGTTTATTGATATTAAAATTTTTCTTTTTCTTCAAAAATTAAAACTTGTGTTGGTTTAGCGAATGGATAACAGGGATTTTCCACTTGTTTCACTGTGAGGTTGTTCAGCGGTATCTTACACAAATGCTGCCCGATTATTAAAAAAAAAATATAATTAATAATAATTATTATTAACAATTCGCAGAATAATAATAGTTTGTCATTTTCTTATGTTATTATTGTTATTTTTTTTCCATTTGTTTTATCGAGAACATAGTAGCCTGCCTGCTGTTGTCAAGTATGCAAAAATACTATACTATAAATAATAATAAGAATACATTTTTTTTATATGTATAATTATATAATTATAATTTTTAAGATAGCTTTGCAACCAGAAAGCATAATCGCAACAGGAAAACCCTGAAATAATTTAGAAGAACCACACAATTTTCTTGTTAAATGCAAAAACTTGTCTTCGTTTTGAATCAATTTTCTTAAATGCAAAAAAGCGATTCAACAAGATAACAAAATACTCAATCTTCTTTCTAAAGTATAAAGCTGTAAGGTATCAAAAAAAAAAAAACCACACTTCAAATTTTTATTTTTTCATTGTCGGAAAATTTTAAACTTTGAAACTTTAAACTTTTAATGTTGATGTTGCATTAGTAGCAGTTCATCCTCTTCTTCTCTTATTTGGTCGTGCTCGAGGCGCGCGTCGTATTCTTCCTCATCCCTTGGCCTCTCCAATTCATTCATTGGCTCGCGGCGCTGGGCCTCGCGGTGCTGGGCCTCGCGGTGCTGGGCCTCGCGGCGCTGGGCCTCGCGGTGCTGGGCCTCGCGGCGCTGGGCCTCGCGGCGCCACGCTTCGCGCCGCCGCGCTTCACGACGGCGCGCCGCGCGCCGTGAATTTTTTCTTTGCCTCGCTCTCGCTGAGGGTTTCTCCTAGAATTAAAAAAAAATTGAAATATTAAAAATGAAATAAAAAAATTGTATAGTTATCTACCTTAGCAGACGAATTTTTGACTGCTTTAGTCGCTGAAGCATCTTCGCCGTTTACAATAACATTTACGTTTACGTTCATCTGAAAAAAAAACAATTAAAAAAAAATTCAGATTATGAAATAAAAATGAAAATAATTACAAAAAAATACACTTACCTCAACGATGTTCTTTCTTGAAATGAAAGAAAACATCTTTTTTGTTTTTTTTTTCAATAAATTCAAAGCGTACTCGATTGGAAAAAAAAATCGTTACAGTGGAATGTCATTGAACGAAAATTTTCACAGCTGTGAAAATTTTAAGGTTAAAGTGTTCATATATGAGGAGCAGATCAAACTTCGCCAGGAATTAAAAACATAACAGAATTATGATTGGGCGTAAAGCCCAATCATATGATACTCTAGATGAGATGGAAATGACTTTAATATACCGGAAAATATGTCATCTCAAATTCTTTCGGATAGTGAATAGAGACTTTTGCATGGGAGGTGGTAGAAGTAGAGGGGGAGGTTTGTATTTTTCGTATATGGCACCGAACATAGCATGCAAAATGTTTTTTGCTGAATTTAAAGTTTCTAGTTTTCATTATTTTTAAAGAAATTGATCATAGTTTTCCTTAAATTGGGGCATTTGTATGGGAGGTGGCAGAGGAAATGGAGCATTTAAGATGATTTTGAAACTGCTCATCATCATCCTTATCACCATGCTTTGATTCAATTTCAAAGTCGATATCTGTCATATACTTGAAGGAGAAATGCTTTTCTTGAATTTATAATACAGATATTTGTATGGGAGGTGGTAGAAGGAGTGAAGCAGAGCTAATAATTTTTTCCAATACTTATTTCAATTACTAAGAAACAAATTCTGGCAAAATTTAAAGTTTGTACTTTTTCTAGTTTGAATGGAAATCGATAAAATGCATTTAACAAAAATTATGCATTTGTATGGGAGGGGGTAGAAGGAGTGTACAGATCAAAACAATTTTTTTTTGTATTATTAATATTTCTATTTGTATACTTTAGACAAAATATCAAGTTGATAGCCTTAACACTTTCGAAGAAAAATAATTTAATTTAAATTTAAAAATTTCGTGAAATTTGTATGGGAGGGACTAGAAGGAGTGAGGTGAAGTTTATAATTTTTTCAATACTTATTGTAATTATAAAAAAAATACTTCTGGCAAAATTTCGTGTTTTCAGCTGTACTAGTTTCAGTGAAAATCGAATATATGTATTTCTCAAAATTGTCCATTTGTATGGGAGGGGGTAGAAGGAGTGAGGGGATCGGATCAATATTCCGTCATATCAATGACATCTATATCATAATACTTTGACGTAAAGTTGAAGTTGATAGCTTAAACAGTTTCAGAGAAAAGTCAATTTCTTAATATTTCGAAATTTCATGAAATTTGTATGGGAGGGGGTAGAAGGAGTGGGGGGATGTGGCCCGTTCACGAACTTAAAGTTACTTTTTTGCTAAAAATGACACACAACAAATTTCAGCACGATAGCTTTAAGCGTTCGAGAGTTATGTTGTAGACAGACGGACAGACGGACGGACAGCAACTCGGAATCGAAGTTTTTGAGCGACAACAAATATTTCTGTACCCTTGGCGGCTCTGTGCGAGCATTATTTCTGAGCGTTACAAACGGTAAGGCAAACACAATATACTCTCAGATTTCATCTAGAGTATAAAAAGCTGTAGAATCAGATGCGAGCGACGAGGAGTTTGGCGGAATTTTCAATGAATGTGGCTTTACAAAAATTCGGTTTTCAGGAAAAGTTTGAATGTTACTGACCTGAAAATTAAAGTCAATTGCATCATGATTATAGTTGTTTCTTAAAAAATCACTAAAAATCTCCTCTCCTTCCGCCACCGCCCATATAAACTGCACTTTTTCATGAAATACTCTAAACCAATTTTCTCAGTACGCATAACTTTCATCGAGCTAAAATTTTGTACTTAATTCTTAATTAGCATTATTATTAGTCAAGTTTAGGTTTGTTTGGAGAGGGCATAAAAGGACTTAATAATGTTAATAATCTTTAATTTAAAATTCTCAGTATACATAGAATATTAGTTTCATAGACGAAGTAAATTCTATAAAATTTGATGCATTTTATTTTCAGTAGTAAGTCATTTAAAAATGAGAAATCATAAAAAAAAAATTTGTAAAGGAGAGTGGAGTATGACTGCTTCGTGTTCGTTGGCTAACATGGCTTAGGTCTCGGCAACCGGAGTGTATTTTGCTATCTTCTCCATTACATAAAATGACATGCATCGTTTCAATATGTAAGATTTGGGAGTGTCTTAACGACTAAATGTTCGAATGGCTGAAGACCCAGATGGTATTGTTGCGAGCTAGGGGGTTCGCCGGATTTCAAGAAAAACACAATTCGTTTAAAAATAAAAGGATAATTTATTTATTCGCACGTTTTATTTAATTTTCACGTTAACTTAATTTTCTCTATAAGACTCTGGCAAAACCGCCTATATTTCGCTTTCTATCGCGTTCACTACCGTTCGGGTTCAGATGTCGCTGAATGACTAACTACTCGCTGACAGCTACCGTGGTTTTATACCATTTCCCCTTTTGCTAGAGGTTTCATTCGTGGATGTTTCCGGGTGTATGTCTCGACTATTCTAGAAATTTAATTGCCTACATTTCGGAGAATACGAGAAGTTGCTGGAACTTTGTTTCTGGCTTTTTACATGTTGGGGGACTTTTCTTGTATATTCCAGAAAGAGCAATTACGTGGTTGCCAGATCTATAACAATATTAAGAAAATTTCAGAAGATTCTTTGATGGAGAAAATCCCTGCGGTGGGTGCGGCGATTAAAGGGAATAAAATTGGGAATCATCTGCTCAAACCTTTGACTGTCGTCTTCTACTCAGCCGCTATCCTGGTCAAGGGGATGGCTACCTTCTTACTTGCGCCACCTCGCTTCTGACAGAACGAGTACCACAGAAGCAGGTGGTGGTGCCGCAAGCAATTCAGATAGCGACGGCAAGTATAGTGAATCGCTACTGATGCTGATTCCACGACATGAGTTCTGACGTTGGTGAAGTTACAGTGCTGGTGCGCTTGCATGGAGCGTTTTTTTCAAAGGCGGAGAACTTTAAATTGAAATAAGATACAGAAAAATATATTTAATGTCCATAAAATTAGCTTTATTTAAAAGACAATTTTATAGTATTAACGTTTGACAGAGACATGATTACTAACTTTCGTACCTCAATTAGAAGGCATTACTGTCGCAGATATTTGGTTTGAACAGGATGGTGCCGCATGCCACTCATCGCACAATACAATTAATTTACTGAAAGAAACATTTGATGATCGATCAATTTCACGAAATGGACCTGTTAACTGGCCACTTCGTTCGTTGGACGCCATTAGATTTTTTTCTCTAAAGTGTAAAGTCCCATGTCTAAGAGGAAGGCAATTTCGATCTTTATGGGTAATGCACAAACGCAGTCTTAAAGGTATGGAAATGGATTTGGAAGATAGGTGAAGGGGAGTGAGAACGATCGTGACGAGTGGTGAATATGGTATATTTTTCAGTTGTCATGGCTGCTAATGACAACTACATATTTATTGATGTTGATTGGAACTGAATGATAGAAAGGGAACAGAAACTATCTACTATCTACTCCTTCCAGAAGTGGAACTGCTTTACCTTTACATCGTTTGTCCATTTTATTTCACATCATTTTTCATTGCTAGTAGCAACTGGAAAATTCGTGCTTAAAAAAATCCTATTGCCTAGAGTGCGAATCGAACCCACGACCTCTGTCTCTGCTATCAAATTTCATCTCTTCCTTTTCGCGAAGGATGTTCGTTGGCCTAAGTAGACATAGTCTTCCGTAAATTCCATTGTGATGTCACCTATTTTGGTGCGGATTTCTTCTTCTTCGGTCATCAGTTTAGTCTTTTCTTTATTTATTTTAATATCAACTTTTGTGCATCTTCGATAAGACATGTAACTTAGCTCCTCGCTACTAGTAGATACGAGTGCAATATCGTTAAGACAACTAAATAATGACTTATGTAGATTTGAGGTTTTTGAAAGGTAGTAAGTACTTCTGACTCTGTGCAAGCCTTCTTTCTTAGCATAATAAATACTAGAGCCAATTCTCTATACTCTAAGATTTCGACTTAAGTGCAAAAATACATCAACATTAAAAAACATAACACAATCAAAAATAAATGACATCTGACGAGTGAAAAAATCTAGGAAAATCTCCATCCTTCTGAAACAATTTCATCGCATAGGATAAACTAGACAATGCAATTGACGTAGCGTACATTTCTGCAAATTAAATTTACTTATAAAATGTTAAAATCTGCAGAAATGTATTCTCTCGTAAGAAATCTCCGTTCCGAAAAGTGAATTGAAAGAGAAAAATGTTCTGGCTAAGAAGAAATTCAAATTGAAACGAAGGAAGATACGCGATTTGTTAAAATGAAATCGAGTAAAGGAAGAAGAATGAGTTGGGTTTCGCGTTATTTTCTGCGCACTTCTCTTGATGAGCTCCATGACAGGTAAGCACTTTTCATAAGACTAGAATAGTGCTAAGTTAAGATTCTATAACTACACAGCAAGAGACTCTGTGTTATTGTAAACTATCTGTTATTATCAGTTCATACTTTATTTACACTTTCGATTTGTTCAGATGTTGCACAACTCAAAGAGCACCTATTTGAACCAATCTCACCTCTAACCTGGATTTCGTACATGAAAGTCGATACATCAGTCCGAAGTTTTCATTAAATAATCCTATAATGTTAAAAAAAAATAATAATAAATAGATTTAAAATATTTAGTGAATTTACTTGAATACCTGCCGCTAGGGCTTGATCTCTTCAAAAGCAGATTGATAAGACAATTAGCCTTCTAACATAAGGGTTAGTCATCACTTTGCTTCATAGGTGCAAGCCAGGCCCGCTTAACAATGTTGTAATTGAGAAATATCGAACATCTCTGGATGGAACAAGTCTGCTTTCATATTTGGCAGCTTGAAATGACTGACGCAGTTTCATACAAATTCTGAAGCCCGATCGAGGCTGTGAAATTTCATTTAAAATAAAAACCAGGGCACTTGATAATAAAAAACACAACCTTAATTTTTGTTATTATTAAGATATTTAAATCGCTCAGTAAGCTAATCGCACTATTATCGCTGTCTATCACAAGAACTTAATCGCTTCTCATCTCGGCCCATGCACCTCTTTTTATACGCTACCTGCTACCTCTCTTTTACACTCTTGTTTGTTTTGTATTTGTGTTGGAATGGATTTATTTGATCTTGTCTGTTTGCGCGAGTTAAATTTACTTGACTACTTTTTGTTAAAAAATATAATTTAAATTTTTATAATTTCATTTATTCATCAAGCAAATTTGAACGAGTTAATTTACTATTCTAATTCACTTAGAAGTAAAACTTAAACTGAAACTCAACTTTAATCCTGAGGTCTTATATACTACTCGCCCACGACTTTGTCCGCGGAAGAATCGCAAAATAAGCAATTTTTGAGAATGTGAGATATACCTAGTCGTGCCATAAGTTCTGTCACACGTATATGGGCAATTTTTGTATAAATGAAAATGAGTTTTTGACAAAGGAAAATATATTTTATTTTGGCATACTAATGGAAGTAAAATAAGCAACAAATTATTCAAAGTGGCCGCCTTTAGCCTTAACACAGCTCTTTAATCTGTTGGGCCAGTCATCGATAGCAGTACGCACTGTTTCTAGCGGAAAATTAGCTACTGCTTCTGTCAAAGATCGCTTAAGGCTCTCGATATTTGGGTGTCGTCTCATGCACACCATGGACTCTAACTCCGCCCACAGTTTGTAATCCAGGGGATTCAAATCTGGGCTCCCAGAAGGCCATTCCGTCGCCCTTATAAACTGTGGAATATTGGTTTCCAACCACGCTTGTGTGGTTCGAGCTTTGTGGGCTGGCGCAGAATCTTGCTGGAAAACCCAATGTCGATTGTTGAATAGCGTAGAGTTCAGCGGCTTCACACATCCCTCCAGGATGTCCGTTTGATAATTTTTCGCTGCAGTTTTTACGCCTTTTTCGCAAAAATGAAGCTCGGTGACCCCTTCGTAGCTGACACCCCACCATACCATGACTGATGCTGGATGATGTCCTCGCTGTACCCTAGTGGCAACTTCTCGGGCTTCTGCGGAGCTGTGGGCATACACCTTATCATTTTGGCGGTTGAAATGTTCCTCCACCGTAAAAATTTTTTCATCGGTAAATAAAATTTCTCGATGTTTGTTGTTGCCGTACCGCCGAAGGAGCTCTTTCGATCTGGTGCTCCTAATTTGCTTCAACTGCTCAGTCAGCAAATGTCCCGTTGATCGTCGAAAGGCACTCATCCCGAGGTCAGATTTTATGATGCGAGACATACTTCGGGTGGAGATGTTCATCTCTCGAGCCATGATTCGTTGTTTACGAAGCGGATTTCGACGAATTCGACTCTCGACCGCTTTGATGGCAGCAGATGAACGTACATCACGCGGACGTCCAGAACGAGGTCGATCTTCAATAGTCTGGATCGCGTTATATCTCTGGATCGCACGATACACAAATCTTTGCGTTATTTTTAACGGGCACAACAACTTGAAAATTTCACTCGCGGATTTTCCACACTTATGTAGTGCAATCACTGCAGTTCGGTTTTCTATTACATCTATTCATCTTCACACGTTAACGAACACACTTTAAATGACCATCAACTGTCAACAACATTATGACGTTTATAAAACTGGCCGATATTGAAATGTCACTCATAAAATAAAGTTGTTGCCAATGTGAGAAATTATGTGACAGAACTTATGGCAGGACTAGGTATAATCTATTTAGTTTAATGACTCTTTAAACACAATGGTTTGTATTTTGTTGGAATCAGAACCATAAATTATTAAAAATGAAACCACGATACTCGCATTTGTATGGGACAGGCTCGTGATCAAATCAATCCCTTGATTTTAGATCATATAAGTGTGGAAGAGCGTTACGGACATGTAAATAGTTGTAGCTTGTGTTAATTAAAAAAAAGACCAAATAAAATAGCGTTAAGCTTAAAACCATAACAGGACTACGATTGAGCGTAAAACCCAATCATACAATACTATAGATGAAATCGAAATTTTTGTGATCTTAAGAAATTTTGTATGGGGAGTGGTAGAAAGGGTGACAGTACTGAACTTATTTATTTCACATTATGCAAGAGTAGCTGTAAAAATATTTTGTACCAAATTTAAGCTTGAAAAATTGAAAAGGTACTGAGAAACTTAGTGCATTGGATTTAATGAAATTGTGCAATTTGTATGGGAGGTGGTAGAAGGAGGGAGGGTTTTTGGTGATTTCTCGACAAACAACTGTAGTCATAATTAAATTGATATATTTTAAATATTAGATCAGAAACGTTCACACTTTTCAGGAAAATCGAATTTTTGAAAAGTTGTGGAGGGGGTAAAAGGAGTGAAGCTAATCGGTTAATTTTTTCCCGATAATAATAATAATGCTAATTAAAGATTTAGTACAACATTTTAGCTCGATGAAAGTTACACGTATTGAGAAAATTGGTGTTTAGTATTTCATGAAAAAGTGCACTTTGTATGGGAGGTGGTGGAAGGATCATCACTATCAGAATTCCTTAATGCAAGGAATTGCCATAAAACGGTTCCAAATTAAGATGTAGAAATCGAATTATCCTCTGGCTCATCATTTAGTGAAGGGATGAAACAAACAATAACATCCCTACACCAAAAATATAAATAACAAGTTTAGTAGGAGAATCAACCATCCCTGTAAGAAGTTGATGAGCAAAAACTACATCAGCTACCTCACGTCGTTTTGAGAGTGACGACATATTTAAAAGCTTAAGTCGATCGATGTAAGGAGGAAGACGCACTCTGTCACTCCAATTAAGGTGGCATAAGGCTATTCTCACAAATTTACGTTGAATTGATTCAATTCTACCAATGTGATCAGCATAAAAAGGAGACCAAACTTGAGAAGCATATTCAAGATGAGATCTAACGAAGGTGTTATAAAGAATCAATTTAACAAAGGGATTGTTAAATTCCTTGGATAAGCGTGTGGTGAATCCCAACATAGAATTACCTTTTTGCACAATCTTATTTATATGCAAGCTTAAATCAAGTTTATGGTCAAACGTAACCTAAGTCAATAATAGAGTTGACACGATCCAACATACAGTCATTAAGACTATAAATAATTACAAACGGTGAGACTTTCCTAGTAAATGACATAACATGACATTTATCCACATTCAAACGAAGATCATTGTGGCGACACCAATTACTAAAATTAATCAAATCTTCTTGAAGAAAATTGTCAGAGTTGGAACTAAGAGACCTAAAGATCTTAATGTCGTCTGCATAAATAAGTACTTCAGAGTATTTAAAAACAGAGGCAACATCATTAATGGCCAGGACAAACAAAAGTGGTCCCAAATGACTGAACACCAGAATGCGCAGTAAATGGCTTAGAAGTAAAATCACGAAATAGAACTTGATAAGTTCTATTAAGTAGATACGACTTAATCCAATTAATAAACCATGAAGGAAAACCCAACATGTCTAATTTCAACAAAATAATGGAATGGGGTAATTTATCGAAAGCCTTACTAAAATCAGTATAAATGCAATCCACCTGCTTACCCTCCTCAATACCAACAATGGATTTATTCGTAAACTCCATCAGATTGGTGACTGTTGACCTGTTTTTGACAAACCCATGTTGTTTACTTGAAATCAGGGATTTACAGTGAAACGAGAGACACTCATTCACTACAGACTCAAAAAGCTTTGGAATAGCTGACAGCTTGGCTATTGGTCGATAGTTGACAACAGCAGATTTTGCTCCACTTTTGTGAGTCGGAATGATAAAGGAGGCCTTCCATACGTTCGGGAAAATTCCAATTTTTAGCGACCTTTGAAAGAAGAGGGAGAGTGGCTCAGCAATAGAGAGACAAGAGCGTTTGAGGACTATAGCAGAAACACCAACTATATCATTATAACTAATCGGTATACTAGAGAAAGTAGTTGAAGCAGTACCTCTAAAGCTATCAAAGTACGACATGTCAGGGATAAAGTTACTACCAGAAAAAGATCCACTGAAGAATGTGGCAAAAAAATTACAGATAGTAAATTGATCATTACTATTGTTGCCAAGGAATTGGAAAAAAGCTGGATAACCGTCAGATTTGCGCTTACAATTAACAAACTTCCAAAACTTCAAGGGATCCCTAATAACATCCGACTGCACTTCAAGTAAATATTCAGCATATAAGTGATTAGATAAATCTTTGAATAAGTCATAGTATTCTATATACGTACGAAAATCAGTGTCATTCTTTGTCCTAGTATACCTATTCCACGCAGCATTACGAGAGTTGCGAATCGCACGCAACTCACTCGTGTACCAAGGGTACAAAAATGAAATATTCTTCCGATAAGTAAAAGGAACTGAAGCAACAAAAAATTGGTACAGAATATAATAAAAATCCACTACGGCACCCTCAAAATCGGGATTGTCAAAAATTTCATCAAAGTTGAAATTAGAAATAAGATTGTCCAACCGTGAAAAATCGGCTTTGTTAAAATCAAAAGTTAGTTCTTTCTCACTAGGGATAAAAATATGCTCCTCGTCAATCATAAGAAATATTTTAATGGGAGGGTGTAAGACATCAATGATCGAAATTGATGATAAGCTCTCTTCCACGGAACAGGCACACTAGTCAGAATAAAAAACCAGGTCAAGCTGTCTTCCATAGGAATTCCGAACAAGACTAAGTTGGTGGAGACCAGGTGCAAATATACTATCTACAAAAAAACATTCAAGCGATGAAGAAGCATCCGAAACTAATAGCGTAGTATCATCGTCAGAAAATGACCAAGAAAGACCTGGAATATTAAAATCACCCATTAAAATGAGTTCGTCAGACATATTCATAGTTCTATGAACAAATTTTATACAATCAACTGTTTTTTCGTATAAAGTAAAAGGACTAGAAGGGAGAATATATGTCAAAAAGACATAAATATCCTTATTACTAAATATAAGTTTAACACACAAGATCTCCAGGCAGTGAGGGTTCGGCACCTCAACAACTACACAATTAGTGCAGTTACGGACTGCTAATAACAACCCACCACCTTTCAATCTCAAATCGGAATCATAACGATCCCTACGAAAGACTTGGAAGTCTGAACTTAAGAGTTCACTATCAGAAAAACTACAGTTTAGTCTCGTTTCAGTAAAAGCAATAACATCAAAGGAAGAATTCTGGCTTGAAGCAAATATCGCCTGAGTTTTAGTGCGCAGTCCATTTACGTTTTGATAGTAAATGGACAATTGTCTGAGTTTTTTGAACCAGATACCATTGATCTAATACGACGTGAAGTAAATTCTTTGACAAATGCTCCAGACGGCCAAGAATTATTATCTAATAATCGATTAAAAAGTTCATTATTGGCTGTTATAATTTTAAACGAGGCAATGGAACTATTATCTTTACTAATTTTTACATATTTTACTGCTGATCCGGCTAAAATAAATTTTTTTGATATTAAGTAAGTAATAATATCATCGGGGGATGTTCGGGCATCAAGTCGAGAAATAAAAAGGGCTTTCGGTCGAGGTACAGTAGATAGTAAAGGTAGATGTGAAGGCAAATTAGAAGAAAATTCAGTGGAATTAATAACAGTGTGACGTGTTTGAGAGCTACTCGAAGAAAATAGGGTAGACTTCGAGAGTGTAGATTTTTTATGTTTATTGCCAGCGGAAACTTTTGAAGAAGCTTCGCTATTTTTAGTAGAGGTAGAACAATTCACTGTAGTCTTCTTGCGAGAAGGACATTGATGAACTACAGGACTATTGATATCAACGGAGTCAGTTGAATTAGAAGTATGGCTACTGCAGGGCATAATATCGCAGCAAGTAGAGACATCCACCATTACTGGATTAACTGTACCAGTCGAACAAAGTTGGAGTCTTATTGAGTGAATTAAAAAAATTATTCACTCTCACAAATGAACTAGAAATATTATCTAGTTGCGCCTTAATCCTCGTCATCTCATCACCAATACTAGACAACTTAAACGACAACGAGGATAGTGAAATACTCCTACAGTCATGGCAGTACCAATATAGCTCAGGGGTAGAATTAAATCTTTCGGCAAAAATATTGGTAAGACCAACACATTTCGCGTGATAGTTTCTACCACAAACACCGAAACATGTACAAATGGGTGTCGAAGATTTCAACTCACTGCATTTGTCCGCATTGCACTTAGTACCCATATTTAAATACGTAATGACTTTTAATACTCTAATAGCAATTCAAAAATAAACACCAAGATATATGCAATCAAAATTACAATGGTTACGAATTGTAAATCAAAGACTCAAACCTGTGGAAGACAGCTGAATTTAATTAAAAACCAAATAGCTCATCACAGTAGAAAGCGAGCTAATAATTAAATAATAAAATCACGCACACTTTTGCACGAAACTAGAAACTAGAAACAGTGAACTGTATAATGAAAAATACACCAAGAGAAACTAAATAAAAGTCATCCAAATATGCACAATTAAACTATACAAATCAAGTCAGAAAGACGTAAATAAATTAAATAACACAACGATTCACCGGAAAAACAAGAAGAGCCGACAACACATTAAAAATAAGATTATAAAATAAAATAAAATTACACAAGCAAGACTTAATACAAGTTGACACCGTGACATACAAAAGACGAGTGGGGAAAATTAAAAACCTTGTCTACCAAAAGATTCCATTTGTAATGGAAGTAATACATTCTAAGTTGTAATTCAATAACTTTTATAGTTTCCAAGAAAATTTGATTAATATATATTTTTGAAAATGAGTCACTTTGTATGGGAAGGGGTAGAAGGCGTGAGGGGAGTGACATAAAACCAAAAGCAGATTACATCCTGGAGCATACCTAATAAACTGTGAAAGTTTCGTTACAATCGATTTAGCCGTTTTTGCGTGAAAGCCGGACAGACAGACAGACGGACAGACAGAGAAGAATTTTAAAAACGAGTGTTTCTGCTAAGTTATTTTCAAAATAAAGCAAAAAAACTAACTTATAGCCATTTCTAAACAAATAACAGACAGACACTACAATTATATTTATATAGATTTCTTATCTCTATTCTTGCAAGTCTGCAATAAATCCGATTCTGCAACTCTGCAATAAGTCCAACTCTGATGACTTTGTTTATACGGGTCAGCATTTTAATGATGAGCCGTGCTTTTGTTTATATGAGTCAACTTTTTATTTAATGATTTATAAATTAGAATTTTGTTTATGTGAGTCAGCTTTTTATTTAATAATTTGGACATTAGAATTTTGTTTATGCAAGTCTGCAGTTTATTTAGGTTTGATTTAGATTGAATGAAATGAAATTAGAATAATGATTATTCTTAATTGAATTTAGTTGTAATATCCGTATTTACAACTATAACTCGCCAGAAGACAATTGAAAGTCATAAGCTATTAAACATCTCAAACAGTTGATGAGCAGTCCAGAGCGTGTTCAAATGTATTAAGTGAAAACATTTCATGCTTCACGCTTTTTCATGGGCTAATAATTTCAAGCCAACAGCATGAGAATATACCAGAAAACTCAAATGTGAAACTACAATACGCACCTGCAAAAGGTTTCAAAAACCTCTTTTTAATCTAATTGCAAAATTCGTGTATAAATTTGAATCAAATAAAATTCATTCTACTTCTACAATGGCGCTACAGTCCAAACCGGGCCTTGGCCTCCTGACATTCAGGTTCCTTAACATTTTTTTATTATTTATTGTGAAAGGGTTATTAGCCCTTCGCACAACCCTCTATCTACGAACTTTTTTATTTTCGTAGATTAAGGTGACCAATGTATATATATCCAAGCAGGCAATGTGCTAGAATTATGTATTACGTGGACCGGGATTTGAATTCACGACCTTCGCATTACAAGACCAACACACTAGCCACTAGGCTACACCTTAGCTCATACTTTATTTACAATAAAATTCATTGATCATATCAAATTTCACACATAGTTATATACATACATATGTATGCTGCCGAAATGAATCTAGGGGATGAGAAAGAAATCCTAATTTCGAAATTTGTAGTCATTTCAAAGCGTGACCTTTGCCTGCTCTCCACCCGAAATATTGGAATGCATCACAAAACTGAAAACCATACTCAATCGCCTTTAGTCATCTTCTGATAGGATCTCTACCATCCTTGTACTGGGAAATCCTTCTGCGGTTGGTCATGTCCTGGTCATAAAAGCGCTGCATATAAATAATTCACAATAAATAAAATCCCAGAGAGAATATAAATTTTTATATTTCGATAGACGATCCTCGTGTTCAAGCTATACCACCCCATTTCGTTCATACACCCGAAACGAAAGGATGCGATATACGCGTTTAGTACATTATACACATGCCGTATAAAGGGAAATGTATAGCCATAGAGTCATACGTAGTCATAGATTTACTGAAACATGCTCCTAAGTAATGCTTCCGTTCTGGCTCGGTGCGCTGCAAAAAAAACATGTCTGTATTTTAATGTATCTACATATATCGCAGTATAATGCAAAAGTGAAATCCTTTTTGCCCCAGTCACAAACTATGCTCTGTGCTTAGTTGTCGTCATATCATCGTACCGAAAACGAGATTTGAAATTGTAGCCACGTAATTGCAGAGTCCTTGCAACTTCTCTTGCTAAATAGCTTGCAAAACTAAAAGAGAGCAAAATGAGGTTAACTATCAAATTGGTTTCGGTTAATTTTTTTTCTTTGTAAATAAATTCTTTTCAGTAAAATATGATCAGCATGAAGAACACACCACGAGGAGATGTCAACCTATCTAGTTATTAAAATTTATACCAGTTATATTTGGAGAAAGTTTTAAGCCACTCAAAAAAAACTCATCATTTTTATAGACATTCTAAAAAAATGAGATGGAAAAACATGGCTACCTACATTTTTAATTTCTTCAACAGATAAAAGGGTTTTCCGAGCATTATTTATTTAGCGATTTCAACCCGACGATCCAATGGAATTCTAAAATTCTGTAGCCGCAGAAATGGACAACAAATTTTTGGGCTTTTGCAGGCAAATGGAAAGCAAGAAAAGGAAATACAACGCCCATTTCAAAATGCTCCAAATCGGTAGAGTTTTCTATCTCGAGACCAAATGATTCCGTTTCAGGGTGGGCGACAATAATTTATGTGTGTTTTTCAAAGCATTTTTCAAGCAATTTTGTATGAAAGTATTTCACGAGCTGATTTTATGACTTTGCTGCGGGCTATCATCTCATAAAAATTCCAAAAGGTACTTCTTCTAAGTCTGAAATATTTCGATGTTGCTTTCCATATGTTTCTTTAAAATATGTGTCCCAAGGGGAGATATGTATCGTGCCGAAATGAAAAGGTCATCGAAGCGTTCTTTTAAATGATTAAGATTAGGCGGCACGCTATAACTTTTAGTTTATAAAATTTTCGACGCTGAAGGTGTAAACTTTCCCGGATAGTTATAAGGTATGCCCTTATTGTTTGACGTTGTTTGGGATTCTTAAATTTATGAATAAGAATTAAGCAAAGCATAGCTACTCGTGCCATGGCCAAAACTAACTTTAAACATAATAGGACTACGATTGTGCGTAAAGCCCAATCGTGCGATACTCTAGATGAAGAGAAATGTTTTTATTTTTATGCAGCAGATTGAAATTATTATAGAAGTAATATGTTCCAAATTTCAGATCAATAACTTTTACACTTTTCGAAAAAATCCGTTTATAGACAAATTGCGTAATTGTGTCATTTTGTATGGGAGGGGGTAGAAGGGGTATAGCTAATCGTCTAATTTTTTTGGTCTCACTAATAATTATAAATAAATAGTTAGTGCACAATTTCAGCTCAATCAATTGTATAGGCACTGAGTAAATAGGTTTAGAGCATTTCATGAAAAAGTGCAGTTTGTATGGGAGGTGGTGGAAGGAGGGGGAGGACACAAATAATTTTTATACAGTAGAATTAAATGATTATAAAAGTATTATATTCCAAATTTCATACCAATAGCATATATACTTTTCGAGAAAAACCGTTCATTGTTAAACTGCGTAATTGTGTCATTTTGTATGGGAGGGGGTAGAAGGGGTGGAGCGATTTGGCCCGTTCACGAACTTGTCCTTACTTTTTTGTCAAAAACTATGTGTCCAAAATTTGAACTTTCTAGATCAACGCGTTCTCATGCTAGAGAGGACACGGACGGACGGACGGACAGACGGGCGGATAGACGGACGGACGAACGGACGGACATCCGGTTTTGAAATTTTTGAGTAATTATGGGAACTTCTGCATCATTAATTTTTTTCTCCGAGCCTTATTTCTTAGCGTTACAAACTTTGTGGCAAACTTATAATACTCTCAGATTTCATCTAGAGTATAAAAACTAATGGCATGTGTTAAGCGAATTATACACCTTAATATTGGAACACATAGTTTTGATAGGCATTTCGACAATAAGTTCCAAATTTTCCCAAAATCTTCAACTCATCTATCACCTCCCATACAAATGTTATAATTTCAAAAAAGCAATAAATCAACTACCTTGAAAATTAAAGCTTTACGCATTGAACGAAAGTCTCTTCCTTCTACCACCTCCCATACACTATTCCAATGAATTAGAGATGCCAAGGAATATTTTTCGTATCATTATCCTTTTTTCCTAATTCTTCTAGAATGTATAGCATGTATAGGCAATACGACCAATCTTCTATAATATAATTGTAGTGTCTGTCTGTTATTTGTTTATAAATGGCTATAAATGAGTTTTTTGTTTTATTTTAGCAATAACTAAGCAGAAACAAACGTTTTTAAAAATTTTCTGTCTGTCTGTCTGTCTTTCCGGTTTTCACGCAAAAACGGCTAAGCCGATTGTAATGAAACTTTCACAGTTTGTTAGATGTGCACCGAAAACCATTGCAGCAAATCATTTGAAATTTTGAACATACTATTTTTATCAGAAATGTGATCTATGGTATACAAATTATTTGAATTCCTCTACTCCTTCCATCACCTCCTATACAAACTGCACTTTTTTATGAACGGCTATTCATCAATTTTCTCAGTACGTGCAACTTTCATCGACCGTAAATGTTGAACTTTATCCTTAATTTGCATTATTATTAATATTGGGAAAAAATTAACCGACTAGCTTCACTCCTTCTACCCCATCCCATACAATATGACACAATTCCACGACTTTACCAAAATTCGATTTTTTTGAAAAGCGTGAATGATGCAGATCTGATATTTAAAATATATCAATTGCATAATGATTATAGCTGTTTCTCAAAAATTCACTTAAGACCACCTACTCCTTCCACCACCTCCCATACAAACTGCAATTTTTCATGAAATGCTATACACCAATTTTCTCAGTACGTGTAACTTTCATCGAGCTTAAATGTTGTACTTAATACTTAATTTGCATTATTATTAATATCGGGAAAAAATTAATCGATTAGCTTCATTCCTTCTACCACCTCCCATACAATGTGACACAATTCCACGACTTTACTTAAATTCGATTTTCTTGAAAACTGTAAATGTTACTGCTCTGAAATTTTTTTTTTTCCTGTTAAGACCCCCTATAGGGGCATAGGACAGAAACAACTCTCTTTCACAAGGCGCGATCCTGAGCATCGGCTTTAAGCTGTTGCCAGGACTTGTTTATTCCTCTGGCCTCCTGCTCAACTGCTCGCTTCCATGTGTTACATGGTCGTCCAACCCGACGCCTTCCTTGAGGGTTATAATCCAGAGCCAGTTTTGCGATGCTTCGCTCTGGTTTCCTCAAAGTAGGACCGATCCACTGCCACTTTCGCCGCTGAATCTCAATACCTATTTTAGTCTGGCGAGTTGTACTCCAAAGTTCGTCGTTGGAGATTACTTCTGGCCAGATTATTCCTAAAATGCGCCGCAGGCATTGGTTTACGAAAGTCTGTAGTTTCTTAGTAAGTCGAACGGTCACTTTCCACGTAGTACAACCATATAACAACACGGATTTGACGCATGCGTCAAAAACTCGCAGCTTCGTGCGAAGGGAGATCTCTCTTAACCTCCAGAAAGGAGAAAGGATACCGAAGGCCTGACGAGCTTTATTTAGCCGAGCCTCAACATCCTTTTCGGCTCCGCCGTCCATGCTGACAATGCTTCCGAGATAGCAAAAATCTTGCACCTCTTCCACATCCTGTCCATTAAGAACAATCGGTGTGCTTGCGTTCGAACCCATGTGCATGTACTTGGTTTTACGCACATTTATTTTCAGTCCCGCCTGTTTGCATTTAGAATGAAACGAGCGAACATTTGACTCTAAGTCCGAACGGGTATGTGCAAGCAAACACACGTCATCAGCATAATCAAGGTGACTTAAGATGTTAAATAGTCTCCATTGAAGACCTTTACCTTCCCCACCTTCCAGTGCAGCTTTCAAGATGTCATTTATTACCACCAGAAACAGGGCCGGTGATAATATCCAGCCTTGTCTGACACCCGTTCGCACAGGGAAGCTCTCGGACAGCTCTCCTCTATGCAAGACGCGACACCTTGCATCTTCGTAGGATTCTTTAATCATAGCTATGACCTTATCTGGAATACCTCTCTTACGCAAAGCATTCCATATGCAATCTCACTTAACGCTGTCGAAAGCCTTCCCGAAGTCCACAAACATGAGATGTAGTGGCGAACCCATTTCGGCAACTTCTCTAATATTATCCGTAGGGTATTTATGTGGTCGGTATAAGAGACCCTTTACGGAATCCAGCCTGATAAACTTCGAGAGTGCTCTCGAAGACATCACTAATCCTATTGAGAAACAATGACGCCCTCCTTCCATTCACTCGGATATCTTCCTTCATTCCACACCTTAGTGAAGAGTGGGAGGAGTATATCGGCTGTTATTTCCGGGTCCGCTTTGAGGAGTTCGGTTGGTAGTCCGTCCTGGAGCTTTCCTTCCCGCCATTGACCGAATGGCGGTAACTATCTCTTCCTTATCTGGGGGATCGTCCCTAATAGAGGATTGTTGCGGTTCGATGTTTGGAAGTTGTTCTGTTTCCGGAATATCTTCCTCTGACAAGATGTTCAAAATATCAGAGAAGTACTCCTTCCATCGTCGCAACTAGTGTTCACTCATATTAAGGAAACTTCCGTTGACATCTCTCACCAGGTGGTTGGCGGTAAAATCCCTGTTCGTCAACTGTTTCATGATTTTAAATAGTGAAGGTAAGCCGCAGATTCTGCCTTGTTTGCCAGATCTTCAATGGCCTTTCTCTTGTCGCGTCTAACAGCCTTTTTAAGCTGTATATGAGCATCGCGGTAGTTCTGCCTCAAGTCGGGCGTTCGTTGGTTGACATCGGGTTGAGAGATGATTGCCAATTCGGCTTTTTCCGATTGCCAACCTTGTCCCATGTGTCCTGCGACATCCAGGGTTTCTCACCGCTTTGCACGTATCCCACAGATTCTTCAGCACTAGTTAGAAAAGTGTTACTGGTTGCGCATTTCATTTTCACCCAATGTGGATGACTTTTCGCGTAGAATAGTGGTGTATTCGCGTTTTTTGTTGGGATCTCTGAGTTTATCCATATTAAGCTTGTGCTTCATTTGAAGAATTTGTGGTCGTCGGATAGCTGATGTACACAATATCAAGCAGGCAACCATCAAGTGGAGATCACTCCCCACGTCAGCTCCACGTTTCGCTCGCACATCGAGGAGACATCTTCTCCTTCGGCGACTTATAACCAAATGGTCGATCTGGTTCTGAGTAACACCATCAGGCGAAACCCAAGATGTTTTATGATGACTCTTGTGTGGAAAAAGGGTCCCTCCGATGACCATTTGCCGAGTACTACAAAACTCCACAAATAATTCGCCGTTTTCGGGTCTCTTAATCCAAGGTCGTGAAGGGTCGACCCAAGGGTCACCATGCCTCCCCGTGACGTGTTGTAGTCCAGTGTTGTCTGATCCAACTTGGGCGTTCATATCTCCCGAGATGATAATAATATCACCTCTTGGAACACGTTCGATGGTGGCACTCAGTTGGCTATAAAACTCCTCTTTGTCACCAGATGTTGCGGTAGTATTTGGTGCGTAGCACTGCAGAATTGTGACGTTTCTGACACTGGTCCTGAGCCTGCCGACGATAATCCTATCCGAGATTGGTTCCCAGCTAATGAGACTGTTTCTCGCTCTCGGCGTAAGGACGAACGCCACGCCATTTCTGGCTTCACTTTCAGGGCCAATGTACAGAATAGTGTTTCCGTTAGGGGTTCGTTCTTCTCCTGATCCTGTCGACCTGACCTCGCTCAAGCCCAAGATTTGGATGTTATAGTGCTCTATTTCACGGTCGATCACTGATTGGCGGTGCAAGGACCGAGTAACCCCAGCTCTTTCCCCGTCATTCAATGTTCGAACGTTCCAGAAGCCAATCATAGTCCGTTTTCGAATGCCAAAAGTCGTTACCGTAGAATCAGTCCGTATCCGAGGCGATGTATCCGTTTCTCGTATCATTTAGGTCTTAAGATCACGGGTGATAAGCCCACGATCCATGAAATTTAAAATATGTCAATTGTAAATTAATTATAGTTGCTTCTGAAAAAGTCACTTAAAACCCCATACTCCTTCCACCACCTCCCATACAAACTACACTTTTCCAGAAAATATTCTAAACTAATTTTCTCAGTACATATAACTTTCATTGAGTTCAAATTTCGTACTCTATCCTAAATTAGCATTATTAATATCGGGAATAAATTAACCGAGTAGCTTCACTCCCATACAATGTGACACAATTCCACGTCTTTACAAAAATTCGATTTTCTTAAAAAAAGCGTGAATGATACAGACCTGAAATTTAAAATATATCAATTGCATGATGATTATAATTGTTTCTCGAAATATCACCAAAAAACCCCTTTCCTTCTACCACCTCCCATACAAATTGCACAATTTCATTAAATGCAATGCACTAAGTTGGAACGAATGGAACAACTGTAACCAAAAGGAATTAAGAGAAATAATATGCACTTGCGCATTTCGCATTACGCTCATGTTGTGTTATTGAGAGTCAGAACAAGGCAAAGCTCAGTGATGACAGAAGAAGAAGAACGACACCCGAGGCTATGAAAGAGAACGAGAATCTCGTGTTGTGCACCCACAGCATCTTTCTTCTTCTTCATAATCAACCTTCCATACACAGCATACATAACAGCATACACGGCATATTTTTCTCCACCATCAACAAGCTAATCCATGCCACATATCAAAAGCGCTGACGTCCGTTTCTCGTATGCACATTAAGATGATCGCCGTGCACTTTATCGTTCTGGGCGACTTCTTGATGTGCGTAATACGATACACGGATCGCACGTTACGCGATATGATGGTTCATGGCCAGCCGCCACATACTCGATCGATTATGTGCTTTGGCTGGGGCCGTTCGCGTGTATGTTGAGAAGGCATTTCTCGGGCGTTCGCATTTATGCTGATAAAGCACCTTTCGGTTTCGCGTGTGTGCTGACGATGCACTTTTCTTTTTGTGATCGTTCTCGTCCGCGAACTTCGTAGTCAGTTGGAGCTGGACCTTCGCCGCGATCAAACACGTAATAAATATAAAATAAAATATACCATCAGTGTCCTATTATTAGTCCCTCTTCCCCCCAACTCAACAAATGGTGGCAGCGGTGGGATCCGAAGGATTCCAGTTTTTTTTTTTGTTGTTGTAATTAACGTAAATTTGGTGATAGTTTTTTTTTCCTTTCAAAATTTTCTTTTTCGGAAAATATAATAAAAAAAAAGTTTAAGTGCTCTCAATAGAAAAAGGAAGATGTTATTAAATTCTTATTAACAAGACTCGCGCGAAGGTCCAGGGGAAGAGATTTCCAACTCGATAAATAAATCAACGAATTCTAAATCCAACGATTTCTACATGGTTCGACGATTTATAAAGGCTGAGTGATTCAGGGATTTTGAAGGCCTTTTTGATTTTTTTCAACAATTCAACAAGTTCAACGAAGCGGAGGGGGAAGAATACCCACAACGCATCGCAGCAGCGAATCAATAATTTTTCAAGAGTGATACAACGCATTGCAGCAGCGAATCAATAATTTTTCAACAGTGATACAACGCATCGCAGCAGCGAATCAATAATTTTTCAACAGTGATACAACGCATCGCAGCAGCGAATCAACAATTTTTCAACAGCGATACAACGCATCGCAGCAGCGAATCAATAATTTTTCAACAGTGATACAACTCATCGCAGCAGCGAATCGATAATTCTTCAATAGCGATACAACGCATCGCAGCAGCAAATCAGCAGTCGGCAATTCTGGTGCGTCGTCAACTTCGTGGCACAGGAAAGGATGAAGATGTAAGTTGATCGTTTGGTTTTTATTGTTTCGTCAAGTTTTTTTTTGTTTTTTTTCTTTGGTATAAGTTTGTTTGTTGTTTTGTTTTGTTTTTGATCAATTTTTTTTTGATGGTCCATTCTCGACGCGCCTATTGTTTGTTTCGAGTGTTTTGTTTAATTGAGTGTGCCGATTTTCGCACGATTCGCGTCAGTTTGTTTCTGTTCATTTTTTTTGTCGTCTATTTTGTCGTGCGTTGTTGGCCTTTTTGTACTCCTTTTCAAACTGTACGCGAGCGCAAGGCACCATTAATTGCCTTTTGCGTTTTTCCGGGGTTATAATTTTGCCTCGCAGAATTCTTGCATAGTGGATAAATCTTATACAGGTTTATGCCCAAAAAGAAGGAGGTGACGTTGAACGTTAGCTTCAGGCAGGGCAAACTATTCGGTTCAAGGACCAGGAAAGTGTTGTCAAAGTCCAAGAAATTGACCGCGGAACCAAAGAGCAGCTATAATTTCCGTTTTAATCCGCACTTAAATAAGCTTTTCACTATGCCGAACACTGATTCTAAATTCGACCTGTCACAGGCTATAAAATTAATACCGGAATATGATGGCGACTCTACTGCGCTACATAGATTTCTGCATAACGCCAACGTGCAATTTCTTCGCACCGGTACTAATTCGGAACATAAAGCCGAATTTTTGGATCTGGTGAAATCAAAGCTAACGGGGAGGGCATATAATCTGATCTTCAGATATAATGATCATGAAACCTGGGGCTCGCTGAGGGAGGCGCTCGAGAAGCAATTCTCAAAGGAGCGTCCGTCGCAAATAGTTCAGACTGAGATTTTTGGCATCGCACAGAAGAAGACGGAAACGGTCCAGGAGTATGCCGACAAATTGGAGAAGCTGTTGGAGGAATTGAATTTATCAACAACCAAGGGATTGGACTCGACCAGCTCGAAAGCCGTCAGGGATCTGAATGAGCAGACCGTTTTGAACAATTTTAAGAGAGGTTTGAAGTATCCTATCAAAATGGTGGTGAAATCTACCAAACACACCAATCTACATGACGCAGTGGATTATGCTTTGGAAGAAGAGAAGTTGGCTGAAAATGAGAGGTATCAGAAGTACTCCGGAACTGATTCCCAGGGCAGAGCTAACCAGGGACATAATTTTGGTTCGGGCGGGCGACCGAATCGTCATTTTAACACCTCAAGCCAACGCTCCACTGGTTCTACTAGCGCTGGAGGCCAGTCAACTAATCGGATGTTTAACCTAACAGCACCTCTGTCATGTCGGTACTGCAAAAAGCCGGGACATGACATATCGAACTGCAGGAAGCTGGAGTTTAACAATCAGAGAAGCGCAGCGCGAGCGAAGCCTCGTGCTGGAACCAGCGGTTCAAATTCAAACGCGCAAAATCATTCGGGAAACTCCCGATCCCTCGGTCGTCAGGGCGTGGCGGTCGAGGCGAATCATCATCAAAACTAAGTAGCCAATCATCCAAAGTTTCAACAAATCCGAGTCAACCCGATTATCCCATACAAACTGCAATTTTTCATGAAATGCTATACACCAATTTTCTCAGTACGTGTAACTTTCATCGAGCTTAAATGTTGTACTTAATACTTAATTTGCATTATTATTAATATCGGGAAAAAATTAATCGATTAGCTTCATTCCTTCTACCACCTCCCATACAATGTGACACAATTCCACGACTTTACTTAAATTCGATTTTCTTGAAAACTGTAAATGTTACTGCTCTGAAATTTTTTTTTTTCCTGTTAAGACCCCCTATAGGGGCATAGGACAGAAACAACTCTCTTTCACAAGGCGCGATCCTGAGCATCGGCTTTAAGCTGTTGCCAGGACTTGTTTATTCCTCTGGCCTCCTGCTCAACTGCTCGCTTCCATGTGTTACATGGTCGTCCAACCCGACGCCTTCCTTGAGGGTTATAATCCAGAGCCAGTTTTGCGATGCTTCGCTCTGGTTTCCTCAAAGTAGGACCGATCCACTGCCACTTTCGCCGCTGAATCTCAATACCTATTTTAGTCTGGCGAGTTGTACTCCAAAGTTCGTCGTTGGAGATTACTTCTGGCCAGATTATTCCTAAAATGCGCCGCAGGCATTGGTTTACGAAAGTCTGTAGTTTCTTAGTAAGTCGAACGGTCACTTTCCACGTAGTACAACTATATAACAACACGGATTTGACGCATGCGTCAAAAACTCGCAGCTTCGTGCGAAGGGAGATCTCTCTTAACCTCCAGAAAGGAGAAAGGATACCGAAGGCCTGACGAGCTTTATTTAGCCGAGCCTCAACATCCTTTTCGGCTCCGCCGTCCATGCTGACAATGCTTCCGAGATAGCAAAAATCTTGCACCTCTTCCACATCCTGTCCATTAAGAACAATCGGTGTGCTTGCGTTCGAACCCATGTGCATGTACTTGGTTTTACGCACATTTATTTTCAGTCCCGCCTGTTTGCATTTAGAATGAAACGAGCGAACATTTGACTCTAAGTCCGAACGGGTATGTGCAAGCAAACACACGTCATCAGCATAATCAAGGTGACTTAAGATGTTAAATAGTCTCCATTGAAGACCTTTACCTTCCCCACCTTCCAGTGCAGCTTTCAAGATGTCATTTATTACCACCAGAAACAGGGCCGGTGATAATATCCAGCCTTGTCTGACACCCGTTCGCACAGGGAAGCTCTCGGACAGCTCTCCTCTATGCAAGACGCGACACCTTGCATCTTCGTAGGATTCTTTAATCATAGCTATGACCTTATCTGGAATACCTCTCCTACGCAAAGCATTCCATATGCAATCTCACTTAACGCTGTCGAAAGCCTTCCCGAAGTCCACAAACATGAGATGTAGTGGCGAACCCATTTCGGCAACTTCTCTAATATTATCCGTAGGGTATTTATGTGGTCGGTATAAGAGACCCTTTACGGAATCCAGCCTGATAAACTTCGAGAGTGCTCTCGAAGACATCACTAATCCTATTGAGAAACAATGACGCCCTCCTTCCATTCACTCGGATATCTTCCTTCATTCCACACCTTAGTGAAGAGTGGGAGGAGTATATCGGCTGTTATTTCCGGGTCCGCTTTGAGGAGTTCGGTTGGTAGTCCGTCCTGGAGCTTTCCTTCCCGCCATTGACCGAATGGCGGTAACTATCTCTTCCTTATCTGGGGGATCGTCCCTAATAGAGGATTGTTGCGGTTCGATGTTTGGAAGTTGTTCTGTTTCCGGAATATCTTCCTCTGACAAGATGTTCAAAATATCAGAGAAGTACTCCTTCCATCGTCGCAACTAGTGTTCACTCATATTAAGGAAACTTCCGTTGACATCTCTCACCAGGTGGTTGGCGGTAAAATCCCTGTTCGTCAACTGTTTCATGATTTTAAATAGTGAAGGTAAGCCGCAGATTCTGCCTTGTTTGCCAGATCTTCAATGGCCTTTCTCTTGTCGCGTCTAACAGCCTTTTTAAGCTGTATATGAGCATCGCGGTAGTTCTGCCTCAAGTCGGGCGTTCGTTGGTTGACATCGGGTTGAGAGATGATTGCCAATTCGGCTTTTTCCGATTGCCAACCTTGTCCCATGTGTCCTGCGACATCCAGGGTTTCTCACCGCTTTGCACGTATCCCACAGATTCTTCAGCACTAGTTAGAAAAGTGTTACTGGTTGCGCATTTCATTTTCACCCAATGTGGATGACTTTTCGCGTAGAATAGTGGTGTATTCGCGTTTTTTGTTGGGATCTCTGAGTTTATCCATATTAAGCTTGTGCTTCATTTGAAGAATTTGTGGTCGTCGGATAGCTGATGTACACAATATCAAGCAGGCAACCATCAAGTGGAGATCACTCCCCACGTCAGCTCCACGTTTCGCTCGCACATCGAGGAGACATCTTCTCCTTCGGCGACTTATAACCAAATGGTCGATCTGGTTCTGAGTAACACCATCAGGCGAAACCCAAGATGTTTTATGATGACTCTTGTGTGGAAAAAGGGTCCCTCCGATGACCATTTGCCGAGTACTACAAAACTCCACAAATAATTCGCCGTTTTCGGGTCTCTTAATCCAAGGTCGTGAAGGGTCGACCCAAGGGTCACCATGCCTCCCCGTGACGTGTTGTAGTCCAGTGTTGTCTGATCCAACTTGGGCGTTCATATCTCCCGAGATGATAATAATATCACCTCTTGGAACACGTTCGATGGTGGCACTCAGTTGGCTATAAAACTCCTCTTTGTCACCAGATGTTGCGGTAGTATTTGGTGCGTAGCACTGCAGAATTGTGACGTTTCTGACACTGGTCCTGAGCCTGCCGACGATAATCCTATCCGAGATTGGTTCCCAGCTAATGAGACTGTTTCTCGCTCTCGGCGTAAGGACGAACGCCACGCCATTTCTGGCTTCACTTTCAGGGCCAATGTACAGAATAGTGTTTCCGTTAGGGGTTCGTTCTTCTCCTGATCCTGTCGACCTGACCTCGCTCAAGCCCAAGATTTGGATGTTATAGTGCTCTATTTCACGGTCGATCACTGATTGGCGGTGCAAGGACCGAGTAACCCCAGCTCTTTCCCCGTCATTCAATGTTCGAACGTTCCAGAAGCCAATCATAGTCCGTTTTCGAATGCCAAAAGTCGTTACCGTAGAATCAGTCCGTATCCGAGGCGATGTATCCGTTTCTCGTATCATTTAGGTCTTAAGATCACGGGTGATAAGCCCACGATCCATGAAATTTAAAATATGTCAATTGTAAATTAATTATAGTTGCTTCTGAAAAAGTCACTTAAAACCCCATACTCCTTCCACCACCTCCCATACAAACTACACTTTTCCAGAAAATATTCTAAACTAATTTTCTCAGTACATATAACTTTCATTGAGTTCAAATTTCGTACTCTATCCTAAATTAGCATTATTAATATCGGGAATAAATTAACCGAGTAGCTTCACTCCCATACAATGTGACACAATTCCACGTCTTTACAAAAATTCGATTTTCTTAAAAAAAGCGTGAATGATACAGACCTGAAATTTAAAATATATCAATTGCATGATGATTATAATTGTTTCTCGAAATATCACCAAAAAACCCCTTTCCTTCTACCACCTCCCATACAAATTGCACAATTTCATTAAATGCAATGCACTAAGTTGGAACGAATGGAACAACTGTAACCAAAAGGAATTAAGAGAAATAATATGCACTTGCGCATTTCGCATTACGCTCATGTTGTGTTATTGAGAGTCAGAACAAGGCAAAGCTCAGTGATGACAGAAGAAGAAGAACGACACCCGAGGCTATGAAAGAGAACGAGAATCTCGTGTTGTGCACCCACAGCATCTTTCTTCTTCTTCATAATCAACCTTCCATACACAGCATACATAACAGCATACACGGCATATTTTTCTCCACCATCAACAAGCTAATCCATGCCACATATCAAAAGCGCTGACGTCCGTTTCTCGTATGCACATTAAGATGATCGCCGTGCACTTTATCGTTCTGGGCGACTTCTTGATGTGCGTAATACGATACACGGATCGCACGTTACGCGATATGATGGTTCATGGCCAGCCGCCACATACTCGATCGATTATGTGCTTTGGCTGGGGCCGTTCGCGTGTATGTTGAGAAGGCATTTCTCGGGCGTTCGCATTTATGCTGATAAAGCACCTTTCGGTTTCGCGTGTGTGCTGACGATGCACTTTTCTTTTTGTGATCGTTCTCGTCCGCGAACTTCGTAGTCAGTTGGAGCTGGACCTTCGCCGCGATCAAACACGTAATAAATATAAAATAAAATATACCATCAGTGTCCTATTATTAGTCCCTCTTCCCCCCAACTCAACAAATGGTGGCAGCGGTGGGATCCGAAGGATTCCAGTTTTTTTTTTGTTGTTGTAATTAACGTAAATTTGGTGATAGTTTTTTTTTCCTTTCAAAATTTTCTTTTTCGGAAAATATAATAAAAAAAAAGTTTAAGTGCTCTCAATAGAAAAAGGAAGATGTTATTAAATTCTTATTAACAAGACTCGCGCGAAGGTCCAGGGGAAGAGATTTCCAACTCGATAAATAAATCAACGAATTCTAAATCCAACGATTTCTACATGGTTCGACGATTTATAAAGGCTGAGTGATTCAGGGATTTTGAAGGCCTTTTTGATTTTTTTCAACAATTCAACAAGTTCAACGAAGCGGAGGGGGAAGAATACCCACAACGCATCGCAGCAGCGAATCAATAATTTTTCAAGAGTGATACAACGCATTGCAGCAGCGAATCAATAATTTTTCAACAGTGATACAACGCATCGCAGCAGCGAATCAATAATTTTTCAACAGTGATACAACGCATCGCAGCAGCGAATCAACAATTTTTCAACAGCGATACAACGCATCGCAGCAGCGAATCAATAATTTTTCAACAGTGATACAACTCATCGCAGCAGCGAATCGATAATTCTTCAATAGCGATACAACGCATCGCAGCAGCAAATCAGCAGTCGGCAATTCTGGTGCGTCGTCAACTTCGTGGCACAGGAAAGGATGAAGATGTAAGTTGATCGTTTGGTTTTTATTGTTTCGTCAAGTTTTTTTTTGTTTTTTTTCTTTGGTATAAGTTTGTTTGTTGTTTTGTTTTGTTTTTGATCAATTTTTTTTTGATGGTCCATTCTCGACGCGCCTATTGTTTGTTTCGAGTGTTTTGTTTAATTGAGTGTGCCGATTTTCGCACGATTCGCGTCAGTTTGTTTCTGTTCATTTTTTTTGTCGTCTATTTTGTCGTGCGTTGTTGGCCTTTTTGTACTCCTTTTCAAACTGTACGCGAGCGCAAGGCACCATTAATTGCCTTTTGCGTTTTTCCGGGGTTATAATTTTGCCTCGCAGAATTCTTGCATAGTGGATAAATCTTATACAGGTTTATGCCCAAAAAGAAGGAGGTGACGTTGAACGTTAGCTTCAGGCAGGGCAAACTATTCGGTTCAAGGACCAGGAAAGTGTTGTCAAAGTCCAAGAAATTGACCGCGGAACCAAAGAGCAGCTATAATTTCCGTTTTAATCCGCACTTAAATAAGCTTTTCACTATGCCGAACACTGATTCTAAATTCGACCTGTCACAGGCTATAAAATTAATACCGGAATATGATGGCGACTCTACTGCGCTACATAGATTTCTGCATAACGCCAACGTGCAATTTCTTCGCACCGGTACTAATTCGGAACATAAAGCCGAATTTTTGGATCTGGTGAAATCAAAGCTAACGGGGAGGGCATATAATCTGATCTTCAGATATAATGATCATGAAACCTGGGGCTCGCTGAGGGAGGCGCTCGAGAAGCAATTCTCAAAGGAGCGTCCGTCGCAAATAGTTCAGACTGAGATTTTTGGCATCGCACAGAAGAAGACGGAAACGGTCCAGGAGTATGCCGACAAATTGGAGAAGCTGTTGGAGGAATTGAATTTATCAACAACCAAGGGATTGGACTCGACCAGCTCGAAAGCCGTCAGGGATCTGAATGAGCAGACCGTTTTGAACAATTTTAAGAGAGGTTTGAAGTATCCTATCAAAATGGTGGTGAAATCTACCAAACACACCAATCTACATGACGCAGTGGATTATGCTTTGGAAGAAGAGAAGTTGGCTGAAAATGAGAGGTATCAGAAGTACTCCGGAACTGATTCCCAGGGCAGAGCTAACCAGGGACATAATTTTGGTTCGGGCGGGCGACCGAATCGTCATTTTAACACCTCAAGCCAACGCTCCACTGGTTCTACTAGCGCTGGAGGCCAGTCAACTAATCGGATGTTTAACCTAACAGCACCTCTGTCATGTCGGTACTGCAAAAAGCCGGGACATGACATATCGAACTGCAGGAAGCTGGAGTTTAACAATCAGAGAAGCGCAGCGCGAGCGAAGCCTCGTGCTGGAACCAGCGGTTCAAATTCAAACGCGCAAAATCATTCGGGAAACTCCCGATCCCTCGGTCGTCAGGGCGTGGCGGTCGAGGCGAATCATCATCAAAACTAAGTAGCCAATCATCCAAAGTTTCAACAAATCCGAGTCAACCCGATTATCCAGGTTCCATTCATCTAACTCAGTCGCAAAATTTTCAGGAGTCTACCTTGTCTATAGAGGGAACTTTCAAGAGTGTGGTATCGGTCGAGCTCGAGGAGGTCAGAAGCGGTGTTGGGTCAATGCTGCTCGACACAGGCGCTTCGATAAGTTTGATTAAGGTTGGTTGCCTGAAGGGAAACACCCTGATATACGTCGATTATAAGATTGACATTAAAGGTGTCACATCGGAAACTATAAGTACGATTGGAATAGCCGACGTACATTTCATACTGCCAGATCGGTCCCGAATGTTTCACACATTTCACGTTGTGCCTGAAAGTTTTCCGATCCTTGAAGACGGAATTATGGGCCATGATTTTCTCATGCAGAGAGCTGCAACAATAGGTTACGGGGATCTGCGGTTGAATTTCAACGCACCTAACGGTGGTGGCGTTTCGTATCCGTTCGCAAATACGAATCAAGCAGTGAAAGTTCCTCCGAGATCGGAGAAGGTTATCAAGTACGGTCCGGTCCTGACTGGGGTTCCGGTTTTGTGTCTACCTACGGAAATTATGCCGGAGGTATATTCGGCAGGTGTAATAGCTCAACCTAAGGATGCTTACGTGTATCTGTCGGTTTTGAATTGTTTGGACAGGGAGGTGGTCCTGCCCCCTAAATTCGAGGTAGGGTTGCAACCCTTATCAGACTACAGTGTTTTCTCATTGGATTCCGTACAACGGAATAACAAAATTACCAGAAGACTTAACACTTTACAGAATTCCCTAAATTTTGACGATCTTAATGAGGAAGAGGCTCAGTCAGCATTGGACATTTGTCGAGAGTTTAACGACATATTTCATTTGGAGGGTGATACGCTCACATGTACAGAGGCCGTGGAACACACGATCACCACTGATTCTGATGCGGCCCCCGTCAATACTCGACCGTATAGGTTAGCAGAGGTTCATAAGGAGGAAATTAAAACCCAGACAGAGCAGATGTTGTCGGACGGCATAATCCGACCGAGCTTTAGTCCATGGAACTCACCCCTGTTGGTGGTTCCCATAAAAGTGGGCCCAGAACACTACCCTGAGGAACACCGTAATCAGTGATTTTCGCAGAACTGACTCTCCCTTCTATTTTAACCCTTTGCTTTCGGTTTGACAGATAGCTACGTATGAGATCTAAGGGCTTTCCTCGAAGTCCCATTAATTCTAATTTATATAAGAGGGTAGAATGATGCACGGTATCGAAAGCTTTCTGTAGATCTAAAAATACTGCAATAGTTTTCCGACCATCTTCAAGATTTTTATATATTGTTTTCGTTAGTTTATAGATTGCATCATTTGTACTCAGGTTAGTGCGAAAACCATATTGATTTTTTGCTAATATATTATGCTTCTCAACGAAATTTATCAATCTTGCTTTGATACATTTTTCCAGTATTTTTGAGATTACTGGTAAGAGAGATATGGGCCTGTAATTAGACATAATGTTTTTTGCTCCAGTTTTATAAATAGGAATTACTAGAGATTCTTTCAGATTATCGGGAAAACATCCATTTGTCAGACATAGGTTGAAAACATGAGCTAATGGCTTACTAATATATTGCTTTATGAGTTTGACAGAGCTAGTCGATATATTATCCGGACCTGTAGCATTTGTACCCTTGAGTTGCTGAATGGTGTCTTTAACTTCATTTTCTGTTACTGGAACAAAAAACAGGGTCTCAGTTACACGAGGTACTCGTATTTGATTAAATATTTTGGTAGTGCATTGACAGGTATTTTCTATGTTCTGTGCAAGCCTTTTGCCAGTTGAGACATAAAATTCATTAAATTTTTCGCATATGGCTTCAGCATCATCTTTAAAATAAATAGTCTCATTGTCAGTTGCAATTGAGTCTACTTTTACTCTACGATTTTGTTGCTTACCTAAACAATTTTTAATAACTCCCCACAGCTTGGATACATTATGAGCTTCTTTTATTCTTAATTTGTAGTAATCATCCCTTGCTCTTCTAATAAGTGTTGTTAGGAAGTTTCTATACTTTTTATATGTGCTGACTAAAGTTACATCGCCAGGACTTGCAACGATTTGTTTATATAGTTTTGTACGTTTTCGTAAACACACTAAGAGTCCAGCTGTAATCCAGGGTTTAATTTTTTTGTTCTTTCTGAGATTGAGAGATTTGGGCTTTTGGCAAGACCGTATACATTCATCTAGTTTAATCATGAAACTATATTCTTAGAACTAAAAGTTTTAGATCTGAATAGGCTATATAAAAAGGTAGTTCTTCTCCACGCACATAGAACACAAGCTTTTCAAATCTGCGATCATGGTCCGACCTACAAGACAAGATTTCGTGAAAATTTAAAGAAACTAACTGCAAAGTGTAAGCTGACAAAGACACAGCAACATGCATCATATTTACTAATAAAGTACTTTAATGAACTTCCACTTGACATCAAATCTAGTATAAATAGTTTCACCTTTAAAGTAAAATTAAAAAATTGGCTTCTCTCTTGGAATTCTAATATTATATAATAATATAATATAAATTTGCGCTCACAAATTAAAGACATAAAATGGTAAATTAACAAGTGGATTAGTATTCTTAGTTGTTTAATTTGCATAACAAACATATTTTATTTTTATTTTTATATTTTTCAAACTATTCATTTTAACTTCTTAGTTTATTTATTACTTTTTTTTCTCTTTGAATTATTTTCTCACTTATTATATTTTTTTTCTTTTTTTTGATCACTCTACTTTAAGACTTAAACAAAACGCTTAACACAAGCATGCTTATAAAGCGTTAATAAATTTGTACGAAATAATGTATTTGGTATTATATGAAATAAATTAAATTAATTAATTAATTAAAAAAATTAATTAATTAATTAATTACTTAATTAAAAAAAAAAAAAAAAAAAAAAAAAAAAAAAAAAAAAAAAAAAAAAAAAAAAAAAAAAAGTGGCGAATAGTGGTTGATTTTCGCAAAGTCAATGAGCTCACCAAGGCGGATGCCTATCCTTTGCCCAATATAGAGGAAATTTTGGATCAATTGGGTAATCCCAAGTATTTTTCGACCCTGGATTTGTCCAGCGGTTTTCATCAAATAAAGGTGGCTGAAGGCGATAAGTGTAAAACAGCTTTCAGCACCCCATACGGACATTACGAATTCAATCGTATGCCGTTCGGGCTGAGAAATGCCCCGCCAGCCTTCCAAAGACTCATGAATAGAGTTCTTTCTGGTATACAAGGAATCAGGTGTTTTGTCTATTTAGACGACATCGTCATCTACGCGAACAACCTGAAGGATCATGAGGCGAAACTCAGAGAGGTTTTTGGCTGCCTTCGAAAGCACAATCTAAAGCTGCAGCCTTCCAAGTGCAAGTTCTTAAGAAAAGAAGTCCTATACCTTGGACATGTAATAACAGATCAAGGAATACAGCCAGATCCGAAAAAGGTAGCAGCAATTAATAACATAGTGCCCCCCGAGAATCAGAAACAAGTAAAGTCGTTTCTGGGATTAATAGGCTATTATCGTAAATTCATACCAAAGTTTTCTTAAATCGCTTCACCATTGAACAAATTATTGAAGAAGGAAGTTCCGTTTATATGGGATGCCTATTGCGACGAGGCGTTTCGAGAGCTCAAGGAGCTCATAACCAGAGATCCCATCTTGCAATATCCAAATTACGAAGAAAGGTTTTACGTCACTACTGATGCCAGCAACGAAGCCATAGGTGCACTACTCTCCCAGAAGTCTAATTCCGCTGGAAAAGACCTGCCCATCGCTTTCGCGAGCAGAACTCTGAATACAGCCGAGAAGAATTATTCTACTATTGAAAAGGAGGCATTGGCCGTCGTGTGGGCAACTTCGCATTTCCGTCCGTACCTCTATGGACGCGAGTTTACTGTGGTGACCGATCACAAGCCACTCGTTTGGATTTTTAATCTGAAAGACCCTACTTCTCGCATTATGCGATGGAGGATTAAACTGGAGGAATACGTTTTTAAGGTCGAGTACAAGGCGTACTTCGCAACCACTTCCTCATCCTTGAGATTTGCAATGTCGAATTTAGGAACCGGTTGTCTGTTTTTCGTACCAGTTTGCTATTCGACATCGGAACATGGTATTAACTAAATAGTGTCACAGTTAGTTTTATAATTTCACGATTGCATTTGTTATGAGAAGATTTCATCAAAATTGTATTTTTTTCAATTTTCAGAAGCCTACGATGTTATTTTCCTCCACGGCGTCGATGTTCGAACCGTGTTGAATAAACGGCACGTTACCCGCGATATTCTTTTTCAATACCTTCATAAAAATGAAGTTTCAATACAAACTAACTTTACGAAATTGTCACTAATTGAAGAAATCTTAAAACTATGGGACAAACGCTATCGAATCGCAACAACGGCCCATGTTAATGTTTTTTCCAATTGGAAGCGAATTCAGCAGCTACAGCAAGCATTCTGGAAACGTTGGCACGAGTCATATATTACATCTCTACAACCTCGACAGAAATGGACTCAAGCAACAAACAACATCACACCTGGAGCAGTAGTCATCATTAAGGATGGTAACACTCAACCCTCCAAATGGCTGCTTGGATTAGTCGTCGAGTGCTTCCCAGGCGCAGATGGCAAAATTCGCGTCGCCAACATCAAAACACAGAAAGGCATCTTCACTAGACCTATATGCAAATTGGCTGTTTTACCTTTTGCTGATAGACCGGAGTCTATCAGGAGGCCGGACGATGTTCAGGATTCATCATAAATGTTCAAAAACTTTTGTTCATCACTTTAAACTCATGTTCTTTTATGTAAATACTTAAATGCTATGTACATCTAGTTGTATATTGAATTCCCATTATGACAAATTGTATTACTAACCTAACTGTATCGATCGGCTATTGTTCAAGCCAACTTTATGAATTCTGAAATAAATATCGCTCTCTTGCTTATCAACCATCAACGACTACACATCATTTTCAACGATTCTTCCGCGGACAAAGTCGCGGGCGATCGCTAGTAACAATAAATAACAATTAAAAAAAATCGGCATTTGACTGCCTTGCTGTTTAGACTAACTAAGAGCGTTCTGAGGACGTTTAAAAACGAACAAAAAATAAATGATTTATACTTCAGAGAAAAGATTAATTGATAATTTGTTACCAAAACAATATGCGACGCACATAGGGTTATTTCATATAAAAAGTTGGCCAAAATTATTTTATGATTTTTTTTGTCTCTTTTGTGTAGAAGTAATCTTTATTTATCAGTTTAATGAGGGTTTACAAGATTTTAATAATTTCTTTAAAAAAAACAGTTTTTTCCAGAAATAATTTTTATTGGTTACTAGGGTAGTTTTCATAATCCGAAGAATAGCTCCACTCATATTTCGAACTACTAATTTCTCTATATATATAACTGTTATTCTTCATCACTGAGGGCGTAAATGTTACATTGAATGGTGTGAGGAATTTCCGCAGGTAGTAACAGCTCAATGGTTTCCTTTGAAAAAGGATTTGTATTCTTTTTTGGGTAATAACAGCCTGTTTACGATGTCCTGGTTACACGCATCTCGGGTGAACTTCCTGGAAAAACCGAGTCTGTATTGCCGAAAATGACGGCATTACACACTTTGCCATCAATCATAGTAAATAGCAGTTTATGTTCCACAATAACAGATCCACTATAAGTTTGTATTAAGTTTTCTGCAGTGAGTTGATTGTCTCTCCATCTATTCAACCTCTTCATTTGTAATATCGGTTGTCTCATGGATGAATCTTATGTGGATTGACCGACAGTATCGCGGCGATGAAGGTGTTGGATTTTGCCAAGCCATCTTCTTCTGACCATCAATATCTAACAGAAGTTGCAAGTAAACAAAGGAACTTTTAAAGATATTTGCGTCACTTTCAGAATCATTTTCAAACCATTGTTTATACTGGCGTTGCTGAGTGCCGTCACATCCCCATTTCGATATTAGTTGAAGATTTTCCCTTTCTTTCTTCGTCAAACTCTTCACAACTTCAGATAAACTCATGGACAAACGTTTACCAGTACAATCTAATAATGGTTGTAAATCTAATTCAACGCAAGTGTATGTTACTCTGTATGATTGTCGCGGTGGGTAGCATTCACTTTTAGCCTTTTGCAGGACAGAATAGCATGGAAATCTAGATTTGTCAGATTGTCTTACTATATCGTACTGTCTTCGTGTGAATTCAGCTTCAACAAATATGAATAAAGCCTGTGTTGGAGAAAGCTGTTTATGGTCTTCTGGTTTTGTTAAGCATTTTATTAGTTTTTAGCTTGAGTTGGAGAGGTATTAGTAATATCTTTAATAAAACTAGACGCATCCGCTTGATCTAATTTTCTTAAGCTCATCTTAGTCGCATAACTTAGCTCTCCTGTTGTTTTGTTAGTCCTTAAGTCTTCCGTTTTCCGTCTTTTAGTTCGCTCTCTTGATTCCTGAAATAGCTTCGCTGGATAACCACTTTTCACTTCTACGAAGGTAGGTATTTTAATTGAATCTGCTAACCATTTACGGTTTTTTTTTTTTTGACAAAAACTGGTTCCATAATTCGAGTAGTAGACCAACGAAGTCTGAATTGTGATTTAAAATGTGAAAGCTGGTGTCTCAAATCCTTATAGTTTCACTCGGAGCATTTGGTGACGACAATCAGATGTTTCTCCAAACATTCCAATTTCTCATAAATTTTCTGCGATGGGATTCCTTGATTATATCGAACAATGTCTTTCTGGTCATTTCTATCCATTTTCCTGTTGAAGTTGTTAACAAAACATTTCTCTTTTATTGATGCTTGCAAAAATTAGAAATTATAAGCACGTGACAAGTTTTTTTTGAAACAACATATACAAGCAAATGGAGTATTTTGGACAAAAGTTTTGATTGATTATCATAGATGACAAATCTAATTTTATGATTCAAGAAGTTTTCCTGCTTGGCAAAGTTTGGAAGTATTACTAAAAATCTTTTATTTGTAAAAAAAAAAAAAATTTTTTTTTACGTTACTTTTAACAGAAAAAAAAACCAAATCCTTAGCAGTATGGAATTTGAAATTATATGTAAAATTGTCTACGTACCTTCAACATGAGAATCCATATCTAACGAATACAGTAATAAACTTCAGTTAACTAAATCCTTTAAAATATGCAACACGCTTTTATAGACGTTGACAAAAAATGTTCATCTACCCCTAATTTAAATGAATTACCGCCTACGGTAGACATATTTATTGTTCGAACAATTTAAAAAAAACGTCATAAGTAGATGAGCCCATCCCTTGGCTTTTGTTTAAAATGATCAGGTATGTAAAATATTGAAATTGAGAAAGTGGACTTTTGGCCAGCTTTTTATATTAAATACTCCTATGTGCGACGGTCATACGGCTCTGGCTTACCTGTCGGAAGGCGCTGATTGCTGCTAGCACCCACCCTCATGCTCACTGCTATTAGCATAAGCCAAGCGATTTTAGCAGTGGCAAGTGAAGTAGAGACCGTTCTAATTTGAAAGCACTGCTAGCGAGCACGTGACCGCCTCAATAAAGATGAGTTGTGGTTTTAAGTATATTGATTTATTAATCTACGGTGAAACAGCATATGCCAATGATATATAATTAGTGGGCAACTAACCGCTAATATTCGAACTCTGGATATTGCCCTTCAGTTTCAATTTGTCTTCCCCTGGTAATGCGGAGCTCTGCCAGGGGTGACTCTACTTTCTCGCACTACTCGTGGGAATTAAATGGATACTCCTAGTGTAACCAAAAGGCAGATACCACCCCTAAAGCATAACAAACAGCGGCTGATGTAAACGAAGAAGGAAACAAAACAACAAACATACCACAAAAAGTATGTGAGGCGACTGCAGAGGCCCATGCACCGGTGATAACAAATTACAAAAGATTGCCACTCAAAGCAGGTAGAAGAACCCCTAGTAAGCCTCTAGTGGAAGAGTAACTTTTATCAGCATAGCTGAAACAATTAACACTCAAAGAGAAGAAAAAGAGGCTAAGCGGGGCTGCCAGGAAACGGTATTCGTACCACGGTAACCAAGGTAAAACCGAAACGAAGAGTACGACATTGCTTGCCAGCCAATGGAAAAAACGTTATCGCCAGCAAAGAATAAGGCAATGAAAAGAGGCAGAACCTCATTTACAACACCACTCTGTGTAGGAAGTGATGACAAAAGGCTTAAGACTTGAAGTAAAAGTGTCGTGCAGAGACCTGCAGCAGAGGCTCAGCCCTCCACGTCGGGTACTAGCTACAGAGACGCGGGATGAATTAAAGGGATCAGGATCAGTATTATACATACCGAACATCCTCACAAGATTCTTACATCGGAGCAGCTAGCTGCAACACAGAAATCGATCTTGAAAGAGTTACCCAAAGCGGAAAAAGAGGAGATAAATCCACAATTTGGTGGACTCAGCCTTAAGCCGGGATGGATGCTGATCATTTGCCTAGATGATCAAACCGCAGCATGGCTGGAAAGAACAGCAGGGAGCATCAAGTTGAGTTTGTGCGTTTCAAATTGGAGGGTGCTTAGCAGGAGAGTAGAGGGCACAAACACCATTACAACCTTCTCCATCAATAGAGAGGCTTAAACTAAAGGGGTACAGAGTCTGCTATAAATTTTCAAGCCTGACTCTCCCCCCAAAAGTCAAAGAGTTCAAAAGCGACAAGCCGCAGCTCAATGAAGATGGCTTTAACACTAAATAAACTCAGAGTTATTCAAGGGTAAGAGGAATTCCATATAGCCCTAATACAGGAACCAAGAGCCGCTAAGAGTAAAATTATTGGTATTACTCAAAAAATTGGTAAATTAATTTTCGATAAAAGAAGCGACAGGCCAAGAGCAGCAATTCTAATATCACCAGAAATTAATTACCTGAATATACCTGTTTTCATCCAAACAGATTTAGTAGCGGTATTGGTGAAAATACCAAAGGCAGGAGGCAGTCAAAAGGTGATAATTGCCTCGGCTTGCTTTCCTGGTGAGGAGCTAGATGCTCTACCTCAAGGCGTCATGGAGCTAGTGGAATACAGCAGAATCCACAAAATACCAGTCATTCTGGGCTGTGACGCTAACGCGCACCACACTATCTGGAGTAGTAGTGATATCAACAAAAGAGGTGAGTCACTTTTGGAGTACCCTACTATTAACAACCTAGATATAATAAATAAAGGCAACACACCGACATTCATAAATTCAGCTAGGCAGGAAGTACTTGACCTAACCATAACAAGCCCCTGCCTAGTTGACGAGTGCGAAAATTGACACGTATCAAAAGAAGCTTCATTATCAGATCATAGGCATATCTGTTTTGATATTTAGATTTCATTTGGGTATACAGGACAATACAGAAAACCTAAGCACACCAACTGGAGTCTGTACCAGTAAGTCCTAGAGTACGAACTAGTTACCGAAGAGGAATCAATAAGCAGCCCAGACTGCATTGATAAAATCACGAACAAACTCGTCAACAATAATATTAATGCTTAGGAACAAAGTTCTCCCGTTCTACACAAAAAATGGACCAAACAAACATTTGGTGGAATGAGGAACTAGCGGCGAACGCAAACAAACTAGAAAATTTTTCAACAGAGCAAAAACCTTTGGTAACTGAGACGAATACAGAGAGTCCCTTACTGAATATAGCAAACTTCTAAAAAGGTTTAAAAAAAAGAGTCTTGGAGAAGATTTTGTGAAGAGATAGATGATCTTCCAAGGGCCACAAGACTCAAAAATATGTTATCAAAAGACACCACGAAAGATATCAGACTATTAGCGAGACCAGATGGTTCCTCAACTAAAAGCAGCATGGAAACTCATAAAGTATTATAGGCAACACATTTCCCAGGCTGCAAGATAGCTAACAACAATTAATATTTAGAGGCAGAAGAAAGGACGTATCGTCAAACTCCGTTCAGCAAAAGCATTGCTGGTAAAATCTTCACTCCAGAAAAGATCAGATGCGCGAGCAACACCTTTAAGCCATACAAATCAGCCGAAGTACATAAAATATTCCCTGCATTACTGCAGAAGGGGTTAGAGATCCTAATGCCAATAATGATCATCATTATCATCATCAATGGCGCGACAGACCAAATCAGGAATTGGCCTCCTGAAGTCGTCGCCTCCAATCGTCTCGTTCCAACGACCGCGTCCTCCAGCTGCTAATTATACTCTAGATGAAATCTGAGAGTATATTTTGTTTGCCTTACCGTTTGTAACGCTAAGAAATAATGCTCGCACAGAGCCGCCAAGGGTACAGAAATATTTGTTGTCGCTCAAAAACTTCGATTCCGAGTTGCTGTCTGTCCGTCTGTCTACAGCATAACTCTCGAACGCTTTGAGCTATCGTGCTGAAATTTGTTGTGTGTCATTGTTAGCAAAAAAGAAACTTTATGTTCGTGAACGGACCACATCCCCCTACTCCTTCTACCCCTCCCATACAAATTTCACGAAATTCCGAAATTTTCAGAAATTGATTTTTCTTTGAAACTGTTTAGGCTATCGATTTGAAATTTATGTCAAAGTATTATGATGTAGATGTCATTAATATGACGGAATATTGATCCAATCCTGTCACTCCTTCTACCCCCTCCCATACAAATGCATAATTTTGAAAAATGCATTTTTTCGATTTTTATTGAAACTAACAAAGTTATAAAAACGAATTTTTGCCAGAATTAATTTTATTATAATTTCAATCAGTATTGAAAAAATTATCAACTTCACCTCACTCCTTCTACCCCCTCCCATACAAATTTCACGAAATTTTTAAATTTTAATTAAATTATTTTTCTTCGAAACTGTTAAAGCTATCAACTTGATATTTTCCATAAAGTATAAAAATGAAAATATCAATAACGAAAAAAAAATGTGTTTTGATCCGTACACTCCTTCTACCCCCTCCCATACAAATGTACAATTTTTGTTAGGTGCATATTATTTCGATTTCCATTAAAACTAGAAAAAGTATAAACTTGAATTTTGCCAGAATTTGTTTTTTAATAATTGCAATAAATGATAAAAAAAATTATCAGCTCCTCTTCACTCCTTCTACCCCCTCCCATACAAATATCTGTATTATAAATTCACGAAAAGCATTTCTCCTTTGAATATATTAGAACTATTGAATTTGAAATTGAATCAAAGCGTGGTGATAAGGATGATGATAAGCAGTTTCAAAATCATCTTAAACGCTTCACTTCCTCTACCACCTTCCATACAAATACCTCAATTTCAGGAAAACTATGTCCAATTGAAAATAATGAAAGCTACAGCACGAAATATTTTGCATACCACATTAGGTGTTATATCCAAAAATTACAAACTCCTCTCCTTCTACCACCTCCCATACAAAAGTCACTATTAATTATTTAAAATAATTGGAGGTGACATATTTTCCGGTACATTGAACTCTTTCTCATTTCATCTAGAGTATCATATGATTGGGCTTTACGCCCAATCATAATTCTTTTATGTTTTTTAAGATGGCTTTGCTATCTTCATCAAACGAGTCTTCCCGTCGCTTGCGTGGTTTTCCTACTGGCCGGTTACCACTCGCCTTGCCTTTAAGAGCACGTTTGGGGATTCTTCTGTCTTCCATTCGCTCTATATAGCCCGCCCACCTCAGTTTACGTATCTTGATGAACGTTGAAGCTTCTGGCTCGTCGTAGAGTTGATACAACTCATGGTTGTATCTTATTCGCCATTCCGTTCCTTCCTTTACAGGTCCCAAAATTCTTCGAAGGACTTTTCTTTCAAATGCGTTAACTGCTTTTTCGGAAGTTCGTGTTAATGTCCATGTCTCGCTACCATAACAGAACACAAGTCATATAATAGTTTTATATATCCGCAGATTATTGTTCCTGTGCACTTTCTTGGATTTCATTATTGGAAGTACCGAATAATACGTCTTATTTGCTAGTATTATCCGTCGTTTGATTTCGTCTGTTTCATTACCGTCCTTTGCTAGTTTAACCCCAAGATATATGAAATTGTCCACATTCTCCAAATTATATTCCGCAATTGTTATGTTTTGTCTGATAGGCGCTGTCCTTCTTGTTTGCGTCATTACTTTTGTTTTGCTTTCGTTAATGCGCAGCCCGACTTCCTTTGCGGCGGAGTTATGATTGACAAACACCTCTTTAGCACTAGGGAAGGATCTTGCTAGGATGTTAATGTCGTCAGCGTATGCTACTAGTTGGGTGGACTTGAATAGTAGTGTCCCGTTGGTGTCGACTGGAATTTTTCGGACGAAATACTCTAGTGCCAAGTTGAAAAGCATGGGGGCTAAACCATCTCCCTGCTTTAAACCACATTCCGTTTGAAAGCTGGTTGTAGACTCGGTTTGTATTCTCACTTGGGATTCAGTGTTCATCATTGTGAGTCTTGTTAGTCGGACTAGTTTTGGAGGAATTCCAAAGTCAAGCATGATTTGGTACAGTACGCTCCTGTCGATACTGTCGTATGCTTGTTTAAAATCTACGAATATTTGGTGCACGTCTGTATCATATTCCCAGCATTTCTCAAGCACCTGTTTCACCGAGAATATCTGGTCTGTTGTAGATCGTCCGGTTCTGAGTCGCCTTGGTATTCGCCAATTATTTCAATAGTATAGGGCTTAAGACGACGTTAAATTATTTTCGTCAGTATTTTATAGGACGTACACAATAATGATATTGTGAGTTTGTCTCCTTTCTTGTAAATTGGACAAATAATACTTTTTCGCCAATCGTCGGGCATGATTTCCCCTGTCCAAATTTTGCATATCATGTTGTACAGTATTTCACCGACACAGTTTCCACCGTTTTTCAGAACTTCAACTGGTATTTCGTCAATTGTTGGCGCTTTATTTAGTTTTTGGTTACATAGAGCTGCTTTCATTTCAGCAAGCGTAGGCAGTGTCGATGATGGTTCATCTTCGTCAGTTGGTGCTTCAATTGAAATGTTGTCTGTCGTGATCGGTGGTAATGGGGTGGGATTCAAAAGACGTTCAAAGTAGGGAGCCCATCTCCTTTTGATTTCTTGTGTGTCGCTGAAGATGTTGCCCTCTGCGTCTTTTATTATTATTATTATTTTTTCGCCGTGCTTGATACCCTAATACCTCTTCCGCGGAGGATTTGATGCCGTCTCGTATTTTCATCCACGCATTCTCCATTGGCATATTTTGGATATCTTCATATATTGGTGTCAGGTGTTTATTACATGCTAACATATAAGCCTGCGCCACCGTTTCGTCGTTAAGCTTGTCGACATTGAATTTGCGAGCTCTACTCGTTTTCGTCTATCCACGACAAGCTATTTTTGCATCGATACTTAGCTCTGACTAGATAGTGATCAGAGTCACAATTCGCACCGCGGAGAGTTCGTACATCAAGTATGCTGGAAGCAGCCCTTTTCTCAATTAGAACGTGGTCTATTTGGTTGAAGGTGTGACCATCTGGTGATGTCCACGTTCGTTTGTGAATATCGCGATGTGGGAAGCATGTAGAGCTTACTATGATATTTTTGCTGCTTGCGAAATCAATAAGACGTTGGCCATTGTCGTTGGTTATGTCATGGAGACTGTGCCCTCCTGTTGTTCCGCTATGAGCCTCCTCTTTTCCGACTTTTGCATTAAGACAATTTTTAAGTTATTCGAGGGCAGTGAATCATAGGTTGTCTCTAGGGTGGCATAAAACTCGTCTTTAGTTATATCGTCTTTGTCTTCTGTTGGTGCGTGAACGTAGATCAACCAAGTGTAGAAAAATTTAGTCTTTATTTGGATTGCACACAATCTTTCACTTACTGGTCTGAAGCTCGTGACCTGCCGTTTAAATTTTTTGTCAACGACAAAAGCGACTCCAAACTCTCTGCTTCCCGACAATTTTCCACTTGGATAGATTGTGTGTGATCATGTCCATGATTTCGCTACCGAGCCATTTCGTTTCTTGGATGGCAGTTATGTTGATGTTGTGTTTTGCCACTTCTTCGAGAAACTCTTTAAGAGCTCCTGTCCTAAATAAGGATCGAACATTCCAAGATCCAATAGAGTAGTCCATTTTCCGTTTGCGGGGTCGTTGCCGTTGAGTCCATCCTTTCCGAGGCTGTTCTTCAGGTTTCGGGACAGTGTTTTTTTTCCGGTGATGCGTTGTCGGCGCCTCGCCCAACCCCCAACCTGGAGGACCGGTCCTACTTATTTATTACACCCTAGTAGAAAAAGGGTGGGAGTTTTGAGCTAAATATGACATGCTGGAGTTCTCACAGCTATGCTGCAAGTCCAACTATGCCATACTTTATGCCTACTTCCTGAGACGCACTGGTGTTACTGGCGATTCAGGTTATCTCCATGTTCCCTCCTCTTTTCTCAAACTGGGCTTGGGACCGTCTATGGCGGAGTTTTTTGAATGCGAACTGAGAAAATTAGTGAGTTAGATTTAGCGAAAATGTGCAGTTTGTATGGGAGGTGGTAGAAAGAGTGAGGGAATTCAAGTGATTTTTTCAGAAATAACTAGGAATATTATAAAATTGACATCCCTTAAATTTCAGACTAGTGCCATTGATACTTTTAAAGAAAATCGATTTTTTGTAAAGTTGTGAAACTGTGTCATATTGTATGAGAGGGGGTAGAAGCAGTGAAGCTAATCAAATATTTTTTTCTGATCTTAGTGATAATACTAATTAAGTATTTATTACAAAATATGAGCTCAATAAATGTTATATGTTCTGAGAAAATCGTCTTGGAGCATTTCATGAAAAAGTGTAGTTTGTATGGGAGGGGGTGGAAGGAGAGGGAGGACGCAAATAATTTGTCTACTGTAGATTTAGATTTTTATAAAAATAATATATCCCAAAACTCAGATTAATAGCTTTTATACTTTTCGAGTAAATCCATTTAATATCAAATTGTGAAATTGTGTCCTTTTGTATAGGAGGGGGTTGAAGGGGTCGAGCTAATCGTCTAATTTTCTTTGGCCTTACTAACAATTTTAAATAAATATTTGGTGCACAACTTCAGCCCGGTAAATTTTGAGTAAATTGGCTTAGAGTAATTCATGACAAGTACAGTTTGTATGGGAGGTGTTAGAAGGAGGGGGAGGACACGCATAAGTTTTTTACGGTAGATTAATATTATCAAAAAAGTAACATATTTAACATAATTTCAGGCCAATAGCTTTTATACTTTTTGAGCAAATCCGTTTATTGTCAAATTGCTCAATTGAGTCATTTTGTATGGGAGGGGGTAGAACGGGTGGAGCGATGTGGCCCGTTCACGAACTTGACCTTACTTTTTCGTCAAAAACGACGTGTACAAAATTTGAGCTTTCTAGCTCAACGCGTTCTCAAGCTAGAGAGCGAACGGACGGACGGACATCCGGTTTTGGGATTTTTGTGTGATAATATTAACTTTTATATCATTCATTTTTTTCTCCGAGCCTTATTTCTTGGCGGTACAAACTTTAGAGCAAACTTATAATACTCTCAGATTTCATCTAGAGTATAAAAATTCGAAAGAAAAAAAATTAAAGCAAAAAAATCAATTATAATTACTATATGTGTAGTACGTATCGATTTGTTGGGGGCCCCGTACTCCAGAGGCTGCTTCTGTTGTGAGATCGGCTGCTTCCTGCTGGCTGGATCCTCTTTTTTCAATGTTTCGAAGGTGCGTTTTATTCTTATGGTCCGAAAAACATTTTTTTCTTTGATTTGCTCAGACGACCTTTCGTAGCCAGGTCTAGATCCAGAAGAGCGTGATTAGCCTCATCCTCAAGCCTCGGACCCTCAAAAATTTTTGAAAAATTATTCTTCTTCTTCGCAAAAACTTTGCTTACTACAGAGGTCCAGCTGCCGATGATGCAGCGCTTCGTCGCAATGTCTCTTAATTTTTTTTTGTTTTTTTTTAATTTACAATTCAGATTATACAATTAATATTTTTTTTTAAGAAAATTATGACGAATTTCATTTGTTACAATCGGCAGCTAAAAAAAAGGGTTTGGAAGCGGCTACAATAAAATGGATTCACGCCATGCTAAGGAGCCGAATGACAACCACGGCTCTAGGCGATAGCACATTGACTGGACAGACCTATAGGGGCATTATCACTAGAGGCAAATATGATTTAATAATATCGGAGATTATACAATCAGCCTTAGAGGTGATAAACTGGTGATGAACTGGTGTCAGTCTAAGAACTTGAACATTAACCCAAGTAACTGTGATAGTACCATTTACAAATAGAAGGAAAGTCCATATCAAACCTCTTTCAATAAATGGAACACCAATTCCCTTTTCAGATGAGGTAAAATTTCCAAGTATTATACTGGATAGCAAACTCAACTAAAACAAATACATAGAATGGACTCATGCCAAAAAACTAAAGGCATTTTGGGCCTACAAATGCTTATTTGGCAGAAAATGGGGGTTAAAGCCAAAATAATTTACTGGTGTTACAGAACAATCATTCTTCCAATAGTCACGATTCAACGATATGGTGGACTAAAATTTTACAACAAAAAGCACAGCTTATGCTACAAAAAATCCAAAGGCTAGCTTGTCCTGATATCACAGGAGCAATGAAAATCTGTCATATGGCGGCAATGGAAATATTCCTAAACATCCCTCCGATACATCTCCAAATAAAAAAGGATGCTATCAAAGGGGTGTTACGCATACAGAGGGAAAACAATTACAAATCAGGGGATTTTGGAGGTCACCTCAAAATCTTAAAAGACTCAAGATTGGAGGTTCTAACCTCCTTACTATCGGACGCTATGCCGACAAAATTCAACTTTGAAACCCCCTTCAAAGTTGTAAATAGAGAACACAAGGACTTGCAATCCATGCTACCTGAAATGGATGAGGAATCAACAATCTGGTGTACAGATGGCTTGCGCACCTCTGAGTGTCCTAATTTCTCGGTTTCAAAGCCACTCGGCAAAGAAGCCACAATCTTCTAGGTGGAACTAATTGCAATAGAGCTATGCATCCAGGAGAATATAAGGAGAGCTCATCGCAACAAATCTATTTTTATCCTATCGGATAGTCAGGTGGTTTTCAAAGCCCTATTATCCAATAAACACGGATAGAGGATAGTTTAGGACTGTCTTCAAAACCTAATCATCCTGCGAAAATGAACGATGTAACGTTAATGTGGGTACCAGGACATATGGGAATTGAGGGAAATGAAGAGGCCTTGCAAAAAACGGCGCAGAAACAAATTTTATTGGTCGAGAGCCATTCTACGGAAAACCAAAAGGGCACTCCAACCCCATACTTAGAAAGTGGGTTGAACAAGAACATAAAATCTACTGAAATAGACTTCTAGGCTTATCAATCTAAAAAAAAACGAATCCTACCACAAAAAAACGAATCCTACCACAAAAAAACAAAGTGGAGGATATTGCAAAATTCAGCAAGAGTGATGTAAGTACTCTAATCGGCCTAATAACTGTGCAGAGTGGAGTAAACAACCACCTCAAAAACATGGGCTTAGCTGAAACCGTCATCTGTCGCCTCTGTCTCAAAGACTGAGAAACAACAGAAGACATATGGGAACTGATTATTGGGGATAGCTTGTAAAATGTTAAATGAAACTCGCTCGGTGATAGTTGCAAGTAGAATTAACTGGTTTATTTCGATTATATGGTATTTATAACTTTCTCTTAAATTAAACTTATAGCTAACTTATTATATATTTCAATGTTAACAATCTGTACATAGTTTTTAGTTGCTAAGTACAAATGCTTTTGTGTTTTTGATATAATTTGCCGCAGAGGGTCGATGTCTAAAAATAGTAATTTGAATATCAATTCCAAGGTTACGATTTTTGGTTTTTGTTTCTAGAAATTAAAATTTATAATTTGAATGAGGAATTGGTCGCTACACACTCCCCTTTCAGCGTAGCGTTATTTTAAGATAAAATAATATGAAATAAAAGTAAAAATAATAATGTTAATTGAAGAAAAATTAAATTTACATGATAAACAAAATTTGGAATTTTTATTTTTCTGAAAAAATGTATGCAGGTGTAATCCTGTCAATTGCAATTGATCAATTTTTTTCCATTTATATCGAGAACGAATTGCTTGCGAAATCCTCGAACGATTTTATAAGGTCCTTCGTAAGGTGGGTTTAATCGTGATCTTAATTTATCGATTCTAACAAAGACAAATTTACATGTATTGAGATCTTGTGCGACGTTTATATTTTTTTTGAAATTTTACACGTGTGTTAGTTGGTTTGATATTGCTTATAGATTGTTTTAATTGTGCTACGAAATCTTTAGGATCTAAGCCCATGGAATTTTTATTGGCAACAAAATATTCGCCTGGAACCTTGAGACTTTGCCCGTAGACGAGGTCTGCAGGTGAACATTGTAGATCACTTCTTATTGCGGTTCGAATACCTAGTAGAACTAATGGTAATTCCGAGTACCAATTTTTTTCGTTCTCTCTGGCCATGATAGATGATTTCATGTGTCTGTGGAATCGTTCTACTAAACCGTTTGCCTGCGGGTGATACGCACTGGTATGTATACGGTGGGATCCTAAAAATTTTGTTAATTCCGCAAAGAGCTTAGATCCATTGTAATTTCTAATGGTACGCCAAATCGAGGAATATACTGCTGTATAAAAGCTTCGGCTATTGAAATAGTGGACATGTCTTTCATGGGATATGCCTCTGGCCATCTCGTGAACCTATCTATAATGATCAGAATATACGAATGACCGTTAGATGGTGGCAGTGGTCCGACGACGTCCATATGTTCAAACCTTTGAGAAGGTGACTCAAAGCGTTCTAGTTCTGTTCGCGTATGGCGATGTACCTTAGCTTTTTGGCAGCCGATACAGGACTTCGACCAACTATTTGAATCTGAGTTCATGGAAGGCCAAAAATATTTTAAAGTTAGTTGTTTTCTAGTAGCCCGTATCCCTGGATGGGATAAATTGTGGATTGATTCCAATACTTTTCTTCGTAAATCATGTGGGACGTATGGGCGGCATCTTTTTGTGCTCGTTTCACACCAAATCTTATCTTGGTAGAAAGGAATATTCAAGAGTTCCAGAGTACATTTGGACTCGGGTTTATGTGAATTATTTAAGATTGACTTAAGCTCATTATCTGTTAGTTGCATCTTTGACAGGTTTTCAAGATTTAATGTAACCATATTTATATCATCTATACTACTGATTCGTGATAAAGCGTCAGCTACATGATTTGATTTGCCACTTATGTGTTTAATGTCCGTTGTGAATTGCGATATATAATCTAAGTGTCGCGTCTGGCGCGGAGATCGTTCAGTTTTTGATGGAATGGCCTTGACCAATGGCTTGTGATCAGTAAAAATTGTAAAGTTTCGACCTTCCACAAAATACCTGAAATGTTTGATGAAAGTTCACGATCAAATGCTGAGTATTTCACTTCGGCAGAAGACAATTTTTTTGAAAAAAATGCAAGAGGTTGACATTGTTCCGAATGGAACTGTTGAAGAACTGCTCCAACAGCTGTATTTGAAGCGTCTGTAGTGATGCTGTAACTTGCATTTTCTTTTGAATGTAGTAAGAGTGTTGCCTTGGTTAGAGCAGATTTAACTTGGCAAAAACTCTCCTGGCACTCTTGTGTCCAGGTGAAATGTTTTTTAGAACCTTTCTGCTTCAGAAGTTGAGCAACATGATTATGAATTGGTGTAAGAAGCTTTGCCAAATGTGGTATAAAACGATTGTAGTAGTTGACCATTCCAACAAATTGCTGAATATGTTTAATTGTTAAGGGTGCTGGAAAATTAGTTATGGCATCTACTTTTTCGCTCATTGGCAAAATACCTTTGGCAGATACCGTATGACTAAGAAAATTTAATTCTGGTGTGCCAAATATGCACTTAGAAGGATTGATGTTCAAACCAAATTCAGTAAGCCTCTGAAAAAGTATTTTCAAATGCTTTTTATGATCTGTATCATCATTGCTTGCGACAAGAATGTCGTCAATATAGACGAACACGAAATCTAGGCCGTTGACTACTTGGTTCATAAACCTTTGAAAAGACTGTGCGGCATTTTTTAAACCGAAAGGCATTCGAGTGAATTCAAAAAGACCAAACGGGGTGGTGATGACAGTTTTATGAATGGCTTCTGGCGCTATGGGTATGTGGTGGTATGCTCTGACTAAATCGACTTTAGAAAATATTCTGCAACCGCTAAGAAACTTAGAAAAATTTTGAATGTGAGGTACCGGATATCTGTCCGGAACAGTGATTGAATTAAGTCGTCGGTAGTCTCCACACGGTCTCCAATCCTTACTGTCCCTTTTAGGGACCATATGTAAGGGTGATGAAGCTGGAGATGCCGACAGTTGACAAATCCCCATTTGTACCATGTGTTCGAATTCGAATCTTGCAGTCTTGTACTTTAATGGATCGAGCCTTCTTGGGCGAGAACATGGAAGAGGACCTTCCGTCAATATGTGATGTTGCACTGTATGTTTTATAGGAGAATTGAAGCTAGGAGGTTGGAATAATGCTGGAAACATTTTTAACAGCGCACCGTATTGATTGTCGATACTAAAATTTAAGGGTGTTGGTGTATCAGTTTTGATTGCATTGATGTTTGAAGTTAAACTCGTCGTGGGATCAATAAGTTTTTTATTTTTCAGATCTACCAGTATATTGAATTTTTCAAGGAAATCCGTACCGATTATAGCTTTGCTTATTGATGCAATTAAGAAGGTGTGAATAAAATCTCGACGTAAGCCGATATTCAGTTTCAATAGTTTCTGACCATAAACTTTAATTCGCGATCCATTAGCCGCAGTAAGATAAAAATCACTTGCTTTAGCTGTCGAATTAAATGATTGATATGGAATAATCGAGACGTCTGCTCCAGTATCAATGAGAAAATTTATGTTGTTGATGCGATCTGTTACGTATAAGCGGCGTGATTTTGTAGGTAAACTTCTGTCAGCCGCTGAGCCAGAAGCGATGTTTAGTTTTTTGAAGAATATGATAAAGTGGAATTTGTCTCATTAAAATTGCAAGGTTTTTGACATTTGGTGGCATTTGTACCATATTTGGTATGATACCAGCACATTCCTTGTTGTTGTTGTGAGGTTGTCCGCCCTCTGCTTCGAAAACGGCTACGGAATCTTGGTTTACTACAACTTTGTTGCTTGTTCTGTAAAGTTAGGTTTGCAATTTGATCTCGTAGCTCTCGAATTTCATGACGAAGAGCTGAAATGTCTGATCTAGGCTCTATAGCAGAAACTGAGCTTGAGTTCGGTAATGCGTCCCAGATTTGATCGGCCAATGATTAAGTATCTGTAATATCCTTGTCTTTTTGAGCAATCAAGGCGATATTAATTGATTGAGGTAATCTTCGCATCCAGAGCTTACGAATTAATTTGTCATTAATCGCGTCACTTGAACCAGCAATATTGGCTAAGAATCTATAAAAATCTGAAGGTTTTCTATCCCCTAGCTCCACATTTCCCAATAATTGCTCAATTCTTTTTTCTTCACTTAGTGAGTGACGATTAATAAGTACGGCTTTAAGATGTTCGTACTTGAAACCTTCGTCGGGTGGGTGTTGTATCGTGTCTATCACTGTTTCAATTACCTCTTGTGGTAGCGCGGATAAGACATAATTATATTTCCTAATGTCTTTCCGAATTTGAGCTATTGCAAATTGAGCCTCGGTTTGTATGAACCAAACTGCAGGTGAATTTGACCAAAAGGGTGGAAGCTTTACTGAAAATAAAGAGTTATCCAAATTTGTTTTGGTTATTTGGTCTGTACTCTTCGCATTCAGTGTTTCATCACAATTTCTGGCATATTTAAAACGATACGAATGAAAATGAATAACAATTTAATAAAATTTTGTTATTTTTTTTCTAAAGGAATAGGTAATACTAAACTAGGGATAATAGTAAAAAAAAATTTGTTGATAACCGATATAACTATGGGAAACTAACTTCATTCACTTAGAACAGCGTCCAGTTATCCGGGTTCGATTGTACAATATTTAGCGATTGGGGAGCAAGAGGTCCTTTTCTACTCAAAGTCGTCTGGCAAATTGATTCGCCTGAGTCAGAAATGGACACCACTATTCACGCCGCGCGATCTAAGTGCGACCAGAAAGTAGTGGATAAACTCAGAGATCCCTACAAAAAACGCGAATACACCACTATTCTACGCGACAAGTCATCCACATTGGGTGAAAATGGACGCCAATTGGGAGGCGACCAGAAACACTTTTCTAACTAGTGCTGAAGAATCTGTGGGGCATGTACAAACCGGTGAGAAACTCTGGATGTCGCAAGACACATGGGACAAGGTTGGCAATCGGAAAAACGCCAAATTGGCAATCATCTCTCAACCCGATGTCAACCAACGAACGCCCGACTTGAGGCAGAACTACCGCGATGCTCATATACAGCTTAAAAAGGCTGTTAGACGCGACAAGAGAAAGGCCATTGAAGATCTGGCAAACAAGGCAGAATCTGCGGCTTACCTTGGGGATATGGGTTCACTATTTAAAATCATGAAACAGTTGACGAACAGGAATTTCACCGCCAACCACCTGGTGAGAGATGTCAACGGAACTCTCCTTAATATGAGTGAACACCGGTTGCTACGATGGAAGGAATAGTTCTCTGATATTTTAAACATCTTGTCAGAGGAAGATATTTCGGAAACAGAAAAACTTCCAAACATCCAACCGCAACAATCCTCTATTAGGGACGATCCCCCAGATAAGGAAGAGACAGTTTCCACCATTCGGTCAATGGTGAGAAGGAAGGCTCCAGGTATAGACGGACTTCAACCGAACTCCTCAAAGCGGACCCGGATATAACAGCTGATATACTCCTCCCACTCTTCACTAAGGTGTGGAGTGAAGGAAGATATCCGACTGAATGGAAGGAGGGCGTCATTGTGAAAATTCCGAAGAAGGGCGACCTTCGGGATTGTGGCAATTGGCGTGGTATATGTCTACTCACTGCCGTATCAAAAATTATGGCTAAGGTAATTCTCAATAGGATTAGTGATGTCGTCGAGAGCACTCTCAAGTTTATCAGGCTGGATTCCGTAAAGGGTCGTCTTGTACCGACCACACAAATACCCTACGGATAATATTAGAGCAATCAGCCGAAATGGGTTCGCCACTACATCTCATGTTTGTGGACTTCGAGAAGGCGTTCGACAGCGTTAAGCGAGATTACATATGGAATGCTTTGCGTAGGAGAGGTATTCCAGATAAGGTCATAGCTATGATTAAAGAATCCTACGAAGATGCAAGGTGTCGCGTCTTGCATAGAGGAGCCCTGTGCGAACGGGTGTCAGACAAGGCTGCATATTATCACCAGCCCTGTTTCTGGTGGTAAGAAATGACATCTTGAAAGCTGCACTGGAAGGTGGGGAAGGTAAAGGTCTTCAATGGAGACTATTTAACATCTTAAGTCACCTTGATTATCCTGATGACGTGTGTTTGCTTGCACATACCCGTTCGGACTTAGAGTCAAATGTTCGCTCGTTGCATTCTAAATGCAAAGAGGCGGGGCTGAAAATAAATGTGCGTAAAACCAAGTACATGCACATGGGTTCGAACGCAAGCACACCGATTGTTCTTAACGGACAGGTTGTGGAAGAGGTACAAGATTTTTGCTATCTTGGAAGCATTGTCAGCATGGACGGCGGAGCCGAAAAGGATGTTGAGGCTCGGCTAAATAAAGCTCGTCAGGCCTTCGGTATCCTTTCCCCTTTCTGCAGGTGAAGAGAGATCTCCCTTCGCACGAAGCTTCGAGTTTTTGACGCATGCGTCAAATCCGTGTTGTTATATGGTTGTACTACGTGGAAAGTGACCGTTTGACTTACCAAGAAACTACAGACTTTCGTAAACCAATGCCTCCGGCGCATTTTAGGAATATTCTGGCCAGAAGTAATCTCCAACGACGAACTTTGGAGTACAACTCGCCAGACTAAAATAGGTATTGAGATTCAACGGCGGAAGTGGCAGTGGATCGGTCATACTTTGAGGAAACCAGAGCGAAACATTGCAAAACAGGCTCTGGATTATAACCCTCAAGGAAGACGTCGGGTTGGTCGACCATGTAACACATGGAAGCGAGCAGTTGAGCAGGAGGCCAGAGAAATAAACAAGTCCTGGCAACAGCTTAAAGCCGATGCTCAGGATCGCGCCTTGTGGAAGAGAGTTGTTTCTGTCCTATGCCCCTATAGGGGGTCTTAACAGGAATTTGATTTTGAAACACACAATAGACCGAGAAGGTCGTAGTGTTCTGACGTGTTCCCCAATTATATAATATTTAATAAGTAGATTTGCTGGTGTGTTTGTATACTCTAGATGAAATGTAAGAATAGTATAAATTTGCTATCCAGTTTTTAACGATAAGAAATGAGGCTCGGAGAAAAAAATTAGGGACACAGATGTTAACAGGCATTCAAAAATCTCAAAACTGGGTGTCCGTCCGTCCGCGCACTCTAGCTTGAGAACGTTCCGGGCTAAAAAGCTCAAATCTTGTGCATGTTATTTTTAACAAAAAACTAAGGTCGAAAAAAATTAAAAATTATTCGCTTTCAAAAATTTACAATAATCAAATTTTGTCGGTAACTTTAAAAGATAATAATTTGAAATTTAACTACAAGCCTAGATATCGATTTTTTGTCAATTTTTTGAAAACAGTCTTAATATTTCACTTTTAGCAAATGAAGAACATTCATAAAGTTTTGGGACCTGAAGAAAAATTTTAGGTTTTGAAATTCTAAATCTAACAAAAAACCAAAGCAAAAGAAGATAAAGTCAAAGAGCATTAAAATTTTTAGCGTAGTATAATGGCTAAAAGCCTATTTAAGAAAGAACTAAAGCTGACCGAAATTGTTGAACCGTTAGTTGATGAAAGCTTAGTTATTTTTCTTCAGGCTCAAGCGAAGGGACAACTGGGCTGTCATGAACCCCCTTCGTTGGGTCACCGTGCATGTGTATTAACCGAATACCCTATAATGAAGAGGAGCCTGATGAATAAGTTAAAAGTGCGATCATAAAAAAAGGATAATAGAGTACCTTGATGACTACTTAACCATATGTAGTTATCATCCATGCCATTTCTTTAAAAATATTCTTCTTAAAAAATAACATAAAGAGAATTAATAATAATGTAGAAGATTGAAATTAAAAAACAAAACTAATAATAACTTAAGTTCACTTTTAGAGTAGTCATCAATCTTGAACTAATAAATAATAATTATTAACTTAAAATTGGGAATTTCTTTTCAAACAAATTGCTTTATCTCCTACAGCATAAATGAAAAACCCAGCGAGATAGTGACCAATATTTAGCGCTTTCATTGTAAACAAATTTATAGGAACATAAAACAGAAATTAATGAAATTATCTTTTATATTTGGAATTTCCAATACGTTACTCTAACCCAGCTGTTTTTTCATGAAAATAAAACATAAAAGAACGATTTATTTGATTGCCATACTGTTGATGAAATAAAAATCTTTATGCGATAGATTCAAACCTTTTGAAATGTCGTTTCATGAGTCTGATTCTATGATACTGTTTAGAAGTACAATTTTAAACAGATGAGAGTGTACTATGAATTTTTAATGAATTAAATATTGATTCATGCGTAATAAGAACTAAATCCAGATTATCTCCTAATCCGTTTATTTCCATCGCTCTGTGCTCTGATGTCCGGTTGAATTTTATTTGATTTCAGGCTAGGCTGATCGTGATTCCTTCGGGCGAAAAATCAGTTTGCGAAACCATGTCTGCCAGCCACGTCCTGACAATCGTTATTTGCAAGTAGCGTGTTGGTCTATAATGCGAAGGCTGGGAGTTAAAGTTTCAGCACACTAATTGCGTGGATATATCTTAGCCACCTCAATCTGCAGAAAACAAAATTCGTAGAGGGTTGTGCGAAGACCTACCTACCTACTTCACAGCAACAAATAAAATTTTAAGGAACCTGAAGGTCAGGAGGCCAAGACCCGATTTGGTCTGTAGTGCCATTGAAGAAGGAGAGGGATATATGGTACCAGTAGCGAATAGGAGTAGCTGAACGTCATAAGTAAGTTTATATTTTATAAAACAGGACACGACAAATACTTGATCCAGTATGGAATATTCTTTTCAAAATTTATCCCAACAAAATTGCAAAAACCACAAAAACCTCAAAAATTAGATGCTAATTTTGTAAAAGCACAGCAAAAGATAAAAGCTACGTTTTAACGGTAGCTTGTTACATGAATCTCGGGTTACACAACGCATTTTCATATTACTCGGCTTCGCTGTATCTTACTCTCAATAGCCTGGAAGCTGATTTATGTCTGTGCCACCCCGAAAATGTTCCGTGTTCGGAAACAACCAACACAAACAACACATGTGCGAACAAGCATCGAAAATGTCTCAGGTTAACTATAGCTAATGCTCCGTGAAAGGTGTCGTAAGGTATTTCGTGTCGAAACTTTTGAACTTCATGAAGTGGTTATGTTAGTTCAAAATAGTACTTTTCGAGAATGCATGGAAAGGTGATGCTTATACCCTTAAAATCTATCCAATGCGAAATGCCAGCCAGCACGGATAGGTTAAGGTGTAGGAGGTAGAAATAAAAAATCTCATACATCTTTGAATTTCGTCGTCCTTGTCGCCGTCACAAGCTTCTTCTACTCATATGAGAGTAAATAGCTACTTTGTATTCCATTGGTTTCCTTATTACAAGAGTTGTGGAAATGAAACTTCGTCGACGGATGAAGGGATGATTTTGTTGTTATTCAGTTGAAAGGTAGAGCGTAACTTTTCGCCGTGGAGGGGTGATAGTGTGACGATGAGCATGATATTTTCGGGTAAAAGGACTTGAATGAAGGTACTTTAAGCATGTATGGAAATTGTTAAAATGGCAAGCATATATAGCTAAAATTACAACGTGATAAATATATACACATTTGCATAAAATTATACTTACAAGTCAGTGCTTAAGGATACTACTTAACATTTGGCACAAATAATTTTAAATCAGACGATTGAAATATATTGTTTACGAAATGTTCGGATATTGGAATGGTAAATGGTTTTGTCCGCGAAAGGTAAGGTATGTTTTAAAGAGCAGTTTAAGTACGACAGAATGTAAGGATTGCGTGATATTTATTCTAATTTTCGACATGATTGCTAAAAGTTTATTTCAAATTTTATTGTAAGTGTCAGCGAGATATAAAAATAATTATCAGAATATTTCATTAATTTATCGAATTAGCCGTGTGTATGAAAACAAATGCAATTTTATCTCGAAATAGAAAGGTAAGCGTTACATTGCTCGAGAAGAAGATGGCGATAGTAGATACTTAAATTCTGCCTTGGCTCAATAACGATAACAACCTCTTGAAACTCTCAACCATTTTTTTTTAAATCCATGGGTTCAAGAACTTGGAATAATGCAGCCAATGAAAGGAAAACGATTCCATTCTCTGGGGGCGACATTTCATATATTTCTGAAGAGGATGTCTTGAAAACCACTCACCATCTCTCTAGGACCCACTTCATCTCCCTTTCATTTGAAACTTACCATCTCCCATCCATTTTGAAAAAATTCCTTTCATTATTTTTCTCTGTTTGTGGGTCTTCGTTTTATTTTTAACAATCCTCTCCACTAGTAATTTCGAATTTAATTTAGTAGTAATTCACGAAGGAATTTCGGTTGCATTAAAAATAAAAAAAGAAGAAGAACAAAATAAATACGGCGATCTTAGCGCTAAATGTCCGGGGAGAATCGAGATGAATACGAAGGAGCACACTTAAAATTGGCGCTAACTCTCGGCAACCATCAATTAGAGTGAAGCTCGACATATGGCGAATAAGCGTTGGGAGCTGGGAATAGTTTCGAATCGTGTTCGTCCTTCTGCATAGAATTGCCATTGTGCACAACGTGTAATTAACTTGAGACCGTTCCAATTTATATGCAACTGCAGTGAAGTCCGGGTTAATCTATGGCTCTGGTTCTGCTACTGTGGTCACTATTCTAATACAAGTATGAAGTTTATTGGGATTTGTATCTGTTGGTAAGCGATATGCTAGCGAATTTGAATTGGAATAGCGAAACTATTGGAATTTTTTTCAATCGAGCAATTGATAGAAGGTCTTTTCAATACGAATCATAGTGGTTACGAAGTTATATTAATGGTTTGCATAAAGTAAGCCTTAGTAGTTCCCACCCAAATTAGTACGTTTTTAAGAATTTTTTTCTAGCGCAAATGAATGTAGCAGTAGTGAAATTAGTTAGTTAGTTATTGAAAATTTAAAATTAAGCTTTTTGAACGTTGCGTATAACCGATTACTTTTGTTTTGAAACAAAAGATTTCCAGATTTCACGGTTTCTGCTGAGATTTTTATCAAAACTCTTTGGACAGTGTTGATAAAGGTCTCAGCAGAAACCGAAACGTTACATTTAAGTAAAGCACAACAGTGTGAAAACCGGAAATCTTTCCTTTCAATTCGAAATGTACTGTTGAATGTTTTCACATTCACCAAACCATTTTTTTTTCCTTAAAGTATACGAAAATGAATTTTAAATCCTCCTATACCTAAAAGTTTTAAAACAAAAACAACAAATTCAAATTTTGTATTTTATTTCTTCTGGTGTATTTTAGCTTTCCCAAAAAAAAAGGATATCTAATTCTTCTTCTTCTTCTTCAATGGCGCTACAGCCAAAATTGGGCCTTGGCCTCCTAACCTTCAGGTTCCTTCAAATTTTTATTATATATATTTTTTTTTTATTTATTTAATGCATTATATTTATTGTTTTAATAAATTCCAAGTTAAATGAATTCATGCACTACTCCCCCTTTTAAGGATAATTCTTGTGATAGGGGTGAGGAGTCGATAATTAGTATACAATTTTTGCAATATATTAAGCTTAGGAAAGTTACAAAGAAATGTTAACAACGTTTCAAATATAATATAGAAGTATACATTATGATTTGTGATGTATAATATGTAAAGTTAAGAATGATATACAGTAATAGATATTAATTAATTTTCAGTTGACAATATAAATTTGATTTTAATCAAGTCGTTGAATATGAATAGGAAGGTACTTAAATTTAAGAATTAATACATAAGTTTAAGTTACATTATTCGTATTACAATTATTTTTACAAATTATTCAGTTGGAATTTAAATCTAATTCAAGCAAATTCTTCAATCCAAGACTATAGTAATAACTTTTTTAAAATTGATTGTTAAATGGAAAATGAAACAATATCGACTAACTAATATTTTTATAATAATATATATTTATATTAGTTTTGAAGGTTTCAATATTACTGCTTTTTTTATTATTGAAGGCAAGGCATTATAATATTTGACCCCAGAGTATGAATAATGGCTTAGGCCAAGTTTTGTTTTTCGTTTCGGTAGTAATATATATTCACGAGTGCCAGCCCTAGTGAGGGTTAAGTTAACCGGATGAATAAATTTTTTGATTTCTTTGTGTATTTGAATACTTGGTATAAGTTTGAATATTTGTTCGATTGAAGGTACTTGTAAGTCCGAATATAACTTATCAGAAGGATAAAGTCTACTTTTTCTCAATAAAATTTTTATTAATAATTTTTGGACGATATTAAGTGGTGAAAGAAAACTAGGGTTGCTACTACCCCAAGTAATTATTCCATATTGTAGCAGTGAGTGAATCATGGAGAATTAAAATATCCTGACAGTTTTTATTTGTAGAAAAGATTTAACTTCAAGGCGAATTGGAATAAGTTTTCGTAGACGGGATATAAGATTGGAGATATGAATTTCCCATTTAAGGTGTTCATCGAATGTAACACCTAGATATTTGGTGGACGGGACTCTTTTTAGTGGGGGCATTGGCAATTATTACCACACTGATTTGTGTGAATCCTGATGTCTATATTAATGGGATTTCCATGTTGAGTCAGTTTAAATATAATTTGTTTCTGAAATATTTAAAGTAAGGGAGTTATGATCTAACCATTTTTTAATATTCAGTAAGCTATAATTAGCCTTTATATTGACTCCTTCCCAAGATCTGTCCTCTATAAAAAGTACCGTGTCATATGCGAACGAAATCAGTTCTCCTTCAATTGCTATCGAATAGATATCATTAACATATAATATGAATAGCAGAGGTCCTAGCACTGTCCCTTGTAGTACTCCGTATTCGAAGGACAGGTAATTACTGTGTTTTTTCAAAATTTTAACTCGTTGTTTTCGTTCATATAGGTAACTAGCGATCCAATTAATCCAATTTTGGTTTATATATAATCTATGTAGTTTCTGTACAATTTTTCTGTGTCGAATAGAATCGAAGGCTTTTGCTAAATCCAGAAATACTGCGGAAGAGTTGTTAGCTCTTTGCACATCTAATTAATCGAAAATTCATCCACATGTTCTTAGTCCCTTTTAGAAAAATGAAGGGCATAAACTTCAATCAAAAAAATCTAATCACAAACCACCATATGAATCCTGAAGTAACTTTAATCATATGGTAGTGACGCCTACCACCTTTTTACATCGCAATAAGCGACAGTTTCGGTTTCATACTGTAATTTAGTAATTCTCGGAATCATACTTACTTACTTACGATGGCGCTACAGCTCAAATCGGACTTTGGCCTCCTGAATACTTTGCCTCCATTCATCTCGGTTCAGTGACCGCGTCCTCCACTTAGAAAATCTTAGCAGTGATTTGCTATCTGCCTCCATCGAATCCTCCCAGCGCTTCCATAGTTTTCCGACCGGTCTTTGTCCGTTGACTTTCCCTTTAAGTGTGAGTTTGGGAATTCTTCCGTCATCCATATACTCCACATAACCAGCTCATTGTAAATTCTTAAATTTTATGAGGGTTGACACTTCTGGATTGTCGAAGATGGCATACAATTCTCTATTGTATCGTATTCTCCAGCTCGAGTCTTCCCTCACAGGATCCTTCTCAGGACATTTCTTTCAGAGGCATTAAGTAGTTTTTCGGACGCCTGAGTTAAAATATACGTTCGCTGCCATAGCATACCACAGGTCTTATGATGGTTTTATATAGCTTAAGTTTGGTTTTCTTGTGCACGTTCTTGTTTTTGATTATTGGAAGTACCGAATGATAAGTCTTGTTTGCCATCATTTTCCTTCTGTTAATTTCGATGGGTTCGCTTTCATCCTTTGATAGGTTCGCCCCTAGGTATATGAAGTTGTCTACGCTTTCTAGGTTATAGTCTTCTACCGTAATATTTTGTCTGATTGTCGTTTTTTTTCATAGATTGCATCATAATTTTTGTTTTGTTTTCATTAATACGTAGTCCAACTTCCCTTGCTACCGAGTCAAGGTTTACAAATACCTCCTTAGCACTCTCCAGAGATCTTGCAAGAATATCTATATCGTCGGCATATGCTACGATTTGTATGGATTTGAAGCATAGTGTTCCCTTGGTGTGAACGGGAGGTTTCCGAACATCATATTCGAGTGTCAAGTTAAAAAGCATTGGAGCGAGGCCGTCACCTTGCTTAAGGCCATTTTCTCTTTTAAAACAGGAAGTCAGATCGTTTCCTACTCTAACTCGAGACAAAGACTCGGTCATTGTCATTCTTGTAAGCCGAACCAGTTTCGGTGGGATTCCAAACTCTAACATGATTTTATACAATACGCGTCTGTTGATACTGTCGTATGGTTGTGTGAAGTCAACAAATATCTGGTGCACATCAATATTATATTCCCAGAACTTTTCCAGCGCCTGTTTAACTGAGAATATCTGGTCCGTGGTCAATCGTCTAGCTCTAAATCCGCCTTGGTATTCACCAATTACTTTCTCAGCATAGGGCTTAATTCTCTTTTCCAGAATTTTTGTCAAGATTTTACAGGACGTACACAACAGATATGTTCCTCGATAGTTTCCGCAGCAGAGTTTGTCACCTTTTTTATAAATTGGACATATGATGCTCTTGCGCCAATCTTCAGGAAGTGTTTCCTGCGTCCATATGTCCGTGACTAATCTATGTAGGAGATGCGCTATGCAGGTGTTGCCGGTTTTCAGAAGCTCAGCTGGAATTTGATCAGTGCCCGGCGTTTTGTTGTTTGGGTGGTTCCTCAGGGCTGGTTTTACTTCTTCGAGTGTGGAAGGACTTAAAGCGGATCCTTCGTCAGCTGCTACACCAGTTATACCTGCAATTGTATCTGCTGCTGCTGTTCGTGCGGGTGATGGACTCGGATTGAGGAGGTGTTCAAAGTACTGCGCTCATCTTAATTTTATATCTTTTGCATTACTTAGAATGTTCCCTTCTGCATCTTTGCAGAGGGTCGTTTTCGGTTGGTATCCCCCTTTCATTCTTTTAACAAGGGAATACGCGGCTCTTGTTATACTCTAGATGAAATCTGAGGGTATTATAAGTTTGCTCTAAAGTTGTAACGCCAAGAAATAAGGCTCGGAGAAAAAAATTAATGATACAGAAGTTAATATTGTCACTCAAAAATCTCAAAACCGGATGTCTGTCCGTCCGTCTGTCCGTCCGTCCGTTCGCTCTTTAGCTTGAGAACTCGTTGAGCTAGAAAGCTCAAATTTCGTACACGTTGTTTTTGACAAAAAAGTAAGGTCAAGTTCGTGAACAGGCCAAATCGCTATACCCCTTCTACCCCCTCCCATACAAAATGACACAAATGCGCAATTTGACAATAAACGGATTTGCTCGAAAAGTACAAAAGCCATTGGCCTGAAATTTGGAATATATTTCTTTTATGATAATATCAATCTACCGTATAAAAATTATGCGTGTCCTCCCCCACCTTCTACCACCTCCCATACAAACTGTACTTGTCATGAATTGCTCTAAGCCAATTTACTCAGTACGTATAAAATTTAGCGAGCTGAAATTGTGCACTAAATATTTATTTAAAATTGTTAGTAAGGCTAAAAAAAATTAGACGATTAGTTTCATCCCTTCTACCTCCTCCCATACAAAATGACACAATTTCGCAATTCGACTATAAATGGGTTTGCTCGAAAAGTATAAAAGCTATTAGTCTGAATTTCGGGATACATTACTTTCAAATTGATTTCAATATACAGTATAAAAATTATTTGCGTCCTACCACTCCCTCCAACCCCTCCCATACAAACTAAACTTTTTCATGAAATGCACTAAGCCGATTTTCTCACAACATATAACATTTATCGAGCTCACATTTTGTAATAAATACTTATTTAGCACTAGCAAACGCCCGCGACTTCGTCCGCGTAAAAATAGCAATAATAAGCAATTTTTGAGAGTGTAGTTAGTAATGCATTATGTGGGATATAAAATCTGCTTACTTTAATGGCTCTTTGAAGAGAATGGTTTGTACATTGTTGGAATCAGAACCATAAATTATTAAGAATGAAAGCATGATACTCCCATTTTTATGGGACAGGCTAGTGATCAAATCAAACCCGTGATTCGAGATCATATACGTGTTGAAGAGCGTTAAGAACATGTGAATAATTGTAGCTGGTGTTAATTAAAAAAAAAAAAAGCAAATAAAATAACATTAAGCATAAAAACATAACAGGACTACGATTGTGCGTAAAGCCAAATCATACGATATTATTAAGAGATGAAATCGAAATTTTTGCGGTGTTAAGAAATTTTGTATGGGGAGTGGTAGAAGGGGTGACAGCACTGAACTAATTTGTTTCACATCATGCTAGAGTAGCTATAAAAATGTTTTATACCAAATTTAAGCTTCAAAAATTGAGTAGGTACTGAGAAAATTAGTGCATTGAATTTAATGAAATTGTGCAATTTGTATGGGAGGTGGTAGAAGGGGGGGGGGGGGTTTTTGGTGATTTTTCGAAAAACAACTATAACTATCATGCAATTGATACACTTAAAATTTCAGATCTGTATCATTCACACTTTTCAAGAAAATCGAATTGTTACATAGTCGTGTAATGTGCCTCATTGTATGGGAGGGGGTAGAAGGAGTGAAGCTACTCGGTTAATTTTCTTCCCGCTGTTAATAATAATGCTAATTAAGGATTAAGTTTAAATTTTTACCTCGATGAAATTTAAATGTACTGAGAAAATTCGTTTAGAGTATTTTATGAAAAAGTGCGGTTTATATGGGAGGTGGTGGAAGGAGAAGGGGGTTTTTGGTGATTTTTTGAGAAACAACTATAATCATCATGCAATTGATATATTTTAAATTTCAGATCAGTAAATTTCAGACTTTTCAAGAAAATCGAATTCTTGTGAAGGCATGGAACTGTGTCACATTGTATGGGGGGCGGTAGAAGGAGTGAAGCTAATCGGTTAATTTTATCTCGATATTAATAATAATGTTAATTAAGGATTTAATAGAACATTTCAGCTCGATGAAAGTTACACGTACTGAGGAAATTGGTGTAAAATGGTTCATGAAAAAGTGTAGTTTGTATGGGAGGTGGTAGAAGGAGTGACAGACCTTAAATAATTTGTATACCAAAAGACTGCATTTATAATAGAAATAATATAGTCCAAATTTCAAATTAATAGCTTTTATAGTTTTCAAGAAAATTTGATTAATATATATTTTTGAAAATGAGTCACTTTGTATGGGAGGGGGTAGAAGGCGTGAGGAGAGCGAAATAAAACCAAAAGCAGATTTCATTCCGATGGACACCTAACAAACTGTGCAAGTTTCATTACAATCGGTTCAGCCGTTTGTGCGTGAAAAGCGGTCGTACAGACAGACAGACAGACAAAAATTTCAAAAATGTGTTTTTATGCTTAGTTAGTGCTAAAATAACTCAAAAAACTAACTCATAGCCATTTATAAGCAAATAACAGACAGACACTACAATTATATTTATATGTATAGATTATCACTAAGATCAGAAAAAAATATTTGATTAGCTTTACTGCTTTTACCCCCTCCCATACAATATGACACAGTTTCACAACTTCACAAAAAATCTATTTTCTTGAAAAGTATGAATGTTACTAGTCTAAAATTTAAGAGATGTCTATTTTATAATATTCTTAGTTATTTCTGAAAAAATCACTAGAATTCCTCCACTCTTTCTACCACCTCCCATACAAACTGCACATTTTCACTAAATCTAACTCACTAATTTTCTCAGCTCCTATTCAATTTTTGGAGTAAGCATTTTGTATAAAACATTTTTATAGCTACTTTAGCATGATGGGGAAAAATTAGTTCGAATGCTATCACCCCTTCTAACACTCCCCATACAAAATTTCTTGGGATCACAAAAAATTCTATTTCATCTAGAGTATCGTAAGATTGCACTTGACGAGCAATCGTAGCCCTGTTATGTTGTTATGTGATTTAAAGTGTTCGTCCATGTTTTTAATTTTTTCTTTTGTACTTCCGTTTTTTTTTTTGTCTGCATATTTTGAATGCAAATCGTCTAAGATCATTATATTTGTCCCGTTTGGCTCGCAATCATAGTCCACATCAAACGATGAGGAAACTAGAATACGACATTGAATCACAGGCGAAGGCGAATTGAATGTTATGATAGTCGAGTAAAGACCGATGCTAATCAATCGTATTTCATGGAGTGCTCTTGTATCAAAATGGTTCTAGTGGAGAAGAAGCATTATGCTCAGTTTTGTTGTTAATGATACACAGGATAAAATACTGCACAATTTCTTTTTTCGAAAAAAATACTTCGTTTCAAAACGAAAAATATGAAATAATTTCGGAATTGATGTGTTTATATTTGAAATACCGATGGGGAAATACCGAAAACATTGTGAACATATCTTTGAATGGAATTCATTCTTCGTGTACACTCAGAAAAATATCGCATCATAAAATTAAATAAACTGCCAACAAAGTAGGGCGAAACTTTATTATTCGTGGTACAAGTTTCGGATTCGTGGAAAGTCAATACGCAGGTTAGAGTGGTTAGGGAAGACTAAGTGAAAGGGTATAGCCTAGTGGGTAGCGAGTTGGTCTACAATGCGATGGTCGTGAGTTCAAGTTCCGGTCGACGCATAATTCCAGTACGCTGCCTGCTTGGGTATACCTTGGTCACCTCAATTTACGAAAATGAAAAATTCGTAGATAGAGGGTTGTGCGAAGGTCTAACAACCCTTTCGCAATAAATAATAAATAAATGTTAAGCCTGAAGGTCAGGATGCCAAGGCCCAATTTAGGCTGTAGCGCCATTGTAGATGTAGAGATGAAGTGAAAGGTGGTTTTTGGGCAAGACTATTGTCAATTAAACATTTAATCGCAGATACGATCAACATCTCAAGTAAAATCGTCGCATCTCACACCCATCCACACGAATGGAGACAAACGAAAAGTTGAGAACTACAGAGGTATAGCAATTCTATCAGCTATACCGAAATTATTCGAAAAAATTATCTGCGATAAATTGACCAAAATGATCAACCCTATTCTTAATAACGAGCATCACGGCTTTAGAAAAGGTCGCTCGACCACAAAGAATCTCATGATTCTTGTATCTGACACGCTCTGTGCAATTGAAAATGGGCATCAAATCGACACAATATACACCGACTTTAGCAAAGCGTTCGATCGAGTTGATCACAATGTCCTGATTTTAAAGTTAAAAAAATTGGTGTGACACGATCCTTACTTGACTGGCTTAAGTCCTATCTCAATGATAGAACTCAATTTGTTAAGTTTCACGGTTTTGTTCCCAAGGGAGTCACTTGGGACCTCTCTTATTTAAGGTTTTCATCTCAGATCTATCAGAAGTATTGGAATATGTTTCACATCTGATAAATGTTTCACATCTGATGTACGCTGATGATCTAAAAATATATTATGCCATAACCTCGCCTGCAGATACTGAATTCCTTCAATCCAAGCTTATTGCGCTAGATCATTGGTGCAGTCAGAACAAATTAGAGCTTAATGTCAGTAAGTGCCACGTGATAAGCTTCTCACGTAAATCATCCTCATATCACCATGAATATATCCTAAGTGGAACTCAACTACACCGTGTTAATCAAATTGAGGACCTCGGCATTCTACTGGACAATAAACTGTGCTTCAAATCTCACTATAATCAAATAATTTCAAAAGTCAATAAACTTCCAGCCAAAGAGTTTAAGAATGTATGGGTCACCAAATCTTTATTTATTTAGCACATACTATACACCTCCAATAAGTAAGCTTACATATAAGCTGAGACTACGCTCCGTTTTATAAGGTCTCCAAACGGGGGTTTGACCCTTCCACTAGTTCCCATCATACTTATTATACTCTAGATGCAATCTGAGAGTATTATAAGTTTGCTCTAAAGTTTGTAACGCTAAGAAATAAAGCTCGGAGACAAAAATGAATTATACAGAAGTTAATATTATCACTCAAAAATCTCAAAACCGGATGTCCGTCCGCCCGTCCGTTCGCTCTCTAGCTTGAGAACACGTTGAGCTAGAAAGCTCAAATTTCGTACACGTCGTTTTTTAACAAAAAACTAAGGTCAAGTTCGTGAACGGGCCAAATCGCCCTTCTACCCACTCCCATACAAAATGACACAATTGCGCAATTTGACAATAAACGGATTTGCTCATTTGCTCGAAAAGTATAAAAGCTATTGGCCTGAAATTTTAAATTTATTACTTTTATGACAATATAAATCTACTGTATAAAAGTTATGTGTGTCGTCCTCCTCCTTCTACCACCTCCCATACAAACTGTACTTGTCATGAATTACTCTAAGCCAATTTACTCAGTGCGTATACAATTTAGCGGGCTGAAACTGTGCGTCAAATATTTATTTAAAATTGTTAGTAAGGCCAAAAAAATTAGACGATTAGCTTCACCCCTTCTACGCCCTCCCATACAAAATGACACAATTTCGCAATTCGACAATAAATGGATTTGCTCGAAAAGTATAAAATCTTTTAGTCTGAATTTCGGGATATATTATTATACTTCCATAATGATTTCAATCTACCGTATAAAAATTATTTGCGTCCTCCCTCTCCTTCCACCCCCACCCATACAAACTACACTTTTTCATGAAATGCTTAAACCCGATTTTCTCAGAGCATACAATATTTATCGAGCTCACATTTTGTAATAAATTCTTATTTAGCATTATCACTAAAATCAGAAAAAAATATTTGATTACCTTCACTGCTTCTAACCCTCTCATACAATATGACACAGTTTCACAACTTCACAAAAATCTATTTTCTTGACAAGTATGAATGGCACTAGTCTAAAATTTAAGAAATGTCAATTTTATGATATTTTTAGTTATTTCTGAAAAAATCACTAAAATTTCCCCACCCTATTTACCACCTCCCATACAAACTGCACATTTTCACTAAATCTAACACACTAATTTTCTCAGCTCCTAATCAATTTTTGGAGTAAGCATTTTGTATAAAACATTTTTATAGCTACTTTAGCATGATGGGAAAAAATTAGTTGAATGCTATCACTCCTTTTAACACTCCCCATACAAAATTTCTTGGGATCGCAAAAAATTCTAGTTCATCTAGAGTATCTTAAGATTGCGCTTTACGCGCAATCGTAGCCCTGTCATGTTATAAAATTGTGTTTAATTAATTAAGGTAAATTTAACTATATTATGCCTTCGACAGACGATGCAAGCTAATATATATTAACTTCCTATTTCGATATAAGAAGGCTAGCTTATATTAAATTAAATTAAGCATTTTATTATTATGTAAGCTATCTTGTTATAATAAATAAATGTAATCAATATTTCATTCGTTGATTTATGGAAGTTTGAATTGTTATGAGAGGAGAAGTGTGGGGTAGTAAGGGTGATGGATGTTAATAATTGCTTGCTTGAATCACGTCCAATATTCTCTGTATAAATGTCAGTTTCATAGACAAAGTTGCATAGAATTTTCATAAAAATCGGTGTATTTTACATTCACGAAACCAAACATTTGTATGGGAGTGGGTGCAATTTTATTTCGTTTCTTTTGTAAGGTTTTCAAGTTCGTAGCTTTTAATTTGTTAGTTATTAGTTGATTTAATGAAATTGGTTGAAATCATTATTTTGTATGGGAGGTGGTAGAAGGGAAAGTATGAACTTTTGACACGATTTAGTTTCAACTTTTTATAAAAGTTCTTATGTAAAGTTTTAAATTGATGACTTTTAATAGTTAGGCGATAATTGATTTCTTAAAAATGGTCGAAAAAATTATTTTGTATGTTTTAAAGGTATTTAACCAGTTAATACTTCATACATTTAATGATTTTTTTTAACTGTATTTCGCAAATTTTCAAGTTTCTGCCATAAAATTTTGTTCAAAAATTTTCAGTTTTTGTGTTTTTTTATTGTACATGAAATACCCAGATGGAAATTTCAGAAGGCCTTCTCGCGGAATTCATCCGGCAGGCATACAATACCCCTTCTTGGGAAGATATAAAGAAGAATATTTCTAACGGTCAAAATTACGATTCACGATTCCTTCTAGCGAAGGAATCAAGAAGAATATTTTCGGTGACAAATGAGCACGCAGTCAATTTGTCTAAATCCATAATTAGTAGGCTGAGTATCATCTTTCAGCGCATATATTGAAATTATATAATTATGAATTCAACTTAATTGAAATTTGAAGGTAATTTATTATTAGTGAAGTGTAGTTTTATTTTAGTTAATTGAAAATAAAGAAAGAAAAAAAGAAGCAAGTAAGTATATTTATGGTGAGTACTCAATATTTTTACTTAAAAAAAAATATAATATAGGTTTATTTTGAAAATATTTCATTGAGATGAATTCAAAAGTAGCCGGTATAAGCAAGAGGCATATGAGATGGCTCGTAGCAAAAAAGAAGAAGCTTCGAATAAAATATACAACAAAATTAAAAATCATACCGAACCCGCACAACATGAAACAGCTGGTAGTTCGCAAATTCAACTTGAAAGTAAGGTATTCGATATTCAAATAGCAGTAGAGAAGAATCTAGAAAAGAGTTTATTTGACAATTTAGCAGACTGGTGTATTCAATTAATAATACCAAGAACGGCTTGCGATGCCATGTATCACCAGGACAATATTTCCATTTCGGGATAGAAAAAGCGCTCAAATTAATTGGTACATTTCCACAAATGTCAAACGACGAAATTTTAATAGATATTGGGATTGACGGCTTACCTCTGTTTAAAAGTTCGAGGATGACTTTATGGCTAATATTAGGGGCGATATCGAAATGTCGTACCATTGCACCATTTTTGATTGGAGCATATATTGGTCCCACAAAACCAGCTAACGTAAATGAACATTTGAGCAAATTTGTTGATGAATTACAATACATCTCCCAGAATGGAAATATTATAGGTAAAAAATATTGCAAATAAAATTATTTACTGCAGATGCTCCAGCTCGAGCCCTTTTGGCAGGCACTGTTGGTCACACTGCTGCAAGTGGATATTCTAAATGCATTCAAAAAGCCAAAAAAATTAATAAGCGTTTAGCGTACATCACAGTATCATCAGAATTGAGAACAGATGTTGATTTTAAGAACCGAGTTGACAGAACGCATCACTTAAATTACTTCCAAACTAATAAGAACATTTTAGAAGAAGTAGAAATCAAAATGGTTACTCAAATGCCTTTAGATGTAATGCATCTTATTGACTTAGGAGTTGTCAAGAAAATATTAACTTTTATTTGGGAAGGTAAACATAACTGCGCAAAATTGATTGCTGAAATTAAATTTGAACAAAGACATATTAATAATGAAACGGATCATACCTATTGACTTTTGTGGGAAACCCAGAGGTTTCGATGAAATTCATAGGTGGAAGGCAACGGAGTTTCACCAATTCATTTTATACACAGGAATTGTTGTGTTGAAAAATATTATTGACCCCAATTTATTTAATAATTTTTTGCTATTACATTGCGCACAATCGCAATCGGTTGAGATAAAAACGATGAAAAATATGCTGGAAAAGCAAGAAAACCAGTTGAATCTACAAACTATACTCCTTGAGCTTGGATTTGGTTCTAAGATCTTCCCAGAAACTCAAAACTTTAATATCTTTCCAATATGCGATGAGGAACAATTAAATAAAGTTGAAGCAGAAATAGAAAATTTGCCGCGAGAAGAACTTGTATAGCGAATTCGTAATTATTTTTTAATATTATATTTGTATTATTATATATGTACTTTCAGATTAATTATATCAGAGGAATAGTTGCGAAAGCAAAATTAAACAAATGCTTCTCCCAGTTCTTTTCAGAGGATGTCTTACTAAAATTAAATTGGGATGGCCGCAAAAACAAAATAGGTTTAAAAAATTACAAGCCATTTTCAAACCTTGTTTATGGTAAATATTTTTAACTTTAAACAATCTAAAATATACTTATTGTTTCCATATGTTCTTTTTCACACAGATGCTGTCAAAAATGAAAAATTCGGCCATAGCGAATACGAAGACGAAATGAAGCTTGGCTTCAAACTTGCCAAAAATAGATTTCATAAAAATACGTACAAATTAAAATCCGCAAAATAAATTTGTTGTTAATTATATAATATGAATTTGTTACTGTCAATTAAAAAAAAATGTTTTTTATCTTATTCTTTATTAAACGTATATGTTCCAAACTTCAGTTCCAAGCTTTTTTATTTATTTTTTCTTCAGGTATAAGATTTCTATACCTTACATTGAGGACATTTTAGATAAATGTACAAAAGCTTATTGTTATCCATAGAAAAAAACATACTCTAAGCTTTTCTTAAAAAGAAAGATTCCGAACTTGCTAACCGCAGATATAAGTTGGCATCCATTCTGAATCACTTCATGCGAAGCTAAGGAGAAGACTTCTTTATTCCTAACTTGGTATCCATTCTGAATTACTTCGTGCGAAGCTAAAGAGAAGACTTCTTTATTCCTAACTTGGCATCCATTCTGAATTACTTCGTGCGAAGCTAAAGAGAAGACTTCTTTATTCCTCACTTGGCATCCATTCTGAATTACTTCGTGCGAAGCTAAAAAGAAGACTTCTTTATTCCTAACTTGGCATCCATTCTGAATCACTTCATGCGAAGTTAAATGGCAGGTCTTCTTAAAGCGGACATGCTAATGTAAAAAGGAAACGAATGGGGATACGGACAGGCATGCATTCTTTACTTCTGAAGAATGTTACTTTCATGCATGCAGAATGCTTCTTTTTCCAAGTGGGTACCTTGTGAACGTTAGACCGGAGGGATCCGTTTATAACAATTGTGGAACAAATTATTACTATTTTTTTCTATGTACATCAAAATTTCAAAGCATTACGGATATTGATCTTCGAACTGGCATTCGCCTTAAGCAGGTTTTTTTTTCTTGGCGCAAGAGTGAAGTAAGTTTAAATTACAAACTGTGGAATAATTTACAATCCAACAAATTTATCACAGCATAATATCGATGACTTCAAAAGTAGCAGCGTGAATAACCAATTTCACGAATTCGAATTTATTCATAAATATCAAAGCATTGAATTCGAAGCTATCTAAGGTAAAACAATGCCTCCCAATCTTGCTTTGAACGATTGAATTTCTGGTTGAATTTTTCATCGTCCCGCATTACTGAAATTTATTATTACGAAAAATTGGTTGGTTTGTGCGATGTCATCAACAACGCAACCAGAACCTTGATTGTAAAAGCGGGCTTTAATTTTCAGAACGAAATAATTGACGATTACGTCAAATATATTTTCACGACGGAGTCTATCAGAAATTCTTAAAGCGGCTTAAAAAGGAAACTCCATCATTCCCTTTTACCAGGAAAAGGCAACACTAGGCAATTTGAAAAGAAGTGATCTCTTTGCAATTTTCTTGGAGGATATCCGATTCAATTTCTGGTTCCAAAGGATTATCCGCCTATTTTGAAGGAAATTGTGTCCATTTTTCCAAAGGAAAGGACTATTTGGTAAATTCTTTCTGAACAGCAAAATCGAGTAATAAGTATATGCTAACGTTAATCTCCCATAGGATTATTACTACTTCGCACGAGGAAAACGTGAGAGTCCCGATGGCAAATTATACCTACGTTGCAACCATAAAGTACCAGGATTTTGTAAATACCCGTCCAACCAGGCATAAAGTAGCTTTATCCATCGATATAGACAAATTCAGACCTTTATAGTTAGTCAATGATTTAGATAGAGATAAATAGAGATCTTGTTGACTTAATAAATCCTTACAGAGATCTATATAGCTTGGTTGTACGGGCTCTGGAGAATTATATTTAAATTTTTTTTTTGGTAAGTAGGTAGGACTGCACTTTATTATTATACCAAAAATTAAAGCGGTCTATTAATCGGTTTGTTTATAGCAGCTAGTTGAATGGGTACACCTCAGTAGCCCACGGAGATTTTTAAAATGGATGAAAATATGAGACAGAGAGTTTAGCCTCAAATTTTTTGTTTCCAACCAAATTTCGAGTGTGGAATCGTTGCGAATATTGGAAAAAGCTTACGGTGATTCAGTAATATCAAAATTATGAGCCTACGTTCCTTTAAGGACGGTCGAGAGATCGTTGAAGACATGATTCGTTCTGGACGACCTTCGACCGCTTCAACTGAAGAAAAAATTCAAAACGTCAATGCAAGTATTAGGGAGGTAGCAGGAGAGCTTGACATCTCTCGTGAGCTCGTTCGTTCCACTGTTGTGAATACTTAGGCCAAGAAACGCGTCCTTGACCGACTTGTTCCGATAAAACTGAATTTTCTTTAAAAAAAAATTTCACGGTCTCTTTGGACATGCCTTTTTTTTTTTTTACAGAATGACTTGTGTTATAGGCAATTTCGGCCTTTATGTGCAATGCACAAACACAGTCATGGAGGGAAAGAATGGGATTGGGAAGGTTGGGGAAGGGGAGTGAGAACGACCGTAGCGAGTGGAGAAGCTAGTATCAGTTGTACTGGCTGCTTATTGACAAATATTTGCAGGTGTTATGGGGGACAGAATGATAGAAAGCGAACAGTAACCATCTACTGAGTATCTAGGCCTTTTTGAAGTGGAACGGTTTCACTTTTACACCGTTTCCCCATTTTATTGCGAATAATTTTTTATCACCGGTAGCAACTGAAAAATTTGCGCTTAAAAAAATCACGTCTGGAGTGGGAATCGAACCCACGACCTATTGACCGAGAAGCAAGCACGCTGCCCACTACGCCACGGAAGCCTCATGCTTGATCGTGCGAATTCTGATTCCACATTCATGGAGCGCATTATAACGTTGATGAGACATAGATCTATGAGTTTGACATGCAAACCAGTCAACAATCATCGGAATGAAGGAAAAAAAGGACATAAAATAAAAATCACCGTGGACTACTGAGGTGTACCCATTCAACCAGCTGCTGTAAATCAACTGATTAACCAACCGCTCTAATTTTTGGAATGATAATTAAGGACAGTCTTACCTGCTTACCAAAAATTATAATAATTTGAAATATCGTTCCCCAGAGTAATTTTATTTACAATGTTCCGGTACTTTATGATCACAATGTATATAATAATGAAAAAACTGTGCATATATTCGAAGTCACGTGACTCACATTAAGTAGATTACTAAGTTTTGCCGAGAGAATTTCATTGGTATCGGTGGTTCAGTGGGTTATCTACCACGCGGGAGCCCCCGGGTCCGATTCCCGGCCGATATTCTTTTTTAAGATTTGACTACAGTAAAAATATCATAAAAGTGAATCCATTTGACTCTAATTAAAATGGATCCGAAAATTGTGGCTAAATTTTAGCGAGAGAAGTTCATCAGCACCAGCAGTTTAGTGATGAAATGCAAGCCTGCCAAGTGGGCGGCCCGGGTTCGGTTTTCGGTCGATGCAACTTTCTTTTGCAATTTTTTTAACAGTTTGCAAATTCGAAGCTTTCTAAAATGACAATGCATGTTTACATGGATAAGTCTTTGTCATGTCATGACTCCAGAGTCCAGACACAAGAAGATTTGAAGTTACTTATAAACAAGTAATTTTGAAGCTATAACAGGACTATGATTGGGCGTAAAGCTTTAGATCTTACTAATATACTGTGGCCAAAGAGTATCGAGAATTTGTAAGTGAAACGCAAAATATTTAATTATGTGTCCTCGAAACACTTTCCATAAGCACTTTTTGTTATGGCCTCCAGCTCCTTCGGCGAAACACTTTTCATAAGCACTTTTTGGTATGGCCTCCAGCTCCTTCGGCGAATTTTGTTCGACTGAAAATGGGTTCCAAGGAGCGGTAATTTCAGTTTTGGGAATAAGAAAAAATCCCACGGAGCAAATCTGGTGAATGCGGTGGTTGATTGATGAAATTTGTTACTTTTTTGGCCTTTAATTCGGTCACAATTGAAGCTCAATGCGATGGCGCATTTTCATCGTGGCAAATCCATGAATTCTACTTCCATAATTTCGGCCGTTTTTTACGAATTTGCTCATGCAAACGCTTCAATATTGTCAAATCGTATTCCTTATTGACCGTTTGTCCCTCCGGAACGAATTCATGATGGATCAAACCTCGAACATCGAAAAAAAGCAATAAGCATCGTTTTGATTTTTGAGCGGCCCTGGCGTGGTTTTTTCGGTTTCGGATCACTTTTTTCCCCTCCATTCCGATGATTGTTGACTGTTTTGCATGTGAAACTCATGTTCCCATGTTTCATAATAAGTTATGATGCGCTCCATGAATGTGATATCAAAATTCGTACGATCAAGCATTTCCAAAGTACCGTGAACAGGTCAAGGTACTTTTCTTGAAGAAAATTTAGTTTTATTGGAACGAGTCGAGCAAGGAAGCTTTTCATGGCCAAAGTATCCACCAAAATCAAACAAATGGACTCGTGGGAGATGTTGAGTTCTTTTGCTATCTCCCTAACGCTGGAATGACGATTTTTGAGCACCATTTTATTCACTTTTTAAACGCTTTCGTCAGTTGAAGAGGTCGAAGATCGTCCAGAACGAGACATACATATCTTCAACGATCTCTCGACCGTCATTAAAGGCATTTAACTACTCGTAGGCTCGTGTTTTTGATTGCACAGAGTCACCGTAAGCCTTTTTCAACATTCGCAACGATTCCGCATACGAAATTTGGTTGGAAATACAAAATTTGAGACAAACTCTCTGTTCCATATTTTTATTCATTTTAAAAATCGACGTGGACCATTGAGGTGTTCAGATTCAAACAGCTGCTGCAAACAAACTGATTAGCAGACCGCGCTACTTTTCGGAATAATAATTTAGGACAGTCCTACTTGCTTATCAAAAAAATAAAAGTTTGAAATATCATTTACCAGAGTATTTTTAGTTACAAATTCTCATACCATATTGTCACAATGTAATTCTAAAGAAATATTTAGTGCACACTTTCAGCTCGATAAATTTTATACGTACTAAGTAAAGTGGTTGAGAATATTTTATTAAAAAGCGCAGTTCATAACGGAGGGGAGGACTGAATTTATTTTTATACAGTATATTCAATTCATCATAAAAGTAATATATTCACAAATTTCAGATCAGCTTTAATACGTTTCAAGCAAACCCGTTTGTTGTCGATTGAAAAGTTGTGTCATTTTGTATGGGAGGGGGTAGAAGGGGTGCAGCTAATCGTATATTTTTTGGCCTTACTAATAATTCTAAATAAATATTTAGTGCACTATTTCAACTCGATAAATTTTATACGCACTGAGTAAATTGGATTTGAGCATTTCATGAAAAAGTGCAGTTTCTATGGGAGGTGATGGAAGTAAAAGGATGTCTCATATATTTCTTATACGGTCGATTAAAATCATTATAATATATTATATAAATTATCATATAATTATTTTTATATAATATTTTATTACATATGTATATAATATTCCATATTTTAGATCAATATGTAACGAAAAGGCCGTAGAGCACGGTAACTGCCAGCAAGAATGAGGTGGCTGGTTATCCGTGCTTAATGGACGTTGCCTTAACTGATACAGATCCAGGAGGGTCTTCGATCGAACTTTTACCGCTAGACGCGCGTATGTGAAACTTTATCAGAAATGAGATTTTCCTTCTACTAAAATTCACTAAATTACTCATCGGTTCGATTTTTCCAATCGAAGTGATCGAGTGAGAAATGATTCAACGAAATTCTTAAGTTTGCCGCTAATAATAATTCCCGCGTGCTTATTCGATCGAATTTTCTACCGCTAGCCGCGAGCGCCCGTAAAACTTAACACATACGAAAGTTACATTTTATTTTTCTTTTCTTTTCCTTACCACTAAAATTCACTACGTAATCATCGACGTGACCTTTTTAATCGACGCGATCGACGGCAGAATTACTCAAACGAAAATGCTTAATCTTACCTCTATTAAATTTTCCCACGTGATTCTTCAATAGGATTCTTCCACTTTATATTTAATTTTTTCTTTCTTTTCCTTTTTTTTAAGGCCCCCTTATCGAGACCGACTACTCGCCGCGGAGGCTACGATAAAACAGGCCGATCTCTGCTAATTTTTCGTTCTCGAGCCGAATTTCTAACGGGTTTTTTTTTCTTGCCGCATATTGCTCGCAGCTCCATCCGGTGACCGGTGGTGTGATCAAGATGCCTTTTCAAACAAAATTCTACGATTCGTCTATTTAACCATCAACACGGAAGACTTGTTTAATATTTTCAATTCGTCAGGTGTTTTCCTCATTATCCTCTCAAGGTATGAAAGGGAATGCCGATGAGGACAATATCCGAAACGGCTGGATCTTCGGTTCTTGGCTTGATGATAGTCGATTGAAATTTCGAATGACTAAAAGGTTTTGGTCTTGCAGTAGATGCCTTACGGTTCTCGCATATGATCGAGGCAGAAATTTAATTTGCTTACTCTTGGTCATAGGCAAGTAAGTAGAATGGAAACCTGTCGGCCTAATTCGAGTATTGTCTAGACGGAATTCCCTAATGGCCCAGCCTTCATGCCGTTTCACCACAGGTTTCACGGTGAAGCCTGTCTGAGGCCGTGGAATCTGAAGATGAGGTAAATTGTTGTAGGTCTCGACTCATGCCCTGGGATCTCATGGAGTCTACTGTCTCGGAGAGTATAACTGCTATTAGCCATGTGTACGTATTCTGTTTGAGAACCGTAGTGATGGTAGGGTTATCTAAGTGGGTCGGAGCTGTCTTGTCCTAAAATGTCTGTCGAAATGCCCTTAATTTATATGATACGAACTATAACATCAAACTTAACTAAAGGCAACATAAGAGTGTAAACCTAGCAAAAAAAATAAAAATATGTAATAAGAACATGGTTACGCATGGAGATTAGGTAGTAGAGATTATTTATGCCGATGCATCATGACTGGCCTTGATGGATTTTTAGAAGAAAAAGAAGAAAAAAAAAAGAAAAAAAATTTTAACAGGGAGCGTATAAGCCTTGATTCCGCGCAGATCCTTTCCGTCCCCCCAAGATCAATGATTTGCATAAGCACGATTCCCAGGTAGGGAAGTGCATTCCACGCTGATAACGGTTGACTGAAACTAGGGGTCCTACGTCCGGGCGAAAAGGACTTGGTAATTATCTCGTATGTGATTTGCGCTCTTCGAGAGTGACCGCAAGAGTGAGGAGCCATGCCGCCATTTGTTAAGAGATGATTCCATCATACTCCATTTTAAACATCGCAGCCAAATTTTCAGTTGTGGGTCTTCAATAATAGGACGCGAAGCGCGAACACTGAGAAGGCGTGGGTACGAACTCGAGGCATGATCACACCCTGGCTTCTAACACCGACACACCTCCCTCCGTCCGGTCGTCGTCTTCCAATCACACCTTTTGATATTTAGTATGCTATGCTGGTTGAATGATTTCGCACTTGCGTCTCTTTTCGAAGCACTAATTTTAGTCGGTTTCGGAAAGTCTTGGTTTCTCAACCTCCAAAGGTGAGAAAATCGTTACGTAGACTGGTAGGCATGCCCGCACATGACACCCAGCGATTTTATACACTGCCACCAATGGGGTTGAAGAAACTTTTATTGTAGCTTCCCAATTATGAGAATAATGATACGGGTTTTGGTGAACCTTTATGCGAATGATTTGAGTGATATCAGCAATTATATCCTCCAGCTAGCGATAAACAACGCCTGGTTGTATTGGAGTTAGAGTTCCAGAGGGAATGGTTGAGCGTCGGCATCAGAATAAGGTGTAGGTTTAACGTTTTTGTTTTTTTTTTTTGTTTTTTTTTTTTTTTTTGAGTTAGTTCGTATCTGTCTCTCCAGCAATCACGCCCGGCGATTCCCAAAAAAAAAAAAAACGGAGGCATAGCACGTCACACCAGTGGCTCTCATCACGACGGGGAAGAGTGAAGACACCTTTTCGATATATTGATCTTTGATCTTGTGAAGAAGAAAAGGGTCATCGCGAGTACTCAAGATTTACTTCCTTGTTCGCGGTTTCTAACTTCGTGACACTCCTGTCCGCTTGACTAAAATAACCGTACGTTATAGACGAAAATATGTCGATTATTGACGCGGCTTCATCAAAACCAGTGTTGATACCAACAGTCCAATATTTGTAGTAGGCTAATAGCTCAAATCCTTATCCGTTTACCATCTCCATACGCTCCAAGCTAAAATGAAATCAACGCGTTTTTATCCTCGATAAAAATACTATGCATGCTGTAATCTAAATACATTAACCTATCCAAACCATGGATCTATTCTAATATAATTCCTAACTCCCAAAATTGAACAGTAGGATAAAACTGTCGTCCAAAGAAATTGTTAAAAAAAACTTTCCCTGTTTTGTTATTACTAATCTCTATTCTAAGCTTGTGGGATAGCCTTACAACTATTAATATCTATACTGATCAAATTACTCATATACTAAGGAATTTTTCGTAGAGTATAACAAGATTTGATATATCAAAAAAAAAATTTCGTAATCTTCTCTAAAATTAGAAGTATTACTAACCAAAAACCTATGTACTAATGCCACATTTCTTAAATCAGTATCGATTTCAGTATCCAAATCTATTGGACGTACCATAATACTTATTATTATTTTATATATTAATTATTATTAATACTTGCTATTTTAAATATTATATCCCTAACTAGTGATAAGTTCTATGGAATTCCTACTTGATAGAAGACTCCGGCACGTACTCAGTAAAAACTTCGTCTTGTGATTTTTGGTATTGCAACTTAACCTCATCTTATTTGATAAATGGTGTCCGAAATTTCAGATATCTGTGGAGCAATTGGCAGGCATTATCGTTATTACTGCGCTTTGTTACTAGTTCAAGGTCGGAGATCTTTGACATGGTATTTGCCGATGTGGTTATTTAATATGTACGACGTTTCGAAAATGGAATTCCCTATTTTCTTCCTGATCATACACTTGATAAATTTAGGGGCTAGTTTGGCGTTAAAGCCCTTAGACGCATCACTGGCTGCAAAGTTGCGTCTAAAAACTATTTGGCCTGGGATGAAATCTACATTTCTGGACCTGAGATTGTATCGACTTGCGCTTTTCTTATAGGCTGCAGACAGTTTGTCGGAGATTGTGCTCCGTACTATTTGCAATTTGTCTGTGCAGGTTAGACAGCGAATCTCGTCGGTGGGCGTAGATGGTAGCCGATGGAGGAGTTTATATGCTGCCCCATGGCATACCATTTGCTCGCCGAAAAGCAGGTAATAAGGTGAATTACCGGTAACTTCGTGTATAGTGGTTCGCGAAGCGCAAGAAATTTCACTCAGGTGTTCATCCCATTGCTTGTGTCCCGTCTTGAGATAAGCTCTGATGGCGGCTAGGATCGACCTGTTAACACGCTCAGACGCATTGGCTTGGGGAGAGTATACGGCCGTCTTGACATGTCTGACCTCGTACTTAACCAAGAGTGTGTCGAACTCCCGAGCAGTGAATTGTGGGCCATTGTCTGAGATTAAGGTTTCTGGAACGCCGAATAAATTAAACACTTCAGACTCCAGGTATTGTATAATCGATTTAGTGAGAGCAGTCCGGAGAGGTTTTAACAGGACAAACTTAGAAAAGTGGTCTAAAACAATAAGAATTGTGGTGTTCCCCTTTGTGGACCCCCGGTCCCGAGTAAATCCACGAAGATTTTCTGCCAAGGCCTCTTGGGCAGCTCTTGAGCGACGATCGGAGGTCTCAACGTCATGTTGGGGGCTTTGGTGGTCTTACATATCTCACATGCCTTTACCACACCAGCTATTTGCGAACCATTTTGGTCCAAAAATACCGTTGGCGTAGCCGGAACAACGTTTTACTAATTCCACCGTGAGAGGCTAATGGTGGATTATGTGCCGCTTTGATGAGTGGTAGAGTAAGCTCTGTGGGGATCCATAATCGCCAAACATCATGGTCATCTTCAGGGGAGCTTAGATTTACTTCTGGAGAGAGGATAGTGGTGTCCGGGTGTAATTCTTCGGCGTGGATTCGAGAAAGGGTGTCAGGCACTACGTTCTGGGCGCCTTTTCTATGCTCTATGACAAAATCAAACCCCTGTAGTTTTAATGACCATCTGGCTAACCGGCCGCTAAGGTCTTTTTGTCCCATTAACCATTTTAAACTAGCGTGGTCGGTAACTATCTTGAAGGGTAGGCCTTCTATATACTGCCTGAATTTTTTTACACACGAAACTGCCGCTAAGCATTCCAACTCGGTGATGCTATAATTCTTTTGAGCTGAGTTCAATTTCTGTGACATGTATGCTATTGGCTTTTCGTCTCCGTTCGAATCTAGCTGATACAAAACTCCACCAATTCCGGCCGTGCTGGCATCACATTGAATGACAAAAGGCTTTTCGAAATCCGGGTTATGTAGGATCGGATATGTGGTTAAGGCTATTTTCAAGGCATCCATTGCTTTCTGTGCTTCAAAGTTCCACCGGAATCCTGCCTTCGGATTCTTCAAGCAGTCTGTGATGGGGGCGGTTAGCGAAGCGTAATTTTCTATAAAACGTCTGTACCAACCTGTCATTCCTAAGAATCTTCTGATTTGCTTGGTGGTTCTTGGGGTGAGAAAATCCGTGATAGCTGAGACCTTATCTGGATCCACCTTTAGCTGTCCTTCTCCCACTACATACCCGAGATATTTTACCTCTCGCATTCCAAAATGACTTTTTGATACATTGATAGTTAGTCCTGCCATACGAATGCATCTGGCCACTTCGCTTAAAGTTTGGAGGTGTGAGACAAAATCTTTTGATATGATCAATAGGTCGTCTAGATATACGAACACTCTTTCTTTCATATCTACTGGTAATCTGTTCATTGCTCGGTCCATTAGACGGCACATTCGCTGAGGTGCGTTACACAGACGGAAGGGCATAACGGTAAACTGGTACAACGGACGACCAGGGACTGAGAAAGCTGTTTTTTCTCGCGATTTCTCTTCCAGGGGTATTTGCCAGAAGGCGTCTTTTAGGTCGATGGCTGAGATTATGTGTGCGTCCGGCAAGCGGCTTATCAAGCCGTCTATGAAGGGAATCGGATACGCATCCTTCACGGTAACTTGGTTCACTTTACGCGAATCCAAACACAAACGAACCTTACCCGGCTTTCTCACTTACACGACTGGTGAGCTCCAAGTGCTGTCACTCTCCTCTATCACCCCTAGCTCGAGCATTCTGTCAAGCTCGTCATACATTAGTTTCTGTATGGCGGGTGATACAGGATAGTGACGTTGCTTGATAGGAGCAGCATCTCCGACGTCAATGACATGTGTTTCTAGGTCTGTTTTACCCAAACCTAGCACATCATAAGAGGGAAACTGAGCTATTACTGCTTGCAATTTGAGACTTTCTTGCATGGTTAAGTCGAGCATTTTTGGATCGACTTTAGATGATTGAGAATCTATCGTCAATGAGTCAAGCGACCGGGGAGCTAATCGGAACAATTTCCAGAAATCGATGCCCAGATACAGCTCTTGGTTAAGGTTGGGTATTACATTTAGCTGCATGGCTTTCGTTACTCCATTGAAAGACACCAATACGCGCACCACTCCCAAAATCGGGTGTGAAGTCCCATCTGCGGTTTTGATTTTCAAGTCCGTCTGCTTGTATTTGAGACCCAACCGTTTCAGCCGGTCTATAGATCCATATCCCAGACAACTGGCGCTAGCGCCACTATCTAGTAGGCCAGTAAACGATTCACCTTTTATGCTTATAGCGGCATAAGGCCTAGGATCGCCTGGCATGGTGGTTAGAGATGAAATATACATGGTAGATTTCCTTTGTTTTCGTTTGAACCATTCGCGGATGCGTAATGTTGAGCGTTTAGGTTTTGGTGATCGAAATTGTAACTCGGACATATTTCTAAATATCTGGGCTCTAATTTGGTGATAGTGTGTATGGCGTTCGTGTAAGCTTTTCTTGTATAAGGGAACCGTAGTAGTTGGTTCGGCCTTTTTGCTAATAGAGCTCGGTATTCCTGAAGAGGAGTTTATAATTGGTGTTCGATCAGGTTTCTGCTGTACCTTAATATCAGTTTGGGTGGCATTGCTACCTGACACTATAGGGGACGTAGTTGACGTAAGTATTAATGATTTCTCGGGTACTGGTTGCGGTTTTCCCGGTTGAAGTGCCCGAGTTTGCTTCGACCAGGTCTTCCATTTCCCGAAGTGCATTTTGGACAATGTGGCGTCGTTATCCCGACGTTCCCACATTTATAGCAAAAGATTCGTTTATTAGTACTTGGACAGTTCATAAAGCCGTGACCTGTGTCCTGGCAATTTCAGCACACCCAACTACTAGTGTCGTAGGTGCGGTTCTCCGGGGACTTAGCCTCGAGTCGATCTGCCTCAACAAAGAAAGGGTCGATATATAAACATGCCTAGAGATATGGGACGTAGGCATATACGGTCTAAAGGCCACTTGCGTGGTCTTTATATATTTTTCGGCTCTTCTGCACTCCTCACGGAAGTTGTCCAATGAGATGCGACTCGTCGAGAACACTAGCTGAGCTAACCGGGGCTTGATATTGGGTAAAATCATGTCTATAATTTCGTGATCGCTGAATGGAGTCCTACGTTGGTTATTAAGCGCACGAATCGAATATAGAAAATCATCAAAGTTTTCTGAGGTACCCTGACGACGTCCTGACATAGCTTGTGCTAGTTCAAAGTCCGAACACAAATTCGCAAATTGCCTGACTATAGCACCACGAATATCTGACCAAGTCGGCTGCGGATTCGACCGTAGATACTGCCAATACCAATTCTCGGCTTTACCTGTCAAGAAACGATGAAAATTGGACGCCACATATTCTGCCGAAGTATTTTTTTGTTGTCGCATTATTTCCACTCGGAATAGAAATTCTTCAACGGCGAGATCGTTCTGGATACCATCAAACTTTAGGTTCCATCGTCTTGCAGGGCTTGATCCTCTAGAACGAGAGTCAGCTGTGTAGTTTAGTCGTCTATTAATGGGCTGAGAATCCTCGACTCGACGCTGTGATGTAGTCTCACGCTGTTGCAACGCCCTCTCCAGCTCCTGGATTCGTCAGTCCTTCTTTTCCATATCGAGTAGAAAATCCGCTGGGGGAAGATTGTCTCGGCGACCTTGAACAGGCTGCAAGTGATCGTCGAAGCTTAAACGGTAGTCCCACATATCCGTGAGTGGACTATTCGTTTTGCTCGTTGCAGCCATACTTGAGGCATCAAAACCTCCTGCACCAGAAGGATTTAGGGTTGGGTTCTGATTTTCGGAGAAGTTGGGAACGAAACCGGCAGGTCCTTCATAAGGTTTGTCGCCCGTGATTGTGTTATCAGCTGCGGCTTGAAACAACTGCCTTAGTAGCGGTGGCTCTTTACGTGGAGCTGGTTCTCGCGACAAGCTAGTGGGCTTCCTTCCTCGGGTGCCCATTGAACGGGTGTTCATTCCTTTTGGGATTGCTCCTCCCCTTTCTGGGTGGGTATTCGGTGTCCTTGAGGTCATGTTTTTTTTTTTTTTTGTCCGATCGACTACACTGCCACAAGGGAATCCCAAATTCTGTGACAGCTTCTAATTGGATACAAAACGTCTAAGGTGACAGTATCTGTCTGTCAAATCCTTACTGGTTATTCTGATTATAAACCAAATGTTGCAATGAGGCAACTCAAGTAATTAAAAAAAAAATCTTAATTAAAGTAACGAGTAGCTCACTTACTTACTTAAAGTAACGAGTAGCTTACTTAAAAATTAATCCTATTCCTAAAACAATTCCTGAAGTTTTGGTTATAGAATCTCTTCAGATAATGTAAGATAATAAGTTCGGAAGCATCCAGGAAGATATCAAAATATAACAAAAATTTATTATAGCCATATATGGCTGGAGCTCCAGAGTTAGTCAACTTAACAAAGTGAAGTTTAGTACACGTCTGGAACTTCAGTATTAAACTAGAATATGGGAGTTATCTGCTAGGGGATTTTGCTTGAGGGATTGAGGATTCATGCCCGGCACCGCTTGTGTATGTGTAGTTAATGATACAAAAAAAAAATTAAGATCGTTTCAGGCGTTCACGAGTATGTGAAACTGACCTGAATTGTTAAACGGACTCTCCGTGGAACTTATTTAAATATCTCGACTTCGGAGAGCTCGAGGCGTGCGTAAACACACATCCGGCCGTAATATTTTCCAGAAAGTCTGTATTTAAAATTGCGTGCCACTGGTATGAGCACCGCCCACTTACGAAATACTGTTGCAAGAGAAGTAACATTGCCCACCGGAAAACCAAATGAAATTTGCCTGATCGGTTGCCTAAGGAAAACTTTCGAATTTTACACTTGACAAAAAAAAAAAAAACCCAGAGTCAGTCGCATTTCACCCGCCAACCAATAGACAATAACCGTCGCAACATTCTAGGAATTCTCTTGTCCGGACCGATAAGACCGTACTGTGCACTTTAAAATCATCGGTAAGTTTCCAAGACAAGGAGTGGGTAGGTTCCTTTACAAGACCATATCATGGTGCAGTGTTCTTTCCACCGGTTTGGGAACTGCCGACCAGTAAGCTTATGCAGCCCAAAAAAAAATCCAGGTTTCTAGATCACTTCACTGACATGGTAAAGACCAAAGAAAAGTGTTAAAGAGTTGAACAATTTAGATGACCTAGTGGCCAAGTGACCTGAAACAGAGTCAAATGCCACAAAAAAAAAATACTAATGATGTGGTTGACTCCATCTTAATCTTTTAAAGTTCGCTCAGAACAATTTTAACTAATTCGGGTTTCTCCGAATTAGCGTGGAGTGGCCCCACGTTGGGCGCCATCTGTAACGAAAGGCCGTAGAGCACGGTAACTGCCAGCAAGAATGAGGTGGCTGGTTATCCGTGCTTAATGGACGTTGCCTTAACTGATACAGATCCAGGAGGGTCTTCGATCGAACTTTTACCGCTAGACGCGCGTATGTGAAACTTTATCAGAAATGAGATTTTCCTTCTACTAAAATTCACTAAATTACTCATCGGTTCGATTTTTCCAATCGAAGTGATCGAGTGAGAAATGATTCAACGAAATTCTTAAGTTTGCCGCTAATAATAATTCCCGCGTGCTTATTCGATCGAATTTTCTACCGCTAGCCGCGAGCGCCCGTAAAACTTAACACATATGAAAGTTACATTTTATTTTTCTTTTCTTTTCCTTACCACTAAAATTCACTACGTAATCATCGACGTGACCTTTTTAATCGACGCGATCGACGGCAGAATTACTCAAACGAAAATGCTTAATCTTACCTCTATTAAATTTTCCCACGTGATTCTTCAATAGGATTCTTCCACTTTATATTTAATTTTTTCTTTCTTTTCCTTTTTTTTAAGGCCCCCTTATCGAGACCGACTACTCGCCGCGGAGGCTACGATAAAACAGGCCGATCTCTGCTAATTTTTCGTTCTCGAGCCGAATTTCTAACGGGTTTTTTTTTCTTGCCGCATATTGCTCGCAGCTCCATCCGGTGACCGGTGGTGTGATCAAGATGCCTTTTCAAACAAAATTCTACGATTCGTCTATTTAACCATCAACACGGAAGACTTGTTTAATATTTTCAATTCGTCAGGTGTTTTCCTCATTATCCTCTCAAGGTATGAAAGGGAATGCCGATGAGGACAATATCCGAAACGGCTGGATCTTCGGTTCTTGGCTTGATGATAGTCGATTGAAATTTCGAATGACTAAAAGGTTTTGGTCTTGCAGTAGATGCGTTACGGTTCTCGCATATGATCGAGGCAGAAATTTAATTTGCTTACTCTCGGTCATAGACAAGTAAGTAGAATGGAAACCTGTCGGCCTAATTCGAGTATTGTCTAGACGGAATTCCCCTAATGGCCCAGCCTTCATGCCGTTTCAAATAGATATTATACTTTTCGAGCGAATTCGTTTATTGTCAAATTGCGCAGTTGCGTCATTTTGTATGTGTTACATTTTATAGCTTAACTTATTATATAAATAAAACCACTAATATTGTGTCATCAGATTAGTAACATTGACCGCTGAACTGTAACTGATCTGATGGCACATGCTAAAATTCTCCGTGCTACCAATGACCTGCTGAGCGTTAAGTTCTAGCCGGAATTGATGACACGATATTGTGCAAGTAGTGCATTAGAGGAAGCGAGAATGTTCCCAAATCGCCAGACCAAATGTATTAGCACTTTGTGAGACTAAAGTGCTACCAGGTAGTGAACAGTTTTTTACTATCCCTGACTACCATCTCATACCTACATTTTTCCAGCAGCGGGGTATCGCTATATCTATACACAATGATGTAGCTTTTCAAGTTGTTTCTCATCTAGGCACCTGCACCAATCCAGAGTTTAACTACTCCTGGGAGAAACTTCTGGTCTAAAGGCAAATTATTTTCCTTTGCTATGTTTACAGAAGTCCGACATTGACTGTAGCAAACACTAGAACGGAATTGGATAAGTTGTCTGAGTATATTCAGGCATTGAATGATGCAAACCCGTTGAAATCGTTATAGCGGGCGATTTCAACGTTCATAATAATGCCTGGCTGAAGCATTCTACCAATACGGACCAACAGGGTCAAGACACTGAGCTCTTCGCTTCGCTAAACGGACTAGTGCAGTTGGTAACCGAACCAACTCGATTGCCTGAAATAGCAAACCATGTTTCAAACTTGCTTGACATTTTTCTAACGAATCATCCCGACAAATATTCTGTTTCTGTGATATCGCCATCCCCAGTTGGGAATACTGATTACTTCGCATATCTGGGCTGGAGCACCCAAAACGCATCTAAAGATATTGGATCGCATTCAGCGCTTTGCGCTTCGACTTATTGGAGATTATGCCATAACGGCATCCTTTGACTCCCTCGAACATCGCAGAGATATCGGTGTACTCACCCTTTTCTACAGATATTTCCATGGCCGCTGTAGCCATGAAATTAGTCGTCTTATCCCTCCCTTATATAAGTTCACGCGCAATACTCGTGCTGCTGAACGAGCTCATGACTATACGGTTGAGCCAACCAAATCACTTACAGTGAAATTTAGGCAGTCATTCATACCTCGAACATCCAAAATGTGGAATGCACTACCCGCGGCCACTTTTCCGAGAGATTATAACATCGCGCAATTTAAAGGCAACATTCATCGATTCCTTTTATCCTGTCCGTCCTTATTCAAATAATTGTTTATTTTGTTAATTTTCATTTTGTTTCATTCATTCCTAAACCGACTGGTCTGTACGCTACAGTATTAACCCCTAAGTTCAACTTGGTGCGATAAAAAAAAAAACAACTTCCTGATTCGAGCACAATTTCCGATTACAGGGGTAAATACATTAAAAGTCAAAGTGCCTCGAAGAACCATCTAGTCTTACAAAAAAGCAGACTGGGGAGCATTAAATCAGTTTTTCAATGCCTTTAATTGGAAATTGTTTTTCGAGTCTAATAACTGTGATACAGCTTGTCAGCTTGTAGCCGAAACCATCCTTAAGGGTATGGAACTCTTCATACTCTTTAATTATATAGTTAGCAAACGTCGAAGGATTCGTGGTTTACTAAAGATTGTCTTACGGCCATCCGGAACAAGAAAATTATTTTAAAATTTTTAAGAGCAACCCAACGTCTGCCAACATATCTCTTTACAACGTGTCAAGAAATACATGCAAGTCGATTTTAAAAAGTGCTAAGTTTCAATACGACCAAAAACTTCGACGGAAAATTCTCGAAACACCATTCGAGATCATTTTGGTCATTTGTTAAAACGGTCAATAGTAACCATGTAAAATCATCTACACCACCTCTCCTAGATGGGGACCGAATTGTAGTCCATCCTGTTGAGAAAGCCAATCTTCACGCAGCAAGTTTCGCACGAAACTCCAGGCTGTCAGCGTCAAACCAGTCTCCCCCGCTTGTAACACCATCTGAATTTCGTCTACCTGAGATTCATTTTCGCACACGACTTTGTAACGATCGTGTCAAAATTCACTGTAGTGAATTTTTTTTTTTTTGATCGAGTATGATGTATGTATAAAAAAAAAGAAAATTATTTTTTTTTTTTTTTTTTCTGTGTCAGTTTAGAATTTGATTTTGGAGGAAATTCATGTAGATAAAAAATAAATGTGCTTAAATTATAAAGTTAAATAAACTTAAAAAAAAAAAATCGTTTTCAAAAACTAGATATCGGTTTTTTACTGGAAATAAAAAATGCAGTCAAAATTATCGAACATATTTTTGGAGTACGCGTGCATAAAATCTTTTTGAGGAACTTTTCTCGAATTCGTTAGTGGAGAATTTTTATCGCTGAAACTCGGAAATGAAGACTGTTAGCGAGAGAAAGATTTTGCAGATTACGTCAATTGCGCACAGAATTACGATCAACCAGCATACGTTACCATATCGTCGATGGGAATATCTATGATGGCTGGTTTGCAACAATTTCGCCATATCTAGCTCCAATGCGACAAATGACGATGCCAACTGTGAAGATTCATCAGCAGCCGCAACAGTATTCGAATCTATCGATGCAATTAATCCAGATGCCGCGGTCGATGCAAGCTATTTCCAATATGCAACTATATCGACCGACACTTACGTGACTTGGCACATTAGGATAAACACCTCATCAATATGCAACGTATTCGAAGGGTTCTAGCGTTGCTGGCCAAACTGTTTCCTTGGCTTCCGTAGTATCAGCATGCTTCCATGAACGCCCACATTAGCATCCACATCTCGTCAGTATGCAGCGTATTCGAAGGGTCGGTCCTAGTGTGGCTGGCCAAGCTGTTTCCTGGCTGCCGCAGCAACAGTTTTCTACCATAAACGCCGCCGCTATAAGCAGCTATATCATGCAGGGAAGAACGCAAGGAGTTATGGAGAAATTGAAAAAAATAAATTTAATTGACGAATCATATACGGTCCCGGAATTCGATGAAATGCGGAGTCAATTTCAAATGCATATATATAAAATAATTCGTGCTGTCGGTGGCCACAACATTCCACACACACTGCCAACACTTAGCACTAGTAAGACGAAACCAGTTGAAACATGTTGGTCGCGCTATCATCGCGAATTCGATGAGCTGGACTTCATAGCAGGTGGTGGATTTGGAAAGGTATTTAAGGCTCGTCATAAACTCGATTGTATAGAATATGCAGTGAAGCAAATTAAAATTCATTCGAAAACGATAAAACTATGTCAACTTACGCCACTAAACTAGGCCAGGCCTGCAGCGATGTTAATAATTTTTAGATCATATTTCTTAAGAGTCGTGTTGCTTGATAGTGCAACACTAATTGCTTGGTAAATTGGTTATCTATTTCGTTCCCCCCTCTCCATCTCCAAATCTGGAGAAAATTTTCTTCAATTTACGAGGTGTGACGACACGACCCAACTTTGACTGAGCTAGCTAGAGTTGGGTGGTCACGGACAATTGTCTCGTAAATTTTGGAGGATTTATAAATTAACCACCTTGTATGAGGTGGTTACAACTTATCTCCAGAATTCTTCGTGAGCTCAATGTTCAGAAATCTGCAGGTCCCGATGGTATTACCCCCTTAGTCCTAAAAAAAATGTTATGCGTCCCTGGCTAAGCCGCTGTGAGATTTATTCCATCTCCCTTACTCTTCTGGACACTTTTCGCGCACGTGAAAAATGGCGAATGTTCAGCCTCTTCCCAAGAAAGGAAACAAAGCGTTGCCCGCCAACTATCGCCCGATGGCCATTACTTCCGTTCTGTCGAAAGTAATGGAAACGGTTGTGAATCGTAAAATAGTCCGCTATCTTGAAGATAACAAACTTATCAATGATCGCCAATACGGATTCTGTTCCGGACGATCTACAGGGGATCTCTTGGTATATCTGACTGACCGTTGGAACTCTTGCATCCATAAATTTGGCGAAGGTCAAGTTCTGGCGCTTGACATCGCTAAAGCGTTTGACACAGTTTGGCACAAGTCTCCTAGTGAAGCTCAAAGCAGTCGGCTTTAATAATAACCTCGTAAAATGGATCGAGAGTTTCTTACTTGAACGCAACATACAAGTCGTATTAGATGGCGTGGCACCTTCTCCCTTTCCCGTAGATTCCGGAGTCTCCCAAGGCTCTGTTTTATTACCCACACTCTTTCTTATTATACTCTAGATGAAATCTGAGAGTATATTGTGTTTGCCTTACCGTTTGTAACGCTAAGAAATAACGCTCGCACAGAGCCGCCAAGGGTACAGAAATATTTGTTGTCGCTCAAAAACCTCGACTCCGAGTGACCGTCTGTCTGTCTGTCCGTCTGTCTACAGCATAACTCTCAAAAGCTTTGAGCTATAGTGCTAAAAAATTTTGTTTGTCATTTTTGGCAAAAAAGTAACTTTAAGTTCGTGAATGGGCTACATCGCCCCTCTCCTTCTACACCCTCCCATACAAATTTCATCAAATTTCGAAACATTAAGAAATTGATTTTTCTTTGAAACTATTTAAGCTATCGACTTGAAATTTAAATCAAAGTATTACCATATAAATGTCATTAATATCACAGAATATTGACCCGATCCCCATACTCCTTCTACCTCCTCCCATACAAATTGACAATTTTGAAAAATTCATATTTTCGATTTTCATTGAAACTAGTAAAGCTGAAAAGACGAAATTTCGTCAGAATTAATTCTACTATAACTGCAATTTATTTTAAAACTAATTATCAACTTCACCTCCCTCCTTCTACCCCCTCCCATACAAATTTCACGAAATTTTAAAATTTAAATTAAATTATTTTTCTTCGAAACTGTTAAAGCTATCAGCTTGATATTTAGTATAAAGTATACAAATAGAAATATTAAAAATGCGAAAAAAATTTGTTTTGATCCGTACACTCCTTCTACCCCATCCCATACAAATGCATAATTTTCGTTAAATGCATTTTATCGATTTCCATTCAAACTGGAAAAAGTACAAACTTCTTAATAATTGAAAGAAGTATTAGAAAAAATTTTTAAGTATATGAGAGCTATCGACTTTGAAATTGAATCAAAGCATGGTGATAAGGATGATGATAAGCAGTTTCAAATCTTAAGCACTCCAATTTCAGGAAAACTATGTCCAATTTCTTTAAAAATAATGAAAACTAAAAACTTTGAATTCAGCAAAAAACATTTTGCATGCCATGTTCGGTGTCATATACGAAAAATACAAACCTCCCCCTCTACTTCTACCACCTCCCATGCAAAAGTCTCTATTCAGTATTCGAACGAATTTGATATGACATATTTTCCGGTATATTAAAGTCTTTTCATATCATCTAGAGTATCATATGATTGGGCTTTAAGCTCAGTCATAATTCTCTTATGTTTTTATCAATGACCTTCTGTCGTCAACGCTCAATCCGATACATTACTTTGCAGATGACAGTATCCTGGATAACATCTATGACTTCGACTCAATTACTAACGCTCACTGTGTCCCGGTAACATCTAAACGTGCCGAACTATTTGGATCATTGAATTCTCACCTGAACCTAATCTTGGAATGGGGCAGGATAAATAGAGTGGAGTTCAACACCTCAAAAAGACAGGCCTGTCTTCTTTCCCTTAAACGTGATGTCCCGGCGTCGGTTTCTAATGTAACCTTCGGTGGTGTTCTATTAAATTCTTCCGAATACTTCTCACTCCTTGGCATCAAAATAAATAACCATCTTAATTGGTATGTGCTGGACATGCTCGACGTAGCACTTGACGCTTCCAAACGCCTAGGATTTCTCCGAAGATGTAAAAAATATTTTACTCCCAGTGACCTAGCAAATATCTATAAGGCCTACATTAGACCACGCCTTGAGTACAATTCGCATTTATGGGCTGGGGCACCCAAAACGCAACTTGCGATGCTCGACCGTGTCCAGAGACAGGCGTTCCGACTAATTGCAGATGAAGCCAACACGGTTTCTATAGACTCCCTAGAGCATCGCAGAAATGTCGGAGTACTAAGCATTTACTACCGCTACTTTCATGGTAAGTGCAGTGAGGAACTTGCTAAACTTATTCCACCTCTTTACTCATTTCCTAGAAACACTCGCCTAGCTTCAAGCGCACATGAGTTAACTATTAAGCTTCTAACTTCCCGCACTGTGAAATATAGGCAGTCATTCATAACCCAAACTTCTAAGCTCTGGAATGCATTGCCTGAAGCTGTATTCCCATTGTCATACGACCTTCGCCGTTTCAAAGTCAACGTCCACCGGCATTACAGGCTTTTCCCCCCTGTTAATCCCGTCTAGCCTTAACTCCTTTTTTTCCAATGATTGTGTAATTTACATTAAAGGGTGACCCCCTAAGTTGTGTTCGGCTACTTAAAAAAAAAGTGTTAATCGCGAAGTTAGTGTATTTCTAGGTGCATGTAAATCCGTTTTTGAAAATCTTCCAAATAACGAATCTAAAACTTTATTTTTCGACTTAATTCTAAAATTCGCGGAGAAATTCATGAATTAATTCAATATAAAAGCTTTTAATCTTTTGAGGAATTTTCTAAAAAATTTTTGAAATAACAGTACCAACTAGACTTTACACTGACTATCACAATGATTTAATTATGTGTAGACAAATGCCGGATGAGGCAATCCATACGTTTGGTTTGCTAGTGAAACAAGCCCTTGCGGCGTGCAAAGCGGTAACAAAATAACGAACCGTTAATTAGTGATTTGAATCAACAAGCAATTAGTGTTTTCAAATCGGGTTTATATGATGAAAATATTAAATTCGCAATAGTCTCAAATCAAGTAGCTTCGTTAGAGGAGATAATTGAAGCCGCTAGACAAACTGAAAGGGTTTTTTCCCAACGAAACTTTGCAATAGGAACTATAAACGTTCATGAACCATATTTTCCGAAAACACGTTTAAAAACCGAACAAATAACATTATAAAACACAACCGCAATGATAAATAATACTCTCGATAGTCAGTTTGCAAAATTGACTGATACTTTAAAATCATTCTATTTGTCGTCAATCCCAAGTTCTCACACGCCAGTAGTCTTGGATCAAATGTATTCGTGTCCAACAGTTATCGGTACTCCGCAGATGCATTGTGCAGTTTTTGTGATAAACTAAATCATGTTATGGAAGACTGTGAAATAAGAAAAAGTACCCCTTTCTGTGGAATTTGCAAGGTATGACATTTCTACTTTTAGGGAGAAATTACAGCAGCAAAAGAATTCTTCACATCCACACAATAGAGCAGGACAAGTAAGAAATCGTTTTCAAGCAGTAAATATTGATCAGATCAACGTCAGGGACAATTCTATAATAGCTATAATGGACAATCGCGTAATGTTCATAACTCGGAAAACGACCAGCGGGCTTCTCACAACGTCCAATGAGAGACCCTACTTTCGCAAAAATAGAACACGAGCTGTCAGTTCCACAACCAACCAATTATCCGAATACCACTTATCAAAATGTTTTATCCAACAGTAACGAAAAACCATTTACGAAAATTTTAGCTGCAAAAGACAATCTGACATAAATTTAGATGCATTTTTCAAGTTTCTTGAGAATATTGTAACAGAAGTTACTGGTAACTCCGAGAAGACCAGCCTTGATATACAAATTACCAACAATATTTCATCTTGTACATACTCTAGGCAAGATTGTGCAGGTGACTCCGAGAAGACGTGCACTGAGCCAAACTCATCTCAGTTTAAAGAAAAAATAAATATTCAGTATATCAGTATTGCCAAAACTTGCAAATCTAGTATAATTCGAGCTCCATTTGATGTATGTGAAAAATCACATTTAAATTTTTAGTGGGTACAGGAGCCGATATTAACATAATAAAATACTCCTTGTTAAGGAAAAACGTCTTTTTAGATAGAAGGGATATTCGAAGAATAAAAGGCATTTTCAGTGGTCAGAGTACCACCTTAGGAGCTTACCGTGAAAAACTCTTATTTAAACATAAATTGGTGTGTGAAACTACCTTCCACGTAGTAGGAGATGACGTTTCATTGTCATGTGATGGAATTCTGGGATGAGAATTCTTATCGCGTTATTGTAGTTTGACTGCACTAATAACAAACTAATTATTAAAGCAGGTAATGAAATATTTGAGATCAATTTCGAACAACAGGATTCAGTTAAATCAATAGCAACACGTACTATGCAAAATGTGTCCTTAGTCATAGAACCGCAGGACAAAAAGTGTATGCTTTGAACCAGTGCCAGATGTCTTCGTAGGCAGTTTTTTAGTATCAGCTGATAAAAATGAAATAATCGTAGGATTAGTAAATGGAACAATTAGTAAAATAAATATCCAAGAGATTGAGCCTAATTTGGAAAGTTGACAGATTTTGATATCTACTCCCTTTTAACTGATAAGCCTGAAGATGAATGTTTTGCATCGACCGAAAGACTAAAACAAATAGAGCCTGTAGTAAAATTCGATAGCTACCACACAGAAGAAGAAAAATACGAAATTCTTGACTTATGCCGTAATTTCCATGATATAATGCATCTCGAAGGAGACCCATTATTGGATCAACCTCTTTGTGAAAAGTTTAATATAAATATAGCTATGTAAGTTTATGTAAGAAACAAATATTTATAATTCTATATTGCTTTATAATAAAAGTACATGATATAAATTTGTTTTTTTGTTTACAACAAATGATAATTTCCAATATTATTTTTATCATGAATCAATACGAGTCTCTTCAATTCAATAAGAATAATTGAATTGCAATTAAATATGAGGTAATAACATTTTGAAGTTGAATACATTTGATTTAAATAAAAATAACATTTTGATCTATCGCTAAATATATCTGAAATAAATGTTCATACGTTTATTTCAATCAATCAACCATCAACTTCCTGTTAAGACCCCCTATAGGGGCATAGGACAGAAACAACTCTCTTCCACAAGGCGCGATCCTGAGCATCGGCTTTAAGCTGTTGCCAGGACTTGTTTATTCCTCTGGCCTCCTGCTCAACTGCTCGCTTCCATATGTTACATGGTCGTCCAACCCGACGCCTTCCTTGAGGGTTATAATCCAGAGCCTGTTTTGCGATGTTTCGCTCTGGTTTCCTCAAAGTATGACTGATCCACTGCCACTTTCGCCGTTGAATCTCAATACCTATTTTAGTCTGGCGAGTTGTACTCCAAAGTTCGACGTTGGAGAATACTTCTGGCCAGAATATTCCTAAAATGCTATAACGTTATTCTCCGGTCGAGAATCCGTTGCCAAAAAACCCCTCGCACTAGGGGCGGAACGGGGCCTGTCCGGCCAACCCGTGGAGACGGGTCGTGGGCGCCAGTGGCTCGTTTCTATAGGCCACGCTCCTCGTTCTCCCTCCGAATCGAACCACAGATTCGGACTAGAAACCAAAAAAAAAGAACGTCTTGTGTAAAAAAAACGCGGACGAGGCTAAAAAAACGTTACAACGATCTTCACACACAAATAAAATTTAGTCAAGCAAAAAAAGAAAATGTAGAATAATGTAATATTTGCCCACTGGCTTTATTCTCAAAACCTAAGCTAAACTCTACGTTAAAAAAAAAGGTTTCCACCAGGAAAAAAAATCACAACTTCCCTAGTTAATAAAATTTACTTGTCTAGATCCGTATCGTCGCTCGTTGGGGCACTTGTCGAATACTTTACTCGCCGTCCTAGAATTTCATCGTCGTACGCCGCTCCGTCGCTTCCTTTTCTTTGTTCGCCGATTCCGCCGTCGTCGTCTCCACCGCTGCGGGACTTCGTTGAATCCTGGATTCTGCTTCCTTGGTTCTGTTGGTAGCCACTTGATCAACCGCCACACTCCGATTTTAAAAAAACAAAAGCCACTAACTCGTGGTACTGGACTCTACTCTACTTCCGACACACTCGATTTTATCTGATTTTTCCACGTCTAGACTCGGCGCTGGTAATTTAGCAAAAGAGGATGAGCTGGCTTAGTTTTTCGCCACCCAGCTTCAGGCCGGAATCCTCAACGGCTTATTTTTCTGGCCTTCAGAAGCTTATGTTTTCCAATAATCAGGTGGTTGTTGAACTTTTCTTTGTTCAAATAATCCACCCGCCTATTTACTTTAGTTCAAAAATTTCTCCGTTTTGGTTGTTGTTGTATTTGTGCCGCTCAAATTTTTTCCCTAATTTCGGCTTAAGTTTTGCTGCGCCGAAAAGCTCAGCAACCTCTCTTTCGGTTATCGGTAAAGTAGTGCGCGATCGGGGATCTTGGACACCCCTTTACATTTCGCGTCTGATCTGACATTTCGCGTTCGTCTTGACGTTTCAATCCGCATGTGATTGTTTAAAGTCTTTAAATTGTTAGTTAATCGTCGTTTAATCGTCTCATATTTGCTTTTCCGGGATAAATCCGCGGGTTAGGACGTGTATTTTCCTTCGCGACCCGGGGTTAACGCATCTTACCGGGCTTTCCAATTTGACTGGCCGAACGCGTCCGTGTTTTCACTCTTGTGATTTTTCAGATAAAACGCCGAAGCCGGAGGAGTTTCCAGAATGTCGACTGATAGGTGTGAAACTGATAGCGGCGGGAGCTACCCCGACGATGATGATGAGATTCGTGACTTGTCGGTAAGTTCATCCTTCTTGGCAGTCCGTCATTGCAGGTAAAACGTAAAGTCGGAGGCGTTTTCCAGAGTGTAGAATGCTAAGAGTGAAACTAATAGCGGCGGAAGCTACCACGACGATAATGATGAGATTCGTGACTTGTCGGTTTTCGTGGCAGCCTGTTCTTTCGAGACGTTCGAGGACAGCGTGGGCGTTTGACGGACTTCGTCGATGTCTTCTCCGAGGGACAGGACAGCACTTGTTCCTGTAGCTATCTGGGAACGTTTGCCGGCTTTTATGTACGGAAAAATCATACCCTTTTCTTCTCGAACTGTGGCATATTAACTGATGGCTAGTGGGCATGTCGATCGGTTGCAGAGATCCGTCAGATTGTATTCGGTGCCAGCTCTGGGTTGGGCGCCAAGTCTTGCGGGTCAACGTACTGTAGTCGGTCGATTCCTTGTCTTGGCGCCACGAGACGGAGTTCGCGTTGCGACGACGGTTATTTGTCGCCGATGTAGAAACGTCGTATGTCGTTGGCAATCATGTTCGTTGGTATCGAGGCTCTACGTTATCAGGTTTGAACAATATTACAATATTTTACGTTACTCTACTTAATTAAGTCTTTCATTATTTTCAGCCTTTAATCTAGTTTACGACGCGATTTGACGATTTTAGACGTGCGGCGACCATGCTCAAGGGGCGAAACGTAGCCACTTGGGGTCGGCCTGACCGTAGTCGGGTAAGTGTTTCGGAAAGTAATTCCATACTATGGTTCAGTGATCAATTCGTTTTTTTTTCCTTCTCAGGTGACAACGTTAGTGTTACGGTGGACCGTAACAATGCGCCGGAGGCATTGGTTTACGAAAGTCTGTAGTTTCTTGTTAAGTCGAACGGTCACTTTCCACGTAGTACAACCATATAACAACACGGATTTGACGCATGCGCCAAAAACTCGCAGCTTCGTGCGAAGGGAGATCTCTCTTAACCTCCAGAAAGGGGAAAGGATACCGAAGGCCTGACGAGCTTTATTTAGCCGAGCCTCAACATCCTTTTCGGCTCCGCCGTCCATGCTGACAATGCTTCCGAGATAGCAAGAATCTTGCACCTCTTCCACATCCTGTCCATTAAGAACAATCGCTGCGCTTGCGTTCGAGCCCATGTGCATGTACTTGGTTTTACGCACATTTATTTTCAGTCCCGCCTCTTTGCATTTAAAATGCAACGAGCGAACATTTGACTCTAAGTCCAAACGGGTATGTGCAAGCAAACACATGTCATCAGCATAATCAAGGTGACTTAAGATGTTAAATAGTCTCCATTGAAGACCTTTACCTTCCCCACCTTCCAGTGCAGCTTTCAAGATCATTTATTACCACCAGAAACAGGGCTGGTGATAATATGCAGCCTTGTCTGACACCCGTTCGCACAGGAAAGCTCTCGGACAGCTCTCCTCTATGCAAGACGCGACACCTTGCATCTTCGTAGGATTCTTTAATCATAGCTATGACCTTATCTGGAATACCTCTCCTACGCAAAGCATTCCATATGTAATCTCGGTTAACGCTGTCGAAAGCCTTCTCGAAGTCCACAAACATGAGATGTAGTGGCGAACCCATTTCGGCTGACTGCTCTAATATTATCCGTAGGGTATTTGTGTGGTCGGTACAAGACGACCCTTTATGGAATCCAGCCTGATAAACTTCGAGAGTGCTCTCGACGACATTACTAATCCTATTGAGAATCACCTTAGGTATAATTTTTGATACGGCATTAAGTAGACATATACTACGCCAATTGCCACAATCCCGAAGGTCGCCCTTCTTCGGAATTTTCACAATGACGCCCTCCTTCCATTCAGTCGGATATATTCCTTCATTCCACACCTTAGTGAAGAGTGGGAGGAGTATATCGGCTGTTATTTCTGGGTCCGCTTTGAGGGGTTCGGTTGGTAGTCCGTCTATACCTGGAGCTTTCCTTCTCGCCATTGACCGAATGGCGGAAACTATCTCTTCCTTATCTGGGGGATCGTCCCTAATAGAGGATTGTTGCGGTTGGATGTTTGGAAGTTGTTCTGTTTCCGGAATATCTTCCTCTGACAAGATGTTCTAAATATCAGAGAAGTATTCCTTCCATCGTCGCAACTGGTGTTCACTCATATTAAGGATAGTTCCGTTGACATTTCTCACCAGCTGGTTGGCGGTGAAATTCCTGTTCGTCAACTGTTTCATGATTTTAAATAGTGAACTCATATCCCCAAGGTAAGCCGCAGATTCTGCCTTGTTTGCCAGATCTTCAATGGCCTTTCTCTTGTAGCGTCTAACAGCCTTTTTAAGCTGTATATGAGCATCGCGGTAGTTCTGCCTCGAGTCGGGCGTTCGTTGGTTGACATCGGGTTGAGAAATGATTGCCAATTTGGCTTTTTTCCGATTGCCAACCTTGTCCCATGTGTCCTGCGACATCCAGGGTTTCTCACCGCTTTGCACATATCCCACAGATTCTTCAGCACTAGTTAGAAAAGTGTTTCTGGTTGCCTCCCAATTGGCGTCCAGTGTGCGCATTTCATTTTCACCTAATGTGGATTACTTTTCGCGTAGAATAATGGTGTATTCGCGTTTTTTGTTGGGATCTCTGAGTTTATCCACATTAAGCTTGCGCTTCATTTGAAGAATTTGTGGTCGTCGGATAGCTGCTGTACACAATCTCAAGCAGGCAACCATCAGGTGGTGATCGCTCCCCACGTCAGCTCCACGTTTCGCTCGCACATCGAGGAGACATCTTCTCCTTCGGCGACTTATAGCCAAATGGTCGATCTGGTTCTGAGTAACACCATTAGCGGAAACCCAAGATGTTTTATGATGACTCTTGTGTGGAAAAGGGTCCCTCCGATGACCATTTGCCGAGTACTACAAAACTCCACAAATAATTCGCTGTTTTCGGGTCTCTTAATACAAGGTCGTGACGCGTCGACCCAAGGGTCACCATGCCTCCCTATGACGTGTTCTAGTCCAGTGTTGTCTGATCCAACCTGGGCGTTCATATCTCCCGAGATGATAATAATATCACCTCTTGGAACACGTTCGAAGGTGACACTCAGTTGGCTATAAAACTCCTCTTTGTCACCAGATATTGCGGTATTAATTGGTGCGTAGCACTGCAGAATTGTGACGTTTCTGGTTTCACTGGTCCTGAGCCTGAAGACGATAATCCTATCCGAGATTGGTTCCCAGCTAATGAGACTGTTTCTCGCTCTCGGCGTAAGGACGAACGCCACGCCATTTATGGCTTCACTTTCAGGGCCAATGTACAGAATAGTGTTTCCGCTAGGGGTCGTTCTTCTCCTGATCCTGTCCACCTGACCTCGCTCAAGCCCAAGATTTTGTTGTTATAGTGCTCCATTTCACGGTCGATCACTGATTGGCGGTGCAAGGACCGAGTAACCCCAACTCTTCCCCCGTCATTCAATGTTCGAACGTTCCAGAAGCCATAGTCCGTTTTCGAATGCCAAAAGTCGTTACCGTAGAATCAGTCCATATCCGAGGCGATGTATCCGTTTCTCGTATCATTTGGGTCGTGAGATCACGGGTGATAAGCCCATGATCCAGTGAGTGTCCATTTGCCATTTTTTAGGGCAAGCAGGACTGGGTGTGGGTGAATTCTACAGCCCCCATCCCACAGGGGGATAGTTAGCTCAGGTCCGTGGAGTCGCTAGTCTCCAAAGATAGTTGCAGTAATTGGTAAAACCTCATACTACAACTACCCCCTTGCGGGGACAATAAGATCTCCCAATCATTATCAAATTACATGTACAATCGCTTTAAAAAGACGCAATATTGATTTATTCGTTTAATCTGAATCAATTATTGTGAAACATTTTTCAAAAATTTTATCATAAATCTAAGAAAATTCACTTTGATTTAAAAAACTGCACTCTGGAAGCAAAATCATTTTTGATTCCTTTTGAATCAAACATATTTTTTTACACGGAAATTTTCCGACTCTTTTAAAAGGACATAAGATACCGCATTGACTTCTCCCTTTTATCAGATCAAATTGAAATCGCTAAGTGCAAAACTCTGTACGAACAATTTAATATCATCAAAAAGTCAATGAGATTCCACCATTTATAGCTCTCGAACGCCCCGTTTCTCTATAAATTCTCGACATGCCTCAAAACATAAACTATTTCACCGAACAAATAGTAGATGACCTTCTTCGCTCGGCAACCCTAATCCAACGTCCATTGTCCTCGTCCTTGTTCACCATTACTATCATTGTCATCATTCCGAAACTTACTCAAATCATCCGAATGATGGGATCAGGTTCAGGGCACTATGTGATGTGGTCTAGTGTCATTTCGGTAACGAATTCTGTATTGTACGATACACTCGTATATATGGGACCCTTCAACATTATTCGGGAAGTTGTCTGACTGTCTCGATATTTCTCCCCAGAGTGTCACACTGACCAAATAAACAGACGTTGAATCTCAAATCACGTGCATTCATTGTTTATCGGGTACATTTCAACCACATTGAAGACACATCTATAAATTATTTTAAGGATGAAAAAAAAAGTAGCCATCACGAAACTTTACTAGAGATCACCGAACCTACTCTACGACCGAAACAGGATCTTCCTGCAAGGGTATATTCATAACATTGCAGCATTCAAGTAAAAGCAAATATATAGAACACCGACAAAATATCTTGAAATCCCGAAATCCATAGTTGTTCTTCTTTCTTTTTGAGCGTCTCCACCATAGCCCCGTAGAATAATCGCACAAGATTCCCAGGGGGTGCCGGCCGGGAATAAAGCTGCTGAAAAGTACGGAATTATGTCGGCTTTGCTGCGAAATTTAGCAGATTTGCTTTGATTTCATCTTTTTATTGTGTTTCATAAAAATGTCCTTCATTATAGCGTTTTTCCTGCGAGTATGTTGGGGTGTTGTACGATACAATGTGTATAGGACGAGGTTCTTTTTATGAGATACGAGTTAAGGAAGCCGGATAAAAAAGACTCTTTACAACCCCATTCTTTTTGGATTTTCACGACACAACGAAGCTGCCAGGATCGAAACAGCTGACAAAGTTTCCAGATTTCTTTTCTTTTTCTTCTTTTTCATGTAGCATAAGACAGTCGTTATTCTAAGAGTGAATGGCGGAACATAATTTCACCTGAAATACGATTATTCCTATTTTTAAGGGCGATGGAAGTTTAGTCGTTCGGCAATAAGAAGTTATTTTATAGCGGACAGATGGCTGTAATTGATTGCTGATTGAGTTGATAAGGCATTAATTTATTTTAAATCGAGAATGAGAATTGTTGTTTTAAGGTAGTGAGAGGGAAAAGGGTATTAAAAATGGGATTAATTATAAAAGCTATTGTAAGATTTTTGATAAAACTGTACCAAATCTTTGTGGAATAAAATGTGTGAATAAAATTTTTCATTTCGTTTTTAAATCTGAGAGTATTATAAATTGATGATATTCGTCCGTCTGTCCGTCCGTCTGTCCGTCCATCTGTCCGTCCGTGCGCTCACTAGCTTGAAAACGCGTTGAGCTAGATAGTTCAAATTTTGTACATGTCATTTTCGACAAAAAAATAATGTCATGATCGTGAAAGGGCGAAATCGCTCCACCCCTTCTATCCCCTCCTATACAAAATGACACAATTTCGCAATTTGACAAAAAACGGATTCGCTCAAAAAGCACAAAAGCTATTGGTTTGAAATTTGAAACATACTATTCTTATGATTTTAATTTACCTTATAAAAATTATTAGTGCCCTCCCCTCCTTCCACCACCATACAAACTGTACTATTTCATGAAATACTCTAAACCAATTTACTCAGTGCGAATAAAATTTATCGAGCAGAAATTGTGCACTAAATACAATTGTGCATTTAAAATTTATTTAGAATTATTAGTCTAACATAATTTGTAAAACCAACCAAATTAAACGATTAACTTTACCCTTTCTACTCCCTCCCATACACAATTACGTAATTCGACAATAAACGGATTTAATCGAAAAGTATAAAAGTTACTGATCCTAAATTTGGAATATATTACTTACTAGCAAACGCCCGCGACTTCGTCGGCGTAAAAATCGTATAAATAAGCAATTTTTGAAAGTGTAGTTAGCAATACATTATGTGGTATATATAATCTGCTTACTTTAATGGCTCTTTGAACACCATGTTTTGTGTTTTGTGGGAATCAGAACAATAAAACCATGATACTCGCATTTGAATGGGACAGGCTCATGATCAAATCAATCCAGTGATTTGAGATCATATACGTATTGAAGAGTATTAAGGACATGTGAATAATAATTAATTAAAAAAAAAACTTAAATAAAATAACCTTAAGCTTAATAATATACCAGGACTATGATTGTGCGTAAAGCCCAGTCAAACGATACTATAGATGAAATCAAAATTTTTGGGATGTTAAGAAAAGAGGATTTGTCGATAAGAAGCCCAGCAGGGCTATAATCTAGGCTGTCGTTATCTCAAATAGTAAATTAAATAAACTGCTAACAAGTCGGGCGAAACTTTATTATTCTTGCGACAAGTTGCGGATGAGTGGAAAGTCAATATGCAGGTTAGAGTGGTTAGGGAACGCTAAGTGAAAGGGAGTTCTTGGGCAGGGCTGTTGTCAATTTAACAATATTTCATTCATTTCTGCAAGTTTGGGTTTTTATGAGGGGAGGAGGAGAAATAATAGTAAGGGTGGGTGAATATTAATCGCTTTTTAATTAATTGCTTGAATCACGTCCAATATTCTCTGTATAGAATGTGTTTCATAGACGAAGTTGCATAGAATTTTCATAAAATTCGGTGTATTTTACATTCACGAAACCGAACATTTGTATGGGAGGGGGTAGAGAAGGTAGGGGAATCGTAAAATTTGATATGTAGTTTTATTTCGGTTCTCTTGTAAGGTGCTTGTATAAAATTTCAAGTTCGTAGCTTTTAGTTTGTTGGTTATTAGTTGATTTAATGAAATTGGTCGAAATCATAGTTTTGTATGGGAGGGGGTAGAAGGGCAAGCGCGACTTCAAAACTTTTAAAACAACTTTGTTGTGATCCTACCTTAATGTAATACCTTGATTGTAGTTTGTGTATAGCAAAGTCACCACACAAACTGTAGTCAAGGTAACAAAATAACGTAGTTGGCTTAGAAAAAGATTGGGCATAACAGGAATCAATTCAATTGTTGGATATAAATTAATTTTCATCGGAATAAATAAAAATACCAAAAATATATTCTACCAGTAATTCTTTTATTCTAATGGCTCATCGGCGCATTTAAAAATCAGCTCATCGCTTTACAACCTTCATTTGAATTATTTTTATATGTTTCTATGCAAAATTCGAAATTGATAGCTTTTAAGAGTTAGCTGATAACTGATTTCTTAAAAATGCTCGAAAAAATAATTTTGTATGGTAGGGGGTAGAGGAGGTAGGGGAATCGTAAAACTTGTGATGCAATTTTCTTTCTTTTTTTTTTGTTAGGTGCTCGTACAAAATTTCAAGTTCGTAGCTTTTAATTTGTTGGTTATTACTTGATTTAATGAAATTGATCGAAATCATACTTTTGTATGGGAGGGGGTAGAAGGGCAAGCGCGATTTCAAAACTTTTAACGCAATTTTATTTCAATTATTTTCGTAAGTTATTTGCAAAATTTCACATTGATAGCTTTTATTAATTAGGTGGTAATTGATTTCTTAGAAATGATCGAAAAGATAATTTTGTATGGGAGGGGGTAGAAGTCAAAGGTTTTCGGCCAATTAATATTTCATATATTTAGAAATTTTTTTTAAATGCATTTCGCAAATTTTCAAGTTTCTACCTTAAAATTTCACTTAAAAATTTTCAGTTTTCGTGCTTTTTTCAATGCACATGAAACACCTTGTGAACGTTAGACCGGGGGGGTCGGTTTATAACAATTATGGATCAAGTTATTATTATTTTTCTATGAACATCAAATATACCTATCTATATGCAAAATTTAAACTTTGTATATTTCACCAGAGCCCTAAAAAAATCACTCAAAATTTTCGACATTTTTGCTTATCACCTCCCTTCCCTTACACCTCCCAACTTAAAAATTTTACCAAAATTAACCATTATATAGTTCTACAATCTGACAAATGTTCGATTGCATATCTGTATTCCTTTTTGAGATATAAGGATTTGTAATTTTGAAAAGTGCGCCATTTCTTAAATGCTTTCCATTTCCCTCAACTACTATTATTTCAACATGTTATATTTTTTCTGTATTTTCCTAGTACAGCTTAATATACGTTTTAAGTTTCAATGACATAGCTTAAGAGATAGTTGAGATATTCATTTTTAAGTGTTTTTCTTTGCACCCCCCCTGACCCTCCCCATTTCAATAATTAGCCACTCTTTAAGTTGATTCCAATGGAACTATATGCCACCTTAATGGTTCCAAAATATTGTTATAGATCTGGCAACTTCCCGAATGTACCAGAACAATCTCCCTATATGTAAACAGCCATAAACAAAGTTCCAGAACATTCTAGTTGAGACACACACCCACCCGACAGTATACTCCATAATGTAGGCAATTTAAGTTCTAGCATTCTCCCGAATAGTCACAACGACACCTGACGGAAGCTTCGAGAATTGGGCAAAAATTGTATATAAGCACGAAGCTCTCAGACCAGTGAGTCATTCAGCGACGTCTGTGGAAGAACACCAACTGGTGTAAGAAAGCGAAATATAGACGGTATTGCCAGATAGTGTAAATTAAAAGTGCGAATTAAAGTGAAACGTGCGAATAAATAAATTATCCTTTATTTTTAAACGAATTGTGTTTTTCTTGAAATCTCGGCGAACCTCTAGCTCGCAACAATATGAATATTTTATGATAAGTAATTTCGAAGATATAATCATTTGAAAAAACAATTCGGCCGACAATTTGTTTTTAACCCCTCCTTTTCGGACGCCAATGGATCAAAAAATGAAATTATTTTTGTAGTTTGTCCCACAAACCTCTCTATATCTCTACTAATTTTCAACTTCTTATCTGTATTCGTGGTGGAGATATTAGCAAGTGTAGTTTTCTACTTTTTCCCTCCCCCCGCCTACCCCTTCTACCTAACACACCGCAAAATTTAGAAAATAGAGCTCACTTATCCAATCAACAACCCACCCAAAAACGAACATTCTACCTTTAACGGTCTCGGAGATATGAGTCCATATGTACGGCGTACGGCGGGACGGATTTTTTTATTATTCTAATAATAAAGTATTGTTATCGACACAGAAAAAACATTTGCTAGCCAGAAATTTTCTTTTTTCGCATTTCATGACTAAATTAGCGTAAAAAGTTCAAAAAAAAATCCGTCCCGCCGTACGCCGTACATACGGACTCATATCTCCAAGACCGTTAATATTCGGTTTTGGGTGGACTGTTGATTGGGTAAGTGAGCTCTATTTTCTAAACTTTGGGGGGTGTTGGTGGAAGGGGGAGGGAAAGAATCAAAAACTACACTTGCTAATATCTCCACCACAAATGCAGATAGGAAGTTGAAAATTAGTAGAGATATAGAGAGGCTTGTGGGACAAACTTAAAAAATAATTTAATTTTTTTATCCATTGGCGTCCGAAAAGGGGGATCTAAAAACAAATTGTCGTCCGAATTGTTTTTTCAAATGATTATATCTTCGAAATTGAAAATCATTATGTATCTAGAAGACATTCGATTTTAAGTATTAAAAATATCATATATTCAGGTATAGAATCAGTAATACTCTAAAAAAAACATGTGCTGCTTCGTTTGATAAAATAGGTTTCTTCCTTACAGTCAACACAGTTTTGACTGATTGAATTATTTTAGCTCTTTCTACTTTCCAACCGTCTTTTGATGTTTTCATGTCATTCTTCCATTTCTATTGACAGTTTTGAAATATATTGCAGAGTTTCATCTTCCCGCCGATTTGTTTAAATGTTTTTTAATTGCCTGCTAAATTTTTTTCCCTTTATTTTCATAAACAGTTTTAATACTTTTCCCCCAACCAATAGTTATTAATTACAGGATTATACAAGATTCCTATTTAATATAAGATTCTATTGATCATTTGTTACATGTTCAATATAATGCGTATTCTTCTTGGCCAAAACATTTCGTGCGTAATGTTAAACATATTAGTTTGTTATATATGGACCCCCCGGCAGGGTAATAGTAGGATGAGGTCTTACCAATTCATGAAACTATCTTTGGAAAAGAGCGACTCCTCGGACCTGAGCTAACCATCCCCTGTGGGATGGGGCAGTAGAATCCACCCACAGCCAGTCCTGCTTCTCCTAAAAATGACAAATGTACACCCACTGGATTGTGGGCTTATCACCCGTGACCTTAAATTCTAACTGATACGAGAAACGGACACAGCACCTCCGATGTGGACGGATTCTACAGTTCCGACTTTAGGCATTCGAAAATGGACTATGATCGGCTTCTGGAACGTTCGAACAGGGGAAGGGCTGGGGTCACTCCGTCCTTACATCGCCACGGTGATCGATCATGAAATGGAGCACTATAACATCCAAATCTTGGGCTTGTGAGAGGTCAGGTGGATAGGATCAGGAGAAGAACGAACCCCAAGCGAAAATTCTATATGTAGGTCCTGAGAGTGAAGCCAAAAATGGCGTGGCGGTCGTCCTTACGCCGAGAGAGAGAAACAGTCTCATCAAGCTAGGAACTAGTCTCGGATTGGATTATCGTCGTCAGGCGCGGGATCAGTGTCAGAAACGTCACAATTCGGCAGTGCTACGCACCAACGAATACCGCAACACCTAGTGACAAAAAGAAGTTTCATAGTCAACTGACTGCCATCTTCGATCGTGTTCCAAAAGGTGATATTTTTATCATCTCAGGAGATATGAATGCCCAGCTTGGATCTGAAAACACTAGATTAGAGCACGACATGGGGGAGGCATGGAACCCTTGGGTTGACGCGTCAAGACCTTGGGTTAAGAGACCTGACAACAGTGAATTATTTGTGGAGTTTTGTAGTACTCGGCAAATGGTCATCGGAGGGATCCTATCTCCACACAAGAGTCACCATAAAATATCTTGGGTTTCCCCTGATGGTGTTACTTAGAACCAGATTGACAATTTGACTATAAGTCGCCCATGGAAGAGATGTCTTCTCGATGTGCAAGCGAAGTGTGGAGCTGGCCCAGAGGACCGATCACCACTTGATGACTGCCTTCTTGAGATTTTGCGCAGTAGCTATTCGAAGATCCCAAATCCTGGAGAATCTGTGGGATATGTGCTAAGCGGTGAGAAACCCTGGATGTCGCAAGACACATGGGACAAGGTTGGGCAATCGGAAAAAAGCAAAATTGGCAATCATCTCTCAACACGATGTCTACCAAAGAACAGTCGACTTAACTACCGCGATGCTCATATACACCTTAAAAAGGCTGTTAGATGCGGCAATAGAAAGACCATTGATGATCTGGCCAATAAGGCAGAATCTGCGGCTTACCTTGGGGATATGGCTTCACTCTTTAAAATCATGAAACAGTTGACGAACAGCAATTTCACCGCCAACCACCTGGTGACAGATGCCAACGAAACTCTCCTTAATATGAGTGAACACCAGTTGCGGCGGTGGAACGAATACTTCTTTGATATTTTAAATAACTTGTCAGAAGAAGATATTCCAGAAAAGAACAGCTACCAAACATCCAACCGAAACAATCCTTTATCAGCCGATATACTCCACCCAATCTTTACTGAGGTGTGGAATAAAGGAAGATATCCGACTGAATGGAAGGAGGGCGTCATTGTCAAAATTCCAAAGAGCGGCCTTCGGGATTGCGGCATTTGTCGTGGTATATATCTACTTACTGCCGTATCGAATATCACAGCGAAGGTAATTCTCAATACTCTCGAAGTTTATCGGGCTAGATTCCCTAATTGGTCGTCTTGAACCGACCACACAAATACCGTACAGATAATAATGGAGCAGTCAGTCGAAATGGGTTCGCCACTACATCTCAAGTTTATGACACATAACGGTTCGGACTTAGTGTCAAATGTTTGCTCCTTGCATTCTAAATGCAAAGAGGCGGGACTTTTTTTTTCTGGTTACGTCAGGGAGGTGTGGAATCTTCATTACATACCAATAGCCCGTGCCATTGGCATGCACGATTCACATACCTGATCCTAACAGAACCGTCAGCCGATATGTGCCTGCGTACACACAGACTTCAACCACTCTCCACGCGGGACTGCCGTGAGGTATTACTTCGCGGGGCTGGATAGCATTTTAAGCTGTGCTCTTTAAATTGTTTCTGCTCTCCTTTCTCTCTCGATTCTTCGAAGATCCTTTTGCACATTCGTTACGAGTGTGCAAATTTCCATCCAATTTTCCTCTCATTCCATCATATAGTCAATGATGAATGGTGGACTCGGAATATTATTTCTCCATTCTCCGAAGCGACTGCAGTTGAAAACCGCGTGCTCTGTGTCTTCTTCTTGATCTGGGCAATTTGGACAAAGAGGCGCATTATCGTGTCCGAACCTATGTAGGTATTTGCGGTAGCCGCCGTGACCTGATAGGAACTGCGCGATGTGATAGTTGCAGTCCCCGTACACCCGCTTTGTACAGACCTCAATTTCGGGGATTAGCTTATAGGTCCATCTGCCTTTTGTAGCATTGTCCCAACTGGTTTGCCACATAGCCATTGATGTTGCCTTTTCCTCTTCTTTTATTTTCCTTGCAACAGCTGCCTCTTGTTGGATCGAGGATCTTCTTTCGTAGATCCTTAGAATCTCATTCGAGAGAATGTCAGTAGGGAACATTCCGGCTATGACAAAGGCTGCCTCGTCCGATATTGTTCGGAAACCGCTGATTGCTCTTATCGCGCAGAGCCTATATGTTGATGACATCTTTTTCCTTGTTTCCTTTGTCGCTAGCGCCGCCGCCCAATCCGGAGCAGCATATAAGAGAACCGAGCTGACTACTCTCGAAAGTAGTATCCTTCTGGCATATCCTGGTCCACCGATGTTTGGCAGTATTCGGGAAAGGGCTGCCTGCATTTGTTACGCCTTTTTGCTCGCGTAGTCCACGTGAACTTTAAATTTTAATCTGTTATCGAGCATAACTCCTAGATATTTAATTGCCTCCTTGGATCTGATGATTTGACTGCCGACCTGAATGTTCACGTATTCAATTTTCTTTCGGCTTGTTATTAGAACAGCCTCCGTTTTGTGATCAGCTAATTCTAAGCCAGCGGACTCTAGCCAGTCTCTAATTTGTGATACGGCTTCATTTGTTGCTGACTCTATTTCGTGGATGTGCTTAGCCACGGTAACAACGGCGATGTCGTCAGCGAACCCGATTAATTTTACTCCTTGTGACAACGATAGTCGAAGAACTCCATCGTACATAATATTCCACAGGAGAGGGCCTAGTACAGATCCTTGTGGGACTCCCGTGGTGACGTTGTAGTACCTTAACCCCTCATCAGTTTGGTACCTCAACTTCCTGTTGGTGAAGTAATTTGCAATTATTCTCAACATGTAGTGTGGTGTCTCCGTCCTGACTAACGATCTGTTTATGAGTGACCAATCTGAGTTAAAGGCATTTTTAATGTCCAGTGTCACTACTGCACAATATTTTTTTGTCCCCCATCGCCATCTTTCTCCTTGTATCGCCTCAGCTGCAGTATCGACGACTACTTTTATGGCGTCAACAGTTGAACGCGATTTCCTAAATCCGAACTGGTGGTCTGAGAGTGCTCCTTTCTCCTCTGCTAGTACGAGCAGTCTGTTGTTAATAATTCGCTCAAGGATCTTTCCCAACGTATCAAGTAAACATATTGGGCGATATGACGATGGTTCTCCAGGAGGCTTGTTTCCTTTTGGTAGAAGTACCAAATGTTGGAGCTTCCATGGCTCAGGAAAGACTCCTTCCTCGAAACACTTTTGCATAGTTGCTATAAAGATGTCGGGCCTCTTTTGAATAGCAACTTTTATTGCCATATTTGGAATGCCATCGAGTCCAGGTGCCTTGTTGTTTCCTATCCTTCCGCATGCCTCAAATAGTTCCGCCGACGTAATTGCAGGGATAGACTCTATGCTGATCTCTCTGGATATGCTACACATAGTAGATGGCCTTTGGGGGAACAGGTGCTCTACTATTGATCTTAGCATTATCGGGCAAGTTATTTGTGGGGACCTATGACCCTTCAGCTTTGTCATCACCATCCTATATGATACACCCCAGGGATTTATATTTGCTTCGTTACAGAGATTTTTGAAACAAATTGCCTTACTCTGTTTTATCGCCTTATTTAGATCTCGTCTTGCCATTTTGAAAGTGTTTAATCGGTCCTGAAAGTCTACTCTTCCCCTTGATCGTTGGACTCTGCGTCGGGCTTGTAAACACTTTGCCCTGAGTGTTTTTGTTTCCTCGTTCCACCAGTAGCATGGTGCACCTCTTCCACTAATTGTCCTTCTGGGCATCGCTGCATCGCACGCTGTGATGATAGTGTGGGTGAGATGTTCCGCAAGGATCTTTGCTGTTTCGCTTCGATTTGTGACGTCGGTGTTCATCATTTCTTCGAACGTGTCCTTGTCGAAGAGTTTATCTTTCCATTTTGGGCCTGTTAATTTCGGTCGTTGTACGGCTTTTCTTTCGTTTATATCAAATATAATTGCCTGATGATCGCTGTGTGTATATTGCTCGCTAAGACGACATTCCGTATTCCGTAGAAGGGAGTTGCTTACGAAAGTTATGTCTATGATGGAACCCATTCCTGCTTTGCGATACGTATTTGCCCGCCCGATATTTGCAGTTCCTATTTCCAGTGGTGCAAATGTCTCGAGCAAAATGCGTCTTCTAGCATTGGTGAGCCTGCTACCTCACTCTGTTGCCCATGCATTGTGGAGTTTTACGGCGTGCGTCGGCCGTTAGATTATCTAACATTGTCTGGTATTCACACGTCGTCCAGCTGGGTCGTGCGAAACAGCTGTAGAAGTGAATTCCATTTCCATTTTTTGCTCGTACGAAGCCCTCCGCCTGTTCACTGGTTTGTTGGAACGCGTGTTTTCCACATATCCATATTGCTAGCTTTGTTTTGTCACAGATCCAGATATTTCTGTCGAGATTTTTGTACGGTTCGCTAATCAAAACGATATCCGCTCCCTCGTCCTTAGCAATTTGTGTCAGGATATCCTGCGCTATCCTACAGTGGTTCAGATTAATCTGTATTATCTTCATGATTTTTTATTTTTTTTTGAAAATAAATGTGCGTAAAACTATGTACAAGCTAGGGTATAGCCTAGTAGGTAGTGTGTTGGTCTTGTAATGTGAAGGTAGTGAGATCAAATCCCGGTCGGCGCAATATATAATTCCGGCACATTGGCTGCTTGGATATATCTTTGTCACCTCAATCTAAGAAAATGAAAAATTCGTAGAAAGAGGGTTGTGCGAAGGGCTAAAAACCCTTCCACAATAAGTAATAAAAAATGTTAAGGAACCTGAATATCAGGAGGTCAAGGTCCAATTTGGGCGCCATTGTAGATGTAGAAAACTATGTACATGCACATGGGTTCGAACACAAGCACATCGATTGTTCTTAATGGACAAGATGTGGAATAGGTGCAAGATTTTTCTTATCTCGGAAGCATGGACTCCATGAAATCCATATTTTTATATGGTTGTACTATGTGAAAAGTGACTGTTTGACTTACTAATAAACTGTAAACTTTCGTGAGCCAATGCCTCCTTCGGAATATTCTAGCCAGAGCTGATCTCTAACGACGAATTTTGGAGTACAACTAGCCAGACTAAAGTAGGCACTAAGATTCAAGAGCTGAAGTGCAGAGGATCGGTCACACTTTGAGGAAACTAGAGGGAAACATCACCAAAGTGGTTTTGGATTATAATCCTCAAGGAAGACGTCGGATTGGTCGACCATGTAGCACATGGAAGCGAACAGTTGAGCAGGAGGCCAGAGGAGTAAACAAGTCCTGGCAACAGCTAAAGGCCGATTCCCAGGATCGTGCCTTGAGGAAGAGCGTTGTTTCTGTTATATGCACATATAGGATGTCTTACCAGGAATTTAAGTTTGATTTGACATTTGAACAAAATAATTTTATCATTCTCGCGAGAATACGGATGGAGTGCATGTGCTTCATGATAATATTTTTTTTTTTTGTTATGCCAGCTAGTCTTTCTATCTCTTCACTTTATCCTGACCGTCCGAGAGTAGCCAGTTGGGTAGATAGCCGGCTGCTCTCTGATCAGTAACTATAAACAAACAATGAAAGGGACTATAGCAACCTCCTTAGAGGAGCATCCCAGACCACCACCATATTGACTGCAACTTTGCGATTTCGCTCGTCAAATTTTCGCTTTTCCAGCCGAAATTTTGGAACTATCAATTCATTTTCCCAACAAATCCCAAAAAATCTGATACATCCAGAATTCAAACAGCATGCGTTAAGCCGGCTGGAAAATATGAGCGTGTTTATGATTAGCAGTTCGGACGAATCGCACTTCTTTTGATTTCGGAAGTTTAATTATTTTTGAATGAAACACTGAAACTGCGAATCATAATTTACATTTTGCTTAAAAGGGCCCTTCATACTATTAGCAGATAAGCAACTTACGAATTGCGAATTGTGTCTTTTTGTATGGGACGTGGAAGAGGGAGTGAAACGATTTTTTTCGCACTAGAAATGCCGTGAATAAACTTTAAAGTTTTTAGCTTAAAGCATTGTCATCTGCCTAGGACTACAGCCAGGCCTTGATATAGCTATAACGAGCCCCGGGCCAGAAATAATGATGGGGGCTTTCTTAAATAAAATGTTATAGATGCATTGTAGAGAAAAATTCTGTTTCTTATTTAGTAAAACAATTTTCTTTCCTTTAAATAACAGCAAACAAATAATAAAATAATAAATGACAAAAATCTGTGCAGCCGAGTTAGCTTAGAATACATTTTTGCTATTTAATTAGAACAAAACATAATATCGATTAATAAATAACAAAATAATAAAATTTAGTTAAGAATTATGAGCGCGTAATACATTTTGGATACTTTCTTTTTTTAAGTAATAGAAAACAAGAATTTTACTTCAGTGGAGCCTTACGAGCTTCTGAATTTGCGAAGTTTTTCTAACAGATTTGGAAAGTTCAATTTAAGCGGTAAATAATAGATCGACGTTCTTTCTGCTGATGAAACAGAAGCGGGTAAACTTAAAAATATTTTAAGCATCATCGATAAATTTTTCAATATTTATCAATTAAGTTAGATTCAAATACAATATGTTTTTATACTCTAGATGAAATCTGAGAGTATTATAAGTTTGCCACAAAGTTTGTAACGCTAAGAAATAAGGCTCGGAGAAAAAAATGAATGACACAGAAGTTCATATAATCACTCAAAAATCTCAAAACCGTCTGTCCGTCCGTGTCCTCTCTAGCTTGAGAACGCTTTGATCTAGAAAGTTCAAATTTTTGTACACGTCGTTTTTGACAAAAAAGTAAGGACAAGTTCGTGAACGGGCCAAATCGCTCTACCCCTTCTACCCCATCCCATACAAAATGACACAATTGCGCAATTTGACAATAAACGGATTTGCTCGAAAAGCATAAAAGCTATTGGCCTCAACATTGGAATATGGAACATATTACTTTTGTGATGATATCAATCTGATATAAAAACTATGCGTGTCTTCTCCCTGCTTCCACCACCTCCCATACAAACTGTACTTTTTCATGAAATACTCTAAACCAATTTACTCAGTGCGTATAAAATTTAGCGAGCTGAAATTGTGCACTAAATATTTATTTGGAATTATTAGGCCAAAATTAGACATTTAGTTTCACCCCTTCTACCCCCTCCCATACAAAATGACACAATTTTGCAATTCGACAATAAATGTGTTTTTTCAAAAAGCATGAAAGCTATTGATCTAAAATTTTGAATATATCACTTTTGTAATAATTTCAATCTGCTGTTTAAAAATTAGTTGAGTTCTCCCCTTCCTTCCACCACCTCCCATATAAACTGCACTTTTTTATGAAATACTCTAAATAAATTTACTTAGTACGTATGAAATTTATCGAGCTGAAATAATGCAGAAGAATTATTAGTAAGGCCAAAAAAAAATTAGGCGATTAGCTTCACTCCTTCTACCCCCTTCCATACAATTTGACACTATTCAACAACTTTACAAAAAGTCGATTTTCCTGAAAAGTATGAATGCTACTGATCTGCAATTTAAAATATCTCAATTAAATGATGTTTACAGTTATTTCTAATAACGTCATTAATAAATTTACACTCCTTCTACCACCTCCCAAACAAACTGAACAATTTCATTAAATCCAAAACACTAATTTTTTCAGTACCAATTAAATTTTTGAATCCTAAATTTTGTATAAAACATTTTGATAGCAACCTTAGCGTGATGTGGAAAAATTTGTTCAAAGTGGTCACCCCTTCCACCACTTTCCCTACAAAATTTCATAAAATGAAAAAATTTCTCTTTCATCTAGAGTATCGCACGATTGGTCTTCACGCCCAGTCGTAGTCCTGTTATGTCTTAAAACTGATTCTGGAGTGGGATCTGAACTAAAACTTGTCTTGTAGATTCTTTTCAAGAAAATGAGTTTCCCACTTAATTCAATAGAAATTTCCTTTTCATATTTGTTTTGCAAAGTTTACGCTGTGGCTTTAATTTCACAGATTTTTAAGAAAATAACCGATTTTGCGCAAGGCCGCAAAAATTTCTAATAATCCAAGAAAACTTTTATTCTCTGTTTGATATTACCCGTAAGTGTTACGAAACATTTACGTTTTTTTTTAACAAATTTTCAATCTTTGTGATGAAGTTAAGCTAAAACTCATTAAGAATGTCTAAGATATGTAAAGAAATTACCGGCCCTCGATTTTGTAGAAAACAATTTCGTCAATAGAAAATCTCGAATTTTCATATAATTTTACATGTGAAATAATGAGACTTGTTTCTGAACAATCTGTAGCTGAGTTCTCTTTGAGTGAAAAGTATTGACATGACTATTCGAAACTAGGTAAATATATATTGAATACCCATGCGACAACTTAAAAGTATTGATTGCGAACATCACATTCAGACGGTTGCATTAACGGACAAACTAATTAAAAATCAAAATGTCGGTATTATTGAGAAAATATAATTGTCAAATGAAATATATTTCATCGTTTGGTTTCGTTGTGGAAATGCGAATGACAAGAAGATTTTTGTTGGTAAGTCCTTTCAAAACCTGTGATCGTCTCGAATCCGGGTCCCCTTCCAACGCGGGGCCTGGGCTATGTGGCCCCGTTAGCCCTCCTCCATCAGGGACTGACTACAACTAAGGTCACAAGTAATTTACTTACAAATTTCATATAAAATTGCGATTATGAATGAAGCTACTACAAACTGAGTACTAAAACATAATCAAATGAACAGAATCCTACTGAAAAGAATGTCGTTCAAGTTGAAAAAAAAAATCCAACTACAAAACAACATTTCATCCAGGCATCACAGTTAAAAAAAAAATCCTTTTTTTCCTGATGATAGCCCATTGGACAGGGATCATGTTTCCGTCGAATCAGTTTTCATTTCGGATCTCCGCTCGACCAACATATATGTATGCCCAAATAGGATTGGAATACAAGACCTAATGCTATACACCTGTACGAATGTAGGACAAATCCACAAATGGTCACATGTCTGTGAACCGAAATAGTACTATCGGCTAAATAAAAAATATGTAGCTCTGCTACAAGCTCGGTCCGTGCGAATGGTGACTCTCTGGTCGGTACAGATGTTGATGTCGTGTCCATCGACACATTTTCACACAGGGTGACGTTAGCTGAATTTTAATGAAAGTGTCCTGTCGTCAACTGGACAAATAGAACGCCTGTTCGGTGTTCATTTATGACCCGACCCGACATGAAAATACTCTTCTACCTGGTTTACCTTGAACTCCACACGTAATGCTGCCTTTACTAGGGCGCGGCAGATTGAGTTTCGTCCGGATTTTCTTTCCATCTACTATGGACAAAATAAAAATCGATAAGAAAAACGTAAATGTTAGCTTTCCGTGAATAATATTCGCCAATACTGTGGAGACTTCAGTAACCATTCCGGGATTCTTTTCAATGTCGATATCGACCAAAGGGAAGGTTGCTTTAAGAGTGACCGACTCCAGTTAAAAGTGCGATGAAATTGTCCAGGATAACAGCAAAGTGTACACTCAAATTTTGGTTTATATCTCGTATATGTTCCCGAAATACTGAGATGTAGTTTGCAATCTAACTTGGGCATCCGAATGACAGATAACATGTTGCCTTTAGAAAATTTCAAATTCTATGGACACACAAGTCAGGGGCCAGAACATGAAAGATTTAAATTTGATCAATCCGATGGGATTCGTGCAGAATATGGCACTCGATGCAATTTCCGTTTGGGGTTTATTAAGTGTCAAGGTATTCCGGATATGTCATGAGATTAAGATAAAGTGGAGAGAAAATGATGCGAAGATATTCGGTTAGGATAGTTGACAGGATTTTCGAATTGGATTATGATAAATTTGATTTTTTCTTTGTTGGTAATAGATCACTATTTAGATCAATTATCCAGAAATGTCCACAAGAAATAGAGCCGGATTATTCGATAATTTCCTGAATGTTGGTAAAATAAACCCAAGCGTTTTACTGAAGAGCAAAATTTTTCGCTAACCGCTATCATCATCGACAACATCGGAAGATATTGAACTAATTAATTGCAGTTAAAGCAGAAATATGGTCTGTTGTGTAGATCGCCTCCTCGTGGTGGAAACTGGGAATGCTAAAAGATCTACAGATAGGGGGAACAAGTCCGTATCCTATCTAGATAGGGGGGAAAAAGTCGAATAGCTTGATTTCGGCTCCGTATCCTATCTATGGTCTTTGGCGGATGTGGTAGGGGGATCAAATCGTTCAGCTAGCTGTCGGTTCCGTATTCTCTCGCAGCATTGATATTCTTGTGATCTGGACTGGTCATGTTTTAGGCATATATCAAGATATTGATGGTTGCAAGGGGATTTATCTCTAAGTGATTCGCAAGTGTACGTACTACCTAAATGGTGACCTTCATAAAGTACGACGCTAGAGGAGTAAACCTCGTATATAAAAATCCCATAATCTACGGTCGAACAGCATATGCCAAAAGATGAATGGTTAGTGGGTAAATAACCATTAATATGCGAACTCTGGATACCAGGCGCCCTCCAGTTTAAATTAGCCTGCCCCTGGTAATGCGGAGCTCTGCCAGGGGTGACTCTACTTTCTCACGCTACTCGTGGGAATCAAATGAATAAACCAAATGTAAACAAAAGGGCAGATGCATCCCCTAAAGCATCACAAATAACGGCTGATGTCGTAATTAAAGAGGAAAAAACAACAACAAACCCTCCACAAAAAATGCGTGAAATGACGGCAGAGGCTAGTCCTCCAAGCACAACAAAGAACAACAGACCGCCACTCAAAGCGGATAGGAAAATCCCTAGTAAGCCTCTAATGGATGAGCAGCGTTTATCAACCTAGCTGAAACAGCTAACGCTTACAGAAAAGAAAAAAAGGCTAAGCGGGGCTGCCCGGAAACGGTATTCTTACCATCGAAACCAAGGGAAAACCGCCAATGAAGCTTACGATCTTGCTTGTCAGCCTATTGAAAAGACGTTAGCGCCAGCACAGAAAAAGGCAATGAAAAGAGGCAGAACCTCTTCTACAACACCGCCATCTGTGGGAAGTGGTAACAAAAGTGAGCAAAAGCGTAGTGCATAGACCTGCAGCTGAGGCTCAGCCCTCCACGTCAGGTACTAGTTATAGAGACGCAGTAAAAGGAATCAGGATCGATATTATACATACGGACCATCCTAATAAGATCCTTACAGCGGAGCAGCTAACCACTAGTCAAGAATGCATACCAAACGAGATTCCCAACGCGGCAAAAGAGGATATAATTCCACAATTTGGTGGACTCAGCCTTAAGCCAGGTTGGATGCTGATCATTTGCCTAGATGAGCAAACCGCAGCATGGTTGGAAAAGACAGCAGAAGGCATCAAGCCGGACGAGTCCACAAACATCAGGGCAGTCCGGGAGGAGAATATTATTTCTAATCACGGGATATTTTCCTCAAGAGACAAAAACATCAGGGGAAATTACCACCCTCATTGATGCGCAAAATGCTGGTTTGTGCGCCTCTAACTGGAAGGTTCTTAGCAGAAGAGTGGAGGGCACAACCACCATCATAACCTTCTCCATCGACAGCCAATCGATGGAAAAACTTAAGCAAAAGGGGTATAGAGTCTGCTCTAAATTCTCTAGCGTGACTCTCCGCCCTAAGGTCAAGGAGTTCAAGAGCGGCGAGCCGCAGTTGAACGAAGATGGCCATGACTCTAAATAAAATTAGAGTTATACAAGCGAATCTCCATCGTGCAGCAGCGGCCATGGACACAATAACATGGAGATTCGCTAAAGAGGAATTCCACATAGCCCGAATTCAGGAACCGAGAGCCGCTATGGGCAAAGTTATTGGTATTCCTAAAAAAATAGGTAAGGTGATCTTTGATAAAAGAAGTGACAGGCCAAGAGCTGCAATTCTAATATCATCAGAAATTAATTACCTAAATATGCCTATTTTCATCCAAACAGATTTAGTAGCGGTACTGGTGAAGATTCCAAAGGCAGGAGGAAGCCAAGAGGTAATAATTGCCTCAGTCTACTTTCCGGGGGAGGAGCAAGAGGCGCCACCTCAAGGTGTCAAAGAGCTGGTGAAATATAATAGAATCCACAAAATACCAGTCATTCTGCGCTGTGACGATAACGCTCATCACACTATCTGGGGAAGCAGTAATATCAACAAAAGAGGTGAGTCACTTTTGGAGTATCTTACTACTAATAACCTAGACGTAATACATAAAGGTAACACACCGACTTTCGTAAACTCAGTTAGGCTGGAAGTACTTGACCTAACCATAACAAGTCCCTGCCTGGCTGACAAGTGCGAAAATTGGCACGTATCAAAGGAAGCCTCATTATCAGATCATAGGCATTTCTGTTTTGATATTAAGACTTCATTTGAATATATCGGATAATACAGAAACCCTAAACGCACCAACTGGAATCTGTACCAGTCAGTCCTAGAATTTGAGCTAGGTATCGAAGAAGAATCAATAAGCAGCCCAGACTACATTGCTAAAATCACGAAGAAACTCGTAAACAATATAATTAATGCTTACGAACAAAGTTGTCCTGTTCTACAAAAAAAAGGGCCAAACAAACACCTTGGCGGAACGAGGAACTAGCGGCAAAACGCAAGCAAACTAGGAAATTGTTCAATAGAGCAAAGACCTTTGGGAACTGGGACGAATACAGAGAGTCTCTAACCGAATATAACAATCTTCTAAAAAAGTTGAAAAAAGAGTCTTGGAGAAGATTCTGTGAAGAGATAGATGATCTCCCAACAGCCTCAAGACTTCAAAAGGTGTTATCAAAAGACACCCCGATAAATATCGGACTTTTGGAGAGACCGGATGGGTCCTCTACTAAAAGCAGTATGGAAACCCTTGAGGAGTTATTGGAAACTCATTTCCCAGGCTGCGAAATAATAAACAACAATGAGGATTTAGAGGCGGAAGAAAGGACATATCGTCAAACTCCGCACAGCAAAAGCATTGCTGGTAAAATCTTCACTCCGGAAAAAAATCAGATGGGCGATCAACACTTTTAAGCCCTACAAATCAGCCGGAGTAGATAAAATATTCCCCGCTTTACTGCAGAAGGGATTAGAGATCTTAATGCCAATAATGATAAGGGTCTTCAAAGCCAGCTTTATTCGGGGATACATCCCGAAAATTTGGAGGAAAGCGAGGGTGGTATTTGTACCGAAGGCAGGGAATCGTCCCATTGATCAGCCGCCATATCGTCCTTGAAGCCTTACCTCCTTCTTCGTCAAAACGATGGAGAAGTTAGTGGACATACACATAAGAACAGGACCTGACAAGGTTCGTCTTAATACTAATCAACATGCCTACCAAAAGAGCAAATCAACAGAGTCAGTCCTTCACGGTCTGGTAAGACAAATCGAAAAGGCAAAAGACTATAAAGAAATTGCACTTTGCGCATTCCTAGATATAGAAGGAGCATTTGACAATACTCCCCATGAAGCCGTAATAGCGGCGGCTAGGAAAACGGGTTTGGAAACGGCCACGATTAGATGGATACATGCCATGCTAAGGAGCCGAATGACAACCATGGGTCTAGGTGATAGCACATTGACTGCACAGACCTATAGAGGCTGTCTCCAAGGTGGGGTACTATCTCCACTTCTTTGGTCAATTGTAGTAGATGAACTCCTAGACCGTCTAACAGAACAGGGATACGAGGCTATAGGATATGCCGATGACCTCGTCGTTATCATTAGAGGCAAACATGATTTAATTATATCGGAAAGAATACAAACAGCCTCAGAAATGATAATGAACTGGTGTCAGTCTAAGAACTTGAACATCAACCCAAGTTAGACTGAGTTAGTACCATTTACAAATAGAAGGAAAATGTACATCATACCCCCTTCAATTAAATGGTACAATAATACCCTTTTCAGATGAGGTAAAATATCTAGGTGTCATACTAGACAGCAAACTCAACTGGAACAAACATATAGAATGGACTCATTCCAAAGCACTAAAGGCATTTTGGGCCTGTAAAAGCTTATTTGGCAGAAAATTGGGACTAAAGCCCAAAATGATTTACTGGTGCTACAGAACAATCATTCTTCCAATAGTCACATACGGATCAACGATTTGGTGGACTAAAACTTTACAAAGAAAAGCACGGCTTACGCTACAAAAAATCCAAAGGCTAGCTTGTCTTGGTATTACAGGAGCTATGAGAACCTGTCCTACAACGGCAATGGAAATGTTCCTTAACATCCCTCCGATACATCTCCAAATAAAAAAGGAAGCTATCAAAGGGGTGTTACGCATACAGAGGGAAAACAAGTACAAACCAGGGGATTTTAGAGGCCACCTAAAAATCCTAAGAAACCCAATATTGGAGGTTCTAACCTCCACATTATCGGACGCTATGCCGACAAAATCTAACTTTGAAACCCCCTTCAAAGTTTTAATCAGAGAACGCAAGGACTGGCAATCCACGCTACCTGAAATGGAAGAGGAATCAACCATCTGGTATACAGATGGTTCGCGCACCTCTGAAGGGACAGGAGCCGGAGTCAAAGGTCCTAACTTCTCGGTTTCAAAACCACTCGGCAAAGAAGCCACAATCTTCCAAGATGAACTAATTGTAATAGAGCTATGTATCCAAGAGAATATAAGGAGAGCACATCGCAACAAATCAATTTATATTCTATCGGATAGTCAGGCGGCTGTCAAAGCCCTAGCATCCAATAAACACGGATCAAGGTTAGTGTGGGACTGTCTTCAAGACCTAATAATCCTGGGGAAAAGGAACAACGTAACATTAATGTGGGTACCAGGACACATAGGAATTGAGGGAAACGAAAAGGCTGATCGCCTTGCAAAAAATGGCGCGGAAAAAAGCTTTATTGGTCCAGAGCCATTCTCCGGAAAATCAAAAGGGCATCATAGCTCGATACTTAAGAAGTGTGTTGAACAAGAACATAAAATCTACTGGAATAGACTTCCAGGCTTATCAACCTCAAAAAAACTAATCGTGCCACAAAAAAACAAAGTGGAGGATACCTGAAATTCAGAAAGAGTGATATTAATGCTCTGTCAGGGATCATGCCCTGACGATATTGCATGATGTTGAATCGACAGGTCATTGTCTTAATGTATAAATCCAACATCATGCAATATATCAGCACATGCCATGCGTCCACGAGCCGCAAAGTTGCGAAAACTCACATGGTGTTGAATATCCGTAATATTGGAAAAAATGTACGATCAATGTAAATTCGACACCATGTGAGTTAAGCGACCTTAGGATCGCCGGCATGTGCGTCCGGTCGTCGGCAAGATTGACCGGATCGAAAAGTAAAAGTAACGATCGATCGGCGAGTTGAATACTGGCTCTGATTGGGAGCAGTCAAAAAAGTGAAATAAAGTGTAAAGTTATTACAACAAGTTGTACTAGGAAAATTGTAATAATTAATAATTATAAAGTGTGAAATAAAGTGTAAGGTTATTACAACAAGTTGTACTGGGAATATTGTAATAATTAATAATTATAAGGCGTGAAATAAAGTGTAAACTTATTACAACAAGTTGTACTGGGAATATTGTAATAATTAATAATTATAAAGCGTGAAATAAAGTGTAAACTTATTACAACAAGTTGTACTGGGAATATTGTAATAATTAATAATTATAAAGTGTGAAATAAAGTTATTACGTGTGAACAAGACAACATATAATAATAATCTTTTATTTGGTAACTCGACCCAACAAATTGCGCAGCTGGTAGGATTTGGTAACTCGACCCAACAGCTCTAATCGGCCTAATAACGGGGCACAGTGGAGTGAACCACCACCTCAATAATATGGGCTTAGCTGAAACCGACATCTGCCGCCTCTGTCTGGAAGACTAAAAAACGACAATACATATCCTACGCCACTGTGAAACAGTGGCAAGGAAAAGGCATAATCTTCTTAGTAAAGGTTTCCTTTCCACCGAAGAACTAGCCAACATGGCTCCCTTACAGATACTCAGATTAGCTAAAGCTATAGAGTTATGGTAGGGTATAGGGGCAATAATCGCACAATATGCCGGAGAGGCCGTAGTGCTCTCACGTTTTCCCCTAGTTTAAATAAATAAATATAAATAAGCAGAAATAATTTATATTTTAACCATATAGAGTCGATATTGCGTTATCGCATAAATATTAGCAGTCCTGGCTTTCACTTTAAATCTCAAATTTGTTTGACTTAAAAACTATATACCATAATTTTCAAAGTTATGGCGGTTATGGATTTCAATTCTTTTTAGAAAAACACCTTCTATAGATTTCAAAACTAAGTACAATTTATGTGGAAGGTGAATGAGAAGGATTTGACCAGTTCACCAACTTGATCTTATTATTTGGAGAGAAATAAAGTATACGAGATTTGTACTCTTTAACTTAATGCGTTCTCAAGCAGATACTGACTTGAACTTCTGTATAATTAATTTTTCTCTCATAATCTTAGCTCTGATTTGATCCAGAGCATAAAAATATCAATCGAACTTAAGTTATTTCATCGTTATTTACTTTACAGTTTACTGTACACAAATATATACAGTTCTAACTATGTATAGAACGAACACACTTCATCCTCCCTCGAAAAATTTTCGACTTTAAGTATTGCTATTCTACCGATCACAAGTCAACCGGACATTGGGAAAACTTATTCTTGATACCATTCCTCGACTATCCTTTTCACCCGAAAACTTCACAAGATAAACTTCTTCTTTTTGTTATCCTTAATCTCGAGCGAAATTTTCTCTCATTATTGGCAATTTGCGTTGTTAGATGAAACGCTTCGGGAGCATATTTTATCATGTACCAGGATCACGTAGCATTGATGGACGTGCCGAATCATAGACTTAATTTGTTTTTAATTTTCTGCTCCCTGCAAAACTAAACTTGGAAAACTACATAACGAGATGCTAGCAACAATCTAGGAGGTATCGGATATTAAGGCAGAGAAAATCGGGTTAATCGATGCCAGCGCCCCACTTTACTATCGGGACCCAGTTTTATTACATTCCGGCGGATGCTTAATTGGTAAGAGGTGATTAATGAGGGTTAGAAAGAGGCTTTGTTTTCTATCTTGAGAAAATTTGCAAAAGGACAAAAGTTTTCGCGTTCGTGGTGAATTATTAGACTCTGGAAAGTTATAGCAGTAGAGTTCTTTCCTTTTACATTCATATCATTTGAAATTATTTACAAGAAACTTGAAGAATTTTCATAGCTTTCTTTCCAAAAAAAAGAAAAGAGTTTTCGGCTCAAATAAAATTGCTGGGGTTCGTATGGGAAACTATGCTCATCGTAAGAGCTGCTACATGTATGGCAACGGCTTCTGTTCGACAATTTTACGAATATCTTCTAGTCGCGAAAATGTTCATTCCTTAATGCCAAACAGATGTGGAAAAAGAATCCGTAGGACGCAGAATGAGCGGAAAACGAAAACTCTTCCGAAATATATTCAAAGCTTGAGAACGTTCTTTCTCTGCTAAAAAGGTTTTAATATATGCGCAACTTTGTTAACGCGAAAGCCATTAATTTGCATACTAATCACAAGGGCAGGGGGTTGAAAAAGATGAGCACCGGGATTTAAATACAAGCGTGAATGGTATTGTATGCAGGACTGATGGAAACGTTCTTATAAAGATACGAAAATTAATTCAAGACGGATCTCAGAATGTGCGAACGGACAAGGCCGGATAAATACAACCGAATATTTAATATGTCATAATGTGCTTAAAACATGAACGGAGACAGGTAAGAAGGTCCAGAAGTGGAAGTATGTACTTTAAAAGTCATTTCTGAAATGATAAGTTTTTATGGGTCTTGTTAGCAAGAATGAAAAAAATTGAAATAAAAGAACGATGCCGTATAATAAAAGATAATTTTCTTCTCGTTTTTTTCTGCTTCTATTAAAAAAAATATTATGGGATAAAAGATTTGAGATAAGCGTTAAAATTATTTTTGAATAACAGTCGCATATATTTCTGGTGAAAGATTGTTAGTCTTTTTTTTTTTTTTTTTGAATATATCGTCTACTGCAAACTACTACGGAACTCCGCCATAGACGGTCCCAAAACCGGTTAAGAAAGGAGGAGGGAATATAAAGTTAACCTAAATGGCCAGTAACACCAGTGCGTCTCAGGAAAAAGGCATAGTTGGACTCGCACCATAGCTGTGAGCACTCCAGCATGTCATATTTACCTCAAAACTCCCACCTTTTTTCTACTAGGTTGTAACAAATAAGTAGGACCAGTCCTCCAGGTCGAGTGCTAGGCGAGGCGCCGACAACGCATCACCGGAAAAAAACCACTGTCCAGAGACCTGAAGAACAGCCTCGGAACGGATGGACTCAACGGCAACAACTCCGCAAACGAAAAATGGACTACTTTATTGGATCTTGGAATGTTCGATCCTTATTTAGGACAGGAGCTCTGAAATAGTTCCTCGAAGAAGTGGCAAAACACAACACCAACATAACTGCCATCCAAGAAACGAAATGGCTCGGTAACGAAATCATGGACATGAGATCACATACAATCTATCCAAGTGGAAAATTGTGGGGAAGCAGAGAGTTTGAAGTCGCTTTTGTCGTTGACAAAAAATTTAGCCAGCAGGTCACGAGTTTCAAACCAGTAAGTGAAAGATTGTGTGCAATCCGAATAAAAACTAAATTTTTCTACACTTGGTTGATCAACGTCCACGCATCAACTGAAGACAATGACGATATAACTAAAGACGAATTTTATGCCAACCTCGAGACAACCTATGATTCACTGCCCTCGAATGACCTAAAAATTGTCTTAGGGGATTTTAATGCAAAAGTCGGAAAGGAGAAGGCTCATAGAGGAACAACAGGATGGCAGAGTCTCCATGACATAACCAACGACAATGGCCAACGTCTTATTGCATTCGCAAGCAGCAAAAAATATGATTGTAAGTTCTACGTGCTTCCCACATCGCGATATTCACAAAAGAGGTGGTCACACCTTCAACCAAATAGACCACGTTCTAATTGAGAAAGGGGCTGCTTCCAGCATAATTGATGTACGAACCCTCTGCGGTGCGAATTGTGACTCTGATCACTATCTAGTCAGAGCTAAGTATCGATGCCGATAGAGAATGTCGTCCGAAAAATTCCAGTCGACACCAACGGGACACTACTATTCAAGTTCACCCAACTAGTAGCATACGCTGACGACATTAACATCCTAGCAAGATCCTTTCCTAGTGCTAAGGAGGTATTTGTCAATCTTGACTCCGCAGCAAAAAAAGTCGGGTTGCGCATTAATGAAAGCAAAACAAAAGTAATGACGCACACAAGAAGGAGAACGCCAATCAGACAAAACATAACAATTGCGGAATATAATTTGGATAGTGTGGACAAGTTCATATATCTTGGGGCTAATCTCGCAAAGGACGGTAATGAAACAGACGAAATCAAACGACGGATAATACTTGCAAATAAGACGTATTAATCGGTGCTTCCAATAATGAAATCCAATAAAGTGCACACGAACAATAAGCTGCGGATATATAAAACTATTATACGACCTGTGCTCTGTTATGGCAGCAAGACGTGGACATTAACGCCAACTTCCGAAAAAGCAGTTAACGCATTCGAAAGAAAGGTCCTCCGGAGAATTTTGGGACCTGTGAACGAAGGAACGGAATAGCGAATAAGATACAACCATGAGTTGTATCAACTCTACGACAAGCCAGAAACTTCAACGTTCATCAAGCAACGTAAACTGCAGTGGGCGGGTCATGTAGAGCGAATGGAAGACATAAGAATCCCCAAGCGAAGTCTTAAAGGCAAAGCCGGCCAGTAGGCAAACCACGCAAACGATGGGAAGACTCGTTTGATGAAGACAGCAAAGCCATATTAAATAAACTGCCAATAAGTCGGGCGAAACTTTATTATTCTTGGGACAGGTTGCGGATGCATTGAAAGTCAATATGCTGGTTAGAGTGGATAGGGAAGACTAAGTGAAAGGGGGTTCTTGGGCAGGGCAGTTGTCAATTTAACACTTTGCGGAAACGTTCAAAAGCTCCAGTACATATAATCAATATTTCGTTCGTTTATTTATGCAAGTTTGAGTTTTTATGAGGGGAGGAATGAGGGGTGATAGTAAGGGTGGGTGTATGTTAATAGTTTTTTAATTGACTGCTTGAATCACGTCCAATATTCTCTGTATAGAATGTGTTTCGTAGACGAAGTTGCATAAAATTTTCATAAAATTCGGTGTATTTTAATTTTTTTATTCACGAAACAATTTAAATGTTAAATGTTATAGTTCTTTATTTGTATCCAATATAAATAAGAAGTGATGACACAATGTTAATAAAAATTAAAGATACAAACCCACATAAGCCAAAGCTTGTGTGTGGGAGTTCAAAAGCTAACAGAAGAAAAATAGAAAAACGTTAAAAGAAAAAAAAAAAAGGACAATTTTATGAAACAATATCATTGAAAAAGTTCAGATTATCGTAAACAAATTTTTTTATGACAATTTTGTGATTGTTGGTATTTAATGTATTTTTTTTCAAATCTGGTAAGATGTTAAAGGCTCTAGGTCCAAGAATACAAGCATGCCTTTGCAACATAGTTTTATTGCATTTTTCTATAGCTAATAAGTTTTTTGTTTGACTCCTTGTCGAATAGCTCGTAATATTTATTCTAAATTTCGATAAATTGCAAACCATAAACTTTAATAATCCATAGACAAAGAGCTGTCTCAAATTCATGACTTTAAATTCAGAAAACGCTTGAGTTGTAGAATAAAACTTGGACCGCAACAAACATATTTTAATTAACCTATTTTGTAAATTTATCAATGGCGATAATGTTGCCGTGCACGTGGATCCCCATGCTAAGATACAGTATTGAATGATACTCTGTGCTAAGGAGAAATATACGGTTCTAATTAACTGTCTATCAATAAGCCTACGTAGACTGAAATATGTATGTAGGGTTTTTCTTAATCTTTTGCACAAGTACAAAACATGACAATCCCATTATAAATTATTATTTATGATAACACCAAGATATTTAACTGCATTCGTAACGTGAATTGGTTCATTTAGAATTTTGATATTAGGGATGTTGGGGTTATCTTTACCAAACATCATGAGTTTGGTTTTGTTTAAGTTTAGTGACATTTTATGAGCCGTCAGCCAGATAACTACACTTTGTATGCTTGCATTTGCTTTTACAAAAGTGTCTTCCCAGACATTACTTTTGAATAACAGAACTGTATCATCTGCAAAAGTGATTATACGTCCATTGACTTCAAGTTCACTCATTTTGCAGAGGTCATTTATGTAGATGTTGAATAAAATTGGCCCTAGCACAGACCCTTGCGGAACACCACATTTTATTGTTGAAGGTCGACTAAAAGTATTACCAACTCTTACCACTTGATTTCGATTTTTTAAATATGATCGAAAAAAACAAAGAGCTTTATTAACGATTCCAAGCGAGTTAAGTTTCGCAAGAAGTATTTCATGATCAACACTGTCAAAAGCTTTTTTTATATCTAAATACAGAGCAACTACTTTTTCATTTTTATCTGTAGAGTGACTGATATATTCGGTGAGATCATATACTGCATCCGCTGTATTTAGTCCACTTTTAAACCCATATTGATTTGTCGCTATAATTTCATTTTCGTCAAGGTATTTTAATAATCTTTTTTTTAAGCATTTCTCAAATAGTTTCGCGATAGAGGAAAGCAAGGAGATCGGCCTATAATTACTTGGATCTTTCTTATCTCCGTCTTTAAAAGATTGTCCTACAGTGATAAAATGATCATTCAGTGCATTAGCCACTAGATCTGGATCTGATAAGATATCTTTATTTTTATCATATAAATGAGTGACGTTCGCCAGATTCTTATTATTTTTTCGTCCAGAAATTTCATTGATTTTTTTCCATAGCCTCTTTGGCTCAGAGTTACAGTCTCGAATTTGCTTACTGTAGAATGAAAACTTAGCTGATTTAATAATTGAATTTAATTTGTTTCTATATGTTTTGTACCTCTTCAATATGATTACGTTTCCGGGTTGTTTTTGAACTTGTCTGCCTAATCTATCTCTGTGTCTTATTGAAGTGACTATACCCTTGGTAGCCCATGTTTTCATAGGTCTAATTCTGGAGCTGACATGCTGAGCGCCAGTGGTAGTGGTTGAGATTTCTAAATAATATTCAAGGATTTCTGAAAAATTATTGAAAGCATCTTCGCTATCAAAAATATTGTAAACTGAACTCCAATCTTGATCATGTAGCTTACTGGAAAATTTACATAAGTCAACTTAGACATAGAAAATATTCAACCGAACATTTGTATGGGAGGTGGTAAAGCGATTAAGGGAATCATAAAATTTGTAATGCAGTTTTATTTCATTTCTCTTGTAAAGTGCTTGTACAGAATTCCAAGTTCGTAGCTACTAATTTGTTGGTTATTAGTTGATTTAATGAAATTGGTCGAAATCATACGTTTGTATATGTATGAGGGGGTAGAAGGGCAAGCGTGATTTCAAGACTTTTGACGCAATTTTGTTTCAATTATTTTTGAAAGTTCTTAAGCAAAATTTTAAATTGATGGCTTTAAATAGTTAGGTGATGATTGATTTCTTGAAAATGGTCGAAAAAATAATTTTATATGGGAGGGGGTAGAAGTTTTAAAGATTTTCGGCCAGTTAATATTTCGTTTATTTAAAATTTTTTTTCAAATGCATTTCCCATTTCCCCAAATTTTGAGGTTTCTGTCTTAAAATTTCACTCAAAAATTTTCAGTTTATGTGTTTTTTCATTGCACATGAAACACCTTGTGCACGTTAGACCGGGAGGTCGGTTTATAAGAATTACGGATCAAGTTATTATTATTTTTCTATGAACATCAAATAGACATATACACATACAAAATTTAAACTTTGTATCTTTCACCAGAGCCCTAAAAAATTCACTCAAAATTTTCGACATTTTTGCTTATCACCTCCCTCCCCTTACATCTCCCAACTTAAAATTTTTACCAAAATTAACCATTATGCGGTTCTACAATCTGACATATTTTCGATTGGATATCTGTACTCTTTTTTGAGATATAAGGATTTATAATTTTGAAAAATGCGCCATTTTTTAAATGCTCTCCATTTCCCCCCCCCGCTACTATTATTTCAGCATGTTATATTTTTCTAGTATAGCTTAATATAAATTTTAAATTTCAATTACATAGCTTAAGAGATAGTTGAGATATTTGGATCTTGTTTTTTCGACCGATGCTAACTTTACGACTGTTGCTCGCTGCTACAGCCCTTTGCTGCCTGAATTACCTATTCATTTAGCTCTTCAAATTGATTTTAAATTTTATTCAAATTTTACAGATTCTAAATGTATTGTTAACACTTATTTTAACTTCACTAAAGCTGATTTTGATGCCTTAAGCTCTGACATATCTAACTGTGACTGGTCGTCTGTACTTGATAAGCCTGATGTTAACATGGCGACTTAAAATTTTTATTCCATTTTATATGGGCGTTTCATGCGTTGCATACCTATCTCCCGTTCGAACCCTTCCAAGAGGTTTCCTTGACTTGACGATTGAGATATTTGGATCTTGTTTTTTCGACCGATGCTAACTTTACGACTGTTGCTCGCTGCTACAGCCCTTTGCTGCCTGAATTACCTATTCATTTAGCTCTTCAAATTGATTTTAAATTTTATTCAAATTTTACAGATTCTAAATGTATTGTTAACACTTATTTTAACTTCACTAAAGCTGATTTTGATGCCTTAAACTCTGACATATCTAACTGTGACTGGTCGTCTGTACTTGATAAGCCTGATGTTAACATGGCGACTTAAAATTTTTATTCCATTTTATATGGGCGTTTCATGCGTTGCATACCTATCTCCCGTTCGAACCCTTCCAAGAGGTTTCCCTGACTTGACGATTGCTTACTTCATCAAAAAAATCTGAAAAGGAAAGCTTGGAAAGCGTATTGTCACTCAAGAAACGACTCAGACCTTCTGCTGTACTGCAACCTAAGGGACTCCTTCAATTCCCAATTACGTGCTGCTTATTTTCAATACCTGCAGAATGTTAAATTATCATTAATAGACAAACCTAAACAGTTTTGGAAGTATGTCAATTCAAAAAGAAACTTTGACGGCTATCCAACTAGTATGTCTCTGAATGATACGGTAAGCACTAATCCTATTGTGATCAGTAATTTATTTGGTAACCACTTTCGCACTGCTTTTTCCAGTAGTGCCTCAGTAACTGGCTTCAATGATTTTCAGTACTTGGCAAAGTTCCCTTCTACTTCCTTAGTGCTAAAAGATCTCTTTATTGATGATGCAAACATTTTAAAATACATTGGGGACATTGCCGATAATTTCTCTTGCGGGCCAGATGGTATTCCTGCGTCTGTAATTAAGAGGTGTAATTTAACTCTTTTACCTATTCTCGGCTACCTATTTAATTTATCCCTTCGATCCGGTGTTTTTCCCTTATTATGGAAATTCTCTACTATAACACCTTTACATAAATCTGGCAAGCGCGATGTTGTAAGCAATTACAGGCCAATTGCCATTCTCCCTTGTGTTGCTAAACTGTTTGAGTCAATTGTTTGTGATGTTTTGTATTTCCATTCTAAGTCGATATTGGAATCGTTTCAGCATGGCTTTGTGAAAGGCAGATCTACCGTTACTAATTTAATGCAATTTTCTAACTTCTGTCTTTCTGCTCTCGAGAATAGGCAGCAGGTTAACAGCATTTATACAGACTTCAGTAAGGCATTCGATAAAATTGATCACCTTATTCTTGTGCACAAGCTTAACTGGCTTGGTTTTCCTATGGGCTTTGTTTCGTGGATTAAGTCATATCTTACTAATCGTGTTCAAAAAGTGCTATTTCGTGGGCCTTATCTTCTGAGATTTACAACATTTCCGGTGTTCCTCAAGGTAGTCATCTTGGACCACTGCTATTTTTGTTGTTTATTAATGACGTGAGTGCATTTATTGTTGAGTCGAACATTCTTCTCTATGCTGACGACGCAAAGATATATAAAACCATATCTAACTACAATGATTGCTTATCTTTGCAGAGTGACCTTACGAGTTTTTAAAACTGGTGTGTGCTTAACAATTTACCTTTTAATATTAGTAAGTGCACTACTGTCTCGTATTTTAGAATAAAAACACCAATTCTTTTTGACTATGTTGTAGATGGGACCGCTCTACTTCGTTCTGATAAAGTACGGGATTTGGGGGTATTATTTAATAGCACTTCAGATTCGACGACCACGTTGATCATATTGCCAGTGAAGCTAGCGCTATGCTTGGTTTTGTCAAAAGAAGATCCAAGCAGTTCAATGATCCATTGTTACTAAAATTTTGTACAGTGCCTTTGTCCGATCTATTCTGGAGTATGCGAGTCCTGTCTGGTCTCCATTTTATTCTGTTCACATAGCTAGAATCGAATCTGTGCAGCGTAATTTCTAAAGATTTGCCCTTCGCGGTCTTCCGTGGTCAAATCCGCTTAGACTTCCATCTTATGTTGATCGTTTGAATCTTCTTTCGTTGGACTCCTTGGAGAACAGACGTGTGCACGCAAGAGTTGTTTTTGCTTTCAAAGTTATAACTGGAGTTATCGACTCTGATCAATTGTTGTCTTCGATTAATTTCAATGTCCCGAATCGTGCACTGAGATATAATGAATTTTGTAGATTCCCACAGCATCGCACCAATTATGGATTTCATGAACCTATTTCATCTATGCTCAGACTTTTCAATCAACACTTCTCACAGTTGGATTTTCACATGACCCCTAGCCAGGTAAAAGATCAGCTCTCTTGAGTTAAATTAAATTTTATTGTCACTATTTATTTTATAGTTTTCCATTTATTGTTTGTTATCTTATCTTGTTGTTCCTTTATTATTTTTGTTTTTTATTTTAGTTTTTATATCATATTTTATTTATTTTTTCCTTATTATTGATTGTTATCCATTGTATTTTGTTATTTTATTTTTATTTTATTTATTGACTTCTTATTTGATATTTTTTTAATTTCTATTGTTTTATAGTTAAGTTTTATTAAATTTTTTGTATTTGTAGTAATCAGGCAGTTGATGAATAAACGAATATTATTAGTATTATTCATTTTTAAGTGTTTTTTTGCACCCCCCTGACCCTCCCCTTACAATAATTAACTACTCTCTAAGCTGATTCTAATGGAACTAAATGCCACCTTGATGGTCCCAAAATATGAATTTTTTACGATAAGTAATTTCGAAGATATAACCATTTGAAAAAACAATTCGGCCGACAATTTGTTTTTAGCCCCCCCCTTTTCGGAAGCCAATGGATAAGAAAATTAAATTATTTTTAGAGTTTGTTTTACAACCTTCTCTATATCTCAACTGATTTTCATTTTTCTATCTGCATTCGTGGTGGAGATATTAGCAAGTGTAGTTTTCGACTTTTTCCCTCCCCCGCCTCCCCCTTCTACGGAACACCCACCAAAATTTAGAAAATAGAGCTCACTTACCCAACCAACAATCGTCCCAAAAACGAACATTCGATCTTTAACGGTCTCGGAGATATCAATCCATATGTACGGCGTACGGCGGGACGGATTTTTTTTTTGCATTTTTAGGCTAATTTAGTCATGAAACTCGAAAAAAAAACATAACAGGGCTACGATTGCGCGTAAACCGCAATCTTACGATACTCTTGATGAAATAGAATTTTTTGTGATCCCAAGAAATTTTGTATGGGGAGTGTTAGAAGGGGTGATAGCTTTGAACTAATTTTTTCCCCATCATGCTAAAGTAGCTATAAAAATGTTTTATACAAAATGCTTACTCCAAAAATTGAATATGAGCTGAGAAAATTAATGTGTTAGATTTAGTGAAAATGTGCAGTTTGTATGGGAGGTGGTAGAAAGAGTGGGGGGATTTTAGTGATTTTTTCAGAAATAACCAAGAGTATCATAAAATTGACATCTTTTAAATTTTAGACCAGTAACATTCATACTTTTCAAGAAAATAGATTTTTTGTGAATTGAATAGGAGCTGAGAAAATTAGTGTTAGATTTAGTGAAAATGTGCAGTTTATATGGGAGGTGGTAGAAAGAGTGGGGGGATTTTAGTGATTTTTTCAGAAATAACTAAGAATATCATAAAATTGACATCTCTTAAATTTTAGACCAGTAACATTCATACTTTTCAAGAAAATCGATTTTTTGTGAAGTTGTGAAACTGTGTCATATTGTATGGGAGGGGGTAGAAGCAGTAAAGCTAATCAAATATTTTTTTCTGATCTTAGTCATAATGCTAAATAAGTCTTTATCACAAAATGTGAGCTCGATAAATGTTATATGTTCCGAGAAAATCGGCTTAGAGCATTTCATGAAAAAGTGTAGTTTGTATGGGAGGGGTTGGAAGGAGAGGGAGGATGCAAATAATTTTTATACTGTATATTGAAATCATCATGAAAGTAATATATCCCTAAATTCAGAGTAATAGCTTTTATACTTTTCGAGCAAATTCATTTATAGGCGAATTGCGAAATTGTGCCATTTTGTATGGGAGGGGGTAGAAGGGGTGAAGCTAATCGTCTAATATTTTTAGCCTTACTAACAATTTTAAGTAAATATTTTGTGCACAATTTCAGCTCGCTAACTTTTATACGCACTGCGTAAAATGGCTTAGAGTAATTCATGACAAGAAGAGTTTGTATGGGAGGTGGTAGAAGGAGGGGGAGGACACGCATAATTTTTATACGGTAGATTGATATTATCATAGAAGTAATATGTTTCAAATTTTAGGCCAATAGCTTTTATACTTTTCGAGCAAATTCGTTTATGCGCATTTGTGTCATTTTGTATGGGAGGGGGTAGAAGGGGTGGAGCGATTTGGCCCGTTCACGAACTTGACCTTATTTTTTTGCTAAAAATGACACACAAAAATTGTTAGCACTATAGCTTAAAGCTTTCGAGAGTTATGCTGTAGACAGACGCACAGACGGACAGACAGACAGACGGTTATTCGGAATCGAGGTTTTTGAGCGACAACAAATATTTCTGTACCCTTGGCGGCTCTGTGCGAGCGTTATTTCTTAGCGTTACGAACGGTAAGGCAAACACAATATACTCTCAGATTTCAACTAGAGTATAAAAATTTCAATGTAGCATATTTTTTTTTCTTTTGTCGATCACAATACTTTATTATTAGAATAATAAAGTAAAAACTGACCGGGTATGTTACTCCACTTAACAGTAATTTTTTTGCCGTTATTCGAGTTGCTAGGCAACAATGTTAATATTAAAGCGTTGCTAACACAACAAAGAATAAGAAAACCACATAATTCATAAAATTAGTTGAAAGATATCTTATCCGAAGTAAAACGAATGATTTGTTGGCAATGGGTCTAATAATTTGGTACAGGTACTGTAGTATATGTTCTTTCGTTTTTGAGTCTTTGAGGTAAAAGCAACAGATGTCGGTTTCAGGTAGACCCATATATTTAAAGTGATGGTTTACTCCACTGTGGCCCCATTCACGTAGTCTTCGCTATCTACTCTAACTTGACTTCCCACGCAAAAAATACACTGCACTTGGACCCTAACGGAGACCTATCTTATGACATTTTCATTTAGCCACAAAGCCCAATAAGTGCCATTACCAACTCCTATGGTCCAAGAATCAGTTGTGGACCGGATAGGATTCCAAATCTCTTTCTGAAATTTGGCTGCTCGGAGCTTTCGGTGTCACTTTTTCTACTTCTCAACTTGCTCAACAAATTATTTGAGGATGGTCAAATGGATTGGTTAAAGAAAAATTTACTTTCATCAATTTATACGAATTCACTAACTTCGTAGCACAATCTTTAGACCGTCATAATACTGTTCACGCCATATACATACACTGGATTTTCAAAAGCTTCTCTCTTCTCAAACCTTGAAAGCTACAGTGTCACAAACTCTATCTTGAATTGGTTTAATCCATATCCAACGAATATTCGTCTGAGAATCACGTTCAATGTACATATGCTGAGTTCTTAGCTAGCGTTAATGTCCCACAAGGATCGATCCTTGCTCCTCTATTATTTACATTATCCAATAATGATCTACTCCAATTCTTATCACCAAACTATCTTTTTTACACTGATAACCTCAAAATGCTCCGTGAAATTACTCTTACTCCGACTCCATAAACCTCCAGACTGTCCTGTCTGCTTTGCTGGTTGATATTCAAGCAGTGATATATTAGAATATTGAGAAGTTTTGTGCCATGGAATTTTCGTATGAGATTATCACTCCTACGCTCAGATGCTTTATCATCCATCCTTACGACAGTATCTACCCTAAAAGATCTAGGAGTCGTAAATTTAAATTCGGTAATCATTGTTCGGCTAAGGTTTAGCCTAGTGGGTAGGGTGTTGGTCTACAATGCGAAGGTCATGAGTTCAAATCCCGGTCGTCGCATAATTACAGCACACTGCCTGCTTGGGTATACTTTGGTCACCTCAATCTACAAAAATGTAAAAATTCGTAGATAGAGGGTTGTGCGAAGATCTAACAATCCTTTCACAATACATAATGAAAAATGTTAAGGAACCTGAAGGTCAGGAGGAAAAGGCCCGATTTGGGCTGTAGTGCCATTGTAGAACTAGACGAAACATTGTTCGGAGATTTCAAATAGTACATACAGCCTTGCTAGTTTCGTCCTCCGTCCGACAGTCTAGTTGAACCGTTTAAGAACAGTTTGTCTACTATTTCCTCTTTCAGCAGTAGTATATTAAAATATTGTTCTACTGTGTGGAATCCACACAGCAATCGGATCCGTAAAGTCCAAATTTTCACCTACTCTTTGCTACAGTTTATTGAAACTCACATTTCAACTACAATGACAGACTTGTAACATTTCAACTCCAGCCTTTCTCGATGACTGCTTCCTCATCAAGCTTTACAGCTACTGCTCAATACCTACTACAAACAAGACTTAAATTTTCGGCCAGGAACAGCCTCAATAAGGCAGTCAAATATTTTCTATTCTGCTAAAAAATTGTTAAGAAATCGTTTTTTTTTTTATTTCCGTTTAATAATACAGATAGAGATGGTATGTTATTTCACATACCTGCGATTTTTTCACTGCTATTTGAAAAGAGCAATCGCATATTTCGATTCAAAATTTAAAAGAGCTGCGATTAGAAGAGCAGAGCAAATGCATACTGCTTACGTTCTATCACCAATAAAATTTCCGCAATGATCATCGCTACAAATTCGAGTTTTTGTTCGCACTCGCATATTAGTCCCGCAACTCACGCATTCCACATCGATCGCTAAACAAATCGTAATTTTCCTACATCTATCAATCAGGCAAGACTCAATCTCATAGCTCAGCATAGTGAACACTTCCCCCATTTCCCCCTGGGAATGAAAAGGTTTTCTTTTACTATCCAATGTACGAAAAAACGATCGAGCGCAATCGAGTCAGGATGGCAAAAAAGTCAATCGCATTTCATATACACAAGCCAGACAAAAAAAACACGACCCAGTCATCGATCGCATGGCATATATACAACTGCGTCGCATATATACAAATACAAGCCAAATAACAAAAAAAAAAAAACAAACAACCGGTCATAGAAAACCAAAACAAAAGGGTCTTTTGTTGTCTTTTTTTTCACGACACTACCACACACACAATGAACAACGTAAAGGTCTTATCAGAACCCGAAACCCATGGAAGTCGAATTTTACCCAAGTCCCACCGCTAAATATCAATCGCGCGAAGAAAGAGCTTGAACGTTGTTATTCCGATTGCTCTCGATTGCTCTTTCGTTGCTGTTATATCGCTTGCAATCAGCGATATATCAGCTCTGTGATATTAAAGACTATCAATCATATAAGCTATCCCAAACCTATATTTGGTGATTGATATTGACACTGAGAGCACGAGCAGTGTCTGCTCTCAGTGATGTCATGAGCATAATCAGTCGCATCATCATACATAGCCATAGGGAATTGTTGAGAAGATATATTTCGTCACACATACCACTTCATGTTTGCCTGCCATGATTTATTGGGAAATTGAATTGATCGAAGTTTCTGGAGCGCAGAGATTTTTCAATTTGATCAGTGGCTTAACGTTTAATAGCAAGTGGTTAGTTAGTAAGTAGTTAGTTGTCAGATAATTCTTAGAAACGATTTCATAGTAGAACTTTCTGCAAATTTCGAAGTTTGTGAAGCGCAGAGATTCTTCAGTTTCATCAGTGGCTTCCTTTAATAGCAAGTGGTGTTTAGTAGTTGACAGAGACAATTCCATAGTAGAACTTTCTGCAAATTTCTTTTCGGATTTGGTTTAGGTGAGCTCGGTTGATTCGACTGAAATAAAATAAAAAGTCCTTTAGATTAAGAGTTGTCCGAAAGTTTGTGGCCATTGGCAGGCAGCAGGTGCTGTAACAAAAAATGAACATGGGGGAGTCATCGGGAACGATGACGAGTGTTACGTGGGATGTCGACGACGCATCAATCATCGACACCATAGGACGGAAGAGGCACTCCAACCAACCCTTACCCCCCAAAGCTGTCGAGGCTTTTTTGACCAGCCAATACCCATCGCCAGAATTTAAAAAAAAATTGGCTGAAGGTGGGGGTATCACCATAGACCAGGTACGTATTGCAATTAGCCGAAACAAATATTCCGGTCGTAATGCAGTCGTGTCGCTTTACTTGTCCTAGGTGTCCTCTTGGTTGTGCAATAGAAGGAATAGGGGGGGGGGGGGGGGGGGGGGGGGTAGATCTCTAGTCCAACTTCGCGTACCGCTGCTAAACCACGGGCCAACCCGCCTTTACCCGCCAATGCAGTGGCAGCCCTCAGAAGGGCTTTCGATTCATCTCGGTATCCGTCGATTGAGGTGAAATATGGTATTGCGCGGCGCGAAGGGGTGACCATCGACCAGGTTTGTTGTGATTTACTGGGAACACTGCAAACGTAGTGACCTCTTCTAATTTTATTTCTTTCAAAGGTCACGCGATGGTTCATCAACGCGAGGCGCAAAGAATCGACGAAAAAGAGTTTGCCGGAACTCGAAGCGCACTCACAGCTGGACAACAGTGGAGTGGACGACGCTACGCAGGAGGCGGACAGCGTCGTATACGTCCCTGCTGAAAGCTCCGTTGGGCTCATTGCGACGACAGCCGCCAACAATGAGGAGCATTCAGAACCGGGAACAATGTCAGAGGTTGCGCGAGAGGAGGATCCAGATGATCCAGTGCCGCTGGAGAGCGATGAGCCAATGGCCACGGAGACCACCGGTTCTGTTGCGAACCTGTTTGGACAAATACGACATTTTAGAGACGCGGAAGACGCAGGGTCGGACAGTACCCTTCTCTGTACACTGATTTTGACGGAGGGGAAATCCGCCATGCTTTTCGCCTCTACGGCTGTCGACGGCATTGAAGGTGGCCGCAAAAGATTTGGAGTCCTTGGGTTGAATGGGATGCCGCCAAACCTGATGCGTCCCGAATTTCACGACAGGACATTTAAGACAGTTCAAGACATCGCCATCGTCCTCGGCTTGCTCGACGGCCAGAATCCCTCAAGTCAACTGGAAAACCGCCGTTACGGGAGGGTGCTTCTGTGGATGGACAGCGATAGACCAGGCGCCAGCATAAGAGGGCTGGTTGTAAACGTTTTCAGGACTAAGTGGCCTGCTCTTTTCGAAATGCCATCATTTCTTCAGTTCCTCCGAACTCCATACGCGATAGCCACCAGAGGATCTGACAAATTGGAATTTTTCTGCGATGTGGAGTTGGCGAGGTGGAGGGCTTCAACACCCGATTCAACAGAATATGATACAACAGTCTTCCGCAGCCTGTGTAACGCCACCCGCGAAGACGCCGTCTACTTTATGCTGCATATTGAAAAGTACCGCGTCGAGTTCCAATACGGTGGAACACAGGACGATGAGTCCATGCACATGGCGTTTTCGCTCCGATCAGCGGCGGACAGAAAAGCCGAGATAATGTCATACGCCGAAAAAGCCAAACGATCCGGTGACGTCCTGCCACCGTATCCGGCAAAAACGCACTCCACAACTTATACAGAATTCGTTAAGTTGGAGATGGCACCATTCTGGCTGTCCGTCTTGCGAGCGCAAATACCTTCCGCAGGGGACGGACTGACAAAACCCCAGAGAAAAGTTATGTGGTCCTGCGATTAACCGACTACGACAGACCAACCTTTCGAGATCTGTGCGAGCGCTTGAAGGGTGTTTCCGGAAGCAAAGGAGCGGTGCGGTCTGTTGCGTAGATCGCCTCCTCGTGGTGCAGACTGGGTAACGCTAAAAGATCTACAGATAGGGGGGAGAAAGTCGAACAGCTTGCTGTCGGCTCCGTATCCTATCAAGATAGGGGGGATCAAGCTGAAAGCTAGCTTTCAGCTCCGTAACCTATCTATGGTCTAAGGCGGATGTGGTAGGGGGGATCAAATCGCTCAGCTAGCTGTCGATTCCGTATCCTACCGCAGCATCGATATAATTGGGATCTGGTCTGGTCATGTTTCAGGCAGATTTAAATTAAATTGATGATTACTAGGGGATTCATCCCTATAGTGATTCGCAAGTGTACGTACTACCTATATGGTGACCTTTATAAAGTATGACGCTAGAGGAGTTAACCTCGTATATAAAAATCCTCTAATCTACGGTGGAACAGCATATGCCAATGGATGAATGGTTAGTGGGCAACTAACCAATAATATGCGAACTCTGGATACCAGGCGCCCTCCAGTTTAAACAAGCCTTCCCCTGGTAATGCGGAGCTCTGCCGGGGGTGACTCTACTTTCTCGCGCTACTCGTGGGAACCAAATGGAAAAACCTAAAGTAACCGAAAGGGCAGATGCATCCCCTAAAGCATCAAAAACAACGGCCGAAGTCGTAAATGAGGATGAAAAAACAAAAACCACCCCTCAACAAAAAATTTGTGAAATGACAGAAGAGACAATTCCTCCAGGCACACAAAAGATTAATAGACCACCACTTAAGGCGGAAAGGAAAACTCCTAGCAAGCCTCTAGTGGACGAGCAAATGTTATCAGCCGAACTGAAACAATTAACTCTAGCCGAAAAGAAAAAAAGGCTAAGCGGAGCAGCCCGGAAACGATACTCATACCATCGTAATCAAGGGAAAACTGTGAGTGAAGCGTACGATCTTGCGTGCCAGCCGATCGAAAATATCACCAGCACAAATACAGGCGAGAAAGAGAGGCAGAACCTCTTCAACAACACCGCCATCTGTGGGAAGTGGGTTCAAAAGACCCAAAACCACAATAAAAAGCGTAGTGCATGAACCTGCAGCAGAGGCTCAGCCCTCCACGTCAGGAACAAGCTATAGAGACGCAGTTAAAGGGATAAGGATCGGTATTATACATACCGAACATCCTCATAAGATCCTAACAGCAGAGCAACTTGCTACAACACAGGAACTCATTCTGAACGAGATTCTCAAAGCGACAACCGAAGGGATAATTCCACAATTTGGTGGACTCAGCCTTAAGCCGGGTTGGATGCTGATCATATGCCTTGACGAGCAGACAGCATCATGGTTAGAAAAGACAGCTGCAAGCATCAAGCCGGACGAGTCAACGAACATACGGGCAGTCCGGGAGGAGAATATCCCGCGATTAGAAATAATCACGGGGTATTTTCCTCACGAAAAGAAAACACCAGAGGAGATAACCACCCTCATTGATGCTCAAAACGCTGGTTTGTGCGCCTCCAACTGGAGAGTGTTGAGTAGAAAGGTAGAGGGCACAAACACCATTATAACCTTCTCCATCGACGGCCAATCGATGGAAAAGCTTAAACAAAGGGGGCATAGAGTATGCTTTAAATTCTCCAGCATCACTCTTCGCCCTAAGGCCAAGGAGTTCAAAAGTGGCGAGCCGCGGATGAACAAAGATGGCCCAAACTCTAAAGAAAATTAGAGTAATTCAAGCGAATCTCCATCGCGCAGCGGCGGCCATGGATATTCTAACATGGAGATTCGCAAAAGAGGAATATCACATAGCCCTAATACAAGAACCAAGAGCCGCTATGGGGAAAATATTTGATATTCCTACAAAAATGGGTAAGTTGATCTTTGATAGAAGAAGTGACAGGCCTAGAGCTGCAATTCTGATATCATCAGAAATAAATTACCTAAATATACCTATGTTCATCCGTAAAGATTTAGTAGCGGTATTGGTGAATATACCAAAGGTAGGAGGAAGCCAAAAGGTTATAATCGCCTCGGCCTACTTTCCAGGGGAGGAGCTAGAGGCTCCACCACAAGGAGTCATGGAGCTGGTAAGTTACAGCAAGGCAAACAACATACCAGTTATTCTTGGTTGCGACGTGAACGCTCATCACCCGATCTGGGGTAGCAGCGATATAAACAAACGAGGTGAGTCACTCTTAGAATATAGAACTACTAACAACCTAGACGTAATTAATAAAGGCAATTCACCAACCTTTATAAACTCAATTAGGCAGGAAGTACTGGATCTAACCATTACTAGCCCCTGCCTGGTAGACAAGTGCGTGAATTGGCACGTATCAAAGGAAGCCTCACTATCAGATCATAGGCATATCTGTTTTGATGTTGAGACTTCAATTGAATATATCAGGGAATACAGAAATCCGAAACGCACCAATTGGAGTCTGTACCAATCAGTCCTAGAATATGAACTAGGAATCGCAGAAGAATAAATAAGTAGCCCAGACTGCATTGATAAAATGGCGAACAAAATCGTAAACAATATTATTAATGCTTACGAACAAAGTTGTCCTGTTCTACATAAAAAAAGGGCCAAACAAACACCTTGGTGGAACGAGGAACTTGCGAAAAAACGCAAGGAAACTAGGAAATTGTTCAACAGAGCAAAAACCTTCGGGAATTGGGACGAATATAGAGAGTCCCTAACCGAATACAACAAACTTCTCAAAAAATTGAAGAAAGAGTCGTGGAGTAGATTCTGTGAAGAAATAGACGATCTCCCAGCGGCCTCAAGACTTCAAAAGGTGTTATCAAAAGACACCCCGATAGATATCGGACTTCTAGAGAGACCTGACGGGTCCTCTACCAAAAGCAGTATGGAAACCCTTGAGGTGTTATTGGCAACACACTTCCCAGGCTGCAGAATAATAAACAGAAATGAAGATTTAGAAGCGGAGCAAAGGACATATTGTCAAACTCCGTCCAGCAAAAGTGCTGCTGGAAAAATCTTCACTCCGGAAAAGATAAGATGGGCGATTAACCCCTTTAAGCCTTACAAATCAGCCGGAGTAGACAAAATATTCCCCGCATTATTGCAAAAGGGGTTAGAGATCTTATTGCCAATGATAAGGATCTTTAAAGCCAGTTACAGTTGGGGATACATCCCCAAAATTTGGAGGAAAGCAAGGTATTTATACCGAAGGCAGGCAATCGCCCTATTGATCAGTCATATCGTCCTATAAGCCTAACCTCCTTCTTCGTCAAAACGATGGAGAAATTAGTGGATGCACACTTAAGAACAGGGCCTAACAAGGTTCGTCTTAACAAAAATCAACATGCCTACCAAAAGGGCAAATCAACAGAGTCAGCTCTTCACGATTTGGTAAGACAAATCGAAAAGGCGAAAGACTATAAAGAAATTGCGCTTTGCGCATTCCTAGATATAGAGGGAGCATTTGATAATACTCCCCATGAAGCCATTATAGCGGCAGCTAGGAAAAAAGGGCTGGAAACGGCCACAATTAGATGGATACATGCCATGCTAAAAAGCCGAATGACTATCACGGAACTGGGTGATAGCTCACTGACTGCACAGACCTATAGAGGATGTCCCCAAGGTGGGGTACTATCTCCACTTCTATGGTCTATTGTAGTGGATGAACTCCTGGAACAGCGGAACAGGGATACGAGGTTATAGGATATGCTGACGACCTCGTCATTATTATTAGAGATAAGTATGGTTCTATTATATCGGAAAGAACACAATCTGCCTTAGATATGATAATGAACTGGTGTCGGTCTAAGAACTTGAACATCAACCCAAGTAAGACTGAGTTGGTACCATTTACAAATAGAAGGAATATCCACATCACACCCCCTTCAATAAATGGAACAATTATACCCCTTTCAGAAGAGGTAAAATATCTAGGAGTTATACTGGATAGAAAACTCAACTGGAACAAACATATAGAATGGACTCATGCCAAAGCTCTAAGGGCATTTTGGACCTGTAGAAGCTTATTTGGTAGGAAATGGGGACTTAAGCCCAAAATGATTTACTGGTGTTACAGAACAATCATTCTTCCAATAGTCACATACGGATCAACGGTATGGTGGACTAAAACGTTGCAAAGAAAAGCACAGCTCACGCTACAAAAAATCCAAAGGCTAGCTTGTCTTGGCATCACAGGTGCGATGAAAACCTGTCCCACAGCGGCAATGGAAATGTTCCTTAACATTCCTCCGATACATCTCCAAATAAAAAGGGAAGCTATCAAAGGGGTGTTACGCTTACAAAGGGAAAACAACTATAAACCAGGGGATTTTAGAGGCCACCTCAAAATCCTTAGTAACCCAAAATGGGAGGCTCTAGCCTCCACTTTGTCGGACGATATGCCGACAAAATATAACTTTGAAACCCCATTCAGGGTTATTATTGGTGAACGCACGGACTGGCAATCCACATCACCTGAAATGACAGAGGGTTCAACCATCTGGTACACAGACGGTTCGTGCACCTCTGAGGGGACGGGAGCTGGAGTTAAGGGACCTAACTTCTCGGTTTCAAAATCACTCGGCAAAGAAGCCACAATCTTCCAGGCTGAACTAGTGGCAATCGAGCTATGCATCCAAGAAAACATAAGGAGAGCTCATCGCAACAAACCAATTTATATCCTCTCGGATAGTCAGGCAGCTCTAAAAGCCTTATCATCCAACAAACATGGATCGAAGCTAGTTTGGGACTGCCTTCAAGACCTAATAATCCTGGGGAAAAGGAATGACGTAACCTTAATGTGGGTGCCAGGACACTTAGGAATTGAGGGAAATGAGGAGGCAGATCGCTTAGCTAAAAACGGCGCGGAAGAAAACTTAATTGGCCCAGAACCTTTCTGCGGAAAACCAAAAGGATTTCTTAACTCCTCAATTAAAAAGTGGGTCCAAGAAGAACATATAATCCACTGGAATAGTGTTACGCGTTTTCCCCAACTGGGAAAACGTATTCGCCAAAAGAAAAACCCCTCGCACTAGGGGCGGAACGCTGCCTGTCCGGCCAACCCGTGGAGACGGGCCGTGGGCGCCAGTGGCTCGTAATTTAGGCGGCGTTCCTCCTTATCTCCTCTCGGACCGAGCCACAGGACCGAAGAAAATTATCTCAAAAAAAAACCGACGCTGAAATAAACGCTCACACGACACAATATATGTATATAAAGTAAAAAAGAAAGATATAAGAAAAAAAATGCCCACTGGCCTTTATTTCGCAAACCTAGCTGCTCTACGTTAATTTGTTCAGAAGAAAAAAATGCAAATTCCCTAGCTACGTTTTTGTTTGTTACTTGTTGGGGCCCTTGCTGCTATGTTGGTTGATGTTCGCTGATGTTCGCTGGTGTTCGCTGCACGTAGTGATCGTGTCCTGCCTCGTTCCGTCGTGTCCTTGCTGCTACGTTGGTTCTCCACTCCTTCAGCCACTTCACTTTCCAGGCACCAAAAATTCAAATCAAACCACCGACTTGTGGTATTACTAAATTACGTTAACACTACCAAGTTTGAATCTACTTGCGATTAATTTATCCTCGACCGAACTCCTTGCTCACAGAAGAGGTCGAGCCCAGCTTCATTACCTCCCATCAAGCTTCGCGACGGGATCTTTCGGCCTTGACAGGGTTTAATTAAGTTACGAGTCCGTCGAACCCTCTTTGTCTCAAAAGCTAGCTGTTGCCCGCCAAAACTCGTTTCTCGAATAGCCGTTGTTGTTGCCTTGGTATTTGTTTATAACAAGTTTAACCTACGGCTCAAACCTTTTCGCGCATTAGGTGGAGCTTCATTTAGCGATCGTCCGCATCTCGGTTCTTGTCGCAACGATCGCGTCGGTCTCTATGGTTACGCGATCAACATGGCCGCTGCAAACGATTTGTGATTGGTCACTTTCTCGGCTGTGGACTTGACGTCTGTCAAATACTAGTGACAGTTCGCGATTGTTGTGTTCTGCTATAATTCGTTTAGTCGGGATTTCACTTAGGTTGTTGGTGTCACCGCTGTTCCGATATCGGACATTATTTTGTAGTTTTCCACAAAGCCTTCAGAATGTTCACAAACGGAACCAGTGAGGAATTTCACTTCCGCGTCCTGGGTTATTGTGCATTTGCAGTGATGTTGCTACTATCCGCTGTTACTGGCGCATATTTTGGATGTTTCCAACGAAAGAACTTTTCACAAGAGTCCAAAATCCAGTTGAACCGAATTCGGAGGTAACAAATTTCGGATCACATTCCCTCAACGAATATCACCTCGGATCGCGTTTTTCCGGTAGCTACGAGCCTGATTGCAAGTTATATTTCAGGTGTTACAATCTTAGGAACGCCAATGGAATTTTACGCTTATGGTGCACAATATTGGTTGATCCTGATACCGGTCCTGCTTATGGATATCGTGGTATTTATAGTATATTTGTCAGTGTTTACAACACTCCACGTTGGATCATCGTACGAGTATTTGGAAATGCGGTTCAGTTCAGCTGTAACATCCTTCGTATCGAAAAGGTTTGTTATAGACGAGGTATTGTTTTTACCAATTATAATCTAGGTTCTAGCGTTGGCTTTTAATCTGGTTACGGAGATTAACTTATATTCGAACAATTTTTATATTTGGTTTCTGCCTTTTGTTTCTGCTGGCGTCGTGTATGTGGTGCCAGGACGGGGAATTGGACGTAATATGTGAGTCCATTCCTTGGCTTGGTGTCAGATGACGGTGCCGAAGTTCATCAGCGATGTTTGTGATTCCTCTACGAAAATGGCTCGCGATTTCAACGCTAGTATCTTACAGGTAATTCAAATTTACAATTTAAACTAATTTTTACTCTATGATTTATTTTTACTCTATGATTTCAACGTTAGTATCTTACAGGTAATTCAAATTTACAATTTAAGCTAATTTTTACTCTATGATTCGTTCCTTTCAGCTCTTATTTAGTTGACGAGTTTATCGCGAGGTGCGTAAGCTTCCAGCAGTGTGGAGGGTTCCAACTGTGTTTCAGCCTGACCGTAGTCGAGGTGAGTAAACGTTCGAAATCCAGGTTTAGTTGTTAATCTATTCTCTCGTTTTCATTTCAGACATAAAATTTTTGTTACGGTGGAGCCGTAACAATAGACTTCCTGGTTTATCAACCTCGAAAAAATTAATCCTACCACATAAAAACAAAGTGGAGGATATCCTGAGATTCAGCAAAAGGGACATCAATACTCTAATCGGGCTAATGACGGGGCATAGTGGAGTAAACCATCACCTCAAAAAAATGGGCTTAGCTGAAACCGACATATGTCGTCTCTGTCTCGAAGACTCGGAAACGACAATACATATCCTATGCCACTGCGAAGCAATGGCAATGAGTAGACTCAAGATTCTTGGGAAGGGCATCCTTTCCACCGAGGAACTAGCCAACATGGCTCCCTCACTTATTATATAAATTAGCTAAAGCTACTGGGATATGGTAGGGAAATGGGGCAATCACCGTACAATAGGTCGGAAAGACCGCAGTGCACTCACGTAGTCCCCATACTCAAAAAAAAAAAAAAAAAAGCAGCGGTGCGGATAACCGTTGCGAGAATGGCGCAGAGAGTTGGGAACAACCTCAATCTAATTCAAGGGCTGGGCGAGATTGAGGACGGATCGCCTAGATATGTGCGCGTCGGTAGACCGCCTGTTGCCCGTGCACTATTCCATCCCCTCGTCAACGACTCCCTTAATGTTTTGAGGGATGACAGAGGTTGCGCAATTGGGCCTAAAGTTCTCGTGCCGATTATCCGTCCTCCCCATAAACGGGTGGAGTACCGTTACAGTGGGATGGTCCATATACATGCCGCGGCACAACCCAATGCACATGATTCGGAATCTCCGAGAGTTGTTGGCTGGTAAACCACAGTCGATTATCATGCCCTGGATCCGTGATTTCGGTGGTGTGATTCGCTCCCTGCGACGTGGCAGCGACGGTGTTGTCGCCGAGGGAGTTTTCACGATTCACGGGGACGATGAGATTCACATTTCGGTTTTGCCTATCGGCATTTCCCTATCTCACTACAAAACAGTTCTGGACGAGTCTAAGAAAAAAGGATTCATATTGTCGTACGAGGAGCGTGAACCGACCACACAAGGCGTTAGCATCTATGCCAAATTCCCCATAGGCAAATTGAAGAAGATTCCGAGGTGCCGAATTTTTGATAGACTCAAACTGAGCAGAAAATTCACTACAACACGCATTTTCCAACTGGATGAAGAGGATTTACCGCGCGAATGTCAATCTGTCTACAAACTGCTGGAGGACTTCGTGGCGCCTCGACTCGAGGCCTACCGCTCACGGAAGAGCTGCCTACTGACGCAACTTCAAACCGAGGCCGACTGTGCAGAAATCGTCGGTGACATTGAAGGAGTCGCACGTGTTAATGAGGAGTTGACAAAACTGCGGGACAAGTCAATTGAGCAGATGTGGCTCGATGACTTGGCGTGCCTGGAAGAGGCCATCCACGTCGATTCTCGACAAACATCGTAAATTCGTTCCACCGCAACAACTGCAAACATGCACGTTCACCGCACATACGCACCGACATCGGTCGGTATATAGCAATTATGGATTAAGTTATTATTATTTTTCTATTCACATCAAATAGACGTATTTACATGCAAAATTTAAACTATGTATCTTTCACCAGAGCCCTAAAAAAATCACTCAAAATTTTCGACATTTTTGCTTATCACCTCCCTCCCCTTACACCTCCCTCCCATTACACCTCCCAACTTAAAATTTTTACCAAAATTAACCATTATGTAGTTCTACAATCTGACAAATTTTCGAATTGAGATCTGTACTCTTTTTTGAGATATAAGGATTTGTAATTTTGAAAAGTGCGCCATTTTTTAAATGCTCTCCATTTCCTCCCACTACTACTACTATTATTTCAACATGTTACATTTTTTTTATATATTCCTAGTATAGCTTAATATACGTTTTAAGTTTCAATTACATAGCTTAAGAGATAGTTGAGATATTTATTTTTAAGTGTTTTTCTTTGCACCCCTCCTGACTCTCCCCCTTACAATAATTAACTACTCTCTAGGCTGATTTCGATGGAACTATATGCCACCTTAACGGTCCCAAAATATGAAGTTTTTACGATAAGTAATGTCGAAGATATAATCATTTGAAAAAACAATTCGGCCGACAATTTGTTTTTAGCCCTCCCTTTTCGGACGCCAATGGATAAAAAAATTTAATTATTTTTAAAGTTTGTCTCACAACCTTCTCTGTATCCCTACTGATTTTCAACTTTATATCTGCATTCGTGGTGGAGATATTAGCAAGTGTAGTTTTCGACTTTTTCCCTCCCTCCGCCTACTCCTTCCACATAACACCCCCCAAAAGAGCTCACTTACTTAATCAACAATCCACCCAAAAACGAACATTCTACCTTTAACGGTCTCTGAGATATGAGTCCATATGTACTGCGGACGGCGTATGACGTACGGCGGGAGATTTTCGTACTCTAGATGAAATCTGAGAGTATATTGTGTTTGCCTTACCGTTTGTAACGCTAAGAAATAACGCTCGCACAGAGCCGCCAAGGTTACAGAAATATTTGTTGTCGCTCAAAAACCTCGATTCCGAGTGACCGTCTGTCCGTCTGTGCGTCTGTCTACAGCATAACTCTCGAAAGCTTTGAGCTTTAGTGCTAAAAAATTTTGTGTGTCATTTTTAGCAAAAAGTAACTTTAAGTTCGTGAATGGACTACATCCCCCCACTCCCTCTACCCCCTCCCATACAAATTGCATGAAATTTCGAAATATTAAGAAATTGATTTTTCTTTGAAACTTTTCAAGGTATCGACTTGAAATTTAGGTCAAAGTATTATGATATAGATGTCATTAATATCACGGAATATTAACCCGATCCCTTTACCCCCTCCCATACAAATGGACAATTTTGAAAAATACATATTTTCGATTTTCATTGAAACTATTAAAGCTGAAAAGACGAAATTTTGTTAGTATTAATTTTACTATAATTGCAATTTATTTTAAAAATAATTTTAAACTTCACCTCACTCCTTATACCCCCTCCCATACAAATTTCACGAAATTTTGGAATTTAAATTAAATTATTTTTCTTCGAAACTGTTAAAGCTATCAACTTGATATTTTGTATAAGGTGTACAAATAGAAATATTAATAAAGCGAAAAAAATCTGTTTTGATCCGTACACTCCTTCTACCCCCTCCCATACAAATGTGTAATTTTTGTTAAATGCATTTTATCGATTTCCATTCAAACTAGAAAAAGTACAAAATTCAAATTTTGCCAGAATTTGTTTCTCAATAATTGAAATAAGTGTTAGAAATAAGTGTTAGTATATGAGAGCTATCGACTTTGAAATTGAATCAAAGCATGGTGATAAGGATGATGATAAACAGTTTCAAAATCATCTTAAACGCTCCACTTTCTCTACCACCTCCCATGCAAATGCCCCAAAACTATGACCAATTTCTTTAAAAATAATGAAAACTAAAAACTTTAAATTCAGCAAAAAACATTGTGCATGCCATGTTCGGTGTCATATACGAAAAATACAAACCTCCCCATCTACTTCTAGCACCTCCCATGCAAAAGTCTCTATTCACTATTCGAAAGAATTTGAGATGACATATTTTCCGGTATATTAATGTCTATTCCATCTCATCTAGAGTATCATATGATTGGGCTTTAAGTCAAGTGCAAAACAGGTGAAAATCGAGTTTCTAAGATGAAAACTTTGCGAATAATAAAACCTATGAAATTTTGTAAAAATAACTTTTCATCTTTTGAATAAAAAATTGGTTTGCAAAAATAACAGACCTTGGGAGATATGTACAGACAATCTGTACAGACAATCTATCTTACCTGCGCTAAATAACTTCAATGCTTAATATTTCATCAATTTCTTAACGAACCCACATGAATTTATAATATTTAATAAAACTTAATTAAATGCAATAGCTATCGAGTAAAAAAGTAAAATTAGCAATTTTTTTAAATTTTTTATTCATTATTTTATCCGAATATTTCCGTCCAAATATCACATGCGCAAAAATTGAATCCGTCTTTTGCAATAAATTAAATTAAGTACACATTATTTTGAATTAAACAAAAAATATCTTAAAATTTTCGAGTGCTTTTACCTTGATTTTTTTTGAATCGAATTAAAACGAAAAATTTATAATACAATCATAAAAGTCAAAATGTGTATCTCTACCATTATTTAAATAATAAATGAGACCATTGCTTCATTTTTGTTCGCAATCTCTACGAGAGCTTCGAAAGAGTGGTTTATACCGTCGAAATTACCAACATCAAACAAAGACCGGAGCGGTCTCATACCAACATCCTTTTCTAGGTTCATTATTCTCGTTAAGCCATGCAATCTGCTATTAAAACTTCATCTATATTTGGACTAAAGAGCTCAGGGACCAAGTAGTAGTCTCCAGCATAGACAACAACTCCCGGCATTCGATATCTTAATCTCGAGTTTGTTTCGTCGAGAGTACGTTCGTGTACAATGGAGACGGAACGGGAACCACGACATTAGCGTTTTTGATAAGCTCTAACCCCCCGCAAGTGATGCAGCCACCGCCATGTCCTTTCACGGGTACCGTGGCTCCTTGGATATTTTGTTATACACTGTATCTGCATACTGGAGCTTCAATATTAAGTTAAAACACGCCAAGCAAAGATACACTTCGCAGTAAAGTAAAACCACATAAAGCACAGAATAAGATATGAAAATTAATACGAATATGTACGAGAACATTAGATAAAGTTTTGAATAAGTTACTTTGGTTTTCGCATGGTTATGGATACCTTAAGGACCCGGACCACCATCACTTCGCTCGCACCAACTCTCTCTTCTCACATAACGAAAGATAAATGTTGGCACGACTTAAAAGATAAAATATAGCTACAGCAGGCGCCCCGGTTCGACGTAGGAGGTCCTAGGGTTTGGTTTCTGCTGTAGTGACTTCTTGATTTCATACGATCATTGTGTGTCTGTATATGAGTGAGTGTGGAAAAACGGGATGCGACTTAATGAGTTGTAACTGAAGTGATGGGTTGGGTAAAACGGGAGGCTACGCTTAAGACATTTGTCTTCGAGAGTTGAGAGAAATGGAGAAAATGTGACTTTATGGGCACGAACTGGGGAGTACGAGGTAATAGATGGTTGCTGATTTATTAGTGGCAGCGAAAGGACAATACACTGGGAGATTTCGTATAGCTTGTGCGAGCAGGATTAGAATAGTAAAAGTCTTAAGAGAAAGATTAAGATATTGTGAAATTTTGCAAGAAAAATGTTCAAGCGTCGTTAAATAGTCATTGAATGCTTGTACTTTATCGCAATTTTTGTAATTATCAGGTCGCTTAAATTTTTGGTTTTATGTAGCTACCATAAGTAATTCGGCTAATAATATTTTCACGATCGCATACAATAACTGTTTATACTCTTGATGAAATCTGAGAGGATTATAAGTTTTCTCTAAAGTTTGTAACGCTAAGAAATAAGTGTCGGAGAAAAAACTGAATGATACAGAAGTTCATTTAATCACTCAAAAATCTCAAAACCGGATGCTCGTCCGTCCGCCCTTTTGCCTGTGCGCTCTCTAGTTTGAGAACGCGTTGAGCTAGAAAGTTCAAATTTGTACACGTCATTTCTGACAAAAAAGTAAGGTCAAGTTCATGAAAGGGCCAAATCGCTCCACCCCTTCTACCCGTCCCATATAAAATAACACAATTTCGCAATTTCACAATAAACGGATTTGCTTGAGAATTATAAAACCTGCTCTCAGATTTGGAATATATTACTTTTATGATGATCTCAATGTACCGTATAAATATTATTTGCGTCTTCCTTCTCCTTCCACCCCCTCCCATACAAAATACGATTAGTTTCATTCCTTCTACCCCCTCCCACACAATCTGACACAATTTCACAACTTTACAAAAAGTCGATTATCCTAAAAAGTATGAATGCTACTAATTGCAATTTAAAACATGTCAAAAACGTGATGTTCTTAGTTATTTCTGGGAAAGTCATTAAGAACTCGCCTCTCCATCTACCATCTCCCATACAAACTGCACAATTTCACTTAATCCAAAACACTAATTTTCTCAGTACCCATTAATTTTTTGAATCCTAAATTTTGTCTAAGACATTTTGATGGCAACTCTAGCGTGATGTGAAAAAATTATTTCAATGTCGTCAGCCCCTCCACCACTTCCTCTACAAAATTTCTTCAAATCAAAAATTTTCTCTTTCATCTAGATGAAAGATTGGGTTTTACGCCCAATCGTGGTCCTGTTATGTTTGTATTTAGAAATTTCTCTATTAAAGGAAAATAATTTTCAGATCTTATGCCGTAGGTGCTCGCTTTTGAAACGGATAAGGGTCGACATTTTTATACTCTAGATGAAATCTGAGAGTATATTGTGTTTGCCTTACCGTTTGTAACGCTAAGAAATAATGCACAGAGTCGCCAAGGGTACAGAAATATTTGTTGTTGCTCAAAAATCTCGATTCCGAGTGACCGTCTGTCCGTCTGTCTACAACATAACTCTCGAAAGCTTTGACCTATCGTGCTGAAATTTATCATATATCATTTTTAGCAAAAAAGTAACTTTAAGTTCGTGAACGGGCCACATCCCCGCACTCCTTCTACCCCCTCCCATACAAATTTCATGAAATTTTGGAATTTAAAGAAATTGATTTTTCTCCGAAACCGTTTCAGCTAATGACTTGAAAATTAGGTAATAGTATTATAATGAGAATATCATTACTGTAAAAAAAAATGCTCTGGTCTCCTTACTCCTTCTACCCCCTCCCATACAAATGTACAATTTTCAAAAATCCATTTATTCGGTTTGCATCGCAACTAGCAAAGCTAAAAGAACCAATTTTTGTCAAAATTAATATTATTACAATTGCAACCAATTTTGTAAAAATTGTCAACTTCATCTCATCCTTCCTACCCCCTCCCATACAAACTTAACGAAATTTCGGAATTTGAACAAAATTATTTTTCTCCAAAATCGTCAAGGCTATCAACTTTAAATTTTGAGGAAAGTATACTATTACAAGTATCGTTGATGCCAAAAAATTTGGTTTTGATTCGAATACTCCTTCTACCCCGTCCCATACAAATGCACAATTTTGATAAAATGCATTTAATCGATTTTTATTGAAACTAGAAAAAGTACAAGCTTAAAATTTTGTCACAATTTGTCCCTTAATAATTACAATAAATGCTAAAAAAAAATTAACTTCGCTTCACTCCTTCTACCACCTCCCATACAAATTTTTGTATTGAAAACTCAAGAAAAGTATTTCTTCTTCGAGCATATGAGTAACAAAGCAATATGATTAGGATGTTGAAAAGGAGATTCAAAATCATCCAAAACCCCCCACTTTCTCTGCAACCTCCCATAAAAATGCATAAATTCAGGCAAAAATTGTTCAATTTCCTCGAAAATTATGAAAGCTACAAACTTTAAATTCAGCATGAAACACTTTGCATACTACGATCGGTGTGATATACAAAAATTACAAACATTCCCCCTCTGCTTTTACCACCTCCCGTACAAAAGTCACAATTCACTATTCGAAAGAATTTAAGATGACATATTTTCCGGTACAATAAACTATTTCCTATTTCATCTAGAGTATCATATGATTGGGCGTTACGCCCAATCATAATTCTGTTATGTTTTTTTATTTATCTTAATCTTGTAAAACTAATAAGCAATTTGTCTCTGACTTAATTTACAGCTGTTTAAAATTTAATTTAAGCACTTATCCGATATTGTCTTAGTTTCTAATGTTTTCCACTTTTTTACTGTGCATTAAAGTTTAATTGTTTTTTGTCTATTATTATTTTTGCCTATTATTTCCACCACAATATACCAGTTTTAAATCTTCGCACTAGGGACTCATTGGCTAGGAGTTGAATCGCCACGGTATTAACGTGTTGGTGAAGTCTTCGCGGGTGACTTTGTGCAAACATGTTTACTTCATTCTATATGTAGATCCTTGTGTAGATAACGTATTTACCATGGTGCGTCTATAGTACCTCAAAGTACTTAGTTTTGAAAACGTTATATTATTTTGATGTTGCTTTGTTTAGAACAACAAGAAAGTCGAATACCGTAAGTCCAGATTGGCTTTAGGACTTGTTTGTACAGCAGAAGCAAGTTGTAAGTTAACAAGGAGTAGTATCTTCCTATTAGCTAATACATTTTGTTGCATTTGTATTGTGCATTTCTTTTACTTTATTATTTTAATAATAAAGTATTGTGATCGACACAAACAAATTTGCTACCCTGAAATTTTGTTTTTTCGCGTTTCATGACTAAATTAGCCTAAAAACACAAAAGAAAAAATCCGTCCCGCCGTGCGCTGTCCGCCGTATGCAGTACATATGGACTCATATCTTCGAGACTGTTAAAGGTTAAAGGTTCCATTTTGGGTGGATTGTTAATTGGGTAAGTGAGCTCTATTATCTAAATTTTGGGGAGTATCTGGTGGAAGCGAGAGTCGAGAGGAGGGAAACAGTCAAAAACTACACTTGCGAGTATCTCCACTACGAATGCAGACAGGAAGCTGAAAACCAGCAGAAGTATAGAAAAAATTATGGGACAAACTTTAAAAATAATTTAATTTTTTTTATTCATTGGTGTCCGAAAAGGGACGGGTGGGGGGCTAAGAACAAATTGTCGGCCGAACTTTTTTTTTGAATGATTATATCTTCGAAATTACTTACCACAGAAAATTCGTATTTCGGGACCATCAAGGCAGCATACAGAACCATAAAAATCAGTTTATGAAAAGGCTATTTATTGTAAGGGAGAGGGTCAGGTGGTGTAAAGAAAAACATTTAAAAATTAATATCTCAACTATCTCTTAAGATATGTAATTTAAATTTAAATGTTATATTAAGCTATAGTAGCAAAATACAAGAGAAATATAAAATTTGGTCATAAAAGTAGTGGGCGATAATGGAGAGCATTTCAAAAATAGTGAACTTTCAAAATTTCAAACCGTTTATCTCAAAGATGAGTATATGAAATCATGGTCTGTTGCGTAGATCGCCTCCTCGTGGTGCAGACTGGGTAACGCTAAAAGATCTACAGATAGGGGGGAGAAAGTCGAACAGCTTGCTGTCGGCTCCGTATCCTATCAAGATAGGGGGGATCAAGCTGAAAGCTAGCTTTCAGCTCCGTAACCTATCTATCGTCTAAGGCGGATGTGGTAGGGGGGAACAAATCGCTCAGCTAGCTGTCGATTCCGTATCCTACCGCAGCATCGATATAATTGGGATCTGGTCTGGTCATGTTTCAGGCAATTAAATTGATGGTTACTAGGGGATTCATCCCTATAGTGATTCGCAAGTGTACGTACTACCTATATGGTGACCTTTATAAAGTATGACGCTAGAGGAGTTAACCTCATATATAAAAATCCCCTAATCTACGGTGGAACAGCATATGCCAATGGATGAATGGTTAGTGGGCAACTAACCAATAATATGCGAACTCTGGATACCAGGCGCCCTCCAGTTTAAACAAGCCTTCCCCTGGTAATGCGGAGCTCTGCCGGGGGTGACTCTACTTTCTCGCGCTACTCGTGGGAACCAAATGGAAAAACCTAAAGTAACCGAAAGGGCAGATGCATCCCCTAAAGCATCAAAAACAACGGCCGAAGTCGTAAATGAGGATGAAAAAACAAAAACCACCCCTCAACAAGAAATGTGTGAAATGACAGAAGAGACAATTCCTCCAGGCACACAAAAGATTAATAGACCACCACTTAAGGCGGAAAGGAAAACTCCTAGCAAGCCTCTAGTGGACGAGCAAATGTTATCAGCCGAACTGAAACAATTAACTCTAGCTGAAAAGAAAAAAAGGCTAAGCGGAGCAGCCCGGAAACGATACTCATACCATCGTAATCAAGGGAAAACTGTGAGTGAAGCGTACGATCTTGCGTGCCAGCCGCTCGAAAAGACGCTATCACCAGCACAAATACAGGCGAGAAAGAGAGGCAGAACCTCTTTAACAACACCGCCATCTGTGGGAAGTGGGTTCAAAAGACCCAAAACCACAATAAAAAGCGTAGTGCATGAACCTGCAGCAGAGGCTCAGCCCTCTACGTCAGGAACAAGCTATAGAGACGCAGTTAAAAGGATAAGGATCGGTATTATACATACCGAACATCCTCATAAAATCCTAACAGCAGAGCAACTTGCTACGACTCAGGAACTCATTCTGAACGAGATTCCCAAAGCGACAACCGAAGGGATAATTCCACAATTTGGTGGACTCAGCATTAAGCCGGGTTGGATGCTGATCATATGCCTTGACGAGCAGACAGGATCATGGTTAGAAAAGACAGCTGCAAGCATCAAGCCGGACGAGTCAACGAACATACGGGCAGTCCGAGAGGAGAATATCCCGCGATTAGAAATAATCACGGGGTATTTTCCTCACGAAAAGAAAACACCAGAGGAGATAACCACCCTCATTGATGCTCAAAACGCTGGTTTGTGCGCCTCCAACTGGAGAGTGTTGAGTAGAAAGGTAGAGGGCACAAACACCATTGTAACCTTCTCCATCGACGGCCAATCGATGGAAAAGCTTAAACAAAGGGGGCATAGAGTATGCTTTAAATTCTCCAGCATCACTCTTCGCCCTAAGGCCAAGGAGTTCAAAAGCGGCGAGCCGCGGATGAACAAAGATGGCCCAAACTCTAAAGAAAATTAGAGTAATTCAAGCGAATCTCCATCGCGGCCATGGATATTCTAACATGGAGATTCGCAAAAGAGGAATATCACATAGCCCTAATACAAGAACCAAGAGCCGCTATGGGGAAAATATTTGATATTCCTACAAAAATGGGTAAGTTGATCTTTGATAGAAGAAGTGACAGGCCTAGAGCTGCAATTCTGATATCATCAGAAATAAATTACCTAAATATACCTATGTTCATCCGTACAGATTTAGTAGCGGTATTGGTGAATATACCAAAGGTAGGAGGAAGCCAAAAGGTTATAATCGCCTCGGCCTACTTTCCAGGGGAGGAGCTAGAGGCTCCACCACAAGGAGTCATGGAGCTGGTAAGTTACAGCAAGGCAAACAACATACCAGTTATTCTTGGTTGCGACGTGAACGCTCATCACACGATCTGGGGTAGCAGCGATATAAACAAACGAGGTGAGTCACTCTTAGACTATATAACTACTAACAACCTAGACGTAATTAATAAAGGTAATTCACCAACCTTTATAAACTCAATTAGGCAGGAAGTACTGGATCTAACCATTACTAGCCCCTGCCTGGTAGACAAGTGCGTGAATTGGCACGTATCAAAGGAAGCCTCACTATCAGATCATAGGCATATCTGTTTTGATGTTGAGACTTCAATTGAATATATCAGGGAATACAGAAATCCGAAACGCACCAATTGGAGTCTGTACCAATCAGTCCTAGAATATGAACTAGGAATCGCAGAAGAATCAATAAGTAGCCCAGACTGCATTGATAAAATGGCGAACAAAATCGTAAACAATATTATTAATGCTTACGAACAAAGTTGTCCTGTTCTACACAAAAAAAGGGCCAAACAAACACCTTGGTGGAACGAGGAACTTGCGAAAAACGCAAGGAAACTAGGAAATTGTTCAACAGAGCAAAAACCTTCGGGAATTGGGACGAATATAGAGAGTCCCTAACCGAATACAACAAACTTCTCAAAAAATTGAAGAAAGAGTCGTGGAGTAGATTCTGTGAAGAAATAGACGATCTCCCAGCGGCCTCAAGACTTCAAAAGGTGTTATCAAAAGACACCCCGATAGATATCGGACTTCTAGAGAGACCTGACGGGTCCTCTACCAAAAGCAGTATGGAAACCCTTGAGGTGTTATTGGCAACACACTTCCCAGGCTGCAGAATAATAAACAGAAATGAAGATTTAGAAGCGGAGCAAAGGACATATTGTCAAACTCCGTCCAGCAAAAGTGCTGCTGGAAAAATCTTCACTCCGGAAAAGATAAGATGGGCGATTAACACCTTTAAGCCTTACAAATCAGCCGGAGTAGACAAAATATTCCCCGCTTTATTGCAAAAGGGGTTAGAGATCTTATTGCCAATAATGATAAGGATCTTTAAAGCCAGTTATAGTTGGGGATACATCCCCAAAATATGGAGGAAAGCAAGGGGGGCATTTATACCGAAGGCAGGCAATCGCCCTATTGATCAGCCCAAGTCATATCGTCCTATAAGCCTAACCTCCTTCTTCGTCAAAACGATGGAGAAATTAGTGGATGCACACTTAAGAACAGGGCCTAACAAGGTTCGTCTTAACAAAAATCAACATGCCTACCAAAAGGGCAAATCAACAGAGTCAGCTCTTCACGATTTGGTAAGACAAATCGAAAAGGCGAAAGACTATAAAGAAATTGCGCTTTGCGCATTCCTAGATATAGAGGGAGCATTTGATAATACTCCCCATGAAGCCATTATAGCGGCAGCTAGGAAAAAAGGGCTGGAAACGGCCACAATTAAATGGATACATGCCATGCTAAGAAGTCGAATGACTATCACGGAATTGGGTGATAGCTCACTGACTGCACAGACCTATAGAGGATGTCCCCAAGGTGGGGTACTATCTCCACTTCTATGGTCTATTGTAGTGGATGAACTCCTGGACCATCTAGCGGAACAGGGATACGAGGTTATAGGATATGCTGACGACCTCGTCATTATTATTAGAGATAAGTATGGTTCTATTATATCGGAAAGAACACAATCTGCCTTAGATATGTTAATGAACTGGTGTCGGTCTAAAAACTTGAACATCAACCCAAGTAAGACTGAGTTGGTACCATTTACAAATAGAAGGAATATCCACATCACACCCCCTTCAATAAATGGAACAATTATACCCCTTTCAGAAGAGGTAAAATATCTAGGAGTTATAGTGGATAGAAAACTCAACTGGAATAAACATATAGAATGGACTCATGCCAAAGCTCTAAAGGCATTTTGGGCCTGTAGAAGCTTATTTGGTAGGAAATGGGGACTTAAGCCCAAAATGATTTACTGGTGTTACAGAACAATCATTCTTCCAATAGTCACATACGGATCAACGGTATGGTGGACTAAAACGTTGCAAAGAAAAGCACAGCTCACGCTACAAAAAATCCAAAGGCTAGCTTGTCTTGGCATCACAGGTGCGATGAAAACCTGTCCCACAGCGGCAATGAAAATGTTCCTTAACATTCCTCCGATACATCTCCAAATAAAAAGGGAAGCTATCAAAGGGGTGTTACGCTTACAAAGGGAAAACAACTATAAACCAGGGGATTTTGGAGGCCACCTCAAAATCCTAAATAACCCAAAATGGGAGGCTCTAGCCTCCACTTTGTCGGACGATATGCCGACAAAATATAACTTTGAAACCCCATTCAAGGTTATTATTGGTGAACGCACGGACTGGCAATCCACATCACCTGAAATAACAGAGGGTTCAACCATCTGGTACACAGACGGTTCGTGCACCTCTGAGGGGACGGGAGCTGGAGTTAAGGGACCTAACTTCTCGGTTTCAAAATCACTCGGCAAAGAAGCCACAATCTTCCAGGCTGAACTAGTGGCAATCGAGCTATGCATCCAAGAAAACATAAGGAGAGCTCATCGCAACAAACCAATTTATATCCTCTCGGATAGTCAGGCAGCTCTTAAAGCCTTATCATCCAACAAACATGGATCGAAGCTAGTTTGGGACTGCCTTCAAGACCTAATAATCCTGGGGAAAAGGAATGACGTAACCTTAATGTGGGTGCCAGGACACTTAGGAATTGAGGGAAATGAGGAGGCAGATCGCTTAGCTAAAAACGGCGCGGAAGAAAACTTAATTGGCCCAGAACCTTTCTGCGGAAAACCAAAAAGATTTCTTAACTCCTCAATTAAAAAGTGGGTCCAAGAAGAACATATAATCCACTGGAATAGACTTCCTGGTTTATCAACCTCGAAAAAATTAATCCTACCACATAAAAACAAAGTGGAGGATATCCTGAGATTCAGCAAAAGGGACATCAATACTCTAATCGGGCTAGTGACGGGGCATAGTGGAGTAAACCATCACCTCAAAAAGATGGGCTTAGCTGAAACCGACATATGTCGTCTCTGTCTCGAAGACTCGGAAACGACAATACATATCCTATGCCAGTGCGAAGCAATGGCAAGGAGTAGACTCAAGATTCTTGAGAAGGGCATCCTTTCCACCGAGGAACTAGCCAACATGGCTCCCTCACTAACACTCAAATTAGCTAAAGCTACTGAGATATGGTAGGGAAATGGGGCAATCACCGTACAATAGGTCGGAAAGACCGCAGTGCACTCACGTAGTCCCCATACTATAAAAAAAAAAAAAAAAAATATGAAATCAAAAATCATCAGATTATGGAACTAAGTTCTTAATTTTGGTAAAAATTTTAAGTTGGGGGGTGTAAGGGGTGGGAGGTGGTAGTCAAAAATGCCAAAAATTTTGAGTGAAATTTTTAGTGCTCTGGTGAAAGAATTTTAAGGTAGAAACTTGAAAATTTGCGAAATTCATTAAAAAAAAAATATATATGAAATATTAAGTGGTCGAATAACTTTAAAACGTCTACCCCTCCCATAAAAAAGTGTTTTTTCGACTATTTTTAAGAAAGCAATTAAAACCCAACTGTTTAAAGCTATCAATTTCAAATTTTGCTCAAAAACTTTTAAAAATAGTTAAAATAAAATTGCGTCAAAGGTCTTGAGATCGCGCTAGCCCTTCTACCCCCTCCCACGCAAAAGTATGATTTCGACCAATTTCAATAAATCAACTTATAACCAACAAAATAAAAATTACGAACTTAAAACTTTGTACGAGCACTTCACAAGACACACAAAATAAAACTGCATCACAAATTTTATGATTCACTTACCTATACCTCCTCCGATACAAATGTTTGTCTTTATGAATATAAAATACACCAAATTTTATGAAAATTCTATGCAACTTCTCTATGAAACTGATATTCTGTACAGAGAAAATTGGACATGATTTAAGCAATCAATTAAAAAACTATATATATATATTAAGTGTATATATATATTAGGTGTAACATCAAAAACCCACCCTTTCTATCACCACTCACCCATCTCCCCATAAAAACTCAAACTTGCATAAATAAACGAATGAAATGCTGATTACATGTACGGAAACTATTGATCGTAACCTCAATTAAGTGTTAAATTGACAACAGCCCTGTCCAAGAATACTCTTTCAGTTAGTCTGCCCTAACCAATCTAATATGCATATTGACTTTCCAAGCATCCGCAACTTGTCGCGGGAATAATAAAGTTTTGCCCGACTTGTTGGCAATTTATTTTTCTCGATTTGAGCTTACAATCTAAGTTTGGTATCTAGTGTCTTGCCCAGGTATTTAGCTGTGTTCGAGTAGGGTATCACTTGGTTGTTGTTGTAAGCTGGAATGTGCTGGATTTTCTTATTAGTAAAGCACCGATTTGGTTTCGTTCAGCTTTATCCGTCATTTTTTGTTCCAACGGAGAATTTGGATGATGATCGTCTGTAATTTTTCTACTGATTCCAAATTAGTATCTGCTGCAGCCATTATTGCAGTGTCGTGTACAAAGGTAGCGATATTGTTATGCTCCAAGTTCGGTAGGTCATAGGTGTACAAGAGGTAGAGAACCGGCCCAAGTACTCTTCCTAGTGGAATTCCCGGCCTTGATCACCTTTAGCCAGGAATACTCGTCTTCATGTTTGATTCTGAAGTATCTTTCTAATATATTTGATTTTAATATATCTCTGAATTTTCAATTGTGTTCTAAGTTTGTATATATTTATTAATCCCGCAAGGGGGTAGTTGTAGGATGAGGTTTTACCAATTCCTGCAACTATCTTTGGAGACTAGCGACTCCACGGACCTGAGCTAACTATCCCCCCTGTGGAATGGGGGCTTTAGAATTCACCCACAGCCAGTCCTGCTTGCCCTAAAAATGGCAAATGGACACTCACTGGATCATGGGCTTATCACCCGTGATCTTAAGACCTAAATGATACGACAAACGGATACTGCGCTTCGGATACGGACTGATTCTACGGTAACGACTTTTGGCATTCGAAAACGGACTATGATCGGCTTCTGGAACGTTCGAACATTGAATAACGGGGGAAGAGCTGGGGTTACTCGGTCCTTGTACCGCCAATCAATGATCGACCGTGAAATGGAGCACTATAACATCCAAATCTTGGGCTTGAGCGAGGCCAGGTGGACAGGATCTAGAGAAGAACGAACCCCTAGCGGAAACACCATTCTGTACATTGGTCCTGAAAGTGAAGCCAGAAATGGCGTGGCGTTCGTCCTTACGCCGAGAGCGAGAAACAGTCTCATTAGCTAGGAACCAATCTCGGATAGGATTTGTGGTGCTCCAACACATTATTAAATTCACTTGTTGATAAAAATCACTTTGATTTTTATTAACGAGAAATTTTCGAATTAGTAACTTTTGTTTTCGAAAATTAAAAATTTTATAGATATGAAATTAGTCGAAAATAGAAAATTGGATGAAAAATAAATTGATTGCTAGTTAGACATTAAAAATAAAACGTTGCTATTAATTTTAAATATTCATAAATAAAATATACAAAAAGAAAAATAAGTAATTATTAATAATAAATGTGTAACAAAAATATATATTGCAGTGTTCGATTAAAATATCAAATATTGTGTTGTTTAATTAATTATATGTGATAAATAAAAATAATAAATTATCATAATAAAATATTTGCTGAATTAAAAGTTTATAATAAAAATATTAACACATCCAGCAAATAATTGGTGACCCCGACATTAGATCGATAGTCGAAATATACAGATTCGCATCAACATCGTCGTATTTCACCATAATAATAACAAGAAAATAGAGAAGCCCAGGCATAATTATCTAAAACATCGGCCGAGATCCGCAGCAGCAACAACAACAATGGCAACTGCAACAGCGGCAACAGCAGTAGCAATAGCGACAACAGCAATAGCAGCATCAGCAACAGCGGCATCAGCAACAGCAATAGCGACAACAGCAATAACAGCGTCAGCAACAGCGGCATCAGCAACAGTAATAGCGGCAACAGCAAAGCATGAAATACAAGGAACCGATACAAGAGTCAACTCAAAAATAATAGAAGACAAGATTATTGCAGATACGTAGTATTTATTATAAGTTATTAAGTTATTTTAGATATTTTTCTTATTAATACTCAAATTGTTCTGTCTCATCAATTCGATTTTTCGAAAGTTTTCATTCTTCGTCAAAATTTTCAAATATTTTCAATATGGAAAATAATAATGGAATTGCGCCACATACTCCACCTTTTCCTAATTTGGACGCACCTAATCCATTTCAGGGATTAGGTGATTTTAATATGTCATCTGTTGCTGTACAAAAAATATCTTTTTGGAAAAGAAATCCAGTGGCATGGTTCAATGCCTTAGAAATTCAGTTCAGGTCAGCAGGCATATCGTCCGAAACTACGAAATTTACTCACACGATAAGCATGTTGACCCAGGATGAATGTGATAAGGTTTTAGATATCATCGCAAATACTTCTTCAGAAACACCTTATTCCGATTTAAAGGCAACGATCATCAACTTTGGTGAATCTGAAGATCGTAAACTTCATAAATTATTAAATGGCCTTGATATTGGTGATGATAAACCATCTACTTTATTAGCTAAAATGAAATCACTAGCTGGAAATTCAGTTGGTGATTCTCTTTTAAAGAAACTTTGGTTGACTAAACTTCCTCAAAGTGTACAATCAATTTTAGCCGTTGCAAATGTGCCATTGAATGAATTAAGTATTCTGGCAGATCGTGTTTTTGAAAGTTCCCTTGGTTTCTCTTTCAATGTTTCAGGCGTATCACATTCTAATGACAACAATAGAGGAACTGATCGTTTAGCATTCGAGAACACAATCCTTCATCAAATGTCATTATTGACTAAACAAATTGAAACTTTGTTTGAAAGGCAAAACCATTTTGCCAGACAAAGTCGTTCATATTTTAGGAATCGTTCGCGATCACGAAGTAAATCTCGTGATAATACCGATTTATGTTATTATCATCAAAAGTTTGGTGTTAAAGCGACTAAATGTCGACAACCATGTTCCTTTAAGTCAACAAAAAACTAAGTAAATTGTCGGTAATGACGACAACCGACAATTTAACTACTTCAAGTCGTCTATTTATTTTTGACAAATTATCGAATTTTAGTTTTCTCATCGATACCGGTGCTGACATTTCAGCCCTTCCAGTCACAGCGTTTGCTGATTTAACTTGTGACAACTCATTAGTATTAACAGCGGCTAATTCAACCAACATTAAAACTTATGGGTTCAAAGAAATTGAAATTTCCCTTCAGTTACGAAGAGTTTTTAGATGGAAATTCATTGTAGCTGACGTAGAAAAACCTATCCTTGGTGCGGACTTTCTTAAATTCCATGGTTTAATTGTAGATATTCGTCAAAAATGTCTCATTGACCCACTTTCGCGAATTATCTCTACAACCGGCACTTTAGTCAAGGGACCATCTTCTTCCCTAGCTGTTTTATCGACCTCAATTTTAAATACTAAAGTTGAGCAAATTTTATCAAAATATGAAAACGTTCGTCGATCTTTAAACTACAGTAACTTAAAATTGAGCACAGTACAACATTTTATCGTTACTGAAGATCGCCCCGTTTTTGCTAGACCACGTCGTCTAGATCCAATTAAGTTAAAAATTGCTCGAGCCGAGTTTGATCGAATGATTGAACGCGGTATTTGCAGACCTTCTGATAGCCCATGGGCATCACCTCTGCATATGGTTAAAAAAAGTGATGGTACTTGGAGACCTTGTGGAGATTATCGAGCTCTTAATGCGATAACCACACCTGATACCTATCCAATCCCTCACATTCAAGACTTTAGCCAACAATTAGAAGGATGTAAAGTTTTTTCAACTATTGATCTTGAAAAAGCGTATCACCAGATACCCATCCGAGACGAAGACATCCCAAAAACAGCGATTACAACACCTTTTGGGTTATACGAATTTATGAGAATGACTTTTGGATTGCGTAATGCAGCGCAAACTTTCCAAAGCTTTATCTTTTCCATTTTGAAGGATTTTGATTTCTGTTTCGTCTATATTGACGACATCCTAATCGCTTCAAAGTCAGAAAGTGAACATCTAAAACATTTAGATATGTTATTCGAGCGACTAAACTCACATAACTTGATAATTAATCAAAATAAATGCTCATTCCTTAAATCATCGGTTGATTTCCTTGGTCATACGATTGACGAATTTGGATTCAAACCAATCGCTTCTCGAGTTGAAGCTATTTTAAATTATCCTCGACCAACTACAGTTAAAGATATTAGGCGTTTCCTTGGGATGCTCAACTTTTATCGACGTTTCATTCCACACGCTGCTGAAGCACAATCCACATTGGACAGCTTCACTAATGGCAGTAAAAAGAAAAATGACAAGACAGAACTTCAGTGGTCGAAAACTTCTATCGAAGCCTTCAACAGTTGCAAAGAACAACTGGCTCATGCCACTACACTAGTTTTTCCATCGTCATTTTCAACATTATCTTTAGCAGTAGATGCATCGGACACTGCTATAGGAGCTGTACTTCAACAGCGACATTCTGGAGACTGGAAACCTTTAGCCTTTTTCTCCAAAAAACTATCCTCTGCTCAAAGGAAATATAGTGCTTACGACAGAGAGTTATTAGCGGCCTATGTATCAATAAAACATTTTAAATACATGCTTGAAGGCAGAAACTTTATCTTGTTTACTGACCATAAGCCGTTAATTTTCGCGTTAAAACAAAGTCCGGAAAAAGCTTCACCTCGACAACTAAGACATCTTGATTTTATCAGCCAATTTACATCGGATATTCGACATGTTTCTGGAAAAGACAACATAGTTGCTGATACGTTATCAAGAATCGAGATACTTAATCTTCCTACAACCATAGATTATGCAGAAATTGCTAATGCTCAAGCAACAGATTTTGAATTAAGCAAAGCCAAAACTATACCTAGCCTTAACTTCATTCCTGTTTCAATTGAAAACACAACTAATCCCCTTTGGTGCGACTCATCTAGACAACAATTAAGGCCGTATATTCCTACAAATTTACGCTTCAATGTCTTTCGTAAAGTTCACGATTTGTCTCATCCAGGAATTAAGGCTACTGTAAAACTAATGAGGAGTAAATTTATTTGGCCCTCAATCAATAACGACAGCCGTAACTGGACTAGAGAATGCATTGCTTGTCAAAAAGCTAAAGTTTCACGTCATGTCAAAAGTCCGCTTGGCCACTTTGAACCAATTTCAGAAAAATTCAATACTATACATATCGATCTGGTTGGTCCTCTTCCAATTTCAAACGGCTATAGATACTGTCTAACAGTCATTGATCGCTTCACTAGATGGCCAGAAGCATATCCAATTCATGATATTCATGCAAGAACAGTCGCTAATACTATTTTCAAAGAGTACATACCACGTTATGGAGCTCCAGTTTCAATCATTACAGATCAAGGCGCTCAATTCGAGTCACGATTGTTTACTGAATTAGGAAAAATGATTGGTTTCAAACGTTGTAGAACGACAGCTTACAACCCAAAAGCTAATGGAATGCTTGAGAGATGGCATAGGGTTTTAAAGGAAGCAATATTATGCAAACCAAATGACAGTTGGTCGGACAGACTTCCTTTAATCCTTCTTGGTTTGCGTACGATAGTTCGCGATGATGCTAACGCGACTCCAGCCGAATTACTTTATGGTCAAAATATCAGACTTCCTTATGATTTTGTTAATCAAACCGTTCAAAATCAAAATGCATCCGCAAGCGAATTTGTCGAAATTCTTCGAGATCGCATTAATAACATCAAGCCTCAGCCTCCTTCAAGACATAATCATGAAACCCCTTTCATTTTTAAAGACCTCCAAACTTGCAGCCATGTTTTTATTAGAACCGATACAGTTCGAACTGGTTTACAAACTCCTTATGAAGGACCCTTTGAAGTTCTTCAAAGACACAAAAAATATTTTGTAATCAAGGTAAAAGAGAAATCAACAACAGTGTCAATTGATAGGCTTAAACCATGTTACAAAAGCTCTTCTGAACAAATCAATCTAGCGATGATTCACAAGAAAGTAACTTTCGGTAAATCGGAAATTCAAACATTTCGCTCCACGGACAAAACTTGTTTAATTAATAGATGTATCAAGAAGGTTCATAACCTTCTCTAGGAGGGGGGTATGTGGTGCTCCAACACATTATTAAATTCACTTGTTGATAAAAATCACTTTGATTTTTATTAACGAGAAATTTTCGAATTAGTAACTTTCGTTTTCGAAAATTAAAAATTTTATAGATATGAAATTAGTCGAAAATAGAAAATTGGATGAAAAATAAATTGATTGCTAGTTAGACATTAAAAATAAAACGTTGCTATTAATTTTAAATATTCATAAATAAAATATACAAAAAGAAAAATAAGTAATTATTAATAATAAATGTGTAACAAAAATATATATTGCAGTGTTCGATTAAAATATCAAATATTGTGTTGTTTAATTAATTATATGTGATAAATAAAAATAATAAATTATCATAATAAAATATTTGCTGAATTAAAAGTTTATAATAAAAATATTAACACATCCAGCAAAGATTATCGTCGTCAGGCTCAGGACCAGTGTCAGAAACGTCACAATTCTGCAGTGCTACGCACCAACTAATACCGCAACATCTGGTGACAAAGAGGAGTTTTATAGCCAACTGAGTGCCACCTTCGAACGTGTTCCAAGAGGTGATATTATTGGATCAGACAACACTGGACTAGAACACGTCATGGGGAGGCATGGTGACCCTTGGATCGACGCGTCACGACCATGGATTAAGAGACCCGAAAACGGGGAATTATTTGTGGAGTTTTGTAGTACTCGGTAAATAGTCATCGGAGGGACCCTTTTTCCACACAAGAGTCGTCATAAAACATCTTGGGTTTCCTCTGACGGTGTTACTCAGAACCAGATCGACCATCTGGCTATAAGTCGCCGATGGAGAAGATGTCTCCTCGATGTGCGAGCGAAACGTGGAGCTGACGTGGGGGGCGATCACCACTTGATGGTTGCCTGCTTGAGATTGTGTACAGTAGAGATACTCGATACACACTAACACTTCTGTCCTAATAGAGTTTGGACAATGCCCTTATACCAACAGTTAAGACTGCGTTTAGAAGCACAAGAAGGCAACATAAGAAATACGAAATTCGGCCAAACTTGAGTTTGGCCGATTTCAAATTTACGGATACGAGCGAAAACTTGCGTTAAACTACAAGTTTTTGAATGGAATTCTCATTAAAACCGAAAATGAATATGACTTTCATAAATAACAATTCAATTTGATTGTGTTTACTTGATAAAAGAAAAAGAATTGAGAAAATTCAAATTTCGGACGAAATTTCCCGCGCAATCGGGGTACACCCCATGTCCAAACTCTATTAGGACAGAAGTGTTAGTGTGTAGCGAGTATCTCTAGTGTACAGCAGCTATCCGACGACCACAAATTCTTCAAATGAAGCGCAAGCTTAATGTGGATAAACTCAGAGATCCCAACAACAAACGCGAATACACCACTATTCTACGCGAAAAGTCATCCACATTGGGTGAATATGAAATGCGCACACTGGACGCCAATTGGGAGGCAACCAGAAACACTTTTCTAACTAGTGCTGAAGAATCTGTGGGATATGTGCAAAGCTGTGAGAAACCCTGGATGTCGCAAGACACATGGGACAAGGTTGGCAATCGGAAAAAAGCCAAATTGGCAATCATCTCTCAACCAGATGTCAACCAACGAACGTCCGACTTGAGGCAGAACTACAGCGATGCTCATATACAGCTTAAAAAGGCTGTTAGACGCGACAAGAGAAAGGCCATTGAAGATCTGGCAAACGAGGCAGAATCTGCGGCTTACCTTGGGGATATGGGTTCACTATTTAAAATCATGAAACAGTTGACGAACAGGAATTTCACCGCCAACCACCTGGTGAGAGATGTCAACGGAACTCTCCTTAATATGAGTTAACATCAGTTGCGACGATGGAAGGAATACTTCTCTGATATTTTAAACATCTTGTCAGAGGAAGATATTCCGGAAACAGAACAACTACCAAACATCCAACCGCAACAATCCTCTATTAGGGACGATCCCCCAGATAAGGAAGAGATAGTTTCCGCCATTCGGTCAATAGCGGAAAGGAAAGCTCCAGGTATAGACGGATTACCAACCGAACTCGTCAAAGCGGAGTCGGAAATAAAAGCCGATATACTCCTCCCACTCTTTACTGAGGCGTGGAATGAAGCAAGATATCCAACTGAATGGAAGGAGGGCGTCATTGTGAAAATTTCGAAGAAGAAAGACCTTCGGGATTGTGGTAATTGGCGTGGTATACATATGTCTACTTACTGTCGTATCAAAAATTATGGCTAAGGTAATTGCAATAGGATTAGTGATGTCGTCGAGAGCACTCTTGAAGCTTATCAGACTGGATTCCGTAAAGGGTCTCCTTGTACCGACCACACAAATATCCTACGGATAATATTAGAGCAGTCAGCCGAAATGGGTTCGTCACTACATCTCATGTTTGTGGACTTCGAGAAGGCTTTCGACAGCGTTAAGCAAGATTACATATGGAATGCTTTGCGTAGGAGGTATTCCAGATAAGGTCATAGCTATGATTAAAGAATCCTACGAAGATGAAAAATGGAGTATAATGATTCATACTCACTAGACGCGTTTTAGTCGGCTCTGTAATTTTTTGCAATTTTCCTAGTAATTTTTTAATCGTCTGTCGTGCGGATTGTTGGGGCGTTGGAGTGTTGGACACGGAAAATATTTCACAAGCGGTCACCCTTCACCAGAAATTTTCCTCATCGCAAATTTGCTTTTTCCATTTCGTTGATTTTTGCTGAAAGTTGTGAACAATTTCCCGCCAAAATGTCATCCGAAAGAGAGACCAGTCAAAGCAAGCAACCTGGAACTTCAACTACAATGAAGAGCGACTATCAACTCTGGGCCAGCATCGAAAAAAAATTTTCTAAACTTGCGTCAGACATCACGAAACAAATAACCACGCAGGTAAATGATTCACTTTGCAAAACTGAACAAAATATTGCGAAGAAAATAGAGGCTGTTGAGTCCAGGCTCCTAAATGAAATTAGCAAACTAAAATCTACGATAACTTCACTCGAGAAACGTATTGACAATTTGGAGCGCGGACTGGTTTCATCAGATTTGGTTATGTCGGGAGTGCCTTTCATTGACAATGAAAGCTTACCAGCATACTTTCGTAATTTATGCTCTTCGCTTAACCTCTCTATGCCAGATGTTAAATCCATATTTTGGACGCGGTCAACTTCTTCAAATAGAGATACGCCGATAATCGTAAAATTGTCAAATGCTCACCAAAAGAACTCTATCATTAAAGCTTGCAACAATATGTTTAAAAACACCGGAATAGCTCTAAAATGGTCATCGATAGATCTGGAATCTAACTCGAACTTGTACATCAATGAGAGTCTCACGAAGCACAACTATGCAATCTATCGCAAAGCCATTGAATTAAAGAGGCAAAAGAAAATTAAATCGGCTTTTACTCTCAGCGGCATTGTATTTATTCGAAAAAATAACGAAGAGGACAGCGCCAAAGCAAGGCCCATACACAGCATCGACGAATTATGCGCAGAAGCAGAGCACAACATCTAGTCAGCGATCGCACGGACACAATCGTGATGTATTCTTTTAAATTGCAATTTATAACTATTGTTATTACTTTTGGTTTTTCTCTTTTTTTTCTTTCTCTTGAAATTTTCATTGTTTACTTTTTTAAGAAAGCCACGATTTCCTCTCATCCTGGGTATTTTATTCTGAGCACCATGCAACTAAGTAAAAGTCTACCATCCTCACTGAAATATTTTCGTTACAATGGATAAAACCATTGGTTCTTCCGCTGTTCTGGATGATGTAAACTTGGGTGCTAATGTGATGTTGAAAATTCTTGGCAAGCGTTATTCCGGTTTAAAAGTCTGTCATATAAATGCTCAAAAACTGATTGGTGATTTGCGCGCTGATAATCTTAGAGACACATTTTTGGGATCAAAAATTGATATTATCTGCATCTCGGAAACATGGTTAAAACCAGGCATTGATGATGCCCATATTTCTATTCCTGGATATAATGTTTTTAGAGCTGACCGTGACAATCGTGGAGGCGGTGGAGTCGCTATTCTACTTAAAAATAATATACGTAGTAGAGTCCACCTCAAATCAGACCCAGGCAGTCTAATTGATTATCTAGTCGTAGAATTTTACATTGGACATGAAAAATGTCTCATAGGTACTATTTATAAACCTCCACGCATTCGTGATATGTCACTAGTTGTTGATGTAGTAGAAAGCATTTGCAACATCACCAGACATGTGATTATAGCCGGCGATTTAAACTGTAACTTGTTAGATTATGAGACCGATAATATTGTCAATGATTTTATTAATAATATGCTGTCTTTGAATTTATATTTTGTTAACCGAACCGAGCCGACTCATTTTAGTAATGCACGCAGTAAACTCTTGGATATCTTTATGGTCGGTGATATGGATTATTTTATGTCATTTAGTCAGATTGGTCTACCGGCGTTCTCTAAACATGACCTAATTTTTCTAGCATATGATTTGGCATCTATCAGTAATGGCCCAATGACCTACCAATATAGAGACTTCAACGCTATTAATCAACATATGTTGTTTTCACGTACTATGGATTTTAACTGGGAAAGTTTGTTCCTTTCATCTTCAGTCAACGAGAAAGTATTTATTTCGAAAAAATAACGAAGAGGACAGCGTTCCACTGAAAACTAAACAAGTCCAAAATGCTGTCTCCTTGGCTAACCACTTATATTCACAGTATCATGCATGCTAGAGATGTTCTTTTTCAGCGTTGGAAACGATTTCGATTAAATTCCATGTTCTCTGAATTCAAGGTAATTCGGAATAAGGTTGTTTCAGAAATACGGAAATCTAAGATCCTGTACTACAAATCTCGACTTCGTGGCAGTCTTTCAACCAGAAAATTGTGGTCCAATCTAAAAGATCTACGAATTGGAAATAAATTAGACCAACCAAAATCTAACATAGACTGTGAAACCCTTAATAAATCGTTTGCTTCCAAATCGTCAACTCCTCCTATTAAATCTATGACAACGCTTTCTGCTGAATTTTCCGAGCATGTACGTAAGTCAAAATGCAATAATCCCTCTTATGAGTTTAGTTTCACTTGTGTTACTGAATTAGATTTATACAATGCTATATTCTCGATCAAATCTGACGCTGTAGGTGTGGACAGTATTCACCCGAAATTTGTTAAGCTTATTATTCCCTACATACTCCCCGTTGTGACACACATATTTAACACAATTTTCACGACTTCAACTTTTCCTGATACGTGGAAAAAATCTAAAATTATTCCTGTTCCTAAGAAACCTCTTAATTCAGTTCAACAAGAGTACAGGCCGATTGCCATTTTGCCTTATCTTTCTAAAGTTTTTGAAAGACTTATGAATAGCCAAATATCATACTACTTCAGCGAATTTAATCTACTATCGGATCTACAATCAGGTTTTAGGCCCCACCATAGTTGTATCACTGCACTACTTAATGTCACTGACAAAATCAGAGTGCAAATGGACAATGATCGCGTGACCACGCTTACATTGTTGGATTTCTCCAAAGCGCTTGATAAAGTTGATCACAATATCCTTATTTACAAACTTCTCAACTATTATCAGTTTTCTACTTCTTCAGCCGCTTTGATTAAATCTTACCTTACTAATCGCCTACAAGCCGTATCAGTCAATGAGCAATTTTCAACTTTTTTGCAAACAAAATGTGGTGTACCGCAAGGAAGCATTGTTAGTCCTTTGTTTTTCGCTATTTATATTAATGATCTCCCGTTCTCTATAAAACACTGCTGACGATGTGCAACTACAGCTCAGCTATCCGCTAGGGTTGGCGGAAGATGCAACTAGTCGTATTAACGAAGATTTGACTAGTATTAGTAATTGGGCACAAATGAATTCTCTAGAACTCAACTCATCTAAGACCAAGAGTATCGTAATATACAAAACGCAGCTTGATTTGTCGTATTTCCCTGCTGTTATCCTCAATAATTTTGTTATCGAATATGTAGTAAAAATTAAGAATCTTGGGGTTTTTTTTTAACAGCACCCTAACGTGGAGCGATCATATTTTATCCAATATAGGAAAAGTTTATGGGATTCTTCGAACCTTATTTAGCACACGTAGGTATGTACCAGTAGATGTTAAACTTATGCAGGTAAAAACTTTAGTAATACCAATTTTGATATACGGGCATGAAATTTTCTGTAGACCTGACTCTATATGCAGGAATCGTCTAAATGTAGCGTTCAACTCTGCTGTTCGTTATATCTATAGTCTGCGACGATTTGACCATGTTTCTCCTTATGCTGATAGTGTATTTGGTTGCTCTCTAGAACACTATATTCTATATCGTTGATTGATTTTTCTTTTCAAGATAATTCATTCCAAAAGGCCTGAGTATCTTTTCCAACAAATTACGTTCGCCAGGTCTTCCAGGACACATCAACTAATAACACCTCAGTTCTTATCTCTAGTTTCACAGAGGCAATTCTTCGTTTATGTCATTCAACAGTGGAATCAACTACCAGTCGAAATTCGTAGATCAGGAGGGGATGGTGATTTTTGCAGGAGGCTCAGGGTATACTTGGGACGTTGAAGTCCAGGCTTTTCTTATTTCTTTCTTTTCTAATTAAATTTTCATTATTGTTGTTTTTGTTCTCCTTTTTCTTTTTCTATTTTCATTTTAAATAATTGTTATTAATGTAAAACTAATTTGAAATAAGTCACTTAATTTGAATTTTAATTTATATAATTAATATGCCATTAATACGCAAGCAAAAAATTTTTGTATCTTAATTGTATAAAACCATATGAATAAATAAATAATGTAATGTAATGTAATGTAATGTAATGCAAGGTGTCGCGTCTTGCATAGAGGAGAGCTGTGCGAGAGCTTCGCTGTGCGAGAGCTTCGCTGTGCGAGAGCTTCGCTGTGCGAACGGGTGTCAGACAAGGCTGCATATTATCACCAACCTTGTTTCTGGTGGTAATAAATTGCACCTTGAAAGCTGCACTGGAAGGTGGTGAAGGTAAAGTTCTTCAATGGAGACTATTTAACATCTTACGTCACCTTGATTATGCTGATGACGTGTGTCTGCTTGCACATAACCGTTCGGACTTAGAGTCAAACGTTCGCTCGTTACATTCTAAATTCAAAGAGGCGGGACTGAAAATAAATGTGCGTAAAACCAAGTACATGCACATGGGTTCGAACGCAAGTACACCGATTGTTCTTAACGGACACGATGGAGAAGAGGTGCAAGATTTTTGCTATTTCGGAAGCATTGTCAGCATGGACGGCGGAGCCGAAAAGGATGTTGAGGCTCGGCTAAATAAAGCTCGTCAGGCCTTCGGTATCCTTTCCCCTTTCTGGAGGTTAAGAGAGATCTTCCTTCGCACGAAGCTGCGAGTTTTTGACGCATGCGTGAAATCCGTGTTGTTATATGGTTGTACTACGTGGAAAGTGACCGTTCGACTTACCAAGAAACTACAGACTTTCGTGAACCAATGCCTCCGACGCATTTGAGGAATATTCTGGCCAGAAGTGATGTTCAACGACGAACTTTGGAGTACAACTGGCCAGACTAAAATAGGTATTGAGATTCAAAGGCGGAAGTGGCAGTGGATCGGTCCTACTTTGAGGAAACCAGAGCGAAACATCGCCAAACAGGCTCTGGATTATAATCCTCAAGGAAGACGTCGGGGTGGTCGACCATGTAACACATGGAAGCGAGCAGTTGAGTAGGAGGCCAGAGGAATTACCAAGTCCTGGCAACAGCTTAAGGCCGATGCTCAGGATCGCGCCTTGTGGAAGAGAGTTGTTTTTGTCCTATTCCCCTATAGAGGGTCTTAACAGGAATTTGATTGATTGATTGATATGATGAAAGACCGTTGAACAGACTTTTTTTCCATCTAGTGTTTTCTCAATAATGTTAGTTATCCAATGAACTTGATCAATTGTTGAATGCCTATCGGAGAAACCGAACTGGTGATTTCATCTGATGTTTTGGTTCCCGTAAAGAGTGTAAACATGGTGGTTATGTTTGGAAAAGAATATCCAACGTTACATTTTCTGACCTCGGGTGCTTCAAATAGCTCCGTCGCTGAATTTATTAATGAATCCTTCATGGGAATGCTAAATACAACAAAAATACCTTTAATAGTAGCTGAAGTATGGCTAGGGTGTAACCAAGTAGGTAGCGTATTGGTCTTGTAATGCGGAGGTCGTGAATTGAAATCCCGATCGGCGTAATATATAATTCTAGCGCATTCCCTGCTTGGATATACTTTAGTCTACGAAAATGAAAAAATTCGTAAATACAGGGTTGTGCGAAGGGCTAACAACCCTTCTACATTAAGTAATGAAAAATGTTAAGGAGCCTGAATGTCAGGAGGCCAAGGTCCGATTTGGGCTGTAGTGCCATTGTAGTAGTAGTAGTAGTAGTAGTAGTAGTAGTATAGCTCCTACGTGCTCGTTGGATTGCACAGCTTAAATCGACGACAACCGGGATGGTATATTACACAAGGTTTCATACAGCTTGAGTATTAACGATAAAAACGAAAGCATGAGTCTTAAGGACCACCAGTAATATTGGCTGAGGTTCCAGATAAAACAAACAAAAGGCAGAAGTTCTCAGAAGGAGAAAATTTGTAATGTGGGAAGTGATGACTGGTAAATTTGGACTTAACACTTAAGCTCCGACGCGAATAAAGGAGGGTTTCCACTGAGCCTTCCTACTTCTTCACGGCTAACCGCACCACCTTCTTGCGAAATTCCCTGCATTTTGGTAAGTTCCGGCAATCTTGTTCCTGAAATTCTTGGAAAGGGAATGGGAGGGCCTAGTCTAAAATCTAGGAGTCTAGTAACAATTCATTTAAAATATCATTCAATAATTTTTTTCGTGCGTATACACGGTCACTGGCAATCTATAATATCGGGTTTTCCAATAGGGACTTGACAACTTTGAATTCAATTTGTGAACGCACCCTTTCACTAATCATCGAACTGTCACTGACAATTTATTCAGTAAACTTAACATTTTTATCATGGTAAAGTACACGAAGGAACAACGTCTGCAAATTATAAAAATTTACTACAGAAATTCGGAGTCGGTGACCGCTACTTTAAGAGCGTTAACTCCGATTTTCGGTCGTAATTCTCGCCCTAGTAGACAGGCAGTAACAAGTTTAGTGCAAAAATTTGAGTCTACATATTCGTTGTGTGATGTTGCCGTGCCAGTGAGACAACGGGTTGGTCGAAGTGTCGAAAATATCGCTGCCGTTGAAATGTCCGTAGCAAATGATCCAAATCAGTCCATTCCACGGCGTTCTCAAGAGTTGGGCATCGCCCAGACCACGTTATGGCGAATTTTGCGTAAGGATCTTGGTTTACACCCATACAAGATCAAGCTGACTCAAGAATTGAAGCCGATGGACCATTTGAAGCGACGTACGTTCTCCGATTGGGCTCTGGAAAAGATGCGCCAAGATGATCAATTTCATCGCAAAATCATCTTCAGTGACGAAGCTCATTTTTGGCTCAGTGGGTTCGTCAATAAGCAAAATATGCGTTATTGGTCTGGTGAAAATCCACATGTGCTTCATGAAAGACCACTTTATCCACAAAAAATAACTGTTTGGTGCGGTTTGCATGCCGGCGGCGTCATAGGGCCATATTTTTTCGTCGACGATAATGATCGTCACGTTACTGTGAATGGTAATCGTTATCGCGCCATGATTACCGATTATTTTTGGCCCGAATTGGAAGATATGGACTTGGACAACATGTGGTTTCAACAGGACGGTGCCACAAGCCACACAGCACACGTTACAATCGATTTATTGAAGAGTAAGTTTGATGAGCGTGTTATCTCAAGAAATGGACCAGTCGATTGGCCGCCTCGTTCGTGCGATTTAACGCCTCTGGACTTTTTTCTTTGGGGCCACGTCAAGTCGTTGGTCTATGCCAACAAGCCGACGACGTTGGAAGAGCTCAGAGCCAACATTGAACACGAAATAGCAGCCGTTTCGGCCGAAATGTGTGGCCGAGTCATCGAAAATTGGGTCCAACGAATCGACCGCTGCAAACGTGCCCGCGGTGGCCATATGAACGAAGTCGAGTTCCATTCATAAATGTTTTGATTGTACTTCAACCCGATAATAAAGTTTTTGAAATATCTCAAATGGTTTGCATTTTATTTTGAAAAAAAGTTGTCAAGTCCTTATTGGAAAACCCTATTTTACTAATGTTGCTTGACAGTTGGCTGCGATGACGGCTGCAGCAATCTTAGCGCCCTTATGGAACACCTCAATCTCGGGATCGAGAGAAAATATCATTCTTAAAACAGGCTGGCTCGCTAACAAGGTTTGCGACGTTCTCAGTGCTCTTTTCTGGAGTACACAGTTGATCGAGGCAAGTGATTGGTTCGGAAAAATTGCTCTTAGTGCTCTTTTTGGAGCTTTTCTTACCATTTTTTTTTCTTGTCCGCTTGCCACCACGTTTTTTTGCTTCCTTCTCGCCTCTCGTCTTTTAAAAAAAAAAAAAAGAACACTTTCTTCTGTAGAAGCCTTCTAGCTCGTCACTGAACTATATATCTCAATGGAAAGCGCAACGGGTTATTGCAGCGCTCGAAATTTGAATATCTCCCGCGAAATTCAAATATTGACTTTGTGTTTCGGGTCCAGTCAATACTAGGACTTTCTGTAGTGTTGGCTTGCAAATAAGAATTTTTACAAATTTTTAACATGGTTTCCAAGATTTACAGATTTTAAATCAAAAACGCCCATCCAATAAAGTAGTTGCGAATTTTAAAGTTTTGCATTTATTGGAATCATAAATTTATAATGGTGCTCTATCGCACGCTGGAGACTAACTTGATCCGAAATCGGATAGATATCTATTTTTATTTTAATTAAATACATGGATACAGAAAATAATTGCATTTATTGTACTAAATAGTAATATTTGGATGAGATTTATTGAATAATACAAATATGGTTTCGTTTCTGATTTTGAATGGGTTTGGTTCGTTTAAGTGCTTTAAATTAAAAAAAAAAATCGGATAGTAATTAAAATGAATTATACATTTCTGAAATTTTTTCACTTCGTTACACAACTTCTGCTAATATCTGAGTGCACTTTTCAGGGCTTCACCAGTACTGAATTTCTACTATTCTAAAAAAATATTGCAACTCCAATATTGAAGAAAAACTCTAGAAATGTTCTACAAAATTGATGATGTTGCAAAAGACAATATTTTTCATACAGCCGATAGCTCGTGCGAAGCTTCGATTTTCCTATTTCTTTTCGCCACAAAGGAAAATCAATAAATTCTACGAGAATACAGCACTTATACATCAGCTTAGTCTAAGAAAATGAAATCCTGTCGTATAGATACACATGTATATTCGTAGTGTACCTACCAACATTGATCCGTTGGGAGAAATTCAGAGCATGAAGCTCGAGATAGGTTCGCACTGAGTGTATTGAAACATAATGTAAATGATAAACATTGGAGATCTCTTTGTTGTTCCGAAATAATCTTAATGCCAGGACATGAATGGTCTTTTCTAAAATTGATTCAATTTCTTTATCGCGTTATGCTAGTCAAGAAGGTTATTGCTTGAGGCTTAGGACAATTACGGGGTAAAGCCAAGACATTCCTTTTTGTCGTCCACATTTTTATTGATGGATTAAGTTATCGGGCATATTGTGGTTATTTTTTGTGAAAGAATGAAACTTTTTTAGCATTTTTGAATTTTCCCTGCATTTGATGTAAACTTAAGACAATATAATTTGTTTTATGCCTCATCGCATGTTACGTCTCACCTCTGCTACAAAATTTCAGTTACATAAGCTCGAGCATATTAGTAAAAATAATTGGTCACTAACAAGATCTTGGCTTGCAGGATGAAAGCAAATAATAATATATAAAAAAAACCAATGGAAATTTCGCCAACTTAAACATGAGTCGTAGTCACAAACATTATTATATACATACATCTACAAATATGGAAATTGAAGATAGGGTTAAGAAAGAAGCCTCTTTACAAAAGCATACACTCGTCCAATTTGTTACCAAAGTGTTTCCTTCAGACGATGTTTGAATACCAAATGAACTTATCCACAGGATTTGCATACTTGGGCTGAATCTTTGCATAAATTCTACGGAGTTTTCTTGTTTTAACCATTTCCACACGATTATATAATTGAAAATATAGGTATATGATGAAATTGAAGACGATGTTGGGCTCAATCCATCTCAAATGGCTAGAAGGGATAAGTTAAAGAAATGTTCCTTTACTCTCAGAAATTTACCTGACTATTCGACACCTTAAAACAAAATTTGTCCTGTGAAACGAAATTAACTTCAATTTCATTTGAAATTTTTCATTAACTTCAGGACATGAAAAAATAAATGTAAGTGTATGCTTCCATGTCAATGTAAGAGTATTTAAAAAGAAGTGACCACAAATTTCAATCAAATGCTCAGAAATGGTTATTTGAACTTAGAAAATTAAACTACTCGGAATAGTCAACTTAAAACTAATAAGTCTGACGAAAAAAAAAATTGCATATAGTAAAAATTAATAATTTGCAGTTTCAGAAAAGTTAAATCTAGTATTAATGATCACGATATTTTCCACTTTTCTTTTTTTTTTACTCTCAATATGTTGAGTGAGTAAGTTTAAGTACTTTGAATTGAAATCTTTGCAGTGTTTTGATGCTAGAAGTCGGAACTGTCCAATAAAGCTGTATCCCGTCAGGTTTTAGATTGATTTCCCCCTCGCCATACAGAAAATTGTTTCGCGTTCTATTATTTAATTGTTTGTATTTCGTGAAATGCCTAGTTTAGTTTGCTAAGTCTAAAGGAAGGTAATGTACCTTGGTCCTATTGCTGTTTTGACCAATTCAACAACGTTTTGAAAAATGGTTTTTACTAATTTTTTGTCTTTTTTCAATATATGTATGTCATTCTTTTGAAGTAGCCCGTATTTCGCACAGAAAGAAGTAATAGATTTTCATCGTTAAAAGTAAATTTTTCAAGTATTATTGTTTTTGTGGTAATTTGCGAAGCCTTGTGACTTTTTCCTCGGTAGTTTGTACTACGTCTTACTTGTTTCTCCTGTTTCGTAAACTATAAGAAATCCATTCATTTGCTAAAGTTTTATAGCCGAAGACTTAATTTGGGCTGTAGTGCCATTGAAGAAAAATTCTATACCATTATTTTAGTTCAAGTCTAGAAAATCCATTTTAATTTTTATAAAATTCGTCGAATACTAATTTTGCAGTGAATAATTTGTATCGTTAGGTTATTTGTGTTCATAAACATTTCTTTATATATACATCTGTACATATAAATATAATTGTAGTGTCTGTCTGTTATTTGTTTAGAAATGGCTATAAGTTCGTTTTTTGCTTTACTTTAGCAATAACTAAGCAGAAGCACGCGATTTTAAAATTCTTCTCTGTCTGTCCGTTTGGCTGCCTGTCTGTCAGTCTGTCTGTCTGTCTGTCTGTCTGTCTGTCTGTCTGTCTGTCTGTCAGTCTGTCAGTCTGTCAGTCTGTCAGTCTGTCAGTCTGTCAGTCTGTCAGTCTGTCAGTCTGTCAGTCTGTCGTCTGTCAGTCTGTCAGTCTGTCAGTCTGTCTGTCTGTCAGTCTGTCCGGCTTTCTCGCAAAAACGGCTGAACCTATTGCAACAAAACTTTCACAGTTTATTAGGTATGCTCCGAGATGTGCTTTTGGTTTTATATCAGTTCCCTCACGCCTACCCCCTCCCATACAAAGTGACACATTTTCAAAAATATGTAATATTCGTTTTTTTTTTCGAAACTGTAAGAGCTATTAATTTGAAGTTTAAAAAATATTATTTCTATTACAAATTCAATCTTTTAGTTTACAAATTATTCGAATCCCCCCACTCCTTCCACCACCTTCCATACAAACTACACTTTTTCATTAAATACTATACCTAGTCTAGCCATAAATACTGTTACAAACTTTTTGAAACACTGTTCAATAAAAGAGGTGTTATATGTTAAGAAATCATTGTTTATTTATTAAATGTATTGTCAACAACGGAAATTGCAAGAAGTTATTCGAAGTGATTGCCTTTTGCCTTTACACAAGCCTTTAATCGAGCTGGCCACTTATCTATGGAAGAACGCACGACTTCAATCGGAAAGTTGGCGACTACATGTGCAAGAAACTTCTTTAAGGATTCGATATTAGGATGTCTTTTAGAGCACGTCATTTGCTCTAAGACAGACCATAATTCATAATCCAGCGGATTCAGGTCTGGGCTAGAGGAAGGCCAATCTTCAGGTTTAATAAAATCTGGAACATTTTCTTTAAGCCATTTTTGGGTTGACTTCGCCTTATGACCTGGTGCAGAATCTTGCTGGAAACTCCAAGGCTGATTTTTGAATAATGACGTGTTGAGAGGTTTCACTACACTTTCAAGGACACTTTCTTGATAAATTTTGGCAGACGTTTTGACGCCCATCTCACAAAAATGCAACTTTGTCACCCCGTTGTAGCTAACACCCCACCAAACCATTACTGAGGCTGGATGATGACCTCTTTGAACCTTTTGGGCAACTTGAGAAGCTTCTCTGGCACTGCGAGCACAAACCCTATCGTTTTGTTTATTAAATGTTTCTTCAACAGTAAAATTTTTTTCGTCCGTAAACAAAATTTTACGGTGTTCTTGGTTTGCGTACCGGCAAAGTAATCGTTTTGATTTTTCCACTCTATTTTTTTTAACGAATCTGTTAGTAAATGCCCGGTAGATCTACGATAAGCACCCAACCCCAAGTCACTTTTGATAATACGTGAAATTGTTCTTTGGGGTATTTTCATCTCACGCGATAAAACTTTTTGTTTCCGAAGAGGATTACGGCGGTTTCTCTCGCGCACGGCTTTAACCGCTTGAGGTATTCGAGTAGTTCGCGGACGGCCACTTCTTTCACGGTCACTTAATCCAGACGTATCATTAAATCTTTCAATAGCCCGATATACAAACATTCGGCTTATACCAAGGGTATGCAGAGTCTTAAAAATATCACTTGGTTGCATTCCTACTTTATGAAGTGCAATCACAGCAATTCTATTTTCTTTGTCACCCCAATCCATGTTCACTACACTAAAAATTAAACTCAAATGATGACAAATGCATCAAGCACAAGCGTACTATAGCGATTAGCTTAATTTTTAAGAAATGCAATATAACGGTTCCTTTCTGCAGGGTTGCCAAGCCTTGTAACAATATTTATGGCTAGACTAGGTACATCAATTTTCTCAGTACGTATAACTTCCATCGATCTAAAATTTTGTACCAAATCCTTAATTGCATTATTATAAATATCGGGAAAAAATTAATCGATTAGCTTCACTCCTTTTACCACCTCCCGTACAATGTGACACGATTCTATGACTTTTAAAAAATTCGATTTTCTCGGAAAGTGTGAATTTTACTGATCTGAAATTTAAAATATATCAACTGCATGATGATTGTAATAGTTTCTCAAAAAACTACTAAGAACCGCTCACTCCTTCCACCACCTCCCATACAAACTGCACATTTTCATGAAATACTCTACACCAATTTTCTCTTTCATCGAGCTAAAGTTTTGTACCAAATCCTGAATAAGCATTGTTATTAATATCGGAAAAAATTTACCGATAAGCTTCACTTCTTCTACCCCCTCCCATACAATGTAACACAATTCCACAACTTTTCAAAAATTCGATTTTCTTCAAAAGTGTGAACATTACTGATCTAATATTTAAAATATATCAATTTCATTTTGACTATAGTTGTTTGTCGAAAAATCACCAAAAACTCCACACTCCTTCTACCACCTTCCATACAAATTGCACAATTTTATTAAATCCAATGCACTAAGGTTCTCAATACCTATTCAATTTTATTTTATTATTTTAATAATAAAGTATTGTGATCGACTTGGAAAAAAAAAAGTTTGCTACCCTGAAATTTTGTTTTTTCGCGTTTCATGACTAAATTAGCCTAAAACTGCAAAAAAAAAAAATCCGTCTGTCTGTACGCCGTCCGCCGTACGCCGGTGTGTGCGCTCAGCGCACATTAACTCCCAAACCCTTCAAGATAGAAAGTTCATTTTTGGGGGGATTGTAGATAGTTGCGGATCTCAGGCAGATACCAATTTTGGAGGGTGTACGGGTTCAAGGGGAGGCGGGGGGAGCGCTTAAGCCGAAAAATACGAATTCAAATATCTCAACCATGGTAACAGCTAGGAAGCTAAAACTCAACACACATATAGAGGGGTTTGTGGGACAACTTTTAAAAATAATTTAATTTTTTTATCCATTGGCGTCCGAAAAGGGGGGGCTAAAAACAAATTATCGGCCGAATTGTTTTCTCAAATGATTAAATCTTCGAAATTACTTATCGTAAAAAATTGGCATATAGTTCCATCGGAATCAGCTTAGAGAGTGGTTATTTATTGTAAGGGGGAGGGTCAGGGGGTGCAAAGAAAAACACTTAACACTGAATATCTCAACTATCTCTTTATCTATGTAATTGAAACTTAAAACGTATATTACACTATATCAGAAAATTACAAAAAAAATATAACATGTTGAAATAATAGTAGTGGGGGGAAATGGGGAGCATTTCAAAAATGGCGCACTTTTCAAAATTACAAATCCTTATATCTCAAAAGAGAGTACAGATATCAAATCAAAAATTTGTCAGCTAGTAGAACTACATAATGGTTAATTTTAGTAAAAATGATAAGTTGGGAGGTGTAAGGGGAGGGAGGTGATAAGCAAAAATGTCGAAAATTTTGAGTGATTTTTTTAGGGCTCTGGTGAAAGAGGGGAGTGTTAGAAAGGGTAGCTATAAAAATGTTTTATACAAAATGCTTACTCCAAAAATTGAATAGGAGCTGAGAAGATTAGTGTGTTAGATTTAGTGAAAATGTGCAGTTTGTATGGGAGGTGGTAGAAAGAGTGAAACTGTGTCATATTGTATGGGAGGGGGTAGAAGCAGTAAAGCTAATCAAATATTTTTTTCTGATCTTAGTGATAATGCTAAATAAGTATTTATTACAAAATGTGAGCTCGATAAATGTTATATGTTCTGAGAAAATCGGCTTAGAGCATTTCATGAAAAAGTGTAGTTTGTATGGGAGGGGTTGGAAGGAGAGGGAGGACGCAAATAATTTTTATACTGTATATTGAAATTATTATGAAAGTAATATATCCCGAAATTCAGACTAATAACTTTTATACTTTTCGAGCAAATCCATTTATAGTCGAATTGCGAAATTGTGTCATTTTGTATGGGAGGGGGTAGAAGGGGTGAAGCTAATCGTCTAATTTTTTTTAGCCTTACTAACAATTTTAAATAAATATTTAGTGCGCGACATATTGGAGGGCCGGGCGGGGGAATGTTTGGAACTTTCAAGGAACGCGTATCGTCTTGGTGTGAACTTTCAAATCAAATCAAATTCCTGTTAAGACCCCCTATAGGGGCATAGGACAGAAACAACTCTGACCCACATGGCGCGATCCTGGACATCGGCCTTAAGCTATTTCCAGGACTTGTTTATTCCTCTAGTCTCCTGCTCAACTGCTCGGTTCTATGTGTCACATGGTCGAACAACCCGACGTCTTCCTTGAGGAAGACCTGTTTGGCAATGTTTCGCGCTCTGGTTGCCTCAAAGTATGACCGTTGAATCCCAATACCTATTTTAGTCTGGCCAGTTGTACTCCAAAGTTCGTCGTTGGAGATCACTTCTGGCCAGAACATTCCTAAAATGCGTCGGAGGCATTGGTTCACGAAAGTCTATAGTTTCTTGATAAGTCGAACGGTCACTTTTCACGTAGTACAACCATATAACAACACGGATTTGACACATGCGTCAAAAACTTGCAGTTTCGTGCGAAGGGAGTTCTCTCTTAACCTCCAGAAAGGAAAAACGATACCGAAGGCCTGACGAGCTTTATTTAGACGAGCCTCAATATCCTTTTGCTTCCGAGATAACAAAAATCTTGCACCTCTTCCACATCCTGTCCGTTAAGAACAATCGGTGTACTTGCGTTCGAACATGGGTTCATGTACTTGGTTTTACGAACATTTATTTTCAGTCCCGCCTCTTTGCATTTAGAATGCAACGAGCGAGCATTTGACGGTTATGTGCAAACAAACACACGTCACGTGACTTAAGATGTTAAATAGTCTCCATTGAAGACCTTTACCTTCCCCAGCTTTCAATGCAGCTTTCAAGATGTCATGTATTACCACCAGAAACGATTGGATTAACAGATAACTGGTAGCTAATTTTGTGTTCCATACCAATTTAAAAGAAAAAGGATTGGAAGACTGTAATAAAAAGAACACAGGAATACACATGGACCCAAAGTCGGGAAAGTAGACAATAGAATCGGAAGAGAGCTGCAGAAGGAAATACTCTATTGGAGAGAAGTGCCAAAACGAGTGGTTGCAGTTGTCCGAATCATTTTCTTCATGGCGACTGGGACCTTCAGCGGTAAAAAGGATGAGTTCGAGCGCCAAACACATTTTGTGATGTGTATTGAAATTTTAGCAGGATAGATAGTGCCAGCTATCTCATTTTATAAGGAGTCTATTGAAAGAATGGCCAAAAGGGTAAGCAAGTTTTTTTTTATGGTACCGAACATAACTTAGGAGGTTACCCTATAGTGCTATGCACAGTTATGTCAGTATAGGTATTGGAAAAATAAAACAATTAAAAAGTTATTAAAAACAGGCTAACATAAATGGAGAGAGACGAAAGTGACGGTGGACATTGCCATTGATAATGTGTTCCAAAGTCTTGACGTTCGTTCAGCTTGGCGAGTATCCCGGGGAAAAGTATAGAGTGGAGGGATGAGTGCGCTTAGTTCCGCACTGCATTTACCATGGAAGTAACGATAGTAAATGCAAAGTACTCCTGAAGTCAACGCTGTCAGAAATTATTTTAAAAATCGATCATTTACGGATAGAGTTCGGTGACAGGCTTGATTCGCTGTGCAAAAAAATAGACCTCATTAAGTCGGAGATGGAAACTAAGTTCGTTACTTTAGAGCAGCAAACTGACCTTAAGATTTCGTATATTTTGCGTACAGTTAACCGGCATCTTGCAAAAGTAGCGGACGACAACAAAAAACTACAGCTGAAGATTAACAGTTTGGAGCGGGAAAGTTTGTCAACAAACCTCGTACTTTCTGGAGTCCCATTTGTAGTGGGAGAAAACCTAGGCGTTTTGTTCTCTACAGTTTGCGGAAAACTTCGATGCCCACATATTTATCCGGTTCGAATATTTCGAACTAAACCGTCTGCTGACAGAAGACAATCTCAAAACTCTGCGATAATAATCAAATTAAAATCAGCAGACAACAAAACCCAGCTGATGAAGTCTCTGTTTCGGTTCATCAAAGTAAACAAGCGTCTCACAAGTTGCGACCTCGGGCTGGATACCGCAAATCCAGTTCCTGTATACTTGAATGAATGCCTGTCAGCTGATATGCGAAAAATTCAACAAGAGGCGATGAAACTGAAACGGGAAGGTCAGCTGTGCTCCGTGTTCACTTTGAATGGTACAGTCTACATCAGGCAAGCCAAAGATGATCCAGCTGTGGGTGCGTCTTCATTCGAACAACTTGCGGTTTGGAGGGAAAATCTCGGACCAAAAACAACAACAACAGCATAAACTACAACAGAAGCAATAACAACTGTAGTTACAACAATATCATCTTTATTAATCAACGAATTTCTAATTCTGAAGTATTACATTTTATTTTTCCTATTATTCTGTTATTATTTAGTTTTCTATGTCTAATAATGTTCAAGTTTGATAGTTTTTCTATAGTTTATTTTTGTCGAGATGGGGTGATTTCTGTTTCTGACGACTTCGGGTGGCCCTCCACGGATAGCTACGACTATGGCTAATTTAGCCAATTTTTCGTCATCGGTGGACAATGTTTTTGCAAATCGGAATGCTGGATTCAACATCTGCTATTTTAACGCAAGAAACTTGCGTAACAAAATTGAGGAGTTTCGCTCAATTTTCTGTTCGTCACAAATACATGCTTTACTCGTTAGTGAATCTTGGCTCAAGGAGCACGTACCATCTTCCGCAGTCGATATTCCCGGCTATAGACTTTTCAGGGCAGATCGTGTTAATCGTCGTGCTGGCGGTGTAGTTATATACGTGAAGAATAGCTTTCATGCAAAAATTCTGTATGCCTCTTCTTCCGGTATAGTGGAATTTCTTTTGTGTTGAAGTTGCTGTAGGCCAGCAAAAACTTGTCCTTTCGGCAGTTTATTGCCCGGAGGAGTTTGTGGTCGAAGAAGCAAAGGTCTTTGAGGAGAGGATGGCAGCGCTTACGCAAAGTTATCAAAATGTCATCGTGGGTGGTGATTTCAATTTAAATATGCAGCTTACGAACATTAAGACGAACAAATTCCGGTCGCTTTTAGAGAGCATTCATTTAAGTATAGTTAACAGTGAGCCCACGCGTTATCATTCGAATATTCCATCTCAACTTGACCTTATGCTTTTATCTGACGTTAGTCGCTTATTGTTCAACAATCAACTTAGCCCTCCCAGTTCGCTTGATCATGACCTTCTTTTTCTGAAGTACGATATCGTGCTTCCTACTGAAATTCCTTTCTATATTTCTTACCCAGATTATAACGCTATAAATATGGAATTTTTAATGTCTGAATGTGCTACTCTTTCTTGGGAAAATATTTACGCTTCTTCTTCTGTAAATGAACAAGTAGAAATACTAGAGGAATTGATAGAATACTTGCATCGCAAGCATGTCCCTATACGCAGTATTAGGCATAAAACCTTTCTTTGTCCTTGGTTTTGCAGTAACGTTGGAAGACTTATTGCATTGCGTGAAAATCTCTATAAAATTTATAGACGTGGTGACCGAACAGTTTAAGCACATCTAAATTATAAGAATGCCAGAAACTCTGCTAATGCTGCTATACGAGAAGCAAAAAAAACGGTATTATGATAAGAAGCTTGATCTTGGCCAGCCTTCCAGAGTTCTTTGGAAAAATTTAAGACAGGCGGGAGTGGTTGGTAAGGCAAGTTCCCAGTGCGATTTTGATCCCGAGGAGATGAATAACTATTTCTCATCTTTTAGCGCAAATGGTCTTGCAGTAGCTGAACCCAATCTCAGTTATAATGATGGCGATGGAACATTCTCCTTTAGATGCATTAATGGTAATAAGTTATTGGAGGCCGTATACTCCATCAAATCTAACGCAATTGGCCCTGATAACATAAATCCGAAGTTCTTAAAAATTCTTCTTCCGTATATTCACAGCTATATTTTGCATATCTTCAATTCATCCTTGATGACGAGTACGTTTCCCGACAATTGGAAGCATGCTATTGTACTACCCCTCCAGAAAAAAACCTAATCCGGTTGAAGTTTCCGATTTTCGTCCTATTAGCATACTGTGCTTTTTGTCAAAAGTACTTGAAAGGATAATGTCTCTTCAGATTCGAGATTTCGTAGAGAAAAACAACTTCCTCACAAGGTGGCAGTCGGATTTCCGCCCTGGACATAGTTGCAAAACAGTTCTGATAAATATTACTACAGACATTAGAACAGCTATGGACAACAACAATGTAACATACATGGCCTTGTTGGGTTTCTCAAAAGCTTTTGACAGCGTTGATCATTCCTTACTTATCAAAAAACTTTCATCTAATTTTAAATTTTCGCACAACGCAACGAAGTTCTTGATGAACTTTTTATTCTCCCGACATCAACGAGTTAAATTTGGCGAACAAATGTCATCCTCTACGCTCCTTTCAAGTGGCGTTCCACAGGGCTCCATTCTAGGCCCTCTCTTGTTCAGTTTATTTATTAATGATTTATCAGAGGTAATTGCAGATAGCAATTATCATTTTTATGCCGACGACGTACAGCTGTACTCCAGTAGCGCTGTAGGCTTGGTCGAAGATTGTGCAACACGCATCAATAGCGACATTGATAGGATTTACAAGTGGTCTCTCCAAAATAATCTACCGTTGAATATCGGCAAATCTCAATACATCATCTTTTATAATCATTTGGAGAAACTATCTCCGTCAAATTTGCCAGTTGTCGTGCTTAATGGATCCCCTTTACAATTGCTTTCACAGGTACGCAACTTGGGTATCATGCTTAACTCTTCTATGAGCTGCTGTAGCTATACTAAAGCTGTTCTTGGTAAAATTTATGCAGGATTACGCCGGCTCTGGCTGTTCGCTAGTATTCTTTCTACTGAAAAGCGATTGATGCTGGTTAAGACACTTTTAATACCTCTTTTCACTTTTGGTAGACTGGTTTTTCCCATTCTCGATTCTATTTGCACACGAAAGTTCGAAGTTGCCTTTAATGACTGTGTTCGTTTTATTTACGGGTTGAGGAGATTTTCGCATGTCTCCCATGTCCGTGATTGCTTATTGGGTTGCTCGCTGCAAACCTATGTAAACCGACGTGCTCTGATTCTTCTGTTTCGACTGATAAAATATGGGAAGCCAACGTATCTGACTAATCGGTTAATATTCCTAAGGTCCACGCGTAAGGCTAATTTATTGATTCCGCGATGGCAGACAGTGATTTCGCAGCGCTCCTACTTTGTCCACTCAAGTAAATTATGGAATAAACTTCCTAGCCATGTTCGGGGTGCAGCCGGAGTTCTCACTTGCATGTTTTATAAGTATCGATTCATGTTGAACATTATTGGTAGTTTTTGCAATAGTTATAGAATTTAATTTAATTTAATTTTTATTATTTCACTTATTTTTTTTTTTTTCTTTTTTCTTGTTGTTTCTTGCAATAGTTATAAGCATTATTTTATTTTTTTTTTTTATTATCATTATTTTGTAATTAATTTTATTTACTTTTTTCTTATCTTTAAACTTGCGTAAAAAAAGATTATAAATCTTGCGCATAATTTTTCTTAATGAATAAAAAAAAAATTGAATTGAATTGAATTATAGATGGCTACAAGATCCGTCGGCGTGAAATATTTTTTGCACTTTCGCAGAACACCTAGACGTTTAGAGGCGTCGAGGGCAACATCAAAGATGTGCTGGGCCCAATTCAGATGGTCATTAATTTTAACGCCCAGAAGAGTGAAATTATTCAAAGTGCAAAGTTGTGCGCCATCAAAAGCCACATTGTTAGATAATACTGCAGCATCACGTTTAAGGGATAGACGACACGCCTGTGATTTGGAGGCGTTGAACTCTACTCTATTTCTCCTGCCCCAAGTTGAGATCTGTGTTCAGCGAACTAAATAACTCCCTGCGATTAGAAGCAATAGAGTGCTCTTTTGATTCCGCAGCAGAGTTAAATTAATATCTAAAATACTATCTGCAAAACTATGGATTGGATTGAGAGTAGATCACGCCGGAATCTATTGGGAATCTTTCCCGAATGCTGCCAAACATCGCTGGACCAGGATATGCCAGAAGGATACTACTTTCGAGAGTAGTCAGCTCGGTTCTCCTATATGCTGCTCCGGTTTGGGCGGCGGCGCTAGCGACAAAGCAAACAAGGAAAAAGATGTCATCAACACATAGGCTCTGTGTGATAAGAGCAAATCAGCGGTTTCCGAACAATATCGGACGAGGCAGCCTGTCTCATAGCCGGAATGATCCCCATTAACATTCTCGCGAATGAGATGCTAAGGATCTACGAAAGAAGATCCTCGATCCAACAAGAGGCAGCTGTTGCCAGGAAAATAAAAGAAGAGGGAAAGGCAACATCAATAGATATGTGGCAAGCCAGGTGGGACAACGCTACTAAAGGCAGATGGACCTATAGGCTAATCCCCGAAATTGAGGTATGGACAAAGCGGGTGTATGGGGACTGCAACTATCACATCATGCAGTTCCTATCAGGTCACGGCAGCTACCGCAAATACCTACATAGGTTCGGACACGATAATTCGCCTCTTTGTCCAAATTGCCCAGATCAAGAAGAAGACACGGAGCACGCGGTTTTCAACTGCAGTCGCTTCGGAGAATGGAGAAATAATATTTCGAGTCCACCATTCATCATTGACTATATGATGGAATCAGAGAAAAATTGGATGGAAATTTGCACACTCGTAACGAATGTGCAAAAGGATCTTCGGAGAATCGAGAGAGAACGGAGATCAGAAGCAATTTAAGGAGCACAGCATAAAATGCTAGCCAGCCCCGCAAAGTAATACCTAACGGCAGTCCTGCGGGGAGAGTGGTTGAAGTCTGTTTGCGGGGTGTGGTTTAGTACGCAGGCACAGATCGGCTGACAGTTTTCTGTTAGGATCAGGTATGTGAATCGTGTATGCCAATGGTACGGGCTATTGGTATCTAACGAAGATTCCACACCTCCCTGGCGTAACCAGAAAAAAAGCACTCAAATTTGAGTGAATACACGCAAAAAACTTAAAAGCTATTCACCATTGCGACCATCGAGACTGAAGGAGATCATCTAAGGGCATCTGAAGCAACAGGAGCTGTACGATCAGAGGAAGGAGGGTGTTTAAGCCCGGTCAACATTTTTTTTATCATCTTCAGAAAGTCCCATCAGCACATTTTTAAATTCAAAGAATTTCTTTTTCTTTTTATTATCGGCTTCATTTCAGCACCTTCTGTGCATATTGTTTAGAATATCATGTTTATAAATTCAACAATTCAATTTCGATAATATTGCATGGTAAGCACCTTCTGTGCGTATCGTTATGCATGTTAGTAATTTGAAGATCTAGACTTTCCGTCAGCATTTTCTCGCGTCCGTGGTATGTATATAAATTGTAATACACACGCCGCGGGAATATGCTTATCAAGCAAAAAGAAAAATGAAGATTGTAAGAATTTTTGTAACCAGTCGTCAGTCGTCGTTAGATGATCAAGAATAAAGGTCGTTTATTAATTTAATCGAAGTCTTTTTCTTTAAAAATATCTTTCGCCGCTGGTATATCGGTTCAAGTACCGAAATACCCATAAATCATCAATGGATATTGTATTCATTGAAATTCGCGTTTTAATTAACATACCGTGGGCGGGTGAACAAAGGAGTTCACTCGCGGTATAAACATTTTTTGGTGACCCCGACGTGATCGCAATCGCGAACGCGTAAATTAAATTTTTTTTTAGTTGTTTTTTAAATTCGTAATTCGTTTGAATCCGGTCGGCGTAGTCTGGGTCAACACTGTTAAAAATACTAACGCAATGAATTATTAATGTAACGTAGTTTGCTCTACTAACACAATTGTATTTGAATTATTAGCCTAAATTTGTACCTTCTTGGTCAGTTCGCACACAACTCTTGATCGGTTAACACGAATAACTATGAACGAATAACTATAATAAACTGTTAACATTTATAAATAAACTTTCTTTCCTTTTAATCCTAAATCTCTCCCAACGGTTTGATATTTTTGACACTGGTGCCGAAACCCGGGAAGAAAGTGTTTAATTGGCAATTATCGAAACTCAGTGTCGCGAATTCAAAATGGAGATCGCTAGTCGCGCGGTATATCGTGGACAAGTGACAAAACTAGCTAAGGCTGCTTCCGACTACCTGCAATCGGTAGGAGCGCGATCTAACGTGGAAAATCTTGCACATTTCGACGAAGTACAAGAAGAGATCGCGGTTCTAATCGCGCGATTAACGGCAGCTAGCGAAAGTTTAGCCAAAGCTAACATAAATATCCAGGCTACTCTTAAACCGGACGATTTCGAGGGTGAATGCCAGGCGATAGCTGATTATGACAACAAGGCAATCACCGCAATTACTCGCTTGAACAGACGTTTAGCCAGCTTTAGAGAGCTACAACGTGCGGCGGAGCCGTTGCCTTCATTAACGAAACCGCTAACACTATAAAACCAAAAGTGGTAACGAAACTTCCAAATCTACAGCTCAAGAAGTTTTCGGGAAATTTTGAGGATTGGCTTCCTTTCTGGGAACAATTCAAAACGAGCATTCACGAGAATGAGAGTTTGAGTTCATCGGCAAAATTTAATTATTTGGAGTCGGTTTTAACGGGGAAAGCTGCAGAGTTCATAAAGGGATACACTCCAACACCAAGCTGCTATGATGCTGTTATTTCAATTCTACAAGAAGAGTACGGCGATACAGAGAAACTTGTGGACAAGAACATGCAAGTATTGATGTCTTTGCCCAGCATATCGTCGCGCCATGATGTCGCAGGTTTACGACGATTGTACAACGCTGTAACTTCGAGCACTCGATCTCTAACAGCCCTAGGAATACATGCAGGCAACTATTCGGTTATGTTAAAATCTGTTCTCTTGAAATGTTTCCCGAAAGAATTGGCGCTCGAATATCATCGCACTAATACAACCTCAATAGAACTTGAAATTCACTCGGCTTCTGCAGAGAACAATACCGTAAGCTCTGCAGTCAATACAGACGTTTCTGTAGAGTTTAGTGGTGATAATCAGGTTAGAAGCATTTTAATATTTCTAAAACGCGAAGTGCAATCTCTCGAACGAATCACTACCTCTACTAGCCGATGTTCGAATAAAGTGAACGAAAACTTATCCACAGCTGCAGGTTTGTTGACGCAGCACAGTGAAAGTAGTGATTATTGTCTGTTCTGCAAGTCTAAAAGTCATCCGACCAAGCAGTGTAAATGTTCTCTTTCACTCCAGAAGAAAAAAGAAATTCTAAAATCTGAACGTCACTGTTTTAAGTGCACGAAGCGCGGTCATAACTCTAAGTTCTGTCGTAACAAGCATATTAAATGTGAAAATTGCCGTGGTTGTCACGCAACGTCGATGTGCGATCCAAACTACTCCGTCGTCCAAGCAGACAATAACAAATCAACAAGTTTCATCGAGTAGTTCAGCAACTGACAGTTCGACAAAGTCAGTCAATTTACTTTCCTCTTCTCCAAAGTTTCTCGGTGATATATATCTTCAAACTGCGTGCGCTTTCGCTTATTCAACGAGTAATAAATTTTCTTCCGCATTTATTCGGCTCATATTAGACGGTGGAAGTCAACGTACATATATTTGTGAAAGTCTTTCTAAGAAACTTAACCTCGAAATAGTGGACAAAGTGAAATTGCGAATTCTCCCATTCGGTAAAGCGGAACTGCCAAGTGCTGTCGTTTATAACAGAGTTAGAGTGCGCGTCAAAAGTCAATACGACAATAAAGATATCGTTGTTATCGCGATCGAAGTACCCGAAATTTGTGCCGACGTATTGCCGGTGCCAAATCAAAACCTTCCCACATTTTGTAATCTTAAGCTCGCTGATGATCGTGCCGGTGGTGATCTAGAGCTCGGTATTAGTTTGTTAATTGGAGCGGACTATTATTGGGATGTTGTTTATAATCGGTTCGAAAAATTAAATTCAAAGTTGGTTTCTATATCGACGATGTTCGGTTGGACAATTCAAGGCCCATTAATAGAAAATATGCAGGAGCAGGTTTTGAGCTTGTCGGTGGCTGCGTTATGCAGTAACGTAATTGACGAGACGAATGTAGAGCGTTTCTGGGATTTAGAGAGCTTAGGCATATCGAATTGCCATTCTTCAGATGTTTCTATCGATGATGTTTACAAATATATTACGAAACAAGGACTAAGATATGAGGCATCGTTGATATGGAAAAATGTGGACGGAATGCTAGACAATTATAAAATCGGAGCCAGTACCAGATTTGATGCACTCGTTAAAAAATTGGCTCGGAATCCCTGCAAATTAATCGAATACGACGCTCTGTTCCGCGAAAACTACAGAGAGGGAATAATCGAGAAGGTCAACGCTTGCGAATCGAACGTAGCATCATATTATATGCCACACCGGCCTATATACCGTGAAGATAAGACGACTACCAAGACGCGAATCGTTTTTGATGCCTCCGCGCACTCAAAAAATAATTTATCACTCAACGCTTACCTATCGCCTGGACCAAACCTACTACCGGATATACTAAATATTTTACTCAATTTTCGCCTGGGTGAAATTGGTTTGGTCGCTGATATCGAGAAGGCATTTTTGCAGATCCTCCTGAATGAACACGATCGTAATTATCATCGATTCTTTTGGTTCGACGCACCAGTTAATGACGTAAGTAACCTTCCAAAGCGAATCGAATATAGAATGACGCGAGTAACATTCGGAATCACATGCAGTCCAGCACTTCTTAACGCAACACTACGTAAACATTTTGATATTGAATCAAGCAATTACCCAGCTACCTGCGAAGTGTTAAAAAGGTCGTTCTATATGGACGATCTCATCGTAAGTTTAGATGGATTATCTTCTACGAAAAAACTCATATCTGAGACTCGCCGAATAATGGACAAGGCAACAATGAATATACGGAAGTGGAACTCGAACAACGAATATTTGAGATCAACTATTATAAAGGAAGCTTCTAATGTTCATAAAGTTTTAGGCGTAGTATGGAACTGTTTAACGGATGAAATATCTGTAAACTTGGATGACAACGTAGAACATATGGCTGCCACTGCTACAAAAACGAATCTATTACAATTTATCGCTAAAATTTATGATCCATTGGGAATCCTTGGACCATTTGTTGTGAAATTAAAAATCCTATTCCAAGACATATGGCGTCTGAAATTGGAATGGGACCATGTCCTGACCGATAACTTATTAGCAACCTGGAATGACTGTATTAAGCATTATAAGCACATTAAAGAATTTTCATTCCGAGGTACATTTTTAAGTCCGCAAATTGGACTAATATTCAACTGCATTTATTTGCGGACGCCAGTCTCTCAGCATATGGAGTCGTTGCGTATGTGAGAAGTCAATATGAAGACGGATCGACTCTAGTGCAGTATCTCTGTTCGAGAAATCGAGTAGCACCTCTAAAGGAAGGGGGTGACAAGAGTCTTACACTTCCGAAACTCGAGCTGACTGCAGCACTTCTTGCATCTCGTCTTTATAGATACATAACGAATAATTTAAACGTAAATTTCAACTCTTCTTTCCTATGGTCAGATTCTAAAATCGCTCTTTATTGGATAGAGGGAGATCCTCGTCGCTGGAAATCTTACGTAACGCATAGAGTTAGTGAAATTCGTAGCTTGACTTCGTTAACTGATTGGAATCATTGCCCAGGAGACAAAAATCCCGCGGATCTACTTACTCGTGGTGTTACCGGAAAAAGACTGCGAGATTTTTCAGAGTGGTTAAAAGGCCCAAATTGGTTAGCTAGTGATCCAAGATATTGGCCAGGATCGAACGAGGGGTTGGATGACGTTACTTTCTCATTTATTTCATGTTTCCATTCTGCTCAAGATACAGCGTCAAACAACAGCGCGTCAAGTAATGAAGGAATCTTTAAAATAGAGAACTTTTCATCCTACCGAAAATTGTTACGTGTCACTGCTTACGTAAAACGTTTTGTTAACTTGCTTCGTGGAAACCATTTAAGAGGGAAATATCTAACAGCGGACGAACTTGAACAAGCAGAGATTTAAGTTAAGTATACTCAAGATATATCGTATAAAGATGAAATTAACGCACTAAGAAATAAAAAACCGATTTCGAACGCATCTACGATACTAACGTTAAATCCAACACTCGATGAGGATGAGATCATCAGAGTAAACAGTCGAATCCAGCAAGCAGGTTTCGATCCCGACGTATCTTTCCCAATAATCCTGCATAAACATAGCCACTTAACCACGCTTATTGCGAGGCATACACACAATCAAGTTCTTCATGGTGGTGTCAACGTCGTTTTAACGCGTATTAGAGAGAAGTTTTGGATTATTAAAGCACGACAATTAGTGAAGTTTATCATTTATCACTGTAGAGTTTGTAAGCGCTTGAAAGGAAAAGCAGCAACGCAACCTCTTGCGCCATTACCGAGAAGTCGACTGGTAGCTACAAGACCGCTCGAAACTACTGGCGTAGACTTTGCCGGTCCACTTTACGTGAAAGATCCATCTCAAGAAAACGCTCGTCGGAAAATTTACGTGATGCTCTTTACTTGTGGAGTAGTGCAAGCTATTCATACAGAGCTTGTGACTAATTTGAGTACGGAGTCCTGTATTCTAGCCATTAGGAGATTCATAGCACGAAGGGGTTCGCCGAAGCTAATAATATCGGATAATGCCAAGACGTTTAAAAGAGCCGCTAAAGAATTTAAATCATTCGGAGACATTATATTTTCGGAAGAAGTTCAATCCTACACATCGAACTCCGGTATCAGCTGGCAGTTTATCGTCGAACGTGCACCATGGTGGGGAGGGTTTTATGAACGCTTAGTAAAGAGTGTTAAAGAGGTCCTTCGAGCCACCATAGGTAGGAACACTCTAACCACCGAGCAGCTTGAAACGACTTTAACGGAAGCGGAAGCAGTTATCAATGCTAGACCGATAACATACATCAGTGACGACGTTTCTGACCTAAACCCGTTGACACCGGCCCATTTTCTGGCCGGAATTTATTCTACAATCAACACAGAACCTGCTATTTCAACAAACGCTGATATTCAATCGAAATGGAAATCGCGGCTGCGGTCTACGAAGCAATTTTGGAAACGTTTTAAAACCGAATATGTACAACAACTGAGATCTGCTCATAACAACTACCGACAGCTTTCATCGTCCATCAAAGAAGGCGACGTGGTTTTGGTATACGATCAAGCAACACCTCGAGTTTTATGGAAGTTGGCTTCAGTACAGATGACGTATCCGGGTCGAGACGGCAAGATACGAGCTTGTTTGGTGCGTTTCAGTAATGGAACGCAATTACGAAGACCGATTCAACTTGTTTACCCTTTGGAAATCAACCCTGCTCCGGAGGATGTTAAAAATACTAACGCAATGAATTATTAATGTAACGTAGTTTGCTCTACTAACACAATTGTATTTGAATTATTAGCCGGAATTTGTACCTTCTTGGTCAGTTCGCACACAACTCTTGATCGGTTAACACGAATAACTATGAACGAATAACTATAATAAACTGTTAACATTTATAATTAAACTTTCTTTCCTTTTAATCCTAAATCTCTCCCAACGGTTTGCTATTTTTGACAAACACAGACTCGGTATGGAAAATTTAGCAGCAGAGCAAATCGCCAATGGCAAAAGGATTCAGCGCGCCCTGAAGAATTTCTCCAAGGATGGACCGTCTCGACGTACGGCCGAGTACATCGAGGGCCGACAACCTCAACTAGAGTCGGATTGGAGAGAATTCGAGGATCGCGATGCCAGTCTGCAGCTGTTGCGCGAAAAATACCCGGACCACGCATATTTTGCGGAAGGCTTGTTTCAACAAGTGAAGGCGTTTTATTTGAAGTATCAGGCCACATTGCGGAATGCCCGCGAGCTTATCGAAGCAGGGACTAGCCAGAAGGTCAAAAATCCATATCTTAGTGCCTCCGAAGCTTACTTTCGAAAAATTCGGCAGCAACAGGCTGCAATGGACGCCATCGACGGGTTGTTGACGCACATAGAGGCAGAGTTAGAATCAGTGCAATCACCTGCTTATTATAAGCAAAAATTAACTTGTATTCGTGAGCACTGGAGTCGATTTTCTGACTTGCACTTCGACATCATGGGCGAACCGCAACAGCCCGATTATTAAACCGGCTTATTTTCAAGTATGGAGAAACGAGTTCAACATAGCCTGATAATGCTTCAGGAAAAGCTGGATAATGCATCGCAATCATCGACGATGACAGCCACAGCAGCACCATCGTTAGCCAGCTCTACGATGCACTTAAAGTTGCCTCAGATAACGTTACCAACATTTAATGGTGACTATCTGCAGTGGACGCAATTTCATGCATTATACATCAAACTCATCCACAGCCAGCCAATCCCAAAGGTGCAAAAGATGTTCTACTTGATGAACAATCTGGGAGGAGAAGCCAAGGCATTGGTTCAGCATCTCTCGATGACCGATTTGGGCTATGACGCTGCGTGGAGTACCTTGGAATCCAGATACGCGAAAAAGCGCTTACTGGTCAATTCCTTCATTCATAAGTTGATGTTTCAACCAGTCTCAACAAGCGAGAAGGCATCAACCATACGAGCACTTCATGACACGACAAATGAATGTGTTAAGGCTCTCAACAACCTCAGTGTTCCAGTCAAGCAATGGGACGCTATTTTGGTCTACATTCTACTTCAGAGATTGGATCACACAACTCGTACACAATACGAGCAACAGTTAGCATCACCAAGAGATGTACCGTCGTTGCAACAGCTCCTGGAGTTTTTGGAGTTGCGTTTCCAAGCACTCGAATCATTGGGTATGAACAGCTTCACGACAAAACAACGTGGAGGTACACAGCATACGCCGAATTCGAGATCAGCGCTGCTGGCCACTGATGGGAATAATTCTTGCGTTATGTGCAAGAGCAATCATCCAGTGTTTGCACTCCAGAAGTTTCTGTCGCAAAACCCAATCGCCAGGTTTCACATTGCGAAGAAACATAACTTATGCATCAATTGTCTTAAAGAGGGGCACACATCCTTTATCTGCTCAGCAAGGAATTGTAGAAAGTGTTCCAGAAGGCACAACACTCTCCTGCACAAAGAGAGAGAAACCCACTGCAGCAACGCTTCTACTTCCGATCGAGGGTCGACATCCAGTTCGCAACCATCATCGTCATCGCTAGCAGCAGAAATTTCAACGTCACAAGTGTTACTAAGTACAGTACAACTCCACATTGTTAGTAGCAAGGGGAAACCACTACTATTCCGAGCCATATTGGATAGTGGTTCCCAGATCAACCTTATTACGGAGGCGGCAGCCAGGAAGCTAGGACACAAGCCATCACAATCAAGGATCTCCATTCGGGGCATAGGCGGCTCTTGTCAACAAGTGCATCAGCGAATAAACTGCTTGAAGTCTAGAATAAGTCAATTCTCGACCACATTAGAGGCACATGCAATAGCGCAAATAACATCAACACAGCCGATTCAGGGATTCGACATAACAGGCTGGCGGATCCCAAACAACATTACACTCGCAGACCCCACCTTCAACGTGCCGGGTGAAATAGATATTCTGATCGGAGCCGAATTGTATTATCAGCTGTTATCAATTGGCCAGATAAACTTGAGAAGAGGATTGCCAACCCTTCAGAATACTGTTTTCGGTTGATAGTTGCTGGCAGTGTAAGCACACCGTCGCGTGGGCTGGTGTCCGAAAAAACTTGCGACATGTTCAGCATGGAGAATGAGAAGCTGAATGACCAAATGGAGAAATTTTGGAATTTAGAGGATAGTGAAGCTTCAACACCACGGATGACCTCACAGGAATTGAGATGTGAGACGCATTTCCAACACCATTATCGTCGGACGCCAATGACCTCACTGCCTTGACGCCAGGTCATTTCTTAATAGGCGAGCCTTTAACGAGTTGTGTAGATGTTCACAGTCAATCTACAATTAAAAAACTCTCATAGAGATGGAAACTCATCTCAGACATAAAACACAAATTTTGGCAAAGATGGTCCACAGAGTACCTCAGTGAATTACAACACAGATACAAATGGAAAAAGCGTTGTCAAAATATTAGACCCGGAATGATGGTCGTACTCAAAGAAGACAACCTTCCCGTTCTGAAATAGCAGTTGGGACGTATCATCCAGTGCATAAAAGGAAATGATGGATTTATCAGAGTAGCCGATGTGAAAACAACCTCAGGAGTCCTACGTCGACCAATTCACAAACTAGCACCACTACCAGTAGAGGACGAAACCACAAATCCTTCTGCAACAAATGAAACTTCACGAGCAAATAAGCACAAACTGGATGACAGGGCCGACCGAGATGAGGAGATACGATCGGAGTTGGGCTCCGTGTCAACAGCGAGTACCTCCAGGGCCAAAACTCCTCGATACATGAGCTCAGTGCTGCTGTGTCTCTTGATGACAATCCTGATAATGCCGATACTGGGGCAACAGGTGAAGACTAAGCCATTCCAAACTTCACCAGGAATTTACTTCGAAAGAATGGGAACAGCAAATCTCATACTCCATGAATGGAATGTGGTCGTCTACTATGACCTAAAAACATATTGGATGGAACTAGAGTCTTTAAAGGTAGGAATCTACCAGCTCAACAACGTATGCCACCAGCTAAAGGAGCAACCGTGCATGTATACAGTCACGCAGTTCCACAAGGTCATCAATGAACTGGACAATAACAACGAATTTTTGTTGCATTCAGCCAAAAGCGGTCTGAGAACAAAAAGAGCCCCGCTAAACATAGTCGGTAATATCGCAAGCGCTCTATTCGGAGTCCTAGATGTTGAGTATGCAGAAAAAATGGCACACGTCATAAACAACGTGAAACGAGATCAAAATTACCTTCTGGAATTAAGCAAGAACCAGACATCACTTATTGATTATTGATTCTGGTCAACATCATGTTAAATCACGAAAAAATAGTTGAACAGCAATTCAGTGATATCGAAGTTGACCTAAATCAAACCATCAATCGCATAAACAATCTGACGCAGGAGCTGTATCAACAAAAGGTCACTCAGAGCTTTACGTCACTTGCAGTTAGATTGATGCTCATCATTACCAACTATCAACGTACTCAAGCAATCTTGTTAGATGTCCTGATTGATACTCATCATGGAAAAATCAATCCACAGCTGCTGCGTCCCGCTCAATTACAAGCAGAACTACAAGTTATCAAAGAAAATTTGCCGGCAGCTCTGAGACTACCAGTTAAAAATGACAACCTGTTAGAACTCTACAGCATTATGACAATCGAAGGACGCTTACTATCCAATCAAATGATCTTCCGAATTAAAGTACCGTTGTTGTCCGATGAACGATACGAGCTGATGCATCTTATTGCCGTTCCCACCTTACTCAATGGAACGGTTATGGCCATACAACTCAGTACCAACTACTTATCATAAACCTGCACAGACATCAATATTATCCATTGCCGGATGAGGCACTGAGGACCTGCTATAACGTCAGTGTAGGCTACATGTGCAAGCAATTACACCCACTTTACCGAAGAGGTTCGCACATCAGTGCGTGTGAACTTAGTTTCATCACTCAAGTTGCATCGCAAACAAAATGCGCCATGGCAAAACTAGAGAACCCACCGCACTGGATTCAATTGTTGAATCCCAACCACTGGATCTACTTTACTCAGATCCAAGCTGTGGTAAATGTCATTTGCGAAGACATGGTTTCGCAAATCACTCTGCAAGGTTCCGGTATCATCAGTCTATCCAGCGGTTGTGCGATAAAAGAGGAATCTGTAACCATTCAAGCGCATCAGCTGTTCCCGAGCTCCTTTACGACGTCATTCGTACCAACACGAAATATCACAGATTTCGTAATACCTACAGCAGCGACGTCATTGATGTACAATCACAGTTCCAGAGTCTCTTTAATGAAGAGTCTTGACGAGCTAAAAACGGAGGCCAACCAACTGCAGGAACGGGAGCAACTTCCTACAATGCTACAGCCAATTGACATTCATCAATTTACTGTTAGCTATGTTGGGCTAGCAATTATTTGCCTCTTCATAAGCTTCATGGGATGGCAGCATTTGAGAGTAAAGTTCCGGCGTACAAGAGACCGTCCGGTACCAACCCCAAGAAGTTTACCAGCAGAAGCCTTCAGGCTTCCCCAGCTACCAGAAGAGTTACACTAACGTGGCAACGGGGGGAGGATGCTTAAGCCCGGTCAACATTTTTTTTTTATCATCTTCAGAAAGTCCCATCAGCACATTTTTAAATTCAAAGAATTTCTTTTTCTTTTTATTATCGGCTTCATTTCAGCACCTTCTGTGCATATTGTTTAGAATATCATGTTTATAAATTCAACAATTCAATTTCGATAATATTGCATGGTAAGCACCTTCTGTGCGTATCGTTATGCATGTTAGTAATTTGAAGATCTAGACTTTCCGTCAGCATTTTCTCGCGTCCGTGGTATGTATATAAATTGTAATACACACGCCGCGGGAATATGCTTATCAAGCAAAAAGAAAAATGAAGATTGTAAGAATTTTTGTAACCAGTCGTCAGTCGTCGTTAGATGATCAAGAATAAAGGTCGTTTATTAATTTAATCGAAGTCTTTTTCTTTAAAAATATCTTTCGCCGCTGGTATATCGGTTCAAGTACCGAAATACCCATAAATCATCAATGGATATTGTATTCATTGAAATTCGCGTTTTAATTAACATACCGTGGGCGAGTGAACAAAGGAGTTCACTCGCGGTATAAACAGAGGGCTAGCAAATAGAGCATGTTTGCATTCATGCCAGGAACGAGAGACATCTGCTTTACTTAACGTTATTTCAATACACGGACTGCAACCCTGATGGATCAATCACCCCCGATAGGGACATATGACAGAAGCAGTTCCTTTCCACAAGCGTGGTCCCTTAGTTGTCGCCAGGACTTGATTATTTCTCTGATCTCCTGCTCAACTGCTCGCTTACCGAGACGTCTTCCGTGAGGACTATCATCCAGAGCTTTTGTTTGGCGAAGTGGTATCGCACTATCATCCAGAGCTTTTGTTTGGCGAAGTGGTATCGCAGTTGTCTGGGAAACAACCCGGGCAAATCGATTAAGAAGAAGAAGGGTAATGGGGGGAATACCGTGTATTGCAGAAGAAATAAAAGAGGCCAAATATTCCTCAATTGTGGTTGATTCAAATTTCTCCCGAAAGCTGGGCATAAGGTGACGGATATGTCCTTAATCGAAACTGAACAGTTTGAAATAGCCAACCGCCGAGGATGGCCTTATGATAATGCGGCTAAGAAGGGAAGAATTACAACATTTTTGATACAGTGGACAGCCTGGGTATTCTGCAAGGGCTATCAAACCCAAGTAATAAATGGTCAACAATTATTACGAAAATGACTTTGCAAATTCAAGACCGCAAAAAAAATGGCGGTGGCTCCCAGGACACGGTGCTATTCCGGGTAAAGAGTTTGAAATCCGGCAAAAACGGTCATGGAAACCACGTGTTGACGTTTTTTTTTTGGCCAAAAACCACAGAATTTCTAGGAGATAAAGCCATGGCTCTACCAGAAAGATGGCTAAAGGTCATCGACGAAATTTGTTGCAAAAAATCAAAAATTCAATCTAATTTCATAAAAAAAACATGCAGTTTTTACCTACATTTTGTTGTTGTTGTTTTTTCACTTGTTTACACACGCGCCGAAACCAAAAGTTATTTCACGTGAAAAACGCAGTGTTTTCCTACGAAAACCGGAACTCCCGTCGAGGAGGCATGTCCGAAACGTTCGCGTACCGGAAAAACTCGGAAAATCACCGGCGCAACGTGAAAATCCTATTGGAAAGCACAGCAACAAAAAAAAAGCACCATCGACTTCGCCGGCAAAACATAGACAGAGTGCACTGGTGTGTGTGGAAAGTTCTGGGCTGGTGGCGCGAAAGAATTCTCCGCCGAGGTGTAAATCCGTTCAGAGAACTACCAAGTTTGGTGAACTCGCGCAATGGGATCGTTCGGGTTTTAGCATTTGCTAAACCGGAAATTCTTTGTTGTCCAGAAGATGGCGAAGGCTCTGCTGGATTTTTTTTTTTCGAATTTTAATCGTTGACGGACGATCGAACTCCTAATCTAAGGGTGTTGCTACAATGTGGTTAACCAATTTGACCGACATTTTTGCGGCCTTTAGCTGCAAAACATCTTGTCAAACATCTACCACGGAAGATTTCAAATAATTTTCAACCGACATAATTACATTTATTGCCATTTTGCGCGGCGCCGTTTCGGCAATTCAAATCGAAAACGTTACGCTTGGACTGATTCCGAAATTGTGAACGCATGGCTAGGAGGGTATCCTTCGAAATGGAAAACCATTGTGGCCCAGCGAGCCACACATTCACGAATGCGTTGTCGGAAGCCCTGTCCGGATACATGTTCCCTCCAAAGAGAATCCTGCCGATTAAAATCGTGGCCTCTGCACAGCCGAACCAAACTGTGGTGGGATGACAGCCGCAAAATTTTCGAAAAATTGAAGCCCAACGCAAAATATTAACAAGAAAAAAAAACGACAACCGTCATCCGCGAACACGATCTTACAAGCAGCCGAATTGAAGCGCTCCCGAAAATCGAGATATTCGACAAAAAAATGCCCCCATGTTCTGGAAAATTCGGGAGTCTCGACGCAAATTAGGTTTCGGTTGTAGGAGGGTGGCTTCGAAGAACCACGGCCAATCTAGTCTAGGCCCATTGTACTTTTTTTACCATTTTTTTTAAAAGAAATCAGTGATGCTAATACCGCAAGGGCCCACAAAACAAAATTTATTAAATTTTAGCTGGAAATTCGCATCCGAGAAAATGACAGCGAATGCTAAACGGTTTTTTGTTTTGAATTTTTTTTGTTTTTTCATCCAGTTGTCGGATTCCTTTTTAGTTTGCCCTGATTTGATAAATAAACCGTCAAGTTTTGTGGAAAGGGCTTTTTCCGAATTAAATTTCATAGAAAGTCCGTTTTTCATCAGATTTGGTGAAAAAAAAACAAACCTTGACCCACACACACACTGACGAGTCCAGCGCGAAAAAAAAGCTAAAGCGTTCCTCGCCGAACGATATTTCCCGTGAAAATGCGAAACGCGGGGCGCCGTCGACAGCGCGGTAGGCTCAAAATTTCCACAATATTCCCGGAAAAACACCGACACACAAAGTGAAAATTCGCACAGCAAAAAAACAAAAAATTCCCAGACGTCTAACACGGCACACAGACCAACCCTATCGCGACGGCAACCCAAAAACAACTGAAGTTCTCCGTCGAAATGTGGTGAATAAGTTAAGACTGTCAACAGGTGTGGTGAACTTTTTTGTGGTAATGGGATTTACGGGTTTGTGTATTGGATAAAAGCAAACCGATCTCCAGTGGTGTGTGTCTCGCGAGCGGAAATTCATGTGCTTGGATTTTAGTTTGTCGGTTTGTCCGGAAGATGGTGAAGGCTCTGCTGGTTTTGTAGAGTTACTCCTACTATTTTAAATAAAAAAACTATTTCACAACGTTACAACACAAATATTTATTTTGTTATTCTGTCAAAAAGCGTCTCTCTCACTAGCGCCGTCAGCGCCTCTAGTCTCGATTAGCGACAGTGCCGCCACAATACTCTCCCCCCTAGAGACTTCGCTAGTCTCGGAGACAAATGAAACGGTTTTCTTTCCAGGATATGTTCTGAGAGGTTTGTCCATACCTCCTCGATGATAAGGCTGAGTGATATCATCCTGCGTGATTTGTAGGTTTTGGTCCGAATCATGTTTTGCGATGAATGCTGGCTTAAGTCTTTCAACGGAGATTGTTTTATCTTCACCGTCTACCGAAATGATGAATCTACGATCGTCCAATCTTCGCTTGACCTGATGTGGACCAGAGTAAGGCGGCTTAAGTGGTGGTTTGACTTCGTCGAGTCTGAGGAAGACGTGACTGCAGTCGTATAAATCCTTTTGGACGAATATCCTTGCCTTAACGTGATGCGCGGTCGGAGTTGGTCGTATTGTGCGCATGAATTCTCGATGTTTTTCGATGAAGATTTCTGGATCCGCGGGTGGATCTTGGCTTATGAAGAAATCTCCCGGAATGCGAAGTGTAGTGCCGAACAGCATTTCAGCAGGTGAAGCTTTAATGTCTTCTTTATAAGCAGTGCGAAGTCCCAGTAAAACTGTCGGAAGTAAGTCTATCCAAGGAATTGTTGGGTTGCACATTAATGCAGCCTTTAACGTTCTGTGCCACCTTTCAACCATACCATTTGATGCTGGATGGTATGGTGTCGTATGTATGCGCTGAGCACTAACGGTGCTTGCAAGAGCGGTGAACAAGGCGCTTTTAAATTGTGAGCCCTGGTCCGTAGTTATAGTGAGAGGAGTACCAAAAAGGCAGATCCAATTGTTGAAGAATGTTGACGCAACAGTAGCCGCTGTTATATCTTTAAACGGTATTGCCATTGGGAATCTGGAAAACCTGTCTATAATTGTGAGACAGTATTTAAATCCTCTTATTTCTGGCATATGTATCAGATCCAAATGCACGTGATCAAATCTATTGTTGGGCACATCAATTTTTTTTTGGAATCATTTTGTTGTGTCTATGAATTTTTGCTTTTTGGCAAGGGACACATTCGCGAGACCATTGTAGAGCATTTGTGTTCACCTTTTAGGATCGCCTTTAGTTCATCGTCTATTTGCTGTGCGTCGTTGATCTTCTGCGAGCTGAGCACTGTTGGCATGTCGATGGAATAAATTCTCGACAGTGCATCTGCGACAACGTTGTCGGCTCCTTTGACATAAATGATTTCCGTAGATAGCTGTGATAAAAAATCAAGTTGTCTGAGTTGTCTAGGCGTTGCTTTTTCGGGACGTTGTGCAAATGCATAAACGAGAGGCTTGTGGTCAGCTTTGATGACAAACTGACGGGTTTCTACAATGTGCTGGAAGTGTTTGGCAGCAGCAAATATTGCCAAAAGCTCCCTGTCGTATGTGCTGTAGTTTCTTTCCGTCGAGCTGAGTTTTCTTGAAAAGAATCCGATTGGTTTCCAAACGTTGTCTTCTAATTGTTCTAGGGCTGCTCCTATAGCAGTATCTGAAGCGTCGGTTATTAAGGACAATGGTGCGGACGGTGAAATGAAGGCTGTAAGTGCTGCAGCGGCTATGTTGTTCTTGCAATCGGTGAAAGCCTGCGTAGCCTCATTTGTCCAAATGATTTTTGTTTTATCATTTTTGATAGAATTTTTTAGGTATTTAGTGAGTGGAATTTGTATATCGGCTAGGTGTGGAGAACAGCGCCGATAATAATTAACCATACCCAAAAAACGACGTAGCTCTAAGGCTGTCTCTGGCTTTGTGAATTTCTTGATAGCTTCTACACGTTCCTCCGGTGGTTGATAACCCTTTGAGTTGATGTGATAACCAAGGAATTCGATCTCTGTTTGACCTAGTTTGCACTTAGCGGTGTTGAGGGTAAGCTTGTTGCTGTCGATTCTCTGGAAAACTGTTCTGAGATGTGCTTGATGTTGTTCCGGTGATTCAGACATTATGATGATATCGACGATATAACAGTACACATAATCCAAATCGCGGAAAATAGAATCCATATAGCGCTGACATATCTGGGTGGCATTTCTAAGACCAAATGGCATGACAACTTATTCGTATAGGCCAAATGGCGTCGCTACCGCTGTTTTTTTAATATCATCTGGGTTCATGGGTATTTGGTGATAGGCTCGTGAGAGATCAAGTGTGGAAAAAATTACCTTCCCATGTAGTTTTTCGAACAAGTCCTGTATCAGTGGTGGTGTGTATCGATCCGGCACGGTTTGGGCGTTTGGTTTTCTAAAATCGCCACAAGTTCTCCAACCACCAGACTTTTTCTGAACCAGATGTATTGGACTGGCCCATTGGCTGCTAGAAGGCCGAATGTATCCACGCTGTAACATAAAATCTATTTCAGCTTTTGCTGCTACTAATTTTTCACCTGATAGTTTCCGGGCGCGTTCAGCTACTGGTTGTCCCGTGGTGAGAATGTGATGTGATATTGGGCAATCTGCTATGGTGCGTGGATGATATTGTGGCTTAGTAATGTTGATGAATTCGCTGAGTATGCCATAGTAATCCATTTGTGCGTTTATTGTTGATATACTGAATACATTTGCAGGTTGGAGCTTCCCTTGAGTCGTCATTGATGTTGTTGAATCTACAAGCCTTTTATTTTTCAAGTCGATTATTAGTCCATAATGAACGAGAAGATCGGCTCCAATTATAGGTGATGTGACGTCAGCAACAAGAAATGACCAATTGAAAGCGAAGTCCAAGCATTCCGATTTGTGAACCTAAAAGCGTTTCTTAGTCGAACTCTTTGAAAGTTGAACGGCGGCGTATTCGTATACAGCAACTTCACATCATCCTTGTAGGATGTGTGCCCATAATGACCTGTTCAAGTAAAATGGTTCGGCGGGCCTTGTGCTCGGTCCTAATGGTCGGCCGTCGTTCGGTGCAGCAGTTCGGCTTCCGCGTCAGCTGTATTGTCGACAATACTCCGCAAACCATTATCAAATTTTCATTTGGAATTGAAAAACACTTTTCGAACAAAATTTATTGGAATCGGCCAGTTGCCAGGGTAATGGTAAAATACGACGCACATAACTTCGAACATTGAATGTGTTGAAAGAAAAGATTTCCAGATTCTACACTGTTACGCTATTATTCGTGACGTTTCGGTCTCTGCTGAGACCTTTATCAAACTGTTGAATGTGTTGTTGGAATTTGAAGCCGCCGCTATTCTCCTTCTAGCCGAAACTTCTAAAAAAAAAAAAAAACAAACAAATGTCCATTTTACAGACACCCGTTACCCCAGCAGCCGCACAATCTACGAAAATGAAAAATTCGTAGATAGGGGGTTATGCGAAGGGCTAACAACCCATCCACAATAAATAACGAACAAAAAAATGTTAAGGAGTCTGAAGGTCAGGAGGTCAAGGCCCGATTTGGGCTGTAGTGTCATTGTAGTTGTTGTTTATTCTGTAGTTTTTTTTAATGAAAAATTGATAATATGTATGGCGACTTTTTTCTCTCTGACGTTTAGCTTCTTTTTTTTTTTTTTTAAGAAGCACAGCCATCTTTTCTAATTAGGCGCGAACATTTTGAATTTAAGCGCGGACAGTAGTAGTAGTAGAATAATTCCACATAGATCATGGAGAGAAGTCTTCTGGTTCCACTTTGTTTCATGTTCTAAATATTGATGACAGACATTTCCATGTTCGTGGATTTTCCTTCTAATGTCTGCAGTGTTGGATGGTGTGCATGTTCCATAGTACTAGAGTTCTGGCCTTTATCATGGAAGAAAGCTTTCCTTTTGTTCGGTTGCAATTCTCGGTACTAACTCCATGAACGAAAATATTTGGGAGTTAACTACACTTTTTGAACTTTAGTAACAAGAACAGCGGGTTTTCCAGTTCTCATTACATCGTCGTCTTGTGTAAGTAGTGTGTATCTATTTGAAGAAGAATTTCTGGATCTTAGCCAGTGATTATTAACTTTGTTTCTGCTTACTCCATATTGGCTCAGGGCTAACTCGAGGTCTCTTTTCATAGGTCATATCGACAGCTGTTATGCACTGCTTATAGTACGTCAAGTGTATTTATTTTTTTAAGCTTAGCTCTTAATTTTTTTTTTTAATAATTTTATTGAGAAGATTGCAGATTGCAATATGTTATCTTTCAAATTATTGGGCACGTGAACTGAGGGCTGTTTTGAATCACTCAAATCTTTGCATAAAAAGTTAGGAGGTACGCGACGAGATCTTATAGATGGATTCCTTTTCGAAAAAGTTATTTCATCATTAGATTTAGAAAAACCATCATTACAACTACTTCAATACTTTCTGAGCCACAAAAACGAGCAGTATTGTATCTTTTCTGGAATCTATTCCACTGCACTTTCTAAATAATAAACAGACGAAACTATAAAAAAATCGCAACAATTGCATGCAACACTAAAATTAATACCAAAATTCCTCTCATCGATTTGAGATGTTTTTCACGTGACTGAATTTGGTAGATAGGCCCGAATATCGAACCCTACAGCCATACTTTGACCTGTGTTTTGAAGGTTCTAACGAAGCTTCAGAGTTACAACGAAAAATGTAGATGACCGAATAGCTGATTCAATTATGCTCGGTTGTATCACATTCCTCGAGCTTATGGCGGGATAAATGGATGTTTGCGTCCAATTTCGTTTCCGGAAATATTGAAAGCATCTATAAATCCTCCTGGATTCAGCTCACATAAACGATCTATTGCTCATTCAAACCACGGTATCTTCTGTGAATTCACACAAATTTCTCTCTATAATCAGCCTCCATTCTTCTCCTAGCAATATTCAAACCCATTTGAATCCAATTAATTAACAAAATTACACATGTCCTCAGCAAAACTCTGATTAGCCACAAAATATCGTATTCGGTTTTCTTCTCGACAGTAGGTAGTGCGGTAAATGTCGTAAACTCAATGCAAAAACGGTCCAGAGGAGACACAATGTGAAAACAATTTCACCGCAATCACCACATTGTGAAAGGACAATTAAAAAACCATCACTACCAACCCCTCAATCGAATGAGTAGCTAAGTATGAATCTATGGATGTATGTGTAGTTGTGGGTGTCAGGCTGATGATTCCCGACGATTTTATCATTAAAAAGCGTACCCTGATAGCAGACCTCCCTGAGTAGAATTAACTTCCAAGGAAATAAAATCAGAAAAGAAGAACAGAAAAAAATCCTCTCAGGGTGGATAAAAAAAAACGAGGAAAAGCTTAATGAACTGGAAAACGGCTACACCGGATAACGTGCACGACGACGATGTGGCGGCTTCGTTGCAAGGCTGCCAACTGGCACACTTTCCCTGCTAATTCCAATCTGGAAGAACACTCTATATACCGAAGGCGATAAGAAAAACGTCCCGATGCACACATATAAATGCAGACACCCGCACACAAACAGATTCAGGAAAACTTCCTCTTCAACAACGCACATCCTTAATTTCTCCAATGTAGAGTCGGGGTGGTTGTAAGCTGTTTATTAATTCGGTCGTGTTTCTACCATTATCCGACAAAAGATGGTGGCGCCAGCTCCATCTAACAATGGCCAAACGAACGGAATTTACAAGAAGATTTTTAATTGCTAGAGTAGAGATGGCGTGTATGGGATCCTTGCCCCAAAAAGGATGATGAGAAATATGGTGTTGCTATATAGAGCTGGCCTGCGATGGAATTTCTTTGTAGCTTTGTACCGGAGAGCGGTTAATTGGGGAGTGCAACTCACTCCTAATCTTTCAATGGTACGCGTTTTAAATTTTTCTTCACCCTCAAGGAAATTCTTACAACAGTAGCACCATCCCTTTCGTGGTAGCATAATTGCCAAGTTGTAAACCAAAAATAATTATCTCCGCTTTATTAACAAAATGATTAAAGTTTGCACTAAGTAGATTATGCCAAGAGTAAAATAAAATGCAAGGTATAGTAGAGATGAAACAGAAAATGTTTATGGGCTGTTGACTCGAAAGAGGTTTTTTTCTCGCTGGAATTGAAGTTTTGATTAGTAATTGATAAAAATAAGCTGCCAACAAGTCGGGCGAAACTTTATTATTTTTGGGACAAAATGCGCATGCGTAGAAAGTCAATATGCAGGTAAGAGTGGTTAGGGAAGACTCCGTGAAAGGAGCTTCTTGAGCAGGGCAGTTCTCAATTTAACACTTTCCGGGAACGCTCCATATTTCATTCAATTTGTGATGCAGTTTTATTTCGTTTCTCTTGTAAGGTACTTGTACAAAATTTCAAGTTTGTAGCTTTTAATTTGTTAGTTAATAGTTGATTTAATGAAATTGGTCGAAATCATACTTTTGTGTGGGAGGAGGTAGAAGGGCGAGTGCGATCTAAAAACTTTTAACGTAATTTTATTTCAACAATTTTTGTAAGTTCTTGTGCAAAATTTCAAATTGATAGCATTTAATAGTTAAGTGATAATTGATTTTTTAGAAATGGTCGAAAAAAAATTTTTGTATGGGAGGGGGTAGAAGTTTTAAAGATATTCAACCAATTAATATTTTAAACTCTTAAGGATTTTTTTTAAATGCATTTCGCAAATTTTCAAGTTTCTACCTAAAAATTTCATTCAAAAATTTTCAGTTTATGTGTTTTTTTCATTGCACATGAAACACTTTGTGCACGTTAGACCCCCACTTCGGTGCATAACAATTTTGGTACAAATTATTATTTTTTTTCTATGTACATTAAATAGATGTGTCGACGTGCAAAATTCAAACTTTGTATCTTTTACCAGAGCCATAAAAAAATCACTCAAAATTTTCAACATTTTCACTTTCCACCTCCCTCCCCTTACACCCCCCAACTTAAATTTTTTACCAAAATTGAAAACTATATAGTTCTACAATCTGACAAATTTTCAATTTGATATCTGTACTCAATTTTGAGATTTGGTGATTTGTAGTTTTGGAAAGTGCGCCATTTTTTAAATGCTCCCCATTTCCCCCCACTACTATTATGTCCATATATTATATTTTTTTCATATGTCACTAGTAAAGCTTAGTATTTGTTTCAAGTTTCAATTACATAGCTTAAGAGACAGTCGAGATATTAATTTTTAAGTGTTTTTCTTTGCAGCCCCCCTGACCCTCTCCCTTACAAGAATTAGCTTCTATCTAAACTGATTCTAGTAGATCTTGATGCCATCTTAATGGACTCCAAATATCAATTTTGTATGGGTAGTAGTTTCGAAGATATAATCATTTGAAAAAAAAATTCGGCCGCCAATTGGTTCTTAGCCCACCCTTTTCGCACCCCAATGGATAAAAAAATTAAATTATTTTTAAAAGTTGTCCCACAAACTTCTCTATATGTGTGTTGATTTTTAGCTTTCTAGCTGTAACCATGGTTGATATATTTGAATTCGTATTTTTCGGCTTAAGCGCTCCCCCTGCCTCCCCCTGAACCCGTACACCCCCCAAAATGGGTATTCGCCTGAGATCCGCAACTACCTACAATCCCTCCAAAAATGAACTTTCTATCTTGAAGGGTTTGGGAGTTAATGTGCGCTGAGCGTACACGTCGGCGTACGGCGTACGGCGTACAGACAGACGGATTTTTTTTTTTGCATTTTTAGGCTATTTTAGTCATGAAACGCGAAAAAAAAAAATTTCAGGGTAGCAAATTTTTTTTTTTTCCCAAGTCGATCACAATACTTTATTATTAAAATAATAAAGTAATTGGTTAAATGCATTCTGCATTTGTATGGGAGGGGGTAGAAGGAATATTCGAATTAAAACCAAATATTTTGACATCAATCAATATTTAAAATAGTATACTTTTCTCAAATTTTAAAGTTGATATCTTTGACGGTTTTGAAGAAAACTAATTTAATTCAAATTCCGAAATTTCGTAAAATTTGTATGGGAGGGGGTAGAAGGAGTGAAGTAAAGTTGATAGTTTTTCCAAAATTAGTTGCAATTATAATAAAAACATAATAGGACTACGATTGCGCGTAAAGCGCAATCTTACGTTACTCTAGATGAAATAGATTTTTTTCTGATCCCAAGAAATTTTGTATGGGGAGTGTTAGAAGGGGTGATAGCATTGAGCTAATTTTTTCCCCATCATGCTAAAGTAGCTATAAAAAATGTTTTATACAAAATGCTTACTCCAAAAATTGAATAGGAGCTGAGAAAATTAGTGTGTTAGATTTAGTTGAAATGTGCAGTTTGTATGGGAGGTGGTAGAAAGAGTGGGGGGATTTTATTGATTTTTTCAGAAATAACTATGAATATTATAAAATTGACATCTCTTAAATTTAAGACTAGTAAAATTCATACTTTTGAAGAAAATAGATTTTTTGTGAAGTTGTGAAACTGCGTCATATTGTATGGGAGGGGGTAGAAGCAGTAAAGCTAATCAAATAATTTTCTCTGATCTTAGTGATAATGCTAAATAAGTATTTATTACAAAATGTGAGCTCGATAAATGTTATATGTTCTGAGAAAATCGGATTAGAGCATTTCATGAAAAAGTGTAGTTTGTATGGGAGGGTTTGGAAGGAGAGGGAGGACGCAAATAATTTTTATACTGTATATTGAAATCATTATGAAAGTAATATATCCCGAAATTCAGACTAATAGCTTTTATACTTTTCGATCAAATCCATTTATAGCCGAATTGGGAAATTGTGTCATTTTGTATGGGAGGGGGTAGAAGGGGTGGAGCTAATCGTCTAATTTTTTTACCCTTACTAACAATTTTAAATAAATGTTAAGTGCAGAAATTCAGCTTGCTAAATTTTATATGCACTGAGTAAATTGGCTTAGAGTAATTCATGACAAGTACAGTTTGTATGGGAGGTGGTAGAAGGAGGAGGAGGACACTTATAATTTTTATACGGTAGATTGATATTATCATAAAAGTAATATATTCCAAATTTCAGGCCAATAGCTTTTATACTTTTCGAGCAAATCCGTTTATTGTCAAATTGCGCATTTGTGTCATTTTGTATGGGTGGGGGTAGAAGGGGTGGAGCGATTTGGCCCGTTAACGAACTTGACCTTACTTTTTTGTCAAAAACCATGTGTACGAAATTTGAGCTTTCTAGTTCAACGCGTTCTCAAGCTAGAGAGCGAACGGACGGACGGACAGACGGACGGACGGACGGACGGACGGACGGACGGACGGACGGACGGACATCCGGTTTTGAGATTTTTGAGTGATATTATTAATTTCTGTATTCATCATTTTTTTCTCCGAGCCTTATTTCTTGGCGTTACAAACCTTAGAGCAAACTTATAATACTCTCAGATTCCATCTAGAGTATAATTAGTTATGACAAAAATTGGTTCATTTGGCATTGCTAGTTGCATTGCAAACCGAATAAATGCTTTTTTGAAAATTGTGCATTTGTATGGGAGGTGGTAGAAGGAGTAAGGAGATCAGATTAATATTTCTTGGGGGATATTTATATCATTATACTATGACCTAATTTTCAAGTCAATAGCTGAAATGGTTTTGGAGAAAAATTAATTTCTTCAAATTTCGAAATTTCATGAAATTTGTATGGGAGGGGGTAGAAGGAGTGGGGGATGTGGCACGTTCACGAACTTAAAGTTAATTTTTTGCTAAAAATGGCATACAACAAATTTCAGCACGATAGGTCAAAACTATCGAGAGTTATGTTGTAGACAGACGGACAGACAGCAACTCGAGGTTCTTGAGAGACAACAAATATTGCTGTACCCTTGGCGGCTCTGTGCGAGCATTATTTCTTAGCGTTACAAACGGTAAGGGAAACACAATATACTCTCAGATTTCATCTATACTATAAAAACTAAACGGTTCCGTAGTGTACGGTGCAGCATTATGGTTACCTTGACCACCGAAAATAGTGATTGTGTGCATTTCAACTGCGTTCTCATAGGCGTTTTAAGTCTATTTACATTACTATACTAGTTGTCACGTTGTTGCAGCTCATTAGGAGTATATAATTTAACTTTTTTGCCCGAGTTAACTATTGGAAATCGAAAATGCTGTGCAAGAAATGCAAAATTGCAATTAACAATCCAGCCGTATCGGTCCGTTGTAGCAGCATCTGTGCCTGTGCATATCATGTCACCTGCATTGATGACTCTGTCACTGTGCCAAAATTTTTCGGAGCAATGAATATTTCTGGTATATCCTGGACTTGTGAAGATTGCCGAGCAACGGGCCTCTCAATAATTTATAAAAAAATGGAAGAACTGAAAACTTCAATCTGTGAGCTGGCGGCTAGTGTGGCTGCGATCTCGCAGAGCCAGATCCATACGCTCACGTCCGTTTCTCTGCCGTCATCGGAGAAGGTTTTACATATTGCTTGAATCACCAGGAGCGCTACTGCTGCCACCACATCTTCTTCATCTTCTTCTTCTTCAAGTGCTGATGCAAGTTCTAAATGTTCGAGAAAACAAGTTAAGACACCTACTACTGCAAAACCGATACTTTCGCCGAATCCTGCAGTTATACCGGGAGCTTTGTCCCTGCCGTCTACTAATACGCCTTCAAATGTGCGACCTAGTTCGTTGGTGGTTGACGTCTTCAAAAATTCATCGACGAATGTACCAGCCGGTTCTAATTCATCTAATTCATCACCTACGCTACGTGTCGTTGAACCTCCCAGACAGCTATTTGTGTCTCTTTGGCCTACGATACGTCTACGAGTAAAGTGTCTGATGACATCACGTCGAAGCTGGGCTATACTCCAGCTGTCATCAGCTGTACTAAGATGACACAGGACAATCTTCCAGGTAAAATTATTGCGTCATTCAAAGTTTGCTTGCCCGCAAACCTTACTGCTGCCAGGCGTCATTGTTCAGGAATTTAAACCAAGAAATAGCTTTCAACGGAATTTTCGACGAAGAAGCAATCAGCGAAAACCAGCATAAATACTTCATGTTTGACTGCTATCAATCCATCATCATCTAATGTTCACAAGAATATATCAGGCTTTGTTAACATTTCTAGCTCATCTAATAATAATCGCACTATTCTCTACCAAAATGTGCGTGGCCTTTGAACCAAGTTGGATGACTTCATGGTATCCCTTCTGGAGAGTATGCCTGATCTTCTTTGTATCACTGAAACGTGGTTAATGCCTTCAATTCATAACTCTGAATTTTCCCCGAATTGTTACACTGTTTATAGGCATGACCGTGATCTTAATCGCTCTATCAAAAAGGATTTTGGCGGTGTCCTCATCGCGGTTAAAAATATCCTGTCAACGTCGCGTTGTCCGAACTTCGATGCTTTTCCCATAGAGCACCTTCTCCTCAAAATTAAAGTCTCTCATTGTCGATACCTATATACCTATATGTTGTGTCTATATTCCTTGTTGCTGTGCAGTGGAAATTATTGAAAAGTTTTTTGACAGCCTTTCGGAAACTGTCAACTCAGCTGGCGCTACCTTGACATTTCTTATCTGTGGTGACTTCAACCTCCCCAATTTACAATGGAAAGCAGACTGGTCACACCCTACATTGTCTTTATCTAGCATAGACTTGTGTGTTGATCACTTTATGAACCTGTGTTCACTTACTCAACAAAATACTAACACAAATCGTCGGGGGAAGATCCTAGACTTGATTTTTTCGAATGTCAGTGCTTCTCTGATCAATGTTGACACCTTTAGCGGATTAGTGCCACCCGACCCTTATCATCCCCCCTTCAGATAAACCTGCAAATAGAGTTATGTAATCCATCTCTTATTTGTACGGATAAGAAATACAATTTCTATAAGGGAAACTACGAGCAAATGAGTTGTGACCTCGGTAATATTAACTGGTTTGAACTTTTTAGCAGCAAAAGCTTAGCAACTACACTCCATCCATAATTCATCGGAATGTTTTCTATCGTGTCATTTCTAGTCGTGACTACCCTGAATGGTATAACCATTCTATTATTTGCGCTCTTCGTAAAAAAGCGCGTTTGCATAAAAAGTATAAGCGTTCATCTCTTCTATCCGATTACCAAAACTATTCCCTTCAGCGTAAGCGGGTCAAACCGGACATCAAGAAGGCTTTCTCTGCATATATTTCTCAGCTTGAGGCGGCACTGCTGCGCTATGACCGTTTTGGTCGCATGTTAGAAAGCGTAGAAATAAACAATTTTTTCCTTCACAACTTAAGTTTGGTGATACTGCCACTACCTCTCCACAAGAAATGTGTGAGCTTTTTGCCAAATACTTTTCCTCTGTGTTTAGCAACTCGTGTAATGATCTGTCTTATGACTTCTTCATCCCATCCCAGGAGTTGATCCATTAGTGAGAGGGAAATTATATCAATCATCAATTCTCTAGATTCAAAAATCGGTGGCGGACCGAATGGGATCCCGAACCTTTTTGTGAAAGCTCTCTCCTCGGAGCTCTCAGTGCCACTATCTATTTTGTTCAATAAGTCTCTTGAAGAAGGCTCGTTTCCTGCATGCTGGAAGTTAGCTAACATAGTACCCATTTTAAAGAAAGGAGATACCGAAAATGTCTTAAATTATCGCCCGATTTCCACCCTGAACTGTTTTGGAAAAGTTTTTGAAAGATTAGTTCATAATGTAATATGGGATAAACTTTATCACTTGATATCACCAGCCCAACATGGATTCGTGAAAAGTACATCTGCTTCTACTAATTTATGTGAATTCACTAATTTCGTTGCTCAATCCTTAGATCGTCATAATACTGTGCAAGTCATATATACCGATTTTTCAAAAGCTTTCGACACTGTTAATTGTAAAATTCTAATCTCAAAACTTGGAAGGTATGGTGTCTCTGGCTCTCTCCTGAACTGGTTCAGTTCGTACCTTACGGACCGTCGTCTCCGAATTACGTTCAATGGATACTCCTCTACTGAGTTTCTTGCTAACTCTGGTGTCCCGCAGGGATCCATCCTTGGTCCTCTATTATTTACTCTCTTCATAAATGATTTGCCCCAATTCGTATCTTCGAACTGTCTCTTATTCGCTGATGATCTCAAACTGTTCCGGGAAATTTCCTCCGTTTCTGATGGCATGATTCTCCAGGCTGATTTGTCTGCTGTCTCTCGTTGGTGTTCAAACAACGATATCTTTTTGGACATAGAAAAGTGTTTTACTACGGAGTACTCGTATAAGACTACCTCCTCTGTTCTCTCCTACTCTATTAATGGATCCATCCTTACAGCAGTAACCACAATAAAGGATCTAGCAGTGGTCTTTGATCGTAAACTTAAATTCGTAAATCATTTCTCCGAGATTACTAATAAGGCATACAGACTTGCTGGCTTCGTCCTCCGCACGACCGTCCAGTTTAATCGTCCAGGAACAGCTGCTCTCCTATTTTCCACACTCGTCCGTAGTTTTTTGGAATACTGTTCCACCGTCTGGAACCCACACCATTCTTTCCATGTTCTAACCATCGAATCTATTCAGCGTAGATTCACTCGAACTCTTTTCTACAGATTAAGGAAGCCTCATATCGGTTACAATGGCAGACTTGAAGTACTTCACCTACAGCCACTGTATTTAAGGCGGACCTTCCTCGATGCTTGCTTCCTCTTCAAGCTGTGCAACTACCAGCTCAATACCCACCTCTATGACGACCTGAACTTTAGACCAGGAATAGTCTCAACAAGGAATTCAGACATCTTCAATCCTCCACGAGCCTCTCTCGATGTATACCATCACTCTCCGATTCTAAGAATGCAAAGGAACCATGACCGACTCCAATTTGGTTCTTTAGCTTCTTCTTTTTCATTATTTAAGAATAGAGTTAAATCTATCATATTTAATGATTAAATTTTTGTTTTTAATATTCATTTATTTTTTAGCGTATATTATAAACTATCATTTTCAATGTTTAAATTTTCCTCTTTGCTACTATTCTTTTATTTTCCGCTTTAATTGAAATTGTAATCTTTTTGTTGAAGAGCCCAATTAAATAAATAAATAAATAAATAAGTACCAACTGTTCTAGCTGTTGTAGGCACTTCTGTCTCAGATAGTTCCCTACGCAGTCTTTCAAGTCTCCTTAGCTCGGTGAGAACTGTCACGCACATCTCAGTCACCGCATTCCAGATTTCGCTGCTGCTCGGCGTATGTGGGACTATGTTGTCGGGGTTAATATTTTCTCCAACGATGTCCACGACTCTACTTCTGTCCATTTCGTAGACTGGGCAGTGAAAGAATACATGCTCTGCATTTTCTATTGCATCTGTACAACTTGGACATGACTCAGAGGAGTCATGGCCATATTTGTGTGAATAGTTTCTGTAACAGCCATGTCCTGACAGAAATTTGGTCTCTAATGGGTCTATACGTCCAGCGGCCATTGTTTACGGTGTTCCATTGCAGTTGCCAGGCATTCGTACTTATCCGTTGCTATTCTTTTTTATCTTCCACTGTTAAGCATCGGTTTATCGTATTCTTTTTGTGATCTAATCATTGTGCTCCAGCAGCTAGTATGTCTGGCGGCAGTAAACCAGCTATGACATTCGCGGCGTCATATGAAATTGTGCGAAATCCACTGCATACCCTTAGCGCACTTACTCTATGGGGTTTTTTTTAACATATTCGTGTAAGATTTATATTGTAGTGCTTCACTACATATCGGTGCAGCATACATTCTGATACTTCGCGTCACTCTTGAAAGAAGTATCCTCCTGTTTTGGCTGGGTCCTCAAATGTTCGCCATTGTTTTGCATAGGGCGCAGCTTACTCGTTCTGTTTTTGCGCAGATAGTTTCGATGTTCGTCTTAAAGGATGATCTTGCGCCAATCATAAAACCCAAGTATTTAATGGAGGGTTGGGATAAAATTTCAAGTCCATCTGTATTTAACGTTATATGCTCTCTTTGTTTTCTGCTTGTAATGAGAACTACTTCTGTTTTTTGTGCAGCTAGCTCTAGATTAGATGCTCTAAGCCAGTTCTCAATGTCAGAAATCACGTTGGTGCTCATGTTGTTGATGGTCTGTAAGTCTTTCGCTACCACAGTAATTGCTATGTCATCCGCGTAGCCAATTATTTGCACGCCTCTTGGTACTGGAAGTCGTAAGATGTCATCATATTGTATATTTCATAACACGGCTCCTAGTACTGAGCCGTGTGGGACTCCGCATGTTATGATATACTTCTTCACTCCTTCTTATAGTAATACTCTATCTGCGAGATAGCTCCTGACCATTCGTAGGAGTTATGGTGGAGTTTCCAATTTTAGTAGAGCATTAATTATGTGAGGCCACGTCACCGAATTGACTGCATTTTTAACGTCTAGCGTTATTAAGGCGCAGTATTCTTTAGAACCATTCTTCCATCTACTGCCTTCAATGGTCTTTTCAGCAATGTCTGTTACTTTTTTTATTGCGTCGACTGTAGAGCGTCCTTTGCGGAATCCATATTGATTCTCTGAAATGTTTCCATTCTCTTGTAGATGTTCTAATCTGTTAAGAATTAACCGTTCTAGGATTTTCCCCAGTGAGTGCACAGCGGCCTGTATGAACTCGGCTGTCCGGGTGGTTTGTTTCGGGAGTAGAACCAAACGTTGACGTTTCCATATTTTGGGAAAAAATACCATCCTTTAGGAATTTCGTGTACATTTCTGCTTAGACGTCTGCATTGAGCTTTATAGCTAGTTTAAGCGCTCTATTTGTTATGCCATCAAATCCTGGTGATTTATTGTTCTCGAGCCACTTAGCTGCTTAGAGTACCTCCTCCGCAGTCACCACCGCTGGTTTGTTATTCCCTTCAGTGGGGCTTTCTATTATAGCCGAAGCATTATTATCGAAGCGTTTCGGGAATAGCGATTCGACCACTTTCTCCACAAGTATAGGAAACGTTGGTGCTTGTCTCCTCGGTCCCTTCAGTTTCGACATCACTACCCTATATGCTCCATCCCATAAGTTACCGTTCATATTGTTACAAAGCTCTCTAAAACATTCTTGTTTACTTTGCTTAATTGCCTTTTTAAGGTCTGGCCTGGCTTCTTTGCATATACCGTTTAGTTTACTACTATTAACGGTTGTTCTTCTCCGTTACAGCTGTCGTCTAGCTTTATGACATCTAGTGCGTAGCCGGGCAATGTTATTGTTCCACCAGTAGTTTGGTTTCCGTACGTTGTGAGCTTTTCTTCTCACCATTGTCGCGTCACAGGCTTTAGTCGCTATGGGTCTACATATGGATCACTTAACCGCCATTCTGTGTGCTGGATTAATGTTCTGCTTGCAAATGTAATGTCTATTACGGAGCCTCCTCCATTTTTTTCGAATGTATTTTTGCGCCCACTGTTTAAAACGATGACGTCAAGTGGTATGTAAAGGTGTTGGCTCGTCCTTGTACTCAAGGGGGTGTTACGTGGCCTTTACAATGCAGACAAGAAACAATGCATCAAAACAGGATGATCATTAGGCTCAGCAAGTCCTGCTGAGGAGGTCAGCGAGCAGAAACATCTAATAAACTATATAATAACAGCTCGATAACATTCTGAGCGTGAAATTTTCACGTTCAAACGATTAATTAATTCAGATTCGGGCATCTTTATTGAATTGAAGTACCCGTTCCAAGTAGGACAAGCCATTTATCGTTGGTCTCTAAAAGAAACCGGCCAAAATCAACCTGACTTCAGCAAAAAAAAAAAATATACATCAGCTGCACTACTCGTTACTATCGTTCTCACCCCCTTCCCCAAACTTTCCTATTCCATTCTATCCCTCCCTGGCTGTGTTTGTGCATTGTACATAAAGGCCGAAGTTGCTCATAATACAGTTTTTAAACAAGCATACGACAGTATCGACAGGAGTGTACTGTAACAAATCATGCTTTATTCCCCCAAAACTAGTCTAGACTAACAAAACTCACAATGACGAACACTGAATCCCAAGTAAGAATACAAACCGATTCCAAAACCAGCTTTCGAACGGAATGTGGTTAAAAGGTGGAAGATCGTCCAGCTCCCATGCTTTTCAACTTGGCACTAGAGTATGTCGTCCGAAAAATCCCAGTCAACACCTATGGGACACTACTATTCAAGTCCTACAAAATAATAGTATACGCTGACGACATTAACATCCTAGCAAGATCCTGCCCTTGTGCTAAGAAGATAATTATTAATCCTGGCTCCGCCGCAAAAGAAGTCGGGTTGCGCATTAACGAAAGCAAAACAAAAGTAATGACGCAAACAAGAAAGAGAACGCCTGTCAGACAAAACATAACAATTGCAGAATATAATTTGGAGAGTGTGGACAACTTCATATATCTAAGGGCTAATCTAGCAAAGGACGGTAATGAAACAGACGAAATCAAATGACTGATAATACTAGCAAAAAAGACGTATTATTCGGTACTTCCAATAATTAAATTCAAAAAGTGCACAGGAACAATAAGCTGCGGATATATAAAGCTATTATACGACCTAATACGCCGAAATTAACGCGAACTTCCGAAAAAGCAGTTAACGCATTTGAAAGATAGATCCTCCTAAGAATTTTGGGACCTGTGAGGGAAGGAACGGAATGGCAAATAAGATGTAACCATGAGTTGTATCAACTCTACGACGAGCTAGGAATTTCAACGTTCATTAAACTACGTAAACTGAAGTGGGCTGGCCATGTAGAGTGAATGGAAGACAGAAGAACTCCCCAAACCTGCTCTTAAAGGCAAAGCGAGTGGTAACCGGCCAATAGGCAAACCACGCAAGCGGTGGGAAGACTCGGTTGATGAAAACAGCAAAGCCGTTTTAAAAATTAGCAGCTGGAGGACGCGGTCTTTGGATCGAGACGATTGGAGGCGACGACTTCAGGAGGCCAGAACCCGATTTGGGTTGTCGCACCATTGATGATAATGACAGGTCATTCTGTAAAAAAAAACCTTAATTACCTTCTCTTCTTCTTCGATGGCGCTACAGCCCAAATCGGGCCTTGGCCTCCTGACCTTCAGGCTCCTTAACATTTTCATTATTTATTGCGGAAGAGTTGTTAACTCTTCGCACAACCCTCTATCTACGAATTTTTCATATTCGTAGATTGAGGTAACCAAGGTATATTCAAGCAGGTAGTGTGGTGAAATTATGCGTTGACCGGGACTTGAACTCACGACCATCAATTCGATGTAGTGACCGTCATCTCTGCCAATCGAGCAAATTCTCAATGTCAGCCATCATAACGAAATTTGGACATATAAAAAATTGAGCAGGCACTATGAAAAAATTGTCCAACTGGGCGGTCAAAACTCAACTGGAGACAAATTCCGGCATTAAATTTACGTCCAGCTCGGACGTCAAAAGAACTGCACAAATCAGCTGGAAAAATGATAAAAAACAAGTCCTGGCAACAACATAAGGCCGATGCTCAGGATCGCGCCTTGTGGAAGAGAGTAGTTTCTGTCCTATGCCCCTATAGAGGGTTGTTAACAGGAATTTGATTGATTGATTGATTGAAACTGAAAAAGTTTGTGTATTATTTATATTATATATATTATATATATATTATTATTATATATATTATATATATACAAACGAAAAACGGCTTAAAATTAAGACATCACAGTCTATGTAAACTCAACATTTCTAAAGCCTGCAACGAAAAGTTCTGTCGCATCTATTCGTGTATAGATAACGGTTCTTTCTATAGCAAGAAAGATAAAAAACTGCCAACAAGTCGGGCGAAACTTTATTATTTTGGAATAAGTTGACATGCCTATTAGACCAATATGCAGGTTAAGATTGTGTTGGATACCGATATTTAGGCAATATTTCAACGCAGCCTCATTAAGTAGTTGTACATTATTATTCGTAAAATTGTTGATTCCGCGGGTTGACAATGTTAAAAGATCAACAATGTTGCGCACCATTACGTTACAATAAGTTTAAAGTTTCCACGCCACCCAAGAGGTACCTTAATTGTGCGCGTTATTCCTATGAGGTTGGAATTCGCCAGTAGCCATATTTCACCGTTCTACTAAATGAATACACTGCCGTTACTTTAAGCAACAGTGAACTAGAGAGCCATAGTAAATGATCAGTTAATCAAACTATTGATTTGTAAGGCAACCTTTTCACCAATAGAACCACAATAGATTGACGCACTGAAAGACTAACTAAAACAGACGAAATAATAGCAGACTTGGAAAACTGAGATAAGATTGGTTAGTAAAGCGAAGATTTCCCTATGAAACCCCAATCAATCTGAGTATCATTCTGCGGACAGACACCCTCCCTAAAACAGACGAGACAAAGGCAGAGTATGAATCCAGAGATGCGACTGGTTTGTAATGCGAAGATTTCGCCTATGAAACCCCAATCGATCTGAGTATCGTTCTGCGGACAGACACCCTCCCTAAAACAGACGAGACAAAGGCAGAGTACGAATCCAGAGAAGCGACTGGTTTGTAATGCGAAGATTTTGCCTATGAAACCCCAATCGATCTGAGTATCATTCTGCGGACAGACACCCTCCCTAAAACAGACGAGACAAAGGCAGAGTACGAATCCAGAGATGCGACTGGTTTGTAATGCGAAGATTTCGCCCATGAAACCCCAATCGATCTGAGTATCATTCTGCGGACAGACACCCTCCCTAAAACAGACGAGACAAAGGCAGAGTATGAATCCAGAGATGCGACTGGTTTGTAATGCGAAGATTTCGCCCATGAAACCCCAATCGATCTGAGTATCATTCTGCGGACAGACACCCTCCCTAAAACAGACGAGACAAAGGCAGAGTACGAATCCAGAGATGCGACTGGTTTGTAATGCGAAGATTTCGCCTATGAAACCCCAATCGATCTGAGTATCATTCTGCGGACAGATACCCTCCCTAAAACAGACGAGACAAAGGCAGAGTACGAATCCAGAGATGCGACTGGTTTGTAATGCGAAGATTTCGCCCATGAAACCCCAATCGATCTGAGTATCATTCTGCGGACAGACACCCTCCCTAAAACAGACGAGACAAAGGCAGAGTACGAATCCAGAGATGCGACTGGTTTTCAATGCGAAGATTTCGCCTATGAAACCCCAATCGATCTGAGTATCATTCTGCGGACAGACACCCTCCCTAAAACAGACGAGACAAAGGCAGAGTACGAATCCAGAGATGCGACTGGTTTGTAATGCGAAGATTTCGCCTATGAAACCCCAATCGATCTGAGTATCATTCTGCGGACAGACACCCTCCCTAAAACAGACGAGACAAAGGCAGAGTACGAATCCAGAGATGCGACTGGTTTGTAATGCAAAAATTTCGCCCATGAAACCCCAATCGATCTGAGTATCATTCTGCGGACAGACACCCTCCCTAAAACAGACGAGACAAAGGCAGAGTATGAATCCAGAGATGCGACTGGTTTGTAATGCGAAGATTTCGCCCATGAAACCCCAATCGATCTGAGTATCATTCTGCGGACAGACACCCTCCCTAAAACAGACGAGACAAAGGCAGAGTACGAATCCAGAGATGCGACTGGTTTGTAATGCGAAGATTTCGCCTATGAAACCCCAATCGATCTGAGTATCATTCTGCGGACAGACACCCTCCCTAAAACAGACGAGACAAAGGCAGAGTACGAATCCAGAGATGCGACTGGTTTGTAATGCGAAGATTTCGCCCATGAAACCCCAATCGATCTGAGTATCATTCTGCGGACAGACACCCTCCCTAAAACAGACGAGACAAAGGCAGAGTACGAATCCAGAGATGCGACTGGTTTTTAATGCGAAGATTTCGCCTATGAAACCCCAATCGATCTGAGTATCATTCTGCGGACAGACACCCTCCCTAAAACAGACGAGACAAAGGCAGAGTACGAATCCAGAGATGCGACTGGTTTGTAATGCGAAGATTTCGCCTATGAAACCCCAATCGATCTGAGTATCATTCTGCGGACAGACACCCTCCCTAAAACAGACGAGACAAAGGCAGAGTACGAATCCAGAGATGCGACTGGTTTGTAATGCGAAGATTTCGCCCATGAAACCCCAATCGATCTGAGTATCATTCTGCGGACAGACACCCTCCCTAAAACAGACGAGACAAAGGCAGAGTATGAATCCAGAGATGCGACTGGTTTGTAATGCGAAGATTTCGCCCATGAAACCCCAATCGATCTGAGTATCATTCTGCGGACAGACACCCTCCCTAAAACAGACGAGACAAAGGCAGAGTACGAATCCAGAGATGCGACTGGTTTGTAATGCGAAGATTTCGCCTATGAAACCCCAATCGATCTGAGTATCATTCTGCGGACAGACACCCTCCCTAAAACAGACGAGACAAAGGCAGAGTACGAATCCAGAGATGCGACTGGTTTGTAATGCGAAGATTTCGCCCATGAAACCCCAATCGATCTGAGTATCATTCTGCGGACAGACACCCTCCCTAAAACAGACGAGACAAAGGCAGAGTAAGAATCCAGAGATGCGACTGGTTTGTAATGCGAAGATTTCGCCCATGAAACCCCAATCGATCTGAGTATCATTCTGCGGACAGACACCCTCCCTAAAACAGACGAGACAAAGGCAGAGTACGAATCCAGAGATGCGACTGGTTTGTAATGCGAAGATTTCGCCTATGAAACCCCAATCGATCTGAGTATCATTCTGCGGACAGACACCCTCCCTAAAACAGACGAGACAAAGGCAGAGTACGAATCCAGAGATGCGACTGGTTTGTAATGCGAAGATTTCGCCTATGAAACCCCAATCGATCTGAGTATCATTCTGCGGACAGACACCCTCCCTAAAACAGACGAGACAAAGGCAGAGTACGAATCCAGAGATGCGACTGGTTTTTAATGCGAAGATTTCGCCTATGAAACCCCAATCGATCTGAGTATCATTCTGCGGACAGACACCCTCCCTAAAACAGACGAGACAAAGGCAGAGTACGAATCCAGAGATGCGACTGGTTTGTAATGCGAAGATTTCGCCTATGAAACCCCAATCGATCTGAGTATCATTCTGCGGACAGACACCCTCCCTAAAACAGACGAGACAAAGGCAGAGTACGAATCCAGAGATGCGACTGGTTTGTAATGCGAAAATTTCGCCCATGAAACCCCAATCGATCTGAGTATCATTCTGCGGACAGACACCCTCCCTAAAACAGACGAGACAAAGGCAGAGTATGAATCCAGAGATGCGACTGGTTTGTAATGCGAAGATTTCGCCTATGAAACCCCAATCGATCTGAGTATCGTTCTGCGGACAGACACCCTCCCTAAAACAGACGAGACAAAGGCAGAGTACGAATCCAGAGATGCGACTGGTTTGTAATGCGAAGATTTCGCCTATGAAACCCCAATCGATCTGAGTATCATTCTGCGGACAGACACCCTCCCTAAAACAGACGAGACAAAGGCAGAGTACGAATCCAGAGATGCGACTGGTTTGTAATGCGAAGATTTCGCCTATGAAACCCCAATCGATCTGAGTATCATTCTGCGGACAGACACCCTCCCTAAAACAGACGAGACAAAGGCATAGTACGAATCCAGAGATGCGACTGGTTTGTAATGCGAAGATTTCGCCTATGAAACCCCAATCGATCTGAATATCATTCTGCGGACAGACACCCTCCCTAAAACAGACGAGACAAAGGCAGAGTACGAATCCAGAGATGCGACTGGTTTGTAATGCGAAGATTTCGCCTATGAAACCCCAATCGATCTGAGTATCATTCTGCGGACAGACACCCTCCCTAAAACAGACGAGACAAAGGCAGAGTACGAATCCAGAGATGCGACTGGTTTGTAATGCGAAGATTTCGCCCATGAAACCCCAATCGATCTGAGTATCATTCTGCGGACAGACACCCTCCCTAAAACAGACGAGACAAAGGCAGAGTATGAATCCAGAGATGCGACTGGTTTGTAATGCGAAGATTTCGCCTATGAAACCCCAATCGATCTGAGTATCGTTCTGCGGACAGACACCCTCCCTAAAACAGACAAGACAAAGGCAGAATACGAATCCAGAGATGCGACTGGTTTGTAATGCGAAGATTTCGCCTATGAAACCCCAATCGATCTGAGTACCGTTCTGCGGACAGACACCCCCCCTAAAACAGACGAGACAAAGGCAGAGTATGAATCCAGAGATGCGACTGGTTTGTAATGCGAAGATTTCGCCTATGAAACCCCAATCGATCTGAGTATCATTCTGCGGACAGACACCCTCCCTAAAACAGACGAGACAAAGGCAGAGTACGAATCCAGAGATGCGACTGGTTTGTAATGCGAAGATTTCGCCTATGAAACCCCAATCGATCTGAGTATCATTCTGCGGACAGACACCCTCCCTAAAACAGACGAGACAAAGGCAGAGTATGAATCCAGAGATGCGACTGGTTTGTAATGCGAAGATTTCGCCTATGAAACCCCAATCGATCTGAGTATCGTTCTGCGGACAGACACCCCCCCTAAAACAGACGAGACAAAGGCAGAGTACGAATCCAGAGATGCGACTGGTTTGTAATGCGAAGATTTCGCCTATGAAACCCCAATCGATCTGAGTATCATTCTGCGGACAGACACCCTCCCTAAAACAGACGAGACAAAGGCAGAGTACGAATCCAGAGATGCGACTGGTTTGTAATGCGAAGATTTCGCCTATGAAACCCCAATCGATCTGAGTATCGTTCTGCGGACAGACACCCTCCCTAAAACAGACGAGACAAAGGCAGAGTAGGAATCCAGAGATGCGACTGGTTTGTAATGCGAAGATTTCGCCTATGAAACCCCAATCGATCTGAGTATCATTCTGCGGACAGACACCCTCCCTAAAACAGACGAGACAAAGGCAGAGTACGAATCCAGAGATGCGACTGGTTTGTAATGCGAAGATTTCCCCTATGAAACCCCAATCGATCTGAGTATCATTCTGCGGACAGACACCCTCCCTAAAACAGACGAGACAAAGGCAGAGCATGAATCCAGAGATGCGACTGGTTTGTAATGCGAAGATTTCGCCTATGAAACCCCAATCGATCTGAGTATCATTCTGCGGACAGACACCCTCCCTAAAACAAACGAGACAACGGCAGAATACCAACCCAGAGATGCAACTGGTTTGTAAGACAAAGATTTCGCCTATGAAACCCCAATCGATCTGAGTATCATTCTGCCGACAGACACCCTCCCTAAAACAGACGAGGCAAAGGCAGAGTACGAATCCAGAGATGCGACTGGTTTGTAATGCGAAGATTTCGCCTATGAAACCCCAATCGATCTGAGTATCATTCTGCAGACAGACACCCTCCCTAAAACAGACGAGGCAAAGGCAGAGTTCGAATCCAGAGATGCGACTGGTTTGTAATGCGAAGATTTCGCCTATGAAGCCCCAATCGATCTGAGTATCATTCTGCGGACAGACACCCTCCCTAAAACAGACGAGATAGAGGCAGAGCACAAATCCAGAGATCCGACTGGTTTGTGAAGCGAAGATTTCGCCTATGAAACCCTAATCGATTTCCGTATTTGTTTTAAATAGACATTCTAATATTCTAATACAGATTACATAGCAACATCATTGAAATCATAAGATGTGATTGGTTTGTAGGGCAAATAAAATGGCTTTGAGACCATAATCGGTAGTGTGGCTTTTTGTGGTTTACTTTTTAGTTGGGAAAAGAACCAATCGTTCCGTTATTAAAATATTTGAGAGATGTTTTCGGAGAACCATAGTTTTATCTTTTCCTCTGCAAAGTTTAAATTTTGAGTCCTTAGGATCTACTCCCAAAGCAAGGGAAGTTGCGTATGCACTTGCGTAAACGCCACAGCTTGAAGAATTAGGCTGCAGCGATGCTAGTTCGACATACTCAACAGAGTTTCGGATACGTAAAAATGGATATAATTTTGATAAAATTAGTTTCTGTGTATTATCTAAATTATTTCGCTGTAAACTGTCATATACGAAAACTTTTTTTCGACGGTGGCTATAGAACATGCAAATCCAGTGACCAATTTTATCTTCTTCTTCTCCAATTTCTGCAATTTCTCCCCCGTAAAGGATTTGTAGATCATCGTGATCAATCGGAACTTCTTTATATTCGGAAGGGCATTGATAAAAAAGAACACATTGAGGGTTAAATGGAGTGGAATTCCTTATGACGTTTAGCAGTCGATCAATTGGCAAATCCGTTAGCTCCTTGCCAGCACAATTTATTTCTTCTGATATTCGGGATAATAATTTTGCTTTAGCAATATCAACACCATGAGAAGGAAGATTTTCTGACGGGATTATTATTGGGTCCTCAATATCAATGTTAGTGTTGACCTCATTGAAGATATTTTGATCAATGTCGTTGTTGATATTTTTAGGAACTGTATTTGGAGTACTGACTTCATCCAATTCCCTTGTGTGTTTTTCTGGAGAAAGGCCTATATAAATTGGTTTATGATCAGAAAAAAATGTTTCATAAGCACCTGAAGTATAGCATGAAATATTTTTAATGAATACAGTGTCAATTTGTGTACTGCAACTGGTTGTTGACAATTTGAGTGGAAGCCCTCTGTCAAAACCACGATCTAACATTTTTTGTTGAAATGTGGAATCTGAAGTGAAGGTATCAAAATTAAAATCTCCAATAATAATGACTTCAGAGTCGGAAAGAATATTTGCTAAGATCTCATTTAAGTGTTTGTAGAATGACTGACTTGAAAATGAGGGAGATTTGTATCCAGTTATAATGTTAACTTGGTTAATTAATAATCGAACAATGTCAACATGAGATTTATTTTCAGCGGTTTCTTTAATGTGGCTTAATACTTGAACGGATAAATGTGATCTTGCAAAACACATTACTCCATGGGCTGATTTCCTAAATTCGCCATCTGATCTATAAACTAAGATATATTCAGGTATAAGGATTGTATCTAATTTACAGGTGTTTGTTTCCGAAAATAGTAAAAGATCTGCTTGGTTGTACCAGTTATCGCACGATATATATTTCAAATGTGATTTTAGTGATCTCACATTTTGATATATAACTTTCAGACCTTTACAGAAATTAAGGTTATTATATGAAAAAGTTAAAACCTTATCTGTTTTTAACTCTTGAAGGGCTATACTAAGAGCATCCTGTGGCGAGGGACGTTTGGGTGGTTTAAAATGTCCAACTATATAAAGGTCAGTAATTGTTCTGACTCTACTTAATGCAACATATAGCATAGACCTAGTAATGCGTTTGCTTTTTTGCAAATCCAAGCAAACGGCGTCATAAGTTTGCCCCTGACTTTTATGGATCGTTAATGCTTCAGCTGGTACAATAGGGTATTGTGTCCTGGTAGTTTGATACCCTTGCCTTTCCGAAACTGAGATTGGCACGGTAATCCTAGAAATGGGAACTAAGTTTTTGGGAATATTATATTTCGCTATGGGATTTTCATATTTCCTACGAATTTTATTTCCTACGCGGTCGGAATTAAAGTCTATCCATGCTATAGGAGGAACTTCTTCAGTTTTGAAATGTTGCATATATTTCAAAACCCCGCATGCTCCGTTAACTAACCCATCTTCTACGTCAATATTAGCTATTATCATATATTTAATATCAACTTTTAAAATAAGTTCATATGCTAGCCCTCCCGTTTCGGTGCGTTTTTTCAATTTCACTGAATTCAGAATTTTTTCTTTTTTTAAATCATTCTTTTTTTGCATTAGAACTTGGTCTTTGGCAATTGAAATAAATTCCTGTTCCTTCGATTTAGATATTTTAATTTTATTGTAATCATCTACGCAAGCATTTTCGCTAAACAACCTGATTGCGTTATCTGGAACCATACTTGATGCCATTTCTCTGGTTTTAATCAAACTGATGTCTTGCTCGGTCATAATACCAAGTGCTAAATTATTAAGGGCCGTAATAAAGTGAACATCGTTCTTTTGTCTCATTATTTGGGTTAATTCAAAAGATTTGAATTCATCCCACAAAAGATTTCCCGAAAGAGAGGATAGTTCATTTATATTAGGTACTACATAAATAGGCCTATCCAGAACAGGTGGTAATTGATTTAGATCCCCCACAAGTAAAACAGACACACCTCCAAATGATTCATTTTTCCCCATTACTTGCCGCAATCTTGTATCAACTTGAAATAGTTGACGGCTTCCTACCATAGATGCTTCATCAATAATTAGCAGTTTAAGATTAATAAGGTCTGCTCTAATGGTATTAGCAATATCTTCGGATAACTGGGGCATTTGTCCACCAAATTGGGTAACAGGCAAGGCAAATGCGGAGTGGAGAGTTACACCGTTAATAAGAAATGCAGCTTTCCCCGAAGGAGCACAAAGAAGAACGCTTATTGAATTCTGATGTACTTGAGGCATGTCATTAAAATACAGCGTTATTATTTGAAACACGCAATTTATTACTGTTCTCTTACCAACACCCGCAGAACCACTCATAAAAATTCTTAAGGGCAAGTTTCCTATTTTGAAACTATTTAGTATGTACATAACAATTTGGCGTTGTTTATTGTTTAAGATTCCCAGCTGGTCATATATTTCTTCCCTTTTAACCAATTTTGGGGTAATAAAACGAGGTTTCCCGGTGGTTTTTGGAATTACTGTACCCACTTGTCCAAAGATATCCACAAAGTGATTGGCAGGAATTTTTTCACCATCTTCATCTTGGTCCTGGAGATCAGCTTCATCCCCTGCAGCGTTCATTGCATTTTCAATTTCGTCGTCATCGAGATTGAAAAACATTTTTCTATTTTCAAAAATTGTTACAGAATTATCATTGTATAATTTTTCACAATCTTTATTTTCTACGTCATCTAATTCATTGCGCCAAGGCAGAAAAAGTAAAACCTGCTCCCTAAAATAGTTTAAGGGATCCTGATCCAACTTATATCTTCTAAACCTTAAAATTTTTGGTTTGGATCTTTTTTTGATATAATCAGATTCATCTGCATCTTCATTATAATCATTGTGCCGTTTTGATATTGTGGACAATACTGAAGCAAAATTGGCTAAGCATGAATTTTCCATCAGTATAGATCTTACCGAATATCTAAAAAATATATTGGACTGATATATGTCCTCAGATTCAGGATTAAGGGCTTGAAGGTCCTTATTGTTTTTCAACATACGTACCCGTTCGTTATGTTTAACCGTGTTAATATAAACAGTTGAACGGCTCATTTTGGAAAGTGGGATTGATAAGGCATGGTAGACAGCTTCCTGAGCTGACAAAATGTTACAATTTAGAAATTTGTTAGCTACAATTCTTAAACTTTCTTTAATAGATTTGTTACCCTTATTCAGATCAGCAACTGTATCGCGTAACAACTTAGAAAGGCCTGAATCAATTTTACTAACATAATTAATAATGTAAGTTGCACAGCTATAGGGATTTATAATGTATTGAATGTCCATATTGGATTCTAATAAATTTAAAATTGTCGGATTATACGCATTTATCCCGACTTCTAAGCTAGTACGTTTTAGAAAAACAGTTGGACGATTAAGTGTTGAACGAATAGCTAAAATATACATTTTTTCCGACATTTCTAGCTTTACTAATATATTTTCCATTGAAATATCAATATTTGTAGTAAAATATCTTTTCATTAGCATCTTAATACGATATGCGCATGCACGTAGGTTTTCATTACATTCTTCCTTGCTTAGTGGCTCAAGAATCATTGTACGTGGCATGACAGGGATAGGGTAATTAAATCTACATTTAGTTTTATTTTTTTGACCCTTAAAACATGTAGATTTATGGCGATGACGTTGAAAGGCCATATTTGGATTTTTCGATTCGTATTTGCAACTTATGAATTGATTAATGAATTGCACACAGCTTTCAATGGATTGAGGGTCATCTTTATCATAAAGGGGAGCGTTTTTATTATATAATAAGTTGTGTGTATGAACTGATCCCCGACCTTGAAATTCTCTCCGCTGGTAAGAATCAGTCACATAAAAGTCATTAAATGGACCGTTTTTATTTTCTAATAATTTCATAATATTATTAACTCGTTCCTCGAAATATCGGACACAAGTAACAGGGTCATCGCGTATTAATTCTGTCTTCTCGTGTTCGTCCATGTGAAATGCTTCCCGATTGGTCAGTGTCACATTAGATTTAATCTTCTTCAAGATTACTAATAATTCGGGACACTGTAATTCTGAAGCTGAAAATGTTATGAAAATAGAAGGCTTTCCCAACTGCCTTAACATGGCTAATAACTCTTTTTTCTTTGCTTCCCAATAGGCTGGCGAAGATCGAACCTGTTTTAGAAATCTGTACCCATCGTTATGTCTTAACATGTCCCCAACGAAATCCTTAGTCAAAACATTTTTCGCAACGATGTTCCCCTTATCGGTTTTAAATTTTCTGAGACAAATGTTTATACTTCCCCAAACACTTTGCTCTAATTTCTTTTTCGCCATGAACAATATCCGCTCTGGAATGCAAGATCTTCTTGTAAAATGACGACATTCGAACTTAACTCGTTGAGCATAAGTTAATTTCTTTTCATTATCAAATCCATGCCCCCCATAGATACCAGGAAAACAAAGTTCGTCAATATTTTCAACGAAATGCCATGGAACAGGATGCTTTCCTTGCCCGGGTGCTATAACCTTAATGTCATTGATATTTTCCTTATTCCTATCTATAATTAAGACTTCGTTATCCACTATTCGAAATTCTGCATCAATGTCTAATTCATCATCGGAATCGGGTTGTTTTGTAGCTACAATATCTATCACTTTTGAAGTATCAAGTTTATTAGACTTTTGTGGCACGATGAAATTAGTATGCTTATTGGAATCCAAGAAATTATTTTGATAATACTCTTCATTAATTCCAATCTTTAATGCATCATATAATGGTGTTTCAACGATATGTTTAAGGGCTTTACAAACATTAGCAGGCTTTATTGTTTCATACATGTAAGATGTAGGAAAATCAAGATGTCTTTTTAATTGAATTTGAACAGTGGACATTTCGTCAAAATGCCTTGGTAGAACGTCTACCATTTCATTGATGTCAACTTCAATATTTACAACACTACCTTTAGCTGAGAATTGTGGATTCAGAAGATATGGCATTAAGTATCTAATTTGCATAAATGGTATATATGGAGATATCATACGTAACTCAAGAGGTGATAAAATTTGTAAGCATTCGGGTACATTCACATAACTTAAGTTTGATGAAGCTGCCATTTTCGGTACTTCTCCTTTTAAAATGTACTTACTACACGTTTGACATACAACATCGGAACAATAATTATAAATTTTTTGATAGAAATCAACAAAATTTATGTTATCATTATTTTTCATAATGCGTATTTTTATTTTGTCAAAATTAAACGTTGTTACCGAATGTGGAAAAAATAAATTTGCACAGCAACAACAGCAATTATCTGGTCCTATGGATTTTGATTTTATATATTTTATCAGCAGTTTAGAAGATTCCAATTTTATCCCTGATTTAATATTGTGCTGAAGAGTATTTGAAAATTGTTCCCTGTGCTTAAAAAATTCGTCTAGTCGGAGTTTACGTTTTCGTTCAGATTCACGTAATTTTTCTTTTTTGCTAAACTCACTACTAGATCTTATAATTTTTCGACGATCCTTATCGACTTTTTTTTCTATATCGCGAACACCCGTCTGAGCCCGTTTGTTTTTAAGACGTTTCATTTCCTTTTCCTTTCCACCTACTCCAGATCGTTTTCGAATGATCTTCCGACTTACTTTCTCATTTTCCCTAATTTCTTTATTTTGCCGCAATTTTTTCTTCCTTTCCTGTTCCAATGCTTTACCGGCTGGACCAGAACGGAGCCGGAGATTTCGTCTTCCCAATTTTTCCCTTTCCCTAATATCTTTATCTTCTCGCAATTTTTTCAGCCTTTTCTGTTCCAATGCTTTACCGGTTGCACCAGAACAGAACCGAAGATTTTGCCTTCCCAATTTTTCCCTTTCCCTAATATCTTTATCTTCTCGCAATTTTTTCAGCCTTTTCTGTTCCAATGCTTTACCGGTTGCACCAGAACAGAACCGAAGATTTTGCCTTCCCAATTTTTCCCTTTCCCTAATATCTTTATCTTCTCGCAATTTTTTCAGCCTTTTCTGTTCCAATGCTTTACCGGTTGCACCAGAACAGAACCGAAGATTTTGCCTTCCCAATTTTTCCCTTTCCCTAATATCTTTATCTTCTCGCAATTTTTTCAGCCTTTTCTGTTCCAATGCTTTACCGGTTGTACCAGAACGGAGCCGAAGATTTTGCCTTCCCAATTTTTCCCTTTCCCTAATTTCTTCATTTTCGCGCAATTTTTTCTTCCTTTCCTGATCCAATGCTTTACCCGCTAGACCAGAACGGAACCGAAGATTTTGCCTTCCCAATTTTTCCCTTTCCCTAATTTCTTCATTTTTGCGCAATTTTTTCTTCCTTTCCTGATCCAATGCTTTACCCGCTAGACCAGAACGGAACCGAAGATTTTGCCTTCCCAATTTTTCCCTTTCCCTAATTTCTTCATTTTCGCGCAATTTTTTCTTCCTTTCCTGATCCAATGCTTTACCCGCTAGACCAGAACGGAGCCGAAGATTTTTTCTTCCTAATTTTTCCCTTTCCCTAATTTCTTTATTTTCGCGCAATTTTTTCTTCCTTTCCTGATCCAATGCTTTACCCGCAAGACCAGAACGGAACCGACGATTTTTTCTACCCAATTTTTCCCTTTCCCTAACCTCTTTATTTTTCCGCAATTTCTTCAGCCTTTTCTGTTCTAATGTTTGACCGGTTGCACCAGAACAGAGCCGAAGATTTTTTCTTTTCAATTTTCCCCTTTCTCCTTTCAATTTTCGGCGATCTTGTTCTTTCATCTGGAAAGCAGAGTGAGAACGTAAGATCTGTCTCCTCGAAATCTCTTTTTTCCGAAAACTACGAGTTTTCCGAAGCTTTCGTAATCTTTCTCTCTCCCTTAACAATTTAATGTCAACAATTTCCTCTTCCATTCTGAAAAAATAATAAATAAATAAAATTATTGATAATATAAAAATATAAAGAAACTACATTCAATGGGCCGAATTCATATCATAGTGTATACATAAAATATATTGAAGAAACATTCGACATCGACTTCTTTTTATACTCTAGATAAAATCTGAGAGTATTATAAGCTTGCCACAAAGTTTGTAATGCTAAGAAATAAGGCTCGGAGGAAAAACTGAATGATACAGAAGTTCATATAATCACTCAAAAATCTCAAAACCGGATGTCCGGCCGTCTGTCCGTCCGTCCGACCCTGTCCTCTCCAGCTTGAGAACGCATTGATCTAGAAAGTTCACATTCTGTACACGTCGTAGGTGACAAAAAAGTAAGGGCAAGTTCGTGAACGGGCCAAATCGCTCCACCCCCTCTACCCCCTCCCAAACAAAATTGCACTATTACGCAATTTGACAATAAACGGATTTGCTCGAAAGCTATAAATGCCATTAGTCTGAAATTTTGAATATATTACATTTATGATAATTTCAGTCCATCGTAAAAAAATTATACGTGTCCTCCTCCTCCTTCCACCACCTCCCATACAAACTGCACTTCCTTATGAAATACTCTAAGCCAATTTACTCAGTGCGTATAAAATTTATCGAGCTCAAATTTAGCACTAAATATTTATTAAGAACTATTAGAAAGACCAAAAAAATTAGACTATTACCTTCACCCCTTCTACCCCCTCCCATACAAAATGACAAAATTTCGCAATTCGACAATAAACGGTTTTTCTCGAAAAGTCTAAATGCTATTGAACTGAATTTCGAAAATATTACTTTTATAATAATTCCACTCTGCTGTATAAAAATTATTTCACTTTTCCCATTTCTTCTACCACCTCCCATATAAACTGCACTTTTTCATGAAATACTCTAAACAAATTTACTCAGCACGTATATAATTGATGGAGCTGAAATTGTGCACTAATCATTTATTTAGAATTATTCGTAAGACACAAAAAAGTTAGGCGATTAGCTTCACTCCTTCTACTCCTTCCCATACAATTTGACACAATTCAAAAAGTCGATTTGCCTGAAAAGTATAAATGCTACTGATCTGCTATGCCAAATAAATGATGTTTACAGTTGTTTCTAAGAAAGTTATTAATAACTCCACCCTCCTTCTTCCACCTACAATACAAACTGCACAATTTCACTAAATTCAATGCACTAAGTTTCTCAGCACCTATTCAATTTTTGAATCCTAAATTTTGTGCAAAACATTTTGATAGCAACCCCCCAACAACTTGCCCTACAAAATTTCTTAAAATAAAAAAAATTCTCTTTCATCTAGAGTATCGCACGATTGGGCTTTACACCCAATCGAAGTCTTGTTATGTTTTGTTTTGGTTTTTAATTCAATTTAGATTTTTGAAGTTCATTTTAATTTGCAGACGGCAAAAAAATATTAGAAGTATTTTCCCTTTTTGTTAAAAAATAGAAGAAGGACACTAACTGTAAATTGAGTCATTTTGAAGAAAATTTAAGAAATAGAAACAATAACTCACAAATACTATATTAAAGTTGTTAGAAAATTAAAGAATTTTAATTATTTCTATATAGATTTATTTTATAAATAAAGATCAATTGAATTCCTGTAAAGACCCCTGATACAAGGATCATGCTCTCAAAATAATATTTTTTATACGATAGAAGATTTTTGAGTTGATTGTTTTACTTGTTTAAATTAAACACGCATTACATTATTTTATGAATTATTGTTAGAGGCAGCAGTTAATTCAGCTTTCGGCGTAAATTTAGGGCTCACATACCCATGACTTTTCGAAAAATCTATTTTATGTTTTTACAAATTTTATTGTTTACTAGCAAACGCCCGCGACTTCGTCCGCGTAAAAGTAGCAATAATAAACAATTTTTGAGAGTGTAGTTAGTAATACTTTATGTGATATATATAATCTGCTTACTTTAATGGCCCTTTGAACACAATGTTTTGTATTTTATTGGAATCGGAGCCATAAATTATTAAGAATGAATCCATGATATTCGCATTTGATTGGGACAGGCTTGTGATCAAATCAATCTCGTGATTTGAGCTCATATAAGTATTGAAGAGCATTAAGGACATGTGAATAATTTTAGCTTATGTTAATTAAAAAAAAAAAACAAATAAAATAATATTAAGCTTAAAAACATAACAGAACTACGATTGTGCGTAAAGCCCAATCATACGATACTACATATGTATAGATGAAATCGAAATTTTTGCGGTGTTAAGAAACTTTGTATGAGGAGTTGTAGAAGGGGTGACAGAAATGAACTAATTTGTTTCACATCATGCTAGAGTAGGTATAAAAATGTTTTGTACCAATTTTAAGCTTCAAAAGTTGAATAGGTACTGAAAAACTTAGTGAATTGAATTCAATGAAATTGTGCAATTTGTATGGGAGGTGTTGGAAGGAGGAATTTGTATACCAAAATACTGTGTTTGTAATAGAAATAATATATTCCAATTAATAGCTTTTATAGTGTCCAAGAAAATTTGATTAATATATATTTTTGAAAATTAGTCACTTTGTATGGAAGGGAGTAGAAGGCCATAGGGGAGTGAAATAAAACGAAAAACATATTACATCTCGGAGTATACCCAACAAACAAAATCGGCTTAGCCGTTTGTGCGTGAAAGGCTGCCGGACAGACAGACAGACAAAAATTTCAAAAACGTGTTTTTATAAAGTTTTTAAAGTTATTGTTAAAACAAAGCAAAAAACTAACTTATAGCCATTTATAAGCAAATAACAGACAGACACTATAATTATATTAATATGTATAAATTATTTGTTTTGTTCGCAAAATCTGGGTTTCTTTTGCAAAAAACTATGAACAACAGGAAGATACATTTTTCTCGAAACTATGTTTTTAAAAAGTGTCAATACGACAACAGAGAATCAATTTTCAATATTTTTCAACTTTTTGTTTTAAATATTGATAATTGTTTTCTCCATAGTGGGATGAGAGGTTTTTTTAATTTGTTGGTTGGACAATTACTTTGTTATGAAATAATAAATATTGTGATCGACACAGAAAAAAAGCATAGCGGCAGAGGAAGTGGAAGGTCTCGGATGATTATCGTGATGCGTATCGACATCCTCATCACCATCGACAGATCCAATTTTAAATTCGATAGCTCTCATAATGTTCCAAGGAGAAATGCTTTACTTGAATTTATAATATAGATATTTGTACGGGAGGGAGTAGAAGACGTGAAGCGAAGTTGATACTTTTCTTAGCATTTATTCCAATTATCAAGGTGCAAGTCGAGGCAAAATTTAAAGTTTCTGCTTTTCTAGTTTTAATGTAAATCGATATAACGCATTTACCAAAATTGTACACTTGTATGGGAGAAAAACAACATTTTCAACGTTAATGATAATTGCATTATTATACTTGGTTAAAATTTCAAATCAATAGACTTGACAGTTTCGAAGAAAAGTGATTTAACTGAAATATAAAATTTGTATGGGAGGAAAGGAACGAGTGATGTAAGGTTGATATTTTTTAAAACTAATTGTGATTACAATAATAATAATTCTGGCAAAAATTCGTTTTTTTAGCTTTGCTAATTTTAACGAAAATTGAAGAAATGCTTTTTTCAAGATTATGCATTTGTATGGGAGGAGGTAGAAGGAGTGAAGCGAAGTCGATAAGATTCAGCATTTATTACAATTATCAAGACACAAATTCAGACAAGAAGTTTTAGGCTTTTCTAGTTTTAATGGAAATCGATATAACGCATTTGTATGGGTGGGGGTAGAATAAGTACATGCATCAAAACAATATTTTTCGATGATATTAATGATATATACATTATTATACTTTAGTGAAAATTTCAAGTCGATAGTTTTGACAATTTCGAAGAAAAATAAGTTAACAAAAATTTCGAAATTTCGTGAATTTTTTTTTTTTTTCATCGAAACTACTTAGTGTAAAAGTTTATAATTTGGGATCAATAACGCATGCAGATCCACTAGAATCAACTTGAAGGGAGGTTAATTATTGTAAGGGGAAGGGTCAGGGAGGTGCAAAGAATAAAAATTAAAAAATAATATCTCAACAATCTCTGAGTTTATATAATTGAAACTTCGATGATATATTAAGCTATACCGGCGGAATATGAGAAAAATATAAAATTTCGACAATATAGTAGTGGGGAAATGGGGATAATTTTAGAAATGCTGCACTTTTCAAAACTTCAAACCAGTACCATATATCTCAAAATCCAATACAAATAAGAGGAAATTTTGTCAGATTGTAGATCTCTATGACCTATAATTGTGGTAAAATTTTTAAGATGGGGGTGAAAATGGAGGGAGGTGGTGTGCAAAATTGTCGAGAATTTTGAGTAATATTTTAGAGCTCTGGTGGATGATACAAAGTTACACATGCACATGCATGCATCCATTTGATATACATAAATAAAAAAATAATAACTTGAACCAGAACTGTAATCCACAGAAAGGAAGGCACTAACCTGCACGATGTGATTCATATAAATTAAAATAAAAAAAACTCAAAACTTTTGAATGATATTTTAAGCTATAAACTTAAAAATTGGGAAAATTCATTTAAAAAACATAACAGGACTACGATTGGGCGTATAGCCCAATCGTGCAATACTCTAGATGAAAGAGATTTTTTTTTATCTTAAGAAATTTCGTAGGAAAGTAGTATTGAACTAATTTTTTTACATTAAGCTAAGGTTGCTATCAAAATGTTTAATACAAAATTTAGGATTCAAAAATGTAATGGGTACTGAGAAAATTATTGTATTGGATTTAGTGGAATTATGCAGTTTGTATGGAAATTGGTAGAAGGAGTGTGGAATTATTAATTATTTTCTTAGAAATAACTGTAAACATCATTTGATTGACATATTTTAAATCGTAGATCAGTAGCATTCATACTTAAGTAAATTGGTTTATAGCATTTCATAAGAAAATGCAGTTTGTATGAGAGGTGATGGAAGGAAGGAGAGGACTCAAATAATTGTTACACAGCAGATTGGGATTATTATAAAAGTAATATATTCCAAATTTCAGATCAATAGCCCTTAAGCTTTTGGAAAAAATCCGTTTATTGTCGAATTGCGAAATTGTGTCATTTTGTATGGGAGGGAGTAGAAGGGATGGAGCGATTTGGTCGGTTCACGAACTTGACCTTACTTTTTTGACAAAAACAACGTGTACAAAATTTGAACTTTCTAGCTCAACGTGTTCTCAAGCTAGAGAGGACACGGACGGACGAACAGACAGACAGACGGACATCCGGTTTTGAGATTTTTGAGTGATTATATGAACTTCTGTATCATTCATTTTTTCTCCGAGCCTTATTTCTTGGCGTTACAAACTTTGTGGCAAACTTATAATACTCTCAGATTTCATCTAGAGTATGAACACAACAAGACTACGAACAGGTGTGAAGCCCGATTGTGCGATACTCTAGATGAAAGAGAAATTTTTTGATTTTAAAAAATTTTGTATGGGAGGTAGTGGAGGGGGTGACGACATTGAACTACTTTTTCCACATTACGCTAGAGCTGGCACCAAAACCAAAACTTCTGTATCATTAATTTTTTTCTCCAAGTCTTGTTTCTTAGCGTTAGAAACTTTAGAAACAATTCATAATGCTCTCAGATTTCATCTAGACTATAAACATAACAGGATCATACGATACTCTAGACGAAGAGACATTTTGTATGAGGAGTGATAGTGGGAAGGTAAGGGTATTGAACCAATTTTTGCTAGAGTTACTACCAGAATGTTTTATTGAAAATTTAAGCTTCAAAAATTTAATATTAGTGTATTGGATTCAAGAAAATTGTGCAGTTGTATGGGAGCTGCTAGAAGGAGTGGCGAGTTCTTAGTGAGTTTTTCAGAAATAACTGTAAATATCATATATTTGATATGTTTTCAATCGTAGATCAATAGCATTGAAACTTTTCACGAAAATCTACTTTCTAAGAAATTGTGAAATTGTATCATATTGTATGGGAGGGGGGAAGGAGTTAAGCTAATCATTTAGTTTTTTTTGTCCTACAAATAATTCTAAGTAAGTAATTTGTTCAAAATTTCAGCTCGATAAATTGTATACGTACTGAGTAAATTGGTTTATAGTAGTTCATGAAAAAGTGTAGTTTATATGAGAAGTGGTAGAAGCAGTAGGGGGATTCAAATAATTTTTATACCGTAGATTAAAATCGGTATACAAATAATATATTCCAAATTTCAGATCAATAACTTTTATATTTTTCGAGAAAATCGGTTTAGTGCCGAAAATGTGTCATTTTGTATGGGAGAGGGTAGGAGGGGTGGAGCGATTTGACCCGTTCCCGACCTTACTTTTTTGTCAAACACAACGTGCACAAAATTTTATCGTTCTAGCTTCACGTGTTAAGCTAAAGAGCGAACGGACGGACGGACGGTCGGAAATTCGAAAAAAAATACAGTGTTTATTTGAAGAGCTCTGAATTTTAATAAAAAAAGTAGATATGGAGGCTATGTATTGAACAGAATATCCGAAAAACAGACGAATACCCTTCTTAATTGGACACCCTATATATACTCGAGCTATTGATCATAATCGCATTTAAGTGTTACATAATCAAGAACAGCCCTGCTCTAGAACCCCCATGCACTTAATCTTCCCTATTCATCCTAACCTGCATATTAACTTGCCACGCATCTTAAACTTGTCCCAAGAACAATAAAGTTGCGTTGACTCGTTCGCAGATTTTTTTATATTTTTTATACCTATATACATATAAGTATATATTATATATATTTAATAAATTTTTCTTTTTTAAATCGCATAACAAAGTTTGAATTACTGTAATTACTTCATTTTAAAAAAAAAATTACCGCCGTCACACTATATTATTTTACAAGATTCTTCTTTATTTTTGCCAAGGAGAGGGCACATAGTTTTCATCAGTAGTCCACTTATACCCGTAAAGAAAAATGTTACTATTAAAAAAAAATTCAACTATAAGTTGAAAAGCTAGTAAAAAAATGTGAAATCAACAATTTAAATTAACACGTAATCTTTATAATAATTCTTAAAATTTATTCGATTTTCAGCACGCGCAGGGGTATGTGCGCCATTAAATTATAAAACTTTGGAAACTAATGTGCTCATTAACGCTTGAAACTGATCGAAAGTGCGCATTTAGCCTTTAAAAAAGTAAAATTTAGATTAAAATAAGACACGTAAAGAAGAGCCTTAGTCCACATATAAAAAATAAAGCCATTAAATCGAAAATCATCTGTCTTTTTGGGTCAAGGTTTTTGGAATGGGGGTTCTTCAAAGTGATTCAATTGATTGATTGATGATGATACAAACAACAATAGTATATTATAATTTTTATTCTTCTGTTAGGATGGAGAGGAGAGGAGAGTCTGATACCGCAACTCCTTTAATTTTTAGACTGTTACGTTTGATAGATGAGGCCGTGCGTTTTTATGAAGCAGTAGAACACTCGATCTCAGCTGATCAATCTAAGCCGTTGAACGTGCAATTTCTGATATCTTTCATTAAGTTGAGTACAATAATTCTCTGCATTAATGCATTCATCACGTTGCAAAAAGGAATAGTGAATAACTGCAGCTGCAGACCACCGAACAGTCACCATTACCTACTTGGGATGAAGACTTGCTTTCGGCATATGTTTTGAGGCCTCATCAGCATCTAGCCATTGTCCCGATCGGGGACAATTGTCGTGCAATATCCACTTTTCATCATATGTCACTATTCTGTTTACAAACGGATCGTTTCTGTTCCGGGAGAGCAAAGAACTGCAAGCTTCCGTTCGCCGTCATGTTTTGCTCAGTAAGCGCATGCGGAACGCATTTACCAATCTTCTCGACTTTTCAAGCTGTTGCAAGTTCCGGGAATGTCGAATAGTGTACGACCAATTTCTCTGTAATGTCCTTTACATTTTGGCGTGAGTCAGATTTCTCTAAGCGCAGCTTATCATTGTCGGTCGGTGGTTTTGAGTTCCAAATGGCTCACTTTAAAAGATTAAATCTCCTGATCGGAATTTTTCGAACAATCGCCATGTGGTCCGTTCGTTTGCTTTGTTAGTTCCAAGTGCCCTGTTGATGTTCTTGGTTACCTTCATTGCCTTGTGGACAAGTGTAAGCTCGCAAAGAAAAAGTAACCGTTTTGAACTCGCTTTCATATTTATACTCTAGGTGAAATCTGAGAGAATTATAAGTTTGCCACAAAGTTTGTAACGCTAAGAAATATGGCTCGGAGAAAAAAATGAATGATACCGAAGTTAAATTGTTCGAAACAATTGTCAAATTTTCGAAATAATTTTTTCGCTATCCTTGTTTGGCATACTTAAACCCAAAGCAACTATCTGTCCTACGTTAAATTGTCCGTTGCTAAAGTACTTAGCTTAGACACGAACCAAAAGCTAATAATTGAAAAAATAAAAATTTCTGAAATAAAACAGAAAACTCCATTGTTCTGAAAATTACTTTATTGCTGACTGAGTACTAGCAACCAAGAGAAAATACAAATTTTAGTATTTTTTTGTAAAAGTTTGAGGCCAAGTTAAGTTTGGACGCAGTTTACGAAAATTTCCGAATCAAAAAGTATTCCCACATGAGACAGCCTATCAGATACTCCACTTTATATATCCTCCTTGATTTGAAATAGTTATTTCAAAATAAATTTTCAGTTGTTGCTCAGATATAAATACAAATGTCAATCATTTAAGTGCTACATAAACTTAGTTTTCCGTTGCTGTTGTTGTTGCTTTCCGTCTTTTCCACTAATAAAATATTTTATAATAACTTGTTAGTGAAAAATCTGAGAAACCAACAGCAACGGAAAACTAAGTTTATGTAGCCAGTATATAATTAATTTACAGGGTGGGCCAAATACAAGCCACTTGAACGAAGTTGTGTTTCATCAATATTGGAAATGTTTATTCTTACTAATGAAGCCATAATACATGGAAAAAAAATTAATTTTGTTCATTTTATTGCATTTTTAAAATATAAACTTGTATTTGGCCCACCCTGTATAACTGACATAATAACAGAAAATTTATATTCAATTAACTATTTCAAATGTATTAAATACATTTACGAATATTATATTTTTTTTTAAATAGTCATTGATATCAAATCAAAAATCAAAAAAAACTAGCTCAGAAAATTTTTCTTGAAAATAATATAATATCTTATGATATTCGAAATTTACAAAAAAAACTGCTCAGAAGTTGATGCGAAAACAGGCCACTGATCGAACCCGGCCACTTATAATTTGAAATTTGACGAAAAAAGAAAATTTTCAATGAAAGTACCTGTATAATTTACAAAATAAAATAAGTAAATCTGCTACTTCTGGATCGCTGCTGTTGTATTCCTTTTCACTAGATACTTATCGACACAAATAACTTCAGTTTTTTATCACTTTTATAACAATTTTATTAAAAATACCGCCACCAAATTTACTAAATATTTTGAATTATTCTCAAATCTAAGATACGAGAAACTCGCGCGCATCGTAAGATAAATGAAAATGAATCCTTTTCTTGTTTTATTGCAAGGCCCAAGCAGGTACCCTGATAGCCATAACTTGGAAAAATTCATACCTACTTATGTACGAACCAATACTATGGTACCGAAAGATCACGAGGGTGCATGCCGATGTAAACAAAAGAAAGAGATAGTCAATTAGCATAGATATCTAAATTACTTACTCTCAGGGAAATTCGGGGCACTCATATTTTGTTATGTGTTATCTTTTCCTTACAGAATAAATAAAAGTATCAATGGTACATAGAAAAAGGAGTTCTTTGTTTTTAGTATATGTTTTCCAATATATTCAAAATTTTGCGAATCTTGAAGATCAAACATCAACTGCTCGGTTAGATAGCAAAATTTCATTCCGTGTAAGATATTTTATCTGCATGAACTGAATTAATATTTAAATTGCGGATATTTACATGCGATATCCTATGTTCTAATTTCCTTATTATTTAGCACTATAGCTCCCGAAGCTTTGAAGATACAAATTTCAATTTTGATTGAATTGTAAATGCAGAAATGAGCGCAAATTTATTATTCTTGGGACAAGTTGAGAGTGTGTTGAAAGTCAATATGCAGGTGGATAGAGAAGACTAAGTGAAAGGGGATTGTAGAGAGTTGTAAATTTGACTTTGCGAATGCAATCAATAGCGTCAGTACATATAATTAATATTTCATTGCAAGTTTGGGTTTTTATGAGGGAAGGGGTGATAGCAGGGTGGTTTTTTAAATCCAGTTTGCGAGTTTTAAAATTTCTGCCTTAAAATTTCATTCAAAAATTTCCAGTTTATGTGTTTTTTTTTTCATTACTCGTCAAACACCTTGTGCACGTTAGACCTCCACTTCGGTGCATAGCAATTGTGGAATAAATTATTGTTTTTCTCTATGTATATCAAATAGATATATGAATCATGTCCAATATTCTCTGTATAGAATGCCAGGTTCATAGACGAAGTTGCAAAGAATTTTCATCAAATTCGGTGTATTTAACATTCAAGAAACCAATAGAGAAGATACGGGAATCACAAAATTTCTGACGCAGCTCTATTTCTTTTCTATTGCAAGGTGCTTGTACAAAATTTCAAGTTCGTAGCTTTTAAGTTGTTGATAATTAATTGATTTATTGAAATTGGTCGAAATTATACATTTGTGTGGGAGGGGGTAGAAGGGCGATTGCGATTTCAAAACTTTTAAAGTAATTTCATTTCAAATATTTTTATAAGTTCTTGTGCAAAATTTCAAATTGATAGCTTTTAATAGTTAGGTGATAATTAATTTCTTAAAAATGGTCGAAAAAATAATTTTGTATGGGAGGGGGTAGAAGTTTTGAAGATATTCGACCAATTAATATTTTATACTTTTAGGGATTTTTTTTTAATGGAGTTCCCAAATTTTCAAGTTTCTACCTTAAAATTACACCCAAAAATTTTGAGTTTATGTGTTTTTCTCATTACACATGAAACACCGTGTGCACATTAGACCCCACTTCGGAGCATAACAATTTTGGAACAAATTACTATTTTTTTTCTGTCTATATTAAATAGATGTGTTGACGTGAAAAATTTAAACTTTATATCTTTTACCAGAGCCATAAAAACATCACTCAAAATTTTCAACATTTTCGCTTTCCACCTCCCTCCCCTTACACCCACCAACTTAAATTTTTTACCAAAATTAGAAACTATATAGTTCTACAATCTGACAAATTTTTGATTTGATATCTGTACCCAATTTAGAGATTTGGCGATTTGTAGTTTTGGAAAGTGCGCCATTTTTAAAATGCTTCCCATTTCCCCCCACTACTATCATGTCCACATTTTATATTTTTTTCATTTGTCGCTAGTAAAGCTTAGTATACATTTTAAGTTTCAATTACATAGCGTAAGAAACAGTTGAGATATTAATTTTTAAGTGTTTTTCTTTGCAACCCCCGTGACCCCCCGCCTTACAATATTTAGCTTTTATCTAAACTAATTCTAGTAGATCTATATGCCATTTTAATGGTCTCAAAATATCAATTTTTTATAGGAAGTAATTTCGAAGATATAATCATTTGAAAAAAAAATTCGGCCGACAATTGGTTCTTAGCCCCCCCTTTTCGCACCCCAATGGATAAAAAAATTAAATTATTTTTAAAAGTTGCCCCACAAATTCCTTTATACGTATGTTGATTTTTAGCTTCCTAGCTGTAACCATGGTTGAGATATTTGAATTCGTATTTTTCGGTTTAAGCGCTCCCCCTGCCTCCCCCTGAACCCGTACACCCTCCAAAATAAGTATCCGCCTGAGATCCGCAACTATCTACAATCCTTCTAAAAATGAACTTTCTATCTTGAAGGGTTTGGGAGTTAATGTGCGCTGAGCGTACACGTCGGCGTACGGCGGACGGCGGACGGCGGACGGCGTACGGCGTACGGCGTACGGCGTACGGCGTACGGCGGACGGCGTACGGCGGACGGCGTACAGACAGACGGATTTTTTTTTTTTGCATTTTTAGGCTATTTTAGTTATGAAACGCGAAAAAAAAAATTTTCAGGGTAGCAAATTTTTTTTTTTTCCCAAGTCGATCACAATACTTTATTATTAAAATAATAAAGTAAAATCGCCGCACTAAATAAGTTTCCCTTGCGAAGGCACCCAAAATATTCAAAAGAAAGACAAGGAAGCTTATCTCAAAGATAATCCGCTGGTAGTCAAATAATTAACAATACATACTGGAAAATTAAAAAAAAAATAATTATTGTTCACGTCAAAAATTTAAGTTAGAAAAGCTTAGTCGGCATGATGTTTCAAAACTGAAAAAAGGCGTATTTCTTGCTTATCTCTATGAGCTTAAAAACGCTGACCACTCTCCTCAAAAGCCAATACAAAAGCACTCTTCCCTTCATAAAATTAATACTTCCAATCTCGTCAATGCGCAAGCAACTCTCGAAATTTACAACAGACTAATAAGTGCAGTAGCGAAGAACCTTCTGGAACGGACGTACGGATATAAAATGAATTAAGTGTTGAGCAGACGTCACATTTGCAGTTTTAAAGCAATAAAATCCTGTAATCGAAGCTAGGGAAGCTAGTGGATGGCGTATTGGTATTACAATGCTAAGGTCATCATATCCCGGTCGACGTAATACTTATAATTCCTGCACGCTACCTGCTTAGATATTCTGTGGTTACCACAATCTACGAAAATAAAAATTTCATCGGTAGGGTTGTGTGAAGGGCTAACAACCTATCCATAATAAATAATCAAAAAAATGTTGAGGAGCCTAAATGTCAGGAGGCCAAGACCTCATTTGGGTTGTAGTATCATTGTAGAAGTAAAATCGACGGCAGTAACAGTGCAAATAGTTAACCGAAAAGCTTTCGAGAGATTCTCAAAAGCGAAAAAATAATGTGAACTAGTCTAATTTCACTTGACGTCAAGCTATCTCAATAATTTTACGAATGTCGCCTAGCGATTTTAATTAATTTTGAATTTGAATATTAAGAAAAAAACATAACAGAATTATGATTGGGCGTAAAGCATAATCATATGATACTCTAGATGAAATACTTACTTACCTTTTGTTTGGGAGGTGGTAAAAGCAGAGGGGGGAGTTTTGTAATTTTCGTATATAACACCGAAGGTACTATACAAAATGTTTCGTGCTGAATTTATAGTTTATTGCTTTCATAATTTTCGAGGAAATTGAACAATTTTTGTCTGAATTTATGGTATTTGTATGGGAGGTGGCAGAGAAAGTGGGAGATTTTGGATGATTTTGAAACTGCTTATCAACATTCTAATCACATTGCTTTGTTACAATTTTAATGTCCATAGCTCTCATATGTTCTAAGGAGAAAAACTTTTCTTGAACTTATAATATAAAAATTTGTATGGGAGGTGATAGAAGGAGTGGGGTGAAGGCGATAGTTTTTTTAGCTCTTCTTACAATTATTAAGGGACAAAATTTCAAGTTTCTACTTCTTTTAGTTTCTGTGAAAATCGGTTAAGTGCATTTACCAAACATTACATTTGTATGGGAGGGGGTAGAAGGAATATACGAATCAAAACCAAATTGTTTGATATCAATCATATTTAAAATAGTGTGGCGACACGACGTCGGATTTATGTGGCGATACGACGTCGTCGGCACATTCCAGCCGCATTGAAATCGGACGGATTTATGCTGACCACTCACAAGCAAAACCGTCCTCATTTTCATACATCCAGATTTGCTGATCGCCAACGTCACCTTCTGCATATCGCCAGATATGCAACGGATCAAGTGGCATGCCCGACGATGCGCGCGATCAAGCATTGATAATACTTTGTTGCTTATCTTGCACAAAGTACGCCAGCCAGACACGCCGCAGGGTCAGCACTAAGACAGAAATTAAAAGGCAGTCGCTTTGGCTTTTCGCACAGTCGTTATTCAACCGTCGTGCATATCTCAGTCGAGTTCCAGTTTTTGATAGTTTTTTAATAAATATTATTTATTTCGAAATCCGTGTTTCAATCACCACCTCGTCCGCCCTCCTAGGCCCAAATTGGCGATCCTGCCAGGAGTGGTTGTGTTTTCGATGGGATCGACCCCGACTAAACCAGTGACCGGTGACGTGACGAACACGTTAATTGTGAACTCTGCGGTCGCTATCGAGAGTGCGAAACTCGAAGCTGTGTTGATAACAGTGCTAGTGATAAACTCAGTGTCACTTCTGTACCAACTCTACCGCGACCACGTACGTGGGGTAAAGCGCCGGGCCCAAAATAACCCGGCCTAGTGGATGTGTAGTGCAAAAACAATTCTTACGCCGATTTTTCACTGACGACGGACACGAGTCGACATGTCCACCCCACCGGCAGCGCCCGTGAACGACGCGGGATCAAACGACGATGAAGGTAAGAGTGAAAGTGAAACAAGCACTCACGCTGTCAGCCGAGTATCGATACGAATTCCTCCGTTTTGGGACGAGGACGTCGAGCTTTGGTTCTCGCAAGTCGAGGCCCATTTCGCCAACAGCCGAATTTCGAGTGATACACGGAAAAAAAATATAGCATTGTATGAAGTTGTTCATCAAATAAAACCATCGTACGATCAACTAAAATAACGTCAATTTTAATTATTAATTTTAGTTAGGTGGGCAAATGCAAACTCTTCTTCTTCGTCTCCAATGGCACTACAGCCCAAATCAGGTTTTTTTTTAACATTTATTCGTTATTATGAAAGGGTCGTTAGCTCTTTGCACAAACCTCTATCCACAAATTTTCATGTTTGCAGATTGAAGTCATCCAGATATACCCATGTAGGCAGTGTGGTCGAATTATACGTCGACCGGGATTTGAACTCCCGACCTTCGCATTGCAGACACGGTACCCTCTAAGCCATACCCAAGCAAACTCTTCTTCAGAAGACATTTGAGTTAAAACATGTCGAACATAACAAACGTACGAATTATGTACCAAGAAATTTTTTCATACGAAAGGAGTACGGAATGACGCCAGTCAGTATTCCTAAACATTTTAGTAATTTACCCATTTGATTTGCTAATCTAACTTTTAAATGCAACATACATGCTACCGTAGCAAAATGGAATATTAGTTATCTATAAGGCTAAAACAGCATAAAACTAAATGTCTTTGCACATAGCTGAAATAGCAGCCAATAAACAAGGAAAAAGGACTGCAGGCATAGTAAAATATCATTTTACCATAATATAGACCAAAACTAACATTATTAAATCGTTAAATATGCCATGGTTATGGAGCTTTTTACCTTAAAAACTCCACCTATGTTGATTAGGAAATTATGCTATGCATATTTTTTTTCCGTGTACAAGCAAGTACACGTATCTGGTGAGCGGGCTCGAGCCCCGAGTAATGCAGCAAGTACGCGACGTCGTCGTCAACCCACCGACCGACGGAAAGTATCCCGCTTTAAAAAGAGCCATTCTCGCAGCTTTCGGCGAATCATCACAGCAGCGAATACACAAGTTGCTGTCCGGTATCGAGCTGGGCGACCAAAAGCCGTCTCAACTTCTTAATCGAATGCGATCGCTCGCAGATAAATCAGTGCCCGACGTCATGCTGAAACAGATCTGGCTATCGAGGCTCAACGCCGACCTCCGCATCATCCTCTCAGCCAACGACGTTGCATTGGCTGATCTTGCCGTCATCGCCGACCGCGTCCACGAGGTCAATCAGTGACCCTGACCATTCTCCATCGCCTCCGTCGAGGTCAAAGCCAAGGCTATCTAAGCTGAGCACAACTCTAAGATGGAAAGCGAATTAGCAGCACTGACCAAGCGACTCGACAGGTTGGAGACGCATCTTTTTTACGGAGCATCGACCAGTAGGCGGTCGAGATCTCGAGGACAACAGGGCTCCCGAGCACCTTCCAAACCGGCCAAAGAAGGCTCGCTTTGCTGGTACCACACTCGGTTTGGGGATGCAGCGCAAGCTTGCAGACCACCGTGCAGCCATCCAAAAAACTAGCTTCGGCAATGCTAGACAACGCGTCTAGCGCTCTCGTCCTGTCTCGCCTCCTAATTCGTGACCAGTCCAGCTCTGCAGTTTTTCTTATCGCCTCAGACTAAATCTGAGACTTCACCGAATTTTCGTCTGGAACTTCATCATCGCCGAGGTAAGCTCACCTATCATCGGAGCCGACCTCTTAAACTACTACGGATTACTCGTCGACATGCGTGGCCGTAAGCTCATCGATCCCGAGACAAGCAGATCAACAGTGGCGCAAATTCGAGAAACGAATAAACCACCCACGCTTTCGTTTCGCGCATTCGATCAACAGAGCACTGCTGCAGTAGTACCGCGAGATAACCATCCCGCGTCCTCGTCGCAACATCAAATGTGTAACGACGCATCATATCCTTACGAGAGGCCCACCCGTCCGAGCCAAAGTTCGCAGGTTACCTCCCGACAAATTTGCAGCCGCCAAGGCTGAATTCGACTTCCTGATCGATCAGGGAATTTGCCGACCATCGAAAAGCGAATGAAGCAGCCCGCTCCACATGGTCCGTAAACCGAATGGTGTTGACTGGCGTCCTTGTGGCGACTACCGCGCACTAAACGCTTGCACACTTCCCGACCGTTATCCGATTGGTTTCTTGCAGGATTGCACATCCGCTCTGCATGGGATGAAAGTATTTTCAGTGCTAGATCTGCACAAGGCGTTTCATCACGTTCCAGTCAAACCCGATGACATCCCGAAGACAGCCATGATCACGCCCTTCGGCTTATTCGAATTCGTCTACATGACGTTTGGTTTGTGCAACGCTGGGCAAACCTTCCAACGCTTCATGCACGAGGTCCTGCGAGGTTTGGACTTCACATTCGTCTACATCGACGACATCCTGATCTTTTTTCCACACGAGGAGACACATCGCAAGCATCTGTCCGAGGTCTTCGCCCGACTCAAGGAGCACGACCTCACGATAAACATCAGCAAGTGCCAACTCGGTCTTCCAGAGGTACGTTTTCTCGGACATCTGGTGTCACCCGATGGATTGAAACCCCTGCCAGAAAAAGCCGAGGGCATATCCGCGACACCTCCACCGAAAACAGTCTACCAGCTTAAGTCATTTTTGGGCATGGTAAGCTTCTACAGACGCTTCATGCCCCACGCCGCACAGAACCAGCGTGTGCTTCAGGCCTTAATTCCAGGCAACAAAAAACGTGACAAGTCACTGCTTGTTTGGACACCCGAGGCCGCCACAGCATTCGAGAATTGTAAGGCGGAGCTAGCGAACGCCGCATCTTTGGCCCATCCCGACGCTAACGCAACTTGGTCACTCAGTACCGACGCATCCGACTACGGACTCGGTGCGGTATTGCAGCAAACCACCGGGAACTCAACCGTTCCGCTCGGATTCTTCTCCCGTAAACTGTCAGCGGCCCAGCAGAAGTATAGCACCTACGACAGGGAGCTTCTCGCGATCTACGAAGCAATCAAACACTTCCGACACATGCTGGAAGGCAGAAGATTCGCGATATTCACGGATTACAAACCTCTACAGTTTGCGTTCCGACAGCGCCCGGAGAAAGCCAATCCTCGACAATAACGGCAACTGGATTACATCTCTCAGTTCAGTGTGGACATACGCCACATTGCGGGAAAAGATAACTCTATTCCGGACTACCTCTCACGCGTAAGTACAATAGAGAGCTTTAACTTTTCTGCACTCGCTTCAGCTCAACGAAACGACGAGGAACTTACAACCCTGCTTCTGGACCACGACAACCCACTTGAGTGAAGGAAGCGACACGTTCCCGGCACATCCGACCCATTGATGTGCATTGTCACCGAGCAGCAAATCCGTCCGTTCGTCCCGAGCCAATTCCGAATGCCGATAATGCGTCTACTTCACGGACTCGCACACCCAGGCGTACGTTCTACTCGGAAGCTAGTCACCGAACGATATTTCTGGCCCGGCATGAATCACGAGATCAACACGTTCGCCCGCAGCTGCCTCGACTGTCAACGCAACAAGGTCTCGAGGCACACCAAAGCACCCGTGCATCGATACGAGCAAACCAGCGAGCGATTCTCGCACATCAACATCGACTTAGTGGGACCCCTTCCACCGAACGAGGGATTCCGCTACCTGCTGACGATCATTGACCGTTTCACACGATGGCCCGAGGCCATTCCGCTTCAAACCATAACCGCACCCGCGGTCGCCGAAGCACTATTACACGGATGGATCAGCCGATTTGGAGTGCCCGCCAAGATTACTACCGACCTGGGACGCCAGTTCGAAAGTCAACTCTTCGCGGAGCTCAACAAATTCCTTGGAGCCGTACACCTTCGAACGACTCCGTACCATCCAGCAGCAAATGGCATCATCGAACGATGGCACCGCACCGTGAAAGCTGCTATTCGTTGCCATTCCGCCACCGATTGGGTGAAAGCGTTGCCTTTAGTCCTGCTTGGACTACGATCATCTCTGAAGGAAGATCTGCAGACTTCCGCAGCGGAGATGGTTTACGGGACGACGTTACGCATCCCTGGCGAATTTTTTACCACAACACGACCGTCTGTTAACGAGACAGATTTTCTTCGAGACCTGCGTCTACGCATGAACGCCATCCGTCCTACTGACACAGCACACCACGGCTCACCCGGTGTGTTCGTCAGCAAGGATCTCGCAAGCTGCACTCACGTCTTTGTCCGCAACGACAAAGTTAAACCATCGATCACGCCACCTTACGACGGCCCGTACCCGGTAGTGAACCGGAAGGGAAAATTCTTCAAGGTGACGATCAACGGCAAGGGCATAAACACGTCAATCGACCGACTCAAGCCCGCGTTTATGACCATCGAGCCAACATCGAGTCCGAGCGAGCGAGCAGACGCAGCAACTACGACCCGCTCCGGTCGTACATCACGTCCTCCTGTACGTTTCAGGCTTGAATCGTAACCACCCCCCAACGCCTTTACTGAGGGGGGAGTAATGTGGCGACACGACGTCGGATTTATGTGGCGATACGACGTCGTCGGCACATTCCAGCCGCATTGAAATCGGACGGATTTATGCTGACCACACACAAGCAAAACCGTCCTCATTTTCATACATCCAGATTTGCTGATCGCCAACGTCACCTTCTGCATATCGCCAGATATGTAACGGATCAAGTGGCATACCCGACGATGCGCGCGATCAAGCATTGATAATACTTTGTTGCTTATCTTGCACAAAGTACGCCAGCCAGACACGCCGCAGGGTCAGCACTAAGACAGAAATTAAAAGGCAGTCGCGCTGGCTTTTCGCACAGTCGTTATTCAACCGTCGTGCATATCTCAGTCGAGTTCCAGATTTTGATAGTTTTTAAATAAATATTATTTATTTCGAAATCCGTGTTTCAATCACCACCTCGTCCACCCTCCTAGGCCCAAAATAGTATACTTTTCCCAAATTTTAAAGTTGATAGCTTTGACGGTTTTAAAGAAAACGAACTTAATTGAAATTTCGAAATTTCGTAAAATTTGTATGGGAGGGGGTAGAAGGAGTGAGGTAAAGTTGATGGTTTTTCCAAAATTAGTTGCAATTATAATAAAATTAATTATGACAAAAATTGGTTCATTTGGCTTTGCTAGTTGCAATGCAAACCGAATAAATGCATTTTTGAAAATTGTGCATTTGTATGGGAGGTGTTAGAAGGAGTATGGAGATCGGATCAATATTTCTTGATATTGATGATATTTATATCATTGTACTAATTTTCAAGTCAATAGCTGAAATATTTTCGGAGAAAAATCAATTTCTTTAAATTTCGAAATTTCATGAAATTTGTATGGGAGGGGGTAGAAGGAGTGGGGGATGTGGCCCGTTTACGAACTTAAAGTTACTTTTTTGCTAAAAATGACATAAAACAAATTTCAGCACGATAGGTCAAAGCTATCGAGAGTTATGTTGTAGACAGACGGACAGACAGACGGACAGACGGACAGACGGACAGACGGACAGACGGACAGACGGACAGACAGCAACTCGGAATCGGGATTTTTGAATGACAACAAATATTTCTGTACTCTTGGCGGTTCTGTGCGAGCATTATTTCTTAGTGTTACAAACGGTAAGGCAAACACAATATACTCTCAGATTTCGTCTAGAGTATAAAAACTGCAACCAAAATCGCGAAAATTTTTAATCCTTATAGCCTCAATTATTTAGTATACAAAAGTATCAAATTGATTCAGGTCCGGATATAGGACATAGCAGAGAACTGTCTACAAAAACCTATCCTCTCTGGCGGAAAGGAAAGAATCAATATGTAAGTACCAGGGCAGTTAGGGATCGCACGAAACAACGAAGCATATCGTCAACAAAAAATCGAATCTGAAACATCTTGTGTAGGTCCCGAAACTTTCTGCTGAAAATCCAAATATCCTATTAAATTAACAATGAAGATATGCTCATAAATAGAAATTTGAAAATGCCGGAGTGGTCTTATTTTGAATACTGTAAGCATTTCAATCTCTTCAATACTAGATGACCGACCGAAGGCTAAACAAGAGCTATCTGCAAAGTTATTCGTCGAAAAGGCAAAACACGAGTTTGCACAGAATATCTCCATTCAAATTTCAACAATCTATGGAAATTTCAATTTCGAAGCATGACGCTTAATTGATAGACTAGCAACACGCAGATAAATATTTTGAAGCCCATTGATCAGGTTTTCTTATTCAATTCAAAACTTCCCTTATCTCTATTTCAAAACATGCATCGTTAAATTTTAAAATCTTGTACTCACATGAGCACAAACTATATCAAAACTACGAAAATTTCCAAAATACGAGTATGCCTGTTTCGGAATTTTCAATTCCAGAACAAAAGAGCAGAATCAAACATACAGATTTTTTTTCTTCCATTGAACGAGTTTTCTTCTAATCAAAACGGCAGAAGCCCAGCAAGGAGTCTTATGAACCGAATGATACCCATATAACTTCTGTATTAGCGAGCGATCCCGGTTGCAATGATAAAAGAGAATTCTTCAGCATAACTGGAAATAGCAAACAGATTTTCAATCATAATCCATCAGCATCAATTTATTTACTTTGATATCTTCTGATCTAGAAGATTGGCAATAGTCAATATTTCTCTGAAAAGCAGATATTCGCCCATATACAATATTCCGATATGTTTCTCAAGAACTCGTGATAGGCGAACGAACAGCATCAACACTGACTCTGCCAATCCTCTGCTCGATAGTAGTACTAGTTAGCTGTAGTATTCAGATGGAAATTAATAAATTCTCTGAAATTGAACTTCCGTTTCGTAATGGAATACATAGGTTACTTAAGCGTAGGAGCATTTGAATGACGATGATACCTTTCACTAGAAAATCTCTTTGTATTCAGCGGTAGCATCGACTTGGATCCACGGGCTTCATTCAGCTCGTCAGAATTCAGGACACGCATGAAGAAAAGTCATTTTTGTCAGATCGATTGATGTTCCTTTCAGTGTCTTAGACAGAAGAATTAAATCCTTTTTTTTTTGAGAATTTTTCTTACCATATTTATCTATCTTTTTATATTTTCTCGAATGATCGATAAAGTCATAACATCGTATTGTTTATTTCTTGCGGATTTTCCAACCCAATAGAGAGAGAGACTACTGATTAACAACTACTGCATTATTATCGTATAATCTTTGCTTATTTCTGGAAAGCTACACATTATAGTACACCAATATTTCAAAGACGTGATATAAGCCCAAAGCCGATAACACAAATTTACTTTAGCATCTTCGTTTTTATCTGCGGACAGAATATCCTTTCAGTTCCGTCCTCTAACTCCCTCTTATTCGAGTCTCATATAAGTTATATAAATATATGTAGGCCATCATAGACAACACTATTTTTGTGTTGGAAATGTTTTATATGCAACTCAAGTTGCTTTTTGCTAAGTTGCAAATCCCCATAAGATGATCTGTTTCGCTTCTGTTCAGTATTCAAGTCATGTGTCTCTGGCAATGGTTTACAGCGTTAAAGCTACAACAATATGATGAGCTTAAGAGAAGCAACAACAACGAAATGTATAAAAATGGGAATAGGAACGGAAAAAAATACTTCGAATAAAGTTACGTTTCGTTAAAAAGATGATAAATAAACTTATAGAAGAATAAAAAGGAAACCATGGCTCTTCCAGTCGAACTGAAACGACGAAGTGCAATAAACAGTAGAAGTTATTTGTTAAGTACGAAATTAATTTTACATACATATATTCTTCAATGGCGCTACAGCCCAAATCGGGCCTTGGACTCCTGGCCTTCACCTTCCTTACCATTTTTCATTATTTATTGTGGAAGGGTTTTTAGACCTTCACACAATTCTCTTTCTTCAAATTTTTCATTTTCGTAAATTGAGGTAACCAAGGTATATTTAAACAGGTAGTGTGCTGGAATTATGCGTCGACCGGGATTTGAACTAAAACCAAACATGCTATACCTTAGCTTACATACATATATGCTACCACTAAATTATTTACATATGAGACTTGACAGTGGAGAGCATTTCATCAATTCGAACTTTTTAGGAGTAAATTATTGAAAAGAGGCTTGACCAAGATATGTTAGAGCCGCTAAGAATCCTATGAAAGAATTAATGGACTGAAGTGCCACACAAAGATCGTAGAATCGAATTGAATGCACTTGAATGCAAGTGATGATCAGAACCTGGATCACACAATGCAGAATCAGGACTGCTTTCGCAAGACGAAGAGAGAGCTTATATGCTCTTGAAAAATGTACCTTTTTATCGTACCGCGAAACTAATAATGGAATAGCTTCCTTGTAGTTGCTAGAGGTAATATCCATTCCGCTTACTACTTCCTTAGCGTTCCCGTCAAGGCAATTTCGTAGGTGTTGAAAACGTTCTGCATCAGAAAACTGCTCATTTTCATGAACGAGTGTTTTATAAAAAGTGAAAATTGGTAGTTTTAGTTTTTGTATATTCTCAATGGCTTGCGGTGACCGCGATGGGCGTCAAACAGAGTTATCCACCATTGAGCTCTCCAGAGTAATCGATTTTCGCCCCTTTTTCTTACTCATAAGGTTCAGAATAAACGATTTTATGTCAAAATAAGTTTCCTCGTACCTCTCACGTTCACCCGAAGAAATTTTGCAGCCTTCTTCAGCTCCAATTTTTCCTGAACTTCCTCAAAGTTAAGTAAATAATTTTCTAACATACCTAGTTTTGTGTCCAGTTCAAATTGATTGGTTTTCCTCAATATATGGTCGAAGTCGCGTTTACTGTCCCTTTACTACTCCACGCTGTATTTTCAGCTCGGAAATCAATAATTCAGACCTTGCAGTTTTGATATTGTATTCTTCAGACATTCCTAATATTGTGAAAATATGAAAAGTAGTGATAAAAAATAGGTTTGCAACCACTGAATTATAGATATTAAAAAATTCTATTCTCGGAAAAAGGATCGCAGCCACTGCACAATTTGAAAGACATGAAAGCGGGCAACAATTATATAGAAAAATCAAACGGGTTTTCCACCATGTGGAATTATGAAAACCTTTGCACGAAGCTGTCAGTTCTTGACGCGTCAAATCCGACTTACCAAAAATCTACAAACTTCCGTGAACCAATGCCTCCGACGCATTTTAAGAATATTCTGTCCAGAAGTGATCTCCAACGTCGAACTTTGGAGTACAATTGGCCAGACTAAAATAAACATTGAGATTCAATGGCGGAAGTGGTAGTGGATCGGTCATACTTTGAGGAAATCAGAGCAAAACATCACCAAACAGGCTCTGGATTATAATCCTCAAGGAAGACGTTGAATTTCTTTCAAAATTCGCTGTATGGAATATTAGTTTTATAAACGAAGTAAATTCTATGAAATTCGGTGTATTTTATATTCTAGAAATCATACATTTGCATGAGTTGATGAAACCGTAAAAATTTGCAATGTAGTACTATTTTGTTTGTCTTCAAATATGTACAAGTGCGTTGCTTTTTAATTTGATGTTTATTAGTTGATTTAAGAAAATTGGTCGAAATCATACTTTTGTATGGGACGGGATATAAGGGCAAACGCATTTCAAAACTTTTGATGCATCTTTGTTTTAAATAGGTAATGAAAATTTAAAAACAAATTTAAAATTAAGAAAAAAAGTTAAAAATTTAAAATAATTTAAATATTAAAAAACAAATCCTTAACATAACCATAGTCTTAGTCGTCCCAGCTGTGTGCAACCCATTAATAAGCATTATTTTCAACCATGTGACTCATTTTCACAATTTTACAAGGTAAATAAACTGCCAATAAGTCTGGCAACTCCGTCATAGACGGTCCCAAGCCCGGTTTGAGAAAGGAGGAGGGAACATAGAGTCAACCTGAATGGCCAGTAACACCAGTGCGTCTCAGGAAGTAGGCAAAAAGTATGATATAGTTGCCAAGTGCATCAAGCATAGCTGTGAGAACTCCAGCATGTCATATTTAGCTCAAAACTCCCACCCTTTTTCTACTAGGGTGTAATAAATAAGTAGGACCGGTCCTCCAGGTCGGGGTTTGGGCGAGGCGCCGACAACGCATCACCGGAAAAAGAACACTGTCCAGAAACCTGAAGAACAGCCTCGGAAAGGATGGACTCAACGGCAACGACCCCGCAAACGAAAAATGGACTACTTTATTGGATCTTGGAATGTTCGATCCTTATTTAGCACAGGAGCTCTGAAAGAGTTTCTCGAAGAAGTGGCAAAACACAACATCAACATAACTGCCAACCAAGAAACGAAATGGCTCGGTAGCGAAATCATGGACATGAGATCACACACAATCTATATAAGTGGAAAATTGTCGGGAAGCAGAGAGTTTGGAGTCGCTTTTGTCGTTGTCAAAAAATTTAAACAGCAGGTCACGAGCTTCAGACCAGTAAGTGAAAGATTGTGTGCAATCCGAATAAAGACTAAATTTTTCAACACTTGGCTGATCAACGTTCACGCACCAACAGAAGGCAAGGACGATATAACTAAAGACGAATTTTATGCCACCCTAGAGACAACCTATGATTCACTGCCTTCGAATGACCTAAAAATTGTCTTAGGGGATTTTAATGCAAAAGTCGAAAAAGAGGAGGCTCATAGAGGAACAACAGGAGGGCATAGTCTCCATGACATAACCAACGACAATGGCCAACGTCTTATTGATTTCGCAAGCAGCAAAAATATCATAGTAAGCTCTACGTGCTTCCCACATCGCGATATTCACAAACGAACGTGAGCATCACCAGATGGTCTCACCTTCAACCAAATAGACCACGTTCTAATTGAAAAAAGGGCTGCTTCCAGCATACTTGATGTACGAACTCTCCGCGGTGTGAATTGTGACTCTGATCACTATCTAGTCAGAGCTAAGTATCGATGCAAAATAGCTTGTCGTGGATATTCGAAAACGAGTAGAGCTCGCAAATTCAATGTCGACAAGCTTAACGACGAAACGGTGGCGCAGGTTTACATGTTAGCATGTAATAAGCACCTGACACCAATATATGAAGATATAAAAAATATGCCAGTGGAGAATGCGTGGATGAAAATTGAAAATACGAGACGGCATCAAGTCCTCCGCGGAAGAGGTATTAGGATATCAAGCACGGCGAACAAATAATGATTGGTTCGACCAAGAATGTCGCGACGCAATAGATAGAAAGAACGAAGCTTACAAAATTTTTACTGAACGACCAACACGAACCAAAAAAAAAAGATATGACGAGCTTAGGCGATATGCGAAAAACACCTGCAGACGAAAACTAAGGAAGTACCATAATGACAAAATACAAAAAATAAACTGCCAACAAGTCGGGCGAAACTTTATTATTCTTGGGACAAGTTGCGGATGTGTGGAAAGTCAATATGCAGGTTAGAGTGGTTAGGGAAGGCTAAGTGAAAGGGAGTTCTTGGGCAGGGCTGTTGTCAATTTAACAATATTTCATTCATTTCTGCAAGTTTGGGTTTTTATGAGAGGAGGAGGAGGGGTAAGGGTGGGTGGATGTTAATAGCTTTTTAATTAATTGCTTGAATCGCGTCCAATATCCTCTGTATAGAATGTGTTTCATAGACGAAGTTGCATAGAATTTTCATAGGATTCGGTGCATTTTACATTCACGAAACCAAACATTTGTATGGGAAGGAGTAGAGAAGGTAGGGGAATCGTAAAATTTGTGACGCAATTTTATTCCCTTTCTCTTGTAGTGTGCTTGTACACAATTTCAAGTTCGTAGCTTTTAATTTGATGGTTATTAGTTGATTCAATGAAATAGGTAGAAATGATACTTTTGTATGGGAGGGGGTAGAAGGGCAAGCGCTATTTCAAAACTTTTAAAGGAATTTCATTTCAATTATTTTTATAAGTTTTTAGGCAAAATTTGAAATGGATAGCTTTTAAGAGTTAGCTGATAACTGATTTCTTAAAAATGCTCGAAAAAATAATTTTGTACGGGAGGGGGTAGAAAAGGTAAGGGAATTGCAAAATTTGTGACGCAATTTTATTTCCTTTCTCTTGTAAGCTGCTCGTACAAAATTTCAAGTTCGTAGCTTTTAATTTGTTGGTTATTAGTTGATTTAATGAAATTGGTCGAAATCATACTTTTGTATGGGAGGGGGTAGAAGAAGAAGTGTGATTTTAAAACTTGTAAAATAATTTCTTTGCAAATATTTTTATAAGTTCTTATGCAAAATTTCAAATGGATAGCTTTTAATAGTTAGGTGATAATTAATTTCTTAAAAATGGTCGAAAAAATAATTTTGTATGGGAGGGGGTAGAAGTTTTGAAGGTATTCAACCAGTTAATATTTTATACTTTTAGGGATTTTTTTTAAATGTATTTCCCAAATTTTCAAGTTTCTACCCTAAAATTACATCCAAAAATTTTCAGTTTTCGTGTTTTTTTCGTTGCACATGAAACAGCTTGTGCCCATTAGACCGGGGTGGTCGGTTCATAACAATTGTGGACCAAATTATTATTTTTTTTCTATGTATATCAAATAGATGTATTCACATGCAAAATTTAAAGTTTCTATCTTTGAGCAGAGTCCTAAAAAATTCACTCAAAATTTTCGACATTTTTGCTTACCACCTCCCTCTCTTTACACCCCCTAACTTAAAATTTTAATCAAAATTATGAATTATGTAGTTCTATAATCTGACGAATTTTCAATTTGATATCTAAAATGAATTTTGAGATATAATGATTTCTAATTTTGAAAAGTGCACCATTTTTCAAATGTTCCCCATTTCACCCCACTACTATTATGACCAAATTTTGTATTTTTTTTGTATTTTGCTAGTATAGCTTAGTTTATGTTTTAAATTTCAATTACATAGCTTAAGAGATAGTTGAGATATTAATTCTTGAGTGTTTTTCCTTGCACCCCCCCCCCGACCCTTCCCCTTACAATAATAAGCCTATTTCTAAGCTGATTCTGGTGGATCTATACGCCATCTTAATTGTCCCAAAATATGAATTTTTTATGGTAAGTAGTTTCGAAGATATAACCATTTCAAAAAAAGATTCGGCCGACAATTTGTTTTTAGCCCCCCCTTTACGGACGCCAATGGATAAAAAAATTAAATTATTTTTGAAATATATCCCACAGCTTTCTCTGTACGTGTGCTGATTTTCATCTTTCTATCTGTATTCGTGGTGAAGATATTAGCAAGTGTATATTTCGACTTTTTCCATTCCCCCGCCTCCCCCTTCCACCCCACACTCCCCAAAATAATGGAGCTCACTTACCAAGTTAATAACCTACCCAAAAATCAACATTCTACCTTTAACGGTCTTGGAGGTACGAGTCCATATGTACGCGTACGGCGGGACGGATTTTTTTTTTTTGCTTTTTTAGGCTAATTTAGTCATGAAACGCGAAAAAACAAAATTTCAGGGTAGCAAATTTTTTTTTTTTTCTGTGTCGATCACAATACTTTATTATTAAAATAATAAAGTAATAGACGACGACATGAGAAAAAATAAAACGCGGGACGCATACGCAATAGTAAAAGACTTAAAAAAAGGATATAAGCCAAAAACCAGTCTCTGCAAAGACGCAGAAGAAATCAAAACGAGCTGGGCTTCATACTTTGAACATCTTTTGAATCCCACCCCATAATCACCGATCACAACAGACAACATTTCAATTGAAGCCTCAACTGGCGAAGATAAACCATCATCAACACTACCCACGCTTGCTGAAATCAAAGCAGCCCTATGTGACCAACAACTAAACAAAGCGCCGGGAATTGACGAAATACCAGTTGAACTTCTGAAAAACGGTGGAAATTGTGTCGCTGAAATACTGCACAACGTTATATGCAAAATTTGGACAGAGGAAAGTATGCCCGACGATTGGCAAAAAAGTATTATATGTCCAATTTACAAAAAAGGAGACAAACTCTGCAGTAAGAATTACAGAGGAATATCATTGTTGCGTACGTCCTATAAAATACTGACAAAAATAATTGAACGTCGTCTTAAGCCCTATACTAAATCAAATAATTGGCAAATACCAAGGCGGATTCAGAACCGGACGATCTACAACAGACCAGATATTCTCGGTGAAACAAGTGCTTGAGAAATGCTGGGAATATAACACA